>CACRXE010000043.1:1045000-2415000 GCA_902685375.1 Neostethus bicornis
AACATGAGCGACATCACCAGCCTCAGCACCAAACCAGACAAGTGCCACATCCTGAAGAGCACCGTGGACCAAATCCAGCTGATCAAACGGCGCCAGCAGGGTGAGAACATAGACACACACATTAAGTTCATGTTGATCATCTATACCAGAGGAGGGGCACGTTAAAGTGGGCATGCTCTAAGGTAAGTTTGAGTGCTACAGTGTAAACACCTCGATACCCCCTTACCCCTAACCAGAGCCAAAACATAGCAGAAGAAGGGACAGAAACTCAGAGAAAGTTGGCAGTTAAACGTGCTGGCAGCCGCCTAGGGAAGCGCCTAGACCGGTAAAATCTTCTTCTCTTTTTTCCAGATGACGATGTGCAGAAGAGCGACATCTCGTCCAGCAGTCAGGGGCTGGTGGAGAAGGAGGCTCTGGGTCCCATGCTGCTAGAGGTAACCTCGCCAGGCCCACTCTGCTGTGACATCACCACACACATCCACTCTGCTGTGACATCACCACAGATGACACACCCACTCTGCTGTGACATCACCACACATCCACTCTGCTGTAACATCACCACACATCCACTCTGCTGTGATATCACCACACATCCACTCTGCTGTGACATCACCACACATCCACTCTGCTGTGACATCACCACACATCCACTCTGCTGTGATATCACCACACATCCACTCTGCTGTGACATCACCACACATCCACTCTGCTGTGACATCACCACACACAACCACTCTGCTGTGACATCACCACACACATCCACTCTGCTGTGACATCACCACACACATCCACTCTGCTGTGACATCACCACACATCCACTTTGCTGTGACATCACCACACACAACCACTCTGCTGTGACATCACCACACATCCACTCTGCTGTGACATCACCACACACATCCACTCTGCTGTGATATCACCACACATCCACTCTGCTGTGACATCACCACACATCCACTCTGCTGTGACATCACCACACATCCACTCTGCTGTGACATCACCACACATCCACTCTGCTGTGACATCACCACACACATCCACTCTGCTGTGACATCACCACACACATCCACTCTGCTGTGACATCACCACACACATCCACTCTGCTGTGACATCACCACACACACCCACTCTGCTGTGACATCACCACATACATCTACTCTGCTGTGACATCACCACACACATCCACTCTGCTGTGACATCACCACACACATCCACTCTGCTGTGACATCACCACACATCCACTCTGCTGTGACATCACCACACATCCACTCTGCTGTGACATCACCACACACATCCACTCTGCTGTGACATCACCACACATCCACTCTGCTGTGACATCACTACACACATCCACTCTGCTGTGACATCACCACACATCCACTCTGCTGTGACATCACCACACACATCCACTCTGCTGTGACATCACCACACATCCACTCTGCTGTGACATCACCACACATCCACTCTGCTGTGACATCACCACACACATCCACTCTGCTGTGACATCACCACACACATCCACTCTGCTGTATTCCATCAGGCTTTGGACGGCTTCTTCTTCGTGGTGAACCGCGAGGGTCGGATCGTCTTCGTCTCGGAGAACGTGACGAGCTACCTCGGCTATTCCCAGGAGGAGCTGATGTCGTCCAGCGTCTACAGCATCCTTCACGTCGGTGACCACAACGAGTTCGTCCGGAATCTGCTGCCTCGGAGCCTCGGTGAGTGGATTCACAAAACAACTGAGCAGCTGCCAGCTGGGGTGAATGATTTCCTGCCAAACATTCACCCCACATTAACCTCACCGGTTTCATCTAATGAAATATTACAAAATACTATACTTTATCCACTTGGGTCCTGCCCCCGAGTGGAGGAGTTTAAGTATCTCGAGGTCTTGTTCACGAGTGGGGGAAAGATGGAGCGGGAGATCGACAGGCGGATCGGTGCGGCATCAGCAATAACTAGGACGCTGCATCGGTCCGTCGTGGTAAAGAGAGAGCTGAGCCGAAAAAGCAAAGCTCTCGATTTACAAGTCGATCTACGTTCCTACCCTCACCATGGTAACCAGGATCTATGTTCCTACTCTCATCATGGTAACCAGGATCTACGTTCCTACCCTCACCATGGTAACCAGGATCTACGTTCCTACCCTCACCATGGTAACCAGGATCTACGTTCCTACCCTCACCATGGTAACCAGGATCTATGTTCCTACTCTCACCATGGTAACCAGGATCTACGTTCCTACCCTCACCATGGTAACCAGGATCTACGTTCCTACCCTCACCATGGTAACCAGGATCTACGCTCCTACCCTCACCATGGTAACCAGGAACTACGTTCCTACCCTCACCATGGTAACCAGGATCTACGTTCCGACCCTCACCATGGTAACCAGGATCTACGTTCCTACCCTCACCATGGTAACCAGGATCTACGTTCCTACCCTCACCATGGTAACCAGGATCTACGTTCCTACCCTCACCATGGTAACCAGGATCTACGTTCCTACCCTCACCATGGTAACCAGGATCTACGTTCCTACCCTCACCATGGTAACCAGGATCTACGTTTCTACCCTCACCATGGTAACCAGGATCTACGTTCCTACCCTCACCATGGTAACCAGGATCTACGCTCCTACCCTCACCATGGTAACCAGCTGTGGGTGGTGACCGAAAGAATGAGATTGCGGGTACAAGCGGCCGAAATGAGCTTCCTCTGCAGGGTGGCTGGGCTCTCACTCAGAGATCGGGTGAGGAGCTCTGCCATCCGGGAGGAGCTCGGTGTCGAGCCGCTCCTCCTCCAGGTCGAGAGGAGCCAGATGGGGTGGTTCGGGCATCTGGTCAGGATGCCCCCCGAGCGCCTCGCGGGCGAGGTGTTTCGGGCACGTCTCACCGGGAGCAGACCATAGGGTTAATCTCACAGCCTATGTGAGCCCGAAGCTTGCCAGGGAGAGTGTCGGAGCCCTGCTTGCCTGTAAAACATAAATGTGTGATTGTAAATGGACTCTGATACAGTGCTTTTATCTCCCAGCGTTGGCACCCAAAGCGGTTTACAGTGTAGCTTACATTCATACCTGATGGGTATGAATGGAGCAATTGGGGGTTCGGTGTCTCCCTCAAGGACACCTCAGCATGAACTCCGTCCGGGGAATCAATCCTACGGAGGTCAGGAAGGAGTGGAGGAGCAGATCGGCTGAATGCACCGCGTTTTGACAGAAAACTGGAGCCATTACATCACTCTTATCCACGGCCTGGATTAAAGCCTGGAGTGGCCAGTGTTAGACCCCAGACCTTATGTTGGCTCATCAGAGTTTAAAATAAGCTTATTTTCCTTTAAAAAAAAAACAAATATAATAGAACATTTATAAAGATATGAAGATACTGAAAGACCGTGAGAGTCCTTTAAGAAGCTCAGAAGGAATCAAACCGTACAAATGTTCATGTCGGAGTGTTTTTCATTCTCCTAACAAAGCGGTAGATTCTATCGGATGCGTGGGCGACGGTGGGAGAAGAGAAGCTTTGTTAAAGCTGATAAAGTTATTTCACTATTTAGTTTTGCTTCAACCTTGAAACGAGGTTAGAATAAAATTAATTGGAGAAAGAAGAGACGTTTTTTTCTCCATCATGCAGGTTAAAGATGTAATTCTCAGCCCGAGCCCATCAGGTATCCAACGACATTTTTACTCAGCTCCGGGACAAACACAGACAAATGCATAAAAACCACATTCATTAAATACAAAAACAATCAAATATAAATAAATGGAATAAAATCAATAAATAAGAACATTTAGTCATCATTTTCTCAGCACATGGCCACCCGTCACAAGGCCTCTCAGCCATTCAGCATTGAGGTAGCTATGAAGCTGGATGTGGCTCTCTTGGTCTTAGGTGAGAGGGGCCTGAACCTGCGATCGGATGGTAACAGGGTGTAGTGAGAGGGGATGGACCGGATGGTAACAGGGTGTAGTCAGAGTGGATGGACCGGATGGTAACAGGGTGTAGTGAGAGCGGATGGACCGGATGGTAACAGGGTGTAGTGAGAGCGGATGGACCGGATGGTAACAGAGTGTAGTGAGAGGGGATGGACCGGATGGTAACAGGGTGTAGTCAGAGTGGATGGACCGGATGGTAACAGGGTGTAGTGAGAGCGGATGGACCGGATGGTAACAGGGTGTAGTGAGAGTGGATGGACCGGATGGTAACAGGGTGTAGTCAGAGTGGATGGACCGGATGGTAACAGAGTGTAGTGAGAGTGGATGGACCGGATGGTAACAGGGTGTAGTCAGAGTGGATGGACCGGATGGTAACAGGGTGTAGTGAGAGCGGATGGACCGGATGGTAACAGGGTGTAGTGAGAGTGGATGGACCGGATGGTAGCAGGGTGTAGTCAGAGTGGATGGACCGGATGGTAACAGGGTGTAGTCAGAGTGGATGGACCGGATGGTAACAGGGTGTAGTGAGAGCGGATGGACCGGATGGTAACAGGGTGTAGTGAGAGGGGATGGACCGGATGGTAACAGGGTGTAGTCAGAGCGGATGGACCGGATGGTAACAGAGTGTAGTCAGAGTGGATGGACCGGATGGTAACAGGGTGTAGTGAGAGTGGATGGACCGGATGGTAACAGGGTGTAGTCAGAGTGGATGGACCGGATGGTAACAGGGTGTAGTGAGAGTGGATGGACCGGATGGTAACAGGGTGTAGTGAGAGTGGATGGACCGGATGGTAACAGGGTGTAGTCAGAGTGGATGGACCGGATGGTAACAGGGTGTAGTGAGAGTGGATGGACCGGATGGTAACAGGGTGTAGTGAGAGTGGATGGACCGGATGGTAACAGGGTGTAGTGAGAGTGGATGGACCGGATGGTAACAGGGTGTAGTGAGAGTGGATGGACCGGATGGTAACAGGGTGTAGTGAGAGTGGATGGACCGGATGGTAACAGGGTGTAGTGAGAGTGGATGGACCGGATGGTAACAGGGTGTAGTGAGAGCGGATGGACCGGATGGTAACAGGGTGTAGTGAGAGGGGATGGACCGGATGGTAACAGGGTGTAGTGAGAGTGGATGGACCGGATGGTAACAGGGTGTAGTGAGAGTGGATGGACCGGATGGTAACAGGGTGTAGTGAGAGTGGATGGACCGGATGGTAACAGGGTGTAGTGAGAGTGGATGGACCGGATGGTAACAGGGTGTATTGAGAGTGGATGGACCGGATGGTAACAGGGTGTAGTGAGAGCGGATGGACCGGATGGTAACAGGGTGTAGTGAGAGTGGATGGACCGGATGGTAACAGGGTGTAGTCAGAGTGGATGGACCGGATGGTAACAGGGTGTAGTGAGAGCGGATGGACCGGATGGTAACAGGGTGTAGTGAGAGTGGATGGACCGGATGGTAACAGGGTGTAGTGAGAGGGGATGGACCGGATGGTAACAGGGTGTAGTGAGAGGGGATGGACCGGATGGTAACAGGGTGCTGTGAGAGGGTCCTGCACCTGCAATCTGGCCAGCTCCCTTTTAAACCTACCAGAGGTGTCAAAAGTACTAACATTTTCTACTCAAGTAGAAGTATAAATACCGAGTTAAAAAACAACTTTAGTAAAAGTAGAAGTATCAACTCAAGTTTTCTACTTAAGTAAAAGTAAAAAGTTACCTATTTTAAAACTACTTAAAGTAAAAAAAGTAAAAGTAATTTTCAGAAAAAATAGAATATTGTTAACAAAAGCGTGTTAACATGTTTTTAACCATTATCACATGCTTCAATGAGCAGAATATAATAACTAAATGATTCAGTGTTGTGGTGTGAAACTTTATGAATCAGAAACATTTTTTTCTTAACAACCTTTATTGGAAATTAATGAACACACTCAAATGTTTATTAACACAAATAGGGCAAAAAGCAACATTCCTGCAGCTACCAAATTTCACTCTGCATCACTGCCAAAAAAAAAAATTACCAAAAGGCTTTGTTAAGCCTCAAAAGCAGCTGGTTCTCAAAGTTCTTTGAGACAGTTCGTGCTCTTCTCGGGCAGAAGACGAGTCCGGCAACACTGAACAGTCTTTCACAGGCTGCTGAGGCTGGGAGTGCCACATTCAGCCTGCGTGACAGCTGGAATACAGCAGGAAAACATTTTAAGACTTCTGATGTGTCTCCTGGGCACCCAAGGTATGCATCCAGTTGATGTGTCATTTCAAGAGGGTTAGTCTTTTTTAAAGAGGAAAACAAGTCGTCTTCCTCAGATGAAACAGAGCTCTCGCTGGCGAGATTCCCGACCTGAACCTTCAAGTGTGTTCTAATATAATCAAGGCCTGCAGAATAAATTATAATACAAATAGTTAGTGCAGATGAAATAATATAAGACTATTGTAAAATTACTGTAATGTGCAATGGCTATTATGTGTGCTTGTGTGTGCCAATAAATAAAATGTCAGCCTCATTCCAGCGGCTCCAAAGAAATTCAAAGAATTACAGGACAGTTGAGCACTTACCAAGTTTCAGGACATTTTGATCACTTGTCCAGCAGGTCTTAAACTTAGGAACAAGAATGGCAGAGGCTATCAGCTCTGGGTCAGCAAGCATCTCTCCAAACCGTTTATCAAGGCCTAAAAGAAGGGCAGCAATCAAAGGCTCACAGAACTTGGTAGATCCACATAAATGCTGTAGTTTATTCTTCAGCAGAGTTATGGTAGGGACCAACCATCCCATCTGCACGCTGGTTTCACTTTGAAGAACATCAAGTGCCTTAGCAACTGGACTCATTGTTTTTGCATATTCTGAGAGAAATGCAAGTTCTGCTGGTGTAAACCTGCACAAATACAAAAAGGAAAATAAAATAATATAAAAGATTCAGCCGAGTTGATACAACTTCAATCTCAGAAAAAAAGATTGTTCACTAGGGATGGGTATTGGTGCCATTTTATCAATACTTCTACTCTTCCTCATACCGCTTTGTATTTGATATTTCGTCGGTATTCTTATTGATACTTTTCAGTGTGAAAACAAGTAGGGAAGAACAAAATGAAAAACTTTTAGTTTACAATCATTTTAAACACATTAATTCCCTCTGTGCTCTTACATAGTTCTGCTGCTAGGGTGAAAGAACTTTTCTCAAAAAGTTTGAAAAATAAATTATTCAGATAAATTACTTTGTTTTCTAAATTTATTAAAAAAGACTTGACAAGTAACTTGGGTTTTACTGTGGTGTTTTAATTAGGTATGTATTGCAATTTATCAAACTAAGCTTTCAGCCTGCTAAAATTAAATTTGTGTTTGTTTTTCACAGTTCTGATAACAGTTTTGATAATTTTCTGTCTTTTTAATAGACATTTTAAGAGCAACACTTTAGTTAATGTACAAAAGTAGAAAATTGTTGAATCACGTTAATTAAAAGGCAAATAAAACACTTACTGGGGTATGTTTAGTTTACTGCAGACAGCTGCAAGTGCTACTTCACCCCTTTCTTTTATTATTCTCACTAGTCTTTCAACGGCTGAGAAGAATGAATTCCATCTTGTAGGAACTGGCCTTACAAGTTGCAGTTTGCAGTAGTCTTCGATTACTTCAGCTGCAGTTGTTGATCTTGAGCTTAACTTCCACAGACTAGCAGATTTACCAAATGTGGACCTTGATATTTTCTTGTACACTGGACTGTCCTCTGCCTTTGAGGCATCAACTGTGGAGACTAGATTGAGGAGATGGCATGCACATCTGTGGTGTTTGGGTAACTGGAATTCTACGAAATCATCTTCATCCAAAAGTGCTCCAGTGTCAATGAATTCACCCTCTGTGGTTTCCTCTTCATCACATTCATCATTTTGGCCACCACCATTTCCTTCCTCACCGTCTCCATCAAACTGAATATCGTTCTCTTCTGTCTGCCCGTACACTCTGAAGGCCTTCAAAAAGTTTGACCCATTATCAGTTGTTGTTCGTACAATCTTTTCTCTTATATTGTATTCTGTGTAAATGTCATTTAGGGCTCCAGCCAGGGTTGAGAAATTATGAGATCCTTTTAGTTGTTTGCAGGCAAGGGCAGCACAGAATCTTTGCATTGTTTGTGAGCAAAACCAATGGGCAGTGACCCCAATAAAGCTGCGGCGGTGTGCGGTCCAGCAATCTGCAGTAGTTGCGATATACTCAGCTTCACCGAGAACCGCTTTGACTTTTATCTTCATCTCCGCTGAGGCTTTTGCAACTTTATTCACAAGAGTGTTGCGTGTCATAACATTCACATTCGGCTGAAGTTGCTGAACAAGATCAATAAAACATGGTTGCTGGACAATGTGGGGTGGGTGCAAGCCTTGGACCACAAACTTCAGGACTGCCTTGTCTACACTTTCCTGGGAGACTCTTTGATTCTCCCACAACTTTGATTGCTTTATGGGCGGAGCCAACAAATCTTGTGTGGATGATCTCCTTTTTTGGGTTAGTTGGATGTACTTTTCCAGCTTTGTGGGGTGTTTCTTCTGTGGAGAAAGTAAAGGCATATTGAGAGTTGTGTCATTTCTCTGGAATCACAAACTCAGATTATCTTGTACTGTGGTAGTAATGTCATGCTTGAAGTTTATGGATGAAAGTAAACCCACCAGTTAGGGATTGGTTCCACTGGTCTATGCTACTATCTTGACATTACTTCAAGAACCACAAGCCAAAACAAGATGTGGAGTAGGTGAGCTTGGTTATATGTGAGAAAATGTGATTTGAGTTAGGATACTAATAATTATACAATCATAAGACTGTGTTTCATAAGAATTATGTTACATGTTAATAAATATCAGACCAACATATATGATGCAGTTGTGTTTTTACAAAACCTTCACAGTATCATTCTGTGTGAATGTTATTAAATTAATAAAGCATACATTAACGGTCCCATCTCATGCAAAACAACTCTTTCCACATTGTATCCTCTGCACATACACACGCAAAATGTGGGGTTTGCAACATGCATTACATCATAGTTATGAAAATATATCGATTTGGTGGAGCGCAGTCACAGACCCGGAACTATGAAAGGCCGGGTCTGCTCATCCCTCCGCCCATCCTGAGAAAGTACAAGCTCCGCCCTCTGCTCTCACTGAGCCGCTATTCCTCCGCCCATCTCTGAGCGGGAGGGGGAAGGCGGGCGTAAACCCGTGCGTAGCGGTTTGGTAGCGTCTGAAATAAGATTTTATCATGTCGATTAATCTAAAAAGCGTGTTCAAGCAAGAAAATAAAAAAAGAGGCAGAGCAGCGAACCAGCCTGTATATCGGACGTTGAAAGTGAGTTTGTGAGGGCGTAAGGCCGGAGTGGAGGCGGGTGAGGAGGGCGGGTGGTGAGGAGGGAGGGTTTGCTGCGGAGGGGGGCGTGTGCGAAGTCCGTCCGGGCTACGTCAAAATGCGTCATACTTTAGACATCTGCTCATTGGTTGTTTTGTCTGAGCGTACCAGAAATCCACAGAAAAAACGGGCTAAATCAATCTAGAAAGCCCTTTGGTGACATATACAAGGCCCGGACATCACTCTTACAAGCTAGAAAACTCTGGAAAGTCACTTTTGCATGAGATGGGCCCTTTAATGTAAAAATGTGTCTGTTTCTTAAGCGATTTCACACACTGAAATCTGCTGGATCTCTAGGATTTAAAACTCATTCATTGCACCAGTAACTAAACTATATAATAGAATCAACAATAATAATAATAAAGAAAATCTTCCATTTAATGTTTACATTACAGCTTCGCAAATCAGGAAATAAGAAAAAATGGTAGATTTGTTAATATTTTAAAGAGCTAAAAACTGCTCAATATTAAGAATGAGGTTTGAAATTTTATCTCAATTTTATTAAATAATTGTTTCAAAGTTATGCAAGTAAATCATTACAATAAAATTGATTGTAACTTTTAATGAACGGTGTAAATAATTTACTGTCTGTGTTTTTGTTTAATGAAGTCTAAAAACAAAAACTGAAATTAACTTGAACACGTATTGACTTGTTGCGCTTCTTCAACAAATTAGTAAATTTATTGTGTAAAAATTTTAAAGCGGATGTATGTAAATGTTACTTTCTGATCTTGTTTTTCTAAAATAAGAAGAAACTGTTTTCTCATAGACTTCCAGGGGCTTTTCCCCGATCCTTGCAATGCTTGGTCTTATCTGAAATCCATGAAATGCGCAAATCATCTCGAACACATCTAAAGTTCCTGCTCTCAGTTGTTACTGAGTGTTGCATGCATTTCTATCTCATTGTTAAAGCAGTCGATCCACTTAATATTAAAACAGTATTACACAAAACAACAATATTAAATCACACAACATCTTACAATCAAAACTCTAAACAATAACTTAACAGAGAGCTAATCAAACACAGTTCAATGGTTACGAAATAAAATAGAACCAGGAAGTAAAGACAAAGTGTTAGCATGCAGCTCGCCATAGCTAGCAAGGCGAAATCCGTACGCATGGCGTACTACGATTTAACTAGGTTGATCATTATTAGGTTAGTAATAGGTTTTCAGCTTACCTCGACATGTTTCCTCAAATTTGAAGGCGAAGTTTTGAACGCCATGAGCTCGTGTTTCTTTGGAAGGCAGAGTTTGCAAAGCATTTTGTATGAATCGTTTTTTCGCTCAACAAAGTCAAAAATCTCTTTCAAATAAGGCCATGGGTGGGCTAAACCAGTTTCCTTTTGGGTCTCATCCTCTTGTTTATTGTCCCGATCCCGGGTATCCGCGCTCGTCGATGGCTGGCTCATTTTTGCTTTAGGAGTCCCGTCCTTCTTCGTTGTGTGGTCCTGTGTGTCTCATGTCGGAGATGGAGCAACAGGAAGTTGCGTTGAGATTGCGTTGACTAGGCTCATCCAATCACATTCAAACTGAATGGCGCGAATGATCCGATTGGTTTTACTGACTTTTTCTTTATTTTTAACAGTGACAAAATGGCGATAGTAGCGACTACTTTTTGAAAAAAAAAACGAAGTAAAAGTACAGATAATTGTATAAAAATGTAGCGAGTAAAAGTAAAAAGTTGACAAAAAAATAATTACTTCGTTAAAGTAGAGATAACGAGATTTTCTACTTGAGTAAGGTAACGAAGTACTCTTACTTCGTTACTTGACACCTCTGAAACCTACTAAGTTCAATCAGTTGCTGTAACCCACAAGAACAGGCACCTTAGCTGTCGTTCACTTAGTCTCTCAACATGCACCCAGAAGTAGGAACTATGCCAAACCGCTCACAGGAACTGGGGCTGCGCAAGTATCGCGATACCAGGAACTTAGTTCGTACTGGGAGAGAGCAGTACCCCCACACGCTCTCCACCTGCTCTGCTCCTGGTTTCCCAGTTGGAGCCTCTAACCCTGCCCCAGAGTCTGCAGGATCTTTTCCACCAGCTCCTAAAAGGCACACTGGATGCAGTCTTTGGTCTTTGGTCTGGTCTCGATGGCAAATTTCAGACTCTGATTACAGCTCTAACGGAGGTGTGTCCTGCTCTTTAAAAACGTCTTTAAAGAGGACGAACTACATAGTTTTAGAGGATCTTGTTTACCAGCTTATTTTTACCTGAAACTCCAGTTTGTTACTGATATTTGATGGTTTTTAAGCAGGTTTTTAACTCTTGAAAGGTTGAATTTTTTTCTGTGTGTTCAGAAGAACACATGTTACTTTTAAAAACAACGACCCTACGATGTCATACCATCCATCAAAATGATCATAAACATCAGGGTTTTCAGAATCAACACAGAAAGACCTGATGTGGATGGTTCCTCTTTCATGAGAGATTCAAATGGGGTAAAAAGAATATCGCAGTGAACGTAGATCCTGGTTACCATGGTGAGGGTAGGAATGTAAATCCTTGTTACCATGGTGAGGGTTGGAACGTAGATCCTGGTTACCATGGTGAGGATAGGAATGTAAATCCTTGTTACCATGGTGAGGGTAGGAATGTAAATCCTGGTTACCATGGTGAGGGTAGGAATGTAGATCCTGGTTACCATGGTGAGGGTAGGAACGTAGATCCTGGTTACCATGGTGAGGGTAGGAACGTAGATCCTGGTTACCATGGTGAGGGTAGGAACGTAGATCCTGGTTACCATGGTGAGGGTAGGAACATAGATCCTGGTTACTATGGTGAGGGTAGGAACGTAGATCCTGGTTACCATGGTGAGGGTAGGAACGTAGATCCTGGTTACCATGGTTAGGGTACAAACGTAGATGAGTGAGAGATGATGACATCATCATCTTGTCATCATCAATGCTAACGAGCTTATTTTAGCCCCGATGGCTTTTCATTTTGATCCAGCAGGAACAAAGGGAGTTCTCTAAAAGTATCAGTTGTAAAAATTGTTTTTGTTGCTCTGTGTGTTTGGTGTGCAGTGAACGGCGGGCCGTGGCCGCAGGAACCCGGGCGCAGGAACAGCCACACCTTCAACTGTCGCCTGCTGAAGAGACCGCCCGATGAGATGGACTCGGAGAACCAGGAGGCCCGGCAGCAGTATGAGATCATGCAGTGCTTCACAGTGTCGCAGCCACGGGCCGTGCAGGAGGAGGGAGAAGGTGGGTGTGGAGAAAGTCTGTTACACATACATTAGAAGTGGGTACGACGGTTTTCTACGACCAAAACGCTTCGTCAGAGCGAGGAGTTGTAAATATTAGGCCCTGGAAAAGTTTAACATGTCCTGAGAAATGGACATGTTAATGGAGCTGCTGATAAAGAAGGAAACAGCTTGTTCTGTCGTCTTCTGCTTATCCAGGGCCGGGTTGCCGGGGCAACAGCTTCAGGTGGCTTCTCTCACCCTGGCTGCATCCTGATCCTGAGACATTCCTCGGCCAGCTGCAGGTCATCGTCTCTTCATCAGGTCCGGGATCTGCCTCTCCTCCAGAAGAGGGGTGCCCAAAACACCTCACTTAACCAGGTGTTTTGTCCCACCGGGAAGAGACCCAGCGGTAGACCCCGGACCCGGTGGAGAGAATATGTCTCACAGCTGGACAGAGAACGACTCTGGATCCTTCTGGGTGAGCTGGAGGATGCAGCCCGCGACCTGGGCCCTGATAAGCGGAAGACGATGGAACAGAAACACCATAAAACATTAAAAAGGCAATAAATAAATAAAAGAATAAAATTCAAACTAATAATCTGGAAACCCGTCGGGTGTTGCTGGCAAAACAAAAGTGTCCATTTTTTCACTGCCCGCCAAAAACAGGAGACGTCTGCCATGCTCTTCATCGGGGTGGGTTGTTCCTTTGATCGCAGTCCTCTTCAGAAGCGGGTCTTAAACCTCTTCTTGGTCAAAACGTTCTAACTTTAATCAAAATGTTACCCCTTTTTTTTAAAAAACCAAAGCCAGTTTTTAAAATGGAACTTTGTCATTTTGGTATTTTTTTCATTCAGCTTTTTAAACTTCAACAGATTTCTCACTTTTTTCTTTAAAATCCATCACAATTAAATCCAATTTGGTGAAGTAATTGGTTTGCAGGAAACAAATAGAGTCCATGATTTGCGGAGAAATACTTTGACTTCTTTTCTTTCAAGTCGTGACTTAAAGTTTGGAAGGTATTCTGTAGACGTGGTTAAAATGTTCTTTCATCAGCCGGGTTTGGACGCAGCCTTTCTAAATGTTTTGGATGTTTTGCTGCAATGGCCTTGGTTCTTCCTGCTCTGCTGTGGAGCTTCATACAGCTCTGATAAGAGCCGGCCTTGCGCGTCGTCACACGCATGTTCCCTTTAAAAAGTTTGATGTTTAAGTTTCCTGCAGGTCATTTTTTTTTATATAAAAGCTCGTGTATAAAGATTTATTTCAGCTTTTATTTTGAAACTTATTTTGTTTCCCTCAGACCTGCAGAGTTGCCTGATCTGCATCGCCTGCCGGACGCCGCGTCCTCCGCCGGTCACCACGGAGTCTTTTATCACCAAGCAGGACCCGACAGGTAGCACGCACGCACGCACACACACACCCGACAGGTAGCACGCACGCACGCACACACACACATCTGCAGCAGGAACGTTTTCCTTTAGGTTTGTAAACATCATCAGCAATAACTAGGACCCTCACCATGGTAACCAGAATCTACGTTCCTATCCTCACCATGGTAACCAGAATCTACGTTCCTATCCTCACCATGGTAACCAGGATCTACGTTCCTACCCTCACCATGGTAACCAGAATCTACGTTCCTATCCTCACCATGGTAACCAGGATCTACGTTCCTACCCTCACCATGGTAACCAGAATCTACGTTCCTATCCTCACCATGGTAATCAGGATCTAAGTTCCTACCCTCACCATGGTAACCAGGATCTACGTTCCTACCATCACCATGGTAACCAGGATCTACGTTCCTACCCTCACCATGGTAACCAGGATCTACGTTCCTACCCTCACCATGGTGACCAGGATCTACGTTCCTACCCTCACCATGGTAACCAGGATCTACGTTCCTATCCTCACCATGGTGACAAGGATCTACGTTCCTACCCTCACCATGGTAACCAGGATCTATGTTCCTACCCTCACAATGGTAACCAGGATCTATGTTCCTACCCTCACCATGGTAACCGGGATCTACGTTCCTACCCTCACCATGGTGACCAGGATCTACGTTCCTACCCTCACCATGGTAACCAGGATCTACGTTCCTATCCTCACCATGGTGACAAGGATCTACGTTCCTACCCTCACCATGGTAACCAGGATCTATGTTCCTACCCTCACCATGGTAACCAGGATCTACGTTCCTACTCTCACCATGGTAACCAGGATCTACGTTCCTACCCTCACCATGGTAACCAGGATCTACATTCCTACCCTCACCATGGTGACAAGGATCTACGTTCCTACCCTCACCATGGTAACCAGGATCTATGTTCCTACCCTCACCATGGTAACCAGGATCTATGTTCCTACCCTCACCATGGTAACCAGGATCTACGTTCCTACCCTCACCATGGTGATCAGGATCTACGTTCCTACCCTCACCATGGTAACCAGGATCTACGTTCCTATCCTCACCATGGTGACAAGGATCTACGTTCCTACCCTCACCATGGTAACCAGGATCTATGTTCCTACCCTCACCATGGTAACCAGGATCTACGTTCCTACTCTCACCATGGTAACCAGGATCTACGTTCCTACCCTCACCATGGTAACCAGGATCTACATTCCTACCCTCCACCATGGTAACCAGCATCTACGTTCCTACCCTCACCATGGTAACCAGGATCTACGTTCCTACCCTTACCATGGTAACCGGCATCTACGTTCCTATCCTCACCATGGTAACCAGGATCTCCGTTCCTACCCTCACCATGGTAACCAGGATCTACATTCCTACCCTCACCATGGTAACCAGGATCTACGTTCCTATCCTCACCATGGTAACCAGGATCTACATTCCTACTCTCACCATGGTAACCAGGATCTATGTTCCTACCCTCACCATGGTAACCAGGATCTACATTCCTACCCTCACCACGGTAACCAGGATGTACATTCCTACCCTCAACGTGGTAACCAGGATCTACATTCCTACCCTCACCATGGTAACCAGGATCTACGTTCCTACCCTCACCATGGTAACCAGGATCTACGTTCCTACTCTCACCATGGTAACCAGGATCTATGTTCCTACCCTCACCATGGTAACCAGGATCTACGTTCCTATCCTCACCATGGTAACCAGGATCTATGTTCCTTTCCTCACCATGGTAACCAGGATCTACGTTCCTACCCTCACCATGGTAACCAGGATCTACGTTCCTACTCTCACCATGGTAACCAGCATATACGTTCCTACCCTCACCATGGTAACCAGGTTCTACTTCATACCCTCACCATGGTAACCAGGTTCTACGTTCCTACGCTCCCCTAGGCTCACCTGCTGTGGGTGGTGACCAAAAGAACAGGATCGCGGATACCGTTCCGTATCATCGTCTTCCGCTTATAAGCGTCTGAAATGAGCTTCCTCCAGGGAGAGCTTGGTGTCGAGCCGGTCCTGCTCCAGGTTGAGAGAATCAAAACGGGGTGTTTCAGGCATCCCGTCAGAATGCTCCCTGAGTGCCTCGCTGGTGAGGTGTTTCGGGCACACCCCACGGGGAGGAGACCAAGAGGCAGACCCCAGACCTGCTGGAGAGACTATGTCTCACAGCTGGAGGGTGCAGCCTACATTCTCGGCTTCCCGTCTGAGGCTGGAACCCGGCCCCGGCTAAGCGAAAGACAAAATGTCAAACATGAACTCTGCTTGTGAGATAAGTCAGGCTGACTTTTTGACCCTCTGTAATCCAGGAAAGATCATCTCCATAGAAACCAGCGCATTGCGAGCGACTGGCCGTCCTGGTTGGGAGGACCTGGTCAGAAAATGCATCTACGCGTTTTTCCAGCCGCAGGGCAAAGAGCCCTCCCACGCCAAGAAGCTGCTGCATGAGGGTGAGTCACTCATCGATTGTTTACCTACTTTTTAAAAAAAATCATTGCTCATTTTCACTTTGGTTAAACGATCACAACAAAAACAACTGAAGAAACCTCTCAAAAAAAAGTTTGAAAGGAAAGATTTTCAGTTACTTTTCAGACCGAATCTGCAACCGAATGAAAATCAAATCTCTTGATCGAAAACAGTCCCAAACTTTCTCTGGTTTTTATTGGTCACTGTGTGAATGAGAGAGACCTAAATGGAAAAGTGAGGTTACAGGGAGAAGAGAGAAAGAAGGTGGAAGATTTTAAGTATCTAGGATAAACAGTCCAGAGCAATGGAGAGTGTGGAAAAGAGGTGAAGAAGTATGTGCAGGCAGGCTGGAGGGTGGAGGAAAGTATCAGGTGTGATGTGTGACAGAAGAGTTTCAGATAAAATGAAAGGAAAAGTGTACAAAACAGTGGTGAGAGCGGCCATGCTGATTGGTCTAGAGACAGTGTGGTGAGAGCGGCCATGCTGATTGGTCTAGAGACAGTGTGGTGAGAGCGGCCATGCTGATTGGTCTAGAGACAGTGTGGTGAGAGCGGCCATGCTGATTGGTCTAGAGACAGTGTGGTGAGAGCGGCCATGCTGATTGGTCTAGAGACAGTGTGGTGAGAGCAGCCGTGCTGATTGGTCTAGAGACAGTGTGGTGAGAGCGGCCATCCTGATTGGTCTAGAGACAGTGTGGTGAGAGCAGCCATGCTGATTGGTCTAGAGACAGTGTGGTGAGAGCGGCCATGCTGATTGGTCTAGAGACAGCGTGGTGAGAGCGGCCATGCTGATTGGTCTAGAGACTGCGTGGTGAGAGCGGCCATGCTGATTGGTCTAGAGATAGTGTGGTGAGAGCGGCCGTGCTGATTGGTCTAGAGACAGCGTGGTGAGAGCGGCCATGCTGATTGGTCTAGAGATGGTGTCACTGAGGAAATGACCAGCAAAACAAGCTAATGGGGAGCAGGGCGGGCGAGAAAAAATGGCTTGCTTAAAAACAGCCGTCCAAAGAGCGCACAAAGTCATGTCTCCAGAATGGGACAAAAACATGGGCCAAAGAAGGGACAGAAATAAAGAGGAAAAAATGCTAAAATCCACCACTAAATGGCGACAGAAACAAACAGATTACAGTAATCAAGAAAACGATCTTAAATCTGTTTCTAATCAAATCTGTTTTCATCCATTTTTTTCTGCCCAGTGATGACCCATGGCACCGCCATCAGCCCGCTCTACCATTTCACATTAAGCGATGGCACGCCACTCAGCGCGCAGACCCGCTGCAAGTTCTGCTGCCCCCCCAATCCTGATGTACAGCCCTTCATCATGGGCATTCACACTATCGACAGGTACCGAGTTAAACCCCTTAAAGGGCCCATCTCATGTAAAATATCTCTCTTCACATTGTATCCTCTGCACATACACACGTTTACAACATGCATTACACCATAGTTATGAAAATATATTGATTTGGTGGAGCGCAGTCACAGACCCAGAACTATGAAAGGACGGGTATCGCTCATCCCCCCGCCCGTCCTGAGAAAGTACAAGAACAACTGTCTTTTTTTGCGACTTTTTTAGGAACAACTGTCTTTTTTTGCGACTTTTTAGGAACAACTGTCTTTTTTTGCGACTTTTTTAAGAACAACTGTCTTTTTTTGCGACTTTTTTAAGAACAACTGTCTTTTTTTGCGACTTTTTTAGGAACAACTGTCTTTTTTTTGCGACTTTTTTTAGAAACAACTGTCTTTTTTCGCGACTTTTTGTCTTTTTTTGCGACTTTTTCAGGAACAACTGTCTTTTTTTTTACAACTTTAAAAGTTGTAAAAAAGTCGCAAAAACGCGAGTTTTTGTCAAGTTTTTGTGACTTTTTTTGTATGGAAGTCGTAAAAAAAGTCGCGAAGTGACTTTTTTTTCTAGAAAAAACTCACAAAAAAGTTGCAAAAAAATTGCAAAAAAACGACAGTTGCTCCCAAAAAAGTCGCTTCGCTGAGCGTACCAGAAATCCACAGCAAATTTTGAAAACCGGGCTAAATCAATCTAGAAAGCCCTTTGGTGACATATACAAGGCCCAGACATCACACACACACACACACACACACACACACTCTGGAAAGTCACTTTTACATGAGATGGGCCCTTTAAATGATGCCATGCTGTTGGGACATGTCTTGTAATTGGATCTTTTTTTTTTTTTAGGGAACACAACACTGCTAGCTCTCAGGAAAACACTAACCCCCGCCTTCCATCCCCCCCCAGCAGTCTGGCTCAAACCCCCTCCCGATCCCCCTCGCTTCCCCCCAGCAGTAACTCCAACCAAGGCCTCCCGGCTAACAACGGCCCCGCCCCCTCCCACAGCCAGGCCACGCCCACAGGCTACCTGACCCCCAGTCGGACAAACTGTACCCCGCAGGTCAGCAGCCCCTCCCCTTTGAACAGCCCCCATACAGCCACCCCTACCTCGTTTATGTCTCCCAGGATGCTGCGGGCAAGTCCCGGGTTGGGGGAGAGTCCCCGGGTACCAGGTAACCCGTTCTCCCCCTCTACGCCGTCCCCATCGGGGGGTCTGAGCTGTGCTGGGGAGGGGGCGGTTAGCTCCTTCACCTTGAGCTCCCCATTACTTCAGAGACAACCGAGTACCCCCACCGGCTCCTCCACGCGGCCACCGTCAGTAAGACCTGATGAAGGGGGCGAGGACTCTAGTAAAGCCACCCCTCAAACAGGGGATATGAGACCCCAGGACGGCGGTGGCACCGGAGCAGACTCTAACATCAACCTCCATCAGACCTCATCGCCCCATGCCCCCCAGTGCCCCGCCTCCCACAGCAGTTTAACAGAACGCCATAAGATCCTCCACCGGCTGCTCCAGGACAGCAGCCCCAACGACGCCCCTACCACCACCACCGATGACGGATTCAACAAAACTGATATTGAGATTAAGAAGGAGCCCCCTGCCAGCCCGGCGCTGAGCACGGCCCCCCCCAGGTCCAGCTCCAGGGAGCCCCAGGACCACCAGCTACTTCGCTTCCTCTTGGATACCGACGAAAAGGTAAAGTGGTAGAACATTCGGCCTTGGACCGGAAATTTGCCGGGTTCGAATCCCACTGAGCTCATGTCTAAGTGTTCTTGGAGAAGACACCTTAATCCCCGTTTCTCCCACTATTGGCGCCGTCCTGGCGGCCTGCTGCGGTGTAATGCGGCACACAAATTTCCCCGTTGAGGGATGTATTACGTATATGGGTATGTGGGTGGGCCTCTGGGTCTTCTCCTGGTGGGCTGTGCTGTTCGGGAAGCATCCTAACCAGATCCCCGAACCACCCTATCTGGCTCCTCTCGACCTGTAGGAGGAGCGGCTCGACACCGAGCTCCTCCCAGGTGGTAGAGCTCCTCACCCGATCTCTGAGTGAGAGTCCAGCCACCCTGCGGAGGAAGCTCATTTCGGCGCTTGTACCCGCGATCTCATTCTTTCGGTCACCACCCACTGCTAGTGACCATAGATGAGGGTCGGAACGTAGATCCTGGTTACCATGGTGAGGGTCGGAACGTAGATCCTGGTTACCATGGTGAGGGTCAGAACGTAGATCCTGGTTACCATGGTGAGGGTAGGAACGTAGATCTTAGTTACCATGGTGAAGGTAGAAACGTAGATCCTGGTTACCATGGTGAGGGTCGGGAACGTAGATCCTGGTTACCATGGTGAGGGTCGGAACGTAGATCCTGGTTACCATGGTGAGGGTAGGAACGGAGATCCTGGTTACCATGGTGAGGGTAGAAGTGTGGATCCTGATTACCATGGTGAGGGTAGGAACGGAGATCCTGGTTACCATGGTGAGGGTAGAAGTGTGGATCCTGGTTACCATGGTGAGGGTAGGAACGTAGATCCTGGTTACCATGGTGAGGGTAGGAATGTAGATCCTGGTTACCATGGTGAGGGTCGGAACGTAGATCCTGGTTACCATGGTGAGGGTAGGAATGTAGATCCTGGTTACCATGGTGAGGGTAGGAACGGAGATCCTGGTTACCATGGTGAGGGTAGAAGTGTGGATCCTGGTTACCATGGTGAGGGTCGGAATATAGAACCTGGTTACCATGGTGAGGGTAGGAATATAGAACCTGGTTACCATGGTGAGGGTAGGAACGTAGATCCTGGTTACCATGGTGATGGTAGAAACGTAGATCCTGGTTACCATGGTGAGGGTCGGGACGTAGATCGACTTAGTCGCATTACTCCGAAAACCAAATCAGTTCATCGATAGACTACTGAAAATCCCTTCAGTGGTTTTGTTTCAAAGCTTGGCATACATTTGTTTTGAAGGACCTGGGTGACCTCCCTCCTCCGTCGGCTCTGAGCCTCCAGACGGTTCGAGTGAAGGTGGAGAAGAGGACCAGCGGAGAAGGTCCGCCATGTTCCGGATTGGCCTCCAAACACACCGGAGTTTCCAGCAGCTCCGCCTGCATCAGCCCCAAATCCAGCCCTGTGGGAGAGCGACGGGACAGCCGGAAGGACAGCAGAGATTTTGCGGTACGTCAGCGGGCATCATAAACACTCACACTCTTACGCTGTCGGGATGTGGATCAAGCTTAGTTTTTCAGCTTGGAAACATTCTGATTGGATCAGGCTACTATTTTAATTTCATTTGCTGTGATCTGTCTTTCTACAGATCTCCACCGGATCCGCAGACATGGACTCTTTCCACTCGCTCATGCCCGCTTTGAGAGCTCCCGTTGGGGCCAAAGCACCGAGCGAGGACCCAGGCCCACAGTCATCCGCCCCACTACAGTCCCCTATCCCTCAGCTACGGTCTCCTCTCTCCCAGCTGCCTTCTCCACCACCTCAGCTCCACTCCCCGTCCCCTCAGCTCAAACTACAGTCCCCCTTACAGCCCAGCGAGACCCGCAGTGTGAATGTGAAGAGAGAACCCACTCCCAACAGAGGTACGTTTGATTCTGATTCTCTATGTGTGAGTCCGGTAGCTCCAAGCAGTTCAAGAGAGAGCTCCAAAACAGCTTCTGAACAGCTGCTAGGTGGTGCTGAGTTGGGTGGGGTGACGTTAGAACGGCACCTTAGTGGAACACACAACAGTTGGTTCTGCGCTGGGTGGAGTGTGGGTTACTATGGCAACGATGTTTTTCAGCTCCAGTGAATCATAATAAGATCTTAAAGCTCCACATGTTGATCCTTCACTGTGGTGGAACAACACCAGCAGTCCACCATCTTTAGTTCAGACAGGAAGCACTGATGATGTCTTCATTCCTTCTGAACATCTCCACACGTCCATGAAGACTCCACATGAAGGAGCTCAGCTCCACACGTCCATGAAGACTCCACATGAAGGAGCTCAGCTCCACACGTCCATGAAGACTCCACATGAAGGAGCTCAGCTCCACAAGTCCATGAGGACTCCACATGAAGGAGCTCAGCTCCACACGTCCATGAAGACTCCACATGAAGGAGCTCAGCTCCACAAGTCCATGAAGACTCCACATGAAAGAGCTCAGCTCCACACGTCCATGAAGACTCCACATGAAGGAGCTCAGCTCCACACGTCCATGAAGACTCCACATGAAGGAGCTCAGCTCCACACGTCCATGAAGACGCCACATGAAGGAGCTCAGCTCCACACGTCCATGAAGACTCCACATGAAGGAGCTCAGCTCCACACGTCCATGAAGACTCCACATTAAGGAGCTCAGCTCCACACGTCCATGAAGACTCCACATGAAGGAGCTCAGCTCCACACGTCCATGAAGACTCCACGTGAAGGAGCTCAGCTCCACACGTCCATGAAGACTCCACATGAAGGGGCTCAGCTCCACACGTCCATGAAGACTCCACATGAAGGAGCTCAGCTCCACACGTCCACGAAGACTCCACATGAAGGAGCTCAGCTCCACACGTCCATGAAGACTCCACATGAAGGAGCTCAGCTCCACACGTCCACGAAGACTCCACATGAAGGAGCTAGGCTCCACACGTCCATGAAGACTCCACATGAAGGAGCTCAGCTCCACACGTCCATGAAGACTCCACATGAAGGAGCTCAGCTCCACACGTCCATGAAGACTCCACATGAAGGAGCTCAGCTCCACACGTCCACTCTGATGAAGAAGATCAGTCAGTCAGTCACCTTTTTAAGCGTCTATCCCTCGCCGGGTTGCAGGAGCCAATCCCGGCTGATTCAAAGTGAGGGACAGCCTGTACACCCCTAACAGGTCGCCAGTCTGTCACAGGGCCACACACACACTCATTTGGCACCGGCCAATCAAAAACAAACATGATTTTGGAGGGTGGGAGGAAACTGGAGAAAACCCATGCAGACACGGGGAGAACATGCACACTCCACACAGAAAGGCCAATTCTCCAATCCTCGTCCCCACCCTGGGACTTGAACCCACAACCTTCTTGCTGTGAGGCCACTGTGCCACAGTGCCGCCGATGAAGGAGATCATCTCTTCAAACTCCAACAAAATGTGGAGCTTCCGTCCGTTCTGTTCCATCGTCTTCCGCTCATCCGGGGCCGGGCAGCGGGGCAACAGCCTCAGACGGGAAGCCCAGGCTTCTCTCACCCCAGCTGCATCCTCCAGCTCATCCAGAAGGATCCCGAATCGTTCCTCGGCAGCTGTGAGGGGTCTGCCTCTTGGTCCCCTCCCGGTGGGATTGGCGCGAAACACCTGTTTAAAAAACAATATACAGGCCCTCACGTCCTGAAGACCTAATCAGTTCACTTAGAGTTGGTACCTAGTAACTGTGGCCAGTTTAAAAAATACCTTCACCGTTTTGTGAGAAATTGTTTTCACAAAACTGTTTCGGAAGCGACTGCTTTGCAGTTTTTACTTCTTGTTTTTAGAAGAAAAACAAGGGCGTGCTGCATAGTGTCCACCAGGTGACCTTCCAGGTGTAAAAACGAAGTCATTCACCTGAAACTTGTTTGTTTACATCTTGTTTATATTAAAGGTTTCAGTGACGGCGGCCCACCCTCAGGCTGCAGCCTCCAGAGTCAGTCATCCTTTGACTTCTGCAGCCCCTCCACTCCAAGTCAGCAGCAGGGAGACGTGTTCCACACCTCCAAAGACAGCAGCCCCTTTCCAGAGGCAGAGATTATCAACCCGTTCAGTTCAAACACTGGTATGGACCATGAATGATTGGGGTGATGTGTGAGGGTGTGGTGTGAGTGTATTCTGTTACATAACCGGCCCCATGAGGGCTGAAAGTTTCCACTGTAGTTACAAAGGGAGCAGAACTCAGTCAGGTGACATTACTGTCCTCCGATTGCATCACTTAAAAACCAAGATTAAAATTGACTTTTGCTCCAAAGCTCCATTCCGTCGTCTTCCGCTTATCAGCCTCAGACGGGAAACCCATGCTTTTCTCAGCTGCAACTCCAGCTAACTCTAGAAGATCCTGAGGTTTCCCTGTCCAGCTGTGAGACATAGTCTCTCCAGCGGGTCCGGTGTGTGCCTCCTCGTCTCCTCCCGGTGAGATGTGCCCGAAACACCTCACCAGCGAGGCGCTTATGGGGGCATCCTGACCAGATGGGTCAGGATCCTGACATCCTGACCTGAACTACCCCATCTGGCTTCTCTCGACCAGGAACGTAGATCATGGTTACCATGGTGAGGGTAGGAACGTAGATCCTGGTTACCATAGTGAGGGTAGGAATGTAGTTCCTGGTTACCATGGTGAGGGTAGGAACGTAGACCCTGGTTACCATAGTGAGGGTAGGAATGTAGATCCTGGTTACCATGGTGAGGGTAGGAACGTAGATCATGGTTACCATGGTGAGGGTAGGAATGTAGATCCTGGTTACCATGGTGAGGGTATGAACGTAGATCATGGTTACCATGGTGAGGGTAGGAACGTAGACCCTGGTTACCATAGTGAGGGTAGGAATGTAGATCCTGGTTACCATGGTGAGGGTAGGAACGTAGACCCTGGTTACCATGGTGAGGGTAGGAACGTAGATCCCGGTTACCATGGTGAGGGTAGGAACGTAGATCCTGGTTACCATGGTGAGGGTAAGAACGTAGATCCCGGTTACCATGATGAGGGTAGGAACGTAGATCCTGGTTACCATGGTGAGGGTAAGAACGTAGATCCCGGTTACCATGGTGAGGGTAGGAACGTAGATCCTGGTTACCATAGTGAGGGTAGGAATGTAGATCCTGGTTACCATGGTGAGGGTAGGAACGTACATCCTGGTTACCATGGTGAGGGTAGGAACCTAGATCCTGGTTACCATGGTGAGGGTAGGAACGTAGATCCTGGTTACCAAGTGAGGGTAGGAACATAGATCCTGGTTACCATGGTGAGGGTAGGAACGTAGATTCTGGTTACCATGGTGAGGGTAGGAACGTAGATTCTGGTTACCATGGTGAGGGTAGGAACATAGATCCTGGTTACCATGGTGAGGGTTGGAACGTAGATTCTGGTTACCATGGTGAGGGTAGGAACATAGATCCTGGTTACCATGGTGAGGGTAGGAACGTAGATCCTGGTTACCATGGTGAGGGTAGGAACGTAGACCCTGGTTACCATGGTGAGGGTAGGAACGTAGATCCTGGTTACCATGGTGAGGGTAGGAACGTAGATCCTGGTTACCATGGTGAGGGTAGGAACGTAGATCCTGGTTACCATGGTGATGGTAGGAACAATGATCGACTTGTAAATCGAGAGCTTTGCTTTTCGGCTCAGCTCCATCTTTACCATGACGGATCGATGCAGGGATGCTTGTGTAAATACGCATAAAGACAGTGAATAAAACGATAAAGTCTTTCTCTTTTAGGTTTAAACAAGATGGACGTGGGAGACTCGCCGTTCCAGCCTCTGGCTCTGTCTGACACGTTGTCCTTTGATGGGCTCGGGACTCCGTTACAGGCTCCATTAGCGTCACCACAAGAGTACGTAGGAGATTTTTTTTGGCTTTGGGGCGAGGTGTTTGTGTCCAGAACTGTAAGAAGTTTGTCTCTCCTCTGAGCAGGCAGTGTGTCCCCTGCTCGCTGGACGAAGTGCTCGGCCCTCCGACCACATGTGAAGCCCGGAGCGATGAGAAGGCTCTGTTAGAGCAGCTGGTCTCCTTCCTCAGTGGCACAGATGAAAGCGAGCTGGCAGAGCTAGACAAAGCCCTGGGTATTGACAAACTGGTTCAGGTAAACACACCTCCTGAAGGATCTCCATACCCTTAACGGATGCATCATGCCCAGCGCTGTGCCCTTAAACCCTTCTTCTTTACAGGGTGGCTGTTTTGATTCGTTCCCCCTCCAGCAAGCCACTGCCTCTCCCCTGGACACCAAGGTCCCCACTTTCCCTCCTCAGTTCACTCCAGCACCACAAGCTCAGTTTACTCCTGAGCTGGCCGGGGTGACTCCACAGGGTTTGGGGTTCGGATTCCCAGGAGGGAACGTAGGTCTGAGGCCAGGGATGACCAGGCCGGCGGGGATGGGTAGCCAGCCCAGGTTGCCCCCTAACCAGCTACGTTTGCAGCTGCAGCAGAGACTACAAGGCCCCCAGCAGGTAAGAGACGCCTCTCTGCATGTCTGGTTTAATAAATTATATGGAAGATTTTTATAAATAATTTTTTACTCAGATCCAGAACAGACTGGCTGCCATGAATCAGTTTCCAGGAGAAACCCAACAAGTTACTCTTGGGATTCGGCAAGGGGTCCAGCAACCTCAAATGTCCTCACAGGTAGGTCAGCCCCAGTTTCACCTCATGGTGCAGTCTAACACCGGTCAGGAGAGGGCGCCAAGGATCCAGTAAACAACTGAAGGAGGAAAAACAAACAGATTTAGTGGCTGGTTTACTTTCAAAATATGTTGAATAAAGTAAAGAAGTGTGAAGAGCGTGAAACAGGACAGGTGTCCACTTAATAATAATAATTCCATTTCGTCGTCTTCTGTTTATCCGGGGCCGGGTCGTGGGGCAACAGCCTCAGACGGGAAGCCCAGGCTTCTCTCATCCCGGCTGCATCCTCCAGCCAGGAGGATTTTGAGGCGTTCCCTGTCCAGCTGTGAGACGTAGTCTCTCTAGCAGGTCCGGGGTCTGCCTCTGGGTCTCCTCCTGGTGGGACGACCCCAAAACACCTCACCAGAGAGGCCCTCAGGAGGCATCGTGACCAGATACCTGAATCACATCTGGTTTCTCTCGACCTGGAGGAGGAGCGGTTCGACACAACCAGAGGTGTCAAGTAGCGAAGTAGAACTACCTCGTTACTTTACTCAAGTAGAAAATCTCGTTATCTTTACTTTAACAAAGTAAAAAAATTTTTGTCTACTTTTTACTTTTAGTCACTACTTTTTTATGCAATTATCTGTACTTTTACTTCGTTATTTTTATAAAAAGTAGTCGCTACTTTCGCAATTTTGTCACCATTAAAAATAAAGAAAAAAGTCATTAAAAACCAATCCGGGTAAATCGCGCCATTTGATTTGAATGTGGTTGGATGAGGAGAGCTAACGCAATCTCAACACGACTTCCTCTTGCTTCATCACTTCAACACGTGACACACAGGACGCGCGCATACATGCACACATACACCACTCACCCCGCAACCCGCTGCTGTGTTCCAGGTGTCACGCAGGCTGTATGTGGCACTCCCAACCTTAGCAACTTGTGAAAGACTATTCAGTATTGCCTCAAAGAACTTTGAAAACCCTTTTGAAAAGCCTATTGGCTTTTTTTTTTTTTTTGCATTGAGTGTGTTTGTGTTTTTTTTACATTGAGTGTGTTTGTGTTTTTTTTTTTTTTTTGCATTGAGTGTGTTTGTGTTTTTTTTTACATTGAGTGTGTATGTGTTTTTTTTTTACATTGAGTGTGTTTGTGTTTTTTTTTTTTTTTACATTGAGTGTGTTTTTTTTTTTTTTACATTGAGTGTGTTTGTGTTTTTTTTTACATTGAGTGTGTTTGTGTTTTTTTTTTTTTTACATTGAGTGTGTTTGTGTTTTTTTTTACATTGAGTGTGTTTGTGTTTTTTTTTACATTGACATTTAGACTTAACACCCACTAAATGAAGCATCAAAGTCGTTTAGTTGACAATTTTGCGGACTGATTCAGTCAGTCTGCTGGTGTTGGCTACCAGTAGACCGCGATCCACTGGTTGGGCACCCCCGTCTTATTGTATAGATCACTCTGCAGAAAGCTGTTGTTAAACTTTCCTTCTGAGATTTTTTATTTGCTCCATCTGAATTCTTCTTGTGCCCCTCTGTGCCCCCCCTTAGCCTCCGCTGAATGCTCAGATGCTAGCGCAGCGTCAGAGGGAGCTCTACAGCATCCAGCACCGCCAGCGTCAGCTCTTCCAGCAGAAGGTCATGCTGATGAGACAGAACATGACCCCCACAGGTACGGCTCGCGTCCAAAAAGGACCCTCCGCCACCTCTCAGCAGCAGTTCAGCTTCCGGCCGGGTTTCAATCCCATGGCGGGGAGCACCGCTACCTCACCCACTCACTTCAGCCCCATCGCTGGTGCTCCTCCGGACAGCAAGCTGTCCATCAGAGTTCCTTTGAACAGCCAGGCGGTGATGGGGGCCGTGCAGGGTCAGTTCAGCAGCTCCCCCTCATTGCAACAGGGCCTGTTCCAGCAGTTTGGGGGCACCGGTAAGTTTAGCCCCGCCTCTGTGGCTCTGATTGGTCATTCCTGCTTGTAACACCTGTGTTCATGTCTCCAGCTGTGGTCCAGCAGGAACCCCCGTTTCCTCCTCAGATGAGCCCTACCAGCCCGTTGTTATCACCTCAAAACTCCACCTCCCAGAATCCCCTGCTCCAGCAGGCTCCGCCCCCCGGCTACCAGTCACCAGACATGAAGAGCTGGCAAACAGCGGCCATGGACAGGTAAACAAAAAAACTCAACTCACCACCTTTAATCTGGATTTTTAAAAAAACTCAACCCTTTTCTTTCTGTTTCAGCCTGTTCAGCCAATCAGGACAGAGCTCAGCGCCGCCATTCGGCCAGCAAGGGGTCTACAACAACATGAGTATCACTGTTTCCATGGCGGGGGGATCCGGGGCGGTGGCATCTTTACCTCCTATTGGCCAGACAGTTGGCGTGGGCAACAGCAACCTCAGCAGCGCCGTGTGCAGCGAGCAGCAGGTCAGCAAACACACACACACACGGACATGTTTGTTCGTTCTAGAATAAAAGTTGATCTAATAAAATAAGATTTCTTTTAAAGTTTGGATTTTGATTTTAAAAAAAGTCCAAATTAACCGTCTGGATTTTAAATTTTTAACAATGTGAGAAACTTTCAACCAAAAGTTTGACAGCTTAATTTTAATTTCATCGTACTCGATCCCTCATTGGAGGAAATTACTGGCAAGCAGCCATGACGGTGCCAACGGTGGGAGAGACTAGGAGGTTGGGTGTCTGCTCTGGGGACACTTAGGCATGATCTCAGTGGGATTCGAACCGGCATCGCCCGGTTCCACTGTACCACTCCTTATGGCGGGGGGCCCAACCTTTTATGTCCCAAGATGTACTTTTTAAGTATCAAACCTACTGCGATCTACCCCACACAGACACACACACACACACACACACTGAGATCCTGTCTTAGTCACTCTCCCACACACAGACATTTTCTGCACGCGTGCAGTGCTGTGAGAGTGAGAGGGGCTGCAGCAGCAATCGGCACTGCTCTTTGAGAACGGGCTTAACAACGTGCTTTCACGTCACAGACTCCAAAAAATTTCCAATGACATTTAAAAAACCTGCTAGATTGTCTCAAGGGTCTGAAAACTCGCAACACTTCCTGTTTTTATTCCACACACCTGGCAATTTACTTGAGATCAGTCCCCACAATTGACTGGTTGGGCACCCCGGGCGTAGAGCAACCCCGAAACATGAGCTAGAGAGATGCTGGAGTGTGTCCACGCCACGCTGTAGATACAGAGGGTCTGTATTAGGACGAGTGGAGCCTGTGTTTGATCTTAAACAGTTTACACACACAGACCTGTAGGAGTTTCTCTGACTTGTTGGGCGTGTCTCTGCCCAGGTGCAGCAGGTCCAGGTCTTCGCAGACGTCCAGTGCACGGTGAACCTGGTGGGCGGCGCCGCCTCCATCGGACCGTCGGCCCCGCAGAAAGGCGGGGCTCCGCAGGGCTCTCAGAACAGCCCCGCCCAGCAGAAAAGCCTCCTGCAGCAGCTCCTCACAGAGTGACCCCGCCCCCCTTTTCCCTCCATCCCCCCCCGTCACCTGCCTGTCTGACAACCTGTCTGTCTGCCTCAGCCTATCAGAAGGCAGCGTTGTCTTGCTGCTCATTCCCGTCTCTGGAGATTTTTTGCCAAGTCGTCGCCGTTCTTCAGAACCGATTTCTATGATTGTCTTTACCCGTCTCCGCCCTCCCTCTGGCTTCGTCCGTTTCTCAGCGATGTGGGAATGTTTCAGACCTCCGCACGGTGGCGCCGGCCGCACAGTATCAGCTGGTTCTCTTACTGGGCGACGCCCACCGAGCTTTTTTTTCTTCTTCTACATATTCTATTACGTTTTTTTTTTTGTTTGGGAGGGGAACTGTTTTTTATTCTTCTGCTCTCACCGTAACGGACCTGATGGATGCGAGACAGACGGATGCTGCTCAGTTTGGAAACTAACACGTCTCTCGATTTTTATTTTTTTTGTCAAAGTATAAAAAAAAGACTGTTATAATTATTTAACTGTCCGTCACATTTTACCCTCAGCAGCTGTGAATTTGGAACCGAAACAGGTTCTGTTCTTTTCCTCTTTTTCTCTCCACCTATCAGTGTTGTTTGCCATGTGCTCCGTACGAGGCGGCTGGTGTTGTACAGCACAGAAGGACAAAAAACTCGAGGAGGAGAAAACGTGATGAATGAATCCCTCAGAGCAGCGACGCTACGTTTAATGTGATTTTTTTTTTTGTTTGTTTTTAAAGCATAACGACACGTTTCGGGCTTTTTGTGGATGAAAGATGGAGAAAAGTTGTGACGTCATTTTTTTTTTTTTTTTTCTAATGTGTATTTTTAGAATTTTGATGATGGAAAAACAAAACGGCCGAAAACAAAAAGGAAATAATTGGACTCTTTTTAAAGTTTTTAAAAATGAAAAAGTAGAAATGTTTAAATTTCCAGAAAAAAATCAATTAATGTTCGCAAAAAAAAAAAAAAAATCTGGAATCGAGTAAAAAAATTCAAATCAAACTTGAAAAATCAAGAAAAAAAAAATTAAATTCTAATAAAATCTGGTAGAAAAAAATAAATTAAAAATAAGTCAGTAAATTTTAAGTAAAATTGATCAAATTCAGAATAAATTAGCTAAAGTTTGATAAAAGTTTGTTCCGTTGTTTCCACTTATCTTGGGCCGGGTCGTCGGGGGCAACAGCCTCAGACGGGAAGCCCAGGCTTCTCTCACCCGGGCTGCATCCTCCAGCTCACCCAGGAGGATCCTGAGTCGTTCCCCGGCCAGCTGTAAGACATAGTCTCTCCAGCAGGTCCAGGATCTGCCTCTGGGTCTCCTCCTGGTTGAGACGGAAGACCTTACCAGCGAGAGAGGCATCCCAACCAGATGCCTCGACCAGGAGGAACGGAGCCCAGCCACCCTGCAGAGGAAGATCATTTCAGCCTCTTGTATCCACGACCTCGTTCTTTCGGTCCCTACCCACACTGGTTACCATTGTGAGGGTAGGAACATAGATCCTGGTTACCATGGTGAGGGTAGGAACGTAGATCCTGGTTACCATGGTGAGGGTAGGAACGTACATCCTAGTTACCATGGTGAGGGTAGGAACGTACATCCTGGTTACCATGGTGAGGGTAGGAACGTACATCCTGGTTACCATGGTGAGGGTAGGAACATAGATCCTGGTTACCATGGTGAGGGTAGGAACGTACATCCTGGTTACCATGGTGAGGGTAGGAACGTACATCTTGGTTACCATGGTGAGGGTAGGAACATAGATCCTGGTTACCATGGTGAGGGTAGGAACGTACATCCTAGTTACCATGGTGAGGGTAGGAACGTAGATCCTGGTTACCATGGTGAGGGTAGGAACGTACATCCTGGTTACCATGGTGAGGGTAGGAACGTAGATCCTGGTTACCATGGTGAGGGTAGGAACGTACATCCTGGTTACCATGGTGAGGGTAGGAACGTAGATCCTGGTTACTATGGTGAGGGTAGGAACGTACATCCTGGTTACCATGGTGAGGGTAAGAACGTAGATCCTGGTTACCACGGTGAGGGTAGGAACGTAGATCCTGGTTACCATGGTGAGGGTAGGAACATAGATCCTGGTTACCATGGTGAGGGTAGGAACGTAGATCCTGGTTACCATGGTGAGCGTAGGAACGTAGATCCTGGTTACCATGGTGAGGGCAGGAACATAGATCCTGGTTACCATGGTGAGAGTAGGAACGTAGATCCTGGTTACCATGGTGAGGGTAGGAACATAGATCCTGGTTACCATGGTGAGGGTAGGAACGTAGATCCTGGTTACCATGGTGAGGGTAGGAACATAGATCCTGGTTACCATGGTGAGAGTAGGAACGTAGATCCTGGTTACCATGGTGAGAGTAGGAATGTAGATCGACTCTATTTTCTGAACCAAATGAATTAATTAGAAAAATAATTAAACACCAGATTCTATTCAAATCAAAGGAAATGGTTTGAAAAAAGAAAAACTTAATTAAACATGCAAATAAATAAATGAATATTAATGATTTTCTGGAATTTAAAGCATTTGTTTCTTCCTTTTGATTGGTGGTTTTGTTTTTCCAGCCTCGTTAGCATCTCGTTATTGTTTGATGATTAGAGCGATGTGTCTGAATGACGGAGGCTTCCTCTAGAAACACATAGACGTAGAAGTTCCTAAACAAACATTCTGAAACAGAACGAGGGCTTCTTTTTAATTAGCTTCCCTCCGGCCGCACACGTACTACTGCTGCCCAGTCACACACTGTCTCTCTCTTTATTTACTTTAAAAAGAAACAAAAATAAAAAAAATTTTAAAAATCCACAGAAAATTCAGTCAAATTAAAGGCCGTTTTGAAGATTTTTATAAACTCATTTATTCCCACAAAAAAAACCATTAAAACATCCAACTTTTCTGAGGTTTTTACCTCCTTTAAACATAAAATTTACTGTATTTTGATTCCATTTAAACACCAGGTTGTTTTAGGCCAAGGATTTTGTTCACCGCTACGGCCACATTCGAGTTGTTTTAATCCCGACACCCAGCGACAAAATGATAATATATATCTGGGTTGCTAGGGCAACAGCCTCAGACAGGAAACCCAGGTTTCTCTCACCCAGCTGCATCCTCCATCTCACCCAGGAGGACCCTGAGGTGTTCCCTGTCCAACTGTGAGACATGGTCTCTCCAGCAGGTCTGGGACCTACCTCCAGGTCTCCACCCGAAACACCTCAACAACCCCCTCACCAGATGCCCAAACCACTCCACTTGGCTTCTCAAATCAGAGGCTCTACTCTGAGCTCCTCCCGGATGGCAGAGCTCCTCTATCTCTGAGCGAGAGCCCAGCCACCCTGCAGAGGAAGCTCATTTCAGCTGCTTGTATCTGTGCTCTTGTTCTTTCAGTCACCACCCACAGCTGGTTACCATTTAAAGGTCCATCTCATGTAAAATATCTCTTTTCACATTGTATCCTCTGCACATACACACATTTACAACATGCATTACACCATAGTTATGAAAATATATTGATTTGGTGGAGCGCAGTCACAGACCCGGAACTATGAAAGGCCGGGTATCGCTCATTCCCCCGCCAGTCCTAAGAAAGTACAAGCTCCGCCCTCTGCTCTCACTGAGCCGCTATTCCTCCGCCCATCTCTGAGCGGGAGGGGGAAGGCAGGCGTAAACCCATGCGTAGCTACAAAAAGCGTGTTTCAAGCAAGAAAATAAAAAAGACCCAGAGCAGCGAACCAGCCTGTATATCGGACGTTGAAAGCGAGTTTGAGAGGGCGTGAGGCCGGAGTGGAGGCGGGTGAGGAGGGCGGGCGGGTGGTGAGGAGGGAGGGGGGCGTGTGTGAAGTCCGTCCTGGCTACGTCAAATGCGTCATACTTTAGACATCTGCTCATTGGTTGTTTTGTCTGAGCGTTCCAGAAATCCACAGGAAAAATGGGCTAAATCAATCTAGAAAGACACACACACACATACACACACACACTCAAGGCCCGGACATCACTCTTACAAGCTAGAAAACTCTGGAAAGTCACTTTTACATGAGATGGAACCTTTAAATCAACTGGTGAATCCAAAACTTTGCAAAGTCTCCGCTCTTTCTTCACCACGACAGACCGATGCAGCGTCCTAATTATTACAGGCGCTCCGTCTGTTGATCGCCCACTCGTGAACAAGACCCTGAGATATTTAACCCCCTCCACTTGGGGCAGGGCCCTGTCCTGACCTTAAGAGGGTGTTCCCCCCTACTCTGTTTCCATCCCGACCGCTTCAAATCGGTCCAGTTAGAGCTGGAGATCACGGCCCGATGAAGCCTAGGTTTGCCAACCTTGATATATTTTCAACAAAGATTTACGCTGTGTCATGCACGCGCTCAGTGTTGAGATGAGTATTATTTACCTATAGCAGCCCGTTAGACCCTCGTTAATAAACTCCAGATTGATTATTTTTATGGTGAACTAAACTCATTGGCCCACAACCTGTTCATCACTCCACACTTCCTGGTTTGATGATGATGAAGAGTTTCTATTGGTCTGTCGCCCTGAGACCCTCATACTGACTTTAAAATGAATGTACCCCCTTTTAAAATAACAAATTTTTATTTTGGTCTTCCTCTAAATGGATCAGAAATCTGCGCTCGGTTCGTTATCGATACATTAAAGAAGGATAGTATGCCAGGTCTACATTCCGTGCCGTCCCACAGTGACCCTGAATTCTCCTCACACTGAAACCTGTGGGCACGGCGATCCCACCCTCAAAGTGCCCTTTTGTTCTTTTCAGAGGAAGCCTCGTTAGTCCGGTTGCAGTGAAGGTGTGTCCATCCATTTAAAACTCAACACTCATGCTTTAACTACCTCACAGAGCGCCCCAACTCGGTACCCTCCGAACCCACTCCAACACACACACACACACTGAACAGAACGAGAAGCCCCGCCCCCTTCTGCTTCTTTCACTCAAGTGGCTTAAAAATGTCTTCTTTTTTGTTTTGTTTTAAAAATACAAACGATTAAAAAGTAACTGAAAGTCTTAACGAGTTAAACCAGGGGTGCAATTTTTTTACTCAGTACCAACTATAGGTTTTCATTTTCAGAATTTTCGAGGTCATTAATGATCTGACTTTTAATGAAACTTAGCACAGTTACTCAACACCAGCTATAGATGAACTGATAAGGTTTCTCTTAGAGGGCAGATTAGACTTTACGTTTAACACCTGTCGTCTTGCGATCGTCCAGGGTCAGGTCGCCGGGGCAACCAGCCTCAGACTGGAAGCCCAGGCTTCTCTCACCCCGGCTACATCCTCCATCTCACCTAGAAGGATCCTAAGGTGTTCCCTGTCCAGCTGACGTAGTCTCTTCAGCAGGTCCAGGGTCTGCCTCTGGGTCTCCTCCTGGTTGGATGTGCCCCAAACACCTCACCAGCGGCATCCTAATCAGATGCCCAAACCACGCCATCTGGCTTTCATCGGCCTGGAGGAGCAACAGCTCTACTCCGAGCTCCTCCCTCTATCTCTGAGTGAGAGCCCAGCCACCCTGCAGAGGAAGATCATTTCAGCCACTTGTATCTGGGATCTCGTTCTTTCAGTCGCCCCTCACAGGTGGTTACCATGGTGAGGGTAGCAACGTAAATCCTGGTTACTATGGAGAGGGTAGGAACGTAGATCCTGGTTACCATGGTGAGGGTAGGAACGTAGATCCTGGTTACCATGGTGAGGGTAGGAGCGTAGATCCTGGTTACCATGGTGATGGTATGAATGTAGATCCTGGTTACCATGGTGAGGGTAGGAACATAGATCCTGGTTACCATGGTGAGGGTAGGAACATAGATCCTGGTTACCATGGTGAGGGTAGGAACATAGATCCTGGTTACCATGGTGAGGGTAGGAGCGTAGATCCTGGTTACCATGGTGATGGTATGAACGTAGATCCTGGTTACCATGGTGAGGGTAGGAACGTAGATCCTGGTTACCATGGTGAGGGTAGGAACATAGATCCTGGTTACCATGGTGAGGGTAGGAACATAGATCCTGGTTACCATGGTGAGGGTAGGAACATAGATCCTGGTTACCATGGTGAGGGTAGGAACGTAGATCCTGGTTACCATGGTGAGGGTAGGAACATAGATCCTGGTTACCATGGTGAGGGTAGGAACATAGATCCTGGTTACCATGGTGAGGGTAGGAACGTAGATCCTGGTTACCATGGTGAGGGTAGGAACGTAGATCCTGGTTACCATGGTGAGGGTAGGAACTTGGATCCTGGTTACCATGGTGAGGGTCCGGTCCTGATCAGAAGGAAACGATTGGTTAAAGTGATAAAATCTGGAACCTATCCTCCTCCTGTGAGGTCAGACTGTTCTCACAGTGAGAAATAAACGGTCCGGTTCGCCCCCCCCCCCCTGAGTTAAACGTTAAAACGACAGTAAAAAGGGAGAAAAAGTCTAAAGATTTTCATGTTTTCAGTTTGAGCGCCACTTGTGGGACGGCTCATCTAACTCCATGCCCGCCCATGCCTCACCCGCTGCATGCAACAATTTATTTGTCCACAACAATCCCCTGAAAGTCAACCATGCCAAACCTTCCACCCCCCACTGCTTCATCACCACGGTAACCGGTACCAGGTTGGATGGATGGTGTGTGTGTATATAAGAGAGAAATGTGAATATGTAAAAAAAAAAAAACTTAGTCTCCGACTTTATGAAAAATAACTACTCGCCTCTTCATGGTTTTATTTGGATGTTTTTTTTCTACCTTTTTATTTTGCTGATGATGCGTGTGTGTGATTCATACTGTACATGTGGTGTTCTCTTAACATTGAATTATCCTGTTCTATGCCGAGCCTGCACAGCGGGGTGTGTGTGAGGGGAGGGTAGAGCGGGTGAACCGGGTGGAGCGGGTGCTCTGGTTAATGTTTTTTTTTTGGGGGGGGGGGGCATTCGAAGCGACTGCTGAATGTGATTTGTGGGGGTGAAGCAGTGTGGACTGACTGGCTTTTTTTTTGTACGGGTTCTCTTTAAGAAAAAAAAAATTTGAAAATGAAAAAAAACAAAAACAAACTAAAGGCCATATTATTTAATTTTTTCAGAAGTGGAGCCTTGGTAGAGTTTTTTATTTTCCACCATCTTTTCCAAAGCTTTAGCATGGACAGACAGCATATGCAACCCCACCCCCTGCCCTCTGCATGCCCCTCACACACACACACACACACAGGACGTCCCAAAGCTCCCATTTTGAACCAATGAGGTCTTTTTTCAGCCTGAAGTGCTATCAGTTGTTTACAGGAAATTAAAAACAAAACCATTTCAGCCAATAGCTATGCACCTTACTGGATGTAGGAAACACTGGAAACATTTCAGCCCCGCCCACACACACACACACACACACACACAGATTTCTATGTCACCAGATGCTTTCTAGTGATTGTCGAGGTGCCTCGTTGTAAATAAAGAAATGAATAAATAAAAATCTACTTTGCTGTTTAAAACAATAAAAAACCAGGGTTTTTTTTTTTTTTTTACTTTTTAAACTGTATAAACGACTTTTTTACACGAAGAATCAGATTTAAAAACCCAGGAACTTGCAAATACAATCTAGTTTTGCACTTTATTATCAGGTCATCGGTTCGCCCCCGAACGGACGCCATTAAAGTCCGACATTTTGTTTGGTTTGTAAACCGTTCGTATCGGAAATCCCGATCCGTTTGCCAGGCTGGTGCCGCTTAGCGTCTCTGATTAAAACGTCCGACCAATCAGTAAACAGATATGACGGAGGGTTAAACATGGCGTCCATCCGGACAATGTTTACCCAACATGAAGTGAGGAAACGCCCAAAACTGAGAGGTCAGACTGTTTCCACGGAGTGAAAGAAACAGTCTGAAGATCAGAAGATCATTTCAGCCGCTTGTATCTGGGATCTCGTGCTTTCCATCGCCCCTCACAGGTGGTTACCATGGTGAGGATAGGAACGTAGATCCTGGTTACCATGGTGAGGGTAGGAATGTAGATCCTGGTTACCATGGTGAGGGTAGGAACGTAGATCCTGGTTACCATGGTGAGGGTAGGAATGTAGATCCTGGTTACCATGGTGAGGGTAGGAATGTAGATCCTGGTTACCATGGTGAGGGTAGGAACGTAGATCCTGGTTACCATGGTGAGAGTAGGAATGTAGATCCTGGTTACCACGTTGAGGGTAGGAATGTAGATCCTGGTTACCATGGTGAGGGTAGGAACGTAGATCCTGGTTACCATGGTGAGGGTAGGAATGTAGATCCTGGTTACCATGGTGAGGGTAGGAATGTAGATCCTGGTTACCATGGTGAGGGTAGGAACGTAGATCCTGGTTACCATGGTGAGAGTAGGAATGTAGATCCTGGTTACCATGGTGAAAGTAGGAACGTAGATCCTGGTTACCATGGTGAGGGTAGGAACGTAGATCCTTGTTACCATGATGAGGGTAGGAATGTAGATCCTGGTTACCATGGTGAGGGTAGGAATGTAGATCCTGGTTACCATGGTGAGGGTAGGAACGTAGATCCTGGTTACCATGGTGAGGGTAGGAATGTAGATCCTGGTTACCATGGTGAAAGTAGGAACGTAGATCCTGGTTACCATGGTGAGGGTAGGAACGTACATCCTGGTTACCATGGTGAGGGTAGGAACGTAGATCCTGGTTACCATGGTGAGGGTAGGAATGTAGATCCTGGTTACCATGGTGAGGGTAGGAACGTAGATCCTGGTTACCATGGTGAGGGTAGGAATGTAGATCCTGGTTACCATGGTGAGGGTAGGAACGTAGATCCTGGTTACCATGGTGAGGGTAGGAACGTAGATACTGGTTACCATGGTGAGGGTAGGAACATAGATCCTGGTTACCATGGTGAGGGTAGGAACGTAGGTCCTGGTTACCATGGTGAGGGTAGGAATGTAGATCCTGGTTACCATGGAGTGGGTAGGAACGTAGATCATGGTTACCATGGTGAGGATATGATAGAGGGTTAAACATGGCGTCCATCCGGACAATGTTTACCCAACATGAAGTGAGGAAACCCCCAAAGCTGAGAGGTCAGACTGTTGTCTGATTTATCAGGCCTCCGATCCAAGCCCGAGCAGAAGCGTCCACTTTAGACGATAGCTGCAGGTCAGACGACAGTACCATTGGTGGGAGCAGCTAAGGGGTCGGGTGCCTGCTCCAGGGACGCCCTACGGGGCTCATTGGGATTCAAACCAGCTTCTCCCGGTCCAAGGACAGACGCTCTCCCCTCTTACGCATCCGTAATCTTTACCCAAACAAGCGTTTTCGCTCGGCGTTACTCTCTGTTCCCCACATGAGCTTCATAAGCCACACCTGTAACTTGATCTCCATCCCGACCAAACCACGCCTCTAGAATTCCACCCGAACGAGACGATGCGTTTCCTATGATATTTAAATGAGCCGATGGCTCCTGAAAGGACTCGTGATCAATGGCGGAGGAGTGGCTATGGCGAAGCTGTGGTGACGTCTGAGGCGGTCAACACGGAGAGTCTGATGGATGACACTGATCTGTCAGTGATTTACAAAGAAAGAAACAGTCTGACCTCCTAAGTGGTGACAAAAAGACAAACTCTCCTGGCGTCCTCCAACAACTGGAAGCGGTTTAACTTATTCCCTGCTCGTCTTCCGCTCATCCTGGGCCGGGTTGTGGGGGTAACACCCTCAGACGGGAAGCCCAGGCTTCTCTCACCCCGTCTGCATCCTCCATCTCACCCAGGAGGATCCTGAGGTGTTCCCTGTCCAGCTGTGAGACATAGTCTCTCCAGCGGGTCTACCTCTAGGTCTTCTCCCGGTCGGACGGAATCATAAGTACCGTAATTTCACGACCATTAGGCGCACCGTACGAAAAGGCGCAGCCTCAGTCACACACCGCCTTACAACAACACACACGCAAGCATGCAAATGTGGGTATTAAAAAATAGATCGGGAGCAAAACTGAGTTCGGTTGTTCTTTATTTAAGTAGTAACGATACTAAACAAACACATTACCGGTAATAGTCTTTATTCAAATCCATCAAAGTCCTCATCCTCTGTTTCAGAGCAGGTCCACTTCACTCCTCGCTGTCAAAGTCACTGTCTGTACTGTGCGGCTCCTCAGAAAGGATACCAGCTTTTGAGAAAGCTCGGATAACAGTACCAGCAGACACGTTAGTCCAAGCATCTACAATCCATTGGCAAACTGTAGCATAACTCGCCCGGCGCTGCCTTCCACCCTTCCACGGCTCGATTCCCATGTTCCTCTGATTGCCTTCAGCTTAAACTGAGCGTCATAAGCGTGTCTCTTTGTCATTTTCAGGGTTAAAACAGTCATGTTGTGCATACAGCACATACCTTTTTTATACACAATCCACGCCCACACTTCACTCTTTAACGTTCTCATGCGTTTTCTTTCAGGTCCGCCTCGCGGGCACCGCGTTTTCTTTAAGGTCCGCCTTTTCTCACACACAAGGCGCACCGCTCATTTTGAAGAAAATCTGAGACGTTTATATGCGCCTTATAGCCGTGAAATTACGGTATTTCCTCGCTGCTTCACTTCACCTTCTGTCCACAAGGTGTCATCGTTTCCTCACATCTTAAGAATCTGAGTTACGATAAAGTCGGCCATGTTTTTATATAAATCACTCAGTTTACATAAAAGTTGGCGTTCGGTGGGATTTAAGACGCCGGTGCGGGTCTTCTTGTAAGTACGTTACAACCCGGATTCACCGTGACAGAATGAGACGTACCTCAATTATCATAATATAAACAAAGAAAGAAAGTGACGTAAGCTTCGCTCATGCGTGGTACGGAGCGGGGTTTCCGGTGCGGATCGGTTGCTCACCTTTCCTGGAGCTCCACTATGATTGAAGGAGCTCTGCTCCATCTCCTCTGACCCCCACCGTGACTCCCACTGGCCCCCACCAAGACCCCTCAACCTCTGGTTCTGTTCTCGCTCGTCCCTCTCTCTCCTCTGAGCTGCTCAAAGTTTTACTCTGAGAACATTCCTGATGCTCGTTTTCCCTTCGCCTGTTGGAGTGTGTGTGTGTGTGTGTGTGTGTGTGTGTGTGTGTGTGTGTGTGTGTGTGTGTGTGTGTGTGTGTGTGTGTGAGCATGTCGGTGATGGACCCTTTCTCTATAGAGTTTGACCAATCACATTTCAGACTGTGTTTGTTGCCATGGAAACTAAAATTCAGAGGCGGAACTGAAAGCTTTATGATGCCCAGATGCCCGTACCACCCCATCTGGTTACCATGGAGGCGGAGCGGCTCTACTCCGAGCTCCTGTCTCTGAGCGAGACCCCAGCCACCCTGCAGAGGAAGCTCACTTTGTCCGCTTGTATCCACAAAGAAATAATTTTTTTTACCTTTTGATTGTTTATTAAGTAAAAGCTTTTATTTTGAAGGCAATAAAATAGTTAGTGAGCGGCAGATGGAGCCCTGCTGAAGGTGTGAGATGTACGGTCCATCACTGATGTGTGTGTGTGTGTGTGTGTGCGTGTGTGTTGATGCTGCCTTACCACGATGAGCATCTCCATCTTCTTTCCAGGTGCTGCTTCTTTCCTTTCAGAATAAAACAGACCAAGGTTCCACTTTCTGTAGAAATCATTATAAATCTCTATATTTCCGCTCCTCGTTTTGTCGGGTTTTTAACGAGGCATCGGAGCAGCTACGAAGACGAGATGAGTGTTCGTCTGGAGAACACGATGCATGTCCTTCTTTCTTTTTTTTTTTTTTTGGAATGATGGAGACAATCAGTCGCTCACAGACAAACTTTTAGTTACTGGAAAACTCTGAGCTTTGTTCATTCTGTTTGGTGGCTGCTCAAGTTTACACACACACACACACACACACACACACTGACAGAAACACCATGTGCATTTGATCCCTCTGCTTTTTTTTCCAAGGTGAGGATGCCAACCTTGAGGAAATGATGCTTTGACTAACAAACTATACCATCTATGAATGTGGGAATGCAACACATTGCAATAAAAAGCACCATTTGAAATGCACACGCTCGTTTCGGCTCGTCTTTACCCCTCGTTTTCTCTTTAGCTGTGTTTTATGTTCATTTCAGCCAAAAGAGATGTGGATACATCAAGCACCGAGGTCTACTCGGACTGGAGACGTCCAGGACGGGAACATAGGGAGCTCACCAGAGAGGATCCTGAGGTGTTCCCTGTTCAGCTGTGACACATAGTCATTCCACCGGGTCCAGGGTCTGCCTCTTGGTCTCTTCCTGATGGGATGGAACACCTCACCAGCGATCGAGGTATCCTAACCGGATGCTTGAACAACTCCATCTGCCTTTTCTCAACTCGGAGGAGCAGCGACTCCACTCCGAGCTCCTACCTGATGGTAGAGCTCCTCATTCTATGTCTGAGTGAGAGCCCAGCCACCCTGCAGAGGAAGATCATTTCAGCCGCTGGTATCCACAATCGGATTCTTTCAGTCACCACCCACAGTTGGTTACCATGGTGAGGGTAGGAACATAGATCCTGGTTACCATGGTGAGGGTAGGAACGTAGATCCTGGTTACCATGGTGAGGGTAGGAACGTAGATCCTGGTTACCATGGTGAGGGTAGGAACGTAGATCCTGGTTACTATGGTGAGGGTAGGAACGTAGATCCTGGTTACCATGGTGAGGGTAGGAACGTAGATCCTGGTTACCATGGTGAGGGTAGGAACGTAGATCCTGGTTACCATGGTGATGGTAGGAATGTAGATCCTGGTTACCATGGTGAGGATAGGAACGTAGATCCTGGTTACCATGGTGAGGGTAGGAACGTAGATCCTGGTTACCATGGTGAGGGTAGGAACGTAGATCCTGGTTACCACGGTGAGGGTAGGAACGTAGATCCTGGTTACCATAGTGAGGGTAGGAACACAGATCCTGGTTACCATGGTGACGGTAGGAACGTAGATCACCACCAGGTTAGAGCCTCTCTGGAGTCCTGCTGATGATTGATGATCATGTTGTGAATCTTGTGAAAGGTGGCACCAACACTTCTCCCCGCACCGCCCAGCTTCTTCCTAGTGGTCTTTTACAGGTCTACAATCCTCCATGTTGAATCCAAGAGTTTCGATTCTTACAAACAGATCCTGTGTTTTTTATTGGAATCATTACTGACCACGTATGATGATGACACACAGATTAATGAGGAGATAAAAACGTTTTAGAATCAGGAATCCTGAATTTAAATTATTTCCTTCTTCGTAACTTTCTTTTTACAGACTTGTTTCTGTTTTTCTCGATGACTTGGTTTAAATGTAATAAAAGGAGTTACGACTCAAACGCAGGCTGTATTTGAAGACTTTGGAGCCATGATGGTAAAATAAAAACTGTGTATTGGACACTCCCTGTAGGAGTGAGCTCAGACTGGACTCAAAGATTCAGTGCCTTTAAAAAGAAGAACAGACTGTTTCATGTTGATGACCGCTGGCAGGAGAAAGTATTCTAAACTCAGAGTACTTTTCTGGTTTGTGAGGAGTCTTTAAAAGTTAGTTTTTTAGGTTGTTTTTTACCAAAACTGTTAGATTTGGTACAAAAGGTAACCATTTAACCGTTTTAATGAAGGGAAACGGGTTTGAAACGAGAGGCAGTCTGGACCTGAGGTCCAACCCTGAGGACGAATGAGAGGCTGAAAGAAGGACATGGTTTTATATAAAAAATATCACCTTTATTCAAGAATAAAAAGAAAAATCACAACATTTAATGAAACTAGATTCTTTTTTTAGGTCAAATAAAGAACTTAAAAATCAAATGAAAACAGTTCAGAAACGTATTATTTTCTGCTGGCGTTGCCATGACGACCAACACTAGAGGAAAGAGGGGGTTAAAGCTCGATCCATGAACCAAAACCCAGCAAAATATTTTAGTTGTACATTATCTGTACGTTCACAGATGAAATGAAAGGGAGACCATGGTGAGAGCAGCCATCCTGATTGGTCTAGAGACAGTGTGGTGAGAGCGGCCATGCTGATTGGTCTAGAGACAGTGTGGTGAGAGCGGCCGTGCTTATTGGTCTAGAGACAGTGTGGTGAGAGCGGCCATGCTGATTGGTCTAGAGACAGTGTGGTGAGAGCGGCTGTGCTGATTGGTCTAGAGACAGTGTGGTGAGAGCGGCCATGCTGATTGGTCTAGAGACAGTGTGGTGAGAGCGGCCGTGCTGATTGGTCTAGAGACAGTGTGGTGAGAGCGGCCGTGCTGATTGGTCTAGAGACAGTGTGGTGAGAGCGGCCGTGCTGATTGGTCTAGAGACAGTGTGGTGAGAGCGGCCGTGCTGATTGGTCTAGAGACAGTGTGGTGAGAGCGGCCGTGCTGATTGGTCTAGAGACGGTGTGGTGAGAGCGGCCATGCTGATTGGTGTAGAGACAGTGTGGTGAGAGCGGCCGTGCTGATTGGTCTAGAGACAGTGTGGTGAGAGCGGCCGTGCTGATTGGTCTAGAGACAGTGTGGTGAGAGCGGCCGTGCTGATTGGTCTAGAGACAGTGTGGTGAGAGCGGCCGTGCTGATTGGTCTAGAGACAGTGTGGTGAGAGCGGCCGTGCTGATTGGTCTAGAGACAGTGTGGTGAGAGCGGCCGTGCTGATTGGTCTAGAGACGGTGTGGTGAGAGCGGCCATGCTGATTGGTCTAGAGACAGTGTGGTGAGAGCGGCCATGCTGATTGGTCTAGAGACAGTGTGGTGAGAGCGGCCGTGCTGATTGGTCTAGAGACAGTGTGGTGAGAGCGGCCATGCTGATTGGTCTAGTGACAGTGTGGTGAGAGCGGCTATGCTGATTGGTCTAGAGACAGTGTGGTGAGAGTACGATTTTAAGTCCTTAAATGTTCACTTTGATCCTTAAATTTGACTTTTTAATTTTTGGGATCGGTTTCGTCTCTACAGCTTCGTCTCGGTGAACTTGTCTCCTCTTGTTTTCATGGCTTCCTTCTTGGTTTTATTTTCCACGTCCTCGATGGGATGGGTCGGATGTTTACGCTCGTGATACTCCACGATGGGGTAGGTGATCATAGTCAGGACCAGAACAGAAAGCAGGATGTAGAGCTTGTACTCCAGACAGATGAACGTGCTGTAAGCGAAGGCGATCACGAAACCCAGGGACTCCCACATGCGGTAGTTGGCGAAGGCGGCTTCTTTGTCTCTCGGGAAGAGGACGCCATAAAGAGCTGCAGGAGAAACCAGTTTAATATTTTATACTTTATTCTCACAGGATTTTTCTCACCGTTGGTCTGAGTTTGCCAGATGGCATCCGCCATGCCCCACAAAGCGGGAAACACAAAGAAGATGGGCAGGTCGTCAGGGTGAGGCCTCCAGAACAGAAGGGCAATTATACACGAGAAATTAGCCAAAGCAGCTGAAACGAAAAAGAAAAGGATTGAAAAGAAGACATCACCGTGGTAACCAGGATCTATGTTCCTACCCTCACCATGGTAACCAGGATCTACGTTCCTACCCTCACCATGGTAACCAGGAGCTATGTTCCTACCCTCACCATGGTAACCAGGATCTACGTTCCTACCCTCACCATGGTAACCAGGAGCTATGTTCCTACCCTCACCATGGTAACCAGGATCTATGTTCCTACCCTCACCATGGTAACCAGGAGCTATGTTCCTACCCTCACCATGGTAACCAGGATCTATGTTCCTACCCTCACCATGGTAACCAGGATCTGCGTTCCTACCCTCACCATGGTAACCAGGATCTACGTTCCTACCCTCACCATGGTAACCAGGATCTACGTTCCTACCCACACCATGGTAACCGGGATCTACGCTCCTACCCTCACCATGGTAACCGGGATCTATGTTCCTACCCTCACCATGGTAACCATGGTAACCAGGATCTACATTCCTACCCTCACCATGGTAACTGGGATCTACGTTCCTACCCTCACCATGGTAACCGGGATCTATGTTCCTACCCTCACCATGGTAACCGGGATCTATGTTCCTACCCTCACCATGGTAACCAGGTTCTACGTTCCTACCCTCACCATGGTAACCAGGATCTACGTTTATGGTAACCAGGATCTACATTCCTACCCTCACCATGGTAACCAGGATCTATGTTCCTACCCTCACCATGGTAACCAGGATCTACGTTCCTACCCTCACCATGGTAACCAGGATCTACGTTTTGGGCGGAGCCACTTGACCCTAAACTTTAAATATTTGTCCTTGTGTTTCACTTCACGCATCTGGTTAGGATACATCCTTAGCCCCTCCCTGGTGAGGTGTCCCGTCCCACCAGGAGGAGACCCATAGGCAGACCCCGGACCTGCTGAAGAGACTATGTCTCACAGCTGGACAGGGAACACCTCAGGATCCTTCTGGATGAGCTGGAGGATGCAGCTGGGGTGAGAGAAGCCATTGGCGTCCCATATCAGGATATTACCCTGCGACCCGGCCCTGGATAAGCGGAAGGCGAGGGAACGAAACGGATGGTATTTTGTCTCAAATTTAGCCCAATTTCATGTCAATTTTAAGATGGGGCTCAGTTTCATTTTCATGGAGTGTTTTGGCGTCTCTGTGTCCAGGAGGTAACGAGGAGATGTGTTACTCCTGACGAGTCATCAGACGGTAGAATGAGTTTTTTAGTAAACACCACGACCGACCGATTCTTTGCAGATCTTACCGAGACAGAAGAGAGGAACTCTTCCAGTGTACCGAGCGATTCTCCCAAACAGGAAGGAACAGAGTGAGTTAGAGGCTCCGAAACACATCATCACAAAACCAACAAAGTGGATTCCTAAAGCACAGGTCACGTAGTTCTGAAAAAAAAACATGAGGAGAATCTTTATAATCCTTTTACTATTGATTTAAAGTAGATTAAACATGTTTCTATTGTATGTAATCACTGTGACATCATGACCGATCGACCTCATTTCTCCTATCAGTGTGACCTTTACACCTCGTTCTGAAGAAACAGGGTTGTTTCCACTGCATGCTGGGAAATACCTCGTTACATACTGGTTTTTATGGTATGGAGAGAAGCCGTCAGGAAGTAAAAAAATACTTACATTAAACCACAGATTGATCAGAAAAAGAATTTAACCGTCAGAGAAATACCATCACCATGGTAACCAGGATCTACGTTCCTACCCTCACCATGGTAACCAGGATCTACGTTCCTACCCTCACCATGGTAACCAGGATCTACGTTCGTACCCTCACCGTGGTAACCAGGATCTACGTTCCTACCCTCACCATGGTAACCAGGATCTACGTTCCTACGCTCACCATGGTAACCAGGATCTACGTTCCTACCCTCACCATGGTAACCAGGATCTATGTTCCTACCCTCACCATAGTAACCAGGATCTACGTTCTTATCCTCACCATGGTAACCAGGATCTGATAACCACCTGCAGGTGGTGACTGAAAGAACGAGATCTCGGATATAAGTGGTTGAAGGGTGGCCGAGCTCTCACTCAGAGATAGAGGGAGGAGGTCTGCCATCCGGTGGGAGCTTGGAGTTGAGCCACTGCTCCTCCAGGTTGAGAGAAACTGGATGGCATCTGGTTAGGATGCCCCCTGTACGGCTCGCTGGTGAGATGTTTCGAGCACATCCCACCGGGAGGAGACCGAGAGGCAGAACCCGGACCTGCTGGAGAGACTATGTCTCACAACTGGACAGGGAACACCTCACGATCCTCCTGGTTGAGCTGGAGGATGAACCCGGGGTGAGAGAAGCCTGGGCTTCCCGTCTGATGCCCCGGATAAATGGAAGATGACGGAAATACAGACTTTAGGTTTTCAAGAGATAAAAAGCTCCATTTAGCAGAATGTTTCTCTTTTAACTGTGATTGGACGATGCTGATTGGACGGTGCTCATTGGACGGTGTTGATTGGACGGTGTTGATTGGACGGTGACGATTGGACGGTGTTGATTGGACGGTGACGATTGGACGGTGTTGATTGGACGGTGATGATTGGACGGTGCTGATTGGACGGTCAGTCTGTCTGTAAACACTGTGTGTAAAGTTAAAACCATTTAAACTGGTCACTGTGATGTGATCCAGCCGTTCTTCTCGTCACGTCGTCAGCCTGGTACCTTGGTGTACTCTCCAGACAGGAAACTCTGTTCAAATCCACTGTACATGGTGAGAGGGATTAGCACCAGCAACCTCCAGTCCTTCAGGAGTCTGAACGTGGCCAGGAACGTGTGGCAGAAGGGCTCGCGGTTCTCCCGAAACTGGCTCGTCTGCTCCTGATCGATGTTATCCAGAAAGATGGCCACGATGAGCATGGCGAGCACACCCACTCCTAACGGGAGAAGAACAGCCATGATGGTCTCAGCTCTAAGAATCCAGATCATTCCAGTTCTTACCGATGTAGCATCCCACCAGGATCCAGACCAGTTTCTGTTCAGGCTGGTTGATGGTACCGGTGGCGTTCACGGTGAGGCCACAGTCTGCCGCTCCGCACGTTTTCAGCACCTCCTCTGGGATGTCGCCTGAATTCAAACACAAATAATTCACACGGTACGTCTGGAAAAGGATGTGTATTCATACCGTATCTTTGGGAGCCCGGGGTGTGTGTGTGTTTAAACAACTCACTATGAATTGTGTGTTTATTAGATCTATGTTCCTACCCTCACCATGGTAACCAGGATCTACGTTCCTACCTTCACCATGGTAACCAGGATCTACGTTCCTACCCTCACCATGGTAACCAGGAACTACGTTCCTACCCTCACCATGGTAACCAGGATCTACGTTCCTACCCTCACCATGATAACCAGGATCTACGTTCCTACCCTCACCATGGTAACCAGGATCTACGTTCCTACCCTCACCATGAAAACCAGGATCTACATTCTTACCCTCACCATGGTAACCAAGATCTACGTTCCTACCCTCACCATGGTAACCAGGATCTACGTTCCCACCCTCACCATGATAACCAGGATCTACATTCTTACCCTCACCATGGTAACCAAGATCTACGTTCCTACCCTCACCATGGTAACCAGGAACTACGTTCCTACCCTCACCATGGTAACCAGGATCCACGTTCCTACCCTCACCATGGTAACCAGGATCTACGTTCCTACCCTCACCATGATAACCAGGATCTACGTTCCTACCCTCACCATGGTAACCAGGATCTACGTTCCTACCCTCACCATGGTAACCAGCATCTTTTACATGGTAAAGTTATTGATTTAAAGGAGAAATAAGATCGCTTTACATGACAGACAGCAGCCGACTGAGAGCCGGGACGACCTAGTCCAGGTGGTTACGGTTAGCATCTGTTCCTGCTATCACTTTGTTGCCATGGTTACTGCTTATCCAGTACAACAGGAGGAGGGTTTCACGGTGGCACAGTGGGAAGCACAGTGAGCTCATAGCAAGAAGGTCATGGGTTTGAGTCCCTAGTCGGGATGAGGCTTGAAACACTGTTCTTTCTGTGTGTAGTTTGCATGTTCTCCATGTGTATGTGTGGGTTTTCTCTGGTTTCCTCTAAAAACATACACGTTAGGTTGATTGGCTGCTGTAGGAATGAGTGTGTGTTTGTATGTGTGTGGCCCTGCGACACCACCCAGGATTTGAACCCAAAACCTTCTTGCTGTGAGACCAGTGTGCCACCGTGCCACCTGAAGATGGATGTAAATATAGAGAATGACTGGTTCTGACTGGTTGTGTATCTTGGCGTCAGGGTGGTTAAACTGGGGGGAAACACTACGTTGTCATTTCCAGAAATAAAGACGGAGTGTGTGTCATCACGTTATCAGAACAGTAAAGACATAAAGTAACTCATTCTGACGTCCTGAGGAACACACCCGTCACTGGAACAAAGTGTCTGCTTTCAAATGACTTTAAAAGTTCTTCTCCTTCTTCAGACCCTCCCTGATCTGTTCCTTTTTAGGTTTCTACCCTCCTGTACACCCACACCCACCCACCCGCCGTCCTTAAACCCACCTCTGTTTAAACCTTACCCCTGTTCTCTAGTCAGATAGGAACAGGAAGGAACGTGATCGTCTAAGAAGATCCAACCTGATGCACAAGACGACCAGATTCATTCATCTACTGAACCGCTTACTCCCTGATGGGGTCGCAGGAGCCTATCCCAGCTGATTCAAGGCGGGAGGCAAGATACACCCTTAACAGGTCACCAGGCTGTCGCCAGGCCACACACACACAGACAACCATCCACACACACTGATTTCTATAGCAGCCAATCAACCTAACATGTACTGTATGTCTTTAGAGGAAGCCAGAGAAAACCCACACATACACGAGGAGAACATGCAAACTATACACAGAGAAAAGACAGTGTTCCAAGCCTCATCCCTACCAGGGACTCAAACCCTGACCTACTTGCTGTGAGGCCACTGTGGTAACCCATTTATATTCTATTATATTTTGTATATTCATCTTCAACTGAGGCTCCACGGTGGAGCAGTGGTTGGCACATTGGACTCACAGCAAGAAGGTCAGGGGTTTGAGTCCTGGGCGGGGACGAGGCTTGGAACACTGTTCTTTCTGTGTGTAGTTTGCATGTTCTCTCCCGTGTATGTGTGGGTTTTCTCTAAAAACATACATGTTGGTTGATTGGCTGCTTGAAAATTACCCCGAGGGATGAGTGTGTGTATGTATGTGTGTGTGTGTGTGTGTGGCCCCGCTAAAGACTGGCGACCTGTTAGGACAACAGGACATGACTACCCTTGCCCACCACTAAAGTCCACATGTGGATGTTAATCAGGTTTTCTTTCTGTCTCTCCACCTACTGATGTCGGTGTCCTGTCCGAAGATGAGTGAAGACATGAGGTTCCCCCACACGGCAGACGACTGGAAGATGAAGAAGAAGATCCCAAAGTAATGATTGATGATATCAGAGCCCTTCTTTCCGTCCTTCGCAGCCTGATTGTTTCCAGAGATGGTCAGATAGGTGCACTTAGCCGACCACAGAGGAGAGCCACCCAAACCCAGGATCACCGAAGTGGGGATGAGAGTGTACCTAAAGACAAACGTGATGACATCACTGAGAGCAAAGAACACCCGAAGATTAAAACCTGGAGATCATTATGGAGAAGATTAATTGTCATCTTCCGCTTATCTGAGGCCGGATCGAGGGTATAACAGCCTCAGTCGGGAAGCTCAGGCTTCTCTCACCCCGGCTGCATCCTCCATCTCACCCAGGAGGATCCTGAGGTGTTCCCTGTCCAGCTGTGAGACATAGTCTCTCCAGCAGGTCAGGGGTCTGCCTCTGGGTCTCCTCCTGGAGGGACTTACCCAAGACACGTCACCAGGGAGGTGTTCAGGAGGCATCCTAACCAGATCCCGAATCACCCCGTCTGGCTTCTCTCAACCTGGAGGAGCAACGTCTCTACTCCGAGCTCCTCCCAGATGGCAGAGGGTAGGACAGTAGATCCTGGTTACCATGGTGAGGGTAGGAACGTAGATCCTGGTTACCATGGTGAGGGTAGGAACGTAGATCCTGGTTACCATGGTGAGGGTAGCAACATAGATCCTGGTTACCATGGTGAGGGAAGGAACGTAGATCCTGGTTACCATGGTGAAGGTAGGAACGTAGATCCTGGTTACCATGGTGAGGGTAGGAACGTAGATCCTGGTTACCATGGTGAAGGTAGGAACGTAGATCCTGGTTACCATGGTGAGGGTAGGAACGTAGATCCTGGTTACCATGGTGAGGGTAGGAACGTAGATCCTGGTTACCATGGTGAGGGTAGGAACGTAGATCCTGGTTACCATGGTGAGGGTAGAAACGTAGATCCTGGTTACCATGGTGAGGGTAGGAACGTAGATCCTGGTTACCATGGTGAGGGTAGGAACGTAGATCCTGGTTACCATGGTGAGGGTAGGAACGTAGATCCTGGTTACCATGGTGAGGGTAGGAACGTAGATCCTGGTTACCATGGTGAGGGTAGGAACGTAGATCCTGGTTACCATGGTGAGGGTAGGAACATAGATCCTGGTTACCATGGTGAGGGTAGGAATGTAGATCTGGTTACCATGGTGAGGGTAGGAACGTAGATCGACTTGTAAATCGAGAGCTTTACTTTCGTCTCAGCTCTTTCTTCAGCACTCCAGATCTATGCAGCGTCGTAGTTATTGCACCAATCCATCTGCCGGTCTCCCGCTCCTTCCTTCCCAACTTGTGAAGAAGACTCTGAGATACTTAAACTCCTCCACTTGGTGCAGGACCCTGACCTACAGGGGGCATTCTACCCTTTTACGTGGTCCTGTTTTTTTGTAGGCTCTGATTCATTAACTTAATGTATTAATTGGTTCAGATTTGATTTTATTTTCAGTGAACATGTTTTTCTTGTAAAACTAACTGTGAAGATGTTTGTTTACCATCCGGGGTAGAGGTTCCCAAACGAGTAGGACACGTAGCAGGCCATCCCAGCCACGATGGTCCATTTACAGCCCAGATTTTTAATCATGATGGGAGGCAGGAACATGGAGGAGATGATGATGGAGGCGTAGATGACACTCAGAGACGCTACGCCCATCCCCTGGTCTGCATTCAGACTGCTCTGCAGGCAAAGATTCAAAGTTTTACGCAACATGTTTCATAAGAATAATCATTTCCATCTGTTTGTAAAACTTTTAGAAACCAGTTGTTTAATGAAACCTACCTGTAGACTCTGGAGTCCTCCATAGGCCGTGAAGAGCGAGAGGAACCCGATAGAAACCACCAGGACATTCTTAAAGTTACGGCTGATCATCGTGGCTTAGAGGATCCAGATGTGAAGCCCAGCTGCTGTCAGAGTGAAATGTTTCACAGCTGCAACGACTGGTCTGATAAAGTTTAAACAGAACAAAGTCCAGCCCAGCGGTGACTCATCTCACCGTTAACACATCTTTGATTCAGCAAGTTAGTGAAAAACACACTAACTTGCTCAGGATTCTCTGTGTGTGTGTGTGTGTGTGTGTGTGTGTGTGTGTGTGTGTGTGTGTGTGTGTGTGTGTGTGTGTGTCTGTGTATGAGAGTGTGGGTATGTAAGAGTGTGTGTGTATTCATAACGAGATTACAGGGGGTGACAGAGCCTATCCTGGCTGATTCAAGGCAAGAGGTAGGATACACCCCAAACAGGTTGCCAGTCCGTAGCGGGGCCACACACACATACACACACACACACACACACACACACACTCATTCATTCATAGCAACCAATCAACCTAACATGTATGTTTTTGGAGGAAACCAGAGAAAACCCACACATACAGTACACAAGGAGAACATGCAAACTACACACAGAAAGAACAGGGTTCCAAGCCTCTTCCCCATCTGGGACTTGAACGGGACTTGAAGCCTGGGCTTCCTATCTGAAGCCCGGGCTTCTCTCACCCCGGCTGCATCCTCCGTCTCACCCAGGAGGATCCTGAGGTGGTCTATGTCCAGCTGTGAGACATAGTTTCTCCAGCAGGTCTGGGGTCTGCCTCTGGGTCTCCTCCTGGTGGAATGAACCTGAAACACCTCACCAGCGAGGAAGGCATCCTAACCAGATCCCTGAACCTCCCCATCTGGCTTCTCTTGACCTGCAGGAGGAGCAGCTTCGTTATCTTTATTTATTTTTGATGGATTTTTGATGATTTCCTGGTTCAGTTTTGAACACAGCGCCTCCTGCTGACGTCATTCTTCTCCTTAAAATCATAAACGGTGTTTTTATCAGATAAGAATTTTATCTTCATCTGTTAAAAAACAATCAAGAAACACTTTAAGACCTGTTTATCTGATCTAACACGCTGTAGAAAACCAAACCAGATCAGACCAGACCCAGATTGGTCCACATCATTTAAAAGGAATTAGTTTGAAATCCTTCTGATTTTTCTGGATGAATTTTAAATTGAAATGTTTTTATGTTCATGATCTTGTTTTATCAGGACGAGGTCATCATAACCTTCACTAGTGTAGGTTTAAGAATATAGTTTATTCTAGACCAGAGAAATAGTAGAAAAAGTTTCAAAAAAGTCTTCTGGACAGTTTAATTCTTGATCGAGACGTTTCGACTTCCATCCGGAAATCATTTTCAATCTGAATGAAATGGACTGAAAACTGGATCTATTTATACTAACCTGAGTAAAAGGTAAAAAAATAGTAAGAAGGGCTCGACCAATGAGACTGTGTTACCTAAGATGGCCGTGAATGGCTCCTATTGTAGCCACAGACCAGTAAACGAACCCTATTATAAAAATGCTAAAAGCCTAGTGAATAGAAATTCCTGCTAACGAGAGGCGTGAAACTGAGTCACGAGGTGTCATCTTTAGTCCATGGCTTCAAAAGGCTGCTGTAAATCCCGGGCAGAATGTATCTAACGCCTCCACTCCGATTCAATGAGGGATTTTCTTTCATCACAAAGATGGCTTCCTTCACCCCTCTTTCGAAAGAAGGAAGCTTAGGTACCACATCTTAGGTACCACAGGCTCATTGGTCGAGCCCTGCCTTACTAATTTTTTTTTACCTTTTACTCAGGTTAGTATAAATAGATCCAGTTTTCAATCCATTTCATTCAGATTGAAAATGATTTCCGGATGGAAGTCGAAACGTCTCGTTCAAGAATTAAACTGTCCAGAAGTTTTTTTTTAAACTTTTTCTACAATGGATCACTCCTGGATGAATGAGGGACTACACAGACTCTAGACCAGAGACCAACTGCTATAAACCTCAGGTGTAAACTAACCTGGTCTCCATCCCGCCCCAACCACACCTATAGTGTCATGATGGTGGTGGAGGTGGTTCTAAGCCAGTTTTAACAAGTTTATTATGGAAGTGTAGAATGAGACATAGAGCTCGGCCGCACAATGAGGGACTGGAAGGTTGGAGCTCCGCTTGACGAGGGACCAGAAGATTGGGGGTACGTTGGACGATGAGGGACCGAAAGGTCAGAGCTCGCCCGGCCGACGAGGGGACTGGAAGGTTCGAGCTCGCCCGGCCGACGAGGGGACTGGAAGGTTCGAGCTCGCCCGGATCACGACAGACCAGATGGTCGGAGCTTGCCCGGAGGTCGGAGCTAGGCAAGACAACGAGGGACCAGTAGGTCGGTGCTCGGCCACACGATGAGGGACCAGAGGGTTGAGGCTTGGCCGGAGCTCGGAGCTAGGCAAGATAATGAGGGACCAGATAGCTGGAGCTCGGCCGGACAACGGAGGACCGGATAGTTGGCCATTGGCCGGACGAGGGACCGGAAGGTCGGAGCTCGGTTGGACAAGAAGGACCATAAGGTCAGCACTTGGCCGGACGAGGGACCAGAAGGTTAGAGCTCAGCTGGACGACAAGGGACCAAAACAGCAGGGTGCACCATCCTGGCTGCAGGCCAGTGGAGCAGAGGATGCAGCAAAGGAATGATCCCGCCAGCAGGGAAGGAAGTGAGGGACAACAGGGTTTAAATTATCAGGAGAAAAATGAGACACATGTGGGAATTGCCGGATCCCCAGGGCTTAGGGCTAAATTAGGGCTTAGGGCAGGATATGGATGGAGGGGATGTTCCAAACGAGAGGGTTCATGACGTCAAGATAACTGGCATATTCAGGCTGGTTTCCTTCAAGTTACCATCAAAAACATGCACTTTGATTGGTTGGTTTAAGTAAAAGTGGGTGTGGTCTTGTAGCTAACAGGTGACCTGTACAGTGTGCCCCCTACTTCTCACCTGGTAACTGACCTCATCCAAACTCACTCAAAATCAATTTTAATAAACTATGGATCAGTCTGATGGTAATTTTTGGTCCTGTTGATTAAAACACAAATAAATAAAAGTAAAAAAAAAACAGGAATTCAAACCGTTTTAAGCATCCTTTTAAAAAACGTATTCATTTTAAAACTGTTTAATTTTAAATTAATATTTTTATTGTTGGATTAATTTAATTAAAAATCTAGTTTATTTACTGGTTAAACAGCAGAGGGCGCCAGAGTCCTTTAAAAAAACTGATATCTTTTATTTTCTTCTTTATAAATAACTTAATCTTTTATATCTGATAGTTTTTAATTATAAATATTCATATTTAAATAATCTGCAAAAATTCTCCATGAATGGAAGAGCCCACCTGTTACCTGTAGGTGGCGCTCTGGTCTTATGTTAGGTGGCGCTCTGGTCTTATGTTCACAGAAAAAGGTTGAATTCCCGTTTTTTTTTTTAATGTATCAAATAGAAGCTTCTGACGTCACTTCCGTCCTCTGTGTCTCTTTCAGACTTGAGATGTAAACATACAGTCAGTTCTTTTAAAAAAACGCTGATAAAACATTCAGAGTTTTTTTTTCAGAATGTAAACAGTTGTGGTTAAAATAAGATAACGTATCGGTGTTCTTTTATCAGAGGCTTTTATTGTGAAACTTCATCCCAGTACAGTTTGTTTTAAAACATTTAGTTTGTACTTCAGTAACTTTATGGACCAAGTGGAGGATTTTATTTTTATAGTTTTATTCTGCATGTTTTAATCGTTACTTCACCTGCTGCTAGAAAGTGGTGCAGTAACGTGGTTGGTTTACAAGAGGTACACTATATTACCAAAAGTATTCGCTCACCCATTCAAATGATCAGAATCAGGTGTTCTGGCCCCAGGTGTATAAATTCAAGCACTCAGGCATGCAGACTGTGAAACAAGACATTTGTGAAAGAATGGGCCGCTCTCAGGAGCTCAGTGAATTCCAGCGTGGAACTGTCATAGGATGCCACTTGTGCAACAAATCCAGTCGTGAAATTTCCTCGCTCCTAAATATTCCACATTCAACTGTCAGCTCTATTATAACAAAATGGAAGCGTTTGGGAACAACAGCAGCTCAGCCACAAAGTGGTAGGCCACGTAAAGTGACGGAGAGGGGTGACGGAGAGGGGTCAGCGGATGCTGAAGCGCATAGTGCAAAGAGGTCACCGACTTTCTGCACAGTCAATCGCTACAGAGCTACAAACTTCATGTGACCTGCAGATTAGCCCAAGTACAGTACGCAGAGAGCTTCATGGAACGGGTTTCCATGCCCGAGCAGCTGCAGCCAAGCCACACATCACCAAGTGCAATGCAAGGCGTCGGATGCAATGGTGTAAAGCACGCCGCCATTGGCCTCCAGAGCAGTGGAGACGCGTTCTCTGAAGTGATGAATCACGCTTTTCCATCTGGCAATCTGATGGACGAGTCTGGGTTTGGAGGTTGCCAGGAGAACGGTACATTTCAGATTGCATTGTGCCAACTGTGAAATTTGGTGGATGAGGAATTATGGTATGGGGTTGTTTTTCAGAAGCTGGGCTTGGCCCCTTAGTTCCAGTGAAAGGAACATTTAAAGCTTCAGGATACCAAAACATTTTGGACAATTCCCTGCTCCCAACCTTGTAGGAACAGTTTGGAGCGGGCCCCTTCCTCTTCCAACATGACTGTGCACCAGTGCACAAAGCAAGGTCCATAAAGACGTGGATGACAGAGTCTGGTGTGGATGAACTTGACCGGCCAGCACAGAGTCCTGACCTGAACCAGATAGAACACCTTTGGGATGAATTAGAGCGGAGACTGAGAGCCAGGCCTTCTGACCAACATCAGTGTGTGACCTCACCGATGCGCTTTTGGAAGAATGGTCTAAAAGTCCTATAAACACTCTCCCCAGCCTTGTGGACAGTCTTCCCAGAAGAGTTGAAGCTGTAATAGCTGCAAAAGGTGGACCGACATCATATTGAATTCTATGAGTTAGGAATGGGAGGCACTTCAGTTCATAGAATGAGTAAAGGCAGGTGAGACAATACTTTTGGTAATATAGTGTAGCTGGGGGAAGAGGAGAGCCAGAGCACAGGAAACAGGCTGGGGACACCCTGTGATGGACGATGCAGGTGGCATTGGACAATGCCGTACTGCGACGGACGGTGTTCCCCCTGAAAAGAGACACGGGGTGTCCTACACGGATCCCACCGGCGAGAAGTTTCCCATAAAGGGCGAACTGGGTCGAGGAGTGGGTCCATTAGGGATGGACGCTGGACAACGAGTGGGCCGTAAAGGCTGCAGACCTGGACGAGGAGGTGCAGGCAGTGGGCTCGCCTGGTCCTGAACCGATGGTTTGGGAGGTATGGGACAGGACACTCCCTGAAAAGACGGTCAACCTGTACTAGAGAGGACATTCCAGATGAGGAATTTGATCCTAAACATCTTGTTTTATCTGTTGGAGAACTTTTAACATCTTCGTTCGGTTCTGTCATATTCTGCTTTTTCCGGGGTCGGGTCGTGGGGGCAACAGCCTCAAGTGGGCAGCCCAGGCCTCTCTTACCCCAGCTGCATCCTCTAGCTCACCTGGAAGGATCCCAAGTCGTTCCCAGGCCAGGTGTGAGACATAGTCTCTCCAGCGGGTCCCGGGTCTGCCCCTTGGTCTCCTCCCGGTGAGACGTGCCCAAAACACCTTGACCGCGAGGCGCTCGAGGGGCATCCTGACCAGATGCCCGAACCACCCCATCTGGCTCCTCTCAACCTGGAGGAGGAGCGGCTTGACACCGAGCTCCTCCCGGATGGCAGAGCTCCTCACCTGATCTCTGAGTGAGAGCCCAGCCACCCTGCAGAGGAAGCTCATTTCGGCCGCTTGTACCCGCAATCTCATTCTTTCGGTCACCACCCACAGCTGGTGACCATAGGTGAGGGTAGGAACGTAGATCCTGGTTACCATGGTGAAGGTAGGAACGTAGATCCCGGTTACCATGGTGAGGGTAGGAACGTAGATCCCGGTTACCATGGTGAGGGTAGGAACATAGATCCTGGTTACCATGGTGAGGGTAGGAACGTAGATCCCGGTTACCATGGTGAGGGTAGGAACGTAGATCCTGGTTACTATGGTGAGGGTAGGAACGTAGATCCCGGTTACCATGGTGAGGGTTGGAACGTAGATCCCGGTTACCATGGTGAGGGTAGGAGCGTAGATCCCGGTTACCGTGGTGAGGGTAGGAACATAGATCCTGGTTACCATGGTGAGGGTAGGAACATAGATCCTGGTTACCATGGTGAGGGTAGGAACGCAGATCCTGGTTACCATGGTGAGGGTAGGAACGTAGATCCCGGTTACCATGGTAAGGGTAGGAACGTAGATCCTGGTTACCATGGTGAGGGTAGGAGCGTAGATCCTGGTTACCATGGTGAGGGTAGGAACATAGATCCTGGTTACCATAATGAGGGTAGGAACGTAGATCCTGGTTACCATGGTGAGGGTAGGAACGTAGATCGACTTGTAAATCGAGAGCTTTGCTTTTCGGCTCAGCTCTCTCTTTACCACGACGGACCGATGCAGCGTCCTAGTTATTGCTGATGCCGCACCGATCCGCCTGTCGATCTCCTGCTCCATCCTTCCCCCACTCGTGAACAAGACCCAGAGAGACTTAAACTCCTCCACTTGGGGCAGGACCCTGTCCTAAAGCCTAAAAACCTCGTGAGTCTGACTCCTGATTCACATCCAATCACAAACCAAGATTATTTTAAAGCAGGAAATTCTCAACCCAACTTTTCACAAGCTGACTTCCAGGTTTAGGACTCAACCATTTCAGTCGAGTTAATCCTTTCTGTTAAATAAAAAGAGAAGAACAGCATCAGAGTTTATAGAACTGTTCCAATCAGATGACAGCGACCGGATCCAGATCTGATGTTTGATGTTTGTCTTTACTGAGTGATCCTCTGATCTCTCTACACACAACCACCTTAAGAATCAGAGCTGGAGCTGGTATGTGACTCACAGTTTGGCCCAGAGGTAAAGAATTACAGGTATTAGAGAAGCAGACAGGCTGGTATGTCTGTTCTCAGATATGAGAGGAAGAACAGCTCAGGCTGCTTTAACAAACTCCTCTGCAAACGTGTGTGTGTGTGTGTGTCTGAAAAACACTGCTGTAAAAACATGTAAACCAGCAAGTGATTCAGTTACAATAAAAAAAAAAACACTTCTGTTCAAAACCAAATTTTAAGGGATCAGAGTTTCAAGAAAGTTAAGGACCAAGTGGAGGAACTATGTTTCACAAATATGGACTACATCTCCCAACAGGAAGGACTACAACTCCCAGCAGGAAGAACTACATCTCCCAACAGGAAGGAACTACATCTCCCAGCAGGAAGGACTACAACTCCTGACAGGAAGGACTACGTCTCCCAGCAGGAAGGACTACAACTCCCAACAGTAAGGACTACATCTCCCAGCAGGAAGAACTACATCTCCCAGCAGGAAGGACTACAACTCCTGACAGGAAGGACTACATCTCCCAGCAGGAAGGACTACAACTCCCAACAGTAAGGACTACATCTCCCAGCAGGAAGGACTACATCTCCCAACAGGAAGGACTACAACTCCCAACAGTAAGGACTACATCTCCCAACAGTAAGGACTACATCTCCCAACAGGAAGGACTACATCTCCCAGAAGGAAGAACTACATCTCCCAACAGGAAGGACTACAGTAAGGGAGAGGCGATAGCTCAGTGGTAGAATGTTTACCCTTGGACCAGAGGGTAGGATGTTCGCGGGATCGAATCCCACTGAGTTCATGTCTAGGAGTCCTTGGAGAAGACACCTAACCCCCTGTTTCTCCCACCATAGGCGCCGTCCTCGCCGCCCGCTGGGGTGTAATTCAGCACACAAATTTTCCCACTGAGTGGTGAGTTAAGTATTAAAATGCCATCTTCCAGCTGGTCTGGAACACTTTGGCAAAGGGATGTGTAGGTCTTCCTCTCTCGGGCTCCCTCCGCCCGCTCTCAGTGTACTATTGTTGTGGTAGGAAGGAAATATACGGCGTCTAATCTGTCAGCGCCTTTGTCCATTTTCCTTCCCAGCTGCTCCACAAATGATAACCGTTGACCTCTGCCATTAGCTCTGATCTGCTCTGACCCTTTTTTTTTTCCATGTGGAATGTTAGTTTGGGAATGATAATCCAGTCAGACAGTAAACAAGCTGGGACACACCCAGTGGATTCCTCTCTGTGGCTCAGGAGTAAAGAAGAACCTTCAGACAAATAACCTGCTTCATCCAACTTCCTTTGTTTTTTAATCAATTCAATTTTATCTGTTTAGCCAAAAATCATAGAATTTCTGTCTTAAAGGGTTCACATGAAAGATTCAGAAAAAAGAGGAACGTATAAACACAAATATACAGCAAGAAAAATAACTAAAAAATGCTAGCTGAACAATACTGGTACATTTATGCCCTTAGACTCTCCTTCACGGTGAGGAAAAACTCCTGAAAAAAAAACCATCAGTGGGGAAAAAATGAGAAACCTCGTGGGGATCACTTGAAAGAGAGGTCCCTCCCGGGGACGAGCATCCACAGCTAAATATCTAAAGAAGTCAATAGATGTTCTTCATCCTGATGGAAACACGGGGGACTCCTCAGCCCAGTACGAGGATGAGTAGATGTTCTTCATCATGGAGCCAGATGACTGGACAGAGGGGTTGATGGCAACCAGATAAACAGTAGTGGCAATGAGCATAAGCACAGCCAAGATGGCGCAGATGATGATGGTGGCCAGGTAGAAGGTGGAAGAACGTGCCGTCTTCTGTCTGGAAATAACCAAGATAAATACCACCAGCACGGCGATGAAAGCGATGGCTGCAATAGCGATGACGAAGCCTTTTCCAGCCTTCCCCAGTTACACGTGGACTCCTCAGCCCGGAGATGTCCAGAACGGGGATGAGTAGATGGAAACACGGGGGCTCCTCAGCCCGGAGATGTCCAGAACGGGGATGAGTAGATGGAAACACGGGGGACTCCTCAGCCCGGAGATGTCCAGAACGGGGATGAGTAGATGGAAACACGGGGGCTCCTCCGCCCGGAGATGTCCAGAACGGGGATGAGTAGATGGAAACACGGGGGACTCCTCAGCCCGGAGATGTCCAGAACGGGGATGAGTAGATGTTCTTCATCCTGAAGGAAACACAGGGGACTCCTCAGCCTGGAGATGTCCAGGACGGAGATGAGTAAATGGATTTCACCCTGATGAAAACGGGATGGTCAAGCAAACAAAGGGGCCTCCTCGGCCTGACGATGCCCAGGACAGGCATGAGTAGATGGGCTAATCCTGATGGAGCCGGGAGGATAGATAAAGATTCATTTTTCAAAGAATAATTTATTCATTTTTATTTGTATAAAGACCCCACCAGGAGGAGACCAAGAGGCAGACCTGCACCCGCTGGAGAGACTACGGCCCCAGATAAGCAGAAGACGACGGAACTGAATGGAACTATTTTTGTTTCTCTTAAGAATTGAAATGACTTTTGCCAAACACACAGCAGCCCAGACCGGAGCCATAGCTTGGTCCGTATAGCTGGCAGTATGTCGATTCCATTTCCAGTGAGAGTTGGACTCCGCCAAAGCTGCCCTTTGTCACCGATTCTGTTCATCACCTTTATGGACAGAATATCTGGGCGCAGCCGAGCCATTGGAGGGATCCAGTTTGGTGACCTCAGGATCGGATCTCTGCTTTTTGCGGATGATGTGGTCCTGTTGGCTTCATCGGACCGTGATCTCCAGCTCTCACTGGATCAATTTGCTGCCGAGTGTGAAGCGGCCTGAATGGGAATTAGCGCCTCCATATCTGAGACCATGGTCCTCGCCCGGAAAAGGGTGGAATGCCCCCTGCGGGTCAGGGATAGGGTCCTGCCCCAAGTGGAGGAGTTTAAGTATCTCGGGGTCTTGTTCACGAGTGGCGGAAGGATGAAGCGGAGATCGACAGGCGGATCGGTGCGGCATCAGCAATAACTAGGACGCTGCATCGGTCCGTCGTGGTAAAAAGAGAGCTGAGCCGAAAAGTAAAGCTCTCGATTTACAAGTCGATCTACGTTCCTACCCTCACCATGGTAACCAGGATCTACGTTCCTACCCTCACCATGGTAACCAGGATCTACGTTTATACCCTCACCATGGTAACCAGGATCTATGTTCCTTAGGGATGGCCAGCTCGAGCCTTGCTGCTCGAGCTGAGCCGAACAGAGTGACACAAAAGTATCGTAAAAGTATAAAAGTATCGCGAGAATTGCTCCGATTCCATGTGTCGGAATGCCAAACATCAGCGCGACCCAAAATCCGAGCTATTGTCACGAGGAGCCAGGTGTCGAAGAGCTCGGAAAGTTTGAATGGGCGGGTCGGTCAATCAGTCAGAAGATATAAAAGGATTTCATTCATTCAGGGAGACGTGGGTTTTTGCGAGGAGGCGATTTTCTAGCGATTTGCGACATCACAGCTTTGGATTCTACAGGGATTTTATCACAGCAGGTATTGTACACAATAAAATCACTTTGATCTTGTTAGACCTTTTGTAGGTGTTACTTAAAACACACACACACACACATTCAACCAACACAGTCACACACGCACACACACAGATTTATCAGATTGTTTTTAGGATTCACCAACACAAATATAGTGTTTGGGATTGAGAGGTTGAAAGAGTTTTTGCGAGAATTGTGTGAGAGTGGCCCTGCGACAGACTGGCGACCTGTTCGGGGTGTACCCTGCCCTTCGCCTTAAATCATCGGGATGGGCTCCGGCACCCCCCGGAACCCCGAAAGGGGTAGACGGATAAGAAGATGACTGACTGCATGAGAGTGAAAGGTGAGTGTGTGTTTCTGTGTGTAAGTTGTAAATGGAGGGAGAACCAGTTCTGTTTTAATAGTCACAACCGGCAGCGTCATCTTCAGCGGAGAATGACATTTTGTGGGACCTGCTGGACAGCCGGGTTGGTACGTATTTTTATCTGATCAACGATGTCCACATGTTACATGGTTTTACAATCCTAACTACTTTTTTCTAGGTGAAAACCAGGGAAGTCAGTGCGCGAAGGCGAATGCCACAGTGGTGGTTCAGAGATGCCTGCCGGATCCCTACTTCTTCAGGGGAGAAGACCCGCTCGCATTCTGGGCATCGAGGACAACAGTTTACCCAAACCTGCACAAACTGGCCAAGCATCTCCACATGCCAGCAACCTCGGTGCCCGGTGAGCGGGTCTTATCCAAAGCGGGAGAGGAAGTCAGTCTGAAGAGGAGCAGACTAAAGCCAACCACCGTGGAAAAGATTTTATTTTTAAATAAAAATCTATGACAAACATTTACTATTGTCCTGTCTAATTTCTGCGCTATTTTAGAGCCGCAGAGACTCTCTTACGTCTTTCCTGAATGTTGCTGCTTGTGTCACAGATTGTTGATTAAAATCGTATTTAATTTATACAGTATTTCTCTTGCCAAAACATTACAAAGTGCTTTAGATTAAAATATCAAAACAGACTTTTTCTATACTTTGATTTGGAGAACATCGAATTGGACACAAGTGAAAATATCACACACTCTCCCAAAACAAAACTCTTTACGAAATCTTCTGCGCGCTCGCACAAAAACATCTGTTTAATTGTATCAGTGTGTTCATTTTCCCTTCCATAAGATTCTATCAGCCGGTCCTCTGTAGTTATTCAAATGACAATGGGTCAAGTGTGTGTTTATTGAACATTTAATTACATTGTCAGTAACAGAGGGAAATTTGATTGTTTAGGTAACTGTTACTATGGCAACGAATTAACGTAATCTCATTTCATGATAAAAAATAAACTACAAGAGTAATTGCCCAACAATAACCCACATTTCATCTTCTAGTAAAACAAAATTTGAGGCGTAGATTTTTTTTTTCTTGGGGTTTGTTTTTTATATGCGCATGCGCAGCCTGCAAACGTGCCGACTCCTCGTGTCGACTTTTCGCAGTTGCTTGAAGTTGCTCGATGAGTCGCGAGGCCTCGAATTTCCCATCCCTAATGTTCCTGCCCTTACCATGGTAACCAGCTGTGGGTGGTGACCCAAAGAATGAGATCGCGGGTACAAGCGGCCGAAATGAGCTTCCTCCGCAGGGTGGCTGGGCTCTCACTCAGAGATCAGGTGAAGAGCTCTGCCATCCAGGAGGAGCTTGGTGTCGAGCCGCTCCTCCTCCAGGTCGAGAGGAGCCAGATGGTGTGGTTCGGACATCTAGCCAGGATGCCCTGCAAGCGGCTCGCGGGCGAGGTGTTTCGGGCACGTCCCACCGGGAGGAGACCAAGGGGCAGACCCTGGACCTGCTGGAGAGAGTATGTCTCACAGCTGGCCGGGGAACGACTTGGGATCCTTCCAGGTGAGCTGGAGGATTCAGCCGGGGTGAGAGAGGCCTGGGCTGCCTGCTTGGGGCTGTTGCCCCCGCGACCCGACCCCGGAACAAGCGGAAGATGATGGAACGTAACATAGCAGCCCGTCCAATCAGAGACGATTAGAGAGCTGTGTTTTTTTAGGGTAATGATTCTCTTCTATGTTACTGTATATTTCCTGGAGGAGCTGATGAAACCACTTCTGATTCCATTTGGATGAGAAATGATTTCTGTAACATAAATCATAATCACAGAGAAAGATGTGAGTGAACAACATGAGGAACGATTACCCTGGGATTAAAGTCTGAAGAAAAAACATCATTAAATCAAACTAATTACTGTCAGAGACAACGGGTCTGTGTGATGAGATCATCGTGGATTATCAAATTAATACTGACTCCATTAAAGATCACATGGGGGATCAGCAGAGGATGATTAAAACACACACACTAACACTTTCTATGTCCAGATGTGGAGACGTTCTGTCTCTAAAAACACAGTCTGGTTCACACGTTCACAGGAAGAATTTTAACCAGAAGGCCTGAAAAACGAATGCTGATTCTTCAGCATGCAGACAGTGGGGTCTAGGATTAAAGAGTGACCCTAAAGTACCCTGCTCTCATACACCTTCCAGCAAAAACAACCCGAAAAATGATTCATTCACTCCCTCTTTTCTATTAGGTCGTGGGTCAGGAGTTTTAAAGAGAAGGACAAACTTCCCAGTTATCTACCTCCGGTTTTAAACCAGCTGGAAGATGTAGTCCTTCCTGCTGGGAGATGTAGTCCTTCTTGCTGGGAGATGTAGTCCTTCCAGCTGGGAGATGTAGTCCTTTCTGTTGGGAGATGTAGTCCTTCCAGCTGGGAGATGTAGTCCTTCTTGTTGGGAGATGTAGTCCTTCTTGCTGGGAGATGTAGTCCTTTCTGTTGGGAGATGTAGTCCTTCCAGCTGGGAGATGTAGTCCTTCTTGCTGGGAGATGTAGTCCTTCTTGTTGGGAGATGTAGTCCTTCCTACAGGAGGTGTAGTCCTTCCAGCTGGGAGATGTAGTCCTTCTTGTTGGGAGATGTAGTCCTTCTTGCTGGGAGATGTTGTCCTTTCTGTTGGGAGATGTAGTCCTTCCAGCTGGGAAATGTAGTCCTTCTTGCTGGGAGATGTTGTCCTTTCTGTTGGGAGATGTAGTCCTTCTTGTTGGGAGATGTAGTCCTTCCTACAGGAGGTGTAGTCCTTCCAGCTGGGAGATGTAGTCTTTCCTGTTGGGAGATGTAGTTCCTTCCTGCTGGGAGATGTAGTTCCTTCCTGCTGGGAGATGTAGTCCTTCCAGCTGGGAGATGTAGTCCTTCCTGTTGGGAGATGTAGTTCCTTCCTGTTGGGAGATGTAGTTCTTCCTGCTGGGAGATGTAGTCCTTCGTGTTGGGAGATGTAGTTCCTTCCTGTTGGGAGATGTAGTTCTTTCCTGCTGGGAGATGTAGTTCCTTCCTGTTGGGAGATGTAGTTCTTCCTGCTGGGAGATGTAGTCCTTCTTGTTGGGAGATGTAGTCCTTCCTGTTGAGAGATGTAGTCCTTTCTGTTGGGAGATGTAGTCCTTCCTGTTGGGAGATGTAGTCCTTCCTACAGGGAGATGTAGTCCTTCCAGCTGGGAGATGTAGTCTTTCCTGTTGGGAGATGTAGTCCTTCCAGCTGGGAGATGTAGTCCTTCCTGTTGGGAGATGTAGTTCCTTCCTGTTGGGAGATGTAGTTCTTCCTGCTGGGAGATGTAGTCCTTCGTGTTGGGAGATGTAGTCCTTCGCGTTGGGAGATGTAGTTCCTTCCTGTTGGGAGATGTAGTTCTTCCTGCTGGGAGATGTAGTCCTTCGTGTTGGGAGATGTAGTCCTTGCTGTTGGAAGATGTAGTCCTTCTTGTTGTTCAAAAGGGTCGGTTCAGAGACTCATTCTCACATCCTGGACCAAGTTATTTACTTTTTGTTTAAAGTTCTAGTTTTGAATTGTTACACTTACAGATCGAATCAGTAATAAATCCATCTACTCATCCCCGCCGTGGGCATCGCTGGGCTGAGGAGTCTCCCGTGTCTCCATCAGGATGAAGAACATCTGCTCATCCCCGTACTTGACATCTCCGGGCTGAGGAGCCCCCCGTGTTTCCATCAGGATGAAGAACATTTATTGACTTCTTTAGATATTTAGCTGTAGATTAGATTAAGCTAATATTTAAACAATAATCTTTGACACATTGTTTGCTCGTCCCGGGGGAGGGATCTCTCTTTCACGTGGATCCCCATGAGGTTTCTTATTTTTTCCCCACTGATGGGTTTTTTAGGAGTTTTTCCTCACCGAGAAGGAGAGTCTAAGTGCATTAATGTGCTAGTCTTGTTTAGTTAGCATTTGTTAGTTATTTTTCTTGCTGTGTATTTGTGTTAATACATTCCTCTTTTTCTTGTGAAGCCCATTGAGACGGACATTCTGTGATTTTGGGCTATACAAATAAAATCGAATTGAATTGAATTAATAAAAAAGTCTGACATGTTTTTACTTCAATGGAGAGCAATACAATCCACACGACATGTCGGGTAGTGATTTTTTTTTACCCTAAAAAGAGAAAAGCTGTGTAAAGATGTTTTGACACGTCTATGTGTTGTGGTTAAAAGTAAAACAGAGACAGGATTAGCTCATCTGTGGTGAAGCTGAAAATACAGAAACCACTGATGACGTGTAGCTGTTAAAATACCCACATGTCACCACAGCCTGACAACCACACCGTCTGAGAGGCTGAAGGTGCAGAAACCAGCTGCTGAAAACAACATGCTACTGTGGTTAGGAGGATTTAAACGAAAGACTCCGTATGAACTGAAGCTTCACATTATCAATACGACTTGATGTGTTCCTTCTGGTGAACAAAGTTCCGTTCCGTTGTCTTCTGCTTATTCAGGGCTGTCCAGCTGTGAGACATAGTCTGTCCAGCAGGCCCAGGGTCTGCCTCTGGGTCTCCTCCTGATGAGACTTGCCCAAAACATCTCACCAGTGAGGCGTTCTGAAGGCATCCTGACCAGATTCCCGAACCACCCCATCAGGCTTCTCTCGACCCGAAGGAACAACGGCTCTACACCTAGGTCCTCCGAGATGGCAGAGCTCCTCCCTCTGTCTCTCAGTGAGAGCCTAACCACCCTGCAGAGGAAGATCATTTTCAGCTGCTGGCATTTTTTCAATCACCACCCACATTAGTTACCATGGTGAGGGTAGGAACATAGATCCTGGTTACCATGGTGAGGGTAGGAACATAGATCCTGGTTACCATTGTGAGGGTAGGAATGTAGATCCTGGTTACCATGGTGAGGGTAGGAATGTAGATCCTGATTACCATTGTGAGGGTAGGAACGTAGATCCTGGTTACCATGGTGAGGGTAGGAACGTAGATCCTGGTTACCATGGTGAGGGTAGGAACGTAGATCCTGGTTACCATGGTGAGGGTAGGAACGTAGATCCAGGTTACCATGGTGAGGGTAGGAACGTAGATCCAGGTTACCACGGTGAGGGTAGGAACGTAGATCCTGGTTACCATGGTGAGGGTAGGAACGTAGATCCTGGTTACCATGGTGAGGGCAGGAATGTAGCTTGACTCTTAAATCGAGAGCTTTGCTTTTTGGCACAGCCCTTTCTTTACAAAAATGAGCTGATGCTATAATAGCGTCCTGATTATTGCAGATGCCGCACCGATCTGTTTGTCGATCTCCTTTTGAGTAGAAGTTGGCGTACACACGGATTTGGACGTGTGACCGCTTGATAAATAAAGTCCCGGGATATCCCGGGGGGGCACCAGGTCTTAAATTATAACAGAAAAGAGGAGACACCCGTCCTATTGGAACTAGGTGTCAGGAAGTAGGGCAAAACAAGGAGTAAAGAGACAGGGCCAGAGGGGGAACGGGATAATGATAATCATTCGTCCTGATATTGAACTTTATTTGGACGTTTTAACACGTTTCGGTGGCTGGAATCGGGTGGAAGTGTTTGGTTTTGGCCATGAAGTGTAGTTATCTGTGTGCTTGTTGGTGGTAAACAGGCTTTGTGTTTACACTGTGATCACTCTATTGTGTGTGTGTGTGTGTGTGTGTGTGTGTGAACGAATCAGCGGCAGCAGACCATGCATTGTGTTGTTTGCTGACATGGTGCATCACCCGCTTCTACTGTTGCTTTCAGCAGTACAATGAACTGCCGAAGCAGAGATGCTGAGACAAACACTGCTCAGCTTTATTTAGCAGACACTCACACATACACACACACACACACACACACCAGCCGGCTGACAGAGAACTGAAATGTGTGTGATGTTTTTTGCTCCATATTTTTTTTCACTACAGTGTAAACTTTATATTTAGACCAGAAAACACCAAGTTTTTAGTTTTCTTCCAAAAGAACTCTGAGGTTTTTTTTTAAAAAGTCAGTCATGAAAGAACAGAATCTGGAGAAGGAATGAATTCTGTGAATGTGGCCTGAATAAAACATGGAGGCTCATCTCAGACGAGCGTGTGTGATTTTTGGCCTGATTTAAGGTCGTACGACAATTTTAGGATAGGGTTCAATTTCATCTTAATGGCGATGCCTCTGGGTCTCCTCCAGTCGGACGTGCCTGAAACACCTCACCAGCGAGAGAGTCAGAAGGCATTCTAACCAGATGCCCAAACCAACCTATCTGGCTTCTCTTGACCAATAGCTATACTCTGAGCTCCTCCGGATGGCAGAGCTCCTCTTTCTATGTCTGAGTGAGAGCACAGTCACCCTGCAGAGGAAGATCATTTCAGCCACTTGTATCCATGACCTTGTTCTTTTCGGTCACCACCCACACTGGTTACCATGGTGAGGGTATAAACGTAGATCCTGGTTACCATGGAGAGGGTAGGAACGTAGATCCTGGTTACCATGGAGAGGGTAGGAATGTAGATCCTGGTTACCATGGTGAGGGTAGGAATGTAGATCTTGGTTACCATGGTGAGGGCAAGAACATAGATCCTGGTTACCATGGTGAGGGTAAGAACATAGATCCTGGTTTCCATGGTGAGGGTAGGAATGTAGATCCTGGTTACCATGGTGAGGGTAGGAACGTAGATCCTGGTTACCACGGTGAGGGTAGGAACGTAGATCCTGGTTACCATGGTGAGGGTAGGAACGTAGATCCTGGTTACCATGGTGAGGGTATGAACATAGATCCTGGTTACCATGGTGAGGGTAGGAACATAGATCCTGGTTACCATGGTGAGGGTAGGAACGTAGATCCTGGTTACCATGGTGACGGTAGGAACGTAGATCCAAGTCGATGCAGCGTCCTGATTATTGTCTTAAAATCTCAGGGATTTTTTTTCCTCTTAAGGTTGGGTTCGTATGAAACTTTTCGGTGGTCCGGATCCGGCCCACAAGCCTCATTATTGACACTTCTGTTTCAGAGTGGAGCTCATCAAACTGCTCATTAAGATTTTTAGGAGGAAGTCCAACAAGTTTTCTCTGCTGTGTGTGTGAGGGATCCAGTTAGAGGAGCTTCAGAAAAAAAAAACTACCATGAATTATTCAGCTCTTCTTTTGTCTCTTCTCCATTTATCTCTCAATCCGCTTTTTTCTTCTAATGGAGCTCTGCAACGGACTCATTGTTGCTGCTGGGAGACACTCAGTGTTGAAATGTGTGTGTGTGTGTGTGTGTGTGTGTGTGTGTGTGTGTGTGTGTGTGTGTGTGTGTGTGTGTGTGTGTGTGTGTGTGTGTGAACACCCCCTCCTCACAAAGTCCCCTAAACGAGATGGTAATTAGACAGGCAAATTACAGTCTTTTCAGCAGCCGAGGACTGTGGGAAACGTAGGCAGCTTAAGTGCCTTCTTTATTGCAGCATGTAAAGGCTGTTTAAGGATTTAAAGGGCAGAAAAGAAGTAAACGAAGACGTTAGACTTGGTTTAATTGTTAAGTTTCCATCCCATAAGAAGGAGGAATTGTTTTTATTGGTGCTGCTGATTTACTCTGAGAAACCAAACACGATGGGATTTAAGATTTTGGGGAAATGGAAGAATTTTTCTAAAAGAAAACATTAACAGATTAGAGCATCAGGCTTAAGTAACCGGACCGCCGGTTCAGGATCGGGTGGGGAGCCCCTGGAAAGCAGAGACACAGACCATAAGAACGGTTTAACATTAGTTCTTGAAAGAGATCTTAAACTGCAGTCTTTAACAGAGAGTTTACGTCTCCGGATGGAGCTCACAGACACCTCCACGTCCCGGTCCTCAGCCTACAAGCATCTCCATGTCCATGGTTTGCAGCCTACGGGCACCTCCTCGTCCCAGTCTGCAGCCTATGGGCACCTCCTTGTCCTAGTCCTCAGCCTACAAGCACCTCCTTGTCCTGGTTCACAGGCTACAAGCACATCCACGTCCACGGTTTGCAGCCCATAGGCACCTCCTCGTCCCGGTCCTCAGCCTACAGGCACTTCCACATCCCTGGTTTGCTGCCTATGGGCTCAGTCCTTGCCCGGACTGCTGCTCGCGGGAACTTCCTTGCCTGGACCACCGCCATTGCCTTCAAGGCCCAGTGAGATCAGCTATCGGCACCTCATGTCTCTTTTCAAGGGGGAGCCTCATCCCTCACAGCACGGTGATGTGTGGGCTGACACACTACGATGCCACCACCTGCATAGACCACTGCAAGGGCTCTCCGATGTGTCTCTCCGCCGCTGCACTACAAGAGGAGAAAGAGGAACTGCCAGGCAGAAGGTCTAGAGGAAAACCAAAGAGGAGGTTTGTGGATGCGAAGAAGGAGGACATGAACTGAAGAGGATGCAGAAGATGGGATTAGATGGAATAAACTGACCAGATGTGACGCCCGGGGAGCTTTACCATCTTTCATTCATTAGAAACCAATGAAAGATGGTAAAGCTCCTCTAGTTTACATGAGCTGGTCTTTCTGGAACAAACAAGCCATTATGTGAATAAAGTGTTAAATGAGCCTCAAAAAAGAGACAACAATGGAAAGAAGAATCCAAACAATGTGGTCCCTGACCGGAGGGTCAAACAAAGATGGCATAGATAAAAACCCTGAGATCACTGTTACCTCACAGTGTGTGTGCTGGTAGAAATGGTGACATCCTGACTGTTCAAACACTTGCATTGTACAGTGATGAAACACACAGTCATGCAATGTCACACCCTGTATGACTGAATGACATGACAGGACAGAGACAGAGATATCTGATTAAAAGCAGCACTTATCCGTTCACACAGTTTTATTTTTACAATAATCTGTTAAAGAATTGTTTCCTCGTAGAAGCTCCGCCCATCCTGGCTGATGACCGTCATGTCTCTTTAACACCTGTCTATGTTTCCATGGTTCATTCAGTGAAACGAGCTTTACAACCCAAATACGCCTTTCAGAGGCGTGACCTGTGTAATCCACTTCCCACTTGTATGGTAAAGATCTCCGTGTTCTGGGTGGTCCGCTGGTTCAACAGACACTCAACACCTCTAGAAGAGGTCTTCAAAAAGATGCTGCTTCTGTCTGAAATCTGAAGATCTGGTTTGAAGTTTTAGCAGCTGGTTTAGGTGAGGATCATCTGCACACTAACTTCTCCTGAAGGGAAACACTTATGATGCCTGAGAGATGGGGGTCTAAACATAAAAGGTAAATATTCTCTGGACTGCAAGCAGGAAAAGCAGGACACGTTGTCTAAGAAAAAACAAAATTAGATGTGGCCAGGAAGGTAGAACTCAGGTTAAATAAACAGTTATCTTTCAGTCACACTCGGCAAGAAAGATGGCATTTTTGTTTTCGTCTTCGGAACTGCTCATCCCTAACGGGGTCACAGGAGGACGAGCTGAGCAGGGGGGAAGGGTAGCTTTCCAAGCTGATTTCGGGCTAGAGGCACGGCACACCCCAAACAGGTTGCCAGTCTGCTGCGGGGCCACACACACACACACACACACACACACACACACAACCATGCACCCACACACTCATTCCTACGGTCAATTTCATAACAACCAATCAACCTAACATGTATGTTTTTGGAGAGTTGGAGGAAACCCACGCGTACATGAGGAGAACATGCAAACTCCACACAGAAAGACCAGTGTTCCAAGCCTCGTCCCCACTCGGGACAAGAACCCTGACCTTCTTGCTGTAAGGCCACTGGGCAGCTTAAGATTTCACTTAATAAACAAAGAAATTTGTTTGAAAACTGCATTTTTTTTCTCACTTGTTTGATGATAAAAACGTTTAAGTGTGAAAAACATGGTCCCAAGGGCCGTTGGCCTAGTGGCAGTGTTGCCATCATTTGACCGGGAGAACCTGGTTTGATTCCCCCATGGGGCTTCTCACAGTCCAACACAATAAAAATGAAACATACACAAAAAAAAGTGTGAAAAACAGAAAAAAACTTAGACATTTGAACGAAGGCCAAACTTTGACACATATGTACATTTTATTCGCGAGTTTTCCTCAAATTTTTGAGACATTTTTGTGACATGTTTCTTTGTGTTTGCTTCTGTATAAAATCCTTTCAACAGATTGTAGTGAAAAGATTTAGAATCATCTTCTTTTCTTCTCTCTGTTCAACAAAAACTTTTTGGTCCAGTTTCTTCTTGCTGGACTCACCTGATCCTGTAATTCACCCCCCTCGTCCACCCTCTCACCTGGCTCTAACTCCTGCTCCTCTCAAGGAAATAAGGTCTAAACTTTGTCTAAGGCTTTACTAAACCATTCCGTTCCACCGTCTTCCGCTTATCCAGGACCCGGACGGGAAGCCCAGGCTTCTCTCACCCCAGCTGCATCCTCCAGCTCACCCGGAAGGATCCAGAGGTGTTCCCTGTCAAGCTGGGAGACATAGTCTCTCCAGCGTGTCTCCTACCTCTGGAGGAGACCCAGAGACACAGACCAGACAAAGCACGGCTCAAAAACCACTATGAAGAAATCAAGCATGACCAAGTTTCCCATGCCCAGACACGGGTTACTGGGGCCCTTCGTAGACTGGAGCCAGGCTCGAGGGTGAGGCACGAGAGCGAGCGCCGGGTGGCTGGGCTTTTACCCATGAGGCCCAGCTGGATTCAGCCTGAACAGGGGATCTGGGTTGCCTTCCCAATGGGCTCACCACCTGCAGGAGGGACCACAGGGGTTGGGTGTAGGAGGAGATGGCAGTCAGACCCACGGCTGCACTGGCTGGCTTCACAAAACTACTCATTTTTATTTACAGTTTAACACATTTAAATCTGCAGCAGTTCGGTTCATGATGACTCTAGACTCAGAAGACTGGGATAGACCTCTTTTTACCAACCCGGTTACAGTCTGAGGAATGTTTACTTTTTGTCTCTGTTTCCACGGTGATGTCAGTGTGCTGGTTAGGTTGTGGCCTGTCAGCAGATGTTGTAACCACAAGGGTTTGGTTTGTGGGAGTCCGTCATGGTGCACAGAACAACAGCAGGTCAAGCTTTACCGTGATGAGTGTGTGATGTATCCTCCTCCACAATCCTGAGAAGAAAATAGATGTTAGTTTCCTTCCAGATGACCTGATACGGGCTGCTTTGTATCTGCCATAGCTTTAAGAACCAAAAACATCACCCAAATTTAGAAGGTAGGGATTTTAGACAGCTCTGTAGACAGCTGAAAGGTTGCTGGTCTTAATCCTGGAGGAGGTTGGATTGAGTCAGTGGCCTTTATAAGAAATTTGGAGAGGCTCTCTGTCTCTTTTTGGCCTCCAACCATCCAAGAAACCCGTCCAGATTTTCTTCATTGGTCTAAAGATTTTTGTGTTAGGTTGAGCATGTGCCTGTTCTGAGATGCTGCAATCCGACGGACCCTCTGAATAGACCGTCACAAGGAGTGTGATCAGTCTGTGGTTGAACCTTCCTTCTAAAGACGAACGGCCAATCCAATCAGAGAATCCAAAGGCACTGTTCCCGATGTCCACGCGAAGCCGTGAAGGTTGAATCGTTTGATATTTACTGATGTAAATCTCTAATAATCCCTTTGGGGTTGTGTTTGACAGCAGTTGCCACAGATCTTTCAGTCAAACATTAGCTATCTATATAATCATAACAACATGGAACATATAATCAGTTCATTTACAAGCTGATGAAAACCCGTCAGCAGAGAGAAGCTACAGCTGGTTAATACAAACATGAGACTAGCAGGGATTTATGAGTTCCAGTCAGACCAGAAAATGATTGTTTGGCCGTATGTACATGCTCCGATTTGTCTCGATAGGATGAAGTATTTGGAAGTGAAACAAGGCGAGATGCCGTTCTCTAACTCAGGATGAAGAGCTCTGTTCAGGTTCAGCCTCTCCAGGTATTTCATCACTCTTATCAGACTCGGTTCCTGTATCGAAAACATCCTTCAGCGGTCTGAAAGCGTTTCTCGTGAACTCGTCTTTATCCTCACATGGAAAGATTTCAAACTCCGTTCCTCATTGGCTGAGGTTCTGTTTGTTTTTCAGCAAATCTTGACCAATGAATCGCTGTGCAGAATGTGATCAGTTTAATTTGACTTCATTTGAATCAAGTGTGGGCGGCACGGTGGCGCAGTGGGTAGCACGGTGGCCTCACAGCAAGAAGGTCGTGGGTTTGAATCCCGGGTGGCGACGAGGCTTGGAACACTGTCCTTTCTGTGTGGAGTTTGCATGTTCTCCCCGTGTCTGCGTGGGTTTCCTTCAGATACTCCGGTTCCTCCCACCCTCCAAAGACATCCATGCTAGGTTGATTGGCCGTTGCCAAAATGCCCCTAGGAATGAGTGTGTGTGTGGATGGTAGTATGTGTGTGGCCCCGCGACAGACTAGCGACCTGTTCGAGGTGTACCCTGCCCCTCGTCTTGAATCAGCTGGGATAGGCTCGGGCACCCCCGAAACCCTGAAAGGGATAAACGGATAAGAAGGAGACTGACTGACTGAATCAAGTGTGTTGAAACATGAAGACGTTGAAACCTTCCGAACCTCGGCTTCCTCGTCTTTCCCAGCAGGTGTTTCCTGTTTCACTCGGTGGGAAAAATGTGTGTTAGTTTTGGGATATGTTCCCCAGATGGTGGGAGCAGGAGAAAAACAAGGTGTGTTGATAGATAACACCCTGACTCATGCTGCCACGCAGAGCGGGATGTTTTTATTTAACTGCTTTCTGATTGAATCAAACATTCTGGGACATGATGAAAGCGTCAAGGAGGTCTCCCAAACATCGATGGAGGAGATCCAAAGTGAACTCTGATCTTTATATTTAGTGAGAGAATGTTGAGAGTTCTACTGTCCTCAACGGAAAGATAAAACTGTGTTTCAGTCTTCATGTGGTAAGACTCGTCCAGCTGGGAAACGCTTTTATAACGACACCTGCAGCGGGTCTGCTGACCTCATCAATCACTCATTCGGTTCGGTGTGTCGAAGCAGGAACACATGGAAAACCAGAGGATTTGAACCCTGCAGAGATGAAGATGCTGAGGATCTCTCTGGGAGTGACCAGGATGGACAGGATCAGAGGATCAGCTCCTCACCCGATCTCTGAGTGAGAGCCCAGCCACTCTGCGGAGGAAGCTTATTTCGGCAGCTTGTACCCGCGATCTCATTCTTTCAGTCACCACTGACTGGTTACCATAGGTGAGGGTTGGAACGTAGATCCTGGTTACCATGGTGAGGGTAGGAACGTAGATCTTGGTTACCATGGTAAGGGTAGGAACGTAGATCCTGGTTACCATGGTGAGGGTAGGAACGTAGATCCTGGTTACCACGGTGAGGGTAGGAACATAGATCCTGGTTACCACGGTGAGGGTAGGAACGTAGATCCTGGTTACCATGGTGAGAGTAGGAACGTAGATCCTGGTTACCATGGTGAGGGTAGGAACGTAGATCCTGGTTACCATGGTGAGGGTAGGAACGTAGATCCTGGTTACCATGGTGAGGGTAGGAACGTAGATCCCGGTTACCATGGTGAGGGTTGGAACGTAGATCCTGGTTACCATGGTGAGGGTAGGAACGTAGATCCTGGTTACCATGGTGAGGGTAGGAACGTAGATCTTGGTTACCATGGTAAGGGTAGGAACGTAGATCCTGGTTACCATGGTGAGGGTAGGAACGTAGATCCTGGTTACCACGGTGAGGGTAGGAACATAGATCCTGGTTACCACGGTGAGGGTAGGAACGTAGATCCTGGTTACCATGGTGAGAGTAGGAACGTAGATCCTGGTTACCATGGTGAGGGTAGGAACGTAGATCCTGGTTACCATGGTGAGGGTAGGAACGTAGATCCTGGTTACCATGGTGAGGGTAGGAACGTAGATCCCGGTTACCATGGTGAGGGTTGGAACGTAGATCCTGGTTACCATGGTAAGGGTAGGAACGTAGATCCTGGTTACCATGGTGAGGGTAGGAACATAGATCCTGGTTACCATGGTGAGGGCAGGAACGTAGATCCTGGTTACCATGGTGAGGGTAGGATCGTAGATCCTGGTTACCATGGTGAGGGTAAGAACATAGATCCTGGTTACCATGGTGAGGGTAGGAACATAGATCCTGGTTACCATGGTGAAGGTAGGAACGTAGATCAACTTGTAAATCGAGAGCTTTGCTTTTCGGCTCAGCTCTCTCTTTACCACGACGGACCGATGCAGCGTCCTAGTTATTGCTGATGCCGCACCGATCCGCCTGTCGATCTCCCGCTCCATTTTTCCTCCACTCTTGAACAAGACCCCGGGATACTTAAACTCCTCCACTTGGGGCCGAACCCTGTCCCTGACCCGCAGGGGGCATTCCATCCTTTTCCAGGCGAGGACCATGGTCTCGGATTTGGAGGCGCTAATTCCCATCCCGGCCGCTTCACACTCGGCAGCAAATCGATCCAGCGAGATCACGGTCCGATGAAGCCAGCAGAACCATATCATCCGCAAAAAGCAGAGATCCAATCCTGAGGTCACCAAACCGGATCCCTCCAACGCCTCGGCTGCACCTAGATATTCTGTCCATAAAGGTGATGAACAGAATCGGTGACAAAGGGCAGCCTTGGCGGAGTCCAAATCTCACTGGAATGGAATCGACATAGTGCCAGCTATACGGACCAAGCTCTGTTCTGTCATCTTCCGCTTATTCAGGGCCGGGTTGCGGGGTTGAACTTCAAACGGGACACTAAGAGGCAGACCCTGGACCTGCTGGAGAGACTATGTCTCACAGCTGGTCAGGGAACACCTCAGGATCCTCCTGGGTGAGCTGGAGGATGCAGGACCCGTCTGAGGATGTTCCTCCCGGCGACCCGGCCCCAGATAAGCAGACGACGACAGAACAATCAGATACTAATTAAGAAAGCCAATCTCTTCATCTGATAAACCTTTGTCCGACTAAATCCTGATTCAGATTATTCCAACTGGAACTACAGCCAGACCAGTAAGTATTTGATCGGATTGAAGGTCCCCTCGGCAAAGCAGAAAGGTCAGCATCCAGAGGGATGCAGTAAATTTATCACACACTCTAAGATACATAAACACACACACTCACACAGGCCGTGTGTTGATGGTAAATCATAGAAAGTACTCAGAGATGGAGGTGCCATCTTCACTCTGAACGCCTAATAAAATCTAAAGCAAAAGGTCAGATCTCATTCTGCTCACTGACATATAAATAAAAAACTATCTCCATGTCGCTTCAACATAGACTCAGAGATTTTGGGGAACAACCTGGCCCCGCTCTTCCGGGGCCGGGTCGTGTGGGCAACAGCCTAAGACGGTAAACCCAGGCTTCTCTCACCCTGGATGCATCCTCCAGCTCACCCAGGAGGATCCCTAGTCGTTCCCCAGCCAGCTGTGAGACATAGTCTCTGCAGCAGGTCTGGGGTCTGCCTCTTGGTCTCCTCCCAGTGGGACGTGCCCGAATCACCTCACCAGCAAGGCACTTAGGGGGCCAGATGCCCGAACCACCCCATCTGGCTCCTCTCGATTTGGAGGAAGAGTGGCTCGACACAGAGCTCCTCCCGGATGGTAGAGCTCTACTCATTCAGTGCTTTTTTTGACCTGCGTTGGTTCCTGAAGTCCTTTACATTGTAGCCCACTTTCACACATTCATACCTGATGGTGGAAGAGGAAATGCAAGCTGGAAACCTCCATCAGGAGACAAGGACTGCTTGGCATGAACTCCGGGCAAGGGATTGAACCAGCGACCCTCTGGTTACAGGTCGGTTGTCTTACCCACGAGCCGTCCTTCTCTAACACGTGTATGGGTCTGGACGGCGGTGCACTCACAGGATGAAGGTTGGGGTTCAAATCCGGGTGGGGACAAGGCTTGGAACAGTGTCCTTTCTGTGTGGAGTTTACATGTTCTCCCCATGTATGTGGGGGTTTTCTCACCCTCCAAAAACATGCATATCAGGTTGATTAAACACTATGAATCAACCGGGATAGGCTCCGGTATCCTGACAAGACCTGTGACTATTTAGATCTGTGACTTTGCCCCTCTGCACATGCTCAGAACGCTTCTTCTCCCATCTAGATGATCTAAATGTCGAGATTTGTAACAAGTTCTTGACGAGATATGCCAGATTGGAATTAGCATTAGGGTTAGTTTTTGGAACTACAAAAAACGGTTGCAGATCTCGATAGAACACCAGCACCCCTGCAAGCTCGTTCGGGAGGAACGGTTCAGATGTCGAAAGTTTGTTGTTTTTTTTCTGTTTTCAGTAATGCAGGGGTGTCCAAATCCGGTCTCGAGGGCCGGTGTCCTATTGGTTTTCCACATGTTCTTGGTTCAATACAGCTGATGCACATAAAGGGAAATCAACAGCCAATAGAATTTAACACAATGTCTCCATTAACTGGATCAGGTGTTTAGAAGCAAGAACATGTGGAAAACCATCAGGACACCGGCCCTCGAGGACCGGATTCGGACACCCCTGCATTAACGGATGGAATGGATTTATAAGTAATGAATACATTAATGAATGACTGCATGAAGTCTGACCTCAGTCAAGATTTCTTCTAAACCTCTGAACCTGTTTTTTTTTTCTGTTCATTATCTATTTGCTTCCTGTTTGTTTAGACGATTAAAGATTTTGACACTTTGAGAAGAAAACATGTCTGTTTTTTGGAACGTTTCATTCAGGAGAAGCTCGGCTGACAGAAGCAGCTGATGTTAGAGGAGGACGTGAAAACAGAAAATGCAAAACATCAGAGAAATATTCAACCAGAGGAAGTCATCAGAAGAACTACTTCCTGTTTTCACACAGATGGAAACACACCAATAAAACCAGGAGAGGAAACCTAGACGGGCGTTAAAGTCTGAAATGTTTTCTTCTGTATTAGGGGTAACTGGTTTTAAATCCTAGGCCGAGCTTTTTAGATCTGGCGGAGAACAGTGTGTGTGTGTGTTTGTGTGTGTGTGTGTGACATCTTCAATAGAGGAAGTGGTGAAGATGTGTGGCTGCTCTGGTTTCCTGTTGAGGTTTTTCACTTCTTCGTTTCTTAAAGTGAGTTCATTATAAACTCACACACACACACACACACACACACACACACACACACACACACACACACACACACACACACACACACACACACACACACACACACACACACACACACACACACACACATTTAAATAGAAACACAGATTTATGAGGTCATAAGAATGACTTTAAAAAAATGACCATGCTTTACTCTGAAAAATGACTTTAAAGAAAATACGTCTAAGTGAAAGTGTTTGGTGTCGTTATGCAAAGTTTTAAACGTTACGATTAAAGTCTGTCACTGAGAGGAAACACTAAAAAAATACATGCACGATGGACTACATCTCCCAACAGAAAGGACTACATCTCCCAACAGGAAGGACTACATCTCCCAGCAGGAAGGACTACATCTCCCAACAGGAAGGACTACATCTCCCAGCAGGAAGGACTACATCTCCCAACAGGAAGAACTACATCTCCCAGCAGGAAGGACTACATCTCCCAGCAGGAAGGACTACATCTCCCAACAGGAAGGACTACATCTCAAATCAGGAAGGACTACATCTCCCAGCAGGAAGAACTACATCTCCCAGCAGGAAGGACTACATCTCCCAACAGTAAGGACGACATCTCCCAACAGGAAGGACTACATCTCCCAGGAGGAAGGAGTACATCTCCCAAAAGGAAGAACTACATCTCCCTTCAGAAAGGACTACATCTCCCAACAGGAAGGACTACATCTCCCAACAGTAAGGACTACATCTCCCAACAGGAAGGACTACATCTCCCAACAGTAAGGACTACATCTCCCAACATGAAGGACTACATCTCCCAACAGTAAGGACTACATCTCCAAACAAGAAGGACTACATCTCCCAACATGAAGGACTACATCTCCCAACAGTAAGGACTACATCTCCAAACAAGAAGGACTACATTTCCCAGCAGGAAAATACTACTAGAACGCATTAGGACAGACCCAGAGGGAGGGCAGTGATGCACTTTTCTCGGGTACTTCGTGCCTCCAAAGAAGAAGATCCAGAGTGAAATGTGAACTTTGATTTTCGGTTGTTCTCTTCGTGGCATCTCCAGGATGAGCAGGAAACAACAAATAGATGAATGTGTGACACAAATGGATGTGTGAGTCATTAAAACAGACCACACTGTGACCAATAAAACCAGTAGAAATGCCCACTCTAATTAGATCAAAATGTTCATTCATTATTTTTTCCTGATCTCATCACACCACCTCTCCTCGATAAACCCAGTGACTCACTTAAATCAGAAACCAGTGGGAGCTGCTGGGAGGATGACTCCATCCCAGCTATTTGTGTCCATGTGTGACTTTGCTAGTGGCCTGAGGATGATGTGTTCAGGTTATCAGTGGTTACAGCTCCATGCGTTTGCAGATAACAGAACGGAGAGAAAGACAGATGTCGAGGTGCTGCGTGGTATTCTGCAGCTTAATGAGGGAACATGACATCACTATGAAGAGTTCTTATCTCCTTCTCTAAGCTGGACGGGGACCAGGAGAGAGGAAATATCTGCAGCATTAATCAGGAGTCGTTTTAGGTCGGCTTTAAGACTTCTCCCTAAAAAAACATGACTTACGATGAGCTTCCTTCCTGATGTTTCACTGGGATACAGATGCTTTTAGAGGATGGATGAACAGATATGTCTTTAACCAATAATTCAGCAAGAGATTAAAACACATCAGGAATAAAAACTAAAATAACTACCTCAAAATTTAACTTTGAATAATTGAGTTTTGTGTCATATTTTTAAGTAATTTTATAGAAAACATAGACACTAAATATCTGAGCAAATAAAAACAATTTTCAGAACTATGCCTTGTTACCATAAATGGCTACCGTGACAAAAAAGAGGACTGCAATGTCTCCAGTCCCCAGCCACCCTTCCTCTGCAGGCTGGAGGTCCATAGGCAGACCCCAGACCTGCTTGACAGACCATGTCTCACAGCTGCACAGGGAACACCTGGGAGGATGAGAGAAGCCTGATCTAATTTCTGACAAGAGGCAGGACACACCTCGAACAGGTCACCAGTCTGTTGCAGGACCCCACATACAGACAGTGGTTAGCAGAGTGGCCTTACAGCAAGAAGGTTGGGGTTCAAGTTTCCAGTTTCCTCCACCCTCCGAAAACAGGCATGTTAGGTTGATTGGCTGCTATGAAATTGCCCCTAAGAATGTGTGTGTGTGAATGGTTGTCTGTGTGTGTGGCCCCGCGGCAGCCTGTAGACCTGTTGTGGTGTATCCTGCCTCTCAACTGAAATCAACTGGGATAGGCTCTGGCCCCGCCTACAACCACAAGAAATTAAACAAAACATATAACTTGAAAGGTGTGAAAAACAAACTTTAACCTATAGAACTACAAATATGGCGGCTTGTGTTGACGTCACAGCATCAATTCTGTTTTCTGATTGGGTATGACGCTTTCTACGTTCATAGAATGCTTGCAATTCCTGACCTAGTTGCTGGACTGAAATAAAATGTGTTGGAACAATAAGTGGTGCCATCAAGGGAAATTTAAATAGTCTGTAATAAACACATAAATAAAAAAGTTCAGTCTATCTGATTTTTTGTACTTTTGTATAGTTTTGCTTGTTTATTATTTTGTAAAAAAAAAGATCATGTAAAAAAAAATATAAAAAAAACAATTAGAAATTCTTATTAATAATAATAAAGGATGATTTTCCAGAACAGTGACGTCATGAATAATCCTGATCGGAATGTAACGGGTTAACCCAGCTCTCACTCCCGGAAAATCCCGCGAGAACTGGCAGAAGCGAAGCAGCAGCGGATCAGACGGCAGCCAGCAGCTTTAACTGGATGAAACCGAGTTTTTAAAAAAGACATAAAAAGCAGAAAATATTAAAACTGCTGGGATTTTTTTTCTTTTTAAATATTTTTATTCTTTTTTTAAAACATTCCCTGTGGATTTACTGTTTTCTTCATCAATCAGAGGAATAGAGAGTGTTCAGAATGTCTGGGAGCAGGGAGGAGGAGAGGAGGAAACTGGCCGACATCATCAACCACTGGAACGCAAACCGGCTCGACCTGTTCGAGATCAGCCGGCCTACAGAGGTACGAACCCCGCTTACGAACACACACACAGGCCGCGGCCTCTCTGGAGCTCAAACACAGCGACTCCACTCAGAAAACAAGCCGGGAATGAGGCTTGAAATCTGGGCAGCGTGGTGTCCAAAACCCCCTGAACCTCTATAAACACCAAAAAATTAAATTTAAGAGCTGATTTTAAACACTAACTCTCCAAAATCCTTCTTTTAAGATAGTTTAAATTCTAAATTCACTTGTGAGGACAATGTTTTTGTTGATATTTATAGTTTTTTATGGAATAAATCCATTTTTTGAAAGGCGTAGCTAGCAGGTAGCTAACAGCAGCTATGTCACAAAAGTTGACACTTTTGTCCTTTAAAAAGAATAAAATACATATAAAATATATTCTTTTAAAACTATTTTTTAATTAAACATTTGATTTATACGTAAATATGTGTGAAAATGTCAATTATTTAGCCGTTAAATCAGTTAATTTGCATAAAAAGCATGAAAATGATTGAAAAAATGTTTTAAGCATAACAGTCATTTTACACTCACACTTGTTTCTATGGACGATAGACGGATCGGTGCGGCTTCCACAATAACTAGGACGCTGCATCGGTCCTTCGTGGAGGCGAAAGAGCTGAGCCAGAAAGCAAAGCTCTGGATTTACAAGTCGATCTACGTTCCTACCCTCACCATGGTAACCAGGATCTAGTTCCTACCCTCACCATGGTAACCAGGATCTACGTTCTTACCCTCACCATGGTAACCAGGATCTACGTTCTTACCCTCACCACGGTAACCAGGATCTACGTTCCTACCCTCACCATGGTAACCAGGATCTATGTTCCTACCCTCACCATGGTAACCAGGATCTATGTTCCTACCCTCACCATGGTAACCAGGATCTACATTCCTACCCTCACCATGGTAACCAGGATCTACGTTCCTACCCTCACCATAGTAACCAGGATCTACGTTCCTACCCTCACCATGGTAACCAGGATCTACGTTCCTAGGAAGCAGTCACCAGCTGTGGGTGATGAACATATGTGGCTGAAATGATCTTCCTCTGCAGGGTAGGGTGGCTGTCCTCTCTCAAAAATTGGGCGAGGAGCTTTGCCATCTGGGAGGATCTCCGAGTAGAGCCGTTGCTCCTCTGGGCTGAGACAAACCAGCTTAGGTGGTAAGGGTATTTGGTTAGGATGCGCCTCCCTCGCTGGTGAGGTGTTTCAGGCACGTCCCCAACGTGACCCAACAGCCTCCCGTCTGAGGCTGATACCACCGCGCCCCGGATAAGTAGAAGACGCCGGAACAGAATTATCCTAACATGCACCTGAATGGTAGAAAACCCACACATACACAGGGAGAACATGCAAACTCCACACAGAAAGGCCAATGTTTCTTCACTAAAAAATAAAAGGTTTAAAATTCCGTCTCACATACTGTTTCTTTACAGATTAACCAGTTACAGGAAAGAAACAAAATGGCATTGAAATGCCAACCACAACATTCTTTAGAAGAGTAACTTGTTGCGAATCAGGTTTCGTGTTCGAAAGAATCAGAAAGCGTTTTTATTTGTGTGACTTAAAAATAAAAGCTCGTGGTTTTTGCTGGTTTTAGGTTTCAAGGCTTAATTATGATCAAATAAACAGAAGCTCAGTCATCTTTTAGTTTGTAATTAAATCTGTTTGGATTAAACAATGCTGCTTAAAATCTTTCACACCTTATAAATTCTGGACTTAAAGTTTGTTTTAATCTCTAAAAGATTACATTTTTTTGTTCTGGAAAACGTCCAGGTTTCTTCCAAAAGATAAGACTTTTCAGAATAAATGTTGACGTGTTTTCTGAATCGCTTATCTCTATCAGACTCGCAGCAGAAGAGATTTTATTGTTTAAAAATATTTCTTATCTTTTATTTACATTTGAAACGATAGAACATGTGCTCAAAGAGCTGAAGCTTGTTACTACGTCTCATGGAACGATGGCTCAGTATGCACGGCGACCGTTTAATAACCATAGGGTCACCAGTTCAATCCCCTGTACGGAGTTCATGCCAAGGTGACCTTAAGCAACACGTCAAACCCCCAATGTCTCCTGATGGTGGTTTCCATCTTGCATGTCAGCTTCCACCATCAGGTATGAATGAATGGACGAATAGGAGAGACAATGTAAAGAACTTTGAGTACCAACCCAGGTAGATAAGCGCTGTAGAAGTAGACTACACATATCACCATCTTTAGCTGCCACTAACTACCCATTATCTGAGTGCGAGCCCAACCACCCTGCTGAGGAAAATCATTTGAGCCGCTAGCATGCCTGATCTTGTTCTTTTGGTCACCACCCGACTGGTAACAAGTGTGATTGGTGAGGGTTGGAACGTAGATCCTGGTTACCATAGTGAGGGTAGGAACGTAGCTCCTGGTTACCATGGTGAGGGTAGAAATGTAGCTCCTGGTTACCATGGTGAGGGTAGAAATGTAGCTCCTGGTTACCATGGTGAGGGTAGGAACGTAGATCCTTGTTATCATGGTGAGGGTAGGAACGTAGATCCTGGTTACCATGGTGAGGGTAGGAATGTAGATCCTGGTTACCATGGTGAGGGTAGGAACGTAGATCCTGGTTACCACGGTAAGGGTAGGAACGTAGATCCTGGTTACCATGGTGAGGGTAGGAACGTAGACCCTGGTTACCATGGTGAGGGTAGGAACGTAGGACCTGGTTACCATGGTGAGGGTAGGAACGTAGGACCTGGTTACCATGATGAGGGTAGGAACGTAGATCCTGGTTACCATGGTGAGGGTAGGAACGTAGATCCTGGTTACCATGGTGAGGGTAGGAACGTAGATCCTGGTTACCATGGTGAGGGTAGGAACATAGATCCTGGTTACCATGGTGAGGGTAGGAACGTAGATCCTGGTTACCATGGTGAGGGTAGGAATGTAGATCCTGGTTACCATGGTGAGGGTAGGAACATAGATCCTGGTTACCATGGTGAGGGTAGGAACATAGATCCTGGTTACCATGGTGAGGGTAGGAACGTAGATCCTGGTTACCATGGTGAGGGTAGGAACGTAGATCCTGGTTACCATGGTGAGGGTAGGAACATAGATCCTGGTTACCATGGTGAGGGTAGGAACATAGATCCTGGTTACCATGGTGAGGGTAGGAACGTAGATCCTGGTTACCATGGTGAGGGTAGGAACGTAGATCCTGGTTACCATGGTGAGGGTAGGAACGTAGATCCTGGTTACCATGGTGAGGGTAGGAACGTAGATCCTGGTCACCATGGTGAGGGTAGGAAAGAAATAAAAGCTAGTGAATATTGTTGGTTTTAGGTTTTCAAGTCTATTTGAAGATTGCTTGAACCGCCTTCCGACATTTTTGTCTCATCTTCTGCTGCTAATTTCTAACTCCAGCGGTGTCGCCGCCGAGTGGAAACATGCTCTCAGTGCCTAAAGTTCGGCTCTGACGTCGCAAACAGAACTTCAAATGAAAATAAAACAAAACTTTGAGGCACAAAAAACCCTTGAATTTTTCCCTATTGAATAACTTGATTCAGTGGATGAATCGTTTGGGTCCTAAACATCAGTGTAAACTGGACCGGTTCACTCTTACAGGTTGTAGTTCCTTTGCATCTCATCCTTATTTAAAGCTGTGTACTTTTTAGGCGGGCTTCCACCCCCAACTTGCCTCGGATAAGGGTGTAAAAGGGAGGAGGGGTCTTGGGGTCCTGTTGACTCTTCTTGAGCCGATTAATTCCTCAGTCTTGGAGCTGGCCAGCCGTTGGCCTGCGCGTTCTGTGAGGAATGATTAGCTATAAGTTCTCTACGCTGTGCGAGAAGTGCCCGAGGGAAGCTGACGACGCATGCTCAGCGTCTAGTCCAGCACAGGATGATTAAATGCAGGCAGATGAACGTCTGTCTGTTCCACACCACTCCCTGCTGGACATATGTCAGCCTTTAAAGTCCACGCTGAGTCAAATAAGCAATTTATAATCTATACGTTTGTGAATTTCATGCTACCAGAGCAGTGAGATGGTGTGTGTGATTAGATTAGCCATAGATGGCTGATTAGTCTGGACCAAAGGTTCTCAAACTTTAATCTTGCAAACCCAAACTGAATGAGCCCTGCTGTGGGATTTGTGGTGGGCTCAGGTACTCCGGTCACATGGGGACTCGGACTGGGCTGAAAATGTGGAAGCTTATCGTCACGGATTTCACAAACCTGAAAGATGAAGCTGTTCACATGGAGACTCATCTACGGATAGAGTGAGGTCTGTATATCGTGTGCAGAGCTGCAAAAGTACAGTTTTTAATAATAAAAAAAAAACAGGAGATCGACAGGCGGATCAATGCGGCATCAGCAATAACTAGGACGCTGCATCGGTCCGTCGTGGTAAAGCGAGAGCTGAGCCGAAAAGCAAAGCTCTCGATTTACAAGTCGATCTACGTTCCTACCCTCACCATGGTAACCAGGATCTATGTTCCTACCCTCACCATGGTAACCAGGATCTACATTCCTACCCTCTTCATGGTAACCAGGATCTACGTTCCTACCCTCACCATGGTAACCAGGATCTACGTTCCTACCCTCACCATGGTAACCAGGATCTACATTCCTACCCTCTTCATGGTAACCAGGATCTACGTTCCTACCCTCACCATGGTAACCAGGATCTACGTTCCTACCCTCACCATGGTAACCAGGATCTACATTCCTACCCTCTTCATGGTAACCAGGATCTACGTTCCTACCCTCACCATGGTAACCAGGATCTACGTTCCTACCCTCACCATGGTAACCAGGATCTACGTTCCTACCCTCACCATGGTAACCAGGATCTACGTTCCTACCCTCACCATGGTAACCAGGATCTACATTCCTACCCTCACCATGGTAACCAGGATCTACGTTCCTACCCTCACCATGGTAACCAGGATCTACGTTCCTACCCTCACCATGGTAACCAGGATCTACATTCCTACCCTCACCATGGTAACCAGGATCTATGTTCCTACCCTCACCATGGTAACCAGGATCTACGTTCCTACCCTCACCGTGGTAACCAGGATCTACGTTCCTACCCTCACCGAGGTAACCAGGATCTACGTTCCTACCCTCACCATGGTAACCAGGATCTACGTTCCTACCCTCACCATGGTAACCAGGATCTACGTTCCTACCCTCACCGTGGTAACCAGGATCTACGTTCCTACCCTCACCGTGGTAACCAGGATCTACGTTCCTACCCTCACCTATGGTCACCAGCTGTGGGTGGTGACCAAAAGAATGAGATTGCGGGTACAAGCGGCCGAAATGAGCTTCCTCCGCAGGGTGGCTGGGCTCTCACTCAGAGATCAGGTGAGGAGCTCTGCCATCCGGGAGGAGCTCGGTGTCGAGCCGCTCCTCCTCCAGGTCGAGAGGAACCAGATGGGGTGGTTCGGGCATCTGGTCAGGATGTCCCCTGAACGCCTCGCGGGCGAGGTGTTTCGGGCACGTCCCACCGGGAGGAGACCAAGGGGCACATCCCGGACCCGCTGGAGAGACTATGTCTCACAGCTGGCCGGGGAACGACTTGGGATCCTTCCGGGTGAGCTGGAGGATGCAGCCGGGGAGAGAGAGGCCTGGGCTGCCCGTTTAAGACTGTTGCCCCCGCGACCCGACCCCGGAATAAGCGGAAGATGACGGAACGGAATAAAAAAAAAAAAAAAAAACGTAATTCTTTTTAACGGAACTAAATTATTTTTCAGATCAGCAACCCACCGAACCTCGGTTCCGTTCCACCTCAGACGTGAAACCCAGGCTTCTCTCCCTCCGGCTGCATCCTCCATCTCACCCGGGAGGATCCTGAGGTGTTCCCTGTCCAGCTGGGTCTCCTCCCAGTCGGACAGAACATCTCACCAGCGAGGCATTCAGGAGGCGTTTTAACCAAATCCCCGAACCACATCATCTAGATTCTCTCAACCAGGTGGAGCAACGGCTCTACTCCGCGCTCCTCCCGGATGGCACAGCTCTAAAGTGACTCTAAAGATGGATGAAAAGATGATGCATATTTCTAGGACATGAGCTCATGCCAGTCTGACTTTGCATGTGGTAAATGAGAGATCAGACAACAGGTTTACGTTTATCATCTCGTAACGAGCAGGTGGACGTAACGACAGGAGTTTAGCATGTTTTTATTTCCCGTTGTAGGCGGTGAGAGTTACTTCCTGTTCCCGTGTCCTTTCATGTAAATCAGATCGTATCAGCGAGGAAATGTTTGTAGCTGAGTCACAGCTGCTCGGACACATCAAACAGCAGCTTCTCATTTATGTGATAAATGTCATACAGTATTTACTCCCGCGGCTCGTCCTCTTTCCTCGTCTGCACTGGACAGACATTACATGTGGAAATAAACAGCCAATTAGAGGATTAGATCTAAGCATAACATGATGAACGTTTTTAATGATCCATTTTAGAGAATAGGAAGCTTAAAGTGAGGTTTTTCTTTTTTCTACAGGGGACTAAAGTTCTCCATCAAACCGGCGGAGGTCTTTATTAAATATTTATTACAGAGCTATTAAACCTGTAAAACTTTTGAGTTAAAGGAAAATTTTTAAATCTTGATCATCAACTTTTAAAGTTTAAGTATTTCGGCATCTTCTGGACAAAAAGAAACAGGTTTAAAGGAGGATGAAGGCGCGTTTCTTCTGCAGTACATCAGCTCCTCTACGTTCAGAGAACATAGAGGAGGTGGCTCGGGGATCTGGTTGGGATGCTAACCTGGTGAGGCAGGAAGAGAATCCAGAACACAGCAAGTTAACGACCAGCCAATGAAATGTATCGACAGGATTTACAGAGATCGTGAGTCGGACTGATCCGCTACAGTTGGAGTCAAAAAGCTTGCTCCTGGTTGGCAAGGTAGTTCCCATGCAAATGCAGACTGGACCAACGCCTGCTTATTTCAGACATTACAGGTTCAACATGGCACTGTTTATATTGACGGAAAATTGCATGAACATAGATCCTGGTTACCACGGTGAGGGTAGAAACGTTGATCCCGGTTGCCACGGTGAGGGTAGGAACGTAGATCCTATTTACCATGGTGAGGGTAGGAACATAGATCCTCTTTACCATGGTGAGGGTAGGAACGTAGGTCCTGGTTACCATGGTGAGGGTAGGAACGTAGGTCCTGGTTACCATGGTGAGGGTAGGAACGTAGATCCTGGTTACCACGGTAAGTGTAGGACTGTAGATCCTGGTTACCACGGTGAGGATAGGAATGCAAATCCTGGTTACCATGGTGAGGGTAGGAACGTAGATCCTGGTTACCATGGTGAGGGTAGGAACGTGGCTCAGCTCTTTCTTTACCATAATGGATGCACTTTCCGATTGTTCCGTTCTGCTTAAACCTGCAAATTTAGAGACACTCTGAATGTTTTAACTTTTTTTTGTGCAGATCAGTCACAGGAGAAACTGATAATCTGGTCAAGATTTTCATGGAACAGTTTGGACTTCTTTTTCCAAACACAGAAAAACCATGAAGACTTTCTCCTGTTTTCTATTAGAAATGTAGATTTTACTCTGTTTTTTTGTGGAGTTTAAAGCTGGTCAGTGTGAAGGAACTTCACGCCCACCTTCCCCCACAACACCGGGATGTTAAATGTGTTAGCAGACCCGCCATGACATCACCAGCCACTCCCCTCTCTCTTCCTGCTGGCCAGGAAGCAGGAAGTGTGTGTTGTGTGGAGATAGTGTGTTTCCTGCTTTCTTGGTGAAAAAGTTGTGGTGTTTCCAGAAAAAAAAGCTCTGATTTTTCTCTCATTTTGTACCCTATTAGCAGATTTCAGAGTCTGTAGAGATTTTTTTTCTGTTATATCTAACATTTATTAAAATTGATGAGGTCTTACTTTGGATTGTTTGAGTAAAGGCTTTTATTGTGAAGTTATTTACTGAGCTGGTGATTGATTGAGACGTAGCACTGGTGAAGGCTTAGATGTGAAACACACATTCTACCATGGTGAGGGTAGGAACGTAGATCCTGGTTACCATGGTGAGGGTAGGAACATAGATCCTGGTTACCATGGTGAGGGTAGGAACATAGATCCTGGTTACCATGGTGAGGGTAGGAACGTAGATCCTGGTTACCATGGTGAGGGTAGGAACCTAGATCCTGGTTACCATGGTGAGGGTAGGAACCTAGATCCTGGTTACCGTGGTGAGGGTAGGAACGTAGATCCTGGTTACCGTGGTGAGGGTAGGAACGTAGATCCTGGTTACCATGGTGAGGGTAGGAACGTAAATCCTGGTTACCATGGTGAGGGTAGGAACGTAGATCCTGGTTACGACGGTGAGGGTAGAAACGTAGGTCCCGGTTACCACGATGAGAGTAGGAGCGTAGGTCCTGGTTACCATGGTGAGGGTAGGAACGTAGGTCCTAGTTACCATGGTGAGGGTAGAAACATAGATCCTGGTTACCATGGTGAGGGTAGGAACGTGGATTCGGGTTACCATGTTGAGGATAGGAACGTAGATCGACTTGTAAATCAAGAGCTTTGTTTTTGGCTCAGCTCTCTCTTTATCATGACAGATGCATGTTCCAATTTGGTCTCTCCACGGGTTCGGGGTCTGCCTCTTGGTCTCCTCCCACTGGGACGTGCCCGATTGAAATGTGCCTCGTACCTGTGGAAGGTTTCATAAAAAAAAAAGTGAGTTTACCAGGAAATACCCGCTGACGTCAGAGCTAAGGAGTTGCTATGGTTACAGGAGAATGATGTCACCCCAAATGAAAACGCTGTAGCATGCACATCCTTCTCCTTCTATCAGCTGCTCTCAGTCTCCCCTTCGTCATGTGTTTCTGTCGCCATGGTAACCTTGAAGCTGATGAGCGCGTGCCGGGAAAGCTGAAGAGGGCTCTCACACGCCTGCAGCTGATAGGCCGAGATAGAAACAGAAAAAGATGGAGAAAATTTAAGGGTAAACGAACCCTGTTAATTGGGTCTTGATACTGTCCCAGTTAATGCCTGTTCTACATGTGTGTAAATCTGTTTTTTTTTTTTTTTTTTAGTTTCTACGCCTGGCACCGGTGGCTTATCTCCTTTTACTTCCTGGTACTTGCTGTAATTAATGGTCAGTGTGTATTAAATAGAACGATGGGGTCACACCGGGCTGAGAGGACATTTATCATCCGAAGCCCGCTCAGAGCAGCAACACACTCGGCTGACTCTGCAAACGTCTACGCTCACAACTTCATTACCCTGGACCGGTTACGCTCCTGCTGAGTCCTGCTTTTTACTATTCAGTCCAACCAGGAAGAGGGATTGGTTAGTGTGTAAAAATGCTGAACCAATGAGACTTTAGATTACCAGTTAATTACAAGCTTTATTCTCTTTGATCAAGTCTTACAACAAATCATTGTGTGTGTGTGACTAAGGAAGCCTGAAAGGGTCAAATTTTGCTTTAAATGGGCTTGAATAGCTTCTAAAAGAATGGTTTGCCAGCTCGTTTTTAGGATGAAAGTACCATTAAATGCGTCTGAAAATCCACCGTTTTGGTCTTTAATCGTATCGTAATAACAGTCGTAAAAAATGCCCTTTAAAAAGCTTAATGTGCCCGTTTTTTACTGATATCTGACCCTTCCGTTCGGTTGTCTTCCGCTTATCCGGGGCTGGTTTTGCGGGGCAACAGACTCAGATGGGAAGCCCAGGTTTCTCTCCCCCCGGCTGCATCCTCCAGCTTACCCGGAGGGATCCCGAGTAGTTCCCTGTCCAGCTGTGAGACATAGTCTCTCCAGCAGATCCGGGGTCTACCTCTGGGTCTCCTCCTGGTGGGATGTGCCTGAAACACCTCACCAGCGAGGACTCTGGAGGCATCCTAACCAGATGCATGAACCATCCCATTTGGTTTCTCTCGACCCAGGGGAGCAACGTCTCTACTCCGTCTGAGAGAGAGGCCAGCCACCCTGCAGAGGAAGCTCATTTCAGCCACATGTGGTCATTACCCACAGCTGGTGACTGCTTCCTCAGAACGTAGATCCTGGTTACCGTGGTGAGGGTAGGAACGTAGAGCCTGGTTACCATGGTGAGGGCAGGAACGTAGAGCCTGGTTACCATGGTGAGGGTAGCAACGTAGATCCTGGTTACCATGGTGAGGGTAGGAACGTAGATCCTGGTTACCATGGTGAGGATAGGAACGTAGATCCTGGTTACCATGGTGAGGGTAGGAACGTATATCCTGGTTACCACGGTGATGGTAGGAACGTAGGTCCTGGTTACCATGGTGAGGGTAAGAACGTAGATCCTGGTTACCATGGTGAGGATAGGAAGGTAGATCCTGGTTACCATGGTGAGGATAGGAATGTAGATCCTGGTTACCATAGTGAGGGTAGGAACGTAGATCCTGGTTACCATGGTGACGGTAGGAACGTAGATCCTGGTTACCATGACGAGTGTAGGAACGTAGATCCTGGTTACCATGGTGAGGGTAGGAACGTAGATCCTGGTTACCATGGTGAAGGTAGAAACAGATGACCAAGCTCCTCCCTCCATCTCTGAGAAAGAGCCCTGCCATCCTGCTGAGGAAGCTCTTTTAAGCCGGGTGTATCCACGATTCCGTTCTTTCGGTCACTACCCACAGCTGGCGACCCATTCTAATACGTACAGGAACCATTCCACACCTGAACAGCATCCCATGTGGAATGATGTCACTCGATAAAACCGGGATGTAGTTTCGAACAACGGGCATGAGCGTGTCGCGCGGGCGTCGGGGAATTCTCCGCCATCTCTGTCTCATCCTTTGCTTGTCTTGTTTCCCAGAGTCGCATCCTGATTACTCTTTTATTTACACATTCTGTCGAGCTCGCAAAAATAGCCACCGCAATTGATTGTTTTCGGCTTCTTTAAGCTTTAAATTATTCTCCGCTTCACTTTGGAGGCTTTTAATTTTCAGTAATGGTCCTTCAAACTCTGATCAATAAAAGTCGCTGCTGAAGAAGCAGCTCGCCGGGGTTCATAGAGGAATCACTGGAATGCTGCTGGATGTTTTACTGGAGACTTTTAGACCGGCACAGTCTGGGAACTTGATAGATTCTCAGAGGATGGTGAGGAATGTGAGGGAGAACGACTCGCTCAGGAAAAGTGGTGGAATATCTGTTTGTGTCCACATGAGGAGTTTCTCTCCCTGGAATTTGTCAGGAAGCACCTGTAGTTCATAATCCTGCTCTTTTTGCCCCCTTCCTCCCTCGCTCAATACGCATTCCTTCTGTGTGATTTGGCCTCTCTCTTATCTCTCTGTTCTCTCTTTCCTTTCTAAAACAAGCTGCGTATTGTGTGTTCAGCAGAGCCTGTGTGGATGTGTGTGTTTGTCCCAGCCAGCCTGTCAGACCATGTTAATCCCCTCAGAGGCCCAGCTCGCCACCTCCTCGCCGTGTCCCCCCCCTTCGATGCCCCCTCATTGGTCCGTTTATCCCTCGCTGCCACCTGATTGACTCTCCCGTTTGCCACTCACACACGGCCACCTTCTCCACCGCCCCATCCCATTGACCTCACAGGATCAGACAGCAATCAGCTAGGCACCAATTACTATGACTGTTTGGCACCGACTCGCCCGATGCTGAAGTCACGGCCTCCGAAGAAGAAGAAAAAAAAACATGGACGAGCTCATTCAGCCATATGTTGGGATTTAGGATCAGATTGGAGGGAAAAAAAACTGCAAAAAAACCCGACTTACAAACGACTTAATCTAAGATTAACGTCACTAAAGATTAAAATGAAAAGTTCTTTATTTAGAAAAAAAAAGCACAGGTTTTTAAGCAGCGTGTTTATGTCTACTGGTGTCCATAACATCGGTGTACCGTAACGACTGCTTTCAATGTGATTCCTGTGGATTAGTTCAATGTAATTACCAGCTTAACAAGACACACACACGCGCAGACACACACACAGACACACGCGCACACACGTAGTTTTATCATCAACGCCAGTCGGAATTTAATACACGTCTTTTATAACGTATTTTCACGACTATAAGACGCACAGATTCCTACCCTCATCATGGTAACCAGGATCTATGTTCCTACCCTCACCATGGTAACCAGGATCTACGTTCCTACCCTCACCATGGTAACCAGGATCTACGTTATTACCCTCACCATGGTAACCAGGATCTACGTTCCTACCCTCACCATGGTAACCAGGATCTACGTTCCTACCCTCACCATGGTAACCAGGATCTACGTTCCTACCCTCACCATGGTAACCAGGATCCACGTTCCTACCCTCACCATGGTAACCAGGATCTACGTTCCTACCCTCACCATGGTAACCAGGATCTACGTTCCTACCCTCACCATGGTAACCAGGATCTACGTTCCTACCCTCACCATGGTAACCAGGATCCACGTTCCTAGCCTCTCCATGGTAACCAGGATCTATGTTCCTACCCTCACCATAGTAACCAGGATCTTGGCCGCCCCTCCTCAAATTTTATGAAGCCGAAAACTTGGCATCTCTGAGAGAGAGGAGTGTGAGTGGTAAAGAGGAATTTTTTTGGAGTCTGGGTGTGTGTGTGTGTGTGTGTGTGTGTGTGTCGTGTCTAATGGTTGTGTAACGTGAGGGTAGTTTTACTGCTGTCTTGAACCATCTCCGGGGGTTTGCAATGGCAACACCGGGACTGGTAGATTTTAGGATGTTTGATACTTGAAAAGTAGATCTTGGGACAAAACAGGTTGGCACCCCTGGTTTAGAGACAAAACAACAGGAAACAGAGATGTTTGTATCAGAGATGAAGATGCTGAGAATCTCTCTGGGAGTGACCAGGATGGACAGGATCAGAGGAACAGCACATGTTAGAGGATAGAGCTCAGAAGCAGCTGAGCTTCATCCTGACAGAAAGTTCTCAGCTTACACAGTGAGTAGAAGCCGAATAAACTCGCTGCTGAATCCAAGCGTTTATTTGCCTGCCCCGCTCGGGGCCAGCATGCTGCCCGGCTTAAATCCTGAGCCACTGGATGACATAAAAATTTGGCCATGGCTGTGAGAAAGAAAGCAGCTCGGGGACAGTGTTTGGCCGGAGCAAGGACGGAGCAAGCTGAGCACCTGCAGAGGAGCTAAATCAGGGCGATGGCACCGCTGGCACACCGCCAGGCTCTCACAGACATTCCAAGCTACAGACAAACTCTGTTAGGAATGCACAAGTTTACCACTTCACATACTTTTTTATAGTTTCAGTTTTATTGCCACAGGTTTTATCACGATGCCCGCTTTGGTTAAACAGGACCACTTCTCAGCGGTTAAGGCGCTGCCCTGGGCAGCTGCCTGCTGCGGCGCGCCCTTTTACTTTTGACAGCTTTTGACGGCCAGCTCCCGACGGCCGGCTCCCGACGGCCAGCTCCCGATGACTAGCTCCCGACGACTACCTGGTTATGGAGTCATTCTGCGGTTGCCATGAGCGACCAGCTGCTGGCTCTCAGAGCCACATTCGTCGTGGCTGGAGGAGTTGGTTCAGTCCTGAGGGAGCTGAGGAGAAGGAGACGGTCTAGAGGAGGTGCTTCCCGTGTTTTTACGGTTTCCATGGAAACGTCCGGTTGCTCGCTTCAGGAACTTGAGCCGCTCACTCGGACCCAGTGAAATACAGAGAGACCAGTTTGGTGTTCTTTGTGACCCATTCCGGACTCCAGCTTTTGGGTTTCCAGGTTGGACACAGCGCGACCGGACTTGGACGCCGGTGGATGGGGGCGAGGCATAGTTTAATATCTGATGTGAGATCTTCTGTTTGCAATCAGACAGAAGAGGCAGCTGCTAGAGACAAAAACACAGCGTGGGACTTCCCTCTCTCTGCTCCACCCAATCCTGTTTGTTGATGTTGGCTGTGCACCCAGCACCAGGAGAATGAAACACACACACACACAGACACAGGCTCACACACTGCCAAACACACAGATGTATGATGAGTCCAAGGAGCTCAGTGGTCTGTGGTCTGTCTATGTGTTGCCATCACATTTCCAGGTTACATACGGCATGTTTCCTCCAGAAGAGAAACCTGCACGGCTTTACCAGAAAAGACAAACTCCTGTAGTTTATCTCAACACCCTCTTTGTTCGTCCACTTGACACCTGAGACGTAGGAACGTCTTCTCCAGCAGTGCCAAGGCAACCTGACACCCAGCTCAGGTGGTTACCACGGTAGATCTAATCAGCATGTCGTTGTCGTATTCGGTTCGCAGACGACCCTGAAATGGATTTTGGAAGCAGTTTTACTACCGTGACTCTCTGTGCTGTAAACACAGCTATCATCAGCAAAGAAAAATACAGTCTATCAATATTAAGAATAAAGTATGTTTGTTTTTTATATTAATTAACGACACATCAGGAAGGTTTCGTTCCAATAGGGCAGAAAACAAAAAGTTTATCTTGGAAAATACCCGCTTATCCGGGGCCGGGTTGCAGGAGCAAGATCCTCAGACGAGAAACCCGGGCTTCTCTCACCCCGGCTGCATCCTCCGGCTCATCCCGAGTTGTTCCCTGTCCAGCTGTGAGACATAGTCTCTCCAGCCGGGGGGTTTGTCTCTAGGTGTCCTCCCGATGGGACATGCCCGAAACACCTCACCAGTGAGGTGCCCTGACCAGATGCCCGAACTACGCCCATCTAGCTTCTCTCCACCTGGAGAAGGAGTGGATCTACACCGAGCTCCTCCCTCCTGGTAACCCTCTAGGAACCTTCCCAAAGGGTTACCAGGAGGGTAGATCTAGGATCTACGTTCCTACCCTCACCATGGTAACCAGATCCTGGTTACCATGGTGAGGGTAGTAACGTAGATCCTGGTTACCATGGGGAGGGTAGGAACGTAGATCCTGGTTACCATGGTGAGGGTAGGAACGTAGATCCTGGTTACCATGGTGAGGGTAGGAACGTAGATCCTGGTTACCATGGTGAGGGTAGGAACGTTGATCCTGGTTACCACGGTGAGGGTAGGAACGTAGATCCTGGTTACCACGGTGAGGGTAGGAACGTAGATCCTGGTTACCATGGTGAGGGTAGGAACGTAGATCCTGGTTACCATGGTGAGGGTAGGAACGTAGATCCTGGTTACCATGGTGAGGGTAGGAACGTAGATCCTGGTTACCATGGTGAGGGTAGGAACGTAGATCCTGGTTACCATGGTGAGGGTAGGAACCTAGACCCTGGTTACCATGGTGAGGGTAGGAACGTAGATCGACGTGTAAATCGAGAGCTTTGTTTTTCGGCTGCAGCGTCGTACTTTTTGCTGACTTTGTTGTTTATCTGTAAATTTTCAAAAGTTCTTTTTTTTTTTGATGTTTTTAATTTCAAAATGAATAAATTTTTTTTATAAAAGTTTGAAAGTGGTGAAAAAAAAATGAAAAAAGTGATAAATTTAAAGTTGTAAGAATGAGAGACGGAGGTAGACGTTCACACCACTGGAGTAAATCTCCGGTTTCTACGGTAACAGGACGTGTTTCCTGGCGTTTCCGCTCAGAGAATCTCCATGAATCTCTGGAATTTGCTCCCAGTGTGTCTGAGTAATAAAACTTTAGTCCCACGGAGAGGGAACGGCACACAATCAGAGATTATTATGGGCTGCATGTCTCAGTCATCCAATAAAAACTCTGCTTATAAACAGCACCAGAGCCGCAGGAATCTTTCCTGTTAGATGAAAATTTACGTTTAAATTTAAAACTTTAACTGTTTTGATTGATTAACGTGATGATTAATTAATACTTTAACCTTTTTTTTTGTGAATTTTTTTGTGAAATCACATTTATTGAGCCACGCACGAGTGAGCCTCCGAGAGCCAGCAGCTGGTCATGCATGTCAACATGGATGTCAACGGCAGAATGGCTTGGAGGGTAGGAGGAAACCGGAGAAACCCACGCATACACGGGGAGAACATGCAAACTACACACAGAAAGGCCAGTGTTCCGAGCCTCGTCCCCACCAGTGATTCAAACACCGACCTCCTGTGAACTTGAGGGAAAAAAATCACAGTAATTTTTTTTAAAATTAAGCTTTAAAAACACCAACATGATCTCCATCCCGCCCCAAACCGGTGCCGGTACTGCCTGTCGTTACTCATGCACAATGGCAAGATGTCACTGTTGTGGCGTCGGGAGGCGGTCTTCTCCCACTGGCTCAGAGGTTTATGTGCCAACCTTGATCCGTACGGGTGTGATTGGTCGCTGGTAGATGATTTATGCCTACCTGCTTCACACTGGCAGGCTGTAATAGGGCATCGAGGAGGAGGGTCCGATACCAGAGCAGAAACTCGACCTGGAACAAAGAGGCTTTTCTTTTTAACTGCAGAGTGTAATTAGTCTCTTTCGATCAGCAGCAAATCTTCCAAAGCTGGTCCCAGATTCATGCCGTCATGTTCCTGGAATCCTCCACCGGGATGGGGCTGCTTGGGTGTGTTTCAGGGCTTACCTTCTAGCAGAGGGTCGGACAACTCAGGAACACCCATCAGACCAAACAGCAGGCAGATTTTTTTTTTTTTCAGCCTGAAAGAAAGAAGGAAGTGTTAAAACAAACCGGTTTTATCGGATCTGACTCGTTTACTTTGCTGTTACAGTTCAGAAAGTTCAAAGATAAAAACACAGGATGTTTTTTCTTTTTTGTTTGTCGTGGTGGTTTTTTTTTTTTTAAATCAGGAATTTTTGGAATGTTAGGAATGACGGGATTCAGCACTTTGGGGAAACGTAGACTTTCACTTACAAAGTATGGGAATTTTTTAATGTCAATAGATCCAAAACTGAGAGACAAATAGGCAGACCTCGGACCCGCTGGAGAGACTGAGTCTTACAGCTGGACAGGGAACACCTCAGGATCCTCCTGGGGGAGCTGGAGGATACAGCCGGGGTGAGAGAAGCCTGGGCTTCCCGTCTGAGGCTGTTGCCCCCACGACCTTGCCTTGGAGAAGCGGAAGACGGCAAAATGGAACGATGCGTAAATGTAGCGTAGGTGCATACGTCTAATGGGTCAGAAGAAGAACACGTATCTCTGAGACAGAAACACAAGAACCAGCTTTGATTTGAATCATATTAACAGTTTGATTTGGCATCAAAACATAGCAATAATTAAAATTTAGTTTAACCTGATGCGGGTTAATGGGGACTGAGTATACCCTGCCTGGCCAAAAGAACCGGGTGATACACTCTGTTGTTTCATTGGTCCGCCTTTAGATTTGATTACGGGACGCATTCGGTGTGTCATTGTTTCGATAAATATCACAAGATTATTTTCCATCTTGTTCCACCAGTGTTGCATTAATGATACATCACTTCACCTGACTCTCTTACCCTGATTCGCCCATCACTCTTGAACAGGGTAACACCGGACTCATCGGACAACATGACCTTCTTCCATCGCTCCAGAGTCCAATCTTTATGCTCCCTGGCAAATTGAAGCCTTTTATTCTGGTTAGCCCGGGCATGGGCAAACTACAGCCCGCGGACCATATGCGGCCAGTTAAACGTTTCAATTCGGCCCGCCGAACATAGATTCTTTAAAATAAATAAACCTTGTTAATGTTTTATTTTTTGTCAAAGAAACAACAACATTGCTCCCATTAAAATGTGTGTGTCTTCATGATGCCCACGCTGTGCACAGATATGGAAAGCCATCAGGGCCAATACATGCATGTAAACAAGCGTGTTAGATGTTAAAACAAATGCTTAGATTTCAAACCTAGCGCCGCTAGATTTGAAATTTAACCCTCTTGATGTAACATTTAGCGCTTGTTTAAAATCTAGCATCATTCTATCGGTCTAATCTAGCGGCTACCAAAGCATGCCATCCATCTGATCCTGTTCTGGCATCTTTGTCAAATATTAGAGCTCATTGTGCCCCGCGAACCCAAAAGTTTGCCCACCCGCTGGTTAGCTTCACTGATTCGCTGTTAAAACTGGTAAAGGTGAACATACCGTAATTTCACGACCATTAGGCGCACCGTACGAAAAGGCGCAGTCTCAGTCACACACCGCCTTACAACAACACACGCAAGCATGCAAATGTGTGTATTAAAAAATAGATCGGGCGCAAAACTGAGTTTGGTTGTGCGTTATTTAAGTAGTAACGATACTAAACAAACACATTACCGGTAATAGTCTTTATTCAAATCCATCAAAGTCCTCATCCTCTGTTTCAGAGCAGGTCCACTTCGCTCCTCGCTGTCAAAGTCACTGTCTGTACTGTGCGGCTCCTCAGAAAGGATACCAGCTTTTGAGAAAGCTCGGATAACAGTACCAGCAGACACGTTAGTCCAAGCATCTACAATCCACTGGCAAACTGTAGCGTAACTCGCCCGGCGCTGCCTTCCACCCTTCCTGAAACTGTGGTCTCCTTCGGTCATCCATCGCTCCCACGCCGCTCACACTTCACTCTTTAACGTTCTCATGCCTTTTCTTTCAGGTCCGCCTCGCGGGCACCACGTTTTCTTTTAGGTCCGCTTTTTCTCACACAAGGCGCACCGCACGAAAAGGCGCACCGCTCATTTTGAAGAAAATCTAAGACGTTTGTATGCGCCTTATAGCCGTGAAATTACGGTATTTACATCATATTGGGTGAGGAACACCAACCTGGCAGCTGAGCAAATACTTTTGATTAATAACACATCTAATCTGTGGGATTAGCTCTTAAATTTGACCCTCGTCTGTTTTTTATGGGTGCTTTTTTTTAGCTCAGAAATCTTTTGAAATTTCAAAATAAAAGCATCTAAAGTATTTTTCTATGTCTTGGTGAAATATTAATGTTTCCACTTTTCCTCTGGTTATTTAAAGAACGCTCCCAGTCTTTCTCCTACTTTACAGCCCTCTTTGTCTCTCTTGCTCCATCTGATGTTCTCCCTCCGCCCCCCCCCGCGTCCTGCTGACCTTTCACCTGGCTTATTCCCCCGTCTTACTGCAGGTGGGGCTACAACAATATTGACTCAGTAACTCGGTTCATTTTGTGAGGCTGCTGCTGGTGTGTTTGGGAGCGAAATGACGCACAACAGCTGGAATCTATTCTCTCTCTCCCTCCTGTCTTCTTTTAAGGATGAAAGTTACGTCTCCATGGAAACACGGGCAGAAATATTTATGTTTTAGGGTGTGATACACTGGATTTTTAATCCCGTTTGGGGGAAATGGAGGACGATAAACCAGAGCTATGATGAGTCAGAGCGATTTGAGACCCTGCCCCTGAAGAACGGGTGCTGCTCCCAGTTTTAAGGGGATGATACCAGGCACCTGATTCTCACCAATTTGATCCTGGGCCAATTATGGTCCTCAAGTTGATCATCTACAGCCCCCAGTTTAGGCTGCCACGGGGCCAATGGTGGGAGAAACGAGTCAAAGCAGAGCACTTTTAACCCAACTTAAATCACGACCAATAAATCACTTAGGCTCTAGTGTGAGGTTCTTCTAAAGTACACCTCTTCTGTTGTCTTCTTCTTATCCGGGGCCGAGTTGCGGGGACAACAGCCTCGGACGGGAGCCCCCGACTTGTCTCATCTTGGCTGCATCCTCCAGCTCACCAGGAAGGATCCTGAGGTGTTCCCTGTCCAGCTGTGAGACATAGTCTCTCCAGCTGGTCTGGGGTCTGCCTCTGGGTCTCCTCCTGGCGGGACGTGGCTTAAACACCTCACAAGCGAGGCGCTCGGGAGGCATCCTGACAAGATGATCGAACTCCTCACCTGATCTCTGAGTGAGAGCCCAGCCATCCTGCGGAGGAAGCTCATTTCAGCTGCTTGTATGCTCAGATCTTGTTCTTTCGGTCACCACCCACAACTGGTTACCATGGTGATGGTAGGAACGTAGATCCTGTTTACCATGGTGAGGGTAGGAACGTAGATCCTGGTTACCATGGTGATGGTAGGAACGTAGATCCTGGTTACCATGGTGAAGGTAGGAACGTAGATCCTGGTTGCCATGGTGAGGGTAGGAACGTAGGTCCTGGCTACCATGGTGAGAGTAGGAACGTAGACCCTGGTTACCATGGTGAGGGTAGGAACATAGATCCTGGTTACCATGATGAAGGTAGGAACGTAGATCCTGGTTACCATGGTGAGGATAGGAACGTAGATCCTGGTTACCATGGTGAGGGTAGGAACGTAGATCCCTGTTACCATGGTGAGGTTAGGAACGTAGATCCTGGTTACCATGGTGAGGTTAGGAACGTAGATCCTGGTTACCATGGTGAGGGTAGGAATGTAGTTCCTGGTTACCATGGTGAGGGTAGGAACGTAGATCCTGGTTACCATGGTGAGGGTAGGAACATAGATCCTGGTTACCATGGTGAGGGTAGGAATGTAGTTCCTGGTTACCATGGTGAGGGTAGGAACATAGATCCTGGTTACCATGGTGAGGGTAGGAATGTAGTTCCTGGTTACCATGGTGAGGGTAGGAACATAGATCCTGGTTACCATGGTGAGGGTAAGAACATAGATCCTGTTGTTAAAACATGTTTTACCTTAAACTTAAACTCAAGCTGAACTCGTGATTGATGAAAACGGATTCAGCCTGGAGACAAACTGAGCCGAGTGAATGTTTAGGATAAATATTCAGGTGAGTTTTTAATGATTGATTCTTAGTTTGATTAAATGATTGTCCAGAAACGTTTATATTTTAACCTCGGTATGTGGTGTTGTGTCTCCAACCGGAACCCAGGACTATTTTTACTCACTCAGATACGGAGTTCTGCTTAGTTTCTCCAACACCTGATAGCCCTCCCTCCGTCTGTGTTTCACACACAACCTGCTGTGCAGGTTTAAGAGAGCCCCAGAAGCCTGGCAGTGTTTACTGAGGAACAGATGTGAGGACTGATAAGCGTGTGGACATGATGACAGATAATGAACTGATAAGTACATGTAAAAACATCCCGCAGACGCTCAGATGGGCTGTTTTACTCCAAACCTGTTCCTCTTATGATCGGTAAATATCAGAGGTGTGACAAACATCATGATTTGAGTCATAGTTTCGTTTTGATTTCCTGATTTGGTTCATTTTTCTTGCTTCGTTTCGTCTTTTGAATCGCTTTTAAGATCGCCCCGGCGTACCGGATAATATCCCGTCGGATTTCTGGCGAGAGGAAGGATACACCCTGAATTGGTCGTAACAGTTCACGTGTCTCTATACAAACTTCTGCCCATTGACAGGAGCTCGGTGCAGAGTCTGGTCGCACTGTGTCCATCCTGGCAACCCAAAAGCTGGAGTCCTGAATCGGTCACAAAGCCAGGCTGCAATGAAAAACACCAAACTGGTCTCTCTGTATTTCACTGGGTCCAAGTGAGTGCCTCCAGTTCCTCAAGCGAGCAACCGGACGTTTCCATGGAAACTATAAAAACACAGGAAGCACCTCCTCTAGACCGTCTCCTTCTCCTCAGCACCCTCAGGACTGAACCAACTCCTCCAGGCACGACGAATGTGTCTCCGAGAGCCAGCAGCTGGTCGAGCATGTCAACAGAATGACTCCAGAACCAGCTAGCCGTCGGGAGCTAGCATGCCAGCTAGCCGTCGGGAGCTAGCCTGCCAGCTAGCCGTCGGGAGCTAGCCTGCCAGCTAGCCGGCTAGCCGTCGGGAGCCAGCCAGCCAGCTGTCGGGAGCTAGTCAGCTCGCTCCCTCAGGCGTCCCAGTCTGGTTGCACTGTGTCCAACCTGGCAACCCAAAAGTCCAAAATGACGTCCAAAATGCTCAAAATGAAATCTTCAGAACGAGACAAAACAGACAGAAGAAGGAACAGAAACTCAGAACGCCATAAGTAACAGGAAGCACCGCAGACGGCAGCCTCGCAGGGCAGCGCCTATGGCATTCTTTAAGAGGCCATTTTGGAGTCTTTATTGCTGGAATTCCAACAATATTTACCAGTGTTTTTACCACTGTTACTTAGGCGACGCCCCCTGACCCGGGCATATAGACCCATACCTAAAGCTCATCGGATTTTAAGGCACACTGTTGGTGTTTCAGAAAATTTAAGGTGGTGCAGAAAATACAGCGGCTTTAGCTGTTTTGATTGGATAAAAAAACCATCCTGAGAGTGGGTGAAGCATCCTGATGATGCTCTGATCACCAGAAAAAAGTTTCCCTTCATCGTTGAGTCCGAAACAAAGTACATGAAGAAGAATGTGAATAAAATCCTTAAAAAACTGGTGAGAAAGTAAAACTATGTGTTAAAGTAGGAGCTTTATGTAATCTCAGTGTGCCGAATCTACCCAGTAAAAAAACGGATGATGGACTGTTTTCTCTGGAATCTTTGAAGCTCACAGAAGAATGCAGTTATTCCCGTATCTGGCATCTTTGATTTCTGAGGGGAGCGCGTTAAACCGCCCACATCCCTGAACCAGACCAGGGATTTGTGCTGCTTTTAACGGTCGATGTAAAACAATCTCACTTTCTAATAACCTTTTAACCTATTCTGCTGGAAAAAAAAGGACTTAAATATGTTCAAAGTTAAAATAAAAACCACAGAATTCTTTTTAACTTTCACAGTAAAAAAAAATACAATAAAAAACAAACAAAACTCAAAATGTTTGTAGTTTTTTTTTATTCAACATTTTTCTTAGGGCAGCACGGTGGTGCAGTGGTTAGCACAGTGGCCTCACAGCAAGAAGGTCAGGGGTTCAAGTCCAGGGTGGGGACGAGGTTTAGAACACTGGTTTTTCTGTGTGGAGTTTGCATGTTCTCCCTATGTATGTGTGGGTTTTCTCTGAGGATTCCGGTTTTCTTCCACCCTCCAAAAACATACACGTTTTCCATCTCGAACCCACAATCCTCTTGGTGTGATGCCACCGTGCCGCTTCTATGCCAATGGTCTAAAAGTCAAAAAAAAATTTATGTTTGTAGCCTGATTTTTCTTTGTCTTTGGGACTGTTTTCTCTTCTTAAAATTTACTTTCAGTTTCTTCAAGAAGAGACTCAGAGTCTCTGAGCTCGTGAAACCAAGACTTACAAAATAAATGTATCCAAAACAAGACAACAGAAAAACAAAAGAACAACAAAATAACAATTATTATTGAGTCAGTTTAAAAGGAACCAGAATCTGCCGTCGTTACGAAATAAGATCATAAACTTTAATCCGGATACAAGCGGCCAAAATGAGCTTCATCTGCAGGGTGGCTGGGCTCTCACTCAGGGTTAGAGGGAGGAACGAAGTAGAGCCGGTTCTCCTCCGAGTCAGAGAAGCCAGATGAGGTGGTTCGGGCGTCTGGTCAGGATGCCTCCCGAGCAGCTTGCTGGTGAGGTGTTTCGGGGACGTCGCACCAGGAGGAGACAAAGAGGCAGACCCCGGACCTGCTGGAGAGACTATGTCTCACAGCTGGACAGGGAACACCTCAGAATCCCCCTGGGTGAGCTGGAGGGTGAGAGAAACCTGGGCCATCCGGAAGATGATCGGGAACGGAGCTTCAATTTTCAAATTTTGTTTTTTGACATGTTTTCATTCCTTGTTTTTTTTCTGTAAATAAGAAAACTTTTTAGTTGCTTTTTTTTGTCACAAAAACACCCAAAATGGAATTTTCACCATGACAAAGATCGTTATCTGTCATTCATAAAGTCAGAGTTGGCCTACTTAGTGTGTCCGCCTGGCAGTGAGAGGAAAATAAAATCTTTCTGGTGACGGATGAGAAATAAAACTCTATTTTTATCCTATAAACTCCTATGACGTCATTCCAAACATTCCGAATTACAACCCAATAATATCAAAGGCTTGTCCACACGTAGCTGGGTATCTAGTAAAACAAATATATTTTTATCTCTTTCGGCCTCTCCTCCACGCAGACCTGTAGGTTTTTTCACTACAAACCGTCATTTTGAAAATCTTCCAACCAAAGTGAAGATTTTGAAAAACTCTGCTTTTGCGTTTGCACATGTATAACGTGGTCTTACTTTTCCATTTACAATTTCTGGTATTTTTAAAATCCAAACATGCTGTTTAATCTCTGGGAACAGAAAAAATGTGTGTTTAAAAGATGTCTTATGACGAAATACGATATTAAAAAAAAAAAAAGGTTTAATCGCCAGCTTTTTCTGAGTTTCTGTCCATTCGTCTGGCTTTGTTTTCTCTCGTTCTGGAGATTTCATTTTAAGCGCATTTTGGACTTTATTTTTTTTTTTTGTCGGACAGTTGTTTTTTCTTAGAAATTGTACGGCTAGCTTCCGACGACTAGCCAGTATTTCTGATGTTTCCTCACTAGATGGCACACTCTAGATTTATTGGCTTTGTTGAGAAAACAACAACACTGCTCCCATTAAAATGTGTCTTTATGATGCGCACATTGTCAAAATAAAGTGCGCGCAGATATGGAAAGCCATTGGAGCCAATACACGCACGTAAACAAGCACGTTAGATTTCAAATCTAGTAAATTAAAACACGTTTCCTCCACATCCCAAGATGTGTAATTTTTTCGACCAATGACGTGAGGCTATCAGAGCATGCCTCTGCTCCTGTTCCAGCCCTTTTCTCAAATGTTAGTACTCGATCTGACCCACCAATCAAAAGGTTTTCCCACCTCTGATCTATAAAGTCATTGTGATGAACAAACCAACGCCTAGATCAATGAATCTATAAGATATTTGATTTTTGTGTCCTGTGTTTAGCACCAAGTAACATTCCTGGGAGATTCTCTGATCTGGACCAACAATAAACCGATGGATGAACGGATCGATAGAAGGATATATTTCAGTTGTGAACTGTAAGAAATAAAATCATGGCGGAGTTCACCTGGATCGTTCCCAGTAAAACATTCAGACTTTCTGCTTTGATCAAAGTCCAGAAAACTGTAAGAGTCGCTGGCCTTGAACTCCACGCCGCTGAGAGTTGTGTGTTAATTATCCACCGCTAACTCAGCACTGGGCTTTGTGTGAACCCGGGAGCCTCTGGCGTCTCCACGGTAACGGTTACCAAGGGTTGCACAAGCCTGACTAGGCAACCCTCGATGACCCACATTCCAGCAGTGAATCACAACAACACACACATTCCTGACTCCGCCCTCGGCTGTCAGTCCTTTTTCACACCGTCTCCTCCTGGGTGTTGAAAGAGTTAAAGTTTCCACGGTGACCACGCCAGGCTGAGCGTTCACCTGTTTACATTCTCTGCTTCTAATGCAGACACGTTTCTAAAAACTCCTCACACAGATTCCTGACATCAGAAGTATATCATTTAGACGTCCAGGACGTCGCTTCTTCTTCGTCTCGTCTTCCGCTTATCCAGGACCGGGTCACGGGGGCAACACCCTCAGACTTCGGGAAAGCTAGGCTTCTCTCACCCCGGCTGCATCCTCCAGCTCCTTCACCTGGAAGGATCCTGAGGTGTTCCCTGTCCAGCTGTGAGACATAGTCTGCCTCTTGGTCTGCTTCCGATGGGACGTGCCAAAAACACCTCACCAGCGAGGCGCTCGGGGGGCATCCTGACCAGATGCCCGGACCACTCTATCTGGCTTCTCTCGACCTGGAGGAGTAGTTGCTCGAGGAGGTCCTCCCGGATGGCAGAGCTCCTCACTCTATCTCTGAGTGAGAGCCCAGGCCCCCTGAGGAGGAAGCTCATTTCGGCCACCATTAAAATGACAAAATTTAAGAGACTAAAAATCACATTTATTTTATCTAAAGCTGTTTGTTGGCATCAGAGCCACTTGGTTTGCCCTTAAAATGCCTCCTAAGATGTTTCTACTTGTAAAGTTTGAGATCAAATCAGCGTCAGCTGGGAATTTAAGACTTCACACGCTTCTAAATGAAGCGTGACCGCATCAGATTGTCACTGAAGTAACCACGATTACATCATCAGAAAACCTTCATTCATCCTCAAGTCTCGCTACACCCGGCGCTCGAACCCTCAACCTTCCTGCTGCGATGCCGCAGTAACCACTGCACCACCGTGCAGCCTCTACTTGATTATTTAACTTTGTATCTTCCACCTTATCTCCACCTCGGGCTGGCAAAGTTAAAATTTCAGTTCTTTTTTTGTGCCAGTTATTATTTAAAATAGCTCATTGTTTTCTATGTTCTGTTTTTTGGTGGTAAAGCGGCTGCCATCGCCCACCCGCCCGCCCCACTCTCATACCCGCTGTTCTGTGACTTTGTAAAGTGAATTTTTTGTGTTGCTTTTCAAAAATCAGTTTTTTTTAGTAACGTTTTATTTCCCCATTCATTTCAATCGACCCGCTTCCGGTCAAGTAGAAAAAAACACAGTCAATATTTTTCTATTTTCTGTTGCTATAAAAAAGTAGCCAGGCTGGTGCCACCATATGCCATCTCCCAATTTATTTCCCTCCAGCAACTAGGTCAGGGATTGCAGGCGTTACTTTACGATTGCAGCGATGGGAAAACTTTCTACTCAATCAGAGAACAGAGACTACATCGTGACGTGAACACGAGCGTCCGTCCGCCATGTTTGTAGTTCTTTAGATCAGCCATGCTGTACGATCCGTGTTGGTAACGATTCCTCAGAATTTAATAAATAAAGTTTCTTCAGGAGAAAGACTTGTTTGGAACACTGACTGTTCGGGTTCATCACGAACGTCACATCCGGTCCCCGCCAGAAAGGAAGGATTAGTAAATAAAAAAGTACCCGCCCACCGTGGAGCGCGTGGACTCCAATAGAGATAATGACACAATCCGTTCTTTAACTTTGCTGATAATCAAAACAATGTCATGATTATATTAAAATAGAAAGTGTGGATGCTGACTCTAGATGCCCTGGATAATAATCCCTCTCTCCCTCTTGTCTCTGTTACAGGACCTAGAGTTCCACGGCGTGATGCGGTTCTACTTCCAGGACCGAGTGGCCGGCAACTTCGCCACAAAGTGCATCCGGGTTTCCAGCACGGCCACCACGCAGGACGTCATCGAGACGTTAGCGGAGAAATTCCGGCCGGACATGAGGATGCTCTCCTCGCCTAAATACTCGCTGTACGAGGTCCACGTCAGCGGCGGTCAGTACCTTCAGGATGAACAGTGGTTTATGTTTGAAAGCTTGTGAAGTAACGGTTTGTGTGTGTGTTAGAAGAGCGTCAGCTGGATCTGGATGAGAAGCCTCTCGTCGTTCAACTGAACTGGAACAAAGACGATAGAGAAGGTCGTTTCGTCCTGAAGAATGAGAACGACATCTTACCCAAGGTGAGCTGACCAGGAAGACGGGTCGCTACGTCCACACACATCCATCCATCTCTACACTCATCCAGGGTTGAGTTACGGGCAGCAGCAGAAAAACAAACACCTTCCTCTCACTCCTTCTGAGTGACATCATCATTTTACTAAAACCACCTGATCTGATGACATCACCTACGCAGGCTGGTCACTATGGTTACTGAAACTGGTTTCAACCTCATGCACTATTTTATTTCAATAGAACTTAAATATATGGTCCATCTCTTCTTCTTTTTTTTTTTTTTTGCTTTCCTGCTGCAGTGCGAAGGAGAGCAGCTGCTTACGATGTAGCATGAGATTCCACTGAAGGTCTCTCTTACTCGACAGTTGTTTTGATTGGCTGGCTGCATCCTCCAGCTCACCCTTTAGAATCCCTAGATGTTCCCTGGCCAGCTGTGAGGCAAAGTCTCTCCAACAGGTCCAGGGTCTGCCTCTTGGTCTCCTCCTGGCGGGCCATGCTTGAAACACCTCACAAGCGAGGTGCTCGGGGGGCATCCTGACCAGATGACCAAACCACCCCATCTGGCTTCTTTCAACCTGGAGGAGGAGCGGCTCGACACCAAGCTCCTCCCGGATGGCAGAGCTCCTCATCAGATCTCTGAGTGAGAGCCCAGCCACCCTGTGGAGGAAGCTCATTTCGGCCGCTTGTATCCACAATCTCATTCTTTCGGTCACCACCCACAGCTGGTGACCATAGGTGAGGGTAGGAACGTAGATCCTGGTTACCATGGTGAGGGTAGGAACGTAGATCCTGGTGACCATAGGTGAGGGTAGGAACGTAGATCCTGGTTACCATGGTGAGGGTAGGAACGTAGATCCTGGTTACTATGGTGAGGGTAGGAATGTAGATCCTGGTTACCATGGTGCGGGTAGGAACGTAGATCCTGGTTACCATGGTGAGGGTAGGAACGTAGATCCTGGTTACCATGGTGAGGGTAGGAACATAGATCCCGGTTACCATGGTGAGGGTAGGAACGTAGATCCCGGTTACCATGGTGAGGGTAGGAACGTAGATCCTGGTTACCATGGTGAGGGTAGGAACGTAGATCCTGGTTACCATGGTGAGGGTAGGAACGTAGATCCTGGTTACCACGGTGAGGGTAGGAAGTAGATCCTGGTTACCATGGTGAGGGTAGGAACATAGATTACTTGTAAATCGAGAGCTTTCCTTGCCCGCTCAGCTCTCTCTTTACCATGACGGATCAATGCAGCGTCCTAGTTATTGCTGACAATCCACCGGTCGATCTCCCGATCCATCCTTTCCCCACTTGTGAATAAGACCCTGAGTTACTTAAACTCCTCCACTTCGGGCAGCATTGAATCTATGAGATAAAAAAAATCCTCACCTTTGTTTTTTGTAAATTATTTGAACCAGTTTCGACCAGAAGCTCTCCACAGGTTATTTTTAGCCGTTTAACTTTGTTTTTTCTGCAGCATCATCCCTGCGTTTTCATCCATCATCACGTCGTTAACAGCCCTACAGGGTCACCGTCTCATTCCTTCTTTTTTTTCCCCTACTTCAGAAGAACCAGAGCAACGGGCCGGAGAAGGAGAAAGATGGCGTCATCCAGAACTTCAAGCGGACTTTGTCTAAAAAAGAGAAGAAGAAAGAGAAAAAGAGGGAGAAAGAGTTTGCCCGCATTTCCGACGGGGACGAGCCGACGCTGAGTCGGGAAGACGGGTAAGAGACCCGCTGTACTTCTCTGTGTGAACAGCGGCATGGTTTAAACACCCATCTCTTTTCAAACGTCTGATTTAGTGAGAACAACCGTCTGGCTGCGGAGGTGTACAAGGACATGCCGGAGACCAGTTTCACCAGAACTATTTCTAACCCAGAGGTGGTGATGAAGAGGAGGCGGCAACAGAAGCTGGAGAAACGCATGCAGGAGTTTATGAGTGGAGACGGAAGGCCAGACTCAGGTAAACCACCCTCCCTGTGTGACCAGTAAACCCATGAACGTGTTGGCAATGCAGACAGACGGATGCTTCCTGTCTGTTTTTTTCTCTCCATTCGTGCAAACATACTCTGCATTCTGTCACTAAAGCTGGAAATTCCAGTCCCAAATTGGTCAGACCGCTGGTTTCCCTCCAGTCTGATGGTCAGTGGTTTGCGTTCTGACCGTGTGGACACTCTCCTCCTCCGAGGAGACGTTTAAGGGGAGCAGAATGCAGCAAAACAAACAAACTTAAACTGAAAAGAGAAGAAAAGTCCAGCATTTTAACGACAATATGGTAAAAAAGAACACGCCAGCGGTTTGTTTTGCTTTTGAATTTTTTGCTCCACAGCAAGTCAGTTTCTTCCATCTAACCCTATCTTCTGCATCCTCTTCAGTCACACCAACTATCTTCATGTCTTCCTTCACTGTATCCATGAACCTCCTCTTTGGTCTTCCTCTAGTCCTCTTTCCTGGTGGTTCCAAACCCAGCATCCTTCTTTTGATGTAATAATAATAATAGATTTTATTTGTAATGCACTCTACACCTGAAATCAAGCCTCAGAGGGCTACAAGGTTAAAACATTAAAACTTAAAACAATTAAAACAGTACAGAACAATAAAAACAAACATACAATGCAAACAAATTTAAAAATGATAAGCTTTTGTAAAAAGGTGGGGTTTTAGTCCTTTTTTAAAGGCATCCTCCGTCTGTGGGGCCCTGAGGTAGTCTGGGAGGGCATTCCACAGGCGGGGAGCAGCAGCCTTGAAGGCCCTGTCGCCCATTGTTTTTAGCCGTGTCCTGGGTGGGTTCAGACGATGCTGTTGGCCTGACCGGATTCTGGTTGAGGTATTGAGTGTGAGTAGTTCTGAGAGGTAAGTGGGGGCCTCACCGTGCAGACAGTGATGGGTGTGAAGGAGGACCTTATATTCAATACGGAGGTGAATGGGAAGCCAGTGAAGGCTGTGAAGGATGGGGGTGCACCCTCATCAGGACCCTGGCAGCGCTGTTCTGAACATACTGGAGCTTTTGAGTGCTCCTGCCAGGGATCCCGATGAGAAGCGCATTACAGTAATCCAGCCTGGAGGAGACAAAGGCATGGACGAGCTTCTCAGCAGCCGGGAGGGAGAGAGATGGACGAAGTTTTGAGATGTTACGGAGGTGAAAGAAGGAAGTTTTGCAAATGTGGGTGACATGATTGTCAAAGGTGAGGTGGGGGTCGAACTTAACCCCGAGGTTGGTAACAGAGGGAGAGAGGGGAATGTTGTGGCCAAAGAGGGAAATTGAATTTATGGGGGAGGAGCGAAGTTGTTGAGGGGTACCAATTTGAATGGCTTCGATTTTAGATGTACTCTCTTTCTCTCCTCTGCACATGTCCAAACCATCTCAGTCTGACCTCTCTGACTTTAAAACCTCTAACATGTGCTGTTCCTCTGATCCTGTCCATCCTGGTCACTCCCAGAGAGATCCTCAGCATCTTCATCTCTGATACAAACATCTCTGCTTCCTGTCTTTTCCTCAGTGTCACTGTCTCTAGACCAATCAGATACAAACGGCCGAAATGAGCTTCTTTCACAGGGTGGTTGGGCTGCTGCTCCTCCGGGTTGAGGGAAGCCAGACTGAGTGATTGGGGCATATGTTTACAATGCCTCCCGATTGCCTCGCTGGTCCCTCAGGCTTGTCCCACTGAGAGTAGACCAAGAGGCAGACCCCGGACCCCCTGGAGAGACTATGTCTCACAGCTGGACAGGGAACACGTAAGGATCCTCCCAGGTGAGCTGTAGGATGCAGCCAGGGTGAGAAATGCCTGGGTTACCCAACTGAGGCTGTTGCCCCTGCGACCCAGCCTCAGATAAGCAGAAGACATGTAGGTGGAGACTGGTTTGCTGTGTCCCGTTCCTTCTTTCATAAGGTGCTGCTGCAGCGTGATTTGTTTCGAGGACGGATGCTGTTAAAAGTTTCCTCCAATCCCACGGTGGATATTTACTGTAAATGTGAAGATGATTGAACTTCACTTTCATCCCGGGTTTTAAATACTTCTAGTTTTCATAGATGCTGATTCATCTCCTTTGGGTAACATTTCTGTTTTCCACCAACTGTCAGCGAGCCAGGAGACCCGCTGAACATCAGAGATGATATCTCTGCTGATACTATCAAGAGAAAGAGAAGTTTAACATTCTCTGTCGCAGTTTTAAATCACTGTTTCCCGGCCACAGTGACAGGGCTCAATTATAAAGCAGCTGAACACAAAAACCAGGAGTTTTATTCAGTGTCTGCAGTCAAACTTGTACCCGCACCTCTAGAACTACAAATATGGATTGTGCGAATGACGGGATGCCTGTACATTGATGTTTAAATGAACTGGAGCAGCCCGAACAGAAGTGGAGATCAACGGATGGATCGGTCCAGCATCAGCAATAACTAGGATGCTGCATCAGCCAGTCGTGGTAAAGAAAGAGCTGAGCCGAAAAACAAAGCTCTTGGTTTACAAGTAGATCTACGTTCCTACCCTCACCATGGTAACCAGGATCTACGTTCCTACCCTCACCACGGTAACCAGGATCTACGTTCCTACCTTCACCATGGTAACCAGGATCTACGTTCCTACCTTCACCATGGTAATCGGGATCTACGTTCCTACCCTCACCATGGTAATCAGGATCTACGTTCCTACCCTCACCATGGTAACCAGGATCTACCTTCCTACCCTCACCACGGTAACCAGGATCTACGTTCCTACCTTCACCATGGTAACCAGGATCTACGTTCCTACCTTCACCATGGTAATCGGGATCTACGTTCCTACCCTCACCATGGTAATCAGGATCTACGTTCCTACCCTCACCATGGTAACCAGGATCTACCTTCCTACCCTCACCATGGTAACCAGGATCTACGTTCCTACCCTCACCATGGTAACCAGGATCTATGTTCCTACCCTCACCATGGTAACCAGGATCTATGTTCCTACCCTCACCATGGTAACCAGCTGTGGGTGGTGACAGAAAGAACCAGATCGCAGATACAAGCGGCCAAAATGAGCTTCCTCCGCAGGGTGGCTGGGCTCTCACTCAGCGATTGGGTGAGGAGTTCTGCCATCCGGGAGAAGCTCGGATGGCAGCTTCCTTCCACCGAGTTGCGAAAGTCAGATGGGGTGGTTTGGGTTAGAGCGGGAACGACTCAGAAAAAACATTGAAATTTTCTATTTTCCTGTGTTTTCATGATGCAGGAGGAACTCTGAGGATTTACGCCGACAGTCTGAAACCCAACATCCCCTATAAGACCATCCTGATGTCCACCAGAGACACTGCAGACTACGCAGTGGTGGAGGCGCTGGAGAAGTACGGCTTGGAGAAGGAGAATCCCAGAGAGTACTGCATAGCTCGGGTAAAGACACACACACACAATATATCCTGACAGTGGAGCAGAAAAATTCTAATGTCTCCTGCTTACGTGGGTTTTTAAAGAACAGGTATCACTCAAACTCAATACTTCTGAAGGTCCGACCATGTTTGAACGTTATTCATTAAAAACATTCCTGTTTATTTCACTCATATGTTGGAATAATTTGTGAACTTAGTATCCAGTTGTTCCTCGCTGAGGTTTTTGTTCTTCGCCCACAATCTAACAAGAAATATATTCATAAGCTTTCTTAACTTGACACACTTTAAACTGTGTTTTTGGCTTTAAATGAGATTTACACTGTGTCGTGCATGTGTTCGGAGGGCGGGACAAAAGGCAATCCAGTGTCCAGACGTATCACAATTCCGTTTCTTTCTGTCGGCTTTGGCTTATCCGGGGCCGAGTCCTGGGGGCAACATCCTCAGACTGGATAAGCCCAGGCTTCTCTCACCCCGGCTGCATCCTCCAGCTCATCCTGGAGGATCCTGAGGGCCAGCTGTGAGTCTCTCCAGCGGGTCCGGGGTCTGCCTCTTGGTCTCCTCCTGGTGGGACTAGTCCGAAACACTTCACCAGTGAGGGAGGCATCCTAACCAGATGCCTGAACCACCCCATCTGGCTTCTACCCCGAGATACTTAAACTCCTCCACTTGGGGCAGGACCCTGTCATGCAGGGGGCATTCCACGCTTTTCCGGGCGAGGACCATGGCCTCTGATTAGGAGGTTCTGATTCCCAACCCGTCTGCTTCATATTCCACAGCAAATCGGTCCAGCGAGAGCTGGAGACCACGGCCCTACGAAGCCAACAGGACCACGTCATCTGCAAAAAGCAGTTCCATTTATTCAGATAGATGTTGGAATGATGTTTGTTTGTCTTTGCAGCAAGATGAAAAGTCTGGTAAAGAAGTGATTCTGGATGATTCCGAGTGTCCGTTGCAGATCTTCAGAGACTGGCCGTCTGACAGAGGTAAACATCTTGCTCTCAGTGAGAAACGTGTCAGAAAGAACACACCTACGGCACATGTTGACTCAATCAGAGAACCAAAAAACCAAGTTCACATTCAGCCTTCTTTCTTTTTATCGTCACGTGCTGCCCTCTTGTGGGGGCTCGTAGTCATTACAATCTTTAAAAAAATAAACTGTGAGGCCAGGGATGATAATATACAGCCAATATGAAGGCTGTATATTAGAGAGAGACCCTTTGAGACCCCTGTTTTAGGAAGATTTCTGCTTAACAGAATATATTTCTGTTCTGTTTTCCATCTTTCAGGTTCTTTAGTTTTCCAGCTGAAAAAACGGCCTCCGGACTACCAGAGCAGGAAAGGAAGGAAAGTGGACGAGAAGAATCTGAGAGGAAGAGAGGGTTCAATACCTCCTGAAAAGCTGCCTTACCTGGTGGAACTCAGTCCAGGTAGAAACAACTCACACACACTCACACACACACAGTTTGCAAATAAATTAAATATGCATGAATAAATTTTTTTTAAAAAACTCTTCGGAGACTTTTTATTAACCTTTAAATGATTGAAAAAAAATAAATTTTATCTCCTGCTTTTTGGTGTTTTTTTTTTTTAGTAAAGAAATTGCAATGTTTTGTTTTTCTGTGAAAAAACATTTTCTGAATGTCTTTTTTTTATAATCTTTTTTTATTTTTATCAACATAAAAAATTTGAAATTTAGAAAATTTCAAATTAGTCAGTCCAGTTGTTTTTCTCTGTTGTCTTGAATTAATTAATTAAAAGGTAAGTTTTATTTTGAAATCTATTGAATCCTGTTTTATTTTCTCTAACCGCTCGTTTCTTTCTGTTGATCCTCTTTTTTTATCAGCTTTTAATCTCATTCTGTCATATAATTAACATCCCAACACGTCTGACCAGCAGCTAACTAACACGTTTACACCCACTGGGGTTTCAATGGATGCATGATGTTTGTGTGAATGAGTTATTTTCATTCTGCTTAATCTTAAAGTTAAGAAAAAACATGTTTTAAACTGAAAAATAGAACGTTTTTATCCATTTCTTTCCAGCAGCAGAGATCATTTTGTTTCTTAGATTAATGGAAATGATCTGTTTAATAATATGCAACAAATTTCAGGAGTTTTTCTTTTTTTTTATGGGGCGACTGCCCTGTAAACAGAGGGTTGCTGGTTCGGGTTCGATTCCCTGCCCAGAGTTCATGCCGAGGTGTCCTTGAGCAAGACACTGTACCCCCAAATTGCTTAATGAGAGCAGCCATGCTGATTGGTCTAGAGACAGTGTGGTGAGAGCGGCCATGCTGATTGGTCTAGAGACAGTGAGGTGAGAGCGGCCATGCTGATTGGTCTAGAGACAGTGTAGTGAGAGCAGCCATGCTGATTGGTCTAGAGACAGTGTGGTGAGAGCGGCCATGCTGATTGGTCTAGAGACAGTGAGGTGAGAGCAGCCATGCTGATTGATCTAGAGACAGTGTGGTGAGAGCGGCCATGCTGATTGGTCTAGAGACAGTGTGGTGAGAGCGGCCATGCTGATTGGTCTAGAGACAGTGTGGTGAGAGCGGCCATGCTGATTGGTCTAGAGACAGTGTGATGAGAGCGGCCATGCTGATTGGTCGAGAGACAGTGTCACTGAGGAAAAGACAGGAAACAGAGATGGACGTAGCAGAGCTGAAATGCAGAGGATCTTTCTGGGAGTGACCAGGATGGACAGGATCAGAGGAACAGCACATGTTAGAGGTTTTAAAGTCAGAGAGGTCAGACTGAGATGGTTTGGACATGTGCAGAGGAGAGAGAGAGAGTACATCAGAGGAAGGATGCTGGGTTTGGAACCACCAGGAAAGAGGACTAGAGGAAGACCAAAGAGGAGGTTCATGGATACAGTGAAGGAAGACATGAAGATAGTTGGTGTGACCGAAGAGGATGCAGCAGATAGGGTTAGATGGAAGGAACTGAATTGCTGTGGCGCCCCCTGAAGGGAGATGATGGAAGAAGAAGATTTCAGGGGTTTTTAATTAAAATTTATTATAAGAAAAATCTGATGTCAGAAATTTAGAAACTAAGATACAAAACAATCCAGAAATCCAAAGTAATAAAATCCCATTCGCGTGATACTTTAGAACACAGAGTGTGTGAGTGTGTGTGTCCGTCCGTGTCCGTGTGTATCTGACCCTATCCGTGTGTTTTTACTAAAAACATCTAAAGCTGCATTTTTCCTCCTCGCTGCATTTTCACCCTCTGCTTTGTGTCTGTTTTTTTCCCCACTTTCCTATGGCACGGTGTGTGTGTGCGTGCGTGTGTGTGTGTGTGTGCGGGCGTGTGCGTGTGTGTCCCTGCATGTGCCACTCTGCCTGTCTGCCATGTTTAGGCCGTGGGAATCACTATGCCTACTACTCCTATCGGCACCAAGAAGGTAAAAAAAAAAAAAAAAACCCTGCACTGCACCTCCTTTTGTCTGTTGCCGCGGTGATCACCCCCTCCTACATCCCATAATATGATCCCCGTTAAGACACGGCATCACACATTTACCTGTTAAAACGAACTGTTTAAAATACATTTAACTTTAATAAGAATCTGATAAACGACTGATTCGTTACAAACTTATTAAAGTAAAAGAAATTATTTACATGTTTTTTATGTTTCATTCCGTTCCGTCTTTTACCCGGGGCTGAGTCACGGGCAGTGGTGGAACGTAACAAAGTAAATGTACTTCGTTACTGTACTTAAGTAAAAAAATTGTGTATCTGTACTTTACTTAAGTAAAATTTAAGACCGGTACTTTTACTTTTACTTCACTACATTTTTAGAGCAAATATCTGTACTTTTACTTCACTACTTTTTAAAAGTGTGTTTTACATTTTTTGTTACATTTTTGTTCAGGAATTTGAAAAATACACAGTTTTTTTTTTAGCGCATCTTTAAGCCGCATCGCCAAAATCAAGAGAAGCAGTTGATCGGGAGAAGAAGTCATGAATCGAGAAACATTTTCCGCATTCATTCAGCGCCAAAAACCTAACATCAAATATAAACAAATTAAAAAGAGTCAGAAGATCGTTGTTCGTTGTGTTTACTTCTAAATAAAAAGTTGAGCCATCATTACACAGAGCAGGGGCGGAGCTAGAATTTTCCTAAGGGGGGTGGGGCTTTGACAAAGCTGATATAGTGACTGGGGGCCTCCCCCAGTCCCCTTTCCTTTCTTTTTTTTTTTTTGTGGACCAAAAGAGGCAGAAGAGGGGGGTCACTCCCCAGCAGAGTATTTATCCTGGTTACCATGGTGACACCCTATAGCACAAAAAATAACATTTGAATTATGATCGAATACTTTTACTTTTTACTTAAAAAGTAAAATTTACACCAATTACTTTTTTACTTTTACTTAAGTACAAAAAGTGAGTACTTCATCCACCACTGGTCACGGGCCAACAGCCTCAGACGGTAAGCCCAGGCTTCTCTCACCCCGGCTGCATCCTCCAGCTCACCCAGGAGGATCCTGAGGAGATTCTCCTCCAGCAGCGACGAAAGTATCCTAACCAGATGTCTGAACCACCCCATCTGGTTTTTCTTGACACGGAGGAGCAATGACTTTACTCCGAGCTCCTTTCAGATGGCAGAGCTCCTCACTCCATCTCTGACTCTTTTAATTTGAAAATTTGTTTTACAAAAAACAATTATATAAAGAGGTTTTTTTTTTTTAAGTCAAATCTATGATTTAAATGTAAATTGTAGGTTTTTTTATTTTAAAAAGTGCTTAAATCCAATTAAATGTCTTTAAAATAAATTTAAAATTGATTTAATTTTTAAAAAGTTTTAAATATTTTAATAAAGAATATTTTTTATAAACATTAGTTTAACTAACAAAATTTTTTAAGAACATTCTTAAAAATTATGATAAATAAACACTAAAAAAATGAAAGATTTAAACTTAAAAAGTAAAAAAAAAAAGAAGAAATTAATAATTTTTTTTAAACAAACAAACTAAAAAATTAAAGATTTAAACATAAAGAAGCAAAAAAAAAAAAAATTCAAAGACGTCGATAAACTTTAAAATCTTTTATTTTATTTCCATAAAAAACAAAAATCTTTTTTGTTATTTTTGCAAATTTAAATTAAATGTTGTTTCCAAAGAGAAAACATCTGTTTGAGAAAAACGGATTTACTTTTAACTGGAAAAAAGTTTTATAAAAATAAACTTTTTACTTTAAATTTCTTTGTTAAATAAACTCAAGCTTTTATTTTGGAGAAATTCAGCTTTTTTTTCTGCTTGGCTTTTTTTTTTTACTAAAACTCTGTTTTCTAACGACGCAGCCGCGTTATGTCAATATCAGTTCACCTTCCAGTGAGTTCAAGGAAAATTCTATGGTTTTAAATCTGTAAATGTTTTGTTTCCAGATGGGTCAGACTCTCGGGACAAACCCAAACTATACCGGCTCCAGCACAGCATCACCGAGGTGGGCTCGGACTGCACAGACGACGGAGCCATCCAGGTGAGAAAAAAAGAGTTTCAGCAGTAACATTTTTCTTTTAATGTGTATTTATTGGTTCATCTACAGTTGGTATGGAGTAGCAGAGAGTAGTTTAATGGGGACGTAGTGTTACAGAAGCACAGACATGCCTCTTCATGCCTCTTCCTCGTTCCCCCTTCCAGCTGCTCGGTCCTGGCATCCTGCCCCATCACTGCAACCTGATGCACAGTGAAGGCATGGTGACGGTGACGCCGCACGGACCCGACGCAGAGACCTTTGTGGACGGGCAGCGGGTCACAGAGACCACAGTGCTACGATCTGGATCCACGCTGCAGTTTGGCTCCGCTCACGTCTTCAAGTTCGTGGACCCTATGTTCGACCAGGGCGGGAAGAGGGAGCCGGCCATGATGAGAGCCCGACACAAGTCTGGGTGAGAAGGATATGGAATCTATTCTTCCTGTGTTCTCTCGTCTGAATCCGTCTGTAGCTGGTCGTTAAGTTCTGGACAAATTTTAACAAGATAAAAACATGAAGCTTTGAAGTCGTTAAAAGGTTGGAATCTCCTGGTTTAACGAATAGATCAACTGTTCTTAAACGCGTCACAGCTGCATGCCATTAAAATTAAGTTAGACTGCCTGATGTTAATTTTAGTCTAAACCAGGGGTGGGCAAACTTTTTGATTGGTGGGCCACATTGAGTTCTAACACATGACAAAGGGGCCGGACCAGGAACAGAAGGAGGGCATGCTTTGGTAACCTCACCTCATTGGAGAAAACATGTGATTTAATTTACAATGGAAATGAAGAAAAGCATTAAAAAAAAATCTCTTATTTTGAAATGAGTCTTTAAAAGCTGAAAATAAAATTAATTACTAATTTAATTTGAAGGTTTCTGATCCTTCTGGAAGTCATCACTCTCCTCATGACATCAAGTGCGTTAAATTTAAAATCTAGTGCACTAGCGCTTAAAAAACGTGCCTCTAGCGCGCTAGATTTAACATTTAGCGCTGGCATATGCACGTGTCGTGACCCCAATGGGTTTCCATAGTAGCGCACGAGGTTTGAAATCTAACGCGCTTGTTTATGTGCGTGTAGCGGACTTTTCAATATGTGCGGACGGTTTATTTCGACAATACACGCATCTCGGAAACACACATTTTAATGGGTGCAGTGTTGTTGTCACAAAACATCAGAATTACAGGGAAATAAAACATTAACAAGGTTTATTTCCTTAATTATTTCAAGTTCAGCGGACCGGATTAAAATGTTTAACCGGCCGCATGTGGCCCACGGGCCGTAGTTTGCCCATGCCTTGAGTTTGATCAGAGCAGGTGAAACAAACTTTTTACTGCTAATGAGCTGAAATATTATACTTTTATGTTCGTTCGTTCGTCTTTTGAACCGTTTATCCGTAACGGAGTTGCAATGGGAGCCGTAGCCTGTCTCGGCTGCTTTTAGGTGAGAGGCAAGATACATCCGAACAGGTCGGCTGCGGGGCCACACACTCCCTGTATTGCCAGGTGGAAGATGTAGGATTATTGTACAAAAGACGTAAAGAAAAAAAAAGATCGTACACCCGTTAAAACCATGTCTGTTGATGAGGTTTAGTCACCTTTAAATGTAATTAGAAGGCAGCGGGAGGGACACGAGAGTTTAGAGAACCCAGAGAAACCCAGATCAGTCGGGGCGGGACGTAGGCTTGGAGAGAGAACGATCAACACTTGCTGGATGAAAGTTGGAATAATAGTGCTATGTTTACATTTTGACCGAATGAAAGTATTCGGGACATCTGACAAAAATGATAAAGTGCTTCTCAAAAATGTAAAAGTCAATCGATAAAAACAGTAAAAAACTGTAGGAATCAGTAAAATCACTGCAGCTCTCTACTGCTCCTGCCCAACGTGGCTTCATTAAAAAGTCTGATGGCATAAGGTACAAAAGAATTCTTCAGTCTGTTTGTGGAGCATCTCAATGAGCGCAGTCTGGTGCTCACAGACCTTCTCTGTCTGGAAAAGACAGTGTGCAACGGGTGACTCTGATTGGACAGGACAGCTCTTAACTTGGCCAATGTCCTCTGCTCCACCAGCTTCTCCACGCTGTCCAGACCAAGTCCAACCATGGAGCCAGCCCTTCGAATGATACGGTCCAGTTTCTGAGCATCCTTTTTCCTCACACTGCCCCCCCAACAAACAACTGCATAAAATAAAACACTGGACACAATAGTCTGATAAAACATGTTCAGCAGCGTGGGACAGACCTTGAAGGAGGCCAGCCTCCTTAAAAAGTACATTCTGCTCTGGCCTTTCTTGTACACAGACTCCATGTTATTAGCCCAGTGGCTGGAGCTTTCAGCCAATCATTCGTCTGTTTCTATATGATGTAACGTTTTCAGCGTGATGCATTCGGGGTTCATAAAAAAAATGTTTTTGAGCAAAAATATTGTACAAATAAGATGATTTTTGTACAACTGGCAACGGTATACACGCACGCGCGCATACACACACACACACACACACACACACACACACGCACACACACAAACACTTATTCCAAGCAGGCAATTTCCTAGCAGCCAATCAACCTAACATGTATGTTTTTGGAGGAAACCAAAGAAAACCCACACATAAACAGGTAGAACATGCAAACTCCACTTGTTTTATATTTATTTAAAGGTCACAGGAATCATTTATAAAACTTTTTTATGCTAAAATCTGTCTGTCCTCAAACTCCTAAGTCGATGGGTGTGCCAGCTCCTCTTGTTTCCATGGTGAAACGTGGTTGCTGTAGCTGAGGTTTGGAGGATTTTTCAGGGTGTGAGGAAGAGCGTAGGGTTGGGTCGGCCTCTAATGGGATCAGCATGCTTCTGGGTGTGGCCACGCTGGCTCTCAATGAAAGAGAACACAAGCAGAGAGCGAGGAAGTCAGGACTAAAATACCAAATTGGGATGAGTGTCTGGACGGCCGGAGAGAAGGTAAAACCTAACGATCTGCGTGTGTGAAGCTCTTTAGAATCATTTAACATTAAAAGCAGCAACCTTTTCTGTTTCTTTTCAGCTTTTTCTTTCATGTTTCTTATATTTCTATGAGGTGCGTTTGTAGGATCACCATAGAGACGTGTCAGTGTTTGCAGAGGAACCGGTTATTCCAGTCCCATGACTGTTTGGTGGTTTGAAACGTGTGTTCCGGGATTATTTGGAGCCATAACGACGTGTTTACATTCCAGCCGAAAATCCCTTCAGGTGGTTTTCATTAGCACTTCCAGCCGGAGAAGCTTCTGGTTAGAGAAAAGTTTCAGTGATGGTATTTAACCCTTTAAAGACCAACAGAACTACGCCTGCTCAGGGTATCAATACATCGATAGATCAAATTGGATTGTAACGTCAACATCTGCGATTAATTAATCACAAAAAACTCCAACTTTTGTTTTTATTGCATCTTTGTTTTTGTCTAATGTTATAAAACTGAAAGAGTTCAGAATTTATCTTTTAAAATTAACCCGTTTGTTTCCGAACCCAGAAACATTTGGGTTGTTTTTGATCAGGATTTTGTTTTTGACTCAATATTGGATGAAAAAAATGGGTTATTTGATAGATTACTGCGGCAGCCCGGTGGTGTAGCGGGTAGGACAGTGGACTCACAGCAAGAACGTCGGGTTTTAAATCCTGGATGGGGACGAGGCTTGGAACACTGGCTTTACTGTATGGAGTTTGCATGTTCTCCCCATGTGTGGGTTTCCTTCAGGTACTCCGGTTTCTTTCCACCCTGTAAAACATACATGTTAGTTTGATTGGCCTCTACAAAATCACCCCTTGGAATGAATGTGTGTGTGTGTGTGGATGGTTGTGTGTGTTAGACTGGCAACCTGTTCAGGCTGCCTCTCGCCTTAAATCAGCCGGGATAGACCCCGTGACCTCACTTGGGAATAAGTGGTTCAGAAGATGAATGAATAAATTGATAGATGGATTAAAATCAAGTCCATTTTCTTCCAATTACGTCAAAATAACCGTCTTGATTTGTGCCTCAGATTTTTTATTTATTAATCTCTGTTTCAATACGACAGAAATTTCCAGTCATGTTTGGAAATGCCTCTGAATAAAGAACGACTGGCTGCGTGTAAACAGGAAATCAGTACGGGATCAATCCAGCGTGCAAGTTCAACCCCGCAAATGATTTAACCTACTTTAGCGACGGAGAGAATGTGTGTGTTTCTGATCGGGATGTTTGTAACGAGGTTTTCCACATTAGAATGCTTCTGGTCGTAAAGATGCCGAGGCGTGTTTTTAAAGCAGGTCGTCGTTTGCATGTCAAATCGTTGCAGGTGTACTCTGCAGAAATCCTAACACTTGTTTTCTGTAGCAGCGTTCCAGAAACAACATTTGATCTCCACGGAGACATCCACAGTGGAGCGGCACTGCCCACCAGCAAGGTAAGTTTTACTAACCAGTAAAATCAGCAACATGTTGATGTGATGAGCGTTATGGACCCAACACAGAACCTTGTGGAAAATCCAATCAAAGTATTTGAGGTTTAATAAAGTATCACATGGTCTTGTTAACGAATGGGGGAAGGATGAAGCGGAAGATCAACAAACGGATCGGTGCAGCATCAGCAGTCGTCAGGGTGCTGCATCGGTTCATTGTGGTAAAGAAAGAGCAGAGCCGAAAACCAAAGCTCTCGATTTACTAGTCAGTCCATATTCCTACCCTCACCGTGGTAACCAGGATCTACGTTCCTACCCTCACCATGGTAACCAGGATCTATGTTCCTACCCTCACCGTGGTAACCAGGATCTACGTTCCTACCCTCACCATGGTAACCAGGATCTATGTTCCTACCCTCACCGTGGTAACCAGGATCTACGTTCCTACCCTCACCATGGTAACCAGGATCTATGTTCCTACCCTCACCGTGGTAACCAGGATCTACGTTCCTACCCTCACCATGGTAACCAGGATCTATGTTCCTACCCTCACCATGGTAACCAGGATCTATGTTCCTACCCTCACCGTGGTAACCAGGATCTACGTTCCTACCCTCACCATGGTAACCAGGATCTACGTTCCTACCCTCACCATGGTAACCAGGATCTACGTTCCTACCCTCACCATGGTAACCAGGATCTACGTTCCTACCCTCACCATGATAACCAGTGTGGGTGGTGACCGAAAGAACGAGATTGTGGATACAGGCGGCCGAAATGAGCTTCGTCTGCAGGATGGCTGGACTCTCTTAGAGATAGAGGGAAGAGGTCTGCCATACGGGAGGAGCTCAGAGTACAGCTGTTGCTCCTCCAGGTCGAGACAAGCCAGGTGGGGTTGTTCAGACATCTAGTTAAGATGGGCTTGTCCCACCTGGAGGAACCCCAGTGGTAGACCCTGAACCTGCTGGAGAGACTCTGTCTCACAGCCGAACAGGGAACACCTCAGGAGCCTTCCAGGTGAGCTGGAGGATGCAGCCAGGATGAGAAAAGCCCGGGCTTCTTGTCTGAGGCTGTTCCCCCCGCGACCCGTCCCCGGATATGCCGAAGACACTGGAACGAAATGGAAATTTATGAGAAAATAAAACACAAACTAATGTATTTTGTTTTTGTAAACAAAACAGTAATATGATAATGCAGACAGCGTGACCAGTAACAACCAGCAATGTGTTCACAGAGTTCTGGAAAACTGGAGATGGAGCGTGGGATGGTCAAACCGATGGTCAGAGAGCAGCAGGACGGCAGGTCAGATATTCCTCTCTCTCCTCATCCTCTCCTTTTACTCGCCCTCTGCTCACTGCGTCTGTCTCTCCAGGTCTCAGGATGTTTCAGCCGACCGAACGGAGGCGACTCTTCCAGCCAGCATCGAGTTCAGAGACAACTGTGAGTATTTATGTTCCGGCGGTCGATCTATGTGTGGAAAATATTGACACCTCCGCTCATCCTCGTCGTCGTAGCCCGGTGGGTCTGACCCACCTCAACCTCTGTGACCCAGAAACACATCAGATTATTTCAGCCTGAAGAGACAAACCATTTTACCTCCGGTTATTTAGAGCGTAAATTCAGCCCAACTTGTTTCAGTCTGGCAGTTTCAAAAAAACTTTTCCAGCTGTTTGTGCGACCCGTTTGTTTGTTGACTTTGTGGGTTCGTCTGCAGAACGTTTGGCACGGCGTGAGCTCATGTGTTTGTCCAGGTGGAGAATAATTTCAGATCGTCACAGCGTGGCCGGGGAGTGGTGTACCCACACTGCACTGGGAAGGCTGTGATCTGCAGGTTTGCTTCGGGACGCTCAGAGCTGCTCCCCACATTAAAGATCCTCACAGTTCAAAGTTTTTCTGCCCGAGCAGATGCAGTTTGTCACAAGCTTTTTGAAAAAAAGTACATTTGTGAGGTCTTTTTAAAAACTAAAAATCAGGAAAAAAAAAACAGTTAAATCTTCTTCTTCTTTCATCATTTCCCTTCAGGGGGCGCCACGGCAAGTCAGTTTCTTCCATCTAACCCCATCTCCTGCATCCTCTTCGGTCACACCAACTATCTTCATGTCTTCCTTCACTGTATCCATGAACCTCCTCTTTGGCCTTCCTCTAGTCCTCTTTCCTGGTGGTTCCAAACCAGCATCCTTCTTCTGATGTACTCTCTCTCTCTCCTCTGCACATGTCCAAACCATCTCAGTCTGGCCTCTCTGACTTTAAAACCTCTAACATGTGCTGTTCCTCTGATCCTGTCCATCCTGGTCACTCCCAGAGAGATCCTCAGCATCTTCATCTCTGCTACAAACATCTCTGTTTCCTGTCTTTCCTCAGTGACACTGTCTCTAGACCAATCAGCGTGGCCGCTCTCACCACACTGTCTCTAGACCAATCAGCATGGCCGCTCTCACCACACTGCCTCTAGACCAATCAGCATGTCCGCTCTGACCACACTGTCTATAGACCAATCAGCATGGCCGCTCTCACCACACTGTCTCTAGACCAAACAGCATGGCCGCTCTCACCACACTGTCTCTAGACCAATCAGCATGGCTGCTCTCACCACACTGTCTCTAGACCAATCAGCATGGCCGCTCTCACCACACTGTCTCTAGACCAATCAGCATGGCTGCTCTCACCACACTGTCTCTAGACCATCAGCATGGCCGCTCTCATCACACTGTCTCTAGACCAATCGGCATGGCCGCTCTCACCACACTGTCTCTAGACCAATCAGCATGGCCGCTCTCACCACACTGTCTCTAGACCAATCAGCATGGCCGCTCTCACCACGGCTAAAGACCAAATGAGCCGCGTTAGAGGGTCAAATCCAGCCTCAAAGTTAGATGTTTCCTTATTAAATGCTGTAGGAGTTGTATGTTTTGCACCACACAGCGTCATGTTCCAAACGTCTCACTATTAACACCAAGTTTACGTTCAGCAGCTCTGTTTCCTTCTTCATCAGCAGCTCTATTACTTTTAACTTAAAGCTGCTTCATTTCTTGTAGAATTTTCCACAATGGTAGTGTTTACGTTTTCATTTACGAGACACAAAATTACAATGAAGATCAAACTTTAAGGAGAAATAATGAGTTTTGTTTCCAGTTCTTTTATTGTGATAAGTTTAGAACAGGAAGTGATGGGTGGTAGTGGTGTTTAAGCAAAAAAAAATCCCGCATTGTTCTTCCAGCTTCCACCCGCTGATCCAAATACAAACAGCCGGCTACACGCTCGTCTCATTCGTACCTTTTCTGCTCAAACAAAGCCAAAATTTTCCAGGGCACTCAAATTTTTCCCTTCCTCTGTTTGCCAATGACGACTACAGACCTGATCTGAAAATGTCTATCCAAACGGATCCCTGACCAATGATGACCTACTGAACTGCTAGATTTCATTCCATAGCTCAGTAAACTTTTTTTTTCTCCCATCAGCTGAGGACACTTTCCTCTCCGCCATCATCAACTACACCAACAGCTCTACGGTCCACTTCAAACTGACGCCCACCTACGTCCTGTACATGGCCTGCCGCTACGTGCTGTCACCAGCTTACCGGCCGGACATGTCTCCGTCAGAACGGACACACAAAGTCATCGCCATCGTCAACAAGATGGTGAGCATGATGGAAGGAGTCATCCAGGTGAGTTATCCTGTGTTACAGTGAACGCTTACAGACTACACATGTAGTTATAAGATGCATGCCTCTGTTTTTTTTCTCCTGTGATTCAGTCTGTGTTTCTGTGTGTTCACAACCATGTAGGTCAGAAAACTCTGATTACTTTAGATCTTAACGAGTTAAAAGGTTTTTTATTACTAAATATTTACCATTTCTCCAGATGATTAAGATCATTTTCTTCTTAAATAAGGTAGAAGTTTTTATTTAGTTTTGATCTGATCTCGATCCAGTTTTTTGTTGTTTTATTTTTTAAAGTTTCAAAACAAAACAACAAGTTCGTTATGATTAAAACATCTGATTCCAGATGTTTTTCCATAAGAAGTTTAATTCAGTTTTAGTTCCTTTAACAGGTGAATTTATTGGGTTATTTAAATTATTTTTGGGTCCCGTTCAAACATCATTTCTCAGAACTTCCAAAACACAATAATTAAAACCTAATCGGATCAAATTAAAGAAACTAGTCTTTGAAAGAAGCTAAAAACATTGATTTAATTTGAAGTTTGTTGGAACAGATTAACTCATTCTGTTAAGGTGATAGCTCAGTGGTAGAGCGTTCGCTCTTGGACCGGAAGTTCTCCGGAAGTTTGCGGGATGGAATCCCACTGAGTTCATTTCTAGGTGTCCTTGGAGAAGACACCTAATCCCCTGTTTCTCTCGCCATTGGCGCCGTCCTGGCAGCCTGATGCGGTGTAATACAGCACACAAATTTTCCCATTGAGGGATCAATGAAGTATGTACAAAAAATAAAAAACAAAACAATTGTAAATAATAAAGAGAATAAAATAAGAAGATATTTAAAGTTTTATGGGTTGAGGGAAATTACGTAATAATTAAAGACCCGGGGATTTAGACTACAGTCTATCATAGTATAGTATAAGAGTAGAGCCGTTTCTCCTACGGGTCGAGAGAAGCCAGATGGGGTGGTTCAGACATCTGGTAAGGATGCCTCCTGAACGCCTCGCTGGTGAGATGTTTCGGCCATGTCCCAGCAGGAAAAAAACCCAGAGGCAGACCCTGGACTTGCTGGAGAGACTATGTGTCACAGCTGGACAGGGAACACCTCAGGATCCTCCCGGGAGGCTGAAGGATCCAGCTAGGATGAGAGAAGCCTGAGCTTCCCGTCTGAGACTGTTGCCCCCGCGACTCAGCCTCGGAGAAACGGAAGACAACCTGTTGCCTTGTCCTGTAAAGAGTGTAGGATGGATTGAGTTTGTCCGTGTATTCCTGCTCCAACAGCCTATAGAGCTCATTCCCCCCGAGTCATCACACTCACATATACACGCCAGGATTGTTGGTTCTCTCTGATTGGATAAAGAAAACCAGCTGCAGTTATTACCTAGGACGTTCATTATTTAAGGCAGTTTTCCATCAGTTCATCAGCTGTGTGTGTGTGTGTGTTTTGACATAGCTGTGTCCATGCTGTAGCTGTTGACGTGTTTTCTCTCTGTCCTGTAAATGTGTCCTCCTCCTCTACTTCCTCTTCCTTCCATCCAGGGGATTCCTGAAGGGGATCAGGTAGGCTAGCACACCATCACTCAGCTGCTCCCTCCCTCTCTCTCTCTCTCTTCCTCCATCTCAGGAACTGTCGGAGGCGGGCGATGTGAAGAAAATCAACTTTCATCTAAAAACTTCAAATTTTAATCTAATTTGTTAGAGTTAATGGCGGTTCTTTCAACTTCAAACCCTGTGGTTTTGGAAAATTAAATATGAGACGACTTTTAAATGAAGGATAAGAAACTATATAACTGTTTCAGTACACCCGCGACTCAAGATGGAGATGGACATATGTGTAAACATGAGTTCTGGTGTTTCCTTTTGTAGGGATAGAAACCTCACCACCGGAAGCGGGTAAAGGTAGAGGGGTGGGAGGGAATCCTGCGATCAGACATTGAAGGCAGTGAGCAGACCGATGGCTACCGAGGGGAGGGAGGAGTCGGGATGCAGCTTCTCTCAGGGGGAATATTAGATCAACGTTTTTCAACCAGTGTTCCGCGGCACACTAGTGTACCGTCAGAGACCTATTTCACCTCACACAGTGATCGGGATCTACTGGTAGCTCCCAAAGATCGTTTGGGTTTATCTCATGGTGTTTATGTAAAAAACAATGGATTAAAACATTTATTTGAGTTTATCAGCATAAAATCTTGTCATTTTACTTATACATTAAGGGCTGTTCAACGACGGGTTGTTTACTGTAACCATAGCAACCCACTGTTGTTCCCTGCTTCTTTTGTACAATCCAAAAACTACCCCACCTAGTGGGGTATATTTTCTACATCTTTTTGAGACATTATGAGAATATTTAGGTTGGAACAAATATTTCTCAGTGTGAAAAAGGTTGAAAAACAATGGATTAATGAACCAACCATCGCTGTGGAAACGGCACAGAATAAAGAGGGTGATAGAGCAGAGAGACCATCCGCCTTCCACAAAAATTTAATCCTCAATTACTAAATCCACTTTTTTTTAATCAGAGGCCTGCTGTACTTGTGTCTCCTAGTGTTTACTGTTCTATGACGACGGGTCCAAATGTCTTTGGGTTGGCCGACCGTAGATTCAGGACAACCATTCTTTCAACAAAACTCTCATTTTGGTTGAATTTCTTCCACAATCTTTATCACTGGTGTCCTTAACAGATTTGTCATGATGTTCTGTTCAGCAACATGCTCCTCTCAGTTACAAATCTGCATAAAGGGGCAGGGGCTTTAACAGTTCAAGTGAAGCTAAAGGGGAAAAAGTGTGGAGAGAAGGCATAAAAAAAAAAAAAAAAAAAAAAAAACTAGTACTGGAAGTAGTGTGAATTACAACGGGATGGTAAGGGTGAGGGGTATGGTAGCAGGGTACAGGCTACTTTAATATCCAGCCTTCTTCATTAGATATGCTCTATGTTGAGCTGCCCTCCATGGATACCCTCCTTCCCCATGACAAGAACCAATGTTTCACCTGCTCTGCCTACAGATATAATGCACGTCGGCTCTCCGCCGTGACTCTTTGTCCGGATGTCCAGTGTGCAGTCAGAGTTTGTCCCTGGTTACTGAGGACTTTTTAGAGTTTAAGTTTAGCCCACTGGTGAAGAATGCATCGCGGTCCTCTCCTACTGTCATGTCGATCTCGTCAGGCAAAGATCCTTTCAGGATGAGATGCCCAGACATGTTTGAAACAATAGAGGTCGTTTGAGGGAATTTTTTATTAAAAAAAGATAAAAAGTTAATAAAAAAAATTAAATTTAAGCAAATAATTTTCTCGATTCTGCTCCTGTTTCCTTTAGTTTTTGCTCATATCGCCCGACCTGCCGTTTCTTTTTCTTTCTGAGCTTCTGTCGGCCTGCTCATCTTTTTCTCCATCTAACAGAAACGTGAAACAAAACGTGGAAAACAAACACAACTAATTCCATTCAGCTTCCTGGACTAAAAACCAAAACCTCCCCAACCCGACGGCGTGGACGAGAGACGCGTCCCGCTTTGCCTGGAGTTTTATTAAATTCATCCATCTGTCTGATGTGTTTTGTTCTGGATTGTTTTCTGCTCCATCTCACATTTTCTGGCTGTTTTGAATGAAGGTTTTATTTTATGTTTAAATGAGGGCAGCTTACCTCTCTGAGTGGCGGGGACGTCAGCCAATCAGCTCCTCAGACACTCAACTCCAGATTTCAACCTCAAACACTCCTGGAACCAAAAAGGAATAAAAAAAATCAAGCGTTCCTTCCGTCTATTGTCCTCTTCAGTGAAAACATGAGCCTCTTTATGCTCAGAAATGAGATTTCACTGGACTCAAAAACACTGGACAAATAAATCGGAAGCAGAGAAAGTTTAGATTAGAATCAATTTAAAGTGAGTTTAACTCAAAATGAAAACAAAAAACAGTTTAAATCTCGCCCATGCAACCGAGGGTCTGACCCTCGGAATCCCCGTCGTCGGCTGCCGCCCATCTCTTCTATCACTTGAACTCCATGGCTCCTCCTGCGGGTGGTACGTCCACTGGAAGGGTAGCCTATGTCCCCCGTTCGAGCAGAGACTGGTTGTGCTCCATGAGTAAAAGCCCGGCCACCAGGCATTCACTCTCATGCCCCACCTTCAGGCCTGGTTCCAAAGGAGACCCCGGTGGAGCCATCTCCACCCTTAAAAACACCTCCCGAGTGCCTCGCCGGGGAGATGTTTCGGGTACGTCCCACCAGGAGGAGACCCGGAGGTAGACCCTGGACCCGCTGGAGAGACTATGTCTCACAGCTGAACAGGGAACACCTCAGGATCCTCCTGGGTGAGATGGAGGATGCAGCCGGAGTGAGGGAAGCCTGGGCTTCCCGTCTGAGGCTGTAGCCCCTGCGACCCGGCCCAGCCTGAAACTTTCCTGTTTTCCTCCAATATTTGTTCAATATGTTTAATAGTTTTTTTTTATTAGAAAGTCTCCTTTTAACAGTTTAAAATATAAACATTAAAAACTATTTAAAAAAAAAGAAAAAATATCAAATGATCCTGATGCTGCTTTTATTTTGTAAACTAGAAATAAAACACGACCAATTCTTTTTTTTTTAAAACCAAAGCTGATACAAATTTAAACGGACCAAGAAAAGCTGATTTCTGAAATTAAAAAGATGTTTAAAGTCCATAAATAATAAAAAATATTCATGTCTTGAGGTTCAGATAAAAACAATAACAAATTGAGCAGCTCTTTAAAATTAGTCATAATTACAACATTTACAGGCATGAAAATATTTTTCATATAAAATTTAATTGAAATTCAGAATGTACTTGAAAATTTTATGATAATATATTTAATTTAAAATCACACAATAAATTCCTTCCTTGTTGCCTGTGGTGTACGTGATGTCATCGAACGGTGCGTTTACGACACCAGGATTTTCTTATAAATCTGATCATTTTGCTTCGAGGTTTCCAGACAGAATTCCATCTACAAGACCGTTAAATCGGTCGGTCGTAGAGTTAAAATTGCCATATTGATTTGATATTTTTGCCCCTCTTCTTTGGTGTCTGAGGACCTGGTGTTTTTATGGGCAGGAGGAGGAGAGGTCACTCCTCCAAAATTCCTAAAAGATCCTCGAGCCTTCAGGGTTGACCGCTCTTCTTCTCAGCACCGGCTTGGCTTGGAGGGAGGGGCACAAGTCCATCCCCAAAGTAACAGCTGCTCCTTTTGGCTGCTTCAGAAAACCCCTCCGTTTCTCCCCCTAACATCTCCATCCTCGTGCGTCCCGCTGCTCTGATAGCCTCTCCGTTCTGTGTGTGTGTGTGTGTGTGGTGCTTTACAGAAGCAGAAAAACATCGCAGGAGCTTTGGCTTTCTGGATGGCCAACGCCTCGGAGCTCCTCAACTTTATCAAGCAGGACCGAGACCTAAGCCGCATCACGTTGGACGCCCAGGACATCCTCGCCCATCTGGTCCAGATGGCCTTCAAGTCAGTGCTGCGAGGGGCTTTATGTGGGGAGGAGGGATGTTTAAAGTGTGGGTGACGTCAAATAATGCCAAGATAAACACCACCTCTATCCTCCAAAAGGAAGAGAAATAGATAGTTTTCAACCACTTTTGGACACGTTCATTATTCCTGGTGCCACATTTAACCCTGTACACCCTCATCAGGTGTGACGTAATGAGAGTCACCTGTCTGGGCACATGAAGCTAAACAAAGTGAGAGGAACCCTGGATGTTTGTTTCCAGGTTAGCTTATAAACATGTTTCATTGAACTCTGATGTAATTTTTCAAAATGGCAGCAGGCTGGTTCGATGTGCCAGGTGGAGATATGTTACTGTTTCTATTCCTGAAAGACAAAAAGCAGAGGAAACAGTGGGCGAGGCGGGTCCGACCAACCAGGTCTCACTGGAAGCCCACTCATACCTCGTCTTTAAGTAGCCAACATTTCACAAGGGCTGTTTCCTTCCTACCTCGTTCCTCATGGGGTAAATGGGAATGGAAGTCCAGACGCTGTGCCCACTATAGGTCTACGACAGTGTGGAGCTAGACTAGAACCAGAACTAACATGGACACTCTAAGAACAGGCAGGCAAACTAAGACAAAAAGTAAAAGCTTTAGCTTGAACCACCTGCTTCTCAAGCAGGGCGGCTGGGTTTAGTTCTTGTTCTATTTAGGGCTTCAAATAGAAATGAAATCCAGAGGAGACTGAAGCTGTGCTGTGTTTCTGTAGGTACCTGGTCCACTGTCTGCAGGCCGATCTGAACAACTACATGCCTGCTTTCCTGGATGATCCAGAGGAACACAATCCTCAGAGACCCAAGATAGGTAACATAGAAACACATCCACGCTGATGGAACACAGATTTAAAACTGGTTTAACTGGTAATCCTTCCGTCTGATTCCAGAGGACGTTCTGCACACGCTGACGGGTGCCATGTCGTTGCTGCGACGTTGCCGCGTCAACGCCGCCCTCACAATCCAGCTCTTCTCGCAGCTCTTCCACTTCATCAACATGTGGCTGTTTAACAAACTGGTGACGGACACAGAGTCGGGGCTCTGCTGTCACTACTGGGGGGCCATCCTCCGCCAGCAGCTGAGCCACATCGAGGCCTGGGCGGAGAAACAAGGATTAGAACTCGCTGCCGACTGCCACCTCAGCAGGATCGTACAGGTTGGTGAATTCTTATCCTGGATTCATTTAAATCTGGAATTTATGGATGGGTGGAGAAAATATCAGGTGTGATGTGCGATAGATGAGTAACCATGGTGAGAGCGGCCATGCTGATTGGTCTAGAGACAGTGTGGTGAGAGCGGCCTTGCTGATTGGTCTAGAGACAGTGTGGTGAGAGCGGCCATGCTGATTGGTCTAGAGACAGTGTGGTGAGAGCGGCCATGCTGATTGGTCTAGAGACAGTGTGGTGAGAGCGGCCATGCTGATTGGTCTAGAGACAGTGTGGTGAGAGCGGCCTTGCTGATTGGTCTAGAGACAGTGTGGTGAGAGCGGCCATGCTGATTGGTCTAGAGACAGTGTGGTGAGAGCGGCCATGCTGATTGGTCTAGAGAGTGTTATTGAGGAAAAGACAGGAAACAAAGATGTTTGTATCAGAGATGAAGATGCTGAGGATCTCTCTGGGAGTGACCAGGATGGACAGGATCAGAGGAACAGCACATGTTAGAGGTTTTAAAGTCAGAGAGGTCAGACTGAGATGGTTTGGACATGTGCAGAGGAGAGAGAGAGAGTACATCAGAAGAAGGATGCTGGATTTGGAACCACCAGGAAAGAGGATTAGAGGAAGACCAAAGAGGAGGTTCATGGATACAGTGAAGGAAGACATGAAGATAGTTGGTGTGACTGAAGAAGATGCAGCAGATAGGGTTAGATGGAAGAAACTGACTTGCTGTGGCGACCCCTAAAGGGAAAAGCCGAAAGAAGAAGTCTGGATTTATTTTGAATTTTTACTGACTTTATTTTTTTATTTTTCTAACTTATTCTTTGTTTTTTTACTAACTTTTTCTGGACTTTTATCTGGTTTTAACTATTCTAATTTTTCTACTGAATTTTACTAACTTTTTTCAGTTTCTACCGTCGCAGCTGTTTAACATCTGGTCCCAGAGAATCACAGAGTCTTTAATCCTTGAATTACGACTCTCTTGGTCAAAAACGACCACAAAAAAAGCTTCCAAGAGTCCACGTTACCCCAACATGTTTATTAGCCTCACGTTCCTCTGACTTTTAACAGTTTTATTATAAATAGAAACTCTATAAAAGACTTTGTGAGATTTGGTTTGCTTGTAATATTTAATAACATCTGGTTACAGAGGTGGTTTATTAAAACCCGTCCCTTCAGTTCTGAGCTTCTCCACCAGGACGAGTAGAACCAGTTTAAACAAATAAGGTCCCCATAAGGACTGTTTAAACCAGAGTAATTCTTCACAATAAGCTTGGAACTTTTTGTCCCTCGCTGCATTCCTTCTAACATCTAAATGCCATAAATCCTTTTTTATGAAGTGTTTTATTTTCTGCAGCTCGCATCACGTAATGTTTGTTTTGCTTGTTTCCTGCAGGCCACCACCCTCCTGACCATGGACAAATACGCCATGCAGGATGTGCAGAACATCCACAGCACCTGTTTTAAGCTCAACTCCCTGCAGCTCCACGCCCTCATGACCAACTACCACTGTGCACCGGACGAGCCCTACATCCCACCCGTAAGGAAAACACAAGCTCTCTTTCATCTGGAGAACTTTCTAGTTTCTATCTCCCTGATAGAAGCTTCACACGGTCAAATTGGACAGAAAAACCCCACAGAAGTATCAGTTTTAAGATTGAAGTATCTAAGTTAAGACCCTCTTTATTGGTGAGAAAAAATCTTGGGGCGTGGGATCTGAAACCTTATCGAGATCCATGTGGAGGGCAGGCAATGTACCTAGAGCTATACCCAGGAATTTTATCAGCTCATCTAGTACCGGTAAATGTTCCGTTCGTTCCATTCCTTTGTCTACGGCCAGATCGTGAGGGCAACAGCCTCAGACAGAAAACCCAGGCTTCTCTCACCCCGGCTGCATCCTCCAGCTCACCCGGGAGGATCTTGAGGTGTTCCCTGTCCAGCTGTGAGACATAGTCTCTACAGCAGGTCCTGTAGAGACCTGCTGGAAGACACCTCTGTCTTCCGGAGAGACAGAGGTGCCCGAAACACCTCACCAGTGTTCTTTTTTTTTTTTTTTTTAATCCCTGACCGGTAAATTTGTGCGCTGCATTTGACCGCAGCAGGCTATCACCTATGACGGCGCCAATGTTGGGAGAAACCAGGGGTTAGGTGGGTTAGGTTTCTTCTGGCTTCTCTTGACCCGGAGGAGGAACGGCTCTACTCCGAACTCCTACCGGATGGCAGAGCTCTTATCAGTAACGTCTCACTGGTATCCATCACTAATCTCGACGGACCTGCTTCATGATGCAGCGTTTCTTCCGGCAGGAGCTGATCGACCACGTGGTGGCGGTGGCTGAGAACACCGCCGACGAGCTGGCCAGAAGCGATGGGCGTGAAGTCCAGCTGGAGGAGGACCCGGACCTCCAGCTGCCTTTCCTCCTGCCTGAGGATGGCTACTCCTGCGACGTGGTGCGAAACCTCCCCAACGGTCTGCAGGAGTTCCTGGAGCCGCTGCTGCAGAGAGGTGAAACCCAAACCGCCTCTTCATCTTCATCACACAGACCTCAAATATTCATCAATCATGCAGTTTGAGTCACTTTGTTTGTCGCCATGGTGACCACTTGTTTTTTTTCTGCCAGGTTTCTGTAAGCTTACGCCACACCCTCGCTCGCCCGGGACTTGGACCGTCCACTTTGAAGGAGCTGATTGTGACACACACTTCTCTGCTCCTGATAACACTGAAATGGTACGAAACCCTCCCCCTCGCACCCACTCACAGCATGTAGCCTTTCTGACAGGAACACGGCGTTCTGAGTAAAGTTTAGATGTTTCAGCTGAGAAACTTAGGAGGCTCCACCGGATTCGGGTCACAGCCAGGTCCAGTTAGGGTGACTAAAATTAGAAATTAAATATAAAAAAAGTGAAAACATTAACTATTTTTTTCACAAAAAAAAAAGAAATTCTACAAATACGATTTCTTTAAAATCTTTTTACTTTGAATTCTAATTTAATTTGTCTTATTTTGAAAAGTTATTTCTAGATGTTTCCTTTTGTAGCTGCAGAATTTGGAATGGACGCGCGTTCGTGCTTGTGATCACCGTGACGACACAGAGATGTTCTTTTTTTTTTTGAGGAAACACACAAACACAGAAAGGCACAATTTATTCAAACACTGTTGAAGTTAGAGAGCATGCAGGAGTAAATGATAGACTTCTCTCTTTCTTATACACACAAACACACACACTTACACACCCACAGCCACTTCCTTTGTAATTGGTGTGTTTATCCCTGCACTTCTATTTCATGCATATAATGCAGATGTTTCATACACACACATAAACACACAGGTTAATAGTGTCCAGGTTGGTTTTCAGCAGTGTGTGTGTTCTCCAGGTTGCTTGGTGACACAGCAACAAAGTAAGAGATATTTTTTCAAACTAAATTTTTTTTTTTTTTGGGCAGATGAAATATTTTGATGCCGTTTAAAGCGTAAAAGTTGTTCATTTCTGTTTAATTGAAGAGAGTCGGAGGGACTTCTTCCTGGAAGATGTAGCCCTTCTTGTTGGGAGATGTAGTCCTTCTTCCTGGGAGATGTAGTCCTTCTTCCTGGGAGATGTAGTTCCTTCTTGCTGGGAGATGTAGTTCCTTCTTGCTGGGAGATGTAGTCCTTCTTTCTAGGAGATGTAGTCCTTCTTTCTAGGAGATGTAGTCCTTCTTTCTAGGAGATGTAGTCCTTCCCGCTGGGAGATGTAGTCCTTCTTGCTGGGAGATGTAGTCCTTCTTGTTGGGAGATGTAGTCCTTGTTGGGAGATGTAGTCCTTCCCGTTGGGAGATGTAGTCCTTCCTGTTGGGAGATGTAGTCCTTCCCGCTGGGAGATGTAGTCCTTCTTGCTGGGAGATGTAGTCCTTCTTGTTGGGAGATGTAGTCCTTCTTCCTGGGAGATGTAGTCCTTCCTGTTGGGAGATGTAGTCCTTCTTCCTGGGAGATGTAGTCCTTCATGTTGGGAGATGTAGTCCTTCATGTTGGGAGATGTAGTCCTTCTTGCTGGGAGATGTAGTCCTTCTTGTTGGGAGATGTAGTCCTTCTTGTTGGGAGATGTAGTCCTTCTTGTTGGGAGATGTACTCCTTCTTGTTGGGAGATGTAGTCCTTCTTGCTGGGAGATGTAGTCCTTCTTGTTGGGAGATGTAGTCCTTCTTGTTGGGAGATGTAGTCCTTCTTGTTGGGAGATGTAGTCCTTCTTGTTGGGAGATGTAGTCCTTCTTGTTGGGAGATGTAGTCCTTCCCGCTGGGAGATCTAGTTTTCTCATAATGCTTAAAAGAATTTCAAATGAATAGAATGATTTGAAAGATCAAGCAACTGATTTGAAACAAAATGAAGCTAAAAGCAATCAAACAGAAAACATTAGAAGTCTGCAGGATGATCTCTCTTCTGTTGCTGTGTACCGTCGTCTCATTCTGAGGCTCAGATTGAATCCTCTTTTGGCCCAGATGTGGTCCCAGGACTTCATGTTGAACACCTGGGTTTAAATTATAGACGGAGTCCAGCTACATGCTAACATCTACATGAGCTCTTGTTTCACCAGCTCGGCACTGACACACACACTCTTACACACTGTTCCAGATGTTTTTCCGGGTGTTTCTCCTTCATACGCCCTGATGGGTGTGTATGCATATGTTTAAATGACTGTGTGTGTGTGTGAGATGTGGTTTTCATTCCTGACTTGATTCCAGCAACCACAGGTTCCTCTGTGGTCTCTCCCTGCATCCCTCCTTCATTCCTTTCCCAGCTCGTCTCGCTCTCTCTTTCTCTCTCTGTCCGTCTCTCGAACAGTCTTTCTCTCTGTCGTCCTCTCACGCCGGACTCGTTCACTCCGTCTTAACGTCCTTTCTGTTCATCTCTCCTTTCAGCCAATGAGGAAAGAACCAGAGGTTGTCACGGTAACCCTGAAGAAGCACAACGGCATGGGCCTGAGCATCGTGGCCGCCAAGGTGAGAGTCTGACTGTCCGTTCATCTGTCCGTGTTTCTGTCTCTGCACACAGTTGTTTTTATATGCATGCTTTTGTACGTGTGTGCGTGCGTGCGTGTGTGTGTGTGTGCGCGTGTGTGTATCTGCGTGTGTGTGTGTGAAAGATGAACTTAAAATATGGTGGTTTTATTTAGTTGAAAATCTCATTTGAGTTAAAAGTGAATCTGAACTTGAAAATAAGAAAAGTTCAAAATGATTGTTTGAATTCTGAAAAAACTCTGATGTTTTAGGCTCTGTGCATTCGTACGTACATGTGTCAGTACGTGCGTGTGTGTGTCTGAGAGAACATGCTGCGTTCACTGTCTGACAGCAGAGACTAAACAGAATTTTCAGGATGGTTTTGTTGATCCGGTGCAGGCCACAGTCTGACCAGTCAAACCACATAAAGCTTATAAAATTAACACATTTCATCATTTTTGGTCAATTTTTTGTTGGTTTTCATCATGTTTGAACTTTATTTAAACATCAAAAACATTCCAGAGGTGGTTAATGTTTTATTCATGTTGGTTTGAGTCGTTTAAAACTCTCTGTTCCGGTTTTAGGATAGTTTTGGAAACCTAAGTTATACTTGGATTTTGTTATTTGCCACGCCCACTTTCTGACATAAGCAGGAAGTGTTTTAGTACACCTGCTCACGCTCAGTCTCAACAGGAAGTCATTTTTATCTTGTATTTGTGTCCTTACGCCAGATTTAAGCTGTGTCGTGTACAGCTGCAGGGAGTCTAGTTAAAGGCTTTTACAGAAGCTGCCTACTGGGACTAAGTACCAACTATAGATAAACTGATTGGGTTTTCAGGGTCTTGCGTCAGAAATGTGTAGGGCAGATGCAGGTGTATTGTTTGACGTCTTGGCATTGACCTAATCTTATTTTAATTTATCAATATTTTTGTTGATTAGCAGTATTCGGAATCAGCGCCTCCAAATCCGAGACCATGCCCGGAAAATGGTGTAATGCCACCCGCAGGTCAGGGACAGCGTCCTGCTTCAAGTGGAGGAGTTTAAGTATCTCTGGGTCTTGTTCACGAGTAGGGGAAGAATGGAGCAGCGTCAGCAATAACTAGGACGCTGTCTCGATCCATCGTGGTGAAGAAAGAGCTGAGCGGAAAAGCAAAGCTCTAGATTTACAAGTCGATCTACGTTCCTACCCTCACCATGGTAACCAGGATCTACGTTCCTACCCTCACCATGGTAACCAGGATCTACTCTCCAACCCTCACCATGGTAACAGGGATCTTTGTTCCTGCACTCACCATGGTAACCAGGATCTACGTACTTACCCTCACCATGGTAACCAGGATATACGTACCTACCCTCACCATGGTAACCAGGATCTACGTTCCTACCCTCACCATGGTAACCAGGATTCAAGTTTCTACCCTCACCATGGTAACCAGGACCTACGTTCCTACCCTCACCATGGTAACCAGGATCTACGTTCCTACCCTCACCATGGTAACCAGGATCCACGTTCCTACCCTCACCATGGTAACCAGGATCTACGTTCCTACCCTCACCATGGTAACCAGGATCTACGTTCCTACCCTCACCATGGTAACCAGGATATACGTTTCTACCCTCACCATGGTAACCAGGATCTACGTTCCTATCCTCACCATGGTAACCAGGATCTACGTTCCTACTCTCACCATGGTAACCAGGATCTACGTTCCTACCCTCACCATGGTAACCAGGATCTATGTTCCTACCCTCACCATGGTAACCAGGATCTACGTTCCTACCCTCACCATGGTAACCAGGATCTACGTTCCTACCCTCACCGTGGTAACCAGGATCTACGTTCCTACCCTCACCGTGGTAACCAGGATCTACGTTCCTACCCTCACCATGGTAACCAGGATCTACGATCCTACCCTCACCATGGTAACGGGATCTATGTACTTACCCTCACCATGGTAACCAGGATATATGTACCTACCCTCACCATGGTAACCAGATTCTATGTTCCTATCCTCACCTATGGTCACCAGCTCTGGGTGGTGACCAAAAGAACGAGATTGCAAATACAAGCATCCGAAATAAGCGTCCTCTGCCGAGTGACTGGGCTCTCACTCTGAGATTGGGTGAGGAGTTCTGCTATCCGGTAGGAGCTCGGTGTAGAGCCGCATGTCCCACCGGGAGGAGACCAAGAGGCAGACCTCAGACCCGCTGGAGGTACTCAGGATCCCCCCGGATGGGTTGGATGATGCAGCCGGGGGGAGAGAAGCCTGAGCTTCCCGTCTGAGGCTGTTGCCCCCCGCGACCTAGCCTTGCATAAGCGTAAGACGACGGAACTAAACCAATTTTTTGATCAGCAGTATTCATGTTGAACTTGAACTAAAAGACCCAGCATGTTTTCTAAAGTTAGCTACTGGTTTGTAAGTGTGTGTTTATTCTGGGCTGGATTTCCTGCTGGAGGTGGGAAGAGGCGCGGTACAAGGAGTTCTGGAGGAGGCGTATTAGTAAAAACAATTAGAACCACAGGTAGAAAGAATTTAGTCAAACAGCTGCTGAATTCCCCGTAAACCAGACGGAGCTCTTATATAAGAGTGTGTGTGGGTGTGCGTACGTGTGTGTCTCTCTCTGTGTGTGCATGTGGGTGTATATGGGAGCAGTAGCGACGCCCCCTCTCACTCTGACCAGCCGGCGTCCCAGCACACACTTCACCTCTCGCTCTCTCCGTCTAAACATATGGAAGAATTTGTTTTAAAAGGATTTACTTTGTTTTTCTTTTTGCTGAAGTGATCAAAAACTTTTGGATTTATTTTAAGCTTCTTTGAGCTTCTTTTTTTAAAAAAAAACTTTTCTAGTGAAGTTTTTTTTTCACCTCAAACTATAAATAGTGATTTTAGACCGTGAATGGATTTCCTCCGGAGGGGTTTGGACATGTTTGTTCATGCTTAGCGGGGCTCAGACGCAGGTGTGAGACCCCCTCATTCTCCCCCACATGCTCTCTAGTCCTTCTTGAGTCTAGTTTGGAAACTCTCTGGAACATGTGGTTTTCTGTAGTCGGCAGAAGAAACCAGGTAAAATAAACTTTCTTTTTTTTTTTTGTTAAAATAAAAGTTGTGCTCTGATGATTTTTATTGTTTGATTTTACGTCATTGACAAAATATTTAAACTGTGATTTTTCTGAAAACCAATGATATCGATTTGATACTTTGTTATTTTATACATACATCTCTGCCATCTGGGTGGAGCTCGGAGTGGAGCCATTGCTCCTCCAGGTCGAGAGAAACCAGATGGGGTGGTTCATGCAACTGGTCAGGATGCTTCCCTCGCTGGTGAGGTGTTTTGGATACGTCCCACCGAGAGGAAACCCAAAGGCAGACCCCGGACCTCACAGCTGGACAGGGAACACCTCAGGATCCTCCCTAGTGAGCTGGAGGATGCAGCCGGGGAGAGAGAAGCCTGGGTTTCCCGTCAGTGGCTGTTACCCTCCGCCCATCCCCGACCTGGCCCCGGATAAGTGAAAGATGACGGAACAAACTTTGAAGATAAAAATAATCACGCAGGGGTGTTAAACTCAGGTCCTGGAGGAGCGGTGTCCTGAAGGTTTTCTATGTGTTTTTGTAACTACACACCTGGTCCAGGTTATTAAGGCAATGGATAATTTTAATTGACTGTTGATTCATCAGCCGTGTTGAACCAGGAACGCATGGAAAACCACGAGGACATCAGATCTCGACATCCATGTACTAACACTTCAAAACTGTTCTGATCTTCATTTTGAAGCCGTTTCACACAGTTCTAGTTTCATTCTAGTTTCGAGCTATGATGATGAAATCCAGACTTTAGTTTAAACCTATGTTTACTTCCAAAGTCAAAAGGTTGAACTAAATAAAGACAGTTTGGAGGTTTTTCTGCAGATATTTTTATACCAACTCAAAACGACTTTGAATCCAGTTTTAATCTGAACGTCTGGTTTTAGAATCAGATGTAATTTGTGTTAAAAATCTTGAACAAACTGATGTTTGAAATTCTGAATTAGTTTTAGCGCCAGAAGGGAAATATTTTCACTGAGCACAACATGCAGGTGTGTGTGTGTTTGTGTTTGTTTGGCTGGTGTTGCAGCAGAAGAACAATGACATGAAATATTCTCACTGAAACAATCACAGGATGTAACACACACACACACACACGCATAAATAGACTTTTATACATACACAAAAACAGATACACACACTCAAATCCACACATTTGCATACAATAATTCATATATGAACACACACATACCTGTTCACACTTACCGTACACACTCATACACACACTTGCAGCATACGACTACACACTGTTCGTGTGTGTGTTCTTGTAAAGCTGCCGTGTGTAAAAAAAAAAGAATTCTGATTCCCACCCCCCCGCCCCCCCAGTTTTAAAACAGTTTGAATTTTAAATCATTTTTTAAATTGAATTTCATCCCAAATTAATTTTCAAAATAAAATATTTTTAGAATATTTAGATTTTTTTTCTAATAAAAACATTTAGTTTTATTTGATGTTTTCAAACATTAAAAAATCACTAAGTTTATTTTAATAAATTTGAAAGTAACTTTTATATCATTTTTTTGGTTCAAATTTACCAAAAATTTATTTTCTAGTTTTTATTGATTTAATTTTATTCTTATTTATTCATAAATAAAATAGAAAAAAAATCAGTTTGAAACACTTGTTTGATTTGTTTTTCTCTTTAATTTGAGCCAAAGTTAAAAAAAAAAAAATGTAAGTGTATAGTTTTTTTTGTATCTGTTAAAGTTTAAAAAGAAAGAAAATTTTTTTTTAATCAGTTTTGGGTGAAAACGAGAAACAATCAGAGTTTTTTTATTTCCTTAAAGTTGAACGCGTGGCTTCATTTTTTTCAGATTGAAACGTTTTGTTTGTTTCTGCTGCTTTTTTCTGTTTCTAATGAGTCGGAAAATCTTGTGAATCAGAGGAAGTTTGTTTTACTTTGTTCTTTGAAACCAAAACAGTGCTTTAAACTTGTTTTAAACGGTAACTTTAAACTCTGACTAAGACCTTTTAAGACATCTCGGTAAAATGAATGAAAACAAAAACAGTAAACGTGTGTGTGTGTGTGTGTGTGTTTAAAAGCAGAAGTAAACATGATGTTTTTGTAACCTAAGAGGCAGTGTAGCATCCTGCTAACATTAGAGGTTGCCATGGCGACAATGCCGGACCTGATGTAGAGGTGGTCATTCTTTATTCCGCAGAATGATCTCCATCGATCCATAAGTACATTCTTTACTCCATTACTTGGGACAGAAGCCTTAGCAGGAAGATCAGACTTCCAGATGAGGAGATGTAGTCCTTCTTGTTGGGAGATGTAGTCCTTCTTGTTGGGAGATGTAGTCCTTCCTGCTGGGAGATGTATTTCTTCCTGTTGGGAGATGTAGTCCTTCTTGTTGGGAGATGTAGTTCTTCCTGCTGGGAGATGTAGTCCTTCTTGTTGGGAGATGTAGTCCTTCTTGCTGCTGGGAGATGTAGTCCTTCTTGTTGGGAGATGTAGTCCTTCCTGTTGGGAGATGTAGTCCTTCTTGTTGGGAGATGTAGTTCTTCCTGCTGGGAGATGTAGTCCTTCTTGTTGGGAGATGTAGTCCTTCTTGTTGGGAGATGTAGTCCTTCTTGTTGGGAGATGTAGTTCTTCCTGCTGGGAGATGTAGTCCTTCCTGTTGGGAGATGTAGTCCTTCTTGCTGCTGGGAGATGTAGTCCTTCTTGTTGGGAGATGTAGTCCTTCCTGTTGGGAGATGTAGTCCTTCCTGCTGGGAGATGTAGTCCTTCCTGCTGCGAGATGTAGTCGTTCCTGTTGGGAGATGTAGTCCTTCCTGCTGGGAGATGTAGTTCTTCCTGCTGGGAGATGTAGTCCTTCTTGTTGGGAGATGTAGTCCATCCTGCTGTGAGATGTAGTCCCTAATAATATGTTGTACTTCTACAGTGCTTTTCAGGACACTCAAAGACACTTTGCATATACTACATCATTCCTTTCCTCCATACCAGGTACTGGTAAGCCATCCAAGTACTGCCCAGGCCCAGCATGCTTTGCTTCTGAGGTCTGACGAGATCAGGTATCGACTGGCTGGTATGGCCCTAAGTGGAAGATGTAATCCTTACTTTTTAGGAGATGTAGTCCTAACCAGTCCGTCTCCTCTCTGTCTTCAGACTGTAAAGAAGCAGGTGTAAGTTACTCTGGGTAAAACATTTAAAAACTTTCTGTTAGAGGACTGTTTCTCTGCCCCGGCACGACGGGGTTTGGGGAACGGTCATTGCTGACAAACATAAGTACCCGAGGCGAAAGTAAGAAATCCCGCACTCCCTTTTTTATACTGCAGACACCAACTTTCCCCTCACTGGTTTCCCTTCACTGGTTTTATCAGGCTGTAGAACACAGCCACTAATGTCTGACCCGACATTGAGGGGGGATTCCCACAAGTGTGTGTAGAGTCTGGTTTGGCAGTGGAAGCAGAAACAGAGGCTCTTTACTGCTTCGTGTCACAGACGTAAACATTCCAAATGATTCAGGACCCTTCGTGTCACCGGCAGGAATTTCCTCCTCGTTATTTCATTTGAAAAACAGTCTCAGGCTCACTTTAAAAGTCAGAATTTGGATGAAATGATGTAAATTTTATTCGACCTAAACGAGCTCAACGGTTTGAACATGTGATGTTTATAAAGTTGTTTCTGCCAGCGGGCATTAATCACCCAAGTCTGACTGAAAAGACTGCTGACGTCGTTCGTTACGGACTTGAGAAGATGCACTAGAAGCAGGTACTTATCTGAACCGAACTGCTGTGTAAACACACGCAGGCTAAAACGTGCACATGCATGCACACGCAGCATGGACACAGCAGTAATGAAGCCATAAGAAGCAGAGCTGACAATCAGGGGACGCTTTTAAAGTGAAACCATATGTGCTGCCGGTCACAGACTGTGACGTGCAGACAGAATTCCTGTGGGAGGCAAAACAGAAATGTCTTTTAGAACAACTTTAAAAATCTGAGTTTTGTTAAAACCACTCGGACCTTAAATAAAAGCTGCTGAATGAGAGAAAATTCAAGATGCTTTTTTCAAGGTTTCAATCGTATTTGAACATTAAAAACACCTGAAGTGTGTTTTTGAATAGAATATACTTTATTTATCCCTGAAGGTAAATGTGAGTGCTGCAGTGTAAACACCAGGTGTTTGCACCTTGATGCCCCCTCGCCCCTATCCACCGGCGTCCCAGTCCGGTCGCACTGTGTCCAACCTGGCAACCCAAAAGCTGGAGTCCACATGGACCCACAAAGCCAGGCCGCAGTGAAGAACACCAAACCGGCTTCTCTGTATTTCACTGGGTCCGAGTGAGCGCCTCCAGTTCCTCAATCTTATAGCGAGTAACTGTACGTTTCCATGGAAACCGTAAAAACACAAGGCCCAAACCGTCTTTCTCCTCAGCTCCCTTGGGAGAGAACCTTCTCCTCCAGCCACAACGGATGTGGCTCCGAAAGACAGCAGCCGGTCGCTGCTCCTCTGTTATGCATCTTTGAGAAATTTGCAGGCTCTACTTTACAGTGTTCTGATATTATTTCAATGCCAGGTTGTTTCTGGACACGGATTTTGTTGTCCATAGCTCCCACATTCCAACATAAGCAAATGAGATTTATGCTGTGTTGTGCACGTCTCCAGGAGTCGGGACATAATGGTGAGCGAGAGGAGTGGAAAACCAAATAAATAAGTTGGGGTAAATGTAGCATTTTTAAACCTATGTTCATCCAGATAAATATAAGATTATAAAATATTATTTTATGAAACTCAAATACTCGCTTTCTTATTAAGATGTATTTTCTGAGTCTCTTCTCTGAGCTGCTTAAGGTCTGAATTAGAACCAGAGGCTGGTCTGTTTCCATCAGACCGATTTCAGGTGGTTCTATAGTTACTTTCATGACTTCTTTAAGGTCAGACTTCTTTCTCTGAGTCCATAAAGTTGCCCGGCATACTCAGACTGGTTCATTAAATGATATACGTGGCCAGGTCTGATGAAAAGCAGCCGTTTGGAGAGGTTTTTAATCCACTTTAGTTTTATGAGCCCTTTTATAGACCTGATGGATGTTTGAACGTTTCCTGTTCCTTAAGCTTCTTTATCCTTTGTTTCCTCAACAAAGAGCCGAGAAAAACTCACTACTTTCAATTTCTGGGGTAGAAAATATTAAAAGGGAATGTTTGACTTGGTTTTTTCTCTCATCATCTGAACCGTTCACTCCTAAAAGGGTAGCGGTGAGCCAGAGCCTATCACGGCTGATCGCAGGAGAGAGGCAGGGTACACCGTGAACAGGTCGCTGGTCTGTCATGGGGCTACACACACTGAGAACCATCCATACACACGCTCATTCCTACGGGCCAATCAACCTAACATGCATAGATTTTGGAGGAATTCAGAGAAAACCCACACATACGCAGGGAGAACATGCCTCGTCCACACGCAGGACTAGAACCCCCGACCTTCTTGCTGTGAGGCCACTGTGCTACCCACTGACCCACCGTCAAGTGTTTGAAAAACCTCTGATTCACACAAAGTTAGAAACTCTGAACGATCCCACGGAACGTGTGTCATCTGTTAACACAACTGCTGTTTTGTGTAAATAATCTGACTTTATGAGCCAATCTATTTGGTGAGACGGGTGTCAGATTAAAGAAGTTCAAGACTTGGTCGTTAAAAAAAGAAAAAAACAGCACATGAAAGATGTGAAGCTTCTGTTTAGTTTGATATCTTTGTCCATGTGAAGGAGTTTAATCAGTGTACCGTCTTTGTAAATATCTCATGTTACAATCAGGGCTCCTGCGGGTTATAAACAGGTGCTGCTTATGTTTACCATGGTGAGGGTAGGAACGTAGATCCTGGTTACCATGGTGAGGGTAGGAACGTAGATCCTGGTTACCATGGTGAGGGTAGGAACGTAGATCCTGGTTACCATGGTGAGGGTAGGAACGTAGATCCTGGTTACCATGGTGAGGGTAAGAACGTAGATCCTGGTTACCATGGTGAGGGTAGGAACGTAGATCCTGGTTACCAGGGTGAGGGTAGGAACGTAAATCCTGGTTACCATGGTGAGGGTAGGAACATAGATCCTGGTTACCATGGTAAGGGTAGGAACGTAGATCCTGGTTACCATGGTGAGAGTAGGAGCGTAGATCCTGGTGACCGTTTTAAGGGTAGGATGCACCGTCCTGATTATTGCGGACGCCGCACCAATCCAAAATGTGTTTTCTAAGTGTGTTTGGCTTGTACTCACGTATGATCTATAGACTAGAAAATCCAGTATATTTTACTCTAGATTTTCCCTCTTCTAAGTAACCTAATGTGAGTTTATGACTGTGTGTCCGCAGGGTGCTGGTCAGGAGAAACTGGGCATCTACATTAAATCTGTAGTTAAAGGCGGAGCAGCCGATAACGTAAGTCTAGCCACTAAAACGTCAGGCTTGGTGGTGAGCGGTGGTTTATTTTTGTGTTTTGTTTGTGAGCAGGATGGACGTCTGGCTGCAGGTGACCAGCTGCTGAGCGTGGACGGCCGCAGTCTCGTCGGCCTATCACAGGAGAGGTAACACCCTAATGTTGCTGACACGTGGCGTAAATTCCAATCAAATTTGAGGAACAAGCACACAGTGATCTTTTCTGAGGATGAATAACGTGTTGATTATGAAACTTTGAGTTTATTTCAGAGCTAAATTTAGAAGGTTTAAACGGCGACGGTTGACGCCTTTACTTTGTTACTTTTTTTCATAAAAACAGAGTGTTGTTGACGTTTGGTCACACTGAAGTAACGGAACGCAGGGGCACGTAAATTATTACTAAATGAATACCAATTTGAAAATGATTAGAACCTGAGTGAATAAAGGCTTTGTTTTTTAGCAGATTTGGCCAACTAATAAATTCTTCAGGTGCTTTTTAACATGTATTCATTCCAGCAGAACCCTTCCTTTTATTTGTTTCATTGTCTTCCGCTTATCCGGGGACAGGTTGTCCGGGGCAACAGCGCCAGGCTTCTCTCACTCCAGCTGAATCCTCCAGCTCACCTGGGAGGATCCTGAGGTGTTCCCTGTCCAGCTGTGAGACCTATTGTCACCAGCAGGAGAACTCCTCACCAGTGAGGCGTTTGGAAAGCATCCTAAACAGATGCCCAAACCACCTCGTCTGGCTTCTCCCGACCCAGAGGAGAAATGTCTCTACTCTGAGCTTTTCTCTCTCTTTATCTCCCTTCTTGTGTTGCCGTTTTACTATGATGGAAGGGTTTGCGTGCCCCAATGATCCTATGAGCTATGCTATTAGGTCAATCAACGCAGGCCCAGGCTCAGGGGTGGGCACAAGAGCGATCGCATGGCGTTCAGGCTTTTACTCATAGGGCCTGACCAGGCTCAGCCCGAACAGGTAACATGGGCCACCCTTCCAGTAGGTTCACCACCAGCTGGAGAGTGAAGGAGGAGATGGGTGCAGCCAGCAGCAGGGACATGGCGGTCTGATCCTCAACTGCATCGACTAGTTCTTTTAAACCCTCCAAAAATCTCCTATAATCACAGTTACTGCTGTTTGACAGAAAGTTCTCATCTTTCTAAATCTTTAAAGTGTTTGATGGGTTTCCAAAAACTAGAGGAATGTTTCTAATTGACTCTGCAGTCGTTTCTCTGTTGTTTTTGTTTCTGTAACACAGCGTAACTGGTACCAACTGGAAAAAAAAAAGACTTTTAAGTTAGAAATGTTTTTCTTTTTACTTTCTTTCTCTGTTTTAATTGATCTGATAAAAGACTGAAAGTTTTTACTGGTCGTTACTTTGTTAGAAAATAACAGTTTTTAGTCATTTAGCAACATTTATTAAAAAACATTTTTAGTTACTTTGATATTTTCTGAGTCTTAAAGTAGTAAAAGATAAACTCCAGTCGTTTCAACCCTTTTAGAGACGATGTAAAGTCTTAGAATAGTTTGTTAGGATGAAGAGAAGCGTAAATAAATCTACAGATTGAGGAACAAATAGATTTGTGAATGCATGAGTGAAAAAATAGATGATTAGATTTGGGTCATTAACGGGCGGGGCAGGAAGAAGCTGTGTTTGGACAGATGTGCTGCTCCTTTTAGTTTCTAAACACAACATCTGGAGCTGACGATGGAAGGAGACGTTATGAGTTTAGTTTTAGAGAAGACGTGAAAGAGAGTCACCGATTCTGTTCATCACCTTTATGGACAGAATATCTAGGCGCAGCCGAGGCGTTGGAGGGATCCAGTTTGGTGACCTCAGGATCGGATCTCTGCTTTTTGCGGATGATGTGGTTCTGTTGGCTTCATCGGACCGTGATCTCCAGCTCTCGCTGGATCGATTTGCTGCTGAGTGTGAAGCGGCCGGGATGGGAATTAGCGCCTCCAAATGCGAGACCATGGTCCTCGCCCGGAAAAGGGTGGAATGCCCCCTGCGGATCATGGACAGGGTCCTGCCCCGAGTGGAGGAGTTTAAGTATCTCGGGGTCTTGTTCACGAGTGGAGGAAGGATGGAGCGGGAGATCGACAGGCGGATCGGTGCGGCATCAGCAATAATTGGGACGCTGCATCGGTCCGTCGTGGTAAAGAGAGAGCTGAGCCGAAAAACAAAGCTCTCGATTTACAAGTCGATCTACGTTCCTACCCTCACCATGGTAACCAGGATCTATGTTCCTACCCTCATCATGGTAACCAGGAGCTATGTTCCTACCCTCATCATGGTAACCAGGACCTACGTTCCTACCCTCACCATGGTAACCAGGATCTATGTTCCTACCCTCACCATGGTAACCAGGATCTACGCTCCTACCCTCACCATGGTAACCAGGATCTATGTTCCTACCCTCACCATGGTAACCAGGATCTATGTTCCTACCCTCACCATGGTAACCAGGATCTACGTTCCTACCCTCACCTATGGTCACCAGCTGTGGGTGGTGACCAAAAGAATGAGATCGCGGGTACAAGCTGCCGAAATAAGCTTCCTCCGCAGGGTGGCTGGGCTCTCACTCAGAGATTGGGTGAGAAGCCCGGATGGCACCGAGCTCCTGCCATCCGGGAGGAGCTCGGTGTCGAGCCGCTCCTCCTCCAGGTCGAAAGGAGCCAGATGGGGTGGTTCGGGCATCTGGTCAGGATGCCCCCCGAGCGCCTCGCGGGCGAGGTGTTTCGGACAAGTTTCACTGGGAGGAGACCAAGGGGCAGACCCCGGACCTGCTGGAGAGACTATGTCTCACAGCTGGCAGGAGAACGACTTGGGATCCTTCCAGGTGAGCTGGAGGATGCAGCCGGGGAGAGAGAGGCCTGGGCTGCCCATTTGAGGCTGTTGCCCCCGCAACCCGACCCCGGAACAAGCGGAAGATGACGGAACGGAACGTGAAAGAGAGTTTGGGTTCAAGTCTCCCACACTGAGATGTTTCAGGCCATGTCCACATGGTCCTCTGTTTTAGAAGAACTCTCGCGTACACACGTAACCGTTTTCAATACAACCGCACAATCCACAATCCACACAAACCTGTATAATGCGCTTCTGAGTGCTGTCTGACATTAAAAACAAGGACGCATAAATGACGTTTAGGCGTTAATTGTCGCTGGAAGTGACGTTTAAAAACGCTGGTTATGCATCTTCACAGCAAACGCAAAATCGGAGTTTTCAAAAACCAATTTTAAGTGACAAAAACCTGCGGGTTTGTGTCGATGACAGAAAAAAAATACATCTGTTTTATCAGATACCCGGTTACGTGTGGACACGGCCTTAATTCTCTCATTAGTCAAAGATCTAAGTTTCTTTTTTTTCCACACCTCGTCCTTCAGCAGTGCTCCATCTGCATCAGTCAGCCCTTCAGAAACTATTTTGTGTTTATAAAACCTTCATGAGGGCGGCACGGTGATGGAGTAAATGGAGTCAGATAGAGTGGCTCTTCTTTTGCTTAGAGAGAGATTTAGTTCATTAATCTCGACACAGTTTATTTAACGGAATAAATGAAAAGAATCTCATTAGAGAAAATGGACTTTGGAGTCAAAGAGTGGCTCATTAATTTTTACAGCCGCACCAGTGAGGATGGAGGATCACGCTCTATGTGTGTGTGTGTGTGTGTTTTCAGAGCGGCTGAGCTGATGACCAGAACCGGCTCTGTTGTGACTCTTGAAGTGGCCAAACAAGGAGCGATCTACCACGGTTTGGCGACGCTGCTCAACCAGCCCAGCCCGATGATGCCCAGAGGTGAGCAGTTTAAAATCTCTTCTTCACGCATTAAACTTTTTTCTTTTTTTTTCAAAGTTTACACAACTTTGCCTCCGAGAGAGGCTTCCAGGGTTTGGTTCCTGTTAATAACTAAGGTATCCCCGATGGCTGCTGCCCCTGCAGATTTTCTAAGTGTTCTTCTGTATGAATAAACTGCTGGTGTTACAGAGGGGAAGCAGGTCCAAGGACAGAGTCCTTGTCTTCTTCACCGAACAGAAACATTCAGTTTGTAGTTTGAATGAAGGCTCGTTGCCAGCTGTGTGTGTGCGTGCCATACAAGGCTTGGACTGTGCAGGGTCCTCTGGTTGTGTGCTGTTCTTTGTCTGCTGGAATGCGACCCCAGAGTCATTAAGGAAGTCTTCAGGCCCGGCAGGTCTGCGGTTCAGTCTGACGTTTCTCCAGAAAGTAACTGAGCTGCTGAGGACGTTTAAACAGAAAGTAAAGGACGTTCAAGAGAGAATATTTTCTTTAAAAAACAGGGCTAATTCATTTTATTTTGTAAAGTTACATTTACAGGAAGTGTTGTTTGGGATGTTTTCATCCAATGAGCAGCAGGACTGAGTTAGAAAACAAGAAGAAAATGTTCTTTCAGTCCCTCCAGAGCAGGGATCTCCAAACTTTAACTACTAGGAACCGTCTGAGTGAGGCTGACTGGGCGGCTTTGGGTTTCTACAAGAAAATGGAATTAAGACTGCAGTTTACTTGCTTTTTGTGTTACAAAGATGTGATACCTTGGAGATCAGTCAGTTCATCTATAGTTGGTACTAACTGTGAGCAGTTTCAATAAAATCCCTGCATTCCATAATTTGTTTTTTATTATAAAACTTACTTTTTTGAACAACTGATAAACTTTTTTAAACTTTTATTAAAAACAACTAAACCAATAAAAGTAAAAAAAAAAATCCACTTTTTAATCCAGAAAAACTAGTTGAAGCAAAGAAGAATAAACTTTTCTAAACTGCTGTTGGTGAATCTGCGGCATGGGAGAACAGGGTGGTTAGAGCATCCGCCTTTCTCCTCTCTTCACGTACACCTCCAGCAAGCAACAAGCTGCTTAAACACATGATAATAACACCACTTTCTCACCTGACGGGAAAAGTTGAAATCCAACTTTTTGTGGGTAATAATTTTGATCCAACACCATGTATTGATTCTGGGTGAAAGAAGCCCCAGTGGGTAAGGTGACGGTCCGATAACCGGAGGGTTGCCGATTCAATCCCTGACCCAGAGTTCATGATAAGTTGTCCCTGAGCAAGATACTGAACCCTAATTGCTCCTGATGATGGTGGTTTCCAGCTTGCATATCAGCTTCCACCATCAGGTATGAATGTGTGTGGGAATGGATGAATGAGAGCTACGATGTGAAGCACTTAGAGAACCAACGCAGGTAGAAAAGAGCTGGAGAAGTAAAGAACGTTATTACCATAAACATGGGTGGGTAAGGTAACCTGCTATTAGGAAGCAGCTGAGGAGACCACTCCCCCAGCGACTCCATCCATACCAGTGTGATCTGACGTTCCACTTTCTATCCGCAGCGTCTGACCGCAGCCGAGAAAAGAACGGGAAGATGCGACCGAAGAGCGAAGGTTTCGAGTTGTACAACAACACTGTGCAGAACGGCTCCCCGGAGAGCCCCCAGCCCGGCTGGGACTCCTACGCAGAACCAAAGAAGATAACCAGTGAAGACAGGCTCCTGAAAAACCGGGCAGACCACCGATCCAGCCCCAACGTGGCCAGTAAGTCTTTCTTCTGGTCCTCCTATGCCTTTATGTGCTGTCAGGATTAGGGGAAACACTTTACACATGAACCACTTCTTTAGTCGTATTTACTCTTCGTCCTCACTGTGGCCGCCATGTTGGATTGAAAACTTTGGTTTTGTTTCCACCAGATCAGGGTCAGAGTCCTGCGAGTAAATCTGTGTACCCCGGTGGTCCTGGAACTAAGATCACCTCCGTCTCCACCGGCAACCTGTGTGCAGAAGTGAGTCACTGAGCAGCTGTGGCGCCTCCATGTGGAATGTGTGACGTCAACACACGCAGACGCTCGAAATCTGGAGCACAGACGAGAAATCTTTTATTGTACATAAAGCTTTGCTTGTGAAGGAAAGTTTCTGACGTTATTTCTCCCCCCCTACAGGATGAGCCCTCCCCTCCTCGTCCAGAGGCCTACCCAATCCCCACACAGACCTACTCCAGAGAATACTTCACCATCCCAGCCTCTAAGAGCCAGGACCGGGTCCTTGTTCCAGGACAGGGCCCTTCACAGCACTGGCAGGGCATGGAGGACAGAGAACGTCTTCCTGTTGTGGACAACATCCACAACAGCAGCATGCAGGTGAAGCACCAGCTCTACACGTCTCTTCACTTTCAGTTCTGTCTCTCATTTACTGCTCTGTACTGCTTAGCAGAGGATCAACCACTCGCAGGAGGATCTTTACCCACCGCCAGCAGGCCTGAGGCCAGATGAACGCATGCAGATGCATTACCCGCAGGAATACCAGCACCGGGACATGGACTACCAGCATAGAGAACTGGACTACCAGCATCGGGACATGGACTACCAGCATCGGGACATGGACTACCAGAGAGGTCCACCAGGAGGTAAATTTAAAAATAAAAGACTGACCTGTGCTCATCTGGTTATGTTTGGTTATGACCACATTCAGGGACATCCAGGGTTGTCTGGTTTCCACTTCATGATGGTAAACACTGTGGTGTATCAAACCCAGTCTTTTTGGATTTAGATTCCTGCCGTCTTAAATGGCAGAAACTATCTGAGGGTAAAAATATCTCAGTTCTGACACCTCCTCAAAGTTAAGACAGTTTCTACCAAGTTTACACTACTTTCAGACAGTTTACGTGGAAGTGTTACTCTAGGCCGTGGGTGCCCAACCAGTCAGTCACGATCTATCGGTAGCGCGTGGACTGGTTCTAAGTCGACCACCAACTGTGTCGCGGAAAAAAATGAAATGAAGTCAGTGTTTACAACTCAACGACTTTGAGGGTTCAGACCCAAAAAGCTTCAATCTGGCAGCTTTTTCTAGTGTTACAGCTGAATGATGATTCATTACACCATTACTTTGGGTGTCCATGTTAGTTCTGGGAGTCTCCCTGCTACTATGGGATGGACAGATGTCTCCATGCAGCTCGCAGCAGGTGGTTACCGTATGTGTTTGTTGATGTTGTAGGACCGGACCACTGGGCTCCTCAGCCTCAAGTCTCCTCATCCTTGGAATCCTCTACATCCAGCCAGGAGCACCTCAACTTCTCCGCCTCATCATCCTCTTCCAACAAGGCCCAGAACCAGAAGACTGGTCCGGGTCGGTGGAAGACCCCAAACACACCCCACTCCGTCCCACCTCATTCAGCACAGACCCCGTCCCGCTCAGACCTGCCCCCTCCGCCGCCGCCTCCTCCCACCGCTTACCCCGAGGGATACGACCTCCAGACGGACATGCCGCTGCCCCCGCCTCCGACTGCCGTCGCCGGGGTAACGGCCCAACAGGCTGCTGACCGTAAGAAGCGAGAAGAGCAGCAGCGGTGGTACGAGAAGGAGAAAGCTCGCCTGGAGGAGGAGAGGTGGGTAGAGAAATGAACAACCCATACTTTAGATGTTTTGACTGATGGACTGTGGATGAACGAATGAGTTCTAAACGTTCATGTTTCAGGGAGCGGAAAAGACGGGAGCAGGAACGGAAGCTCGGCCAGATCCGCGCCAACCCCGTCATGCCCGTCCAACCTCACAACAACGGAGGAGCCCCACCTCACCATCAGCCCCCGCTGGCCCCACCTCAACCTTACCTCCCTCCACAGCCCCAACCCCTCCCATCCAGACCAGAGAAACTGGCCAGCTTGCCACGCTCTGCAATACCGCCCCCTAACAACCCTCCAGGTAAATGACACGTACTTACGGCTGAACGGTTTATCGATATTAAATTGATATTGAACTTCTTTAATCTTGTTTTTGATATCTTTTTAAAAAAGAATCTTTGATCATTTCTGTAACGTGTTAGTAATCGGGTTAGTCAGGGGAGGCGGTGGCTCAGTGGTAGAGCATTCGGCCTCGGACCAGACGTTAACCGGAAGTTCGCGGGTACGAATCCCACTGATTTCACCTCTAGGGTCCTTAGAGAAGACTCCTTGCCTGGTTGTGGGAGGTGCCGGAGCCACCCCGACTGATTCAAGATGAGGGGCAGGATACACCCCAAACAGGGGCCCACACACTTACAACCATACTGTACACACACATTCCCAAGGGCAATTTTGGCACCGGCCAATCAACCTAACATGCATGTTTTTGGAGGGTGGGAGGAAAACGGAGTACCTGGAGAAAATCCACGCATATATGGGCAGAACATGCATACACAACACAGAAAGGACAGTGTTCAATGACCCGTCCCCACCTGGGACTTGGACCTACTATCTTCTTGCTGTGAGGCCACTGTGCCACCGTGCCGCCCAACATGGAAAATTTTCATTAGAATAAGGAGCATTTTAGCTAATTGTTTGGAATGAACTGGACGTTACCCTTCCGTCGTCTTCCGCTTATCCGGGTAACAGCTTCAGACGGTATTACCGTTTTTACAAGGTGTATGTTTTTTGTTACATTTTTAATTCAGACACTCGCAGTCTCTCTCCCATCACAGTGAGAGTGAGAGCAACCCGTTGTTGTTGCTCATCGGTGCCGATAGTTTTAAGTCAAACTCTTAAGATTTATTGAGTTTTTATCAACCTATGTGACATCGTTAGAGTCTGCAGGTAACTTTACTCCAGCTCAAAGGAAGAAAGCAGAAACAGACCTTTTTCATTTTCTGCATTGTTTTGTTTGCGTCAGATAACATGGGCTCTAAAAACGCCCCCTCTGTAATGTGACGTGTGCGAACCTGCAGGTATGGACACGGTGATCAGAGAGCTGCTTCCTCAGCAGCAGCCGCGCACCATCGAGCGAAGGGACCTGCAGTACATCACCATCAGCAACGACCAGCTGGCCGCCAGCGACAGCCTCTCTCCTGACCCCTGGAAGAGAGACGCCCGGGAGAAGGCCGAGAAACAGCAGCAGCTTCACATCGTCGACATGCTGGACAAGGAGATCCAGGAGCTCCAGGTGGGACCAAACACAGATGGTTTCAGCTTCTTTTCTGAGTACGTCATGACGTGTCAGGACGTAGAAACTAGATGTCAGAGGTCAAAATGGGCAGTGTGTTTGTGTAGGGGAGGGGTAGAAGGACTGGGGAGGGAGGGCAGGGAGTGAGCGAGAGAGAATATTAATGAAAACATTTAAAAAATCAGCCAATTATTCAAAGATCGGAATCTCTTGTACTTCTTAAATAAGCATCAGTTGGACTGTAGAACGCACGTTAGAAGATGTGGTGCGTCTATCCGTGTTGTCATGGAAACATGTACATGTGCAGGGGAAGTCGGAGCGTACGGCGGAGGAGAGCGACCGCCTGAGGAAGCTGATGCTTGAATGGCAGTTCCAGAAACGTCTGCAGGAGTCCAAGCAGAGCGACGAAGACGAGGACGATGAAGACGACGAGGACGTGGACACCATGCTGATCATGCAGAGGCTGGAGGCCGAGAAGAGAGCCAGGGTAAGGCAGGCGGGGTGGGGGAGCGAGGGGAGGCGGAGCTCCACATGTGCGCTCGCTGCTTTTGGCAGAAATAAACTTTCTGACTTCTGTTTTTTTCGAGCCGTCACCCATCAGCTGACAGAAAGCAAAGAGAGGAGGGGGCGAGCCTGATGGGGCGGGGGAGGGAAAAACAGAAGCCGACATGTCCCAGTGTGCATCTGCAACATGCTGCTGTCATCGCTTCGCTCTGCTGCTTAAATCTGATTGGCTGTGGGGGTGGTGGGCGGAGCCGGGAAGACAGTGGTTTAATCTGATTGGGTTTCTTCAGTTCAAATTATTACCAAAAAAACTATTTTAAATAAATTTTATTCATATTAAACTTTACATTTGAATATAAAGTGATTTAAATGTTTAAAAAAGCTCAATAAAATTGCTATAAAAGGCTTTTTGATTTAAAAATACTTATAATTACAATATATTTCATTATAAAAATTGGATAATTTCTCACTTAAAACAGGTTAATTGTTTAAACCAAATTCTTTTCAACACAATAAACAAATAAAACCCGGCATTTTTAATAACTTTAATAAACCATTTTAAAAATAACAAAATACAAACATATATGATTTAAATATTTAAAAACAGATAGTTTTCTTCCTGTTGGGAGATGTAGTCCTTCCAGCTGGGAGATGTAGTCCTTCCAGCTGGGAGATGTAGTCCTTCCTGCTGGGAGATGTAGTCCTTCCTGCTGGGAGATGTAGTCCTTCCAGCTGGGAGATGTAGTCCTTCCTGCTGGGAGATGTAGTCCTTCCCGCTGGGGGATGTAGTCCTTCCCGCTGGGAGATGTAGTCCTTCCTGCTGGAAGATGTAGTCCTTTCCGCTGGGAGATGTAGTCCTTCCTGTTGGGAGATGTAGTTCCTTCCTGTTGGGAGATGTAGTCCTTCGTGTTGGGAGATGTAGTCCTTCCTGTTGGGAGATGTAGTTCCTTCCTGTTGGGAGATGTAGTTCTTCCTCCTGGGAGATGTAGTTCATTCCTGTTGGGAGATGTAGTTCCTTCCTTTTGGGAGATGTAGTTCTTCCTCCTGGGAGATGTAGTTCATTCCTGATGGGAGATGTAGTTCTTCCCAGTTTTCTTAAGTAATTAAAGTCTTTTTTATGTAAATTAGGTGACTAATCCCCATAAAAACTGATGAAAAAATGAAGACAATTTCTTTGTCCATCGGGACATAAACACGGTCTGTTTGTAGACTTTGTTTCATTTGAGTTTGTTTTTTATCTTGAAACTGATTTAAAGCATTTACACTAAATGAGATTAAAAGTCTCCTGCTATAGGTCGGTGGGTGGAAATGGATTAAAACCAGGATGTTACTGGTGATCTGATTGGTTTGGTGTTTGTGTGAAATGAAACGTTTCACTCTCTGTCCTCTTCACCTTTACCTACTCTCTCCTTTTTTTCTAATTACATTGGATCCACATCTTCCTCTCCCACTTTCTGGGTGTGTCCCTCCATCTCTCTCCACTCTCACGGTCTCACTGCCACACCTTCATTTATCAAAGCTGTGCACAAAATAGTAGAAAACTAGAGTACAGGTGGTATTTATAAATTGAATTGAATCCGTCACTCCGAGGCGAACACGAGCTGTGATCTTGATGAATGCAGAGGCTGGATAGAAGCGTCAATATATTCAATATATTTACATAAAAACGCAACATATCTACGTTCCTACCCTCACCATGTTAACCAGGAAATACGTTCATACCCTCACCATGGTACCCAGGATCTACGTTCCTACCCTCACCATGGTAACAAGGATCTACGTTCTTACCCTCACCAAGGTAACCAGGATCTATGTTCCTACCCTCACCATGGTAACCAGGATCTATGTTCCTACCCTCACCCTGGTAACCAGGATCTATGTTCCTACCCTCACCATGGTAACCAGGATCTATGTTTCTACCCTCACCATGGTAACCAGGATCTATGTTCCTACCCTCACCATGGTAACCAGGATCTACGTTCCTACCCTCACCGTGGTAACCAGGATCTATGTTCCTACCCTCACCGTGGTAACCAGGATCTACGTTCCTACCCTCACCATGGTAACCAGGATCTATGTTCCTACCCTCACCATGGTAACCAGGATCTACGTTCCTACCCTCACCATGGTAACCAGGATCTATGTTCCTACCCTCACCATGGTAACCAGGATCTATGTTCCTACCCTCACCGTGGTAACCAGGATCTACGTTCCTACCCTCACCATGGTAACCAGGATCTACGTTTCTACCTTCACCATGGTAACCAGGATCTACGTTCCTACCCTCACCATGGATCGTGATCAACACAGCGTACATACAGTATCACGCGCTTCATCTTGCAAAACTAGCAGATTTTCATTTAGAATCCTATTTTTTTTTTTTGCTTCTTGTTGGAACTGAGCGTGAGCAGAGTGCGTACACTAAAATACTTCCTGCTCATGTTAGAATGTAGTCATGGCCAAGAACAACTTGCATCCGAATAATGACTGAATACTGAACAAGAAAGATCTCAAATTTTTTATTAACAGTTAAAGAATCATTTAAAAAAAAAGGTTCAAACTTTGTCTAAAGTTTAACACAAAATACGTCAATTACGTAAATTTACAATTTTTTTTACAAAACCTCTCCATTTGGCTAAGAGATTCATGCGAACCGCTTATGTTGTTTCTGACCAATCGAATCAGTTTGGTCGCACCGCAGCCACACGCCCCAACTTTGATAAATGAGATGCTCTCTCTCTCTCTCGTCTCTCTCTCTCTCTCTCGTCTCTCACTCTATTCTCTTCTTCTTCTTCAGCAACAGACTGCTGTCCCAGCTATCTCTGTGCTAGACTTGGTATGTTCTTCCTATTAATGACCAGTTTCCTGTCCCGGACAGTTACATCACCTCCTGTTTTCAGTCTGGGTTCACCTCCCTCCTGTTTCCTCTCTGTCTCCTCCCCCCCACTTCCCTCCACCCATCAGGACTAATATATGTCCTTTTTGTTTGGGGTTTGGACCTTAGGACAGACGATCCGGCAGGAGAGGGGGAGGGGACAGGGTGTGGGAGGGTGTCCATCTCTTTGTCCACTCAAAACAGCTGCTGGGGGGCGAAGGATGGGCGCGGCGGTGGGTCGGTCTTGTTTAAATTTTAAATAACATTCAAAACTACTTGCAGTGTTTTGAGTGAATATGGAGGTGGTCTCTGCATGGCACGGGGCGGGGCGGGGTCCATGCATGCTGGTCCTGCAAGCCGACACATGGCCATCCATTCATCATCCGTGTGTGTGTGTGTGTTTTCAGCAGAGCTTGGTGTCGCATGTTTTAAGGGTTCAGTTCAACCAAATTTTAAAAGTGCCTATTTTCTCTGTTTTCGCTCGTTTTACAGCAAACGTGACAAAAATAGAAACAAAAGTATTTTATTCATTTAAAAGAATTTATTAAAATGTTTGTTATGCTGATTATTTTTTTTAAAAGTCAAACTGAGAAAATATGTGAATGATTTTAACATTTTATCTGTTTTATAGAAACGTGAGTCGATCGTTTTCTCCGGCTCTTCGTCTGTTTACTTATTTCTCTTCATCTCTAGATTTTTTTATTTCAGTCCATCTTCTATCAGGATGCGCTGGTTCCTGAACTAGAAGCTCAGAACACAGTAAATCCATCTAGTTTAATGTTTTAATAAAGATAACTAAACATTAAGCATCGTTCTTCTCAGACCAAGAACGACCCGTAACACAAAAATCATAAGTCTTATGAAAACAGAAGATTTTAAATGTTTCTGATTGGCTGAAAGATGTCCAGTAGTTTCAGAAAATCTTTACCTCTGAAAGATGTTTAGGTTAAATAACCTCATTAGGTTTTTTTTTGTTTTTTTTTCATTTGACATTTTTGGAAATTTTAAAGATTTTTTTTTTTCTCTCATCTTCTGGATGAAAACAAGTGGTAAGAAGTGCCGTAAGCAGGGTAATCAGTGCCCGTTGAGCTGTTCATTAACCAAAGAAATGACAGTCATTAGTTTTTAATTAAGTTCCTCATCTGTGAGAAAATAAATGGTTCTTAATTATTAACACCTCGTCAGGTACGTTCCGTCATCTTCCGCTTGTTCCGGGGTCGGGTCGCGGGGGCAACAGCCTCAAACAGGCAGCCTAGGCCTCTCTCTCTCCGGCTGCATCCTCTAGCTCACCTGGAAGGATCCCAAGTCGTTCCCCGGCCAGCTGTGAGACATAGTCTCTCCAGCCGGTCCGGGGTCTGCCCCTTGGTCTCCTCCCGGTGGGACGTGCCCGAAACACCTCGCCTGCGAGGCGCTCGGGGGGCATCCTGACCAGATGCCCGAACCACCCCATCTGGCTCCTCTCGACCTGGAGGAGGAGCGGCTCGACACCGAGCTCCTCCCGGATGGCAGAGCTCCTCACTCGATCTCTGAGTGAAAGCCCAGCCATCCTGCAGAGGAAGCTCATTTCGGCCGCTTGTCAGGTACGACAAAGAAATAAATTCTAAAGAAATAGTTTGATTTCAAGTATCAGTACCCTCTATGGATTTTGAATCGATGCTTCCCTAATGTTTATTTATGTTCCATCAGCATTTTATCAGACAAGTTTACACCCGTTAAATCCATCAAGATTTATATTGGACTCATATAAAAAAATCTGCAGATTTGAGTTTAAAAAATGACTATAAATAAAAATAAAAACACAGAGATTGAGAATCGAACATATAAAGATAACGAGTTCAAAATGATCTAAAAAGCTGGAAAATCATCTGAAATCTGTCAGTTTTTGTCTCTTTCTGAGCTGAAGCAGAGCAGGCGTCTCCGGGGGGTGAATTTTAACCCTTTAATTAGTCCAAATAAAACTTAAACTTCTCCAAAGAACTGAAATGTATTTGTAGTCATTAGGAGGAGGGGTGGGGTGTGGGGGTGTTTGGTGTCCAGTCCGTGTTGGCTGCTGGTGCATGTTTGCTGCATGTTCCTGTGCTGTGCTGAACCCTCCTAGCACCCGCGCTATGCTAACTTCCTTTCCATCTGCCTTCATTACGGCGCCACCCAGCTGCAGGACGAGGAGCGGCGACGTAAGCAGCAGCTGGAGGAGATCCGGAAACGAGAGGCGGAGGAAAGAGTGAAGCAGGAAGAGGAAAGGAGGTGGAGAGAGGAGGAGAGAGCGAGGAGAGAGGCCGAGGAAAAGGTCGGTTTGTCTCAACAACAATCAGACTGTATCTGACCGTCCCGGGTTCGACCAACAACTCAACTCTAATTTAACCCTAAAATTAATCTGGCAAATAAAATGTTGACCAATAGGAGTCCAGGAAGATTTTCAAAGGTAGTTTTTTAGCTTTAATTTTTCCTTCAAATAAACTTTATTCTGAAAATCCATCGATTGTTAAAAAGTCAGGAGTTTTTTTATTATGTCTAAAAAAAATTCTATATAAAAACATTTTAATTTTCTTCATGCTTATTTAAGTCATTAATGAGATTCAGAATACATGGTTGTTCTTGGCCGTGCTTTTTGTTCTCCTACACAGGAAGTGTTTCAGTACAGGTGTTCTGCTCACGCTCAGTCCCAACATCGAGAGATATATTTTTATCCAAGTGCAATAAAATCAGAATTTAAAATAATCTGCTCGAGTTTTGACGCACAGTCTGTGACCTCCATGAGAACAGTGAGCGAGAGGAGGGGGAAACTGAATGAAAAGATACCAACCATGTAAAAAAATAAGTCCCACTAATAAGAAAACTTGAACCAAATGAGAGTAAAGATCTTGTTTCCTGCTTTCTGATTGGTCGAACCCCTGGATGGTCACCCACCATGTGATCCTTTATAATCTAATTCTAACTGGTTTTTAAATGAAAATATTTCATGTTGTTTTTTTCATGTAATGATTTGATGTTGCACGTGTCCCTCCCCCCCTCCCCCGTGTGAGTGTCGTGCTCCCACCATCCTCAGCATGGGGTCTCATCGTGTCTCTAGAGTTTAAAGCAGTTCTGAGTTTTATGGGTGTTTTTATTTGAGTTTTTTGTTCTCATTTCATTCATTTTTGGCCCAGAAATGATTTGTCTTTATTATTTTGGAAATGCTGCCCCTCCTCCCCCAGAGTCTCCGTCCTCCCCACATGCATTTACACCCACATTCTCCTCGCCCACATCACACACCCACTAACTCCTCCCAGTTTCTTCAGATCCGCCGTCTGCAGGAGGGTTAAATCTCCCCCTCCTCCTGACAGACTCAAACCACATGAAACCCATCAAACAGACTTCAGCATCAAAGCTGGTCGGGCGCTAACACACCCAGCCCACAAGGAGCCCCCTCGTCCCCATGGAGAGCCGAGGACCACACACACGCATGATGGGGGAGGACACGGTGGTCTGTCAGAGCAGGTGGTTTAGAAACAAATCAACTGGAATTGAAATGTTTTTCTACTGGAGTCAGAGTTTATCTGAAGGTTTTAAATAAATGGTTTGTTTACTTACTGAGACGAGAGGGCGTGGTAGGTCCTGACCAGGGGGTCGGCAACCCACGGCCTTCTCAGTCTTACTTTGCAGCTTTCAAAGACAGACTGGCGCCACCTAGTGACCCCACTCAGTTTAACTTTACTAGGTCGAGGATTGCAGGCTTTAGTTTATGACTGCAGCGATGATGGCGTCCGTCCTCCATGTTTGTAGTTCTGTAGCTGAAAAGATTACCCACACACAGCGGAGCGAGTTAGCTCCAAGGCTGTGAGGTCAGACTGTTTCCACAGAGACATAGAACCATTCTGATTGGTCAGACTTAAATGGGTTGTTAATTGATTAAAATGTTTGAAGTTCATCCTAAAAAACAACCTGGTAGAGGTTTTATTTTTTTATGGAAACGGATCCAAATGGTTGTTACGGTTTAAAATGTTGCAGATTGCTGGTCTGGTCAGGGTTTGGTAGGTCTGGTCTGGTCAGGGTTTGGTAGGTCTGGTCAGGGTTTGGTAGGTCTTGTCAGGGTCTGATAGGTCTGGTCAGGGTTTGATAGGTCTGGTCTGGTCAGGGTCTGATAGGTCTGGTCTGGTCAGGGTTTGGTAGGTCTGGTCTGGTCAGGGTTTGGTAGGTCTGGTCTGATCAGGGTCTAATAGGTCCAATAGGTAGGTCCCATAGTTCCAGTCTTTAGGACCCATAGCGGTCTAGCTGAACCCCGGTAGAGCCCCGTGCTGGTGGGAGCGTTCTAACAGCTTGTCCCCCTCCCTCCAGAGGAGACAGGAGGAGGAGTACTACACCCGCCTGGAGGCGGAGCGGCGGCGGCAGCATGAGGAGGCGGAGAGAAAGCTGCTGACCCCCGAGGAGCCGGCCGGTCTGTATCGGCCCCCGCTGCCCCGGGATTACCAACCCCCCGCCCCGCACAACCCTACTAACAGCCCCCCACCGCCCCCACAGAGAAACACCTCCTACCTCAAAACGCAGGTCGCCTCCCCCGACACGCTCTACACCGCCAAGTTTATCCCCTACGCGGGCGATGAGGAAGACGAGGAGGAAGGCCAGACAGGTCAGGCCAAACTATCGGCGACCCGGAAGTCGTACGGCGACCTCCCGGCCTCCGCCAATCACAGCAAGCCTCAGCCGCCGCCCACTGCGCGCAAGCCCCGCCCTCTTTCTGACGGCATCTTCCTGTCTGGCTCCTTCCAGCCGCCAATCAACAACTCCAACAGTACAGCCCCCCCTCTCCCCGCCAAACCAGGTTTCACACCCACAGGAAGCTACACAGGTAGAGCCAAGGCGGAGTCACGGTCGCCGCGGCGCCCTCTCATCTTTTCATCTCTTCTCCTTTTGGTTTCCTTTTACAGGGTTTATTTTCATGTTTACATTGGGGTTTTTAGCTCCTCCCTCTTCTTCCTCCAGCCAATCAGATTAGTTTTGTCTACCCTGATAATCACGATCAGAAAAAGCAATCGATAATCTCGCCGCCACTGTACTGCCGATCAGAGCCAATCAGAGTCCATCGTACTGTTGGTGTTGTCGCTCGCCGTCGCTGCTTTGCTCTTCTCTGCTTAGCGGCCGAGACACGCCCATCCATCTCATCAACATGTCACACGGCAGCAGCATCAGGAAGTCCGTCTCTTTAAGGTCGTTCAAACAGCATCAAAAACATCGGATTCTGGATCAAATCATAAAAAAAAATTATACTTTGTTTTAACTGCAAAAACATAAAGAAAAGAACAATGATTATTATGAGTGTTCCTCAGGTTGAAGTAAAAACTCCCTCAAGCAGAACATCCTAACCACAAAGCAGGGCTGCTCGATACGTTCAGATTAAAACGTCAACGTTTAAAGAAATGAACGCATCAAGACAGACCGCTTTAGAAATGTTTTCATTTCTTCTGCTGGCGTCACTGGTTTTAGTCGAAACGTTTCTCACACTCGTTCTTTACTCGATGATCCATTGCTCTAGTCTGTCCTCCACTCGTTCTATCGATGATCCACTGCTCTAGTCTTTCCTCCACTCGTTTACTCGATGATCCATTGCTCTAGTCTGTCCTCCACTCGTTTACTCGATGATCCATTGCTCTAGTCTGTCCTCCACTCGTTCTATCGATGATCCACTGCTCTAGTCTTTCCTCCACTCGTTTACTCGATGATCCATTGCTCTAGTCTGTCCTCCACTCGTTTACTCAATGATCCATTGCTCTAGTCTGTCCTCCACTCGTTCTATCGATGATCCATTGCTCCAGTCTGTCCTCCACTCGTTCTATCGATGATCCATTTCTCTAGTCTTTCCTCCACTCGTTTACTCGATGATCCACTGCTCTAGTCTTTCCTCCACTCGTTCTATCGATGATCCATTGCTCCAGTCTTTCCTCCACTCGTTTACTCGATGATCCATTGCTCTAGTCTTTCCTCCACCTCGGACCACCTCGTCTTATGTCCATAGAAACTCAGCTGCGTCTTCTTGAACCTGTTAGAACTCGTTTTCCAGCTTCCATCGATTCATTCATCTTAAATTCTCTGGATTTCCATGTTCTTCCTCGTAGCTGATGAAGTTCAGTTTAAACTGTGTTTCATTTTCAGAGTCGTTAAAAATAACCAACATAACAGTCCATACTCACACAGAGGACACACTTCTCTCACACTAGGGCATCTTATGGTTGTGAAAATATGATTTATAAATCTGAATACTTGTAACTTTAAACCTGAATTAGTCGTGTTAAGATTTAAAAATAATGATTTCCTTCAATTAGGACTCAAAGATCCATCAACGGTGATGTCATCAATTATACCATCATTTGACCGTTAAAATAAAAAACATTCTATTCCGCCATCTTCTGCTTATCTGTGGCCGGGTCACGGGGTAACAGCCTCAGACTGGAAGCCCAGGGTTCTCTCACCCTGGCTGCCTCCTCCATCTCACCCAGGAGGATCCTGAGGTGTTCCCTGTCCATCTGTGAGACGTCGTCTCTCCAGCAGGTCCGGGGTCTGACTCTTGGTTACACCTTGGATGCACCTCACCAGTGAGGGTTGTATCCTAATGCCCGAGCCTCCCCATCATAATCCACATTATTTCCAGGGACTGTGTTCAATGTGCCGTTAAAGCAGTTTCTATTATGGGTCGTTTCCCCTTTAAGGAGCGGCGCGGTTTGATGATGTCATATTTAAACGTCTGTTTGTTTCCTTCTTTTTTTTAAATCAAATCTCCTCTGGATATATTTTTTAATTTTGTTCCGAAAAAGCATCTAAAGAAATAATTTCTCTAATAAATATCGATTGCGATATCGTATCGTGCAGCCCTGCGAGTTGAAAATAAAAAAATGTAAGATTTCAAATTAAAAGACTTCATAAAAGAAAACATTTAAACTGAAAGATTCTGATTTAAACGTTTTTTTTTTCCTGTTGCTGCTGCTTAATAAATAATAATAAAAAAAAATCTACAGAATTTCAAAGTAAAATGAAATCCCACTAACGTCCCACACTCACCCCCCCTCTCTCATGCACCCCCCTGCATGTTTTACCTGCAGCTCATGCACCAATCAGCATGCAGCACAGCTCTCTCTGGTTGCCAGGGGAACCGGCTTGATGTCTTTTGCTTTTTTCTTGTCGGAGCTTTTCCTGCATCTCTAGCTTCTCTAACGTTTGACTAAACCGGACTCCAGTTCCCAGAGGCCTTTGCAGCAGAAGCGTCTTTTCTGTTGGGGGGGGAGAGGATCAGCCTAAGAAGCCCAGGCTCTTTCAGCTCACCCGGGAGGATCCTGAGGTGTTCCCTGCTCCAGCGGGTCTGGTCCTCTAAACCTTGTGGTTTAGAGGGTTAGAGACCCCGCCTCTTCTACAGCTCGTTTCTTCCTGCGTTGGTCCTCAAAGGGTTTTACTTTGTAGCTCCCGTTCATTCTCATCTGATGGTGGAAGCTGACATGCAAGCTGGAAACCACCATCAGGAGACACTGGAGGTTCAGTGTCTTGATCAGGGACATCTCGACATGAACTCCAGGCGGGGAATCGAACCGGTGTGAAGGTGTCGGAGTGCCAGGAGTTACTTTGACGTAACTCAGAAGAAACCAAACGTAAGACTAGTAGACAGAAGCTGAAATGAAGCATTCGAAGCAGTGAGGAAACAGCCTGTCAAAGATGACAGCGTCCGTCCTCCATGTTTGTAGTTCTTTCACCCACGTGACTTAAACCCGCAAGTCGACCATTTTGGATCAAACATCAAGTTGAGAATCACTTGAACCTCCTCCAGAGGTCGATGTGAACACCTGATGCAGCCAGTTTTTATTTCACTGACAGATCAGTGTGTGTCACACGGAGTTTCCCTCTGACTCCACTGTGCGACATCACCGCGGCTACACGATATCGACGCCTCACTAATGAGGACGCGTAATAACGGGCAGTTTAACCGCATGATCCATACATGGAGTTCTAGAGGTGTGGTTGGGGCGGGATGGAGATCAAGTACTCGAAGGTGGGATTTATGGAAGTTAAGAGGGTTTTTTTTCTGGCGTGAACAACGGTGCATGAACCTCGTCGTGACCTGGTCCGACTGAAAGAGAAAAGGTCAAGGGGACTGAGTCCACAGAGAGCCACACCTTCACAGCTGCCCATCTTCTGTAGATGCTGCTTTTCTCTGTTTCTGCTGCCGTTTCTGCTTCCTGTTCTTTCCTAACGCGGGGGGTCACGGGGCGAGGGCAGGGCTGGTTCACCGCTCACAGAGTCTCTGGAGTCTCGGGCAGCCGTGAGCCAGCTGTTTGCCCTCCCAGATGTTTTCCTCTCTGTGATAAAACGCTGACTGTCGTTCTGCTGAACAGGGCTTAACTCGTACACTGGAAACTCAGCAGGAGTTGTAGGATCAGGAGAAGTCTACAAGGACCCGAGAGACAAGCGGACTAAAAGGTAAAGTTTACCTCATGTGGTTTAAAAAATCTTCCCAGCTGCAGCCTCCAGCTCACCCATGAGGATCCTGAGGGGAATGTAAAACCTGGTTACCATAGTGAGGGTAGGAACGTAGATCCTGGTTACCATGGTGAGGGTAGGAACGTAGAACCTGGTTACCATGGTGAGGGTAGGAACATAGATCCTGGTTACCATGGTGAGGGTAGGAATTTGGATCCTGGTTACCATGGTGAGGGTAGGAACGTAGATCCTGGTTACCATGGTGAGGGTCGCTCGTCACAATGACGGATCAAACTTAGACAAAAGTTTTTTGAAAACTTTATTTTATTTAATATTTATTTTTAAACCAAATAAATTGAAGATTGTCGCCCTCTTGTGGCAACATAAACTATATGCACATGTGTTTGTGTCGGTTTTTTTTCTCGCCATCTAAGTGGTGGAAAATTTAATTGTTAATTTTAACAAATTAAAGGACAACAAAAAGAAAGTCTCAACATCTGGAAGTAAAAAAAATATGTTTAAAAAATTTAAACAATCTATAGAATTTAATTTTTTTCATTATATTTATTTTTTTTTAAATGTGATAAAAATGATTTATTTTATAATTTTTTTTCATATTGAAAAATTTGAGTCTTTAGTTTATATTCATAATTTTAAAAATTAGGGATGAGGGATTACACAGTGTTTATCTAGTTTAATTTTCCGCCACCAGATTGAGACTTTACTTGCGTGTCCAAATGTTGCCACCAGAGGGCGTTCCTGTAATTAATTTAATGTTTATTTTTACAGGATTTAAATAGTCTGAGTTTTTTGTCTCCATCTAGTGGAGGAAAAAAGGTACTACATACACTCTCACTGCGTGCCTCTTGTGTTTTTGCAGCCAGGAGCAGGAGAACTCGATCCCCAGCGGCGCTCCGGAGAACCTGACCTTTAAAGAGCGCCAGCGTCTTTTCTCTCAGGGGAAAGAAGTGTCCAACAAAGTGAAAGCGTCTCGTAAACTGATGGAGCTGGAGAACGAGCTCAACACCAAGCAGTAGAGCCGCCTTAACGTGGCCTCCTCGTATCCGGCACAGAGATCTAATAATAAGCACTGTATAAAGTTTTAATTCTTAACTAGACTTTAAAGCAAAAGAGGGTTAAATATATTTTTTTTTTCGGGCAGAAAGTTTAAGAAAGTTGAATCTCATTTTACTATTTTTTTTTAAATAGCTTCCAGATTTTGAGCAGTTTTATTATTTTATGCTGATTTTTTTTCTCACTTTAATTCTTTTAAATTCAGACCAAGATTTTTTTTTTTTTAGTTTTTTTTTTTTAATCAAAAAACACTGTTTTATTTCTTTATTTTCTTGAGGAGGAAAAAAAAAAACAGTGTAAATATTCTGTCTAAACTACTGTAAAAAAAACAAACAAAAAAAAAACAGCCCGAGAATTAAAAAAATAAAACATCCTGTGGAATTTAAATCAATTTATTTCCTTTTTTTGTGAAGTTAAATTTGACCAATTTTTTTTTTTAATTACAACCCGGGTCGTTTTAAATGAGTCACAGGTATTTATTAGTTTCTGTGGAGATGAGGCGTTTAAGGACCTCTCGTACTGTGGTTTAAATAAGTACTCAGTGTTTCCTTGATTTTCACATCAACGAATCCCGGATTTAAAAAAAACACAAAACCCTCCGAATCCTCCTTCAAAATAAAATGAACTGAATCATTTAAATGGTTTCATGTTTAGCCTTTTTGTAAATCATTAATAAAGATTTTTTCAACTGAATGGAAATGTTTTGTTTACTTTTAGTTAAAAAAAAAACTAAGGCTCTACTTCAAGCTCCTTCCTCTATCTCTGAGTGAGAGTCCAGCCTTCATTTAAGCCACCTGTATCCGTGATCTCGTACTTCCAGTCACCACCCACAGCTGGTTACCATGGTGAGGGTAATAATGTAGATCCTGGTTACCATGGTGAGGGTAGGAACGTAGATCCTGGTTACCATGGTGAGGGTAGGAATGTAGATCCTGGTTACCATGGTGAGGGTAGGAACGTAGATCCTGGTTACCATGGTGAGGGTAGGAATGTAGATCCTGGTTACCATGGTGAGGGTAGGAACGTAGATCCTGGTTACCATGGTGAGGGTAGGAACTAGATCCTGGTTACCACGGTGAGGGTAGGAACGTAGATCCTGGTTACCACGGTGAGGGTAGGAACGTAGATCCTGGTTACCATGATGAGGGTAGGAACATAGCTCCTGGTTACCATGGTGAGGGTAGGAACGTAGATCCTGGTTACCATGGTGAGGGTAAAAACGTAGATCCTGGTTACCATGGTGAGGGTAAAAACGTAGATCCTGGTTACCATGGTGAGGGTAAAAACGTAGATCCTGGTTACCATGATGAGGGTAGGAACATAGCTCCTGGTTACCATGGTGAGGGTAGGAACGTAGATCCTGGTTACCATGGTGAGGGTAAAAACGTAGATCCTGGTTACCATGGTGAGGGTAAAAACGTAGATCCTGGTTACCATGGCGAGGGTAGGAACGTAGATCCTGGTTACCATGGTGAGGGTAAAAACGTAGATCCTGGTTACCATGGCGAGGGTAGGAACATAGATCCTGGTTACCATGGTGAGGGTAGGAACATAGAACCTGGTTACCATGGTGAGGGTAGATAGACTTGAAAATCAAGAGCTTTGCTTTTCGGCTCAGCTTTTCTTCACCTCGACGGATTGATGCAGCGTTCTAATTGTTGCAGACGCTGCACTGATCCGTCTGATCTCCCGCTCCATCCTCTTGAACTCCTCCAGTTGGGGCAGAAACCTCTCTGACCTGCAGTGGGCGCTCTACCCCTCTAAACCAAATGCCCGAACCAATGTTTTTTTTTTTACATCTGTTTAGTTTTTAAAGCATAAAAAAACACGTTTTGGAATTTTTTAACATGTTTATAAAAAACAAAAAATTAATCAGAACCACAACATTTAAATTTGACGAAAACAGTCCAAAGAAAACGTAAAAATAATCAAAATTGAATAAAAACAAAAAAAATTCCATCTTTTCTGATTTTAGTAAATATCATGATTTTCTTTTAAAAATGACACTTTTTCTTTAAGTCGGGAAACCTGTAAAAAAAAAAAAAAAAAAAAAAAATCAATAGGATGAACGCTTTCAAAATAAAAGTCATTTAAAGATTTCGATCTTCATACTTACGATTTCTCCTTTCGTGTGGACTAGCCCATGGCGATGAGGGGGCGCCGCGGGAACTTTCCACCTGGAACCTGAAAAAAATAAACAAAAACAAGGTCAGTGTTTCCTTCTATCGGTCACACGTCGACACTCGACGGCGGGCGTTACCTGAATCCAATAACCTCGTCCATGTAGTAGGCATGTCCTGCATCCACCAGCTGTTTGGCGACATGGACGCCGTCTGCCATGACGTCCACCTTCCACCGATGTGTAAATGTGTGACGAAACACAACCTTCAGTTTCTTCTTGTCCACGAGCTGCTCAAAGAAGAGCTTCGCCTCGTCCGTCCACTCCCCGTCTGGGCTAACGGGTTCCACTCCTCTCATGGAGCAGGGGCGGGTCACTTTGGGGTACTGCCTGAACTCTGGTGGAAGCGTCTTCAAGGACGAACGGCCAGAGACGCTCAGAGAGAATCCATTGTCCACCATGTTCAGTTTGATGGCGGCGGCGTCGACGTGGGTTATTTCAGCTCTACAATTGCCGAAATTTGACTTTAATAGGCAGCAGACGCCGGGCACCAGGTGGGACTCGGGGAGGGTCGGCAGCTCTCCCCGCGGGTTCTCCAGCATAATGGACAGTTTGTTTAGTGTCGGAAATAAATCTTCGTTAACGAGACAGAAATCGAACGGAGATTTGATGGCGACGGCGAAACCGGAGTAGGTTTTGTTGAACTCTAACGCGGGAAAGGGAAGTCGCAGCAAAGACGGGTATTCAGTCAGGCAGGGCGGGACTTCAGACGAGCAGGGCGGGACTTCAGACGAGCAGGGCGGGACTTCAGACGAGCAGGGCGGGACTTCAGACGAGCAGGGCGGGACGTCAGACGAGCAGGGCGGGACTTCAGACGAGCAGGGCGGGACTTCAGACGAGCAGGGCGGGTCTTCAGACGAGCAGGGCGGGTCTTCAGTCAGGCAGGGCGGGACTTCAGATGAGCAGGATGTGACATCAGACGAGCAGGGCGGGTCTTCAGACGAGCAGGGCGGGTCTTCAGACGAGCAGGGCGGGACGTTAGACGAGCAGGATGTGACATCAGACGAGCAGGGCGGGACGTCAGACGAGCAGGGCGGGACGTCAGATGAGCAGGATGTGACATCAGACGGGCAGGTCGGGTTTTCAGCTGGATTTTGAACCTCCGTGATTAAATTCGTCATCCAAACATTTTCAGCTGTCGAGTAAATCTCAAACATCAGCTGGATTTCTGAGCCTCTGACCGGATGCCAGGGCTCGCGTCCGTTTCCCTCTTCGTCCTTGGCGTTCAACTCGCACAACATCGCCAACCCTGGGAACTTCAGGCCTTCGGGTCGCTCTCGGACGGAGCGGTTCGGGACGGTTTTCATGAGCCCGTAGTCCACCAGTAAAACGCGACACGTGTTGTTTTTTCGACGTCGGACGACGGCTCGTTGCCACGCTTCCCTGCCCACCTGGACCAAACACTCCAGGCCTTTCTTGACGTTCTTCGGTCCGACTTTTTTATTCTTCTTGATATTTTTGGCTAAAAACGCTTCCAGATGCTTCAGCAGGTCGTCGCTCCGACGGAGTCTGACGTAGAAGTTGCCGCCTTTCTTGACCGACAGAACCGTGACGCTCTCGGTTTGTCCCGTTTCGATCGAAGGGGTTTCCGTTTCACCCGCTGTTTTAAAAGACAGCGCCAGCGCCGCCCTCTTGTGCTTCTTGTGCTTTCGCCTGAAGAGAGTCACGAATCTCACGCTCAGCTTGTTCGCGAAGCGGCCGGTTTTCGCAACTTTGGTGACTCGATACGTTTCGCATCTCTTCGCGGGCGGTGTGCTTTGTTTGTTTACACCTTGGCGGGCTTCGACCTCGCCGCCGGGGACGGCCTCTTTCTCAGGAACCATAACTTTTACGATCCAGTGTTTGTCCCGCTGGGAGACAAACTCCACCATGACAGACTTCTCCCTTCCGAGGTCGGCGACGGAACCGGCTGTTTTGTGCCAGCTTAGTTTTAGCGGCGAGCACGGAAACGCCAGCCTCGGCAGGGTCTGATGCTCCTCTGGTAAAAGGAAGAGGTTCGTCTTGCTCGAGACCACCGAGTTCCCGTAGTCGATAAACCTCACCTTAAAGTGATTACTGTCTTCACGTCTCTCCACGACCGCGCGGTGCAGGACGCCGCCGTGCTCGTCAAACGTGGCCAAAACTGCACCGCCGATTTCCACCGAGGAGACCTTCTGTAACGACGCTTTGACGGAATCCGAGTTCAGAGCTTCCTTCATTTTGGAGACGGCGGCTTTATCCTCCGACAGCTGCAGGAAGAACTCGTTTGTCGAGTCGACATGAGAAACGAAACACATGGCCCGGAAACCCGCCTTGAATATTTTCTTGGAGACTTCGTCCAGCGACGTGAGTCTGTGGGCCTTTTCAACGGGAGTCGTTTCTTCTTCCGGACGATTCGGTCGATTCCTCGAACCGACGGGCGAGGTTAGTTTGAGGGAACGACTCGTGACGAGCTGCTTCACCTTTTCGTTGACGTTCAGCTCGCCGTCAAACAGCTCGACATCAAACGACCCGTCCTCTCTCCGTCCTCGTACGACCGCCCTCATCTCCTTGTTCTGGATCTGTTCCTGGAGCCATTCTTTAGCGTCCGCTAACAGCTCGCCCGCAGGCACCGAATCAAGGTGGAACCTCACAGCCTGCATGGGCGTACGCAGCAGAACCTCGCTGGTCTCGGGAATGGGGTGGACCTGCTTTGTCTCAGCGACGTACCTGTTGCCATAATCGACGTAAAAGACGCTGAGATGCTCGGGCGACGGCGTGGGCTCGGCCACCGCCCTGTACCAGTTTCCGTCAGAGTATTCTGCCAGGCAGAGCTTCTTCACTCGGCTCGTTCGGTCTTGCGCTATCGTCTTCAGCTCCTCTTGGATTTTACTTTCGAGCAGTTCGATTTCTCTTAAATTTTTATCGAGCTGGCAGTAGATCTCAGACTGATTGCTTATGTGGGTAACGAACACTTTCAGACTGTTCCCGGCGCTCAGACCGAACGATGAGTAAGCGAAACACTGCTGAGATTCCCCTGGTTGAATCGTCCGTGTTGGGTCCAGCTGGGCTGGCATCGAGCTGTCCCTTCCCTCGTCTCCAGTGGGCTGCGGGCCACTTGTCTCGTCCTTGAGGTCGTCACTTGGCACCATGTAGTCCTCTAAGTCCGGGCAACCCATCACAAGGTCGACAAGGCTTTCACCGCTTTCTTCGTCAAAGAGGTCGACTTTGAGTTTCGTCGGGAATATTTGGCAAACGTGAATTTTCAAGGCTTTGCCCGAGACGGCTCTGCGGAACAGCTGGCATTGTTTGGTCGACCAGATCTCGTCCGACGCGAACGCCTTCGACAGAGTGCAACACATGGCAAACGGCGACGGCCTGGCGATTTCCGCTGGGATGTGTTTTATTAAATCGTGTGGCACCATCGCTATGTTTCCAAAGTCGATGAAGAGGACTTCGGATCCGTGCGTTAGAGTATCGATAACCAAAGCCCGGTAAAAGTGGAAGTCCTTCTCAAACATGGCACAGCACTGCGCCCCGAGCGGCGGGTCGACCAGAGTTTCCTTGTCTAGGTCGAGCCCGTTGAAGTGATCGGCCAGTTTCTCCATCATTTCCTCGAACTCACTGTTGCGCCGTTCAGTTCGGATCCAGAAGTCGTTCGGGTTGAGGGCGGTCTCGACGTAGCCCACAAACGTCGAGTCGATATAGATTTGTTCGATCCTGAGGATGTTTATTAAGATATCGGCCTTGACCTGTTCGCAAAATAAATAACCACCATCAATTGGCTCTTCGACTTTTGGGGTGATGGCCTTGGCACCCTTTGGGGCGGCGTCTGTTTGCTTTTTGACCTCAGTCAGGTAGACTCTGTGACGATGCCTTTGGGAGTCGAACCCGATCACTTCCATCACCATCTCTCGGCCGAACAAACCTTTTTTCAGGAAACCCAGCTGTTGTTTTTTGAGAATTGGGTCAGAAAAGGTGAGGGCACATGGGACGGCTTTGGCGGGTATGGACGCAAACTCAGTTGGAAGCTGATAGATGTTGTCGACGTGGACGGACTCGATGGCTCCGTAGTCGATTAACATCACGTTGACTTTAGAGTCGACGGGCAGGAAGAGAAAGAATCCCCGGTACCATCCTTCGTCTTTTCCTTTGACGGCACAAAGCGGACCCACCTTTTCCGACGGGCCGGACACTTTCCTCTTTTTCAAACAAGTTTCTTTCAGTTTCTGTGACATTTTTGCCAGATAGTCACCGGTTGTCGTTTGCTGGCAGTAAAAGAACTCCGGGTTGATCGCGGCAGTCAGTCGGACGTTGCCACGAGTCCCACAAGTTAACTGAGGCACGTAGAGAGTGAGAAACTCTTCGTACCTCCTCGAACTAAATGGATTCAGTGACTGACCCGACATCGTCAGCGCTTCGGGACTTTTATGTGTGGCTCGTTCGTTGAGGGTCAGCTCGGCCAAGAGCAGAAAGGTGTTCATGTCAACGTGCTTTCCGAAGCCATGTTTAACGAGCTCGATATTTATTTCGGGTAATTCTAGTAAAAAGGCGTCAGACGGAAAGCGGGCTTTGATGGAGCCTTTGAACCTCCGGTTAGTCAGACTCGACAGATAAGTCTTGAAGACCGAGTGAACAGACGACTGGAAAACCAGGACGTTCGACAGAAAACCAGACACTCGATTCGCTGGGAGGGAGAAGAAGTCGCTCGAGCACATTGAGATGCGGCTCTTGTCGACGCTTATCCCGTAATCGTAATCAATGAGATAGACGTCAAACTGGTCGTCCCTCCGGCCCTGAACCTTTCCTCGGCACCAGACAGCGTCTGAGTCCTCCACGAGACAATACTGTCCGACATCTACCACACCTGCGGTCTTTGGTTTGTTCTGGATTTCTTTTTGAACAATGTTGAAATCGAGTTCACAAACCTCAGGATTCTGAGCCACGAAGTGAATCAAGGCCTCGTCGGGGTACCACTCCAAGCCAGTCAACTTGATAAGTACTGGCCCACCTTCGATATGTGCCACCAAACTGGAAACTTCTGACCTACAAAAAAAAAGGAAAATTTGAATAAAATTGTTCATAAAACAATTTAATGCAAGATTAATTGTTTTTACTGATCATTTAAAGAGATACAACTTAATTCTGCTGAGTTTTTAGATGTGGGCGAGCCCTGGGGCTCGATTTAATTTCACAATGGCAACTAGGTCAAGTATTGCGATGCTGGTAAATTGAACAGAGACGACGAGCAGGACTTAAACACATACAGTACAGACCAAAAGTTTGGACACACCTTCTCATTCAAAGAGTTTTCTTTATTTTCATGACTATGAACATTGTAGATTCACACTGAAGGCATCCAAACTATGAATTAACACATGTGGAAGTATAGTACATAACCAAAAAGTGTGAAACAACTGAAAATATGTCATATTCTAGGTTCTTCAAAGTAGCCACCTTTTGCTTTGATTACTGCTTTGCACACTCTTGGCATTCTCTTGATGAGCTTCAAGAGGTAGTCACCTGAAATGGTTTTCACTTCACAGGTGTGCCCTGTCAGGTTTAAAAAGTGGGATTTCTTGCCTTATAAATGGGTTTGGGACCATCAGTTGCATTGTGGAGAAGTCAGGTGGATACACAGCTGATAGTCCTACTGAATAGACTGTTAGAATTTGTATTATGGCAAGAAAGAAGCAGCTAAGTAAAGAAAAACGAGTGGCCATCATTACTTTAAGAAATGAAGGTCAGTCAGTCCGAACAATTGGGAAAACTTTGAAAGTGTCCCCAAGTGCAGTCTCAAAAACCATCAAACGCTACAAAGAAACTGGCTCACATGCGGACCGCCCCAGGAAAGGAAGACCAAGAGTCACCTCTGCTGCGGAGGATAAGTTCATCCGAGTCACCAGCCTCAGAAATCGCAGGTTAACAGCAGCTCAGATTAGAGACCAGGTCAATGCCACACAGAGTTTTAGCAGCAGACACATCTCTCGAACAACAGTTAAGAGGAGACTGTGTGAATCAGACCTTCATGGTAGAATATCTGCTAGGAAACCACTGCTAAGGACAGGCAACAAGCAGAAGAGACTTGTTTGGGCTAAAGAACACAAGGAATGGACATTAGACCAGTGGAAATCTGTGCTTCGGTCTGATGAGTCCAAATTTGAGATTTTTGGTTCCAACCACCGTGTCTTTGTGCGACGTAGAAAAGGTGAACGGATGGTCTCTACATGCCTGGTTCCCACCGTGAAGCATGGAGGAGGAGGTGTGATGGTGTGGGGGTGCTTTGCTGGTGACACTGTTGGGGATTTATTCAAAATTGAAGGCATACTGAACCAGCATGGCTACCACAGCATCTTGCAGCGGCATGCTATTCCATCCGGTTTGCATTTAGTTGGACCATCATTTATTTTTCAACAGGACAATGACCCCATACACACCTCCAGGCTGTGTAAGGGCTATTTGACCAGGAAGGAGAGTGATGGGGTGCTGCGCCAGATGACCTGGCCTCCACAGTCACCAGACCTGAACCCAATCGGGATGGTTTGGGGTGAGCTGGACCGTAGAGTGAAGGCAAAAGGGCCAACAAGTGCTAAGCACCTCTGGGAACTCCTTCAAGACTGTTGGAATAGCGTTTCAGGTGACTACCTCTTGAAGCTCATCAACAGAATGCCAAGAGTGTGCAAAGCAGTAATCAAAGCAAAAGGTGGCTACTTTGAAGAAGCTAGAATATGACATATTTTCAGTTGTTTCACACTTTTTGGTTATGTACTATACTTCCACATGTGTTAATTCTTAGTTTGGAAGCCTTCAGTGTGAATCTACAATGTTCATAGTCATGGAAATAAAGAAAACTCTTTCAATGAGAAGGTGTGTCCAAACTTTTGGTCTGTACTGTACATCCATTCGCCATGTTTGTAGTTCTTTAGCTGAAGATGCCGTACGGTCCGTGTACCTGTACAGTAGACTCTGATTTTCAACTTCATTGTTTTGTGTTGGACAGTTGTTTTTTTAGAAATCGTCCGGCTAGCTCCTGACGGCTAGCTGGTTCTGGAGTCATTCTGCTGTTGACATCCATGTTGACATGCAGGACCAGCTGCTGGCTCTTGGAGCCTCAATCCGTCGTGTCTGGAGGAGTTGGTTCAGTCCTGAGGGAGCTGAGGAGAAGGAGACGGTCTAGAGGAGGTGCTTCCTGTGTTTTCACGGTTTCCATGGAAACCTCCGGTTGTTCGCTTGAGGAACTGGAGGCGCTCACTCAGACCCAGTGAAATACAGAGAGACCAGTTTGGTGTTCTTCACTGCAGCATGGTTTTGTGGATCCATTTCGGACTCCAGCTTTTGGGTTGCCAGGTTGGACACAGTGCGACCGGACTGGGCCGCCGGTGGGTAGGGGCGATGGGTCATCGAGGTGTTTACACTACAGTGCTTAAATTTACCTTCGGGGTTTAATAAAGTTCATTCAATTCAAATACAGTGCAGTCAGAGCTAGACTGGTTACCTCTCTCAAGTCATTTTTCAAAATGGCGGAGGAGTGATCTTTAGGTACTCATTGAGGTGTGAGACAGGAAGAATGAGAAATGCCTTGACACGCTTCCGGTGAAACGTGCCCGCTGGCATCGCAAAAGGAGCGATGCCAGAGGGCTAAATGAAAATAAAACAAAGCTACAAAACTCATTATTTAAGGAAGTTCCGTCATCTTCCGCTTGTTCTGGGGTCGGGTCGCGGGGGCAACAGCCTCAAACGGGCAGCCCAGGCCTCTCTCACCCCGGCTGCATCCTCTAGCTCACCTGGAAGGATCCCAAGTCGTTCCCCAGCCAGCTGTGAGACATAGTCTCTCCAGCAGGTCCGGGGTCTGCCTCTTGGTCTCCTCCCGATGGCACGTGCCCGAAACACCTCTCCCGCGAGGCGCTCGGGGGGCATCCTGACCAGATGCCAGAACCACCCCATCTGGCTCTCTCAACCTGGAGGAGAAGCGGCTCGACACCGAGCTCCTCCCGGATGGCAAAGCTCCTCGCCTGATCTCTGAGTGAGAGCCCAGTCACCCTGCAGAGGAAGCTCATTTCGGCCGCTTGTACCCGCGATCTCATTCTTTCGGTCACCACCCACAGCTGGTGACCATGGTGAGGGTAGGAACGTAGATCCTGGTTACCATGGTGAGGGTTGGAACGTAGATCCTGGTTACCATGGTGAGGGTAAGAACGTAGATCCTGGTTACCATGGTGAGGGTAGGAACGTAGATCCTGGTTACCATGGTGACGGTAGGAACGTAGATCCTGGTTACCACGGTGAGGGTAGAAACGTAGATCCTGGTTACCATGGTGAGGGTAGGAACGTAGATCCTGGTTACCATGGTGATGGTAGGAACGTAGATCCTGGTTACCATGTTGAGGGTTGGAACGTAGATCCTGGTTACCATGGTGAGGGTAGGAACGTAAATCCTGGTTACCATGGTGAGGGTAGGAACGTAAATCCTGGTTACCATGGTGAGGGTAGGAACGTAGATCGACTTGTAAATTGAGAGCTTTGCTTTTCGGCTCAGCTCTCTCTTTACCACGACGGACCGATGCAGCGTCCTAGTTATTGCTGATGCCGCACCGATCCGCCTGTCGATCTCCCACTCCATCCTTCCCCCACTCGTGAACAAGACCCCGAGATACTTAAACTCCTCCACTTGGGGCAGGAGCCTGTCCCTGACCCGCAGGGGGCATTCCACCCTTTTTCCATTTAAGCAAATGTAAAATCAAAAGAAATGACTTTCACTTACTTTGGATTAGATCCCATCTTTTATCAGTCGTAAAGTCAACCTGAAAAAAGAAAAGAAAAAAAACATTTCAATACTGTTTAAAAGTGTTTATTTCTCTTTTTTAATGCAGTTATTTTTATAACTTTAGTTTTTTTTTTTAATTCACAGCCAAATAATTTAACTTGATTAGTTTAAGCATTTATTTTGAAAAACTTTAATAAATAAATAATAATGAGGAATTGTTTTTTTTTCCACAAACAAAAACTGGGGCGACATGGTGATGCTGAGGTGACCCCTGACCTCACAGCCAGCAGGTCAGGGGTCTCCGTCCCGAGTGGGAACGAGACTTGAAACACTGTCTTTTCCGTGTTGAGTTTGCATGTTCTACCCATGTATGTGTGGTTTTTCCCTGGTTTCCTCTCAAAACATAGATGTTAGATTGACAGCTATAAAGTCACCCCTTGGTGTGTGTGTGTGTGCCTGTGGCCCCGCAACAGGTGTATCCTGCCTCTCACCTTAAACCAGCCGGGATAGGCTCCAGTGTTCCACGCCTGGTCCTCACCCAGGATTAGAATCCTGACCCTGTTGCTGTGAAGCCCAGTTTTTTTTGTTTCTTTTTTTTTTTCCCAATTTTTTTTTTTTTTAATTGCACTAATAAAGATTAAGTAGCCAGATTTTTTTTTTTTTTTTGTCATGACTTTTTCTTCCTGATCTCAAAATAGACGGAAATCTAATTAAACTCCTGAATAAAAAAAACTATGAGATGAAAGAAAAAGAGACCTTTACTTTCACTACACTATTTTTTGCATTTTTGTTACATATTCAATCAGAAATTTAAAAATACAGTTTTTTTAAGCACATCTTAAAGCCGCATTTCGAAAATCAACCTGTAGAGGGAGCAGTTGATCAGCCTGAGGTCTCCAAGAGGGAGAAGAAGTTATGAATCGAGGACCAATCAGAATCCAGTAAACATTTTCCTCAGTCATTCAAAAAACTAACATAAAATATAGAACCATTTGAAAAAGAGTCAAAAGGATCCAGAATTTTCTAAAGAGGGGCGTTAAAGGGGGACTGCCCCCCTCCACACACACACACCCATAACATTTTGAAAAATAAGAGTCATTTTCCTGCATTTTGGTGGCCCATTCTCTAGCCCTGCTCGGGGATAGCTACATTAGCTTTCATTTCTTCTTCGTTTTAATCGAATATTTTTACTTTTTATTAAAAAAGTAAAATTTTAAACAATTACTTTTGTACTTTTACTTAAGTAATTTTTTTAAATTGGTACTTTTACTTACGTTTTTTTTTTTTAGCTTAATTATCTGTACTTTTACGTAACTACAAAAAGTGACTACGTCATCCAACATCGTCATGATGACGTCATTTAAAATGGCCGACTTTCGGGTTAACGCACATGGGCGAAAACGCTATTAATTTAAACTTAGGTGTTTTTTCTTTTTTTTTTTTTGGGGAGGGTTGGGGGGGGTTCCGTTCATTTTCACCAAAATGACAGAATAAAAACCAAAAAACGTCCCATTTGTGAAAAATTTTTAGTTTTTGTGACTTTTTCTGTCTTTTTAAATATTTTGAATTAATTTTTGTTTGACTTTAACTTGTTTTAAGATCAACCGTTTTTTTTCTCTCTTCTTTTTTCTGTTTGAGTTTCTGTTAAAAACCGGTTGTTTTAAAATAAAAAAAAAAAAATTCTGTTTGGAAAATATTTTTTAAAATTTCATAAATAAAACAGTGAAAATTAAAACAATCAGAAAAAAAAATGAGAAATTTATTTAAATTTTAACTCGGTTATTAATTCATTTTATTCTGAAAAGATTCGCTTTGTTTAAAGAAAAAAAATACAATTTAAAAAAATATGAATTATAATAAATTTATGTTTTTTGAAGCGAATCAAAACTAAAATGTTTCATTTTTAAAATAAAAAAAATTTAACTAAATTTTAAATCAGATTTTAGCCGTTTTTTAAAAAAATTAAACGTTTTATTCTGAAAAACTCGCTTCGTTTCAAGTATAAAAAAAATCATTATATTTAAACCAAATCAATTTAAATCGTTATTTTTAAAGAAAATTCCAGATTCAAAGTTTAATTAATTAAAAAAAATAAAATTTGATTACATTTTAAAAAAGATTTCAAGTAAATTTAAGCCGTTTGTTTTAAAACAAATGCTAACTGTTTAGCTAACATTGCTAATGCTAACAAAACCGCTAGTTTTTATTTTAAGACTTTTATTTTAAAAAATTCATGAATAAACATAGAAAATTGTATAAAAATTTAATCAATGACTAAATTTATTCTTATTTGGATGCTTTTTTAAAAAAAACTTACCGGAAAAAAACAGTTTTTCACGTTGAATGAAGCTCAAAGAATCACCGCGTGTTCATTCAGGTCACGATCAACGTTTAAACACCAATCACAGCTCCAAACAAAGCGATTTTAAACGGATCGCTAATTTAAAAACTTTAAAAAAGCAATCCAACTTTTAAAAAACGCTCAATACAGTAAAAACGATGTTTTCTGTATCAAAACGTGCTTCAACTGACGAATAGATAAGAGGTTTGGGTCTATTTCCAACTCCGCCGCCAACGCTGAATCATCATACGAAACGGCGGAAGAAGGGCGGAGTGGTGAAGCGACCGCGCAAGGTGTTTGTATGGTAATTAAGATGAACGATATCAGCATTTTTAATGTCGAAAAACATACCAGTAGTCAAAGTTTTAGTGCTTTTTATGGGTCAAAAATATTCGTTTAGGTTTTAAACTGAGAGATTTAAGTCTTTAAATGAGAGATTTAGTTTTTTTTAAACCGGGTAGTTTAGGTATTTAATTTGGTGATTTTGGTTTTTAAACCGGGAGATCTACTTTTGCTGCATTGCAATGCAGCAGGCGGTCACCAGGGGCGGATCCAGGATTTTCTAAGGGGGGGGCGGGGAGTGAGGTAATTGACAAAGCAAGTGCCCCCCCCCGCACACACGCACACACACACAAAACGTTTTGAAAAATAAGGGGATAGCTCGACTCGTCCCCTTTCCTTTTTTTTTTTTTTGTGGACCAAAAGGGACCCCACCCTTGGATCCGCCTCTGGTCACGACAGTCTTCTTCAGGGACACTTAGAGGTGAGCTCATCGTGAATTAAACCGGCAACTCCTTGGTTCAAAGATGGCACTTCTACCAATGTCTACCCCTATTTTTGTGATCTTATGGCATCGTGGCTCAGTGGTAGAGTGTTTGTCCTTGGACCGGGGAAAGCCGGTTTGAATCCCACTGAGCCACCTTGGTGTCCCTGGAGCAGACACCTAACCACCTGGACGCTACCGCCATTGGCACCGTAGTGGCTGCCTGCTGCAGTGCCAAGCAGCATAAGTAATTTCTCCATTGAGGGAGTAATAAATGTCTTCTTCTTCTTTATTCATGGTATTTAATGAATAAATAATTACCTCCAGTCACATATGTGTGTGGCTAGAGGAGTTTATTCAGAGGAGAAGGAGACGATCTGGAGGAGAAGCGGAGAAGGAGACTGTCTAAAGGAGGTACTACCTGTGTTTTTTCGGTTTCCATGGAAACGTCTGGTTGCTAGTTTAGGAACTTGAGGCGCTCACCCGGACCCAGTGAAATACAGAGAGACCAGTTTGGTGTTCTTCACTGCGGCCTGGCTTTGTGACCGGTTTAGGACTCCACCTTTTGGGCTGCCAGGTGGGACACAGTGCAACCAGACTGGGACGCCGGGGGTTAAGAGTGAGGGGTCATTGAGGTGTTTACACTGCAGAACTTAAATCTCCCTTCGGGGATGAATAAAAAATATTCAATTCAAATTGTCTTTGAAAAAGCTAAAAATAGTTTTCATTATAATGAAAGAATAAATTAAAAAAGCAGAGGCTTGTATTCGTTTATCATTCATTTAAATGAGTGAAAATTTTTGAAGCAAATTAGTGTCATTCTACTTAAATCTAGTTTCTTTTGGTTTGGTCCAGATAAAGTAAAAGGCTCTGTGTGTTTAACCTGATGAGACAGTGGAAGCAGGACGGATGGACGTATAGATGGACAGATGGATGAAGGTTTTCAGTTAATCATTAATAAACTGGATTTGCTCAGTCTTCTGTAAATATGATGAATGCATCCTTGGTTTCATTAGCTGAGCCCTCCTTCAGTCTGAGGTGGTTCCATCTACCTGGAACAAGACCTTCTTTGTTTTTACAGCATCTGTCCAAAAATGGTAAACGAGATAATGTTTTCAGAGAAACTCTTTTTCTCAGCTGCATGGATTTACCTACGGAAGGGACTAAAAAACAACATTTAAGATCTATTAAAGCTGGTCCAAAAATCCCAAGAAAATCTGGACTTTTCTTTCTGGTTTTTTGGGATTTGACTTTATTTTTTTACACTAAGGTCTGATCAACATGCCGATGAAACGCAGCATCTCAGCCAGAGACGACGTGCTTTTAATTCACACTTTTTCTAAAACTTTGTGTGACTCACCAAAGGAAACACATCCGGATTTTCATGGACAGATGCACTTTCATCAGGAAGACGATTCAGGGATTAAATCTGGTAAATTTAAGACAACTTTTTTCATTCTTTACTTAACTCATAGAATAAAAAAAAACTAATAAAACATAAACACAATAAAAAACAATTAAAATCCTCTTTTTTTTTAGATAAAGAAACAAAAAATATGGTTAATTTTTAATTTCATACCAAATCAGTAAATAATTGTAACTTTTTCAGGTTTTAAGTAAAAAGAAAGATTCACGTTTCAAACCGTTTCGTTCCATTTCGTCGTCTTCCACTTATCCGGGGCTGGGTCGCCGGGGGTAACAGCCTCAGACGGGAAGCCCAGGCTTCTCTCTCCTCGGCTGCATCCTCCAGATCACCCGGAAGGATCCTGAGTCGTTCCCTGGCCAGCTGTGAGACATATACAGTAATCTCTCCAGCAGGTCTGGGGTCTGCCTCTTGGTCTCCTCCCGGTTGTACGTGCCCAAAACATCTCACCAGCGAGGCGCTCGGGTATCCACCCCATCTGGTTCCTCTCGACCTGGAGGAGGAACGGGTCAACACCAAGCTCCTCCCGGATGGCAGAGCTCCTCACCAGATCTCTGAGTGAGAGCCCAGCCACCCTGCGGAGGGTCACCACCCACAGCTGGTTACCATAGTTTTAAACCTTTTATTCCAAATATAAAGTTCCGTTCGTTCCGTTCCGTCATCTTCCGCTTGTTCCGGGGCCGGGTCGCGGGGGCAACAGCCTCAGACAGGAAGCCCAGGCTTCTCTCTCCTCGGCTGCATCCTCCAGCTCATCCGGAAGGATCCTGAGTCGTTCCCCGGCCCCTTGTTCTCCTGCCAGTGGGACGTGCCTGAAACACCTCGCCTGCGAGGCGCTTGGGGGGCATCCTGACCAAATATAAAGTCCAATTAACTCTATTCTATTCAATGACCAACTTTGACCACGTTGAAGTGATACAACAACATCTTAAAATGGATCAAATTCCTTCTGTCCACCGATCCATATATCAGTATAGACATAACGAACAGCTGGCACATGATCATCAGTAGAAAAATAGCACTTCAGATCAAAAGATTATTTTTTTTTGTTTCCCAGAAGACAGCAATGAGACACCATCATCAGAGGAAGATCCTGATCTGGTCGATCTGAACGCTGAACAGAACGTTAAACACAACGTCAGCTCCTCCAGGAAGACCATCAGTCAGATCATCAAGGACAAGAAGAAACAAACTCAGCTCACTCTGCAATGGTACGTCAGCCAAGATCAGGGTTCTGTTTCTTTTATGAAGGTGAAAAACTATGATTTTTATGACATGTTAAAACATGTTTGTGTTGTATGTAAACATTGAACCATAACAGTACCCTCTCCCTCAACGATGGATCCATGGACAGGCTTGACATGTCTTGGCTTGAACTGGGGAGGGCGACTTGGGCAGGGCTCTAGCCATACCGGGCAGGCTTGGAGACTTGTGTCCACTGAGTCCGCTAATGGTTGTGTGATTCTGTCATGGCGAGGGTGAAGACCTAAATGCAGGACAACAAACCTGGTTGATTTAAGTAAGGCAGTCTAGTAAAGCTCAAAAAGAAAAACACATGGTTCAGTGGAATGTCTAGAGATTATTGTTCCAAATAAATCTCATGGTCAGGCAGCCAGGATGGAATACCTGGCTGGAAGGAAGGATCACCCGACCCCTTTCATTCGGGGTCCGGAAAAAAGAATTTTCATTTCCGAAAAAGGAAATCTATTTCAGATTGCCTTGAAATAGGCTGCTGCGCAATTACCATCAGATGTCTCTAATCAGGAAGATGAAAGTCAGTCCCAGGCTTCCTCTGGTGGTGGACGAGGGAACCATGACAGTATTTCTCTTAACCTTTCTATCTGTAAGATTTTCATATAAAACTGCTCGGGTCTTCGTTGTTGGCTGCCACTCATCTCCTCCGTCACCCGACTCCTATGGCGCTTCCTGCAGGTGGTGAGTCCCCTATTCGGTCTGAGCCCAGTCGGGCCCCATGGGTAAAAAGGCCCGGCTCACCAGCTCACCTTCCGGGTGAGAGCTGGTGGGTGCAGTTAGGGTGAGAGAAGCCTGGGCTTCCCATCTGAGGCTGTTGCCCCCACGACCCGGCCCCGGATAAGCGGAAGACAACGAAACGAAATATAAAATTGCCGCCAGTACAGCTGCACTGTTTTAATAAACACCACTGACTCCATTCAGGATAAACTGGGAATTTAAACCCGTTCCGTCATCTTCCGCTTGTTCCGGGGTCGGGTCGCGGGGCAACAATGCCTCTCAAACGGGCAGCCCATGCCTCTCTCTCCCCGGCTGCATCCTCTAGCTCACCTGGAAGGATCCCAAGTCGTTCCCCGGCCAGCTGTGAGACATAGTCTCTCCAGCAGGTGAGGAGCTCTGCCATCCGGGAGGAGCTTGGCCCTTGGTCTCCTCCCGGTGGGACGTGCCCAAAACACCCCGCCAGCGAGGCGCTCCGGGGGCATCCTGACCAGATGCCCGAACCACCCCATCTGGCTCCTCTCGACCTGGAGGAGGAGCGGCTCGACACGGAGCTCCTCCCAGATGGCAGAGTTCCTCACCCGATCTCTGAGTGAGAGCCCAGCCACCCTGCGGAGGAAGCTCATTTCGGCGGCTTGTACCCGCGATCTCATTCTTTCGGTCACCACCCACAGCTGGTGACCATGGTAAGGGTAGGAACGTAGATCTTGGTTACCATGGTGAGGGTAGGAATGTAGATCCTGGTTACCATGGTGAGGGTAGGAACGTAGATCCTGGTTACCACGGTGAGGGTAGGAACGTAGATCCTAGTTACCATGGTGAGGGTAGGAACGTAAATCCTGGTTACCATGGTGAGGGTAGGAACGTAGATCCTGGTTACCATGGTGAGGGTAGGAACGTAGATCCTGGTTACCATGGTGAGGGTTGGAACGTAGATCCTGGTTACCACGGTGTGGGTAGGAACGTAGATCCTAGTTACCATGGTGAGGGTAGGAACGTAGATCCTGGTTACCATGGTGAGGATAGGAACGTAGATCCTGGTTACCATGGTGAGGGTAGGAACGTAGATCCTGGTTACCATGGTGAGGGTTGGAACGTAGATCCTGGTTACCATGGTGAGAGTAGGAATGTAGATCCTGGTTACCATGGTGAAGGTAGGAACGTAGATTCTGGTTACCATGGTGAGGGTAGGAACGTAGGTCCTGGTTACCATGGTGAGGGTAGGAACATAGATCCTGGTTACCATGGTGAGGGTAGGAACGTAGATCTTGGTTACCATGGTGAGGGTAGGAACGTAGATCCTGGTTACCATGGTGAGGGTTGGAACGTAGATCGACTTGTAAATCGAGAGCTTTGCTTTTCGGCTCAGCTCTCTCTTTACCACGACGGACCGATGCAGCATCCTAGTTATTGCCGATGCTGCACCGATCCGCCTGTCGATCTCCCGCTCCATCCTTCCCCCACTCGTGAACAAGACCCCGGGATACTTAAACTCCTCCACTTGGGGCAGGACCCTGTCCCTGACCCGCAGGGGGCATTCCACCCTTTTCCGGGCGAAGACCATGGTCTCGGATTTGGAGGTGCTAATTCCCATCCCGGCCGCTTCACACTCTGCAGCAAATCGATCTAGCGAGAGCTGAAGATCACGGTCCGATGAAGCCAACAGAACCACATCATCCGCAAAAAGCAGAGATCCGATCCTGAGGTCACCAAACTGGATCCCTCCAATGGCTCGGCTGTGCCCAGATATTCTGTCCATAAAGGTGATGAACAGAATCGGTGACACAGGGCAGCCTTGGCGGAGTCCAACTCTCACTACCGATAGGAGATATTTTTCTGGTTTGACTGTCCTAGCATAACGTTTGTGTCTCATCAGGTTGGAGGAGAACTACATAGTGTGTGAGGGTGTGTGTTTACCCAGATGCATTCTCTACGCCCACTACCTGGACTTCTGTAGGAAAGAGAAACTAGAACCGGCCTGTGCTGCTACATTTGGAAAGGTAAGCAAGAGATTAACATCATTACGTTTGGGATTAAGGGATTATTTTTTGTGTTTATGTTTACAGTTGTTTGTCTTCACAAATAAAAAATGACTGACTTTTTTATTTTAATGACTTTATTCTGAATTTCAAAGACTTTTTAACTAATTTTTAAACTATTTTGAGCTATTTTATTGTAGAATTTACTAATTATGTTCATTTAAATACTTTTATGAATATTTTACTCAAATTTATCCAAATTTTAAAAACTTTTTAATTATTTTAATACAGATTATACTGATTTTTTTTTAAGATTTTAATTACTTTTTTAAACTTTATTTTCAAATTTACTAAACATTTTACTTTAATAACTTCATTCTAAAATTCATTGTCTTTATTCACAATTTATTAACCTTTTGTTTTAATTTTTTTTTTTTGTAAAATTCACCAACTTTTTTTATTTTAATTCTTTTTTTATTTTAAAACCTTAATGACAATTTAAAGCAATTTAACCTAAATTTAACAAACATTGTTGTGAATTTTAATGACTTTATTTTGAAATGAAAGTCGATTAATTTTCAGAATTAAATTATTTTGAAACTCATTTTGAATGAATTCGAGTAATTTTTTTATTTGTTTTTTTTTTTCTTAATTATTTCAACTTTATTTTGGAATAATTTAAATTTATTTAGTACTTTCAAAACTTTATTCCAAATTTTAATGACTTTTTATTCCAGACTTTGCAAAAAAATTTTCAAAATTTTATTGACTTTTTTCTAAAATTTAATGACATTGATCAGAAATTATTAAACTTTTGTTTCAATCAATTTTTTTAATTTATTTTTCCACTTTTTAGTTTTATTTTGATTTTTCTTACATTTTACGACATTTATTCTGATTTTCGGCACTTTTAAATTGGAAATTTAATTTTTTTTTTTTTTTGTAAATTTTATTAAGTTTACTTTAAATAAAACATTTTTTCCTGGAATCCACTAAGCTTTTTATTTAATGACATTGATCAGAAATTATTAAACTTTTGTTTCAATAATTTTTTAAAAATAATTTTTCCACTTTTTAGTTTTATTTTGATTTTTTTTCGCAACATTTTATTTTACTTTACGGCTACTTAAATTTCACGACATTTATTCTGATTTTCGGCACTTTTAAATTGGAAATTTAATTTTTTTTTTGTAAATTTTGTTATTGTTGTTTTTTTTTCTTCTTCTCTGCCATTTTTATCAGTTTCGTATTTTATCAGAAAAAAAATAAGTAAACAAACTGATAAAATGTCTAAAAAATTTGTAAAAAAAAAGAGAAAAATAAACAACATGGCGGATCAAACATGGCGTTTAACGTTTACAAAAACAAAAAAGTACTTCTTTTTTTTTTAAACGTTCACATCTTTATATATATATATATATATATATAAAAAAAAGATTATTTTTAAAAATTTTCTTTGTCTTCAGACAATCAGACAGAAGTTTCCACAGCTGACAACACGCAGACTGGGAACCAGAGGACATTCCAAGTATTTAAACAACATTTACCACCATTATTTATTATTTATTTATTAACATGATGATGATAACGTCATCCCTGACAGGTACCATTATTATGGGATTGGAATCAAAGAAAGCAGCGCTTATTACCACTCTGTTTATTCTGGAAAAGGTTTGACCAGGTAACTCATTCTTTTTTAACCAATCACAACCAGTCTTAATTAGATAGTTAATACCAACTATATTCGTTTCATCTTTTGGAGTCCTGAAGGGCTGGACGTTGGCCTCCCAGCAAGTAGGTCAGGGGTTCGAGTCCCGGGACTATCATATCCATTATCATATTTTTTATCATCCGAATATCTATAATAGAAGAAGTTTAAAAAAAAGTCTTCTCGACAGTTTAATTCTTGATCGAGACGTTTCGACTTCCATCTGGAAATCATTTTCAATCTGAATGAAATGGACTGAAAACTGGATCTATTTATACTAACCTGAGTAAAAGGTAAAAAAAATAGTAAGGAAGGGCTCGACCAATGAGCCTGTGTTACCTATGATGGCCGTGAATGGCTCCTATTGTAGCCACAGACCAGTAAACGAACCCTATTATAATAATGCTAAAAGTCTAGTGAATAGAAATTCCTGCTAACGAGAGGCGTGAAACTGGGTCACGAGGTGTCATCTTTAGTCCATGGCTTCAAAAGGCTGCTGTAAATACCGGGCAGAATGTATCTAACGCCTCCACTCCGATTCAGAGAGGGACTCTCTTTCATCACAAAGATGGCTGAAGAGGGGTGAAGGAAGCCATCTTCCTTCACCTCAAGGAAGCCTCACTGAATCGGAGTGGAGGCGTTAGATACATTTTGCCCGGTATTTACAGCAGCCTTTTGAAGCTAAAGATGACACCTCGTGACCCAGTTTCACGCCTCTCGTTAGCAGGTATTTCTATTCACTAGGCTTTTAGCATTTTTATAATAGGTTCGTTTACTGGTCTGTGGCTACAATAGGAGCCATTCACGGCCATCATAGGTAACACAGGCTCATTGGTCGAGCCCTTCTTATTATTTTTTACCTTTTACTCAGGTTAGTATAAATAGATCCAGTTTTCAATCCATTTCATTCAGATTGAAAATGATTTCCGGATGGAAGTCGAAACGTCTCGATCAAGAATTAAACTGTCCAGAAGACTTTTTTGAAACTTTTTCTACTACGTTTCCTGTGGATTTCTTTGAGTTTAGTCTTTTTTTAAAGAGACAACGACCTCTTATGACTTTTTTTTCAAACAGACAGAACATTTTAATCTGACTTGTGTTTCTGTTTCTGCAGGTTTTCAGGAAGCAAGCTGAAGAATGAGGTAATACTAGATACATGAGTGTGGTCTAAAAATACTGGTATCAATAACCATTCATTCATCTTCTGAACGCCAAGGACATCGCCCAAGTCTATCCTGGTTGATTTCAGGCTAGAGGCAGGATACACCCAGAACAGGTAACCAGTCTGTTGCAGGGCCAAACATACCTTTTTGGGATGTACCCTGCTTCTTGCCTTGAATTTGCCAAGATAGGCTCCGGAATCCCTGCGACCCTGTCAGGGTATAAGCAGTTCAGAAGACAAATTGATTATTGTGAAGTGTTTTTTTTCTCTGGTATTAAAAATGTACTTGATATTTAAAATTAATAGTAAAAGAAATGAACTGAAGAATTAAACAATGATTTTTTATCAGGGTGGATTCACCAGGAAATACTCTCTAAGCTCAAAAACGGGAACGTTGCTCCCAGACTTCCCAAACGGTCAACTTGTCCTGCTGCAGGGAAACGTCTCCAGAGGAAAGGTCTGACCTCCATACAGTTTACACTGGTTTCTACTTTTTGTTTTTCAATGTAAACACATTTTCCTTTTCAGCTGGACACGTTGATCATGATGTATAAAACTCACTGCCAGTGTATCCTCGACAACGCCATCAACGCCAACTTTGAGGAGGTGATCAAAAGTGTTTTGATGAGGTTTTAAAATTTTTCCATGTGCACTAAAACCTAGATGTTTCCAGATCCAGAACTTTTTGCTGCACTTCTGGCAGGGAATGCCCGACCACCTTCTCCCGCTGCTGGAAAATCCCATCGTCGTCGACATCTTCTGTGTCTGTGACTCCGTGCTCTACAAGGTGCTGCTCTGATATTTCACCTTAACCCCAAAGTAATACTTCTTTTTCTTCTTTCGGCATTTCCCTTCAGGGGTCGCCACAGTAAGTCAGTTTCTTCCATCTAACCCTATCTGCTGCATCCTCTTCGGTCACACCAACTATCTTCATGTCTTCCTTCACTGTATCAATAAACCTCCTCTTTGGTCTTCCTCTAGTCCTCTTTCCTGGTGGTTCCAAACCCAGCATCCTTCTTCTGATGTACTCTCTCTCTCCTCTGCACATGTCCAAACCATCTCAGTCTGGCCTCTCTGACTTTAAAACCTCTAACATGTGCTGTTCCTCTGATCCTGTCCATCCTGGTCACTCCCAGAGAGATCCTCAGCATCTTCATCTCTGCTACAAACATCCCTGCTTCCTGTCTTTTTCTCAGTGCCACTGTCTCTAGACTAAATTATTGCTGTGTGCGTCTTTACTATCATGAACAAGCAGCCCAATTTCATCAGCAGGGTGGCTCGGTTCTCGCTTAGTGATAGCTTGGAACTACATGTCCCAGCTGTTCAGGAACATTGAGGGATATGGAAGAATTGGCTCCGATTTTTATGAATTACACAAACATTTTTTTGTTTAGATAAAGATGCTGATTGGTCTAGAAACAGTGGCACTAAGGAAAAGACAGGAAACAGAGATGAAGGTAACAGAAATGAAGATGCTGAGGATCTCTCTGGGAGTGACCAGGATGGACAGGATCAGAGGAACAGCACATGTTAGAGGTTTTGGAGATGAAGAGAGAGTACATCAGAAGAAGGATGCTGGGTTTGGAACCACCAGGAAAGAGGACTAGAGGAAGACCAAAGAGGAGGTTCATGGATACAGTGAAGGAAGACATAAAGATAGTTGGTGTGACTGGAGAGGATGCAGCAGATAGGGTTAGATGGAAGAAACTGACTTGCTATGGTGACGCCTGAAGGGGAAAGGAGGAAGGAGAAGTAGAAAGAAAAGTATTTTTAATCTAATAAGAATTTTCACTTTGGTTTAAAGCTTTGTGTCGAAGCGAGGATTAAATCTGACTCTCTTTAGATTTAATCTGAACCTGGAACAGAAAATCTTAATCCCAGATTTTTAACGTGTTTCTCTCTTGTTTTCTTTTTCAGGTCCTAACAGACGTTCTGATTCCCGCTACCATGCAGGAGATGCCCAATAGGTTTGTTCCGCCATTTAAAACGCTAAAAAGTTCCAGAAAATCTTGACGATAGGATTCCGTGATACGTCGATATCAAGTTGATATTGTGATAACAAACTTGTTATTAGGCAATCGTAAAGACCTGCGGTTTTCCGTCCATTTTTATCTCCGTCTTTCCTAGTATCGTCTCTTTCCCAAACAGTGTCTCTGAGTGGCCAACTGATTGATCAGACCGCCTCAGAAACCCTGCTAGGAGTAACCTACAAGTCAATTCTGCGCTTTTAAAACTGCAAAAAATTAGAAAAACATGATGTGGTTCTGTTGGCTTCATCGGACCGTGATCTCCAGCTCTCACTGGATCGATTTGCTGCCGAGTGTGAAGCGGCCGGGATGGGAATTAGCGCCTCCAAATCCGAGACCATGGTCCTCGCCCGTAGAAGGGTGGAATGCCCCCCGCGGGTCAGGGACAGGGTCCTGCCCCAAGTGGAGGAGTTTAAGTATCTCAGGGTCTTGTTCACGAGTGGGGGAAAAATGGAGCGGGAGATCGACAGGCGGATCGGTGCGGCATCAGCAATAACTAGGACGCTGCATCGGTCTGTCGTGGTAAAGAGAGAGCTGAGCCAAAAAGCAAAGCTCTCGATTTACAAGTCGTTCCAAGTTCCAACCCTCACCATGGTAACCAGGATCTATGTTCCTACCCTCACCATGGGAACCAGGATCTACGTTCCTACCCTCACCTATGGTCACCAGCTGTGGGTGGTGACCGAAAGAATGAGATTGCGGGTACAAGCGGCCGAAATGAGCTTCCTCCGCAGGGTGGCTGGGCTCTCACTCAGAGATCGGGTGAGGAGCTCTGCCATCAGGGAGGAGCTCGGTGTTGAGCCGCTCCTCCTCCAGGTCGAGAGGAGCCAGATGGGGTGGTTCGGGCATCTGGTCAGGATGCCCCCCGAGCGCCTCGCGGGCGAGGTGTTGGGCACATACCACCGGGAGGAGACCAAGGGGCAGACCCCGGACCCGCTGGAGAGACTATGTCTCACAGCTGGCCGGGGAACGACTTGGGATCCTTCCAGGTGAGCTAGAGGATGCAGCTGGGGAGAGAGAGGCCTGGGCTGCCCGCTTAAGGCTGTTGCCCCCGCGACCCAACCCTGGAACAAGCGGAAGATGACGGAACGGAAAAAATTAGAAAAACTACAGAAAAGAGAAGTTCTACGTGATGTTAAGAAGATTTTGGTGCCAAAATAAGATGGACACTTAATATTGTGAAGAGATTTTGGATTTAGAAAAAAGCACAATGCTTAGTAACATCACTACCCCCCTTTTGTAAGAAATTTTTTCATACTCGCATCTGAGATGCTGTAAATGTAAACAAAGATTAAAAACCAGTTAATTGAAAAGTTTTTGTATCACATTTAAAAAAATTGAAGCTGCTTTCTTTACTTCAAAAAATTTGAATTTTAAAATTGGGCTCATTTTTGTTTCGTCTTCTGAACTGCTTCTCCTTAAAGACACTGCGGGGGGAGCTGGAGCTTATTCCAGCTGATTACTGGGTACACTCCAAACAGGTCACCAGTCTGTTGCAGGGCCGCATACGCACAGACAACCATTCACACACACACACACACACTCATTCGTAGGGGCAATTTCGGGGTGTACCCTCCCCCTTGAATCAGCCAGGATGGGCTCTGGAATCCCCCACAAGCCTGTAAGGGATACAACGTGGCTGACTGAGGATAATCGTACAGCGACGCATGATACTAACTGAAACTCTGCAGTCTGTTGGCAGACATCATGAACTTCGCCACATGCTGGGAGCAATGGTTGGTCTCTTCTCTGGAAAACCTCCCTCAATGTCTGGCTGCTAAGAAGCTGCCCATTGCTCATCGCTTCGTTTCCTCCCTGAAGAGGCAGACCACCTTCCTACACCTGGCCCAGGTAGAGACCCCCTGCAGCTCTGTAAGATCCACCCACTCTAACGGTCTGTGTCTTGCTGCAGATTGCCCGTCCAGCCCTCTTTGATCAGGCGGTGGTGACCAGCATGGTGCAGGACATCGATGACGTGGATCATGAAAACCTCAGCTCTCACCCTATGCTCGGGTCACTGTTCGTTGGAAAACAGGCCTGTGATGCCCACGCAGAGAGTGAGACCCTCAGTAGGACTTTATTTAGAAATGTCTCGCTTGCATTAAAGCCCAACCAACTTTTTGTTTTAGACTGATTTTGATACCGATTTAAAGGCAGACGTAGAATTCATCAGACAGTTTTTACGAAAGAATTTGCTTTGGAAATGTAGATTCCATTTCCAATGAGAGTTGGACCCGCCAAGGCTGCCCTTTGTCATCGATTCTGTTCATTACTTTTATGGACAAAATTTCTTGGCACAGGCGATGCTTTGGAGGTATGGTCGGTGGCCTCAGGATTGGATCTCTGCCTTGATGATGTGGTCCTACTCTCGCTTGAACTGATTTGCTGCAGGGTGTGAAGCGGCCGGGATAGGAATCAGCGCCTCTGAATCTGAGACCATGGTCTTTGCCTGGAAAAGGGTGGAATGCCCCCTTCAGGTCAGGGACAGGGCCCTGCCCCAAGTGGAGGGGTTTAAGTATCCCTAGCTCTTGTTCATGAGTTGGGGAAGGATGGAGCAGGAGATCGGCAGACGGATCGGTGTGGTGTCAGAAATCTATTCATGCCACTGGGCAACAAAATGATTGCATAGCGGCAGAATTCCAGTGCCGTACGTCCAGTCCCCCCTCCTCTGGCTCTTAGCAGCCTGTTAACATTAATTAAACCAGTGGTGTCAAACTCAGTTCCTGGAGGGCCGGTGTCCCTGCAGGTTTTCTATGGGTTCTTCCATCAACGCCTGATCCAAGTTAATGAGTCAATGTGCCAAATTTTATTGTCTGTTGATTTCATTTTATGTGCATCAGATGTATTGAACCAGGAACACATGGAAAACACTTCAGGGTACTGGTGTTCTGAAGAGATCTGCGGACTGAAAACAGCCGGAAGTAAACAACCCGTCGCAGAACCTAAAAGTAATACACATTAAAAGAATAAAAAACACTTGTACGTTTTAAATCATAGATTTTTAGTAAAAAATGCAGAGCTAATTCCAATAAAATTATTGGAATGATGTCAGGTCGCAGATCTCTGGGAGGGGGAGGTGGATGACGCATTCTGAGCATGCGTAGAGGCGCAAAGTCACAGATCTTGACAGTCACAGATCTCGTTAGGCCAACGGGTCCCCAGGACCAGAGTTTGATTCCCCTGAATTAAACCAACTGTGTGACCAGCTGGTCTAATAGGCTTTTCCAAGAGGAATGTTTTTGTTTTAACCTCAGATGAAGAGGCTTTGACTTTGGTAGTCAGTCTGCCCACGTACTCATTCAACCACCTATCTGATCGACACTTTATGAATGTTTAAGTGACACATTTACGTGTTTAAAAATGAGATGAAACTCTTCATGTTTTGGTCAAACTGTTTTTTTTTCGTCTCCCAGTTTATTCCATGAACTTGTTCATGCAGCTGAAGGAGTTGCTGAGGAAGAATGCCACCGTGGAATCGTTCATCGAGTGGCTGGACTCTGTGGTCGAGCAAAAAGTCATCAAGGTAGCGGCTAAATAAACTGCTCAGGCTGTTACAGAAGCACAGGCAACAATGATCTGCCTGTGCTTCTCTAATACTTTTGTGATTGCGATACCTCCCGAGCCACTGAAGATGAACTGTTTACAATTACTCGGTACCAGCTGTTGATGAACTGATTAGGTGGTGAGGGGAAGCAGTGGCTCAGTGGAAGAGCGTTCGCCCGGAAGAAGTGTTCGGACCGGAAGTTAACCAGAAGTTCGTGGATTCGCATCCCAATGAGTTCACATTTAGGCTCCTTGGAGAAGAAACCTAACCCCCCGTTTCTCCCACCATTGGCACTGTCCTGGCAGTCTGCTGCGGTGGAATGCAGCACACAAATTTTCCTGTTCAGGGATCAATATAGGATACATTATTTATATTAGGTTTTAGTCAAGAATTACAAATTCATAGAGCAAGCAGAGGCATACTTTTGAGGCTTTGGCGTCGACTTGTTCTTGTTTTTGTCTAAAATGTTCCAAAAGAAGAAGGTCGTGGGTTCGAGTCCCGGGTGGAGACGAGGCTTGGAACACTGGCCTTTCTGTGTGGAGTTTGCATGTTCTCCCCCTGTATGCGTGGATTTTCTCCGGGTACTCCGGTTTCCTCCCACCCTCTAAAAGCATACATGTCAGGTTGATTGGCCGGTATAAAATTGCCCCTAGGAATGAGTGTGTGTGTTGATGGTTGTGTGTGTGTGTGTGTGTGTGTGTGTGTGTGTGTGTGTGTGTGTGTGTGTGTGTGGCCCTGCGACTGAATGGCAGCCTGTTCTGGGTGTGCCCTGTCTCTCGCCTTGGATCAGCAGGGATAGGCTCCGGCACCCCTGAACCCCGTTAGGGATAAACGGGTCAGAAGATGAATGAATGTTCCAAAAGCACACAGCAATGTTTTCCAGCTAGAAGGGTCACTTTGCCATGCTCCTGATGCCACTAGAGCCACGCTGCAGACGCCCTGATAAATCAGTTGGCAGCAATAATAGCAAAGAAAAATCACGCATTTTACAACTTGGTAATTTCAGGTGTTAATACAGCAACATTCATTTCAGATTGATGTATCCTGCAGCCCTAACGGGCATGTTGGTTGGTGTGCCACCAGCCTTGGAAATAACTCTATTTTTCTTTCTGATCAGGAGGGCAAACAAAACAGCCGGTCGATGAAGAAGCGAGCTCAGGAGTTTATGCTCAGCTGGAGCTTTTTCGGTGCCAGAGTCATGCATAGCCTCACACTCCAAAACGCCTCTAGCTTCGGTAAGAACACCCTCACGGGCCTCATCATGGAGATCTGCTTGGCACAAGAAACATTCCTCATGCACGCAAACTCAAGATTCATAAAAACCACAGGAATTTTTCTTCATAATTCACACTCCATTAAGCGTGCTTTTTAACTGCGTCTTTGCTGCTTCAAATGTTTCATTTCACTGTTTCGGTTTTTCTTTTTGCGTGCTGCAGCTTCTGATTTAGTTTAAAGCAGGTGTATCCAACCCGTAGCTCGTGAACTACCAGTAGCCCCGCCCCTTTTAGGAGTAGCTCACCAAAGCATCCTTCTTCTGATGTACTCTCTCTCTCTCCTCTGCACATGTCCAAACCATCTCAGTCTGACCTCTCTGACTTTAAAACCTCTAACATGTGCTGTTCCTCTGATCCTGTCCATCCTGGTCACTCCCAGAGAGATTCTCAAGGATGTCTCACTCGTTCAACATTTGTAAAATAATTTTATTGCGTTTATTCTTCACCAAAGAAACTTTTCACCAATGAACAAACAGATAAACAGAAAATGTTACTTTAGTCAAAGAAAAGTACAAGTTTGACTTGTTTAAAGAGAAAAAAATGCGAGAGCGTCGCCGTCATAAAAAAGCAGGTCAGAAAAGATAATAATCTCAGGTCATGTTTATAAACCTTTTACACACTCACACGCATCCACATCTGTGTTTGTATTTACCTAACACACTATCTCTCACCTTCTTATCCTGCTCGTAAACGTCCCGACTGAACATCTGGACCTAGTTTTTCATTTTAACCTGAAATTTTAGGACATATTTTTCTAAAACGTGGAAAGGTTTTTTGTTAGATGAAGGATAATTCTTCCTACAGACATGCAGACGTGAGAGAAGCCAGCTGGGAGCGGGTTTCTACTACAGCATCATAAATTCTAATGGCCGGACTCACCTTGATTACATAAGTTCTTATCTGTGGCTCGTGGGCCCTCTGTTCAAACACACACGCAGGCTGTGTGTGCGAGAATAAACACTGACCATTTGGCTTTGTGAAGTCTCTCTGAAGCTCAAACATACCACTGACCGGGTCAAACGTGGACCAACGTGGTATCAAAGGTCAAAATAATCAAACGAGAAATTAGATACACACACTTTTTACCAAATTTCAAACAAAATTTATGGAAATGATTTGAAGAATTAACACCATTTGACACACAATCGGGAATTGGAACAAAATTTACTCAGTGTTTTATGTTTTAAATCATTCTATTGTAAATCTGGGTTTGCGGTTAGGATGGTTGCCCCTTTGGAAGCTGAAACTCTGCCCCAGTCTGAAGCCTTACAACATATTCTCTGCCATAATCACCCTGCATTTTGCTCCATCCATTCAACAATCTTCCCAGTTCATGCTGAGGATAAGCAACCCCAGACCATCATGCAGTATATTGCCCTGTGGGTGACGTGTAGTGTTATTCTCACACCAAACATAATGTTCTTCTGGCTTTTGTGTCACACTTTGTGACTTCTTACAAACTTCTATCTTGTAGCTTTCTTTCAGAAGTGTGCTGGCAGGCTGGAAGGGGTGGAGAAAAGTATCAGGTGTGATGTGTGATAGAAGAGTTTCAGCCAAAATTAAAGGGAAAGTGTGAGACCGGCCATGCTGATTGGTCTAGAGACAGTGGCACTGAGAAAAAGACAGGAAACAGAGATGTTTGTAGCAGAGATGAAGATGCTGAGGATCTCTCTGGGAGTGACCAGGATGGACAGGATCAGAGGAACAGCACATGTTAGAGGTTTTAAAGTCAGAGAGGCCAGACTGAGATGGTTTGGACATGTGCAGAGGAGAGAGAGAGAGGACATCGGAGAAGGATGCTGGGTTTGGAACCACCAGGAAAGAGGACTAGAGGAAGACCAAAGAGGAGGTTCATGGATACAGTGAAGGAAGACATATTTTTATTTGAAGCTTTAAATGTGGTAAAATTTCTGCATCAGTCCGTCGTGGTAAAGAAAGAGCTGAGCCAAAAAGCAAAGCTCTCGATTTACAAGTCGATCTACGTTCCTACCCTCACCATGGTAACCAGGATCTACGTTCCTACCCTCACCATGGTAACCAGGATCTACGTTCCTACCCTCACCATGGTAACCAGGATCTACGTTCCTACCCTCACCATGGTAACTAGGATCTACGTTCCTACCCTCACCATGGTAACCAGGATCTACGTTCCAACCCTCACCTATGGTCACCAGCTGTGGGTGGTGACCGAAAGAATGAGATCGCGGGTATAAGCGGCCGAAATGAGCTTCCTGCGCAGGGTGGCTGGGCTCTCACTCAGACATCGGGTGAGGAGCTCTGCCATCCGGGAGGAGCTCGGTGTCGAGCCGCTCCTCCTTCAGGTCGAGAGGAGCCAGATGGGGTGGTTCAGCCATCTGGTCAGGATGCCCCCCGAGCGCCTCGCGGGCGAGGTGTTTCGAGCACGTCCCACCAGGAGGAGACCAAGGAGCAGACCCCGGACCTGCTGGAGAGACTATGTCTCACAGAAGGCCGGGGAACGACTTGGGATCCTTCCAGGTGAGCTGGAAGGATGCAGCCGGGGAGAGAGAGGTCTGGGCTGCCTGTTTGAGGCTGTTGCCCCCGCAACCCGACCCCGGAACAAGCGGAAGATGATGGAACGGAACGGAAATGTGGTAAAATGTCAAAAAGTAACAGGGAAGCAACACGGTTGCTCACACTCGTGCAGCTTACTGTTTGTGTTTCAGTTGTGTTTGTTGTGTTTCACAGGTTCGTTCCACCTGATCAAGATGCTGTTGGACGAGTACGTCATGTTGGCTTTGGAAACTCAGCTTCACAGAGAGAAGGACCACGACCTGCAGAACCTTCTGGATACATACATGAAGAATGCAGGTTTGGATCATCACCGCACCACTACATTCAGTTGTTCAAATGCAGACAGTCGAGCATCAAAGTGGCACAACTGTTTAAAATTAATATTAAACCCAAACAGGTCGCCAGTCTGTCACGGGGCTACACACACACACACACCCATACATCATTCACACTCATTCCAGGGGGCCGTATCCTAACGGCCAATCAACCTAACATGCATGTTTTTGAAGGGTGGGAGGAAACCGAAAGAAACCCACGCATATGCAGAGAGAACATGCAAACTCTACACAGAAAGCCCTCCCTAGGACTCGAACCCTGACCTTCTTGCTGTGAGCCTACTGTGTTACCCACTGCACCACCGTGCCGCCAAATGAAGATCTATTGGTTTATTTTTTAAATAAGACAAACAGATAAATTTTAAACCTTATTTCTGTTGTGGGGTTTTAAGGAGTTTTTCCTCCCAGAGAAGGAGGCTTTTAGGCTCTGGTTAGTTTACTTTTTGAGGTTTTATAATTATTACATAAAAATTAAGGCCCAATTGTTCCTGTTTTTTTGAGATTGATACCAATTCAGATTTAAAGGATCCAAAAAAGGCAGATTTTAAACTAATCAAACAATTTTTTAAAATGTTTATGTAAAGTCCACAAATAATAAAAAAAAAATGCCTAGCCTCACAGCAAGAAGGTCGTGGGTTCGAGTCCCAGGTGGGGACGAGGCTTGGAACACTGGCCTTTCTGTGTGGAGTTTGCATGTTCTACCTGTGTATGCGTGGGTTTTCTCCAAGTACTCCGGTTTTCTCCCACCCTCTAAAAACATACATGCCAGGTTGACTAGCCACTACATGATTGCCCTAAAGAATGAGTGTGTGTGTGTGTATGGTTGTATTGGTCATGATTCACTGACGTCTCAGGAGAGTGAGAAATCGGCAAACTGATGAATCAGTCGGACTCTAATAAACCTCCGAGGTGTTTCCATGTGTCTTGTATTGTGTTACTTTCAGACGCCAGTAAAGCAGCCTTCACGGCTTCCCCAAGTTCCTGCTTCCTAGCCAATCGCAACAAAGCCTCCTCCGACCAAACAATGAAGAACAAGTGTGCGAGAGAACTCTCCTACATGTCTCTGTCCACCAATCAGCTGCAGGTCCCTGATGCCAAGCCCGTTCTGTACCAAGGGAACGACCCTTCTGGATTCACAAGTAAAGGTTTTCTCCATGGTTTTTATTTTCTCACATGGTTATTTATGATTTAATAATTCAATATTCGGTCCTCAGGTTCTCCTCTAACTGCTCCTTTAATCTGTAATCCAGGAGAGACTTTGCATTTCACACCTTGGCCGTTCGTTCTGTTCCATTCTGTCGTCTTGCGCTTATCCTCAGACGGGAAACCCAGGCTTCTCTCACATCCTCCAGCTCACCAGGAAGGATAATGAGGTGTTCCCTGTCCAGCTGTGAGACACAGTCTCACCAGCAGGTCCGGGGTCTGCCTCTCGGTCTCCTCCCGGTGGGACGTGCCCGAAACACCTCACCAGTAAGGCGCTTGGGAGGCATCTTGTCCAGATGCCCGAACTACCCCATCTGGCTTCTCTCGACCTGGAGGAGGAGCGGCTCGACACCGAGCTGCTCCTGGATGGCAGAGCTACTCGCCCGATCTCTTGAGTGAGAGCCCAGCCATCCTGTGGAGGAAGCTCATTTCGGTCGTTTTTATCCACAATCTCATTCTTTCTGTCACCACGCACCACTGGTTACCATGGTGAGGGTAGGAACTTAGATCCTGGTTACCATGGTGAGGGTAGGAACGTAGATCCTGGTTACCATGGTGAGGGTATGAACGTAGATCCTGGTTACCATGGTGAGGGTAGGAACGTAGATCCTGGTTACCATGGTGAGGGTAGGAACGTAGATCCTGGTTACCATGGTGAGGGTAGGAACGTAGATCCTGGTTACCACGGTGAGGGTAGGAACGTAGATCCTGGTTACCATGGTGAGGGTAGGAATGTAGATCCTGGTTGCCATGGTGAGGGTAGGAACGTAGATCCTGGTTACCATGGTGAGGGTAGGAACATAGAACCTGGTTACCATGGTGAGGGTAGGAATGTAGATCTGGTTATCATGGTGCGGATAGGAACGTAGATCCTGGTTACCCTGGTGAGGGTAGGAATGTAGATCCTGGTTGCCATGGTGAGGGTAGGAACGTAGATCCTGGTTACCATGGTGAGGGTAGGAACGTAGATCCTGGTTGCCATGGTGAGGGTAGGAATGTAGATCCTGGTTGCCATGGTGAGGGTAGGAACGTAGATCCTAGTTACCACGGTGAGGGTAGGAACGTAGATCCTGGTTACCATGGTGAGGGTAGTAACGTAGATCCTGGTTACCATGGTGAGGGTAGGAACGTAGATCGACTTGTAAATCGAGAGCTTTGCTTTTCGGCTCAGCTCTTTTTTTTCCATGACAGATCGATGCAGCATCCTAGATATTGCAGACGCTGCACCGATCCGTCTATTGATCTCCCGCTCCATCTTTCCCCCATTTGTGAACAAAACCTCAAGATACTTAAACTCCTCCACTTGGGGCAGGACCCTGTCCCTGACCTACTTGTGGGCATTCCACCCTTTGTAGGGCGAGGCCTTCACACGTTCTTACGTTGTTCAACACGTCATGAAAAAATGGCCTCTTGAAAGTAAATCAAGCTTTAAATGTGTTTGTTTTCCTCCTTCCGTTATTTGTTAAGTCTGATCTCACGGTTTCATACTTGACCGGAACCTGATGTTATGTCCCGATGCTGCGGTGCTAACATCTCAATGCCTTCCCGGTCCGCTTAAAGTGTGTAAAAGCTGGTATCTGAACAGTGAAAAAAAAACAGTCTTTAATGAGTCCACGAGTCAGGCTTCAAATAAGCACACCAAAGTGGCCCCTTCACAGTCCTGCTGGGTCAGGACGAGCGTCCCTAGCGAACATCCAGATGTTACCTATGACAACCGCAGGGAAACTGGGCTCAAGCAGCCTTCTTTCTGATCCTCTCCTTCAGCAAACGCGGTGGCCCAAAGTGAGACGCTCAATTCGGGCTTGAGCTACGGCTATTAATCATATCAGTGATGGATTAGTCTATTGATTTGTTTATGCGATTATTTGGATAAAGGATTCTTTATATGCTTTCTGTGCCCAATGTTCTGCTTTGGCATCGCAAAGAGAACATTGAAATGTAATTTACACCAGCTTGTGATTAAGACATTTTTGAGTCCAGCAGAGACGGCTTTAAAAGTCTGTGATCAGTCCGTGTTCTGTCTCCTTAATGTTTCTGTATTTTACTCTCATGTTCAGGTGCTCAGATGGATTTCTCTCAGATCAACGGCCCCCTGATGACTCCTCCCATCTCTCCGGCTGCATTGGGGCACCGAGGCTCTGTCATAAACCAGGGTCCGATGGCAGACAGACCACTGGCTTCGACAAGCATCACCAGTCCCTCCTATCCGGAGACCATGTTCCCTTCACAGAATAGCTCTGGTTATTTCCCTTCAACCAGCTGCACTTCAGCTCCAAACTACCAGATCAGGTCGGCCTCTAGATATGCAGAGACTCGGTCCTGTAGCAACACATGTGCTTTATCTCCATCTTATTCCAGGCATCTAAACCAGGCTCAGAGCGGGCACCTTCCTCGCTACGCTGAGCCACATGTAACCAAGGAGATGCTCTACAACCCCTCACCTGAATACTCCCTGACCTCCTACGGCTCCTCGCTGCGACCTAATTACTTTCCCAGTTCAGAGCCAGTTCAGAACGATCAGGATGTTGATCCGCAGACGGCTGCTGGGATCCTGGACACGGCCGAAGCTTTTGGCTTCATGGGGGCCGGTACGAATCTTTCTGGTGGTGGATGCACGGGTCAGACCTTCGCTGTAGCAGGACAGAGCGGTAAGATCCCACTCTGGCACTGAATATGGATGTTCGCACAATTTTACCTTAAAAAAAAATGTATTTTCACAGTCTTTAAACTAAAAGAAACATTTGTTTTGTTTCATCTTCTGAACAGTCCATCCCTAGTGGCACTGCGGGGGGTGTTGGAGCCTATCCTGGCTAATTTTAGGCGAGAGGCAGGGTACACCCCGAACAAGCATTTGTTATTTAGATCATAAGTTTGGGCACCCAGCTGGGAATGAGTCAGAATGTGAATAAAAAATTCAAGAAAAGACAAAAAAGTCTTATAAAAGTATCAAATTAAAGATGAGAAATTCTTATAAAACGTCACAACAACAAGAAGTCGATCCCAAATAGTCAAAGCGTATACCTACACCTGCATCTTACACTGTACCTTGACGTCTGGTTATACAACCCTGAAAACACACCACACCAACTATCTTCATGTCTTCCTTCACTGTATCCATGAACCTCCTCTTTGGTCTTCCTCTAGTCCTCTTTCCTGGTGGTTCCAAACCCAGCATCCTTCTTCTGATGTACTCTCTCTCCTCTGTACATGTCCAAACCATCTCAGTCTGACCTCTCTGACTTTAAAACCTCTAACATATGCTGTTCCTCTGATCCTGTCCATCCTGGTCACTCCCAGAGAGATCCTCAGCATCTTCATCTCTGCTACAAACATCTCTGTTTCCTGTCTCTTCCTCAGTGACACTGTCTCTAGACTTATACAACTTTTTAAATTTCTTTGGTGAGTTTCATCTCTTTAGTTTCTTGACCAGACTATTTCATAAATATACACTACTTTACAGAAACACCCGTTCATCTTACATCATAATGACTCTCTGAGGTGAAACATTTGAGTTCATTATAGAAAGCTTATAGTTATAAGACTTGTACTTAAAAACTGCTCTAATGAGGGCAACATGGTCATGTACATCTCATTACAACTAACCAGAAACCCTTCATAAGGATCTGGGATTGCTCTTTCCATTACCATATTTTTCGGATTGCTAGTCGCTCTAGCAAAAATGGTCAATATGGCCACCAGCTGTGGGTGGTGAACGAAAGAATGAGGTGGCAGATACAAGCGGCCGTAATGAGCTTCGTCTACAGGGTGGCTGGGCTCTCACTCAAAGATCGGGTGAGGAGTTCTGCCATCCGGGAGGAGTTCGGTGTCGAGGCGCTCCTCATCCAGGTCGAGAGAAGTCAGACCCCACGTCCGTTTGCGATACCGTCCATCCATCGCAAACGGACCATAATGTCCATCCATGATTTTCTTTCCTCCGTCTCCCTGCAGGGGGTTACTATGGAAACACCAATTATGCAGACAGCCACCGCATGCCGTTGATGGTCGACCAGCATGTGTCGGTGATCAGCAGCGTCGGCAGTCTGCGCCACTTCCCTGCAACCTTCACTGAAGTCCATGATCCGCTAAACATCCTGGACGAACCGGGACAAAAAACCGCTGGAGGGTTCTTCACGGAGGTGGAAAACAGAGCCGGTAAGGAAGGGGTGGGGGGAGTGTATTGAATGTGAAAAATACAGACTAATACAGACAAATACAGACTCACAACAAAACAGAACTGAAGGTGTCTGCAGCAAAGTTGGCTAAAAAAAAAACTCAGAAATTTTTCTTAATAGAAAATCTTTGAAGGTGCCAGCGTGTGTCTGAACTGTTCTTCTGCTATGTTTTGTTTTGTTCTAAAGATTTCATTTTGAGCACTTTGGACGTCATTTTGAACTTTGTTGTTTTGTGTCGAACAGTTGATTTTTCAGAAATTGTCCGTCTAGCTCCCAACAGCCAGCTGGTTATGGAGTCATTCTGCTGGGGACATGCATGTTGACATGCACGACCAGCTGCTGGCTCTTGGAGCCACATTCGTCGTGGCTGGAGGAGTTGGTTCAGTCTGGGCGAACTGAGGAGAGTGAGACGGTCTAGAGGAGGTGCTTTCTGTGTTTTTACGGTTTCCATGGAAACGTCCGGTTGCTCACTTGAGGAACTGGAGGCGCTCACTCGGACCCAGTGAAATACAAAAAGACCAGTTTGGTGTTCTTCACTGCGGCCAAGCTTTGTGGACCCATTCCAGACTCCCAGGTTGGACACAGTGCGACCAGACAAGGATTCACTTCATTACAATGCTACGTTTCCCAATGACAAATTTTCAAAAATGCCAGAAACTGATTCTACCGTCAGGAGCAACAAGTGGCTCCCTCTAACCTCCTTTAAACGGAGCCACCAAGACGCACCGTTCCGTCATCTTCTGCTTGTTCCAGGGTCGGGTCGCGGGGGCGACAGCCTCAAGGGGGCAGCCCAGGCCTCTCTCTCCCCGGCTGCATCCTCTAGCTCACCTGGAAGGATCCCAAGTCGTTCTCCGGCCAGCTGTGAGACATAGTCTCTCCAGCGGATCCGGGGTCTGCCCCTTGGTCTCCTCCCGGTGGGACATGCCTGAAACACCTCGCCCGTGAGACGCTTGGGGGGCATCCTGACCAGATGCCCGAACCACCCCATCTGGCTCCTCTCGACCTGGAGGAGGAGCGGCTCAACACCGAGCTCCTCCCGGATGGCAGAGCTCCTCACCCAATCTCTGAGATAAAATTTAGACACGTCATGAAATTGTCTAACGACCTGAATTATGAAGCTTAATCTGCTTCATAAAAACCCTCGATAGTTGTGATTGTTTTGATAAATCTCAAGTTTGCGTGGCGTAAACATCGTTGTTGGCAAACAGCTGCTCAGCTTAAGATCTGCGCTGTTTTCAGTAAATAACGGCCTTGATCTGTGATACAGAAGTTTTTGGGCCGGTCAAGACGGTCTTGAAGATCCTGTCGGTCACCGTCATTGGCCAGGAAAATCACACTAAGTTTCACTTTTAATTTTCCCTCCTCAGATGCCCCCCGACCACCGGCTGGATCTGCTCCATGCATGTTTGGACTTCCTCCGTTTAACCCCTCGCAACGAGTGGCTGCGCCCCCGGATGGGATGTCCTCTTTGCCCCCCATTAACACCGTGTTTCTGGGTCCTGGAGGGAGGCAGTAATCGGGAGGTTTGGACTTTCACACTTACAGCGTTTGATTCAGTGTTTGGAAAATAAATACGTAAACATTTTATATGAAATGTGTTTAAATTGTTTTGCTTTATTTAAAGAATAAAAACCTTTCTAATTAAGAAATAAACGACGTCAGTTGTTTGTAAACAAAGCTGCACAGAAAATACAGCCAAAGGCTTTACGAATTCATTCATTATTTAAACATTGATTCTTTTATACATTCATTCAGTTCCGTCGTCTTCTGCTTATCCGTGGTCGGGTTGCGGTGGCAACAGCCTCAGACAGGAAGCCCAGGTTTCTCTCACCCCGGCCGCATCCTCCAGCTCACATGGAAGGATCCTGAGGTGTTCCCTGTCTAGCTGTGAGACATAGTCTCTCCAGCAGGTCCTGGCTCTGCCTCTCGGTCTCCTCCTGGTGGGACGTGACTGAAACACCTTCCTAGCGAGGCGCTCAGGGGGCATCTTGACCAGATGCCCGAACCACCCCATCTGGCTTCTCTCGAACTGGAGGAGGAGCACGCCGAGCTCCTCCCGGATGGCAAAGCTCCTCACCCAATCTCTGAGTGAGAACCCAGCCATCCTGCGGAGGAAGCTCATTTCGGCCGCTTGTATCCGTGATCTCATTCTTTCGGTCACCTCTCACAGCTGGTAAACATGGTGAGGGTAGAAACGTAGATCCTGGTTACCATGGTGAGGGTAGGAACATAGATCCTGGTTACCATGGTGAGGGTAGGAACATAGATCCTGGTTACCACGGTGAGGGTAGGAACGTAGATCCTGGTTACCACGGTGAGGGTAGGAACGTAGATCCTGGTTACCATGGTGAGAGTAGGAACGTAGATCCTGGTTACCATGGTGAGGGTAGGAATGTAGATCCTGGTTACCATGGTGAGGGTAGGAACATAGATCCTGGTTACCACGGTGAGGGTAGGAACGTAGATCCTGGTTACCATGATGAGGATAGGAACATAGATCCTGGTTACCATGGTGAGGGTAGGAACATAGATCCTGGTTACCATGGTGAGGGTAGGAACGTAGATTCTGGTTACCATGGTGAGGGTAGGAACGTAGATCCTGGTTACCACGGTGAGGGTAGGAACGTAGATCCTGGTTACCATGGTGAGGGTAGGAACGTAGATCCTGGTTACCATGGTGAGGGTAGGAACATAGATCCTGGTTACCATGGTGAGGGTAGGAACGTAGATCAACTTGTAAATTGAGAGCTTTGCTTTTCGGCTCAGCTCTTTCTTTACTACGACAGACCGATGTAGCATCCTAGTTATTGCTGACGCCGCACCGATCCGCCGATTCATTTACAGAATAAATAGAATAAACTTAAACACTAAAAAAACCTGACGTACAGCGTCATCATTATGAATGCCATCAGTCCATGTTTTGTACATTTTCCAAAAAATAAAAACGTTTGGAAATATTTTATACATGTTAATGTTGGGGTTGAGATTTTTTTTTTTTTTTGACCAGTAAAGAAGGCATTGAAAGGTTTGGTGACGTGGCGTTTTAAACGTTATCTACTCACGAGGACAAATCCATTTGGAACAGATGGCAGCAGATGGAACGATTACTGAATCCACCTTAAAATACTTTAATTACTAAGTCAATAATGACGGAGCTTCAGAGTAAAAAACAGCAGACGGTGGAAAGCAAACGTCAGGACAATGTTTAACCAGAGGTGTGTGTGTGTGTTTGGCTGTGTGTGTGTGTGTGTACGGACGTGCTATTTGGGTGGAAAAGAGTTGAAAAAATGTACCAATTAATTGCAAATCTGAAATTTTTTATGTTGAAACTAATCATAAGCGGTGATTAATTATAAAATAAATTCTATTTTATAATTAAAATAATTAATTATTTTAATTAATAATTTAATTAATAATTAATTATTATTAAAACTTAAAAATTAAAATACATTACAGACCAAAAGTTTGGACACCTTCTCATTCAAAGAGTTTCCTTTATTTTAATAAAAAAGGTTGATTCACTGTAAAAACATCAAAACTATGAATTAAAACATGTGGAATTATAATTAAAAAAAAAAAAATGTCTTAGATTCTTCAAAGATTCTTCAAACCTTTTGCTTTGATTATAGCCTCACACACTCTTGGCATTCTCTTGTTGAGCTTCAAGAGGTGGTCACCAGAAATTGTTTTCACTTCAGAGGCGTGCCCTGCCCGGTTTAACCCGTACCTTGCCAGGTTTAACCCATAGCCTGCCAGGTTTAACCCGTACCCTGCCAGGTTTAACACGTAGCCTGCCAGGTTTAACCCGTACCCTGCCAGGTTTAACCCGTAGCCTGCCAGGTTTAACCCATAGCCTGCCAGGTTTAACACGTGGGATTTCTTGCCTTATAAATGTGTCTGGAACCATCATTTGTGTCGTGAAGAAGTCAGGTGGATACACAGCCGATAGACCTACTGAATACACTCTTAGAATTTGGTTTATGGCAAAAAAAGAGGCAGGTACGTAAAAAAAAAAATGAGTGGTCATCATTACTTTAAGACAGGGATGCCCAACCTTTGTCCCAAAATCTACATTACAAATATCAAACCTCTTGAGATCTACCGGTCCACACACACACACACACACACACACACACACACACACACACACACACACACACACAGAGATCTACCAGTCCCATGTTACCATCACAAACCCCACAGATTGTTTCCAGCCTGCTGTAACTACCCCGACTACACGATTTGTTACACACGCACACAGCGCTTTGCAAAGGGGAGGGGCCACAGCAGCACCGCGGGCTGCTTATTGATTACAGGCTTAATAACGTGATTTCACGTCACAGACTCCAAAAATCTCCAGAAAAAACACTAGATTGACACAAAAAAAAGAGTCCCTAATTTTCAGAGGTGTCAAAGCTACCAACATTTTCTACTCAATAGAAGTATAAATACCGAGTTAAAAAACTACTTTAGTAAAAGTAGAAGTATCAACTCAAGTTTTCTACTTAAGTAAAAGTAAAAAGTAACCTGTTGTTAAAACTACTTAAAGTAAAAAAGTAAAAGTAATTTTCAGAAAAAAAGGAATATTATTAACAAAAGCGGATGAACATAATTTTTAACTATTATCACATGCTTTAAGGAGCAGAAAATATAACAATAAATGATTAAGTGAAACTTTATGAATCAGAAACATTTATTTCTTAATAACCTTTATTGGAAATCGATTAATGAACACAATCAAATGTATTATCATAAGCAGGGCATTATGTAACGTCCCTTCAGCTACCAAGCTTCACTCTGCATCACCTAATTTAACCAACTTCAGCAGACACAAACACACTCAATGTAAAAAACAAAAACACAAACACACTCAATGTAAAATAATAAAAAAAAAAAAAGAAAGAAAAAAAAATGACCAAAAGGCTTTTTTAACCTTGAAGGCAGCTAGTTTTCAAAGTTCTTTGAGGCAATACTGAATAGTCTTTCACAAGTTGCTAAGGTTGGGAGTGCCACATACAGCTTGCGTGACACCTGGAACACAGCAGCGGGGTGCGGGGAGGTAGAGCGGGGAGGGGTGTATGTGTGCGTGCGTGCATGTGCGCGTGCTGTATGTCACGTGTTAAAGTGATGAAGCAAGAGGAAGTCGTGTTGAGATTGCGTTAGCTCTCCTCATCCAACCACATTCAAATCAAATGGCAGGATTTATTCGGATTGGTTTTTAATGACTTTTTTCTTTATTTTTAACGGTGACAAAATGGCGAAAGTAGCGACTACTTTTTATAAAAATAACGAAGTAAAAGTACAGATAATGGCGTAAAAAAGTAGTGAGTAAAAGTAAAAAGTAGACAAAAACATAATTACTTCATTAAAGTAAAGATAACAAGATTTTCTACTTGAGTAAAGTAACAAAGTAGTTCTACTTCGTTACTTGACACCTCTGCTAAATTTTAGCAACTGCAGCAGCTGACTTCAGGGCAGATGTCATTGTGAGGCTGATGATTGGCTGGTGCCAACTTTCACCCCTGCTTTAAGAAATAAAGATCAGTCAGACCAAAAAAAATCAGGTAAACTTTGAAATTTTCCCCAATTGCGTCACAAAATCATTAACAGCTACAAAGAAACTGTCCCTCATCAGGAAGACCAAGCGTCACATATTCTATGGAGAATGAGTTCAACAGCCCAGGTTGGAGAACCGGGCAATGCCACACAGAGTTCTAACAACAGTCACATCTCTAGAACTACTGAGTGGAAACTGTCTGAATCCGGCCTTCGTGGTAGAACAGCTGTTAGGAAACTACTGCTAAGGACCGCTCCTGACAAAACCTGTCCTTCCTATCTTAGGGAGGGATTAGGTTTGGAACACTGTCTATTCTGTGTGGAGTTTGCATGTTCTGGGTTGGTTTTCCCCGGTTTCCTTTCGCTCTTCAAAACCATACATGTTAGGTTGATTGGTCGCTGTGAAATTGCTATAAATGTGTGAGTGTGTGGCTGCGTGACAGTCTGGCGACCTGTTTGGGATGTACCCTGCCTCTCGGAATAGACTCTGGCCCCACAGCGACCTGGTCAGGGGTAAGCATTCAGAAAATGAAACAAAACTTTATAAATGAACTAAAGAACAAAAAAATACAAGTGATAAATATGTAAAAAGGACCAGTCACTGAAAATAAAAGAACAATTTCTGTGTTTTTTTAAAAACTACGTGACACATTTCTGTTTGCTTGAAGACGTACAGAGCGTTGCTGCTTCTGTTAGTGTTTTATTTTGAAAAAATTAGCACCTCTGAAAATTTTCCTTTTAACCCGAACACATTGTAGAATTAATTAATTAGTAGGTTTTTTTTTCTACTACTGTAGAAAAGAATTGAACTGTCCAGAAGACTTTTTTGAAACATTTTCTACTACTAGTATGTGTTCAGTTGTAATACCACTGACTGTCCAGAAGAGGTCATCAAAACACTAAAATGATAAAGTTTGAGTTTAAAAAAAACTTAAAAACTCAACGAAAAAGAAAAATTTAAACAAAATGATTTCAATGTTTTAAAAACTAATTTATACATTTTTAAAATGATTTCTTCATTCATTTGATTAAAGTTTTTTTTTTCTTCTACTCAGAAAAATAAGCTTAAAACTTTTCAGGGTAGCGCAGTGGCCTCACAGCAAGAAAGTCGTGGGTTCGAGTTCCGGCTTCCCGGTGTTTGCGTGGGTTTCCTCCAAAGACATGCATGCTAGGTTGATTGGCCGGTGCCAAATTGCCCCTAGGAGTGAGTGAGTGAATGTGTGTGTGGATGGTTGTAGGTGTGTGGCACCGCGTCAGACTGGCGACCTGTTTGGGATGTACCTTGTCCCTCATCCTCCTCTCCAGAACACCTCCCACCTAGTCCACGTTCCTCCTCACGACAGCTGCACATTTCTCTCTCAGTCTTGCAATCAAGCTGGCAACCGCAAAGAGAACTGACCTTCTGGGGGCGCCACAGTAAGTCAGTTTCTTCCATCTAATCGTGTCTCCTGCATCCTCTTGGGTTCATGTCCTCCCTCACTGCATCCAGACCTCCTTGTTGGTCTAGACCTCTGCAGAGGTCTAGACCAACAAGAAGAAGAAGAATATATAATTCTTCTTCTTCTTTCGGCATTTCCCTTTAGAGGTCGTCACAACAAGTCAGTTTCTTCCATCTAACCCTATCTTCTGCATCCTCTTCGGTCACACCAACTATCTTCATGTCTTCCTTCACTGTATCCATGAACCTCCTCTTTGGTCTTCCTCTAGTCCTCTTTCCTGGTGGTTCCAAACCCAGCATCCTTCTTCTGATGTACTCTCTCTCTCCTCTGCACATGTCCAAACCATCTCAGTCTGACCTCTCTGACTTTAAAACCTCCAACATGTGCTGTTCCTCTGATCCTGTCCATCCTGGTCACTCCCAGAGAGATCCTCAGCATCTTCATCTCTGCTACAAACATCTCTGTTTCCTGTCTTTTCTTCAGTGCTACTGTCTCTAGACCAATCAGCATGGCTGGTCTCACCACGGTTTTGTACACTTTCCTTTTCATATAATTTCATATAATTATATGAATAATAATATAATTTCATATAAATCTGTTTCCTCTTTTGACTGATTTGAAATCCTCACCAGTTTCTTGATCCATCTTCCAGCAGGTGTGAGACATTCTGCTGCAGGGAGAATTTCTGCATCTCTAAAATTTTATCGGATCTTCGTGCTAATAGAAAATACCTTTTCCCCAAAACTGTTTCTGCCAAAAAAAAAAAAAAGAAAAAACGGATCAAAACTCATCAAACAAAAAAATTTTTTATTTCTAGTTACGTTAGATTTTTTTATTTAATGTTAATTTATTCTATTTATTTATAAATCATTTCATCTTCTGAACCACTTCTTCCCAATGAGGTCACTGGGGGTGCCGGATTCTATCCCAGCTGATTCAAGGCAAGAGGCAGGGTACACCCTGAACAGGTTGCCAGTCTGTCGCTGGTCCACACACATACAACCATCCACACACACACACTCACACTCATTTCTAGGGGCAATGAAACACCAGCCAATCAACCTAACATGCATGTTTTTGGAGCGTGGGAGGACCTCAGGATCACCCGGAGGAAACCCACGCAAACACGGGGAGAACATGCAAACTCCACACGGAAAGGACAGCGTTCTAAGCCTCGTCCCCTCCGGGATTCGAATCCTGACCTTCTTGCTGTGAGGCCACTGTACTCCCCACTGTGCCACCGTGCATAGGGGCAATTTTGTAGCTGCCAATTAACCTAACATGCATGTTTTTGGAGAGAGAGAGGAAACCCACACATACACAGGGAGAACATGCAAACTCCACACAGAAAGGCCAGCGTTCTAAGCACCGTCCCTGCCAGGATTTGAATCCTGACCTTGTTGCTGTGAGGCCACCGTGCAGCCCTTTTATCAAACCTTCATATTTAACCATCCAGGGCCGTACGAACAGGAATGCTAAAAGAACGTCGTAATGAGAATAAAAAAGAATTTCTAATTAATTTAGAACATTTTTCTCCTCTTAGTTTTTTTTTTAATTTTGCTATTTGAGAGGATGAATGAATAAATTAGATTCTGTAAAGGCCGAAGTGAAGTGTGAGCGTATTTGTTCAGTTATTGTGTCTGAACGAGATGATTTAGCGGCACTCAGCCGAGCAAAAGGAGAACACCAGCTCCCCAGAGGAATTCCTGTGTCTGCACACATTCCTGCTGTAAACAAACACTTTAAATAGACCTTGATGTGAAGCCGATGAAGAGCCGCTAAGTACCTCATTAGGATTGTTTTAATTCAGATGGAATCTCAACTTTTTATCATTTACAAACTTGATGAAAAGTTAACATTTTCACTGAAACTAGTTTGATTTTGAACAAAAATAACTTCCATTCCGTTCCGTCATCTTCCGCTTGTTCCGGGGTCTGGTGGCGGGGGCAACAGCCTCAAACGGGCAGCCCAGGCCTCTCTCTCCCCGGCTGCATCCTCTAGCTCCCCTGGAAGGATCCCAAGTCGTTCCCCGGCCAGCTGTGAGACGTTCCAACCCTCACCTACGGTCACCAGCTGTGGGTGGTGACCGAAAGAATGAGATCGCGGGTACAAGCGGCCGAAATGAGCTTCTTCCGCAGGGTGGCTGGGCTCTCACTCAGAGATCAGGTGAGGGGCTCTGCCATCCGGGAGGAGCTCGGTGTCAAGCCGCTCCTCCTTCAGGTCGAGAGGAGCCAGATGGGGTGGTTCGGGCATCTGGTCAGGCTGTTCCCCAAGCGCCACGCGGGAGAGGTGTTTCGGGCACGTCCCACCGGGAGGAGACCAAGGGGCAAAAATAAGTTGGTTAAAAAAAAATAATAATGATCTTGACCGGAGTGACTTTAGCAGTTCATCTAAAGTTCGTACAAAGTAATGCAGCATGTCTGCATCCTTCAGCTCACCCAGGAGGATCCTGAAGTGTTCCCCATCCAGCTGGGAGACATAGTCTCTCCAGCGGGTCATGAGTCTGCCTCTGGGCTAGATGCTCCAACCCCCCGTCTGGTTTCGCTCGACCCAGAGGAGCAGTGGCTCTACGTCGAGCTCCTCCCAGATGGCAGAGCTCCTCACTCTACGTATCTCTGAGAGAGAACCCAGCCACCAGCTGTGGGTTGTGACCAGAAGACAGGGGTGCCGGATTCTATCCTGGAGCCTTGCCCGGCGGATTTTAAGCGAGAGGCAGGGCACACCTAGAACAGGTTGCCAGTCTATTGCGGGGGCCACACACGCTGACAGCCACACACACGCACACACACACACACTCATTCCCAGGGGCAATTTCATATCAGCCAATCAACCTAACACGAATGTTTTTTTTTTTTTTTTAATATATACTTTATTGTTTTCAAAAATGTTAACAACACAAATACACAAACAAATGAACAATTTAGACAAGAGTTGAACCCACCACCCCTCCCACCCCACCCACTCACTTCCGACAGCCATCCAACCAAAAGAAAACAAAAACAAAAAACCAAACACAGGTAATCAATACATACAAACTGCTGGGCCACAAAACGTGTTGTTTTTTTTTTTTTTTTCCTCTTTCCCCCCGCTGCTTGAGAAAAAACCAAAAAATAAAATGATTACAAAAGTGGTTGTTTTGTCCCTTTAAAAGTAGATTTTTAAGGTCGGTAGGCGGATGGTTTAAAAATGGAGTCCATGTTTTGAAGAACATCTCCTCTCGTCCTTCAATAACTGCATGTAGCCTCTCATGAGGGAGTGTACTAAACACCTGTTTGTACCACAGGGTAACAGTTGGAGGAGACTCCTTTATCCAGTTAAGCAGGATACATTTTCGAGCGATCAGAAGGAGTTTCTCCAAAAGCTTATAATGTGTAGAAGGAATCTGTAATTTTCTCGAGGGAAGGCCCAACAGAAAGACACCCGGATCCCTTTTGATTTTTAATTTGAACATCTCACTGATTACAGATGAAATATGCGACCAGAATCAAGAGATTTTCCTGCATTCCCAAAAACAGTGAAAATATGTTCCTCTCTCCAAGTTGCATTTTAAGCATAAAGGTGACAGAGAGCGATTGATTTTGTGTAAAATAACAGGAGTTATGTGTAGTCTGTGGATTATCTTATACTGAGTTTCTTTTAGTCTATTACATGTAAACGTAGATTTAATCAAATGGAGTGCTGTTTGCCAATCATCCTCGATATATTGAGAGTCCAAGTCTATTTCCCATTTGCGGGAAATATCTGGAAGGATATATGTGCTTATAGAGTTAAGAAGAAACATGAATGTTTTTGAAGGAAACCAGAGAAAACCCACACATACAGGGGAGAACATGCAAACTACACAAAGAAAGACCAGTGATTCAAGCTTCGCCCCCACTCCGGGACTCGAACCCCGACCTTCTGCTATGTCGTGTATGAAATAAACTAGATCTGATCCCACCTGCTTCGGCCAGAAAAGCTGCAGGTAACCAGAGAAACTCTCACTCCGTACGGTTTGAAAACATGAATGCAGAAAGAAATCATAAAAAATCCTTTAAGTGAAACCTGGCTCAAGGTCGTTCCGAACGGCTGCTTGTGGATCTTTTATCTGAACGATGGACAAAACCGACTGTTCTGCACAATCAGTTTCCCTGACCTGCAATAAAACCATTTAACTCCTTTAGAAAAGCTGTGTTAATGTTTTTTCTAGTGGACGTTTAACCAGAGCACGTGGATTCAAAACGTGTGACACGTTTTAATTCGTTGATTAAAGAACATCTGAATGTTTAAAAGAAAAAAAAAAAACACTTTTAACAGCTGAAAATCTATTGAATGTGAATAAATGATATGATTTAATGGTTTAATTAATCAGCTTTAATTATTGTCCACATGTAGTCGGGTGTTTTTGAAAACGCATATCTGCTGTCCTCTGTTTTAGGAAAACGCTCGCGTCCCACATGTAACTGTTTTCAAAATATCTGCGTCCACATGGAGCCGTACAAGTCCTTGACTATGGGGACATAATATACAGACATGCATCTGCACGGTCTCTACAGTCACAGTTTATCACAGAGCTCTCAGGTTTATTACAAACCTCTGATCACTTACTCATCACTGTCTGCTTTATTCACAGCGTTTCATTCATTGGCACATGTTCATTTATAAATCCTTCCTTCTTATTTACACTTAAACAGAATACCAGCTACAGGCTACCATCTCAGGACCACTATCTTTTGTCAGTGCCCAGAGTTTGAACTGAGATGGGGAAGAAAGCCTTTCAAATGACTGGAACCATCTGCAAAAAGAGCTGTGTCTGCGAGAGCTGGTCTCTCTTCTTCTTCTTCTCCTTTCATCCTTTCCCTTCAGGGGGCGCCACAGCAAGTCAGTTTCTTCCATCTAACCCTATCTGCTGCATCCTCTTCAGTCACGCCAACTATCTTCATGTCTTCCTTCACTGTATCCATGAACCTCCTCTTTGGTCTTCCTCTAGCCCTCTTTCCTGGTGGTTCCAAACCCAGCATCCTTCTGCCGATGTACTCGGTCTCTCTTCTCTGTACATGTCCAAACCATCTCAGTCTGGTCTCTCTGACTTTAAAACCTCTAACATGTGCTGTTCCTCTGATCCTGTCCATCCTGGTCACTCCCAGAGAGATCCTCAGCATCTTCATCTCTGCTACCTCCATCTCTCCTTCCTGTCTTTTCCACAGTGGCACTGTCTCTAGACCAATCAGCATGGCCGCTCTCACCACACTGTCTCTAGACCAAACAGCATGGCCGCTCTCACCACACTGTCTCTAGACCAATCAGCATGGCCGCTCTCACCACACTGTCTCTAGACCAAACAGCATGGCCGGTCTCACCACACTGTCTCTAGACCAAACAGCATGGCCGGTCTCACCACACTGTCTCTAGACCAATCAGCATGGCCGGTCTCACCACGGTTTTGTACACTTTTCCTTTCATTTTAGCTGAAACTCTTCTGATACTTTCCTCCACCCGTTCCAGCCTACTTGAACACGCTTCTTCACCTTCTTCACCTTCGAGAGCTGGTCTCTCTAAACTCTTTTAAATCTCAACTGATAGACTTGGAGAATAGTCGATGTGGTTGTAAATGTTTTGATTGAATGTTTTATTCTGATATTTTTAATGTACTTTAATTTGAAATGTTTGTTTGGTCCTGGATGCCGGTGCCTTTTGGCCAGGTCACTCTTGTAAAAGAGATTGTTAATCTCAATGAGCCTAAACCTGGTTAAATAAAGGTCAAATAAATAAATACGCTTCTGCGTGCGATTTATGAGCATGTCAGACCAGTAGTCGGCAGTATTGAGTGGAGGAGGGAGGCTTATGTGATTAATAATCGCCGATTGCAACGCATTTCTCCTCCTTTGCTTCTCAGTTGAGACAAAAAGCCAAGAAAAGAGGGTCTGCAACAGGGTCCGTAGATCCATACTGCCCACTGTCTGCATTTGTAAACAAGGACACACACGGATGACGTATGTGCATTACTTGTCTCAGGAAGTGACGCATAAAAACGCAAATCTCCGTTTTCGCACGTCCACACGAAAACGGAGTTTTCCAAAATCTCCACTTTGGCCGGAGTTTTCAAAAACGCCAGTTTTGAGTGAAAAAAAAAAACCCTTCGTTTTCGCGTTTCACATTTTTAAAAAGAGGCTCATCTTTTTAATCTTTTAAGTCTTGCTTTTAACAAAGTTTCTCATGTAGTTTTTAATTGATCTTAATTGATGTTTTTACCTGAATATTTCTTATTATTTATTAGCTTTAGTTACTTTTATTTATGTCGTTAATCTTCTATCATCTCCAGTGTTTCTTCTGGGGGGCCTCTGCAGAGGGAGCCTGCGGTCATCGATGGCTGCTGGTCCTTGGCTCCGGGGCCTTAGTGGGGATCTGGCTCCGGGGCCTTAGTGGGGATCTGGCTCCGGCCTCGTCTCTTATTCGAGGCCTTGGATCATGGCCGGTGATCACAGGTGTGCCTCGGCTCCTGCTGCGGTGGCTCCTCAGATACTGTTTTCTCAGGTGTTCCATCTGCATCCAGCCTATTGAATTTTTAAGTGAGTGTGTGTGTGTGCCTGTGTACATGTATGAGGAAGTGTGTTATGTGTATTTGTACATGTATGGATGTGTGTGTGTGAGTGGGTTTTTTATCTGTGGGTGTGGGACTTATTTTGCTTTTTGTGTTCTGGGGTTTTTAACTTGTAAAGAAAGCGCTCTGTGTTATATTTTATGTCTGAAAATCGCTTTATAAATAAAGTTTGATTTGATTTGACGGCCGGCCAAAAAGAATAAAAATATGTGTTTTCAAAAATACCCGGTTACGTGTGGACAGGGCCTAATTTTCAGCTTACCGTAATTTCACGGCCATAAGGCGCACCTAAAAGTCTCAAATTTTCTTCAAAATGAGCGGTGCGTCTTTTCGTGCGGTGCGCCTTGTGTGTGAGAAAAGGCGGACCTAAAAGAAAAGGCATGAGAACGTTAAAGAGTGAAGTGTGAGCGGCGTGGGAGCGATGGATGACCGAAGGAGACCACAGTTTCAGGAAGGGTGGAAGGCAGCGCCGGACGAGTTACTCTACAGTTTGCCAATGGATTGTAGATGCTTGGACTAACGTGTCTGCTGGTACTGTTATCCGAGCTTTCTCAAAAGCTGGTATCCTTTCTGAGGAGCCGCACAGTACAGACAGTGACTTTGACAGCGAGGAGCGAAGTGGACCTGCTCTGAAACAGAGGATGAGGACTTTGACGGATTTGAATAAAGATTATTACCAGTAATGTGCTTGTTTATGATACTTAAATAAAGTACAACCGAACTCAGTTTTGCTCCCGATCTATTTTTTAGTACGCACATTTGCATGCTCCGTACTCCCGGAGCACCAGTCTCCTAGGGACACAATTGAATGCCTTCTCCAGATCCACAAAACACAGGTAGACTGGTTGGGCAAACTCCCATGACCCCTCCAGGATCCTGAAGAGGGTATAGAGCTAGTCCGTAGTTCCACGTCTGGGACGGAAACCACACTGCTCCTCTTCAATCCGATGGACCCTCCTCTCCAGTACTCCCGAATAGACCTTCCCAGGGAGGCTGAGGAGTGTGATCCCTCGGTAGTTGGAGCAAATTTACAAGTCGATCTACGTTCCTACCCTCACCATGGTAACCAGGATCTACGTTCCTACCCTCAACATGGTCACTAGGATCTACGTTCTTACCCTCAACATGGTAACCAGGATCTACGTTCCTACCCTCACCATGATAACCAGGATCTACGTTCCTACCCTCACCATGGTAACCAGGATCTAAGTTACTACCCTCACTATGGTAACCAGGATCTACGTTCCTACCCTCACCATGGTAACCAGGATCTACGTTCCTACCCTCACCATGGTAACCAGGATCTACGTTCCTACCCTCAACATGGTAACCAGGATCTACGTTCCTACCCTCACCATGGTAACCAGGATCTACGTTCCTACCCTCACCATGATAACCAGGATCTACGTTCCTACCCTCACCATGGTAACCAGGATCTACGTTCCTACCCTCACCATGGTAACCAGGATCTACGTTTCTACCCTCACCATGATAACCAGGATCTACGTTCCTACCCTCACCATGGTAACCAGCTGTGGGTGGTGACCGAAAGAATGAGGTCGCGGGTACAAGCGGCCGAAATGAGCTTCCTCCGCAGGGTGGCTGGGCTCTCACTCAGAGATCGGGTGAGGAGCTCTGCCATCCGGGAGGAGCTCGGTGTCGAGCCGCTCCTCCTCCAGGTCGAGAGGAGCCAGATGGGGTGGTTCGGGCATCTGGTCAGGATGCCCGCCGAGCGCCTCGCGTGCGAGGTGTTTCGGTCACGTTCCACTGGGAGGAGACCAACGGGCAGACCCCGGACCCGCTGGAGAGACTATGTCTCACAGCTGGCCGGGAAACAACTTGGGATCCTTCCGGGTGAGCTAGAGGATGCAGCCAGGGAGAGAGAGGCCTGGGCTGCCCGTTTGAGGCTGTTGCCCCCGGGACCCGATCCCGGAACAAGCGGAAGATGACGGAACAGAACGGAACATTTGCATGCTTGTGTGTGTGTTGTTGTAAGGCGGTGTGTGACTGAGACTGCGCCTTTTCGTACGGTGCGCCTAATGGTCGTTAAATTACGTTAGTTTTAAATCTGCATTAACTAATCAATCCATAAACACCATTCTGTTCCAGAGAAGACGTGTTTTTCAGATTCAATGTGAAGATTAAGTTTCCTTGATCTTTTTTTTTTCTAGTCCTTGGAGAGAATTTCTCATTTGATGTTTTTATTTCAGAGTTTTATCTTCTTTGATAAGAAAATGGAAGGAAGGGAAGTGTAGCAGAGCTGTGAAAGGTGACGTGTCTCCTTCAGACTGTTGACCAGAACGACCCCGGCTAAACAAGCACGCTAACCTCGGCCGTGCTTTCATTAAAAAAATGATTGCTTTGAAATGAAAACTGTTTGTAAAAACTCTTCAAGGTTTAGTCGTTCATTCATCGGCAGGAATTCTCAAACATTAATCTTCACTTTATTTTTTTCAGGTTAATTCCAGGAGAATTTTAAAAGGAACAATCTTCTGTAAAACAGCTTTTACTGAAAATAAGGATAAGTCGACACTTTGAGCAATGTCCTTTCTGTGTGTAGTTTGCATATTCTCCCTGTATGTGTAGGTTTTCTCTGGTTTCCTTCAAAACAAACATGTTAGGTTAAAGGTCCATCTCATGTAAAATATCTCTCTTCACATTGTATCCTCTGCACACACACACGTTTACAACATGCATTACACCATAGTTATGAAAATATATTGATTTGGTGGAGCGCAGTCACAGACCCGGAACTATGAAAGACCGGGTATCGCTCATCCCCCCGCCCATCCTGAGAAAGTACAAGCTCCGCCCTCTGCTCTCACTGAGCCGCTATTCCTCCGCCCATCTCTGAGCGGGAGGGGGAAGGCAGGCGTAAACCCGTGCGTAGCTACAAAAAGCGTGTTTCAAGCAAGAAAATAAAAAAGAGGCAGAGCAGCGAACCAGCCTGTATGTCGGACGTTGAAAGAGAGTTTCTGAGGGCGTAAGGCCGGAGTGGAGGCGGGTGAGGAGGGCGGGCAGGTGGTGAGGAGGAAGGGGGGCGTGTGTGAAGTCCGTCCTGGCTACGTCAAATGCGTCATACTTTAGACATCTGCTCATTGGTTGTTTTGTCTGAGCGTTCAAGAAATCCAGAAAAAACGGGCTAAATCAATCTAGAAAACACACAACACACATATATACAAGGCCCGGACATCACTCTTACAAGCTAGAAAACTCTGGAAAGTCCATTTTGCATGAGATGGGCCCTTTAATTGGCTGCTGTAAATTTCCCCTAGGAAAGAGTCTGTGTGTGGATGGTTGTCTGTGTGTGTCGCCTCACAACAGACTGGCAACCTGTTCAGGTGTAGCCTGCCTCTATCCAGCCAGGATAGGCTCTGGTGTCCCCATTAATGATAACTGGTTCAGAAGATGACTGATTGACCTTAATGTGGGTTTCCCAAAACAGGTCAATAAGTGGAGTTTAAGTGTTGTGTTCAAAGGACTGTAGGTTACTTCTTGTTTGAGGAAGAAAGATGAGACACTTTGCAGGTGATTCCTCTGGTTAATCTACAGTCAGTACTGAGCAATTGTGTGCAGTTTCATTAAAATCCATTCTGTAGTTTGGGAGGTTTGGGAAAAACAGCCTGTGCTCTATTCATTAAGCTTTAAGCAGTAAAAAAAAATGTTTTAAACACGGCTGAAAGTAACCCCGTTCTGTTCTGTTTTATTCCGTCGTCTTCAGCTTATCTGGGGCCAGGTCCCGGGTCAACAGCCTCAGACGTGAATCCCAGGCTTCTCTCACCCCGGCTGCATCCTCCATCTCATCCAGGAGGATCCTGAGGTGTTCCCTGTCCAGCTGTGAGACATAGTCTCTCCAGCAGGTCCGGGGTCCTGCCTCTTGGTCTCTTCCCGGTGGGAACCCGTTTTTTTAAAAACAAAACAAATCTTTGGTTCTTTTTTTAAAGGAGTTAAGAATATAGAAAACCTGTAAAATTTATTTATCATAGGCGCGAACATTAAAAGAGCAAACCTGACACACACTCATGATTTATTCATCTTCTAAATGGCTCTTTTCTACCTGTGTTGGTTTTCAAAGTGTTTGTTTTACCCCTTCACACACACATTCATACCTGATGGTGAAAGCTGACATGCAAGCTGGAAACCACAATCAGGAGACATTAGGGGTTCACTGTCTTGATCATGAACACCCTAGTATGAACTCCAGGCGGGGGATTTGAACCAGCATCCCTTTGGTTAGGACGGTTGCCCTTCCCAATGAGTCATCCTTCCCCAAACCACATCGTGGTTCCTTCTGAACCACTTATCCCTCACAGGTGAGTTCAGGGTGCCGGAGTTTATACCAGCTGATTTCAAGCAAGAAGCAGGATACACCCTGAACAGGTCACCAGTCTGTTGGAGCACCACACACACAGACAACCATTAAAACACACACTCATTTTTAGAAGCATTTTCATAGCAGCCAATCAAATTAACATGCATGTTTTAGGAGGAAACCGGAGAAAATCTACACATACACTAGGAGAACATGCAAACATCACACAGAAAGAACAGTGTTTCAATTAAAACCCCTGACCTTCTGGCTGTGAGGCCACCATGCAGCCACTGTGTCACCGTACAACAAAAAAGAGGAGGAAACTTCTCTTGTAGGAGTTTGTTAGTGACTGAGTTTTTTTTGTTTTTTTAAACCAATGATATTTTTAACTTTTAAAACCCTTAAAGACGTTTTAGTCTGTAAATAAATCATCTTTTATTTCAGCCAAAGTAGTTTTTTAGGGTTTTTTTTTGGTCCAATTTGGAACGTTAAATTGTGGAGGAACTGTTTCCGACCAGCTGGGAGATGTAGTCCATTCTGATGATATTTGTAGTCCTTCCTAATAAGAAATTTAGCCCAAAGACGTTTTTATTCCTTATTTTTGCACATTTCTATCTTTCTAAAAATCGGTGGAGCTTGTATCCCACATGAGGAAGGTGTAAGGATACCTGATGAAACGACCTTCATCCTGATGGACCACGCCCTCACAGCTCTCTGTCTGATTGTCTTCTTTCTCTGACCTTCTATTGTGAGTTGCTTAGAGACTGAGAGAAAAGACACGCCAGCAACCTTTTATACTACACCTCTCCATCCTGAGCTCAACAGACACACACACACAGATAGATACATATACACACACACCTACATATAGTTAAAAAATAAATTAAGGTTTTAACGGGACCCAATAATCACGTTTGTGTGCGTTCAGTTTTAAAGTCACAGCTCGGTTAATGTTTGGTTCAGTTTTGGTTTGAAATGATTGGTTTGTTTTTATTTGTGAGTTTGTTTAACCAACCATTCATTTAATCACTCCCACCAGGAGGAGACCCAGAGGCTGGAGAGACTATGTCTCACAGCTGGACAGGGAACACCTCAGGATCTTCCAGGGTGAGATGGAGGATGCAGCCGGGGTGAGAGAAGCCCTGGCTGTTGCCCCCACGACCCAGCCTTAGATAAGATGAAGATGACGGAACGGAACTAAGATGAATGCAAAGTGCTGCTTGGTGTGAAGTTACTGAAACATTCTCAAATAAGAAACAAAAGATCAAACTAATAGATCGAACTGTTCCTTTCAAATGAAGAAAATTTAAATCAATGGTCCTGATGGGAGAGGTACAAACAGTCCGTATCCTCTCCATCGCTATCCGTCTTGCCTTCTGCTGAACTCGGGAGCTGTAGACCGAATCCAGATCCGGCACCCTATGATCCCCTGAGCAGTCTTCACCACCCGGGCCAAGTCCTTTTTATCCTGTGTGATGCAGCTGCCGTACCACGCTGTCATGCTGAGAGACAGGATGCTCTCTAAAGTGGCTCTGTAGAAGATTCATTCTGTCTATCCCTGATGGCGCTGCGGGGGACGCCAGAGTCTATCCTGGCTGATTTCAGGCGAGCGGCAGGGTACACTCTGAATAAGTCACCAAAAATCTTTCAAGAAAAAGGAATGAGAAAACACTCAGTGTCCACAAGCTTGTGATGTGAAAGTGGTAGGATTATTATAGGTACATTTAGACGTGAAAATTACGGTGAGGTTCATCGTAAATAGTTATCCTTCTGTCTCTAGAGACAATGGATTCCGCACCTGGATACTTAACCTGTTGTCTAGCATCGGCTGTGGCTGAAAAAGTCAATGAGGGAGCTGCAGCTCCAACCACACATTTTGTAAATATGGTAAGCACTATAAGTCATGGGAGTAGCAGTGGTTGTCGCGGCGGCAACAACCTCAGAAGAGAAGCCCAGGCTTCTCTAACCCCGGCTGCATCCTCCAGCTCACCTGGAAGGATCCCGAGTCGTTCCCCGGCCAGCTGTGAGACATAGTCTCTCCAGCAGGCCCAGGGTCTGCCTCTTGGTCTCCTCCTGGGGGGGACGTGACCGAAACACCTCACCAGCGATGCACTTGGGAATCATCCTGACCAGATGCCCAAACCACCCCATCTGGCTTCTCTCGACCTTGAGGAGGAGCGTCTCAACACCAAGCTCCTCCCGGATGGCAGAACCCCTCACACAATCTCTGGGTGAGAGCCCAGTCACCCTGCGGAGGAAGCTCATTTCGGCCGCTTGTATCTGCGATCTCATTTTTCAGTCACCACCCACAGCTGGTGACCATAGGTGAGGGTAGGAACATAGATCCTGGTTACCATGGTGAGTGTAGGAACGTAGATCCTGGTTACCATGGTGAGGGTAGAAACGTAGATCCTGGTTACCATGGTGAGAGTAGGAACGTAGATCCTGGTTACCATGGTGAGGGTAGGAACGTAGATCCTGGTTACCATGGTGAAGGTAGGAACGTAGATCCTGGTCACCATGGTGAGTGTAGGAACGTAGATCCTGGTTACCATGGTGAGGGTAGAAACGTAGATCCTGGTTACCATGGTGAGAGTAGGAACGTAGATCCTGGTTACCATGGTGAGGGTAGGAACGTAGATCCTGGTTACCATGGTGAAGGTAGGAACGTAGATCCTGGTTACCATGGTGAGTGTAGGAACGTAGATCCTGGTTACCATGGTGAGGGTAGGAACGTAGATCATGGTTACCATGGTGAGGGTAGGAACGTAGATCCTGGTTACCATGGTGAGAGTAGGAACGTAGATCCTGGTTACCATGGTGAGGGTAGGAACGTAGATCCTGGTTACTATGGTGAGGGTAGGAACGTAGATTCTGGTTACCATGATGAGGGTAGGAACGTAGATCCTGGTTACCATGGTGAGGGTAGGAACGTAGATCCTGGTTACCATGGTGAGGGTAGGAATGTAGATCCTGGTTACCATGGTGAAGGTAGGAACGTAGATCCTGGTTACCATGGTGAGGGTAGGAATGTAGATCCTGGTTACCATGGTGAGGGTAGGAACGTAGATTCTGGTTACCATGATGAGGGTAGGAACGTAGATCCTCGTTACCATGGTGAGGGTAGGAACGTAGATCCTGGTTACCATGGTGAGGGTAGGAACGTAGATCCTGGTTACCATGGTGAGGGTAGGAACGTAGATTCTGGTTACCATGATGAGGGTAGGAACGTAGATCCTGGTTACCATGGTGAGGGTAGGAATGTAGATCCTGGTTACCATGGTGAGGGTAGGAACGTAGATCCTGGTTACCATGGTGAGGGTAGGAACGTAGATTCTGGTTACCATGATGAGGGTAGGAACGTAGATCCTGGTTACCATGGTGAGGGTAGGAATGTAGATCCTGGTTACCATGGTGAGGGTAGGAACGTAGATCCTGGTTACCATGGTGAGGGTAGGAACGTAGATTCTGGTTACCATGATGAGGGTAGGAACGTAGATCCTGGTTTCCATGGTGAGGGTAGGAATGTAGATCCCGGTTACCATGGTGAGGGTAGGAACGTAGATCCCGGTTACCATGGTGAGGGTAGGAATGTAGATCCTGGTTACCATGGTGAGGGTAGGAACGTAGATCCTCGTTACCATGGTGAGGGTAGGAATGTAGATCCTGGTTACCATGGTGAGGGTAGGAACGTAGATTCTGGTTACCATGATGAGGGTAGGAACGTAGATCCTGGTTACCATGGTGAGGGTAGGAACGTAGATCCTGGTTACCATGGTGAGGGTAGGAACGTAGATCCTGGTTACCATGGTGAGGGTAGGAACGTAGATCCTGGTTACCATGGTGAGGGTAGGAATGTAGATCGACTTGTAAATCCAGAGTTTTGCTTTTCAGCTCAGCTCTTTCTTTACCACGACAGATCGAAGCAGCGTCCTACTTATTGCAGACGCTGTGCCATTCCGTCCTCCTGATCCATCCTTCCTCCACTAGTGAACAAGACCCCGAGATACTTAAACTCCTTCAGTTGGACCCTGTCCCTGACCCGCAGGGGGCAGGGTTAATATTAGTGAAACAAACCAAAAAAATTCAACGTGAACGGAAAATAGTTTTAATTTAAATGTTTTAATCAAAGCCTGTGTTTTTTTGTATTTGATATTCTTTTTAAGGTTATTTATCTCGACATCAGATTTCTGTCCGACCAAAAAACTTAGCTCAGTCCTGCATTACACCTTAACACACACATTTATATAAAACACACACACACACGTATGTATAGAGACACACACACTCCTCTTTTATCTACTGCTCTATTGTCCTCTCTCTCTTTCATTCATGCAGGTAAAGACGGTGGCCTTGAGTTTGATGTGTTCTGTTAAACATTTGACTGTGTGTGTGTTTCTGTGTGTGTATGTGTGTGTGTGTGTGTGTGTGTGTGTGTGTGTGTGTGTGTGTGTATAACAACATTTAGACAAATTATCTCTTCACAGTTAAAAATTGGATTGACCCTTCGGCCCGTTTAGCCTAGCGCTACCGTACTAACCACCACGATTTGATTGGTCGCCATTTGTTTCTGCAGCTGTGCAGCAGGGACTGAAAAGATGTCACACACACACACACACACACACACACACACACTGATCTCTTAACGAGCTCGTTTATCAGGTAGCAACACACTCCCTTTCTTTATCCTCTTCTTCTTTGGAAAATAATGATGAAATGAAAACCTTTCCGTGCTACAGAAGCACCACGTCTGGACAATAACGAGAGGATGAAACATGATCCTTTATTAATTAAAGATAAAAACTAACGAGGCCGCTCTAATTAAGACGATGAGGTGAAGATGAAGAGCCAGGCTAAAAGACGAATACCAGACAAAAACATTTTCAGTTTAGCGTGAAAACACAAAGACAGAAGCAGCTGAAATGCTCAACAAATGTTTTGCTTTGCTGTGAATAATGACTGGAGGGTCTGGATGACTTGTCGGCTTCCAGAGTCAGACTCCCCGGTGATGGAATACATTTTCTATCCCAGACACCTGGTATGTGGTGCTGCTGCCTTTATGCTTCAGATCTGATCAGATAATCACCTCCATCTCACACACGATGGAAAAAAAACAATTAAAACTCTGTCACAAGCCGCTTAATTAGCTTGTTTTGCTTTTATTTTTGTGACCAAATTAAACGTAGTTTAGATTTTATATAAAGATTTACAAAAACAAAAGTAGTCAGAGTTACTCGGCCGCATCAAAGAAGAAGAATTCTTTTATTTGTCCCACAATGGGGACATATCTGTGCTGCTTTGGAGCGCAGCAGGCAGCCATGACGGCGCCAATGATTGGAACAACTACAACACGGGTGTCAAACTCCAGTCCTCGAGGGACGGTGTCCTAAAGGTTATCCATGTGTTCCTGATTCAATACAGCTGATGCGCATAAAGTGGAAAATCAGCCAATCATATTTGGCAGATTGACTCAATAACCTGGATCAGGTGTGTCGATGCAAGAACACATAGAAAACCTTCAGGATCGGTCCGTGTAGTCCCTCATTCATCCAGGAGTGATCCATAGTAGAAAAAGTTTCAAAAAAGTCTTCTGGACAGTTTAATAATTGATCGAGACGTTTTTTACATCTGCATCTTAAATCCACCAAACACACTTTTGAGGACAGTAAGGTGAAGATTCTAAGTAGAGAGAAAGGATGGTTTGAAAGAGGGGTGAAAGAAGCCATCTTTGTGATGAAAGAGAGTCCCTCACTGAATCGGAGTGGAGGCGTTAGATACATTCTGCCCGGTATTTACAGCAGCCTTTTGAAGCCATAGACTAAAGATGACACCTCGTGACACAGTTTCACGCCTCTCGTTAGCAGGAATTTCTATTCACTAGGCTTTTAGCATTTTTATAATAGGGATCGTTTACTGGTCTGTGGCTACAATAGGAGCCATTCACGGCCATCATAGGTAACACAGTCTCATTGGTCGAGCTCTTCTTACTATTTTTTATCTTGTACTCAGGTTAGTATAAATAGATCCAGTTTTCAGTCCATTTCATTCAGATTGAAAATGATTTCCGTATGGAAGTCGAAACGTCTCGATCAAGAATTAAACTGTCCAAAAGACTTTTTTGAAACTTTTTCTACTTCAGGATTGGTGTTGGATGCCTGTGAATTAACCGGCTTGTCCCGGTCCAAGGACGGACACTCTACCACTAAGCCAACGATTCCCAGAGGTCAAGGTTACTAAGATTGAGTTAATTCATTCATTCATCTTCTTAACCGCTTGTTCCCTTACATCGGGTGCCATAGCTTATTCCAGGCGAGAGGCAGGATACACCCCAAACAGGTCACCAGTCTGTCGCGGGGCCACACACCCACACACTCAGATACACACACTCACTCTTAGGGGCAATTTCGTAGCGGCCAATCAACCTAACATGTATGTTTTAACCCCACACATACAGAAGGAGAACATGCAAACTACACACAGAAAAACTAGCTTTTCAAGCCTGGCCCCTACTCCGGGACTCAAATGTTTTTTTAATAAGTTTCTTCATACAAACACAAGATGCACGTGTTTCCTTCCAGCCTGCCTGCACACGCTTCTTCATCTCTTTTCCACACTCTGTTGATCCTAAGTACTTAAAATCTTCCCCCTTCTTTCTCTCTTCTCCCTGGAACCTCACTCCTCTCATTTACACACATGTAGTCTGTTTGTTTTAGTAATTATTTCCAAATTTTCTTTTCCTGCTCCTTTAGTCTCACTTCGATGCTTCAGATGTTTTCATAAAGAATCCTGAATGACTTTGAACATGAAATTTAAAAAGAAACTTTTCTGTGATGGTTGATAAAAAAAGATGGAGGATAGAAGATTCAGCCCCAAACCCAAATAAATTGACATTTTTTTCCTAAACGGATTGCTTTGTGTTTGAACTGTAGGATTTTATTTGAACTTTGATGGTAAATAAAGTACATTTTGTGCTTTTCAACTCATAAAAAGACTTTTCAGTGTTCAAACAACACAAAGAAGTTTCTCGTCAGAAGGACCTTGAGTTACCTAAACAAAGCCATGAGGTTTTAAAAGCAACTCATCAGAGAACATTTCACACATTCAACGCCAGCGCTTTTAACACTTTTACATTCTCTACAAATACTTTTCTGTTTGGATTTTTAAAAAAGAAAGAAAATTGATCTTGAAATTGTGTTTTTTATGTTTTTTTTTAAATTACAGAGCATTTCTTGCTGTTGTTAATGACGCACCGACTGTTTCCAACAGTCAGTCACCTTCTTAACCATCTGTCCCTCATGAGGTGACGGGAGGTGCTGAAGCCCATCCCGGCTGATTCCAGGCGAGAGGCAGCATTCACCACAAACAGATCGCCAGTCTGTCGCTGAGCCACACACACACTCATTCCAAAGGGCAGTTTCATAGCAACCAATTAACCTAACATTGAATTGAATAGACACTACTTTCTTGATCCCGAAGGATCAAATAGAAAGACAGGATGACGAGAGGATGAAGAAATGATTCCCTGCACTGCTCCTCCGAGCAGTGGGGTCGCAGGAGTCTGTCAATGAAGCTACTCCCAAGATGGAGGGGTTCCAACCACAGATCCAGCCCTCCTGGTCAGCTAGTTTAATTCACTAGGCGTTCTTTGGTCTCCACACCAGCAGCTCAACAGATCACAGAGAAAAACGGGACATGGATCATGGAGAGGGTCTCTCCTCACCCAGGTCTCTCCTCTAGGTGGTACAGTCTACCCAGGCCTCTCCTCTAGGCGGTACAGTCTACCCAGGTCTCTCCTCTTGGTGGTACAGTCTACCCAGGTCTCTCCTCTTGGTGGTACAGTCTACCCAGGCCTCTCCTCTAGGCGGTACAGTCTACCCAGTTCTCTCCTCTTGGTGGTACAGTCTACCCAGGTCTCTCCTCTAGGTGGTACGGTCTACCCAGGTCTCTCCTCTAGGTGGTACAGTCTACCCAGGTCTCTCCTCTAGGTGGTACAGTCTACCCAGGTCTCTCCTCTAGGTGGTACAGTCTACCCAGATCTCTCCTCTAGGTGGTACAGTCTACCCAGGTCTCTCCTCTAGGTGGTACAGTCTACCCAGGTCTCTCCTCTAGGTGGTACAGTCTACCCGGGTCTCTCCTCTTGGTGGTACAGTCTACCCAGGTCTCTCTTCTAGGTGGTACAGTCTACCCAGGTTTCTCATCGAGGTTGTACAGTCTACCCAGGTCTCTCCTCTAGGTGGTACAGTCTACCCAGCTCTCTCCTCTAGGTGGTACAGTCTACCCAGGTCTCTCCTATAGGTGGTACAGTCTACCCAGGTCTCTCCTCTTAGTGGTACAGTCTACCTAGGTCTCTCCTCTAGGTGGTACGGTCTACCCAGGCCTCTCCTCTAGGTGGTACAGTCTACCCAGGTCTCTCCTGTAGGTGGTACAGTCTACCCAGGTCTCTCCTATTGGTGGTACAGTCTACCCAAGTCTCTCCTCTAGGTGGTACAGTCTACCCGGGTCTCTCCTCTAGGTGGTACAGTCTACCCAGGTCTCTCCTCTAGGTGGTACAGTCTACCCAGGTCTCTCCTCTCGGTGGTACAGTCTACCCAGGTCTCTCCTCTTAGTGGTACAGTCTACCCAGGTCTCTCCTCTAGGTGGTACGGTCTACCCAGGCCTCTCCTCTAGGTAGTACAGTCTACCCAAGTCTCTCCTCTAGGTGGTACAGTCTACCCGGGTCTCTCCTCTAGGTGGTACAGTCTACCCGGGTCTCTCCTCTAGGTGGTACAGTCTACCCAGGTCTCTCCTCTAGGTGGTACAGCCTACCCAGGTCTCTCCTCTCGGTGGTACAGTCTACCCAGGTCTCTCCTGTAGGTGGTACAGTCTACCCAGGTCTCTCCTCTAGGTGGTACAGTCTACCCAGGTCTCTCCTCTAGGTGGTACAGTCTACCCAGGTCTCTCCTCTAGGTGGTACAGTCTACCCAGGTCTCTCCTCTAGGTGGTACAGCCTACCCAGGTCTCTCCTCTCGGTGGTACAGTCTACCCAGGTCTCTCCTGTAGGTGGTACAGTCTACCCAGGTCTCTCCTCTAGGTGGTACAGTCTACCCAGGTCTCTCCTCTAGGTGGTACAGTCTACCCAGGTCTCTCCTCTAGGTGGTACAGTCTACCCAGGTCTCTCCTCTAGGTGGTACAGTCTACCCAGGTCTCTCCTCTAGGTGGTACAGTCTACCAAGGTCTCTCCTGTAGGTGGTACAGTCTACCCAGGTCTCTCCTGTAGGTGGTACAGTCTACCCAGGTCTCTCCTGTAGGTGGTACAGTCTACCCAAGTCTCTCCTCTAGGTGGTACAGTCTACCCGGGTCTCTCCTCTAGGTGGTACAGTCTACCCGGGTCTCTCCTCTAGGTGGTACAGTCTACCCAGGTCTCTCCTCTAGGTGGTACAGTCTACCCAGGTCTCTCCTCTCGGTGGTACAGTCTACCCAGGTCTCTCCTGTAGGTGGCACAGTCTACCCAGGTCTCTCCTCTAGGTGGTACAGTCTACCCAGGTCTCTCCTCTAGGTGGTACAGTCTACCCAGGTCTCTCCTCTCGGTGGTACAGTCTACCCAGGCCTCTCCTCTAGGTGGTACAGTCTACCCAGGTCTCTCCTGTAGGTGGTACAGTCTTCCCAGGTCTCTCCTATTGGTGGTACAGTCTACCCAAGTCTCTCCTCTAGGTGGTACAGTCTACCCGGGTCTCTCCTCTAGGTGGTACAGTCTACCCAGGTCTCTCCTCTAGGTGGTACAGTCTACCCAGGTCTCTCCTCTTAGTGGTACAGTCTACCCAGGTCTCTCCTCTAGGTGGTACGGTCTACCCAGGCCTCTCCTCTAGGTAGTACAGTCTACCCAAGTCTCTCCTCTAGGTGGTACAGTCTACCCAAGTCTCTCCTCTAGGTGGTACAGGCCCAATCCCAAACCAACTACTTGAGCACTCGGGTGCTTGAGCACTGAGCCCTCAACGACGGAATGACGTCACGTGCGTAAGTGCTCCACTGTGAGAGGCTTCAAGGGCTCCACTTGATTTCAATAGAAATGGGACACCCCTTTAAAAACCTGCACCTCAAGGAGACAAGTGAGAGTGCGCAACAACAAACAGGAGGAAATCAGAGGATTTTATTCATTTATTTTTATTTAACCAGGGGGTCGATTTAGAACTAAAAAAAAAAATCCAACCTGAGCCGGAGCAACACGACTAATAAATGAAAACAATATAAGAAATAAAACATGATATAAAACACTTTTAAAATGAGAGTCTGTTTCTGAAATTCATGGAAACTTAATTTGATCCGTTAGAACAAAAGTTAATGTGTGGTTTTATGAACTTTTTTTGTGCTTAGAGTCATCATTTTAGAACTGGAGGAACATGTGAACCCCAGCCAGACTGCCAAAAAGATGGGGTTAACTATCTTTAATGTGTGGTGAATGGGTTGCTATGATTTTAATTTATTCTTCCTTTTAAAATCAGCAGTTATGTGTCACCTCACTGTATTTGATCTCTTTTCTCAGAGGATCTCATCTTTACCACATACAGGTGCTGGCCTGCTGCCCCTCAGCATCATTTACACTGCAGTGGACACCAAGGAGGAGGAGGAGGGTCCTGATGAGAGTACCTCAACCCCAAATGATGACCTGCCCTGTGGCCCCTCCACCAGCGGTGCCCCAGAATCCAGAAGAGGACCAGGAGAACACTCTACCCTCCCTCAACCTTCTGAGAGCTTGGGAAAAGAGCGAGAAATTAAGTACTTGAATTCCTCAAAGAGGATGCTTCCAGACGTGAAGCTGGAAATAGAGAGCTGGATGCCCGGTAGGAGGCGGGGAGCCCGGCCCAGATGAACCGGCTTGCCAGAAAAGCTGGCAAATAAAAATTAGTTTGTTCTTTTTTTCACTACTTTTGTTACTTTATAACAGTTTCCTTTCCAGCCTCGAAGTCTTTATTTTAATCCATGTGTGTATTGTTATTAAATGAACGTGATCACTAGCACGTTGAGTGTGTGAAGATGTTTACTAATCAAACTCCATTGTTTTAATTTATTTAATCATCAGGTTCATGTTTCAAACACAATCCATGCAGTCACAAACAGATCACAGGTAGAACATGTAGATTATTTCTTTATTAGTGAGTAAATGTTGTTAGAGGGTGATGGTGAATATAGGAGTTAAGCTGGGGGATCACGCTTCGTCTGGTCTCTATCCTTCGACCAATTCAGTATAAGATCAAGTTAAAATAAAATCAGTTTAATGTCTTCTTCAGACATGATGAAATAATTAAACAGGCTCCTGCAAAATAAAAATCATAATGATGCATAGTTCTGGTCCTGTGATGGTGCTGAGAGACAGAGCCTGTCTCTGATGTAGGACCCCCATCTCCCCTGGACATCTTCTGGAGGGACAGGGACATCAGGGTCATGTGGCTGTAGCTCCAGCTCCTCAATGATATCTCCCACTGGTTAATTATCAAAATGAAGAGGAAATGAGAAAATTAAGAGAAAATAAATTACTATTAAGAATTAAATAGAAGAGAGAAGTGTGTGTGTGTGTGTGTGTGTGTGTGTGTGTGTGTGTGTGTGTACTGTATACAGTATACACTACATGAGACATGTTTACATATATAAATATGCAGAAACACTTTTCTATCTATTGAAAAAGTTCTAATGAACAGAAAACTTGAAAATGATCATTTACCACCAAATAATTCTGATAAGATGACCCTTCTAATGTTGTTACATGTTCCTAATGTAGATGATGTTTGAAACATCGTGGTGTGTATAAATACAGTAACAGGATCTTCTGAATAGTGTTTATAATAACAATCTTATCTTAAATGTTGGACTTTTTTTTATAACATATTCAGTTCATCTCACACAGTACTGAGATTTTAATGTGAGTAAAATATGATGAGCGATAAGTTTATAAACAAATAAAACCATACAAACAGGAAACTCATACATTCATCTTATAATTACCTCTCATCCACGCGATTCCACGAAGAGATGATGAAGAGGAAGCTCACGTAAACGGAGAAAAATGTACGATGAAAAATGTAAACAACGGACACATGTTTACATGCACTTTGAAATTTGAAAGGAGTTTCCTCCTCTAACCTCAGGCCACGCCCTGATTCATGTCATACCGCTATGATTTATGGGTAATTCTTTGGTGAAAGTGGACTTTGATGCCCACTTACTGAAAGAGCTCAGAAAGGGTCCAAAGATGGCCGCCGAGTGCCCTCGATTCTCAAGCACTTTCAAATGGGACAACACTACACCCTTAACTGCTCACAGGAACGCGCACGTAAAGGAGTCAAGGACACATAAAGTGCTCAAGTGGTCGATTTGGGATTGGGCCACAGTCTACCCGGGTCTCTCCTCTAGGTGGTACAGTCTACCCGGGTCTCTCCTCTAGGTGGTACAGTCTACCCAGGTCTCTCCTCTAGGTGGTACAGTCTACCCAGGTCTCTCCTCTCGGTGGTACAGTCTACCCAGGTCTCTCCTGTAGGTGGCACAATCTACCCAGGTCTCTCCTTTAGGTGGTACAGTCTACCCAGGTCTCTCCTCTAGGTGGTACAGTCTACCCAGGTCTCTCCTCTAGGTGGTACAGTCTACCCAGACCTGTCCTCTAGGTGGTACAGTCTACCCAGACCTGTCCTCTAGGTGGTACAGTCTACCCAGACCTGTACTCTAGGTGGTACAGTCTACCCTTGCAGTACTGTAGGCTAACATGCATGTTTTTGGAGGGTGGGAGGAAACTGGAGAAAACCCACATGTCCACAGGGAGAACATGCAAACGTCACACAGTGCAAACCACTGCACTAAAAACATAAGTAAAATTAAATAAATATATTTTTAATTTTTTCTGTTGCCATTATTGTATTTCTGATCTAACATAAGGTACCACGTTTATCTCCGTCGTCTACGAGATAAGACTTACTACCCCCACGAAAGCATAACCCCCTTCTGAAGGAAGCTCTCAGGCTATTTTAACTGCCTGCATGAGAAGGAAGGAGTGGTGGGGCCGCTCATGGAGCTGTCACGCTGACGGCAGGTGCACTTCTTTCACACACTGAGAGAAAAAGGGGGGTCTGACCTCATCCATAAAGCCTGTGAGAGGGTGTCGTGGTGGCCGTTAGCAGGGTCTTATTGCTGCTCACATGACATGATTTCACACTCTGTGCTTTAGTGGAGATGGTGACATGAAACCTGATCAAGATATTGAATCATTTTATAATTTGGTTCCTCTATTTTAATCATTCATATGATACATACAATTTTTTATTTAACTAGGAATTTATTTTGTTTCACTTGTTTTTTGGGTGAAAAAATATCTCGGTTCATCTGAGATAAAAAAAACAGCCTCAAGCGGGCAGCCCAGGCCTCTCTCACCCCAGCTGCATCCTCTAGCTCACCTGGAAGGATTCCAAGTCGTTCCCCGGCCAGCTGTGAGACATAGTCTCTCCAGCGGGTCCGGGGTCTGCCTCTTGGTTTCCTCCCTGTGTAACGTGCCCAAAACATCTCGCCCGCGAGGCGCTCGGGGGGCATCCTGACCAGATGCCCGAACCACCCCATCTGGCTCCTCTCGACCTGGAGGAGGAGCGGCTCGACACCGAGCTTATCCCAGATGGCAGAGCTCCTCACCCGATCTCTGAGTGAGAGCCCAGCCACCCTGCGGAGGAAGCTCGATTCGGCCGCTTGTACCTGCGATCTCATTCTTTCGGTCACCATCCACAGCTGGTGACCATAGGTGAGGGTAGGAACGTAGATCCTGGTTACCATGGTGAGGGTAGGAATGTAGATCCTGGTTACCATGGTGAGGGTAGGAACGTAGATCCTGGTTACCATGGTGAGGGTAGTAACGTAGATCCTGGTTACCATGGTGAGGGTAGGAACGTAGATCGACTTGTAAATCGAGAGCTTTGTTTTTCGGCTCAGCTCTCTCTTTACCACAACAGACCGATGCAGCGTCCTAGTTATTGCTGATGCCGCACCGATCCGCCTGTCGATCTCCCGCTCCATCCTTCCCCCACTCGTGAACAAGACCCCTCCACAATAAAAAACCCTCCACAAAAAAGACTTGCTTAGAAACTCCAATCGTCCAATCAACAGCAGTAAGCTTATTTATACGGATCCATGTGGACGGGGATATTTTGAAAACGGTTACGTGTGAACGCGAGCGTTTTCCTAAAACAGAGGACAGCAGATATGCATTTTCAAAAATACCTGGCTACGTGTGGACATGGCCTTAAAGGGCCCATCTCATGCAAAATGGACTTTCCAGAGTTTTCTAGCTTGTAAGAGTGATGTCCGGGCCTTGTGTGTGTGTGTGTGTGTGTGTGTTATGTCCGGGCCTTGTATATGTCACCAAAGGGCTTTCTAGATTGATTTAGCCCGTTTTTCTGTGGATTTCTGGAACGCTCAGACAAAACAACCAATGAGCAGATGTCTAAAGTATGACGCATTTGACGTAGCCAGGACGGACTTCACACACGCCCCCCTCCCTCCTCACCACCCGCCCGCCCTCCTCACCCGCCTCCACTCCGGCCTTACGCCCTCACAAACTCGCTTTCAACGTCCGATACACAGGCTGGTTCGCTGCTCTGCGTCTTTTTTATTTTCTTGCTTGAAACACGCTTTTTGTAGCTACGCACGGGTTTACGCCTGCCTTCCCCCTCCCGCTCAGAGATGGGCGGAGGAATAGCGGCTCAGTGAGAGCAGAGGGCGGAGCTTGTACTTTCTCAGGACGAGCGGGGGGATGAGCGATACCCGGCCTTTCATAGTTCCGGGTCTGTGACTGCGCTCCACCAAATCAATATATTTTCATAACTATGGTGTAATGCATGTTGCAAAGCCCACATTTTGCGTGTGTGTGTGCAGAGGATACAATGTGAAAAGAGGTATTTTGCATGAGATGGGACCTTTAATATACCTGGCAACAAATGCTGTCTGAAATACTTCAGTGTAAAAAAAAAAACACGCTTTGAAACACAGCTTTCAGAAAAACTGAAAAAAAGACATGTTAATAAGGAGAGAATTTAAATTATATTCAGTTTTTAATCAAAATAGTCTTCAATTATTTAGAGTTTGTATTTAAATGTTGAGAATAAATAACTTTATTAATCTGTGAGGCTGATTTAAATGGGCTTTTAAATTCAGACTTTATAGTAAAAAATGTCCCTGGAATGATTTTTTAAATCTGGTTTTAAACGGTATAAACCTGGTATCACCTGAAATCGTTTGGTTGAAATAAAATGTGCTGAAAGTGAGCGACATTCGTTTGATTTCATATTTGAAACATTTAAAGGCCTAAAAGTTGAACATATTTGACTGGATTCCTTTCCTATTAGAATAAATAACAAGTTTAATCATGTGAATATTCCTCAGATTCTTTCTGCTTTTCAAAGACATCCAACTGAAAGCAGCAGAAATGTGTTTGATGTGTTTGTGGGAGCAGCTGGTGGAAGCGTGAGGATTCCCAGCATTCCCTGTAACATAGCAGCCGTCCTGATCCCTGTTTCTGCAGCTTGTTAAGCGGGAATGCCGGGCGTGCCTTGCTCACTGGCACTCACTCTGCACACGCATGTGCTGAAAGAAAACATTCATTAGTAGATCTAATTTACATTTCTAAAAGAGACGTGTGGCCGGCCAGACGGATGGATGGACGGACGGATGGATGAACGGACGGATGGATGGATGGACGGACGGATGGATGAACGGACGGATGGACGGACGGATGGACTGATGGATGGACGCTCAAACAGATTTATTCGTCATTGAAACTAAATCATCTGAAATTTTACACCTTGTTTGTCCATCAGTTTGTTTCTTTTGTTTGATGGAAATAGTTTAGATTTAAAACTAGTTTAACAGATGATGGTCTTAAAACCAGTCACACACACACACAAACACACACACACACTTAGATCCTCTTTTCCAAGTATGGTCACTATGAAGGAGTGCTGTCACTACCAAGAGGAAACTAATGGGTTGCAGCCAAGAGCAAAAAGAAGGAGACAGCTGATCCTGTCAGCACCCTGAGGCCTGCCGAGGAGACGAGGAGGTAAGGACACAATGAAGCAAGAAGGGAGGATAAAAACCTCTTGTGGCTTTGCTTTTTTTCCTGCAAGAAACAGAAAAAAAGGCTGCGATACGGCTATATAGTGCCAAGGTGGGAAGGAAACAAGGCTGTAAGGAACCAAGGATGGAAGGAATGGGGGAGGGGTCTGCTCAGTGGTAGAGTGTTTGTCTTTGGAGCAGGAGAAGCCCGTTTGAATCCTACCGAGCCTCCTACGTGTCCATGCAGCAGACACATAACCCCCTGGTTGCTCCTACCATTGGCGCCGTTGTGGCATAGTTGCAATGCTGCGAGGAGGCAAGGATGCAAGACTGTACCTCTCCTGTCAGGGAGGAGGTACAGGACCATCAAGGTCACAGCTTCATGGCTTAGCGACTGTCAAAGCAATCACCTCACCACCTTCCATACGATCTTGCTCACCATGGCAACCAGGATCTGCGTTCCTACCCTCACCGTGGTAACCAGGATCTACGTTCCTACCCTCGCCATGGTAACCAGGATCTACGTTCCTACCCTCACCGTGGTAACCAGGATCTACGTTCCTACCCTCACCATGGAAACCAGGATCTATGTTCCTACCCTCACCGTGGTAACCAGGATCTATGTTCCTACCCTCACCATGGTAACCAGGATCTATGTTCCTACTCTCACTGTGGTAACCAGGATCTATGTTCCTACCCTCACCGTGGTAACCAGGATCTATGTTCCTACCCTCACCGTGGTAACCAGGATCTATGTTCCTACCTTCACCGTGGTAACCAGGATCTACATTCCTACCATCACCATGGTAACCAGGATCTACGTTCCTACCCTCACCATGGTAACCAGGATCTACGTTCCTACCCTCACCGTGGTAACCAGTGTGGGTGGTGACTGAAAGAACGAGATCGCGGATACAAGTGGCTGAAATAAGCTTCCTGTGCAGGGTGGCTGTACTCTCACTCAGAGAAGGAGTAAGGAGCTCTGCCACCTGGGAGGAGCTCGGAGTAGAGCCGTTGCTCTATAGTTTGAGAGGAGCCAGATGGGGTGGTTTGGGCATCTGGTTAGAATGTCTTCCGAGCGCCTCACTGGTGAGGTTTTTCGGGCACGTCCCAACATATAAACCTGTGTGACATCATGTTTGTCAGATTACTAGAGTTTGATTTAAATGTTTTATTAAATCCGATGTAACAAGAACACTTTTATAAAAGACTGATTGAATCTATTTTATTTTCCTTCATTGTAGATCAATGTGAAAGAATAAACTGGCAGAACAGCCTCGGAGGTTCAGTCAACTGTGTGTAACTGGTTAGACCTGCGGCTGCAGAAACGGCTCAACATGTAAGAAGTAATTACAGAAAAATAAGATGTCACTTTAAATATAATCATAAGGTTAAAAAAAAGATGTTGAAGATGTGATGAAACTACATGATGGAAAATAATTAAAAGCTTCAAATCCGAGACAAAATCTGACACTGAAGTCATGATGAGGGGCGATGTAAAAACGGAAAATTGAGCAGGAAGGACTACATCCCCCACCAAGAAGGACTACATCACCCAACAAGAAGGACTACATCACCCAACAAGAAGGACTACATCTCCCAACAAGAAGGACTACATCTCCCACCAAGAAGGACTACATCACCCACCAAGAAGGACTACATCCCCCACCAAGAAGGACTACATCACCCACCAAGAAGGACTACATCACCCACCAAGAAGGACTACATCACCCACCAAGAAGGACTACATCACCCAACAAGAAGGACTACATCTCCCAACAAGAAGGACTACATCTCCCAACAAGAAGGACTACATCTCCCAACAAGAAGGACTACATCTCCCACCAAGAAGGACTACATCACCCACCAAGAAGGACTACATCACCCACCAAGAAGGACTACATCACCCACCAAGAAGGACTACATCACCCAACAAGAAGGACTACATCTCCCAACAAGAAGGACTACATCTCCCAACAAGAAGGACTACATCTCCCACCAAGAAGGACTACATCACCCACCAAGAAGGACTACATCCCCCACCAAGAAGGACTACATCACCCACCAAGAAGGACTACATCACCCACCAAGAAGGACTACATCACCCACCAAGAAGGACTACATCACCCACCAAGAAGGACTACATCACCCAACAAGAAGGACTACATCTCCCAACAAGAAGGACTACATCTCCCACCAAGAAGGACTACATCTCCCAACAAGAAGGACTACATCTCCCACCAAGAAGGACTACATCACCCACCAAGAAGGACTACATCACCCACCAAGAAGGACTACATCACCCACCAAGAAGGACTACATCACCCAACAAGAAGGACTACATCACCCAACAAGAAGGACTACATCTCCCAACAAGAAGGACTACATCTCCCACCAAGAAGGACTACATCACCCACCAAGAAGGACTACATCCCCCACCAAGAAGGACTACATCACCCAACAAGAAGGACTACATCTCCCATATAGAAGGACTACATCACCCAACAGGAAGGACTACATCACCCAACAAGAAGGACTACATCACCCAACAAGAAGGACTACATCTCCCATATAGAAGGACTACATCACCCAACAGGAAGGACTACATCACCCAGCAGGAAGGACTACATCACCCAACAAGAAGGACTACATCACCCAGCAGCAAGGACTACATCACCCAACAAGAAGGACTACATCTCCCAACAAGAAGGACTACATCACCCAACAGGAAGGACTACATCAACCAACAAGAAGGACTACATCACCCAACAAGAAGGACTACATCACCCAACAACAAGGACTACATCACCCAGCAGGAAGGACAACATCACCCAACAAGAAGGACTACATCACCCAGCAGGAAGGACTACATCTCCCAGCAGGAAGGACTACATCTCCCAGCAGGAAGGACTACATCTCCCAGCAGGAAGGACTACATCACCCAACAAGAAGGACTACATCACCCAACAACAAGGACTACATCACCCAACAACAAGGACTACATCACCCAACAACAAGGACTACATCACCCAGCAGGAAGAACTACATCAAACCGGCTTCACCCAGTCCAAGGACATTCTCTCTACCACTGAGCCAACACCTCTCGGGTGGTGGGGGGAACGGACTGTTCCCAGCAGCGCTGCAAGGCTGGGTTGATGCATGGAGCCAAGGGAGTGAGCTTGTCTCTTGGACTCTCCGTTCTAAACATCCATTACATATGTGGTCCTACGATGGAGGACGTATCAGATTAAAATGATAAGATTATAATCTAACATGCATGTTTTTGGAGAGACACATACACGGGGAGAACATGCAAACTCCACACAGAAAGGACAGTGTTCCAAGCTTTGCCCCACTTGGGTCTCTGTCCCTCGACCTTCTTGCAGCCTTAAAATGATTCTCCCAATGTTTCCACATCAGTATTTTCCTGGTGATTGTGCAGCTCTAGACGATCATTTTTTTTCGTTTCATTTCCACCAGCACACCTGTCCCCCACGACAAGGTTCCCACAGAACCTCTGAATACCCCTCCTGTTAATTCAGGCCGACGGTCTTATGGAAGAACCAAGGTTCAGATTAAAACGTTCAGCTTTCATTCACTCGTCTGAAGGATTCTTCTGAAGGTCGTCATCAGAATGACGTGAAGAAGAGGATCAGATTCATTCGTTCATGACGGTTTGAATGAAGGCTTCTTTTTATTTAACATCTTTTTTTTTTTAAAGTTTAAGAATCCTCGTTTTATCTTTTTACAACTCAAGGAGCAAAAACAGAGAAAATGAACTCAATCTAAGTAATTAAGTCAATTAGAAAGAATGAAAGAAAAAGAGGTGGCACGGTGGTGTGGCTGTTAACACAGTGGCTTCACAGCAAGAAGGTCAGGGTTCCAATCCTGTGTGTAGTTTGTATGTTCTCCCTACGTACAGTATGTGTGGGTTTTCTCTGGTTTCCTCCAAAAACATGCATGTTAGGCTGATTGGCTGCTATGAAACTGCGTTTGTGTGTGTATGGTTGTCTGTGTGTGTGTGTGTGGGGGGCCCCAAGACAGACTGGCAACCTATTCAGTGTGTATCCTGCCTCTCGCCTTGAACCACCCGGGATAGGCTCCGGCATCCCCAGCGGCCTCATCAGGGATAAACGGTTCAGAAAATGAATGAATGAAAAAAGACAATCGTCATTAAATCAAAACTGAAATAAAAAATCTGGACGAATATAAAGATAAATAATGTTAAAAAATAAAATAAAATTAATGGTTGAAAAATTTAATGTTTATCTTTTATATTTCAAAATAAAAGAATAATTTAAAAGGTCTTAAAATTAAAAAATTTTTAATTTTTAAATTAGAATGTTTTATCCTTCATTTCCAGAAAATTGTGATCATAGATGTGTGTGAGTGTATGTGTGTGTGTGTGTGTGTGTGTGTGTGTGTGTGTGTGTGTGTGTGTGTGTGTGTGTGTGTGTGCGCGTGTCCTATTCATCTCTGTGTTTTTTGTTCGACCGCTCGATGAAGACTCGACCTTGACCTTCTATTTTCCAGTGATCCCTGAAAGCTCTGCTCTGCCCGGCGTCGAACTCGCACCGTCGACTCCTTTTTGGAAAAAAGAAAACGTGCTTTTATGTCTGTTTTAATTGGTTTTAATCAATTTAATCCTTCGTTTTAACACAATAAGATGTTTTAAAATTCAAACACAACTAAAAAAAAAAAAGAGCAATAAAGGGTTTTTTTGAGATTTTAAATGAAAGTGTTTTGAAATTTTTAAAATAAGTAACAATTTTTTTTATATACATATATAAAAGCCTTTTTTATCATTATTTAATCTATTTTATTTTTTCTCATTTGTTTAAGATGGGAGGGAGCGGTGAGGAGTGCAGTAGTTAGGACTGTGCCTCACAGCAAGGAGGTCGGTTTTCCTGCTCTCATTTATGCGTATCTAACATAAACTCAGCAGTAAGCCTAACTCCTTCTGGAAAACATGCGCAGAGTCAGGATGTAGCGTCCAAGCTCCATTTTAATGACTACTGTATGAAAAAGATGTCTTCAGAACAGAGTAAAACTGTAAAACAGAAAGAAAATATACACTTAATATAGTGCAAAAGTATGTTTAAAGTAGCTTATCACCATGAAAAATAGGCCTACATGCGGTAATAAACATACAAACTAGCAGTAGCAAAATACACACTTCCAAGCGTCCTTTCACACAAATGAGACATTAATATTGTACTTTATGAACATATAAAACAAACTTACAGACTGTGATGTCAAAAGGGGATTAGAAAAAATAGACGAAAGGCGGTGGATAACTGGTAGCTAGCTAACTGTTATGCTAACTCACTAGCGGAAGCAAAATTGCTGACTTCTCCTCACAACTTCCTGTTTCTAGTTCAGCCTTCAAAATAAAACACAGGAAACGGCCTTCAAAATAAAAGACAGAAAACTTAAAGAATGTAATCTAACTCTGAAAATAAATATTCCGCACAATTATAAAGGGCAAGACACTCCCCGCCTGGTGTCTGTAAAGATGCCATATAAACCTAAAACATGCATTCAGTCCTTTGATTTCAGAAGAAGAATGACCTCAGTGACGGGCCGAAGGAATGTCTTTGTAGATCCATCCTTGGTCGTTTTAATCTCGATTTTTCGGACCTTTCCATCGCGTCCTGGAAAGGTTTTAGTCACAAGAGCCATGGGCCACTCATTGCGGCATGTCTGGGTGTCTTTCAGTAAAACAACATCACCTTCTTCGATGTTGGGACTTGACGTTTGCCATTTATGACGTACTTGTAGTGTATGCAGATATTCACGTTTCCAATGACTCCAGAATTGGTCTGCAAGCCTTTGTACTTGACGCCACTGTTGCTTGAACAAGTCTTTGTCGGTGAATTTTCCTGATGGAGGTGGAACACTCTGTTTCCGGGTGAGAAGCATCGCAGGGGTAAGTATTTGAGGAACCTCTGGATCAGAAGATACAGAAACCAGGGGTCTGGAATTGATGATGGATGTCACTTCTGCCATGAGAGTGCACAGGACTTCATTGGACAAGCTTGACGAGTGAATTCGCATGAGCATTGAATCTAAGATCCTCCTTGCGACTCCGATCATGCGTTCCCACGCACCACCCATATGTGAGGAGTGTGGTGGGTTGAAGTGCCATGAACATCCTTGATTGTTTGTGTACTTCTGAACGTCTGATCCCTTCAGCACTTTGTGAAACTCCAACTCTCTGCAAGCGCCGACAAAGTTGGTTCCACAGTCTGAGTGAAGCTGTTCAGAGGGGCCACGGATAGCAAAGAATCTCCTCAAGGCGTTAATGAAAGACGACGTGTCCATCGACTCTATTACCTCTATGTGGACAGCACGTGTACTCAAGCATGTGAAGAGAACGGCCCAGCGCTTGTTTTGTACAACACCTCCTCTTGTCCGTCTGGCTGTCACAAGCCAGTGTCCGAAGACGTCCACACCAGTGTATGTGAAGGGAGATGAAGTGCTCAGCCGCTCTTGAGGGAGGTCTGACATTTTTTGGTTCTCTCTTTTCCCACGGAGCTTTCGACAGGTAACACATCCATGAAGAATGCTACTTATACGTCTTTTGCTACTGATCAACCAGAAGCCGGCAGCTCGTACAGCGCCTTCTGTAAAGGTACGGCCTTGATGTTCCACTTTGTCATGGTAGTAGCTTATGAGCAGAGTGGAGACGTGATGTTTGCCTGGCAAAACAACTGGATGTTTCTCCTGATCGCAGAGATCAGCTTGCTTCAACCGGCCTCCGATTCTCAACAATCCATCTGATCCAAGGACTGGATTGAGTTTTGACAGTGGACTTTTCTGGTTTACGTCAACTCCTTTTGAGAGGGCAGTGAACTCTTCATTAAAGCAGTCCTTTTGTACAGCAAGAAGAATCACTGAAGTTGCTTGAGATAGCTCGTCCGCTGTGCGAGGTTTGCTACACTGATGCCAGCCAGTACAATCTATAACATTTTTGTTTGTTGACTTGAAACAACGAGCTACATGGATGAGGTTTGCAACCGCTCTTTGCAATGACTTCCAAGTTGAGAATTTTTCGAATCTCTTCGGATTGAGCGACTTATCATCGTGGCTGGTAACGCAACTTGTCACTTGCGGTCTGACATCAATGTCCGACTCTGGATCAATAAGCTCAAATGTTTGTTGCTGATCACATACTGTTTGAGGCTTGTGAAGGAATGCTGGACCTGTGAACCAGTTTGTTTTGGTGAGCAGAGAGGCTTGAACGGATCTGGATGCATGGTCACTTGGGTTATGTTCTGTGGGCACATAACGCCACTGCTTTGGCTCCGTGGACTGGTGAATCCTTTGCACCCTATTGTGGACATAAACATAAAACCTCTTGGACTGGTTATGTATATATCCGAGTACCACTTTACTGTCGCAATAAAAGGTGACTGCATCCAGTGTGAGGTCGAGCTCTCGAACAATGAGTTCTGCCATTTCCACGGCTAGCACTGCTGCGCAAAGTTCCAATCTTGGGATGGTGGGCCCGTTTGCAGGTGCTAGTTTGGCTTTTCCTAAGATGAAACCTACGTGAACCTTGCCATCTTCGTCTGTGGTTTTTAGGTATGCTACCGCACCGATTGCTTTTGTGGATGCATCAGAAAAGACGCATATTTCTTTTTTGCTAGCCTTTGCAAGTGAGGTTGTAGTGTAAGCACGAGGAATGTGAAGTTGTTGCAGTTCCTGTAGAGAATCTCTCCATGTCTGCCACACACTATGTTTGTCATGAGGAAGTGGGGTATCCCATTCTGTTCCATCCAGCGTAAGTTCTCGCAATAGAGATTTTCCCTGTATGGTCACAGGAGCGACGAATCCAAGCGGATCGAAGAGGCTGTTTATAGTAGAGAGTACTCCTCGACGTGTGAACGGTTTGTCCGTGATATTCACTTGAAAGGTGAATGTGTCTGTCTTGACTTCCCAACTCAGACCAAGACTCCTCGTCGTGGGCACAGTTTCTGTTCCCAGGTAGAGATCTTGTACATCTCTTGCGTGGTCCCCTGCTGGAAATGCTTGCAGAACTTCAATGCTGTTGGACGCGATCTTGTGAAGTCTCAGATTTGACTCAGATAGTGCAGCTTACGTTTTCTGCAGAAGAGTAATGGCTTCTTGCGCAGAGGGAGTTGAAATAAGTCCGTCGTCTACATAGAACTCACGCTCCACGAAGTGTCTCATGTCTGACCCGTATTCCAGTTCTCCACTGTTGGCTGCTCTTCTGAGGCAGTACGTTGCCACGGCTGGAGAAGGACTGTTGCCGAACACATGGACCCTCATCCTGTATTCAACAATGTTCTTGGTGGGATCGTTATCTTGAAACCACAGGAAACGTAAGTAGTCTCTATGGTCTTCCCTTACAATGAAACAATGAAACATCTGTTCAATGTCCGCCATTACAGCTACTCTCTCTCTCCTGAACCGAATGAGTACGCCTAGCAGGCTGTTATTCAGGTCTGGTCCAGTGAGAAGAACGTTGTTGAGTGAAATACCGTTGTATTGTGCGCTGGAATCAAACACGACTCTGATTTGATCAGGTTTTCTGGGGTGATAGATTCCGAACGATGGCAAATACCAGCACTCGTGTCCTTCCGGCAGAGGTGGCGCTGGTTCTGCGTGACTGTTGTCAAAGATCTTCTGCATGAAAGCGACAAACTGTTCTTTCATCTTTGGCTTGCGCTCTAGCGTACGCAGCAGTGAGGAGAGACGTGTCATAGCTAGGTCTCGATTGTTTGGCAAAGGTGGTCTTGGAGACTTGAAAGGAAGGGGGGCGACCCAACTGTTGGATTCATCCTGAAAAACTTGTTCATCCATGACTTTGATAAACTGTTCGTCCTCTACAGAGAAGGCACGTTTCTCGTCATTTGCAGTTCTAGCAAAAACAGTGAGCCCGAGGGAGTCAGCGTCCATGTGCAAGCGACCGTTTCTGTGTCCGTTTGTTTGGCTTGGACTGATTACTTGGTTAAGATGGACGTGACTTGTGCATGGCTGAAAAAGTGTTGGTCTGCCATCTCCCAGTATGTTTGTTTTGTAGCTGTGAACTGTGGGCTTATGGACTTTTCCCAAACACACATCACCGACCAACACCCATCCAAGGTCAAGTCTTTGAGCAAATGGTGTATCTCCAGGGCCATTTATCTGTTGTCTCACTTTATGTGCGCGAAGAATGTCACGACCCAGAAGTAGAAGGATCTGAGCATCATTGTCCAGAGGTGGGATTTCTATGGCGAGATCCTTGAGATGGCGGTGGTGGAAGGCAGCCTCAGGTGTTGGTATTTCCTCACGATTGTCCGGTAAGTCCTCACATTCAATCAGTTCTGGGAGTGAAAAGCTTATTCCGCCTTTAATTGCTTCAATCTGAAATCCAGTTGCTCTTCTGCCAGATGTTGTGGTCAGTCCAGTACACGTTCTCAGAGTGTATGGATAAGTGATGGCTTCGATTTTGAAAACATCGAAAAACTGCGACCTGGCTAGAGACTTGTTGCTCTGATCGTCGAGCATTGCATACATTTTCACTGCTTCATGTGGGTGGTTCTTTGGGTAAACCTTGACAAGACAGATCTTCGCGCAAGATTTTGACTTCAGAGCGTCTCCGCAAACCTCGGTACAGAGAGGACTGACTACTGAATTTGCCTCTTTTTCTTGCTCCCCGCCGTTATCTTGTGGGGGGTTTGACTCTTTGTTCGCCCATTTAGGCGGACCAGGGTGAAGGGCCGATATGTGACTTTCACTGTTACACTCATCACATTTCACCGTGGCTTTGCAATCCCGGGCGAGATGAGAATAAGATGAACAACATTTGAAGCAGATGCCTTGTTCTTTTAGATAAGCCTTTCTGTCTTCGAGAGTCTTAAGTCTGAATCCTCGACATTTCTTTAGGGGGTGGGGCTTCTTGTGGATAGGGCACTGCTTGACTAAATCGTCTTTAGAAGGCACTTCCGTTGGACTTTCGTCGTTTGTCACCTTGGTCTTGTGCACCGAAACCGCACCTCTTGGACTAACTCGCCTCTGCACAACCTGTTCTGAACGAACGTTGTTTCCAGAATATGAAAAGCTGGGATCGTTCCTTATTTTAGCTTGGTAGCAGACGAAAGAGGTGAAATATGAGAATGGTGGATAACTGACTCGAGACGTTTCTTTGTACTTAGATCCCTGGTTGAGCCACTTTTCCTGTAGGCTGTATGGCAACTTCTCCACAATTGGCTTTATACCACGTGCGGTATCCAGATATGACAAGCCTGACAAGTACCCATCTTCTTTAGCTGCGAGCACCTCGTTTAGTAGATCTCCGAGCTCTCTCAACTTGTAGTTTTCTTTATTAGAGATCTTTGGAAAATTATCAAGCTTCGAGAAGAGAGCACTCTCGATGACTTCTGGAGCACCGTAGCAATCATCGAGCCTTTCCCACGCTGTTTGTAATGCGGCGGCTGGATTGGCTATATTGACCGCTCTGAGACGTTTGACGTGTTCACTTGATTCTTTTCCCAGCCACTTCAAGAGCAAATCCAACTGTTCACTCGCAGACAGATCCACGTCTCTGATCGTGTTGAAAAACGAGGACTTCCACGCCCTATATGTTTCGGGCCGGTCATCAAAACGTGATAGGCCAGTGCGTACGAGTTCTTTACGAGCTAAATACTTTGCCATATCCATCATTACTGAAGATTCTGTTCTACGTGTGTGGGATGTGTCCGCGTAGTTTGGAAAGCTTGACTTGGGTTTAAACTCTGTCTTTACACTGCTTTGAGTGGGGTTTTTAGTGTGCTGTTGTGGAGACGGATGATAGTTGAGCGCCATCTGGTGGGGGTGAGAGGGTACTGTCCTTTGTGGACTTTGAGATGATGCTGACCAGGAATCTATCACAACATAGTCCTGTGCTCTGAAGATGTGTGGTGTTGGGGGGTTATACTGGGGCTCAATACATTGCTCTGGGGTGTCCTGACGGTAGACTGGAGCAGGCCTGTCGTCAAGGTGACCATTTTGTTGTTCGACGTAATGGCTTACACGTTCATGTGTATTTTGGGCTGGAACAGGGGAGCTTCTCGTGCTACGGGTTTCTCCGTCCTCTAGATCTGCTGCTGCTTCCAGTGCTTCTGCTTTGGCGTTAGCGGCTGCAGCCTCTCTTTCATATTGTAAAGCTTCCAGATCGGCCTCCAGATCGGCTACCAATTTGGCTTTTTCAGCTTCCAATTTGGCTTTTTCAGCTTTTATGGCTTTTTCTTTTTTAGCGAATGCTACACGAGCGCGAGCGGCTTCAGCATCTGCTCTGGCTTTAGCTGCTGCGGTGCTCACAGATGAACGATTGGAACTGGAGCTTCTGAAAGTCTTCACTGACCCGCCATCTTGGGAGTTATTGTTGGGTCTAGAATACTGAGTAGGCTCCGGAGTGAATTCCTGATTTACTTCGTCCATGTTTGATTATGTGCGGTGCTGTCCTATTTTGTTATCCGATTGCGTAAGGTCTCTTTATTTATTTTTTTTTTTCAAGTCCTTTTTACTGTTACAGTCTTTTTACTGTAACAGTCCTTTTTTCTTCTAAAGTCCTTTTACAAAGAGTCTTTTTACTTTCCTGCTCTCATTTATGCGTATCTAACATAAACTCAGCAGTAAGCCTAACTCCTTCTGGAAAACATGCGCAGAGTCAGGATGTAGCGTCCAAGCTCCATTTTAATGACTACTGTATGAAAAAGATGTCTTCAGAACAGAGTAAAACTGTAAAACAGAAAGAAAATATACACTTAATATAGTGCAAAAGTATGTTTAAAGTAGCTTATCACCATGAAAAATAGGCCTACATGCGGTAATAAACATACAAACTAGCAGTAGCAAAATACACACTTCCAAGCGTCCTTTCACACAAATGAGACATTAATATTGTACTTTATGAACATATAAAACAAACTTACAGACTGTGATGTCAAAAGGGGATTAGAAAAAATAGACGAAAGGCGGTGGATAACTGGTAGCTAGCTAACTGTTATGCTAACTCACTAGCGGAAGCAAAATTGCTGACTTCTCCTCACAACTTCCTGTTTCTAGTTCAGCCTTCAAAATAAAACACAGGAAACGGCCTTCAAAATAAAAGACAGAAAACTTAAAGAATGTAATCTAACTCTGAAAATAAATATTCCGCACAATTATAAAGGGCAAGACATCGGTTGTTTGGGACGGTACCGGTAAGAACCTCAAAGAGCATCCTGCAGCTCACACAGGACAGGTGTTCCCTGTCCAGCTGTGAGATATAGTCTCTCCAGCAGGTCCGGGGTCTGCCTCTGGGTCTCCTCCTGGTGGGATGTGCCTGAAACACTGTACCAGCGAGGGGGGCATCCGAACCAGATCCTAGAACCACCCCATCTGCCTTCCATCAACCAGAGGAGGAGCAGCTCTACTGCAAGCTCCTCACCCTATCTCTGAGTGAGAGCCCAGCCACCCTATGGAGGAAGATCGTTTCGTCCGCTTGTATTTGTGATCGTGTTCTTTTGGTCATCACCCACCTGGTTACCATGGTGAGGTTAGGAACGTAGATCCTGGTTACCATGGTGAGGGTAGGAACATAGATCCTGGTTACCATGGTGAGGTTAGGAACGTAGATCCTGGTTACCATGGTGAGGTTAGGAACGTAGATCCTGGTTACCATGGTGAGGGTAGGAACGTTGATCCTGGTTACCATGGTGAGGGTAGGAACGTAGATCCTGGTTACCATGGTGAGGGTAGGAACGTATATCCTGGTTACCATGGTGAGGGTAGGAACGTTGATCCTGGTTACCATGGTGAGGGTAGGAACGTAGATCCTGGTTACCATGGTGAGGGTAGGAATGTAGATCCTGGTTACCATGGTGAGGGAAGGTACGTAGATCCTGGTTACCATGGTGAGGGTAGGAATGTAGATCCTGGTTACCATGGTGAGGGTAGGAATGTAGATCCTGGTTACCACGGTGAGGGTAGGAACGTAGATCCTGGTTACCATGGTGAGGGTAGGAACGTAGATCCTATCCTCACCATGTTTTGGACGGCCCCTCTCAGCCGTCCTTGCTTTCGTCTTGACTCCATGAAACTTGTAACCGGTGATAAAATCCAAGCGGCGACCCGTGGATTCTAATCCTTTATATTTAGTAAAGGAATGTCTCAGCCACCGACTGATAATTAAACGAGTAAACAAATTAAATGTTGGAATGTCGAGCCGTGAATTCCCACAATTCCTCGCTGGGCTCGTAACATCGGGAGGTCAAATAGTTTACCAGAGATCAAAGGTCACAGGGAGCTAGCAAATTAAACAACGACGTAAAAAAAAAAAAAAAAATTAAATAATTTACAAAAAACATTGTTTAGCTTTTATTTTAGAAAAAGTAGAAATAATTTATTTATTTTTATTTTTCGGGTGTATTTGCATATTTATTTTTGTACCATTTCTAAGCTTTTATTTTTGTCCGTTTTAAGGATTGTTTTTAGCACTTTTTGAATGTCGTTTTTTTTTTTTTTTTTAGCATTTTTTAAATGTTGTTTTTTTTTTTCCAGTCCTTTAACTGTTGCTCTGATTTGGAACGACACGACGTCCACTAACTGAACATGCTGCTGATCAGAGTTTAAATGAGAGATATTTAATGAGATATATTTTATCACAGCATTACATGTTGTACTTCTAATTGTTTGTGAAGCGGGTACCAACCTGGATAAGGGCAGAGGTTGTTAGAGTTTAGACATCCCATAAAAACGACTGCACCAAAAGGAAACCATGTGAGTTTGTTGTTTATCTACAAACGGATTCTTTGTTGTGTTTGTTGTGATTTTCCTGCTTTAGAAATCAAACATGGCTGCTCGGTGGGTAGCACTGTGGCTTCATAGCAAGAGGAGTTCAAGTCCATGGTGAAGCAAGGCTTGAATCACTGGTTTTTCTGTGTGTATTTTGCATGTTCTCCCATGTATGTGAGTGTTTTCTCTGGTTCCCTCCAAAATACATACATGTTGGGTTGATCGCCCCTGAGAGTGAGAGTGTTTATGTGACTGGTTGTCTGTGTTTGTGGCCCTCCGACAGACTGGTTACCTGTTCGGGGTGTAACCTGCCTCTCATCTGTAATCAGAAGGGGTAGGGTCCGGTGATCCCGTTAAAGAGAGCGGTTCAGAAGGATGAAAGGATCCAACACAGTGTGACCAGTTAAACCAGAGACATCCTAGTGATGGATCCAGACCATCAGCTCTGGGACGGACGCTGTTTCATAGTGAGATAAAAAAGGTGTTGCTGTTTGAGTAACAGAGTAAATGTAACTAGTTACTTTTCCTACAGTTACAGTCGTGTTAGACTTACTGAGAATTTAAAGGAGGGTTTTTAACTGAAAAAAAAATCAGTTGAAAAAGGATTTCAGCAACTGTTTTACAGAGAAATAAATTTTCTTTTTAAAGATATGAGCGCTGCATAAGGCAGTATTTTTTCAGTCTCACCGTGGTGAGAGCGGCCATGCTGATTGGTCTAGAGACAGTGTGGTGAGAGCGGCCATGCTGATTGGTCTAGAGACAGTGTGGTGAGAGCGGCCATGCTGATTGGTCTAGAGACAGTGTGGTGAGAGCGGCCGTGCTGATTGGTCTAGAGACAGTGTGGTGAGAGCGGCCGTGCTGATTGGTCTCGAGAAAGTGTGGTGAGAGCGGCCATGCTGATTGGTCTAGAGACAGTGTGGTGAGAGCGGCCATGCTGATTGGTCTAGAGAGAGTGTGGTGAGAGCGGCCATGCTGATTGGTCTAGAGACAGTGTGGTGAGACCGGTCATGCTGATTGGTCTAGAGACAGTGTGGTGAGAGCGGTCATGCTGATTGGTCTAGAGACAGTGTGGTGAGAGCGGCCATGCTGATTGGTCTAGAGACAGTAGCACTGATTCAAAGACAGGAAACAGAGATGTTTGTAGCAGAGATGAAGATGCTGAGATGAAGAACACAATTTGATCAAAGCAGTGACCAATATTTGAATCATTCAGTCAACTTCTAAACCTTCTATTCCTTATGGGGTTACGAGGGGTGCCGGAGCCCATCACGGCAGATTCAAGGCAAAGGGCAGGGCACACCCCGAACAGGTTTCCAGTCTGTTGCGGGGCCACACATATACAACCATACACACACACTCATAACTAGGGGCAAATTTAGCACCAGCCAATTAACCTGACATGCATGTTTTTGGAGGGTGGGTGGAAACCCGCGTACCCGGAGGAAACCCACGCAGACATGGGGAGAACATGCAAACTCCACACAGAAAGGCCAGTGTTTCAAGCTTCGTCCTCACCCGGGACGTGAACCCCTGACCATCTTGCTGTGAGGCCACTCCCTACCCACTGCTCCACTGTGCCGGACTGCACCACTCTGTGCAGGAAGGTCAGAGCTTCAAGTGCCAAGCTCTGACTGTGGCACTCTGACTGGCAGAAAGACCAGGCTTGAATCACTGGTCTTTCTGTGTGGTGTTTGTATGTTCTCCCTGTGTATGTGTGAGTCGCCTTCTACCCTCCAAAAACATACACGTTAGGTATGAAATTGCCCCTTGGAATAAGTGTGTCTGTGTGTATGGCCTTGCAAATGACTGGCGATCTGTTCGGGGTGTACCCTGCCTCTCGCCTGAAATCAGCCAGGATAGACTCCGGCACCCCTCTAGTCTCCTTCAGCAATGAGCTATACAGAAACAGTCAACAGCCTCAGATGGAAGCCCAGGCTTCTCTCACCCCGGCTGCATCCTCCATCTCACCCAGGAGGATCCTGAGGTGTTCCCTGTCCAGCTGTGAGACAGTCTCTCCAGCAGGTCCAGGGGTCTGCCTTTGGGTCTCCTCCATGTCCCTAGTTATGCCAGGTGCTTGGGAAGCATCCTAACAAGATGCCCGAACCACCCCGTCTACTTGCTCTCAAACCCGTAGGAGGAACGGCTCGACTCTGAGCTCCTCACTCAATTAAAAAAAAAAAAAACTCTACAATATTTAATGTTTTAATTTTTATAGTTAAATATTTTTTTTAGAATGATTTAATTGATTTGTAACTAATTAGTGACTTTAGTTACTGCAGAGCGGCAGTGTGACCATGTTATTCATGAGGAGGTGGGGTTCTCTGCTCTGGTTGGTGGGATCAGTAGGGGGTGGGTGGGGCATCGCGGGGGTCTCTCCTGCACGCGCACAGCCACAGCGCAGTGTGTAAGAGGATTTACTGGTTTCTCTGGTCCTGGTCTGAGCGGCTCCCGCCATGAGCTGCCTGGATGTGATGTACCAGGTGTTTGGTCCTCAGCCCTATTTCAGCTCCTACACACCCTACCACCACCAGGTAGGAACACACACACACCCTACCACCACCAGGTAGGAACACACACACACACACCCTACCACCACCAGGTAGGAACACACACACACACACACACACACACACACACACACACACAACTTTGTTTAAACTCTGCAAGGAAACTGTTTGTTTTTTTTTACAGTAAAACCTGCAAAAAAATCTCTTGTATTTTCTGGGAAAAAAGCCCTGTTTTTTTGCCAAATAGTGAAAACAAAACTTAAATATAAGCAAATTGTTATTTTTATAAAAGAGTGAAAAAAATCTAATCATTATGTTTTGAACTGATGCTTAATTCTTTTATTAATTTTCTGAACGTTTTGACTCATTAAATGCACTTTTTTTACCTGCAAAAAGTGAGTAAATCACTTTTTACTGCGTGAAAAAACTAAATTTGCTTTTTTAAATGGTTTAAAACACTTAAAAAAATCAGATTTTTGATATTTTATTAACTGATGCTTCATTTTTTTATAAAAATTTCTAAAAAGATTGACCAAAAAACCCAATTTTTCTGCCAAAAAGTGAGCAAATACTTCCTTTTTAATCACAGAAAACTGTGAAATTAGTCATTTTAAATGGTCTGAAAGAGTAAAAAATGAACCTATTATATTTGAACTGATGCTCAAAGCTTTACTTAATAAAATACACTATTTTTCTTGTGATTTCAAGACTGTTTTTTTTTTTGTTTGACAGTGACTCAATTTTATACAAAATAATTTAACAAGTTCAATAAAAAATGTATTTTTATATTTTAAACTCATTTTTAAACAAAGTTTGAAGTTGAAAAATTGAAAAAAATTTTTTGCTGTCAAATGAAATTTTACTGTAAAAATAATAAAGTCTTATTTTAAATGAAAATTTGATCAAATTATTATCTTGAAATTAAGACTTGATTATTTTTATCCAATAAAATCTAATAAAAATAGTGTTTAATCTGTTAAAAAGTGAGAATTTTACTGTTTACTGTAAAAAAAAAAATAGTCACAATTTTAAATGTATTTTTGTTCAATAACAGGAATAAAAATGTTGGGGTTTTTTTTGCCAAAAAGTGATCAAAGCAGTTTTAATTGTGCAGAAATAAGAAAAAAATTATTTTAAATGTTTTGACTTTTTCAACATTGTCTGTTCAAATTGTTATTTTTCTCAAAAAACACTTAATTTTTTGTTCTTTTAAAGAAAATCAAACCCTGGCTTGAAGTATTTTTACCTGCAAAAAAGTGAGAAAATTACTTTTACAGAAAAATGAATCAAATATTTGTTTAAATGTTTTTTAATGTGTTTAAAATCAGGATTATTTAATCTTTTTAAGTTCTTTTAAAGCGGACCAGGGGTGTATATAGGTGTGTAAGTTCACCTGACGAAAAGAGCCGATAACTTTTTACTGCATAAATATGTCTAAAAATTATTTTAAATTTATTAATTGATTAAAAATAATCTGATTTTTATTTTTCGCTCAAATTCTCGAGATTCATCTCAAAATGTATTATGTTACAAACAGCATCTTTATTTGGTTTAATTTTAAAATAATTTTAATTGAGGTGGCACAGTGGCTTCACAGCAAGAAGGTCAGGGGTTTGAATCCTTTGTGGGGACCAGGCTTGAAACACTGTCCTTTCTGTGTGGAGTTTGCATGTTCTCCCTTTGTATGTGTGTTTTTTTTTCTCTGATTCCCTCCAAAAACACACGTTAGGCTAATTTGTCACAATGAAATTTGTCCTGGCACGGTGGCACAGTGGGTAGCACAGTGGCCTCACAGCAAGAAGGTCGTGGGTTCGAGTCCCGGGTTGGGACGAGGCTTGGAACACTGTCCTTTCTGTGTGGAGTTTGCATGTTCTCCCCATGTCTGCGTGCGTTTCTTCCGGGTACTCCGGTTTCCTCCCACCCTCCAAAAACATGCATGCTAGGTGGATTGGTCGGTGCCAAATTGCTCCTAGGAATGAGTGTGTGTGTTGATGGTTGTGTGTTTGGCCCCGCGACAGACTGGTGACCTGTTCAGGGTGTACCCTGCCTCTTGTCTTGAATCAGCCTCGGATAGACTTGGATGACCCCGGCAGGGAATAAGCGGTTCAGAAGATGAAGGATTGTCTTTGTTTCGAAGCTTCAAGCTTTTCATTTTACAGCAAACGAACAAAATAAATCCATTAAATCCATGTTTTCATCAAATCTTTTAGAAATAATCTAATAAAATTATATTCGACACTTTTTTAAATAAATTGTTTTCACCTTTTTTTTATCTTTAAGTTTGAAGTTTAAAAACCTGACAATCTTACAGGTGTATGTTTACACGGAGAATTTCTACCTAAAAACCCATTAAAACTTTCTATTTATAGAAGTTTAAACATAAAAACATTTAAATATGCATCATTTAATGTTTTTAAAGTGACGTACACAGAAATCTAAAGGTTCAGGGGCTCAGCAGTAAATATGGATCAAAGTTTTGGTTTGAAAATAAAAAATTTGAGAGCTGCAGTAATAATAATATTAATACATTTTTTTTGTAATGCGCCTTACATTTTAAGAAAAAATCCCAAAGCGCTACATAGAAAGGTAAAAACAATAAAAACATTTTAAAAACTAAAATCTACATTCTGAAAACAAAGAATCATAAAATCAAAAATTAAAAGCCTTAAAAATGAATGTCTTTAGGTCTTTTTTGAAAGTGTCCACATTTTGTGGGGCCCTGAGGAGTTCCGGGAGCTCATTCCACAGTCGTTGGGCAACGGCCTGGAAGGCTCTGTCCCCCATTGTGGTCAGCCTGGTCCTGGGCTGGTGGAGGCAGTGGGTGGAATTTGAGCGAAGGTGTCTTGGGTTGATGAGTGGGGAGAGGAGCTCAGTGAGGTAAGTTGGGGCATTTCCATGGACACATTGGTGGGTGAGGAGGCAGATTTTGTAGTGAATTCTGAAACGGATGGGAAGCCAGTGAAGTGATTTAAGAACAGGTGTGATGTGGTCAAATTTTCGCCTCCTCGTCAGGCGTAAAAACAGAGGAGCCAAAAACAAGAAAACAGAGACCTGAAAAAACATTAAATATCAATCAGTCACCTTATTATCCGTCTATCCTTTACGGAGTCGCGGGAGGTATCAGAGCCCATCCCGGCTGATTCAATTCCAGGGGCAGGGTACACCTCGAACAGGTCGCCAGTCTGTCGCAGGGCCACACACACACTCATTCCTAGGGGCAGTTCAGCACCAGCCAATCAACCTAGCATGCATGTTTTTGGAAGGTGGGAGGAAACCGGAGTACCCGGAAGAAACGCACGCAGACATGGGGAGAACATGCAAACTCCACACAAAAAGGACAGTATTCCAAGCTTCATCCCCACCCAGGACTCGAACCCACAACCTTCTTGCTGTGAGGTCACTGTGCTACCCACTGTGCCACAGTGCCGCCCTCGTTAAAATGATTAAACTTATTACTAATAAACTGTTAGATGAAAAAAATTAAATATTAAACCTTTTAAAAAGCAGAAACGGAACTGGGACCTGTTTGTTTGGGACACTGGGTTCAGAGCATGTGCAGTGATGCTGTGAAAACACTTCCTGCGGGCGGAGTGGAGAACAAAATCCTCGGCCAAGAACAAGCTTTCTTTTGAATGTTTTCAAATTGCTAGTGTGTTTGTATTTTGTAATTTGTTAAAAAAGTGACATAATTTTCAACTAACGTGACTGGATCGTTATTATTTAAAGCCGGCATGATTGAAAGTTTACATTTTTTTGAGGGATGCAGCGTGGCATAGTAGTTATCATGGTGGGTGTGGGTTCCAAACCTGGAACGCTGTTCTTTCTGTGTGTGGTTTGCATGTTCTACTGGTTTATGTATGGGTTTCCTTTGGTTTCCTCCAACACACAAATGTTAGGTTGGCTGCTGTGAAATTACCCATAGGAATGACTGTGTGTGTGCGTATGGTCGACTGTGTATGTGGTCCTGTGACAGACTGGTGACCTGTTCGGGGTGTATCCTGCCTTTGGCCTTGACTCAGCCAGGATTGGCTCCGACACACACCGTGACATCATTAAGAATAAATGGTTCAGAAGACGAAAACAAAATTTGGTTGTTTTTTTTTTTGATAAAGCTGGAGCTTCGAGTGCGAAACCAAAAATACCAAATCTAATCAAACTAATCTGAAGATTCAAGATTCTTTATTCTCATAGTGAGACTTCAGACTCAGGCTAAACACACACACACACACACACACACACACACACACATAAAGTAGCTACAAAAACAACAAAAAACAGTGCGTGTGATAATTGTTGTTAAAGTGTCCTTAGGACTGTCAGGTGAGGGTGAACGAGGATGGGGGTTAGAGGGGTGATTGCTTTCACAGCTCTGAGATGTGAGGTGGTGGTCTTGAAGGTCCTGATGGGAGACGATGGGAGACAAACCGTCCGTCGGATCCCCGACTGTTAGAAATATTCTACAGTAGTTTATGTTTTTACTTTGGTTAGATTTTCAGATGAAGTCCAAACCTCTCAGACCGGCCGAGACGAGGTTTAATAAAACTGTGTTTTAATGTCATTTTTATCTGTATTTTTCACTTTTTTCATTTAGTAGTTTTATTTATTTATTTATTTTAAACGTTTTTAAACGTTTGATTCTGATTGGTTGATTTTCAAGATCTCGTCAGAGTTTGCAGCTAATTTACAACCTATTTTTGCACCAAAAATAATGTTTATAAGCTGCTTTTAATTGTGAAAATATTCAGAAAACAACACATTATTTCCTTTTTTGTTTGTAAATTTAGTAGAAAAATGAATTTAAATGAACAAAAAACAAACAAATAGAAACAAAAATTTTTTTATTTAGAAAATTATGATATTTCATTTAATATATTTTTTTATTTCTACAACAAATTCTTCTTGATTTCAGTTCCGTGTTTTGTTTTTATCATGTTTTTAATGCTGAATAAAACTGTGAATCTTCTTATTTTGGGTTGTGAACGTACCTTTATATAAATATGAATGCTGAGTGTATTTTTTTGTCATTGTTTCAGAAGCTGGCCTTCTACTCTAAAATGCAGGATCCTCAGGAGAGCAGCCGGACCCCAGCCATCAAAGAGGAGGACAAAGATCTCCCACCGGGTGCCGAATACCTGAACTCTCGCTGCGTTCTCTTCACATACTTTCAGGGAGACATCAGCGCCGTGGTGGATGAACATTTCAGCCGAGCGCTGAGCCAGAACAGTACCTTTTCACCGGCTGGTCCTTTCACACCGGGCGGCAGCCACAAAACCAATAGAGGTGTGACACTGTGTGTGTGTGTGTGTGTGTATCTATGTTGATTAACTGTCATTGTTTAAACACTAAACGTTTTAGGTCCTAAATGTGAACCTTTAATTAACATAGCATGTGTTTATTAACGACTCAGTTTGATCGTTAGTGTGAATAACATATTCAATATTCATGATGTCATTTACAACAAATTATAAAATGATTACCACGGAAACGGAAAAAAAAACGTACTAGTTTTAAGGAAGCCATCTTTGTGAAGAAAGAGAGTCCCTCACTGAATCGGAGTGGAGGCGTTAGATACATTCTGCCCGGGAATTACAGCAGCCTTTTGAAGCAATGGACTAAAGATGACACCTCGTGACCCAGTTTCACGCCTCTCGTTAGCAGGAATTTCAATTCACTAGGCTTTTACCATTATTATAATAGGGTTCGTTTACTGGTCTGTGGCTACAATAGGAGCCATTCACGGCCATCATAGGTAACACAGGCTCATTGGTCGAGCCCTTCTTACTATTTTTTACCTTTTACTCAGGTTAGTATAAATAGATCCAGGTTTCAGTCCATTTCATTCAGATTGAAAATGATTTCTGGATGGAAGTCGAAACGTCTCGATCAAGAATTAAACTGTCCAGAAGACTTTTTTGAAACTTTTCTACTATACAGTAAGTACTAGTACTACTGTCGAACTGTCAAACCAAGGAGGCCCAACCTTTTTGTCCCAGGAGCTACTTTTTATAGATCAAACCTCCTGAGATCTATCACACACACACACACACACACACACACACACACACACACACACTTAGATACGGAGTTCTATCGAGATCTGTGGCCTCATCAGAGTTCCAAAATCTAACCGTAACCCTAATTCCAATAGAAGTATGGCAGGTTGCAGATCTCGATGGTTAGATCGTCTGGAAGGGAGGCAGAGCGTTCTGAGCATGCTCAGAGGCGCAAAGTCGCAAATATTGATGGTCGCAGATCTCGTCAGGACACCAGCTTTAACATTACAAGCCCCCAGCGATGGTTTCCAACCTGCAGTAAAACTACCCTCAGAGCAGGTTTTGTTGCTGTTACACAACCATTGGACATCACACACACACACTCTCTCAAACACACACACACAGAGACAAATTTCCCTCTCTTTTACACACATACACACAAGGACTTTTTTGCACGCAGTGCTTTGGGCAGGGGAGGTGCTGCTCATTGATTTCAGGTTTAATGTTTTTTTATGTCACAGACTCAAAAATCTTCAGTAACAAGAAAAAAAATTCCAGATTGGCACTTTTTTGAAAAAAACAAACAAACAAACAAAGAGTCAGCAAATTTTAGCCACTCTAGTGACTAGAAGGTCTGAATACTGAAGTCGCTGAATCGACAACACTGACTTCATTTCATTTATTTTTTCTACACTCTAAGCGGTCCACTTGGAATCACTCCGCGGGCCGCCAGCGGACCGTGATCGACTGGTTGGGCACCACCGTGTTAAAGTTATGAATAAAATGAACACCTGAGCTTTAATTAGACTAATTAACTCGTTCATCTTTTCAACTGTTTGTCTGTAAAAGTCTGAATAAAACATCATTTTATTCACATTTTAAATGTAATTATATTGAAATATTTGCATAAATTATTAAGTCCTTATTTTTATGCAAATTTATTTAAAAATTAAACATAAAATCAAATTAAGCACGTTTTTAATTTCTATTGTCTATTTTTTTATTTTAAAAAAAGTAACAAAATAAAATCACAGAATAGAATTAAAACTTTTAAACGAACTGATCAATTTTTATGTTTGAATTTTTTTTTTTAAAGTCGATACTTTGAGTTAAAAAAAAAGCAGAATTTTTTTTTAACAAAATAAAAATAATGACTGCAGTTTTTTTTATTTTTTGTCATCTTTTTTATTTTTTTTCTCGATTTTTTGTTTTTCATCTGGTAGTCCCAGGAGCAGCTAGGGCCCAGTGGGAATCGAACCAGGTTCTTCTGGTCGACCACTAGGCCACCGCTCCTGGGACCATGACGGCAGTTTTAATTATCATTGTATTAATTTTAGATTCCTCAGCTGGACGTCAGCATTCAGTATTTTAAAGGTACAAATAAATGTTCCTTTTAAAAAGAATCAAGCTGTCCGAATGCTCCGTACGATACGCTGCAGATCAGACCAGAAGATTTTATTTGTAGATTTGTTCTGTAACCGTACAGCATCGGCGCATCACAGACATATGAACATTCACATGCTTTGTATGCAGCTTGGTACCTGAAGCATGCGTCCCAATGAGTGGAGGTGGAGCTCCTCAGATAGGGGATGTGAGTCACAGGTCACAATGTTAGAAGCTTTACGCCGTACCTGTGTGGTGTACAGGCCAGGCCCTCGAGGCTACACACTGTACCCAGTGGTAGATCTGGGGGGCGGGTGGGCGTTAAGGGTTGTGGGGGGTGCATCCTCCCCCGTTTGGTCCACAAAAAAAAAAGTGTTCTTACAACTTTAATTATTATAAACTTTGGGTAAAATATGCACCAAAATGCAGAAAAATGCCTCTTATTTTTCAAAATGTTCCGAGGGGAATGCCCCCAAACCCTCCTAAATTGGCGAGCACAAGTGCCATTTTGTCTATGACCTCACACCTCCCCTCCATTTAGAAAATCCTGGATCCGCCCGTGGTAACTGCCTGATGTAGATGGTTTTATTTCTGTCCTTCAGTGCTAGAGAACTGGGTCGGATTTCTGGTTCTGAGCTTAATTGGTTTAAATCTTATTTAGAAGGACGCAGGTATTTTGTAGCATTTGGAAATTTTGTGTCAAATGACATGACTTTGACCTGCGGGGTTCCCCAGGAGTCATTTCTTGGACCCCTGCCCCAAAGGCAGCATGTTTAACCTCAACATGCTGCCTTTGGGGCAATTGAGAGCCAGTAATAACGGCTCCTATCACAATTACGCAGATGATACTCAGATCTATGTGTCACTGACAGCAGGTGAACGTGGACCTGTGGATTCAACAAATCAGAGTCTGGATGCAAAACAACTTTCTCCAGCTGAACTCAGACAAAACTGAAATCACAGAAACAAAGAGAAAGTGTCATCAGTTACCTTCAATCTCTCTCTCTAGAACCGACAAATTAAGTTAGAAATCTGGGAGTAATAATGGACTCAGACTTTAACTTCAACAGTCACATCAAATCAATTACATCAGCAGCCTTTTACCACCTGAAAAACATTGCCAAAATCAGAGGTTTGGTTTCTAAAACAGACTTAGAGGTTCTTATCCATGCATTTGTTTCCGGTAGGTTAGATTATTGTAACGGTCTACTCACTGGTCTGAACAAAAAGGCTTTGAAACAGGTGCTGCTGCTCGAGTCCTAACAAGAACTAGAAAGTATGATCACATTAGTCCTGTGCTAAAGTCTCTGCACTGGCTTCCTGTGGCTCAGAGAATAGACTTTAAAGCTGCTCTGATTGTGTTTAAGTATCTCCATGGTCTAGCACCAAAGTACATCTGTGATATGTTAGTACCTTATGGACCATCTAGAACTCTGAGGACCTCTGGGACCGGCCTCCTGCTGGTGTCTAGAGTCAGGACTAAACATGAACCATCTAGAACTCTGAGGACCTCTGGGACCAGCCTCCTGCTGGTGTCTAGAGTCAGGACTAAACATGAACCATCTAGAACTCTGAGGACCTCTGGGACCGGCCTCCCACTGGTGTCTAGAGTCAGGACTAAACATGAACCATCTAGAACTCTGAGGACCTCTGGGACCGGCCTCCTGCTGGTGTCTAGAGTCAGGACTAAACATGGACCATCTAGAACTCTGAGGACCTCCGGGACCGGCCTCCTGCTGGTGTCTAGAGTCAGGACTAAACATGAGTCATCTAGAACTCTGAGGACCTCTGGGACCGGCCTCCTGCTGGTGTCTAGAGTCAGGACTAAACATGGAGCAGACGTATTTTAATTTTATGCTGCAAAAGTCTGGAACAAACTTCCAAAGGCCATGAGACCGGCCATGCTGATTGGTCTAGAGACAGTGTGGTGAGAGCGGCCATGCTGATTGGTCTAGAGACAGTGGTACTGAGAAAAAGACAGGAAACAGAGATGGAGGTAGCAGAGATGAAGATGCTGAGGATCTCTCTGGGAGTGACCAGGATGGACAGGATCAGAGGAACAGCACATGTTAGAGGTTTTAAAGTCAGAGAGGCCAGACTGAGATGGTTTGTTCATGTGCAGAGGAGAGAGAGAGAGACTACATTGGAAGAAGGATGCTGGGTTTGGAACCACCAGGAAAGAGGACTAGAGGAAGACCAAAGAGGAGGTTCATGGATACAGTGAAGGAAGACATGAAGATAGTTGGTGTGACCGAAGAAGATGCAGCAGATAGGGTTAAATGAAAGAAGCTGACCATCATTCCTTGGGGTGATTTCTTAGCACCCAATCAACCTAACATGTATGTTTTTTTGAGGAAACCAGAGAAAACCCACACAAACACAAATAGAACATGCCTCGTCCTCACACCAGGACTCAATTCCCCAACCTTCTTGCTTTAATGCCACCGTACTTATTGGCCTCATGTGGCCTCCAGACCATAGTTTGCCACCCATGCTCTAACATGCCCAAGCTCCACCGTTCAGTCGTGCTCATGAGAACTGAAAGTATTTTCAGTTTGCTTTGTTAGCTTTATTTGCTTTGTTCTTAGATTATTTTAAACTAAAACCTACTTAAAGATTTTTAACTGTCCTTTTTTTGACAAACTCGCTTTGCTTCGTTTGCTGGAATTTAAATAGACAATAAAAAAAGAAGTGTTTTCATCTGTTTTTTTCTGATTTGTATTAAAATTTGCATCAAACAGAATATTTTCTGGTTTTCTTTTCTCAGATGGATCGTTTCCGATGAGCCAGAGAAGTTTCCCCCCGTCTTTCTGGAACAGCTCCTACCAGCCGGCCTCTTCACTGGCGGGCACGCTTTCTGCTCCCCACACAGAGCTCCCCTTCCCGGGGGATCCTTACTCCTCTGCCTCTCTGCACACCCACCTCCACCAGCCAAGTCCTGACTCCTGGCACCACTCCCACCACCACCACCCTTACTCGCTAGGGGGTGCGATAAGCACCCAAGGTTCGGCGTACTCTCGGGCGGGGATGCATGAGATGTACGGCCCTGCGTTTGACCCGCGCTACGGCTCACTGCTGATGCCGTCGGTTCGGTCGCATCACCGCCTGGCCTCCAGCTCGGTGCCAGGGCCAAGCGCCTCACCCTGCGACCTGGGGGTGAAAGGGGAATCAGGGGCAGGTTCAGCATGGAGCGGGGCCTTCACAGGAGCTGGAGCGGAGATTGGACTCAACATGGACACAGGTAGGGCATCCTGGACCTCTCCGATTGGGCCAAAATTAAATTGAATGAATTTGCTTTGGTAAATATTACAGTCTTGGACATAACATGACACTTCCACCGCCGTGCCAAACAGGAAACAGAATTTGACTCAAAAACACCTCACTATCCAGACGTCTATTAAAAAACCACCAGCTTTTACTAAGTCAATATGAAGGATATCAGGACCTCTTCATATTTTTTTCCGAATCCGTGTCCTGCCTGAACAAACATGAACAAAATGAACCTGAGTTAACATAGAAAATGTGCCAAAGTCGTTAAGAATAATTTGAAAAATTACTTTTCGGAAAACATTCCAAATGTTGGAGAAAAACTTCAAAATTCTAACATGTCAAAAAATACATGAATGAAATCCAAAAAGTTGATAAAAATTCTGAAATTACAGACAAAAAAATGATGAAAAGGTTTTTTTTTTTTCTTTTCTTCTGAAGCGCTCATCCCGGCTGCCTGGTTACCATGGTGAGGGTAGGAACGTAGATCCTGGTTACCATGGTGAGGGTAGGAACATAGATCCTGGTTACCATGGTGAGGGTAGGAACGTAGATCCTGGTTACCATGGTGAGGGTAGGAACGTAGATCCTGGTTACCATGGTGAGGGTAGGAACGTAGATCCTGGTTACCATGGTGAGGGTAGGAACGTAGATCCTGGTTACCATGGTGAGGGTAGGAACCTAGATCCTGGTTACCATGGTGAGGGTAGGAACGTAGATCCTGGTTACCATGGTGAGGGTAGGAACGTAGATCCTGGTTACCATGGTGAGGGTAGGAACGTAGATCCTGGTTACCATGGTGAGGGTAGGAACGTAGATCCTGGTTATCATGGTGAGGGTAGGAACATAGATCCTGGTTACCATGGTGAGGGTAGGAACGTAGATCCTGGTTACCATGGTGAGGGCAGGAACGTAGATCCTGGTTACCATGGTGAGGGCGGGAACGTAGATCCTGGTTACCATGGTGAGGGTGGGAACGTAGATCCTGGTTACCATGGTGAGGGTAGGAACGTAGATCCTGGTTACCATGGTGAGGGTAGGAACATAGATCCTGGTTACCATGATGAGGGTAGTAACGTAGATCCTGGTTACCATGGTGAGGGTAGGAACGTAAATCCTGTTTACCATGGTGAGGGTGGGAACGTAGATCCTGGTTACCAGGGTGAGGGTAGGAACGTAGATCCTGGTTACCATGATGAGGGTAAGAACGTAGATCCTGGTTACCATGGTGAGGGTAGGAACCTAGATCCTGGTTACCATGGTGAGGGTAGGAACGTAGATCCTGGTTACCATGGTGAGGGTAGGAACGTAGATCCTGGTTACCATGGTGAGGGTAGGAACGTAGATCCTGGTTACCATGGTGAGGGTAGGAATGTAGATCCCGGTTACCATGGTGAGGGTAGGAACGTAGATCTACTCGTAAATCAAGATCTTTGCTTTTCGGCTTAGCTCTCTCTTTACCATGACGGACCGATGCATAACATGCTAATCTCAGAAACCTTGACAGCTGAATAGAATTACACTCATTTGTTTAAATATGACTGTGTCTGACGAGCTGGTAGGCATGTCCTGATAACTTTTGTAGAGTCTAAGCTCTTCATTTATGAAGCTTACTTACACCAACATCTCCTAAAAAGATGGTGGAGTGAGAAAACTTTAACATACACAGTAACATGTGGGGAAAAGAGGAGACTTGTGGGCACAAGTTGAAGTGAGGACATTGAAATGAAGCATTTGAAGCAGTGAAGAAACAATTAGAAAGAACATACAGTGGTGGTCAAAAGTTTACATACACTTGTAAAGAACATAATGTCATGGCTGTCTTGAGTTTCCAGTTATTTCAACAACTCTGATTTTTCTCTGATATAGTGATTGGAACAGATCCTTCTTTGTCACAAAAAACATTCATGAAGTTTGATTCTTTTATGACTTTATTATGGGTAAACTGAAAATGTGACGAAATCAGCTGGGTCAAAAATATACATACAGTAATGCTAATATTTGGTTACATGTCCTTTGGCCATTTTTACTTCAATTAGGCGCTTTTGGTAGCCATCCACAAGCTTCTGGCAAGTTTCTGGTTGAATCTTTGACCACTCCTCTTGACAGAATTGGTGCAGTTCAGTTAAAGTTGTTGGCTTTCTGACATGGACTTGTTTCTTCAGCATTATCCACATGTTCTCAATGGGATTTAAGTCAGGACTTTGGGAAGGCCATTCTAAAACCTTAATTCTAGCCTGATTTAGCCATTCCATTACCACTTTTGATGTGTGTTTGGGGTCATTGTCCTGTTGGAACACCCAACTGCGCCCAAGACCCAACCTTCGGGCTGATGACTTCAGGTTTTCTTGAAGAATTTGAAGGTAATCCTCCTTCTTTATTGTCCCATTGACTCTCTGTAAAGCACCAGTTCCATTGGCAGCAAAACAGGCCCACAGCATAATACTACCACCACCGTGTTTGATGGTAGGCATGGTGTTCTTGGGGTTAAAGGCCTCACCTTTTCTCCTCCAAACAAACAGCTCAATTTTTGTTTCATCTGACCACAGAACTTTCCTCCAGAAGGTCTTATCTTTGTCCATGTGATCAGCAGCAAACTTTAGTCGAGCCTTAAGGTGCCGCTTTTGGAGCAAGGGCTTCCTTCTTGCACGGCAACCTCTCAGTCCATGGCGATGCAAAACACGCTTGACTGTGGACACTGACACCTGTGTTCCAGCAGCTTCTAATTCTTGGCAGATCTGCTTTTTGGTGCTCCTGGGTTGACTCTTCACCCTCCTGACCAGTTTTCTCTCAGCAGCAGGTGACAGCTTGCGTTTTCTTCCTGATCGTGGCAGTGACAAAACAGTGCCATGCACTTTATACTTACAAACAATTGTTTGCACTGTTGCTCTTGGAACCTGCAGCTGCTTTGAAATGGCTCCAAGTGACTTTCCTGACTTGTTCAAGTCAATGATTCTCTTTTTCAAATCTGTGCTGAGCTCCTTTGACTTTCCCATTGTAGCGTTTGTGGGTGTTTTTATCCAATGAGCCCTTTTTAAATGGCCTCAGAGAAGTCACCAGCTGTAGTCACTCATAATCACTCACAAGAAGTTAAGAGGTCATGCTATGAAGCTCATGTCATTGACACAACTTTCTAAGTCTCCAAAATTGCTCATTCATGTTACTGTATGTATATTTTTGACCCAGCTGATTTCGTCACATTTTCAGTTTACCCATAATAAAGTCATAAAAGAATCAAACTTCATGAATGTTTTTTGTGACAAAGAAGGATCTGTTCCAATCACTATATCAGAGAAAAATCAGAGTTGTTGAAATAACTGGAAACTCAAGACAGCCATGACATTATGTTCTTTACAAGTGTATGTAAACTTTTGACCACCACTGTATTAATGCCTGTCAGTATAGGACGATATAAGATCTATTCAAAGAGCACACCATGGAAAAAATTAATTAAGGGAGGCATTGGCTCAGTGATAGAGTGTCCGTCCTTGGACCGGGAGAAGCTGGGTATTCTCACTAACACATGCCTCAATGTCCCTGGAGAAGACACCTAACCTACAGGGTCAATTGCTTCTACCATTGGCGCTGCCTGCTGCGGTGCAATGCAGCACAGTAGTTTCCCCATAAGGGATGAACACAGTACGGTTAAGATACATGCACATTAATCACTATGTTTGAACTCATTTTTATGCACCCGCTTCAGCGCAATATGTTACTTCCTAAACTCATTGGTTCATAATAATATCATTAAAACTTAAAGCACTTGGACCGCCTCACGTGGCTCACATGGATGTCTGAAGTTTTTTGGGGGGGATCAGCATGTATCGATGACAGAGTTGTCGTGGTGACCGCCTCACACTCTGCTTTCGCTCGCTTGAGGGAGAGAGACGCCGCTTGTAAAAAGCACTGGTTTACACTCCTTAACCTTAGAGATCAGCACCTCCACCTGTGCCTTGGTAACATTACGCTTCCTCAACTTTGTGCATGAGTAATAACAGGTAGCACCGGCTCATGTGAAGACCGATGCATATGCATGATCATTATTTAGAGTTCATTAGGCGTGTTTGGGGCGGAATGGAGAGGAAGTTTGCCTCCGATTTATCACGTGGGATTTAAAGGGAGTCACAAAGGTCCCAGAACAAGAGGAAGATGACCGAACAGAATAAAGGTTTACGTGGTGTAAGTTAAAGTGTTAGTTAAGTCTCGGTGCCGTGTCAGCAATAACTAGGACGCTGCATCGGTCCGTCGTGGTAAAAAGAGAGCTGAGCCAAAAACAATGCTCTCGATTTACAAGTCGATCTGCGTTCCTACCCTCACCATGGTAACCAGGATCTACGTTCCTACCCTCACCATGGTAACCAGGATCTACGTTCCTACCCTCACCATGGTAACCAGGATCTACGTTCCTACCCTCACCATGGTAACCAGGATCTACGTTCCTACCCTCACCATGTTAACCAGGATCTACGTTCCCACCCTCACCATGGTAACCAGGATGTACATCCCTACCCTCACCATGGTAACCAGGATCTACTCCCTACCCTCACCATGGTAACCAGCTGTGGGTGGTGACCGAAAGAATGAGACTGTGGATACAAGCGGCTGAAATGAGCTTCTTCTGCAGAATGGCTGGGCTCTCACTCAGAGATCGGGTGAGGAGCTCTGCCATCCGGGAGGAGCTCGGTGTTGAGCCGCTCCTCCTCCAGGTCGAGAGGAGCAAGATGAGGTGGTTCGGACATCTGGTCAGGATGCCCCCCGAGCGCCTCGCTGGTGAGGTGCCTCGGGCACGTCCCACCGGGATGAGACCAAGAGGCAGACCCCGGACCTGCTGGAGAGACTGTGTCTCACAGCTGGCTGGGGAACGAATTGGGATCCTTCCGGGTGAGCTAGAGGATGCAGCTGGGGTGAGAGAAGCCTGGGCTTCCCGTCTGAGGCTGTTGCCCCGCGACCCGGCCGCGGTTAAGCAGAAAATGACCGAACGGAAGTTAAAGTGTGTAAGCAGAGCAAGAACTGCTCGCTCAGCTTAACATCTACGTAATTCGTATATCTGAAGCCTCTAATCATCCCATTCCTCCAGCCCTAGAGGAGCAAAAAGCAGCGTCTTAGTGGCTCATATGAATAAAGTTTAGATATTTCCTGCTCCTTCTCCTCCCAGTTTATTAGAGATGTTTCCTTTCTGGGATCAGCACTGTCAGTCAGCACCTTCACGCCAGCTGTCAGCTTCTTTTCATCCCGTCGCCTCGGGCACTTCCTTCTGCTTTTACCAACAAGACCTTCTCTGCTTCTTTGTCTAATCTTTACCTCCGCTCTCTTTTCTTTTCCTCCTCTCTGTCCTGCACTCCCAGGTCTGCCCGCGCAGGATAAGAGCAAGGATCTGTACTGGTTTTAGAGGCGCTGAGACCCTATCCCCTCCTCTCCTCCAGCTGTAGCCTCTTTACTCTGTGAGGAAACATCTGGCACTCTTCTGTCTCTTCTGATTTGTCTTGCTGAAACGGCTTCTGGTCTGTTTGCAGCTCGGTGCTACAGCGGCCTGCTCAGCTGAACGAGGAGGCAGGGACAACATTCCTACAGCGGGGAAGGTCTGCGGACAGACGGACGGAGACACATGCGGAGACGAGCACGTGAAAGTCTTGGCAGGACTCGCCTTACTGAGGCAACTGGGTGCAGACACTGGGAGCGTGTTATGGCTGGCAGAGGATGAAGGTTGAATTCCAGACCTTCTGGTGGACTTCTGTTCCTGCTGGACTCCTTAAGCAAAGAGTTTTGTGGGATTTTAACGGACCAGGTCAAAGCTTGGTCTAACCGTGTCTCCATTTTGTACGTCCTGGTTCCCTCTCACCAGGTCAACGGAAGCTGAAGCACCGAGGACGGACTGAAGCTTTGGAAAGTAGATTTCCTGATGTGTCATCATGTGTTGAGCCGTCAGTATGTGTAAATATAAAAAAAAGAGGTTTGATTCCTGAACGACTAAAGAACTGATTCATCCATCGATCCGTGTCGATCAAACTACTCCTCTCTTTCTCTTCATGTCAAACTTCTCACACTCGAACATTTATTCAAATGGTAGTTTGAGATTAAAACGGTGTGAAAAGAAATTCTTTGTAAACACGTGCAAAGACTTTTGTTCTTTCTGGTTTCCAAAAATGTAAACAATGAAATAAAATACTTAAAAACTATTGAAAATGTGATGATCGATAACGATGACGTCAATGTGAAATGTAAAAACCTTATCAGCTCATTCATCGTCTTCTTTTGGCATTTCCCTTCAGGAGTCAGTTTCTTCCATCTAACCCTATCTCCTGCATCCTCTTCGGTCACACCAACTATCTTCATGTCTTCCTTCACTGTATCCATGAACCTCCTCTTTGGTCTTCCTCTAGTCCTCTTTCCTGGTGGTTCCAAACCCAGCATCCTTCTTCTGATGTACTCTCTCTCTCTCCTCTGTACATGTTCAAACCATCTCAGTCTGGCCTCTCTGACTTTAAAACCTCTAACATGTGCTGTTCCTCTGATCCTGTCCATCCTGGTCACTCCCAGAGAGATCCTCAGCATCTTCATCTCTGCTACAAACATCTCTGTTTCCTGTCTTTTCCTCAGTGCTACTGTCTCTAGACCAATCAGCATGGCCGCTCTCACCACACTGTCTCTAGACCAATCAGCAAGGCCGCTGTCACCACACTGTCTCTAGACCAATCAGCATGGCCGCTCTCACCACACTGTCTCTAGACCAATCAGCATGGCCGGTCTCACCACACTGTCTCTAGACCAATCAGCATGGCCGGTCTCACCACACTGTCTCTAGACCAATCAGCATGGCCGCTCTCACCATATACAAATATAGAAAACCTTATCAGCTCATCTATACATGAAATTGAAAATTGAATTAAAATTTAAAATACTATATTTAATCTTGAAGGGAAATGTGGGTGCTGCAGTGTTACATTCATACAACAACATAATTTTTTTATCTGTTGTGAGTGAATGTGAAAAGGTTTGAAAATTAAAGGTTAAATGGTTTGATGAAGGACGGCAGAAATGATTTTCTGTACCGTTCTTTGGTTCTATACCAGCTCCCCAGGCGGCCACAGCAAAGATGGCATGGCATGGCATGGCATGGTAAAACATGGCGAGCATCTTGTTGCAGACATTGAAGGACCTGAGCTTTCTGAGGTATTACAGTCTACTCAGGCCATTTTTGATGGACCAGTCCAGTTTAATGTTGATGTAAATCTGTATGACTGGACCATCTCCTAACAGATCCATCAATACAGGCCGGTGACAGTTGGGACCGTAGATCCTGGTTACCATGATGAGGATAGGAACATAGATCCTAGTTACCATGGTGAGAGTAGGAACGTAGATCCTGGTTACCATGGTGAGAGTAGGAACGTAGATCCTGGTTACCATGATGAGGATAGGAACATACAGTAGATCCTAGTTACCATGCTGAGAGTAGGAACGTACATCCTGGTTACCATGGTGAGGATAGGAACATAGATCCTAGTTACCATGGTGAGGGTAGGAATGTAGATCCTGGTTACCATGGTGAGAGTAGGAACGTAGATCCTGGTTACCATGGTGAGGATAGGAACATAGATCCTAGTTACCATGGTGAGGGTAGGAATGTAGATCCTGGTTACCATGGTGAGGGTAGGAATATAGTAGATCCTGGTTACTATGGATAGGTTAGGAATGTAGATCGACTAATAAATCCAGAGCTTTTCTTTTCGTCTCAGCTCTTTCTTCACCAAGACAGATCGATGCAGCAGAGAAAACCCACACATATACGGGGAGAGCATGCAAACACCACACAGAAAGACCAGTGTTTCAACCCTCGCCCCCTCTCCAGGACACGATCCCTCAACCCTCTTGCTGTGAGGCCTCTGTGCAGCCGTCAACGTCTCATATGTGACTAGATCTACAGATAAGTATCTGATTAAATATAAACTGGAAGGTTTGAGTGGCTCTGACTCTTCACATGTTTGATAAGCTCATCTTTTAAAAGTAAAATCTAAAAACGTTCATGAGAAATAAAAACTTCACACCAGCAGGCTGGTGAAGCTCTGATGGATCGGGCCAAACGCGGCTATTTGGAGCCACTGAGTTTGTCACTGCATTCAGACAGCTGCCACAGACAAATGCTTTACACACACTCACATCTATATGTTTACACACACACACACACACACACACACACACACAAGCTCCATCTCTGACCAACTTTGTTATAAAAGGAGTATTTATTGGGCGGTGGGACAGGTGGTGGACTCTGAGGTAGAGATGGATGATATTTATTGTTTACAATCTACATACCTGATCGTCCTCTACTGTCCTCTGACAGACTGTCTTGGTTCTTGATGTATCCACATTGCTCCTGGCTGGATGCTGGCTGTCCTATCTTGTGTTTCCACTCCATCTCATTCATTGCTCTGTAGTGTATTTTCATGTAGTTTTTTTCACCACTAGTCGGTTCAGTATGATTCACATGGTGTCCACCTCTCTCTTTCTCCTCCTTGTTTCAGATTCCTGATGGATCCTCTGTGTTCCTGTCCTGGGCGTTGCCAGACTGAGGAGGTCTCTGTGTTCCTGTCCTGGGCGTGGTCAGACTGAGGAGGTCTCTGTGTTCCTGTTCTGGGCGTGGCCAGACTGAGGAGGTCTCTGTGTTCCTGTCCTGGGCGTGGCCAGACTGGGGAGGTCTCTGGGTTCCTGTCCTGGGCGTGGTCAGACTGAGGAGGTCTCTGTGTTCCTGTCCTGTGATTGGCCAGCCTGAGGAGGTCTCTGTGTTCCTGTTCTGGGCGTGGCCAGACTGAGGAGGTCTCTGTGTTCATGTTCTGGGCGTGGCCAGACTGAGGAGGTCTCTGTGTTCCTGTTCTGGGCGTGGCCAGACTGAGGAGGTCTCTGTGTTCCTGTTCTGGGCGTGGCCAGACTGAGGAGGTCTCTGTGTTCATGTTCTGGGCGCGGCCAGACTGAGGAGGTCTCTGTGTTCCTGTCCTGGGCGTGGCCAGACCGAGGAGGTCTCTGTGTCGTAAAATTTAGTTAATATAACTTAAGCGGCTGCACGGTGGTGCAGTGTCTAGCACGGTGGCCTCGTAGCAAAAAGGTCAGGAGTTTGAATCCTGGAGTGGGGGCAAGACTTTAAACACTGGTCTTTCTATGTGGAGTTTGGATGTTCTACCCGAGTGTGCATGGGTTTTTATCTGGTGTCCTCCAAAAACATGTGTTAGGTTGATTTTCCGCTGAGAAATTGTTGATAGGAATAAGTCTGTGTGTGGATGGTTATCCATTAGTGGTCCTGCAACTGACTACCCCTGCCTCTCGCTTGTAATCCCAGCTGATTACACGCAAGATTCCAGGCTCTGACGACCCTCTCAGGGAAAAGCAGATGCAGCTTAAGACTAAAAATGGAGGAGGTTGGTTTTTGGCCAACTACATACAGAGAGCTGTCTAGACAAGCGATCATGTCTAGTGATCGCTTGTCAGAACTGAAGAGACTGAACATCCCTCTGTTCTCATCGGCTGTGGCGGCTACATCAGGATCAACTCCTTGATGAGGTCTTACATCCCACCACATGGAGACTCAGATGAAGATCCCCGGCCTCTTCCACGCAACCATTTTTTTCGGTTCATCTGGAAAATCACTAAAATTTAACAGTCTTTATTCCTGCATCAAGGTTTACTTGAATCATGTCTGTGCCGTATATAGCAGGTGGAGTATTTTATTGCATTGATTTTATGGTTTTCTTCTGCATATTTTAACTGCTTAATCGACTTCACCTGGTACTAATTAGTGATGCAGTCCTTGTGGATCTAAGAGGAACTAATGGCTGATCACACTGGGGCTCAAAGGAAATGGCGGCAGTCCATGCAGGAGGTTCCTGCAGGCGGCAGTCCGGACAAAGAGTGAGCCTGCAGGCAGAAAACTTTGACGTGGAAGGCTGAAACCAGATACGTGATCGCTCTCTTTTAAGGACTGCTATTTAATATATGTTAATGAATAATGTTGAACTGTTCTTATGGTCTGTGCCTCTGCTTTCCTGGCGCTCCCTGCCCAATCCTGAACCAGCGGTGTGGTTATACATAATCAAGGGAACACTGTGGAATTTGTCTAGATGTGTAAATGTTACAGATTGAGGGTACAGTTACTTCTACTTCTGTTTTTTTTTTTTTTTTAATATCCAACCAATTGAAACACTTCATTCCATCAAAACGAGAGATTTGAAGGGATTGACAGGCTGTGTGGGCCGATGGTTTTTGTTCACGATACAAAAAAAAAACACTGGCTGATGTTTTTAATGTCAAACAGAATCTGCATTTTTTTTCAAATCCAACCAGTGAAATCAGATTAAAGAAATATCATAGAAAACAATTCATGAAGATTTTTAAAAAACACCTTTTTAATGTTTGAATGTGAACGAAGGAGCGTAAAAAAGTGTCCAGCCTCTCAGTGACTACACAAAGAGTGTGTGTGTGTGTGTGTGTGTGTGTGTGTGTGTGTGTGTGTGTGTGTGTGTGTGTGTGTGTGTGTGTGTGTGTGCGTGCACCAGGACAGCTGCTGATTACTTTCAGCCTCTAACTGGAATGATGACAGACACGAAAGAGGTGGAAAAATTTCACAGAAACAGTTTCTGCTCTTTCTACTGGTAAAAAATCACTGGTTCTGCTCTGCGTACAGGAAACGTCCTTCGAGCAGTCATGATGATTAATTAAGCACGTGGTTGTTCTAATTAACAGAATGAAGAGTGGAGGTCGAGGATGAGAGGCACTCAGTGACTAAACTCAGATTGACTGGTTAATTAACATGATGAAGATCTTTTATTTTCCACTTCAGAATGATTTTATGTTATTAGTGGGGAAAAAAAAACAGACACCGACGTATCTTATCATGGTTAGATCCCAAGAAGGACTACATCTCTCAACAGGAAGGGACTACATCTCCCAGGAGGAAGGACTACGTCTCCCAACAGGTAGAACTACATCTCCCAACAGGGAGAACTACATCTCCCAGCAAGAAGGACTACATCTCCCAGCAGGAAGAACTACATCTCCCATCAGGAAGGACTACATCTCCCAGCAGGAAGGACTACATCTCCCAGCAGGAAGAACTACATCTCCCATCAGGAAGGACTACATCTCCCAGCAGAAAGAACTACATCTCCCTTACAGGAAGGACTACATCTCCCAGCAGGAAGAACTACATCTCCCAACAGGAAGAACTACATCTCTCAACAGGAAGAACTACATCTCCCAACAGGAAAAACTACATCTCCCAGCAGGAAGGACTACATCTCCCAACAGGAAAAACTACATCTCCCAGCAGGAAGGACTACATCTCCCAGCAGGAAAGACTACATATCCCAGCAGGAAGAACTACATCTCCCAACAGGAAAAACTACATCTCCCAGCAGGAAGGACTACATCTCCCAGCAGGAAAGACTACATATCCCAGACAAGAAGGAATGATTTTTTTTTGGTGGTATTTCTTCCGTTTCTGATGGCAGTAAATCTCTGCATCAGTCTGAAAAGCTCCAAAACCAGTCTGATACTCTGCCAGGTATCACACTGGAACCTGGACCAATCTGCCAACAAATGATGAGCTAAGTATTTAATCATTTCAAGTCAAATAAATTGATTAACCATCAAAAACTATTTTTAATAGTTCTCAGATCTTATTCGAAGTGGTTTTATTATTTCTGGTTTATACTTCATCACTCTTATGTGGATGGAAATAAACCCTGTTGCAGCAGTTTAAAAAGGCCAACATCTTCCTTCTAAATCTCAGCCTGACTTCTACATGTTTTCAGGAGATAGTTTTCTTGCAGCAACAAGCTCAGACTCGCAGCTCAGAGGAGAAAGTGGACATTCAGAACAAATCACTACCTTTTCCTTTCTTCCCTTTCAGCTCCGAATCCAGACACAAACTAAAGGCTCAAAAGTTCAACTACATTCAATAGTTTTGTTTCAAATGAATAAACATATCAAATATTAACTATAAAGAATACGTTCATTTATTTCTAAATTAAAACCATATCCGACACATTTATTTTATTTGCAGTGGCAAATTATTCTATCTTGATGGGCCTTTCGATTATCCTGGGATGTCAGCACAAGAGGTCTAATCCAGTTTAACAAAGCTAATGTCTTTAGCGTACTGCCTGAAGCATTGCACATATTCAGACCGTATTTACAGATCAAGCTGTGTCGGTTTGAGCACACTCAGCAGCATCAAGATCCTTGTCCGAATTTTCTAGGGTGACTCCAGTAGAGCGGCTGATGTCCCATCTTTCTCTTTACGCTCCAGTGTCAGAAACCATCTCCATTTATCTTTGAAAGACAAACCGTTACTGTAACAACGATGCATTTAAAGAGTAGAACCTACAAAGTTACTCAAACTAATCTTGAACCATAACCAACGAGGTCTCCAGAAACTCTGCATGTGGAACAACTGTTCAATTCCACATGGAAGATCTGTGTTTGGAAAACCTAATTCTCCCTGAAAATATGGGCAACTCACTCCTGATTGAAATGAAATGTTGATCAGAGCTCCAGTTTTAAACCTCAAATCTCCAGATTTGAATCAAAATAATACAAAATGGGCATCAATCTGTAAATGTTTGTGTCCAACCAGAACGAGAAGATTATAATCTCTGCATGTGTCTATGTTTCACTGCTTTGTCTGATAAATAAAAACAACTTTCTGCTCGAATCTCATGCTTATTTATTTAAAACCATGTCTTTTCTGTGTTGCTGAGAGTAGGATGTGAAGCAGATCAGATTTCTGGTCCTGTTCACAGGAGAGACGGAGCGGAACAGCTCTTTAACAATGCCTGCTACATTCCCCACATTTCTGCTACGGTTTGCAACAGTTTGGAGGAGACGAGAAAGACCTCTGATGAATGAAGGACGAACAGAAGAGAAGAAAATGATACAAAAAGATAAAACTATATGAGAAAAAAACTTTGATCGTAAAGTATCTGATAATAAACCTTCATGTCCAAGGATTTAAACTGACATCGTCTGCAGATTTGTGTATAGTTTTAACTGAAAATCTGTTTAGTTTTTTCCGTTCCGTCGTCTTCCGCTCATCCAGGGCCGGATCGCAGGGGCAACTGCTTCAGACGGGAAGTCCAGGTTTCTCTCTCCCCAGCTGCATCCCCCAGTTCACCCAGGAAAATCCTGAGGTGTTCCCCAGCCAGCTGTGAGACATAGTCTCTCCAGCAGGACCGGGGTCTGCCTCTTGGTCTCCTCCCGGTGGGACGTCCCCAAAACACCTCACCACCGAGGCGCTCGGGAGGCATCCTGACCAGATGCCTGAACCACCCCATGTGGCTCCTCTCGACTTGGAGGAAGAGCGGCTCGACACCGGGCTCCTCCCGGATGGCAGAGCTCCTCACCGAATCTCTGAGTGAGAGCCCAGTCACCCTGCAGAGGAAGCTCATTTCGGCCACTTGTATCCACGATCTCATTCTTTCGGTCACCACCCACAGCTGGTTACCATGGTGAGGGTAGAAACGCAGATCCTGGTTACCATGGTGAGGGTAGAAACGCAGATCCTGGTTACCATGGTGAGGGTGGAACGTAGATCCTGGTTACCATGGTGAGGGTGGAACGTAGATCCTGGTTACCATGGTGAGGGTAGGAACGTAGATCCTGGTTACCATGGTGAGGGTAGGAATGTAGATCCTGGTTACCATGGAGAGGGTAGGAACGTAGATTTTGGTTACCATGGTGAGGGTTACCATGGTGAGGGTGGAACGTAGATCCTGGTTACCATGGTGAGGGTAGGAACGTAGATCCTGGTTACCATGGTGAGGGTAGGAATGTAGATCCTGGTTACCATGGAGAGGGTAGGAACGTAGATTTTGGTTACCATGGTGAGGGTAGGAACGTAGATCCTGGTTACCATGGTGAGGGTAGGAACGTAGAACCTGGTTACCACGGTGAGGGTAGGAACGTAGATCCTGGTTACCATGGTGAGGGTAGGAACGTAGATCCTGGTTACCATGGTGAGGGTGGGAACATAGATCCTGGTTACCATGGTGAGGGTGGGAACATAGATCCTGGTTACCATGGTGAGGGTAGGAACGTAGAACGATTTGTAAATTTGTTATTTATATCCATAGATGTGTTTATATTTATCTGGATATCAACTATAGTGATTTGTTCCACCAAAATTCTTCATTTCTGAGTTTTCGAAGCCCAAACTGAATCTCAATTTTATGGTTTTTATTTTACAGAGTTCATAAAAAAGAGAAAAACTCTTCATTTTCTTTATTCTCCAACAGAAACCTTGTGCTCAGAACTTAGATCAACAAACTCTGAGACAGACTTCATTAAAAAATCATTAAAAAATTTGATCAAGATGCCACGAGCCAACCAAATGTGTTGGATGTGGTAGAAACACAGCTGCACCAGGCTCCGTCTGCCAACCTGTCAGCTGTGCGCTAAAACAAATCCACACACCAACTGACTTCTATTGAGATCTGTTTATCTCCAACATGTGATTCCCATTCACAGAGGGAATGGAAACTATGGTGTGTAAAGAAAGACCCCTGCAACGACTCGCTGTGGCTTCTGAACGGACCCGATCTCTGCAGCTCTAAAACTGGATTCGGGTTGAGTTTGGTTTTAAACGACTTCACTCGCTTCCTCATTGGAGCAAAAAATACCTTTTTTCGGTCATCCTCTTATCCATCTATCTCTGTCGGGGTTGCGGGGAGTGCTGGAGCCCATCCTGGCTGAGTCAAGACGAGGGGCAGGGTCCACCCCACACAGGTCACCAGTATGTCACGGGGCTACACACATACAACCATCCACGCACACACACATTCCTAGGGGCAATTTGACACCAGCCAATAAACCTAGCATGGATGTCTTTGGAGGGTGGGAGGAAACCGGAGTACCTAGAGGAAACCCATGCAGACACGGGGAGAACATGCAAACTCCACACAGAAATACCAGTGTTCCAAGCCTCGTCCCCGCCCGGGACTAGAACCCACGACCTTCTTGCTGTGAGGCCACTGTGCTACCCACTGTGCCACCTGCAGTATATGTGACAGTTTCTGATAAAATACTCAATAATTTTTTTATTTCAAATTGTGAATCTACAACATTTGGGTGTGGCCTGCTAACTATTCTGTGACCAACATGACAGCATCTCTACTGCCACCTAGTGATCTGCTCAATTTAATCTCACTCCAGATACTAGGTCAGGAATCAAGGAATGAGGGGTCGTTTGTGAGACTCTAGAACTATAGGCGATCAATCAAGCAATCAGGAACAGAGATGAGTCCATGACGTTAAACGTAACCGTCCATCCAGGTCTGTTTGTGGTTCAGTTGCTCTTAAAGAGACAGACCTGCTTTCTTTTCTAAACTTACTAACTGATCAGATGTGTCATACATGCCACTCCCAGTTCCAACCAGACAGCATCGATCGGTTGAAGCAGAAACATAGTACTTGCCCATCATGGGGCAACCAAACAAATGCTGAGAGGTCAGACTGTTTTCACAGAGAGAAAGAACCACCAGTCAAAGTTTTTTCCAACCATAAAATTTGCAACATCAGTTCGCAGCCAGAAAAAGACAAGAAGAAATAATCTTGGGATTATTTGAGACCATTTTAAATCATTTTTTTCTCCCAGAACCAAACGAATCTACAGCGACTGGTCCAATAAGTTCATCTTTTCTTGTTTGGGTCATTTAAAAAATGTCTCCTGGGCAGCTGTCTGAACATCTCTCAGAGGTTTTGAAAGCTCGGCCTCTTCTGGACCCCAACTGCTGCCAACGTCGCATTGACGAGTCTTATCTGGGACGATAGATGGGTTTCATCAATGGCTGTAATTTTATTTTTGTGTAGACAGGCGCCTTGTCTGCTGCGGAACGCCAAGTCACTGCCAAGTTATTTTCTGACCTGAGAGACTATAAAACAGTTACAAGAAAAGCATAGTTCACCTCTGTGTGTGTGTGTGTGTGTGTGTGTGTGTAGAATCACCCACAAAGAGACTCAATAGATCAGATATCGCTCTTTAAACATCAACACACTCAGAGCTCTCAGCATGGGAGGTACTCCAAAACAAACTTACCTGTTAGGTAACCTGAGAAGACACCACCACCCTACTTCCTGTCAGAGTCACACAAGCATTAGCGAGCACCGCAGGGTGTGTGTTTGTGTGTCTTCTTAATGGAGCTGAGGACCAAACAGGTGTAGCGGCAGGAAAAGAGGGAGGAGATGAGGAATGATTGGTGAGGTGTGAAGATGACCAAATCTGGTTGGACAGGTGATCTATGGCCGTGGTGAAAACAGGGGGGGTGAGTTCAGTAAAAAGGAGTTTAAAAGCCTTCGGTTTCTTTTGTCTGAAGTATTTTTAACTCAGATGGGGGCGGCCATGACCTGGAGGTTAGACGAGAGGATCACTGGTTTAAAACCCACAACCTGGAAGGAATGTCTAAGTCAGGAATTAAAGAGATTTAAGCCTTTGAGAAATCCCAGCTGTAGAGGTGTGTGTTCTGTTTCAACATGAAGACGTCCACATTGATTCACTCAAACTAAACATTCATTGTGTTACTCCTTCCTCTCTGAATCTCTTCAGACCGTCCCCATCCTTCTATCCTTCACCGCAGCGGCAGATAAAAGATAGTCCATCATGAAAAGCATGAATTACCGTCCGTCTTAAAGTAATTTAACACAATGACTTTCTCTCTTCATTCTGTCTTCCTCTTATTCATCATCCTTTTGATAAGCTTCAGCTCACAAGGTAACCCAGTCTGCCTTCACAGATGGAAGGATGGCTGGATAGATGGCTGAATTATTGGATGTATGAGTGGATGATTGGAAAGATGGGTGGATACCGTAAACCAATGGTGGGCAAACTTTTTTTTTACTGGGCACAAATGATGAGATTTAACAAACAAAACATCAACAATGACATAAAAGGATGAGAAAACAGAAACATTATTTTGTTCTGTCGTCTTCTGCTTAACTGGGGCCATATTGCGGGGCAACAGCCAAAGACGAGAAGCTCAGGCTTCTCTCACCCTGGCTGCATGCTCCAGCTCCTCCAGATCCTGAGGTGTTCCCTGCCTGTCCAACAGTGAGACGTAGTCCCTCCAGCGAGACCGGTATCTGCTTCTGAGTCTCCTCCTGGTGGGACGTGCCCAAAAGACCTCACCAGCGAGGCTCACGGAAGGGATCCTAACCAGATGACCGAACCACCCCTTCTGGCTTCTCTGGACCTGGAGGAGCAGCGGCTCTGATCCGAGCTCGTCCCTCTATCTCTGAGTAAGAGTCCAACCATCCTGTTGAGGAAGATCATTTTGGCTGGTTGGATCCATGAGCTTGTTCTTTCGGTCACCACCTACAGCTGGTTAACCTAGTAAAGGTAGGAACGTAGATCCTGGTTACCATGGTGAGGGTAGGAACGTAGATCCTGGTTACCATGGTGAGGGTAGAAACGTAGATCCTGGTTACCATGGTGAGGGTAGGAACGTAGATCCTGGTTACCATGGTGGGGGTAGGAACGTAGATCCTGGTTACCATGGTGGGGGTAGGAACGTAGATCCTGGTTACTACGGTGAGGGTAGGAACGTAGATTCTGGTTACCATGGTGAGGGTAGGAACGTAGATCCTGGTTACCATGGTGAGGGTAGGAACGTAGATCCTGGTTACTACGGTGAGGGTAGGAACGTAGATTCTGGTTACCATGGTGAGGGTAGGAACGTAGATCCTGGTTACCATGGTGAGGGTAGGAACGTAGATCCTGGTTACCATGGTGGGGGTAGGAACGTAGATCCTGGTTACTACGGTGAGGGTAGGAACGTAGATTCTGGTTACCATGGTGAGGGTAGGAACGTAGATCCTGGTTACCATGGTGAGGGTAGGAACATAGATCCTGGTTACCATGGTGAGGGTAGGAACGTAGATCCTGGTTACCATGGTGAGGGAAGGAACATAGATCCTGGTTACCATGGTGAGGGTAGGAACGTAGATCCTGGTTACCATGGTGAGGGTAGGAACGTAGATCCTGGTTACCATGGTGAGGGTAGGAACGTAGATTCTGGTTACCATGGTGAAGGTAGGAAAGTAGATCCTGGTTACCATGGTGAAGGTAGGAACGTAGATCCTGGTTACCATGGTGAGGGTAGGAACGTAGATCCTGGTTACCATGGTGAGGGTAGGAACGTAGATCCTGGTTACCATGGTGGGGGTAGGAACATAGATTGACTTGTAAATCAGGATTTGCTGCAGAGATGCAATCAGTACCTTCCAATCTGAGGCCATTTACGTTTTTTTTTTTCTCAAGTGGGGTTTGTTTTTTTCTGCTTGATCCTGACTGAATAAAAGTTATAGACAGATGGATGTTTGTTAAGCTCAGGATATCTTAGATCTTATTTTCATAACTGTGTTTTTTTATTCTTCACACAACAAAAGAGAACACAATGCAAAATATAGTGGTGCACAAATATGCACACATGCACACACAGACCTCGATGTTCTGAGTCCAGCTGTCTCCTGCTCTGCCATTACTGTAAGCGAATACCCCCGGCCAACGTTCTGCCCCACAACATCAATCTCACTCCATTTGACAGGAACTATGCCCACCTGTTCTCCCACAATCCACACACACGCACACACAAACACACACTGAAGCTCAACAGACCACTTCAAGCCTCCACTTTGGGCTGATTGGGGCAGTTTGCTGCATCACAACTCAGAGTGTAAAATATCCTGAATAATAAAACATCTGTGGTGGGATTTCAGATTAGTAATAGATTACTTGTAATCTGCTTTAAATGAGGAATGAGTAATAGATTACTTGTGATCTGCTTTAAATGAGGAATGAGTAATAGATTACTTATAATCTGCTTTAAATGAGGAATGAGTAATGGATTACTTGTGATCTGCTTTAAATGAGGAATGAGTAATAGATTACTTGTGATCTGCTTTAAATGAGGAATGAGTAATAGATTACTTGTGATCTGCTTTAAATGAGGAATGAGTAATAGATTACTTGTGATCTGCTTTAAATGAGGAATGAGTAATAGATTACTTGTGATCTGCTTTAAATGAGGATAAAATCCTTTTCAGACTTTGAGGAACATTTTTTGTCATTTGTATTAACATGTTCATTTGCGGGCGGTACGGTGGCGCAGTGGGTAGCACATTGGCCTCACAGCAAGAAGGTCATGGGTTCGAGTCCCGGGTGGGGACGAGGCTTGGAACACTGGCCGTTCTGTGTGGAGTTTGCATGTTCTCCATGTGTCCGCGTGACTTTCCTCCGGGCACTCCAGTTTCTTCCCACCCTCCAAAACCATGCATGTTAGGATGATTGGCTGCTTAATGATTGCTCCTAAGAATGAGTGTGTGTATGTGTGTGGCCCCGCGACAGACTGGCGACCTGTTAGAGGTGTACCCTGCCCTTCGCCTTGAATCAAACTGGATGGGCTCCGGGAACCCCAGGCATCCCCGAAAGGTATTGACAGTTAAGAAAGTCTGACTGCTGTTTATTTGCCAGGGTTGGATCTCTGCCTTGATGATGTGGTTCTGTTTGGTCCTGATTCGTTGGGCCATGATCGGCAACTCTCACTGGACCAATTTGCTGCAGAGTGTGAAGCAGCGGGGATGGGAATCTGCGCCCTCAAATCTGAGACCAGGGTCCTCGCTTGGAAAAGGGTGGAATGCCTCCTACAGGTCAGGAGCAGGGTCCTGCTCCAGTGGAGGAGTTTAAGTATCTCGTTGTCTTGTTTACGAGTGGGGGAAGGATGAAGTGAGAGATCGACAGACGGATCAGTGTGGCGTCTGCAATAATCAGGATGCTGCAAAGTTCTATGTTCGCACCCTCACCTATAGACACCAGCAGTGGGTGGTGACCAAAAGAATGAGATCACAGATACCATGACCTTCTGCTATATTTCTTCCCCATCACCTGTTTTTTTTTTTCCTCACTGTGAAGGATGTTAGTTCGGATGTGGTTTTGCGGTAGCGACCTTTGTCTCTTAACATGTAGGAAACCCTCCTGTTACACCTGTACCGCTTCTTTTTTCTTGCTCTCTCCTCTGCACATGTTCAAACCATCTCAGTCTGGCCTCTCTGACTTTAAAACCTCTAACATGTGCTGTTCCTCTGATCCTGTCGTTCCTGGTCACTCCCGGAGAGATCCTCAGCATCTTCATCGCTGCTTCCTGTCTTTTCCTCAGATACACTGTCTCTAGACCAATCAGCATGGCCGCTCTCAGCACACTGTCTCTAGACCAATCAGCATGGCCGCTCTCACCACACTGTCTCTAGACCGATCAGCATGGCCGCTTTCACCACACTGTCTCTAGAGCCAATCAGCATGGCCGCTCTCAGCACACTGTCTCTAGACCGATCAGCATGGGCGCTCTCACCACACTGTCTCTAGACCGATCAGCATGGGCGCTCTCACCACACTGTCTCTAGACCAATCAGCATGGGCGCTCTCACCACACTGTCTCTAGACCGATCAGCATGGCCGCTCTCACCACACTGTCTCTAGACCGATCAGCATGGCCGCTCTCACCACACTGTCTCTAGACCAATCAGCATGGGCGCTCTCACCACACTGTCTCTAGACCAATCAGCATGGGCGCTCTCACCACACTGTCTCTAGACCAATCAGCATGGCCGCTCTCACCACACTGTCTCTAGACCAATCAGCATGTCCGCTCTCACCACACTGTCTCTAGACCAATCAGCATGGCTGCTCTCACCACAATGTCTCTAGACCAATCAGCACAGCCGCTCTCACCACGCTGTCTCTAGACCAATCAGCATGGCCGCTCTCACCACACTGTCTCTAGACCAATCAGCATGGCCGCTCTCACCACACTGTCTCTAGACCAATCAGCATGGCCGCTCTCACCACACTGTCTCTAGACCAATCAGCATGTCCGCTCTCACCACACTGTCTCTAGACCAATCAGCATGGCCGGTCTCACCACGGTTTTACACTTTCTCTTTCATTTTATCTGAAACTCTTCAATCACATCTGATACTTTTCTCCACCCGTTCCAGCCTGTAACTGTAATCTAAACTAAAATATGTAACAACGTTAATTCTGATTAAACAAAATTAAATTTTCACGTTTCCTTGACTTGAAGATACAACTTTATCTTTTTAAATTCCTTTCTTTAAAATTTCCCCAGTTTTTATGAAAAACAGAAAAAGATAAAGTAGAATTCTAAGGACTGTTTTCCACTTTTTAAACACAAATAATCTAAACAAGGACAAAGAATATTATTACCAAGCACTTGAGTAAAGACAGAACATTTCCTGAAGGAGACTCGACACAAAACCAACCTGCTCTTTAGATAATTAAATACTTATTCTTTTTAAACAAGAAGGACAAAATGCATTGATGGGATGAAGTGTGTTGGATTTGGACATTGGAAGGTGTGCGTTCACGTCCACGTGCGACAGAAATAAAATACCTGTAGTGTGTAGTTTTAGAGGCGAGCGGTGTTTAATCACACATCCTTCAAAACCACAGCGCTGCACAATGCTCCAGTCAAGGACGAGTCTCTTAAGCGATGCTTTAATCAAAGAAAAAATGCACCCAATTTAAGGGAACAATGTTTAAAAACTGTCATTCTGCATCTGCCTTCCGGGACCTTCTGTCCAATGAACATGGAACAAAAACACTCACAAAGAGATGACGCTTTCAGGGAGCAAAAAGGATGCTTTTATAAAACCAACGATGACCATGATACATTCCTGGTTTTCACAGGATGGTCAGTCACTCTCAAACTTTAAATTATCTTGTAGGAACGAGCAGATAATTTACTGACCTTTTTGGTTTCAGACGACTGTTTTGTGGCAAATTTAATGGAATAAAAATGACAAATTGTTCAAAAAAATGTTCATTAATTTTTTTGTAGCTTCTTCAAATGAAATGTGTGAAAATCCAGAAATGTGAAATTGTTTATTTGACAATTTATTTTATTAAAAAGGTTGGATTTTTACGTAAATTAGCAGCAAAAACCTGCCGTTTCACAATCTGATTCTGGACTTTAGAAAGATCCCAACGGATCGGGAACTCACACGGAAAGATTCAGTCGATATTATGGTGTCAAAAAGACTCAACCGCAGGGAGAGCCAGAGCCTTTCCCGGCTGATTCCCAATGATCCCGACTCCTAGACGCTCCCTGGACGCTCAAAGACGCTTCACATACACATCATTCATTCCCTCCATACCCGGTACTGATGAGCTACCGTTGTAGCCACAGCTGTCCTGGAGCACACTGACAGAAGCCCCCCTTCTGACCGTCACCAACCAATCACACACACCATCCAGACTAGGTAAAGTGGGTGAAGTGTCTCACCCAAGGACACAGCCACAATTTAATCTCAACGGCCGCCCCACTGTGACACCTGCGGTTCCAGCCATCTCCCATCTAAGTACTGCCCTGGCCCAGCCTGCTTAGCTTCTGAGGTCTGACGGGATCAGGCATTGATAGGCTGGTATGGCCACATGGCGAGGGCTCTCAATTAGAGGCAAGAGGTAGGGTACACCTCGAACAGGTCGCCAGTCTGTTGCAGGGCCACACAGACAAACATTCATTCCTCTAACATGCATGTTTTTGGAGGGTGGGAGGAAACCCACACGTACATGAAGAGAGTATAATAATAGTAAAAATAATGTGTTTTATATAATACATACAACACATTTACATATAGAACATGCAAACTCCACACCAAAAGGCTGAGGATTCAAGCTTCTCCCCGACTTGAGCCCCCGTTTTTCTTGCTGAGAGGCCATCATGCAGCCCATTAGAATTCAAACAGGTCAGTAGGGTAGATGGTGGTGCAGCGTTAGGGATTGCAGTATCAGCATGGTGGTGAGTGCTCACAGCAAGAAGGCCCTGGGTTCGAACCCCAGGTGAAGGATGAGTTTTGAAAAGACTGGCCTTTCTGTGTGGAGTTTGCATGTTCTCCCCGTGTATGCGTGGGTTTCCATTGGGTAGTCTGGTTTCCCACCCTCCAAAAACATGTGTTAGTTTGAGGACCCCCTTGAAAACGAGATGTCACATCTCAAGGGGCTTATCCTCCTAATTCAAATCTAGCCTTTCAACAGATTGGCAACCTGTTGAACCTGCCTCTGGACAGAAATCAGCCGGTATCGTCTCTGATACCCCCGGGCCCTGTTCGGGATAAGCAGTTCAGAAGATGAAGAAATGAACAAATTTAAACTATTAAAATGATGAAGTAAGCTTTTTATTTTATGTTCTTTTTCTGTTGGTCTGAAAATGTACATTTATCATTTTATCATTTATCAGGCACACAGTGGCCTCACAGCTAGAAGGTCAGGGGGTCAGCTTGGAACACCGGCCTTTCTGTGTGGAGTTTGCATGTTCTCCCTGTGTCTCTGTGGGTTTTCTTCGGGTACTCCAGTTTCCTTCCACCCTCAAAAAAACGTGCATGTTAACTTGATTGGCTGATGCCAAATTGCCCCTAGGAATGAGTGTGTGTGTGGTTGTATGTGTGTGGCCCCACGACAGACTGGTGACCTGTTCGGGGTGTACCCTGCCCATCGCCTTGAATCAGCTGGGATGGGCTCCAGCACTCCCCACAACCCTGTAAGGGATAGACGGTTAAGAAGGTGACTGAAATTATCATCAGGCTGAACAGTGGCCTCACAGCTAGAAGGTCAGGGGTTTAAATCCTGGGTGGGACGAGGCTTCGAACACCAGTCTTTCTGTGTGGAATTTGCATGTTCTCCTCATGTATGCGTGGTTTTTCCCACCCTCCAAAACCATGCATGTTAAATTGACCTCAGTAATGAGTGTGTGTGTGTGGCCTCGCGACAGACTGGCGACCTGTTTAGAGTGTACCCTTCCTGTCACCTGTAATCAGTCAGGATAGGCTCTGACACCCTTCGTCACCATGTTAATCATAAGCAGCACAACAACAAAAATTATCTTCAGACATCAAAACTTGAGGCTAAAAACTCAAATTCTGTTGATATCAGTCAGTCACCTTCTTAACCGTCTATCCCTTACACGGTGCTGGGGGTGCTTGACCCCATCCCGGCTAATTCAAGGCGACCGGCAGGCAACCGTAATTTCACAGCTATAAGTCGCATATAAACGTCTTGGATTTTCTTCAAAATGAGCGGTGCGCCCTTTTGTGTGAGAAAAGGCGGACCTAAAAGAAAACGCGGTGCTCGTGAGGCGGACCTGAAAGAAAAGGCATGAGAACGTTAAAGAGTGAAGTGTGGACGCTTATGACGCTCAGTTTAAGCTGAAGTCAATCAGCTACGTGGAGGATCATGGGAATCAAGCCACCGCGAGAAATTTCAGCATTAACGAGTCAATGGATTGTAGATGCTTGGACTAACGTGTCTGCTGGTACTGTTATCCGAGCTTTCTCAAAAGCTGGTATCCTTTCTGAGGAGCCGCACAGTACAGACAATGACTTTGACAGCGAGGAGCGAAGTGGACCTGCTCTGAAACAGAGGATGAGGACTTTGATGGATTTGAATAAAGACTATTACCGGTAATGTGTTTGTTTAGTATCGTTACTACTTAAATAAAGAACAACCAAACTCAGTTTTGCTCCCGATCTATTTTTTAATACACACATTTGCATGCTTGCGTGTGTGTTGTTGTTGTAAGGCGGTGTGTGACTGAGACTGCACCTTTTCGTACGGTGCGCCTAATGGTCGTGAAATTACGGTACATTTGAACAGGTTGCCAGTCTGTCGCTGCCTGTTGATGTACATTTAATAAAAAAATTAATAAATAAAACAAATAAAAGACATTCTCTCTCTTTTTTTAAACCAGTTTGGACCAGAACTGTAAACGTGTGGCATTGACATCCAACAAACTGGAGACATGTAGAGAGACAACAGTGTGTCCTCTGAATGGATGTGAAACTTTTAAACCGTCTTCATGAATAATAATAAAAAAGAAGTATTCATCTGAAAGTAACAGCGTCTTCTTTTCAGATCTTTTCTGCTGTATTTTAGATTTATATCAGTTTTTTTTTTTCAAGGCCACCATTTAAACCCTTTAAATTTGGGTCAAGCAGTATTTTACATTCACAGCATTTTTTTTCTTTCTTTGTCAAACTGTGTTTTTATAAAGTCTGGATTTTTTTTATTATTATTTAAAGACAAATAAAAGATTTTTAAGAGAATTTGAACAGATTTAAAAGTTAAACCAGTTTGGTTTCTGAATAAAAAAGAAGGGTCATGAAGTCACCACTGAGTTTTCTTCACTTTTTTTGTTTCCTACTTGTTTTTGTTCTTTCACAGTTTAAACTTTTGAACTTTTATGAACACTTTAAATATTAAATTGAATAAATATTAAATTGAAAATTATTAAAAAGATTAATTTAAAAACAGAAAATGACTAAGTCTAATCTGGTCAACAGCACCATCTGGTGGTCAATTTATGATATTACACAGAATCACGTTTACAGTCTGAAAATAAAAACTAGAAATAAATTTATAAATTCATCTTCTGAACCGTTCATCCCTGACAAGGTCACGGTGGGGGGTGGAGGGCAGGGGTGCGGAGCCTATCTTGGCTGCATCAAGGCGAGAGGCAGGATACACCCCGAACAACGCCACACACAACCTTCCGAAGGGGCAATTTTATAGCAGCAAATCAACCTAACATCCATGTTGGGTGGCCTCCCAGCAAGAAGGTCAGGGTTCAAATCCTGGATGAGGCCGATACTTTCACTGTCCTTTCTGTGTGTAGTTTGCATTTTCACACACACACAAAACTCCCACACACACATTCATACATGTACAAATACACACAAAACACACTTCCTCATACATGTACACAGGCACACATATACCCTCACTTAAAAATGCAATAGGATGGATGCAGATGGAACACCTGAGAAAATGGTATCTGAGGAGCCACCGCAGCAGGAGCCGAGGTACACCTGATCCAAGGCCCCGGATAGAAGATGAGGCCGGAGCCAGATCCCCACCAGTACCCCGGAGCCAGGACCAGCAGCCACTGATGACCACAGGCTCCTGCTGCAGGTTACAGTCTGTTTGTACCTCTCCCATCAGGACCATCAAGACGGCCACCTCACGCGTTAGAGCTGTGAAAGCAATCACCCCTCCTGCCTCCATCCTCTTGCACACTGACCTGACTAGAACTAAGTACACTTTAACAACAATAATCACTGTTAATTATTCTGTGTAAATTATCCAGGTCCTCTCATCATCACTCCGCCTCTCTCTGCAGTCTATTTGTACTAAACAGTTATTGTTATTTATATGTTTTTTAATCTAAAGTCTACCTAAATCAGGCATAAGCAAACTACGGCCCGCGGGCCACATGTGGCCCGCCGAACTTGAAAAAAATCAAATGAATTTTAGACACTAGATTGCGCACTCTAGATATATTGGCTTGGTTGAGAAAACAGCAACACTTAGGCTATGCTAGGGGTGCTGAGGAGTGTTGGGTTGAGACAGGTTTGTTTGAGAGACGTGTTTTTGTTTGGTTGTCAGGGCAGGGCTTTGGAGGTTTTGGAGCTTTGCACGCTTTCCTGAGGTGTACAGACAGGGTTTTTGAGGAGTCAGTAGGTGGTGGTAATGCGCCTGAATTGGTGCTTTGCGCCTTTAAACCGAAAGAAGAACAACAACGTTTCTCCCATTACAATGTGTGTGTCTCCATGATGCCCACGCTGTCAAAATAAACAGTGTGCACAAATATGGAAAGCCATCGGGGCCAATACACGCACGTAAACAAGCGTGTTAGATGTTAAAACAAGCAAAATGTTACATCAAGCGCTTAGATTTCAGACCTAGTGCCACTAAATGCACGTTTTTAAGCGCTATCGTGCTAGATTTCAAACCTAGCACCGCTACATTTAAAATTTATCGCTCTTGATGTAGGATCTAGGACGCTGCAGCGGTCCGTCGTGGTAAAGAGAGAGCGGAGCCGAAAAGCAAAGCTCTCGATTTACAAGTCGATCTACGTTCCAACCCTCACCATGGTAACCAGGATCTACGTTCCTACCCTCACCATGGTAACCAGGATCTACGTTCCTACCATCACCATGGTAACCAGAATCTACGTTCCTACCCTCACCATGGTAACCAGGATCTACGTTCCTACCCTCACCGTGGTAACAAGGATCTACGTTCCTACCCTCACCATGGTAACCAGGATCTACGTTCCTAGCCTCACCATGGTAAACAGGATCTACGTTCCAACCCTCACCATGGTAACCAGGATCTACGTTCCTACCCTCACCATGGTAACCAGGATCTACGTTCCTACCCTCACCATGGTAACCAGGATCTACGTTCCTACCCTCACCATGGTAACCAGGATCTATGTTCCTACCCTCACCATGGTAACCAGGATCTACGTTCCTAGCCTCACCATGGTAACCAGGATCTACGTTCCAACCCTCACCATGGTAACCAGGATCTACGTTTCTACCCTCACCATGGTAACCAGCTGTGAGTGGTGACCGAAAGAATGAGATCGCGGGTACAAGCGGCCAAAATGAGCTTCCTCTGCAGGGTGGCTGGGCTCTCACTCAGAGATCGGGTGAGGAGCTCTGCCACCCGGGAGGAGCTCGGTGTCGAGCCGCTCCTCCTCCAGGTCAAGAGGAGCCAGATGGGGTGGTTCGGGCATCTGGTCAGGATGCCCCCGAGCGCCTTGCGGGCGAGGTGTTTCGGGCACGTCCTACCGGGAGGACACCAAGAGGCAGACTATGTTCCACAGCTGGCTGGGGAACGACTTGAGATCCTTCCAGGTGAGCTAGAGGATGCAGCCGGGGAGAGAGAGGGCTGGGCTGCCCGTTTGAGGCTGTTGCCCCAGCGACCCGACCCTTGAACAAGCTGTTTTGTTCTTTGAGAACGGTGAAAATAAAGAATCTAGAACATGGAACGACATGATTTACAGAATCATTCCAAAGATGTTTCCAAGTAACAAAAAAAACCTCATCAAAGCTCAGAAATGTTGTCGAGCAGTGTGACATCACAAAGCATTGTGTACCTTCATGATGTCAGGGTTCTCATCAGTATTTCATTTTGTAGTCAAACTGAACACCAAAAAAATTTCCTCTTATCGGTAGGAAGTTTATAATACACGTCAAAATGGAGAATCTGCCAGACATGGAGGAAAGAGAGTATGAAAAATATGTAGTGGAACACTATAAAAAAGAAATGGAGATTTTAAAGTCGTTCTATAGTGAAAAAATTTCCTCTTTAATGTCGACTATCGTAGATCTGACCAAAGAGAAAAAAAATCTTCAGGCTCAAATAACAGATAGTACAGAACTCCAACAGAAATACCGTAAGCTTCAACAACGAATCGTCAACGACAGGGAACACGAAAAAATACTTTGCAAGCAGGTGGATCAGTTAACACTTCAACTTGAAGTCATTCAGGATGAAAAACTTCAACAATCAAGGGAAATAAAAATATGTCGGGCGGATATCGAAAGGTTAACGTTGGAGTTAAACGAATCCAGAAATGATTACCAAAAATTACAATCTTACACACAAGAACAAAGCACTGTCATCTCAAATCTGAATCTCCAGAAGGAACATGACAATGAAAGATTCGCAGAAAGAGAGGCGGCTTTTAAACGCTCTCTAAACTCACTGAGAACCAACTCCGAAAAAAAAATCAAAGAAATGGAGGAACAACAAAAAGCAGAAGAGAAGAGATTCAAATCCCAGTGGGTCAAAGCTGAGGCGAACACCGTCGAACTCAACCAGAAGATTAAAAAACAACATAAACAATCCGTTTCAGAGCGAAAAGCGTTTCAAACTTTACAAAATGAATATTCTCGACAATTAAATTTTTTGTATGCGAAGATCGCTCTTCTCCAACGTGACAACAAGTGGGGAGTGGCAGGAGACGACCTCACGTCGGTCGTGGATTCACTTCAAAAAGACAAACAACAATACGCTTCAGTGATCCATGTCATCAAAAAAGAATTGAACGGTCAGCAAAAAACGATCAAAGAACAGTCGACTCAGATCCAGGATCTGCAGCTCAACACTGCTCTGGCCAAAGCAGCAATTAGCGTGAAAAATAAAGAAATTGAACGAAATGAAAACAAATTAGAAGAATTATGCGATGAATTGAGACAAGAACGCCAACATAGAAAAGTGGCCGATGCTGAAAATGCGAAGCTCATGCAAACACAAATCCATTTACTTCTGGGTAAAGACGTTCTTCCAATCGAGAACAGACATCTGAAAGATCAGAACCGACGTTTGAGTTTCTCCTTCCTGTTGCTCCAACAAGACCTGGCAGAGTGCCAGGCGGCTTACGGAGACGCAAAGAAGTTTTCAACTCTGTTTGCAAAACTGGTGGAAAAATACAACACCAAAAATTTTGTTCATCAGTACCGTGGATTCAGTGAGATGTTCAAAGAGCGAGAGCAGGAGCTCAGAGATCATTTATCCGGGATTCAAAGTGCACATAAAAGTGAGTTGGTTTGTACCAAAAAACAAGTGGAATACATTCACCAAGCGTTCTACAACGACGAGCTGTTTAAAGAGCTCAACGATACACGGATCAAATGCTACGACCGAGAAAGAGAGATCAACGAGATGAAAAAAGAACTGGCGATATTGAACCGGGAGTTAGGAAAGAAATCTTTCCACAGACGAGTGATCGAAATAGTGAAGCAACCATTCCAGAAGAAAAATCCACCAGAGAAGAAAACAACCACTCAGGAGAAGAAGCCTGTTCAGGAGCGTTCAGAAAGCGCAGAGAGTTTACCCAGACCCTTCCAGATCACGTCGCTCGGAGGATCCAAACTCGAAAAAAGAGAGGAGGTCAAACAGAGTCAACTTCCTGATGTTGACATCTAGCTAAAAAAAAAAAAAGTTTAAACCTTTAAAACGAGGTTTAACAAAAATAGATGTTTCACAAAATACTTTTACCGTAAAGCTTTTTATTGGTCACACAGCATGTTTTTTAAGGTAACACACACACATTTATCTGGACACTCAAACAGATTATTTGGCCGTTTAAAGGAGAACAGATGGTTACAGTGATACCCGCAAAGTTAAACCTGGCAGAACGTGGACGACCAGCAAACATGTTCTTGATGCGGCAGGAATAATTTTCCCTGATCCACTATGTACCTTGTTTTGTTTTGTATGCTGCACGGTAGGATTTGACCTGCCGCAAATGTGACGCATGTCTTCATAGAGTTTCCATATAAAACAAACACCTCGGGTGTTTTTACTGCCTGCAGTTTTAGAACATTTTAAGGGTTCTAGTTGCACGACACACATTTTATCACTTTAAACTAATAAATACAAGTACCGTTACATTGTCTGAGGCTTCTCTGATCCTCCAGCTCACCTAAGGGGATCCCAAGGTGTTCTCCGGCCAGCTGTGAGATATAGTCTCTCCAGTGTGACCAGGGTCTTCCTCTGGGTCTCCTTCCATGAGGGAGGCGCTTTGGAGATATCCTAAACAGAGACCCGAAAAACCCATCTGGCTTCTCTCGACCCCGGAGGAGCAATGGCTCTGGTCCGAGCTCCTCCCGGATGGCAGAAGTCCTCACTCTATCTCTGAGAGAGAGCCCAGCCACCCTGCAGAGAAAGATCTATTCAGCCCCTTGTATCTGAGATCTTGTTCTTTCGGTCACCACCCACATCTGGCGACCACAGGTCAACGACTAATTCAAATTTGGATTTAAAAACAATGCATTATTTTTAATGAAAGCTGATTTTTAAATAATCTTTTACATGATAATAGAACTAATGCACCATCTTTCGAAAGGTCTTCTTCAACATCATGCTGCGGCCTCACAGCTAGAAGGTCAGGGTTCAGTTCCCAGGTGAAGATAGGCCTGAATCACTGGTCTTTATGGTCTCTATGTATGAACCTGCGACAGACCGGCGACATGTTCAGGGTGTACCCCACTCCTCGATGTAACCAATCAGAACAGGCTTACACTGATGTTCTAAAATCCCAGCGGGGATCAGAACATCAAATTCACATCAAAGCAACATCAAAATGTTACGTTAAAATAACATGTAAAAGTATTTGGATTTGATTCATTGATGTATTAATGTTTTTAATCCCTTCTGAAACAGAAGGTGGAGGAGGTCGTTATTTGGCTCTGTAATTAAACCTGATGAATAAGAGTTTAAAAGATGATAAAAATCAGGATTATTTACTGGAGCATGAGTTGTTTCTGTTGATCTCTTCTGTTTAAAGTAGGTTATGTTGAAATTCAATGTTTGTATTTGAGGACATTGATCTCTTGAAGCTAAAGATTAACACAGATATTGATCATTTCAGAAGAAACATTGCTCTTCATGACGTTTTAAGTTTCCTAAACTTTATGAAGATTTAAACTGATGAAAAAAAAAAAGTGTTTTGGTGGGTTTTTTTTTTCTTTTTTAGAACATTGTGCTCTGGTTCTGATGGGATTACACACCTGAGCGTCACTGATAAACCCACATTAGACAAACTACCAGCATGTTCCTAAATCTATCAAACAAGGATTTTGACCCATTCCTGTCCTTGTGAGGCCAATGATTGACCAATCGATGAGCCATCCTGTACTGCCTTGCTAAAGAGAAGTTGGGATTAAATCAGTATGAAATCCTAAAGACTTTGACTAGTTGGAGAGGCAGCATGAACGTGTACGTAGCAGCGTTCCTCCTCGGAGTCTTCATCAACTCTGGTAAAATACAACCATTTATTTCATTACATCTAGATTTTTAAAAAGACAGTTTGATTGTTAATAAATGTTATTAAATTGAGTTGTTTTTTGCCTTTTTTTTGTATTCATTTATTGATTAGTTTCTTCTGTTTGCTGTTTTTTAGTTAAGATTTTGATGGTAATTTTTTCTGATGGTTTAGAAACAATTATTAAATCTGCATGAGACTCAATATAATCCCACTTATCTGAACAACTGAACGTCACCTCCACGTAAAATGAGTCATGTTCAATTCAACTATATTTTTTACAGCCCAATTTCACAAAAACAAAGGTCTCAACAGGCTTCAAATGAAGATTGAAAAAAGTACAAAAAAGATACACAGCCAAACCATAACTAAACAAAAACTAGGTAAACAATTTCAGCACATCTCTGCCATTAGAGCCTTCTTCATGGTTGAAGTAAGATCTTAAGATCGAACCCGAGCACAACCCCGACCCAGAATTTGGGACTTTTTTTCAAATAAATATAAGTTTATAAAATGTATATTAAAAATATTTAAAAATCGTGTTCTTGAAAATGTTCCTATTTATAAATAACCCTCCTGCTCCCGAGTCCTCACAAATTAAATATGGCATTTCGGGTTTGCTTCGGGCTTGTGCAGGGTTGGGTTTTAATACCCGTGGCCGGGCCGGGCCGGATTTTTTTTTGGCCCGATCTCACCTCTACTTCATGGTAAGGAAAAACTAAAAAAAAGAGGGTCATCCTCCAGCATGAGCATGATAAGGTGTTGGCTCAGTGGTAGAGTGTTTGTCCTTGAACCGGGAGAAGCTGGTCTGAATCCCACTGAGCTCCCTAGCTGTCCCTGGAACAGACACCTAACCGTGCTCCCACCATTGGTGCCATCATAGCTGCCTGCTGCGGTGCAATGCAGCACAGTCATTTCCCCATTGAGAGACTAATAAAGGTATTCTTTTTCTTAATTAGATACTAGTTTATTCTAATCTACAGCTTTATAGTTGAAGAAATTAGTAGATGTTCTTCATCCTGATGGAAACAGAATGGTAGATGAAACACAGAGTGGCCTCTTCGGTCCGAGGACTAACTGATCAGACCATTTTGAATATTTTCAGAGGTGAAAAACCCACAAAGAGAAAATAAAAACTCTTATTTTCTATTATTTATCCAGCAGAAAAACTGAAAAAGCTACAGAATCTTTCAAACTCTCCTGGACTCAAACGATGACCCGGATCGACCCTAAAATTTAATCAAGTCTTCATCTTCTCATTGTTGAAAAGTCCTGAAGATTTTATAAAAATTCCCCAAGAACTTTTGACACACGTCGTTTATCACATAAACACGGCTGCAAATGATTTTCCATCTTTAATCTGCACCTTTAGAAGACTTTGTGTACCAGAGTTTTACACAAAGACTGGAGAAAACAGTCTTTCTTTTACACAGTCTTTGTGAAGGTGGATGAAAGTAGACTAAGCCTCGTCTACTTTCATCCACCTTTATGTTTATGTTCCAGTTATTTGCCTCTAAATATTTAACTTGTTATTCCAGTGAGAGGGTCCGAGGTGGAAGGCTACGCTAAGACTGAAGGGGCATGGGTGCTCTCGCTCAACAAACGGCAATACATGGTGGACACTGTGGCAGAGTGTGCTGCTAAATGTGAGGCTGAAACATCCTTCACATGCAAGTAAGTTGAGTCTGTTTCCTGCAACTCGGCGACCTGAATCCATCTCACACCAACATGATGTCCTCCTCACAGATCCTTCGCGTATGTAGAGAAGGATCAGGAGTGCTGGACAGCAGCGTCCAATTCCAAAACAGAGATGGTCATGCGCAGGCAAAGCTCAGCTTTGTATGAAAAAAATGGTAAGTCTTTATTTTGTAATGCCAACATGTATGTGTTGTTTTTTATGACATGAAGTTTAATGATTAGCTTGATCATCTCTGAACTTGCTCTGTGGAATCTGTGATGTTTGAACTGTGTCTGCAAACACTGCAAGTTGAACACATCTGTTCTTGTTTGTGGTTCAAAACTAAATCAGATCAAAACAATTTTTTTTATTGTTTTTTTTCTAGACTATTTGCTGGAATGTGTGAAAGGAATAGGAACAGATTACAGAGGAACAAAAACAAGAACGAAATCTGGGAAACTGTGTCAAAGATGGGAATCAAAAACTCCTCATCGGCCAAAGTTTGTATTAACCTGTTGATCTTATGATCCTTCATTTATTTTTGTGTAATTATTTTCCTTTATATTCTGCAGCATCACACCACAAACCCACCCACATGCCGACCTGGACTCTAACTTCTGCAGAAACCCAGATTCAGACAGTAATGGTCCGTGGTGTTACACGACAGACCCGGACACCCGCTGGGAGCCATGCAACGTGCCCAGCTGTGAAGGTCAGACACAACTTAGAATGTCTAACACATTTTGGACATGGCTCAGAGGGTAGAGGGGCTGTCTTATAGCTGGAAAGTTGCAGGTTTGATGCCTGGGAGCTCATACCAATGAGTTCTCGAGCAAGACACTTAACCTATACTTGTTCCTGATGGGGAGTGACTGGCACCTTGCATGATAGCGCCCACCATCAGGTTGTAAAGTACTTTGTGTGTTTTATACGGTGTGATATAAGACCCTCACTCCTGCCAGCTCTTCAAACTTATCCAGGACAATTCCAAGCTGTTCCCTGACCAGCTTTACATCCCGGGTCTGCCTTTGAATCTCATCCCAAAAGGATTATATCTGTTTCTGATTTTATAGAGGAGTGTATCCAGTGCAGCGGTGAGGACTACAGAGGTAAAACCTCCACAACAGAAAGTGGATACACCTGCCAGCGCTGGGACTCGCAGAAACCGCACAACCACGGCTACAACCCCAGCTCGTAAGCAAACTGGACAAATATCAGACTAATGCAAAATTAAACCAACCTAAAGGAATCTTTGTTTACACCTTTCAGTCTCCCAGAAAAGTATTTAGAGGAGAACTACTGCAGAAATCCTGATGGAGATCCAAAACCATGGTGCTTCACCACCAGCCCGTCTAAACGGTGGGAGTTCTGTGACATCCCCCGCTGCGGTACGTACCCACACATCCTAGTCTTCTTTGTAACCCACCATTTTAAATCTTTTCTGCTCTGGTTTTAAACTCAGAATATCTCGTTAGAATACCTTTTCTGACTTCCAACAAAAACAAATTCCTTGCATGTTTAAAATCGTACCTGGCAATTAAGTTCATTCTGATTCTAAAATGAAGCAACATCGTCACCAATAAAATTCTGCATGTTGACTTCTAAAGTTGAGTGAGGCGTGTTCATTTAAAGAGAAAATATTTTATTAATCCGTTCCATCCTGTCGGCTTCCGCTTATCCGTGGTCTGGTCCGGGGGCAACAGCCTCAGATGGGAAGCCCAGGCTTCTCTCACCCCAGCTGCATCCTCCAGCTCACCCAGAAGGATCCCTAGTCGGTCCCCTGCCAGCTGTGAGACATAGTCTCCCCAGCGGATCCGGGGTCTGCCTCTCAGTCTCCTCCCGGAGGGACGTACACAAAACACCTCACCAGCGAGGTGCTATCTGGCTCCACTTGACCAGGAGGAGGAGTGGCTCGACACCGAGCTCCTCCCGGATGGCAGAGCTCCTCACCCAATCTCTGAATGAGAGATCAACCACCCTGTGGAGGAAAGTAATTTCGGCCGCTTGTATCCGCAGTCTCATTCTTTCGGTCACCACCCACAGCTGGTTACCATGGTGAGGGTAGGAACGTATATCCTGTTTACCATGGTGAGGGTAGGAACGTAGATCCTGGTTACCATGGTGAGGGTAAGAACGTAGATCCTGGTTACCATGGTGAGAGTAGGAACGTAGATCCCGGTTACCATGGTGAGGGTAGGAACGTAGATCCCGGTTACCATGGTGAGGGTAGAAACATAGACTCTGGGAGTCTCCAAAGGGAGGAAACTCTTTTACCTCATCTTCCGTTCTACTCTGCTCCATCTCCTCTTTAACAATGCATTCTAATAGATTCCTGTAAACAGAGTAAAAGCCCTTCTCATCGTCTCCATACCCAGAGTAGCAGGTGACTGTGACGTATTGTAATAAGTCGATGCTGTCAGTTGTTTCTTCTTTGAGAAAAGCTTCACAGTGATTGTCATGGCAGGCTCTTTCTTGTGGATCTCTTAGTATTTCATAGGCTGCATGAATCATCTTGATCCTGGTTACCATGGTGAGGGTAGGTACGTACTGTATATCCCTGTTACCATGGTGAGGGTAGGTACGTATATCCCTGTTACCATGGTGAGGGTAGGAACGTAGATCCTGGTTACCATGGTGAGGGTAGGAACATAGATCCTGGTTACCATGATGAGGGTAGGAACGTAGATCCTGGTTACCATGATGAGGGTAGGAACGTAGATCCTGGTTACCATGGTGAGGGTAGGAACGTAGATCCTGGTTACCATGGTGAGGGTAGGAACGTAGATCCTGGTTACCATGGTGAGGGTAGGAACGTAGATCCTGGTTACCATGATGAGGGTAGGAACGTAGATCCTGGTTACCATGGTGAGGCTAGGAACGTAGATCCTGGTTACCATGGTGAGGGTAGGAACGTAGATCCTGGTTACCATGGTGAGGGTAGGAACGTAGATCCTGGTTACCATGGTGAGGGTAGGAACATAGATCCTGGTTACCATGGTGACGGTAGGAACGTAGATCCTGGTTACCATGGTGAGGATAGGAACATAGATCAATCAATCATCTTAAACTGCTCAGCTTCTTCTTCTGCATTTTCCAAGTTTTTATCTGGATGCCATTTCAAGGCCAACTTTCTGTAGGCTTTCTTTACATCTTCATCCCCTGCCTTTTGGTTTAACCCTAGCACTTTATAGGGACACTTCATTTTGTTTTTTAAAAAAAAAGCCTGTGAATTACACGTGTGTGATCTTCCACGTTGTCACAATGTTCACAGTAGCAGCGCGATGCCAACGAAATGTTACAAACACGTCTTGAATGCACCCGCAAAATTAATGTCCGATTAACGCTCACAGCTCATTTGAAGCCCGTTTAATTTTTTATTCCATTTTTTTTTTTTTTTATTGCTATTCAGAGGTACAGTTAGTTCTCCACGTCGTCAACGTGATATGACAGAAAATCGGCTGGTCTCAGAGATTGCGAGCTCAGCATGACATGGGTTAAATATTAATATATTAAAATAATGAAGCTGAGAAATTATTATAAACAACAAAAAACAAAAACCACTAAACCTTGTTTTTTCTCTATAGCATCAGAGCCCCCCACCATCATCCCTGAGCTGACCTGTATGACCGGGGAAGGGCAGACATACCGCGGCACGGTGGCCGTAACGGAAAACGGGAAAACATGTCAGAGCTGGTCAGCCCAGACCCCACACCTACACAGCCGGACCCCTGAAAACTACCCCTGCAAGTAAGAGCTAGTAGGGCTTTTGTCACTCTGGGTACCTAAATTGCCCAAACCACCCCATCTGGCTTCTCTCAATCTCCGAGCTCCTCCCAGATGGCAGAGTTACTCCCTCTATCTCTGAGTGAGAGCCCGGCAACCCCGCAGAGGAACCATTTGACCTTGTTCTTTCAGTCACCACCCACACTGGTTACCATGGTGGTGGTTAAAACGTAGATCCTGGTTACCATGGTGAGGGTAGGAACGTAGATCCTGGTTACCACGGTGAGGGTAGGAACGTAGATCCTGGTTACCATGGTGAGGGTAGGAACATAGATCCTAGTTATCACGGTGAGGGTAGGAACGTAGATCCTGGTTACCATGGTGAGGGTAGGAACGTAGATTCAGATTACCATGGATGTGATTAGAATGTAAATCCTGGTTACTATGGTGAGGAAAGAATGTAGATCTAGGTTACCATGGTGAGGGTAGGAACACAGATCTTGGTTACCAAAGGTGAGGATAAGAACATAGATCCACGTCACCATGGTGAGGGTAGGAACGTAGATCCTGGTTACCATGGTGAGGGTAGGAATGTAGATCCAGGTTATCATGGTGAGGGTAGGAACGTAGATCCTGGTTACCATGGTGAGGGTAAGAACGTAGATCCACGTCACCATGGGGAGGGTAGGAACGTAGATCCTGGTTACCATGGTGAGGGTAAGAACGTAGATCCACGTCACCATGGTGAGGGTAGGAACGTAGATCCTGGTTACCATGGTGAGGGTAGGAACGTAGATCCTGGTTACCATGGTGATGGTTCGAACGTAGATCCTGGTTACCATGGTGAGGGTAGGAACGTAGATTCAGATTACCATGGATGTGATTAGAACGTAAATCCTGGTTACTATGGTGAGGAAAGGAATGTAGATCTAGGTTACCATGGTGAAGGTAGGAACACAGATCTTGGTTACCAAAGGTGAGGATAAGAACATAGATCCACGTCACCATGGTGAGGGTAGGAACGTAGATCCTGGTTACCATGGTGAGGGTAGGAATGTAGATCCAGGTTATCATGGTGAGGGTAGGAACGTAGATCCTGGTTACCATGGTGAGGGTAAGAACGTAGATCCACGTCACCATGGTGAGGGTAGGAACGTAGATCCTGGTTACCATGGTGAGGGTAAGAACGTAGATCCACGTCACCATGGTGAGGGTAGGAACGTAGATCCTGGTTACCATGGTGAGGGTAGGAACGTAGATCCTGGTTACCATGGTGATGGTTCGAACGTAGATCCTGGTTACCATGGTGAGGGTAGGAACGTAGATCGACTGGTACATACAAAACTGTACTTTTCGGCTCAGCTCTTTCTCCAGTTTTACACAATAGGTGTAAAACAAAAATACAAGGTAGGAAGGTGGGATGGGGTTGGAGAGAGAAGGCAGGTTTGTACAGGGGGGAACGAGTCAATGTTCAAGACGTGGTCCAGGTGGGAACAGAGATAGATGAAAAACACCCGAGGGAGTAAGAGGCGGTGGGAATACGTTAGAGATCAGATGGATAGAGCGGTGAAAGGTTACGAACGGCCTTGATGGTGAGAGTAAGAATTTTGAATTTAACTCTGAATTTGATGGGGATACAGTGAAGTTGCTGAAGAACCGGGATGATGCAATGGGAGGATGGGGATCTGGAAATGATGTGGGGATCCATGGTAACTTTGGATGTGTTGGAGTTTAGGGACTTCTGGGGGAAGTCAAAGAGGAGAGTTGCCGTGGTCGAGATGTGACCAGACTGTGGACCAAGATGGCGGTGCTGTGAAAAGACAGCGGCAAAAACAGTTTATGTTTCTGAAGTGAAAAAAGTAGACCAGGTGATGTTATTGATGTGACTGAAAGAAAAGGCTTAGGGAGGGAAAAATGATCAACTTTGGGTAGTGTACCTGTAGATTTGGTGCCAACAAGAGAACTTACAAAGCTATGGTCATTTGAACTTTGATTCTGCTCATCTGCTGTATCCCATTAATATAAACTATGTTATTATAAATGTACGGTAAAGAAAACTGAGGCGTATGATTGAAACCAAACTGAAGCTCTGTTTCTCTCCTGCATCAGAGGCCTGGAAAGTAACTACTGCCGTAACCCCGACAATGAAAGGATGCCCTGGTGTTACACCACCGACTCAGAGACGCGTTGGGAGTACTGCAGAGTTCCACGCTGTGGCGATTCCCCTGATCCAGGTACAAAAGAAAGAAAAACAAGCTGAACGAAACGGCTGCTAATAGCTACGCAAGAGGGTCCTGAAATTTCTGTGCTCACTCTTCAATTTTCATACTGTGTTTTTTTTTTTTCAGAGGAAGCGGTTATCCCAGAGGAAGAAGATTGCTACGAAGGAAACGGCTCAAATTATCGCGGCGTAACATCAGAAACCATCAGCGGGAAGAAATGTCAAGCCTGGAGCGCCAGGACTCCCCACAGTCACAACAAAACCCCACAGAATTTCCCCAATGCGTAAGCACCGCCACATGTTCCACACACAGATTAGTCTGGGCTTGAAGTCAATGTGCAGCCGCAATTTGTCTCAAGTGGACCAGAAACACAATTACAAAATAACTTTTTCCAACTTCAAACGTTCTGTTTCATGGTCTTCCTCTCATCCGGAACCGGGTCGCAGGTGCAACAGCTTCAGACGGGAAGCCCAGGCTTCTCTCACCCCGGCTGCATCCTCCAGCTCACCTGGGAGGATTCCGAGTCAATCCCCGGCCAGCTGTAAGACATAGTCTTTCCAGCAGGTCCAGGATCTGCCTCTGGTTCTCCTCCCTGTGGGATGTGCCTGAAACACTTCATCAACAAGGCACTCAGGACGCATCCTAACCAGATGCCCGTGTACCCTATCTGCTGCATCCTCTTCAGTCACACCAACTATCTTCATGTCTTCCTTCACTGTATCCATGAACCTCCTCTTTGTTCTTCCTCTAGTCCTCTTTCCTGGTGGTTCCAAACCCAGCATCCTTCTTCTGATGTACTCTCTCTCTCTCTCCTCTGCACATGTCCAAACCATCTCAGTCTGGCCTCTCTGACTTTAAAACCTCTAACATGTGCTGTTCCTCTGATCCTGTCCATCCTGGTCACTCCCAGAGAGATCCTCAGCATCTTCATCTCTGCTACAAACATCTCTGTTTCCTGTCTTTTCCTTAGTGCCACTGTCGCTAGACCAATCAGCATGGCCGCTCTCACCACACTGTCTCTAGACCAATCAGCATGGCCGCTCTCACCACACTGTCTCTAGACCAATCAGCATGGCCGCTCTCACCACACTGTCTCTAGACCAATCAGCATGGCCGCTCTCACCACACTGTCTCTAGACCAATCAGCATGGCCGCTCTCACCACACTGTCTCTAGACCAATCAGCATGGCCGCTCTCACCACACTGTTTCTAGACCAATCAGCATGGCCGCTCTCACCACACTGTTTCTAGACCAATCAGCATGGCCGCTCTCACCACACTGTTTCTAGACCAATCAGCATGGCCGCTCTCAGAACGGTTTTGTACACTTTCCCTTTCATTTTAGCTGAAACTCTTCTGTCACACATCAAAAATTGGAGATAACATATTGTATGATATTCAATCATTTTTTTATTACATAGAACCACTCTCTTTAGAATGTTTACATGTATGAAAATAAGACTAATCACCGAGAAAACAGTCAATGTGATGGTTTTACAGCATCTCCTGTCAGTGGTGTAAAGTAGGATCAGCATCAGAATCTAGTCCTGATCTAGGGATACAATTAATCAACACCAACTATATATGAACTGTTTGGGTTTTCAGGGTCATGCCGTCAAAGTTCAAGGCCACTAAAATTTAAAAACCTGTTTGAAATCATCGCAGCTTGTGGGGAAAAAGTTTGATGAGAAGTAGAGCATTAAATAGAAAGATAATGTTAACATCTTAGTTATTACATCGGTACGTCGTGGTGAAGAAAGAGCTGAGACGAAAAGCAAAGCTCTCGATTTACAAGTCGATCTACGTTCCTACCCTCACCATGGTAACCAGGATCTACGTTCCCACCCTCACCATGGTAACCGGGATCTACGTTCCTATCCTCACCATGGTAACCAGGATCTATGTTCCTACCCTCACCATAGTAACCAGGATCTACGTTCCTACCCTCACCATGGTAACCTGGATCTACGTTCCTACCCTCACCATGGTAACCAGGATCTACGCTCTACCCTCACCATGGTAATCAGGATCTACGTTCCTACCCTCACCATGGTAACCAGGATCTACGTTCCTACCCTCATCATGGTAACCAGGATCTATGTTCCTAGCCTCACCATGGTAACCAGGATCTACATTCCTACCCTCACCATGGTAACCAGGATCTACGTTCCTACCCTCACCATGGTAACCAGGATCTACTTTCCTACCTTCATTATGGTAACCAGGATCTACGTTCCTACCCTTACCATGGTAACCGGGATCTCCGTTCCTACCCTTACCATGGTAACCGGGATCTACGTTCCTACCCTCACCATAGTAACCGGGATCTCCGTTCCTACCCTCACCATGGTAACGGGGATCTACGTTCCTACCCTCACCATAGTAACCGGGATCTCCGTTCCTACCCTCACCATGGTAACCGGGATCTACGTTCCTACCCTCATCTATGGTCACACCCTTACCCCTACAGATTGGACCAAGTTAAGCATGGTTCTCATGTTGTTTCAAGCATGTGACTGGGTGTGATGGTTCTAGGTTTTCATCTGTCTGGTTTCCACAGGGACCTGAGAAGGAATCTTTGTAGAAACCCTGATGACGACAGAGCCCCTTGGTGTTACACCATGGATCCTGGAGTACGCTGGGAGTACTGCAACCTGGAGAAATGTTCCGGAAAACCAGTATCACCCCCCAAACCGCAGGCCACCCAGGGTCCCACAGAGAGAGGTGAGATGTTTTACTAACACTGCCATCATGTTCTTTTCAGCTTTTTTCCTGGAGGAGGCCCCACACAGTCCTCCATCTAAAACTGTCTCCTTTACCAAATCCATAAAACTCCTCTTTGGTTTTCCTCCTGATGGTTCCAGACATCTGTCCATCACCAAAGAAATAATATCCCTGAAACATAAAGCTGCAGTTACTTGAACTAGCGTCCCGTCAATCTGAGCTACCTGTTGAGTTACGCTACCTGTGCCGATAAAAGATTGCCTTACTCACACGTTGTCAAGATGGTGGTGATGAGTAGTGAAGTTGGACCCAGACAATAAAGACTTAAACAGACAATTTATTTCTGTTGATTCTGATTCTTTTCAGACTGCAAGGTTGGAAACGGAGTGACATACAGAGGTCCGACCTCCATGACGCTTGTGGGTGTGACCTGCCAGGCGTGGAGTGCTCAGACCCCTCATGCACACAACAGCTTCACCCCAGAAACCCACCCCACCAAGGGTCTGGAGGGCAATGTGAGCACCTGGATGTTGAATTCAAAGAAGCTTTCTTGGACTTTCTTTGAGAATCTTTCCCTGTGCTTTTCCATCAGAGCTGTAGAAACCCAGACAATGATGGGAACGGACCGTGGTGCTACACCACCGACAGAAGCAAGAAGTGGGACTACTGCCAGATTCCTGACTGTGGTTAGTGATCTTATTTCATCCCGTAGCTGGTCACTAGGAAGCCTGGGAGCTCATTTAAAAATCATACTCACAAATTAAACGTACAAAGGCTGTCCTTTGACCTACATCTAACCTCAACAAGAAAAAGTTGATGTCAAAGTGACAAAAAAAAAAAAAAAACCTCCACCTGCCATTTTAAATATTTAATCTCATAAAAGAAAACTCAATACAAAATAGAAAGTTTTATATTCGAGACTCAACAATCCAGCGGACCCTCCTCTCCAGTACCCCTGAATAGACCTTCCTACGGAGGCTGAGGAGTATGATCCCTCGGTAGTTGGAGCACACCCTCCGGTCCCACCATCCCTGCCTGCCAATCCCAGGCACCGTCCCTGATGTCCATGAAATGGTGCAAAGGCGTGTCAGCCAAGACAGCCCAACACCATCCAGAGAAGCCTGGGCTTCCCGTCTGAGACTGTTGCCCTGCGACTCGGACTCGGATGAGCGGAAGACGACGGAATGGAAAGTTTTATGCTAATTTGAAGGTTAAAAAACTAATAAATAGACACACGTTTACAAGCGTGTCACTTTCAGGCACAGTACTGCTGTGGAACCAGAAAGTGACTTCCTGCCAAAAAGTGATCAGCCAATAAGAAAGTCACACCGTTCTGTGAAATTCTTTTTATTTGCCGTCTGTCAACCCTTCATGTAATAAAATAAGGGTGTTTCAGAGTGAATCTGAATAAATGTAGGCAGATGTTTTCAGCTGCCATTTTGAGTAAAATCACACCTTGCCTAAAAGAGACACGAACACCCCTCTTCAGAAATATCTGCGTACGTCTGAAATTTACGCCATTTTGGTACAGGTTTGGTAAATAAGGAGCAATACGAACAAGTTTAAAAATTACTTGGAGGTAAATATTAAATGCTTGGAATAAATCGACAAGTTTTTGATGCTTTAATCTGAACAGAATACAAATCATACGTGTGTCCAAAAGATGGATTCGAGATACTGTAAACAGGGTTGGTATCTGACCCGAAAAAGATGGATTTAGCTACACACAGTCAGTCAGTCACCTTCTTAACCATCCATCCCTTATGGGTTACGGGGAGCGGGGGGTGTCTCTCCAGCAAATTGACTGAAAGAATGCGATCGGCTGAAATAATCTTCCTCTGCAGGGCGGCTGGACTCACTTAGAGGTAGAGGGAGGAACTCCCCATCCGGGAGGAGCTTGGGGTAGAGCCGCTGCTCCTCCAAGTCGAGAGCAGCTCTTGGGCATCTGGTTAAGATGCCTCCCTCATTGGTGAGGTGTCTCAGGCACGTCCCACCAGGAGGAGGCAGACCCCGGACCTGCTGGAGAGACTATGTCTCACAGTTGGACAGGGAACACCTCAGGATCCTCCTGGGTAAGCTGGAGGATGCAGCTGGGGTGAGAGACGCCTGGGCTTCCCGTCTGTGGCTGATGCCCCCAGCAACCTGGCCCTAGATAAGCGGAAGACGACTGAACAGAACCAAACAAATTACTACCTCTCTGAGAAAGTAACTGAGTTAGTAACTTACTCACAACCTTGAAAGTATTTCGTTACAAAGTAAAGTTTCTGTAATTCTTCACCAGTAAATAAAACCAGCACAGAGTCCCTCTGCTTCCATCAGCTTCTGGCTCTGATCAGCCAGCCAGCACCTTTTTACCAGACTGTTTATAGAATCCACATCAATGAGAAATGATCTTGTTTAGTGGCTGGAACAAACTGTGGAACACCAGTGATCAAACCCAAACGCTGTCTGGGTCGAATCGTTGGCGGGTGTGTCTCCAAAGCTCACTCCTGGCCTTGGCAAATCAGTCTCAGGACCAGGTTAGTAAAACATCCTCAAACGATTCCTTTTTAAAGTTCTTTAAAATCATCTCACCGTGCCTGCTTTCTCTGTCTTTCTCCTCTAACAGTAGTGGAATCCATTTCTGTGGAGGAACCCTAATAGATGCACAGTGGGTGGTCACTGCTGCACACTGCCTGGAGAAGTCAGTTCCTACAAATTATATCTAACACACATTAGAAGCCAAACAGGTTCTAACTGGCTTATGTTCACAGGAGTAAGCGTCCCTCAGCCTACCAGGTGGTCCTGGGAATCCACACGGAAGCAGCCAATGAGCCTTCAAAGCAGGTTCGGCAGCTGGAGAAGCTGGTACTGGGACCAAACAGAGCCGACATTGCTCTGCTTAAACTGGACAGGTGAAGAACTCCAGATTTGGACCAGACTGTTTTTTATCTGTGTAACACTTCTCAACACAACTAGTTTAGTTTCGTCTTCTGAACCACTTAGTCCTTAACGGGGTCGCAGGGGTGCCAGAGCCCATCCCGGCTGATTTACGACGTGAGACAGGGTACACCCGAACAGGTTGCCAGTCTGCCGCGGCCCACACACACTTTGATCACTAGGGGTAATTTCATAGCAGCCAATCAACTTGACATGCTTGTTTTTGGAGGAAACTGGAGATAACTCACACACACACGGGGAGAACATGCAAACTCCACACAGAAAGGACAGCATTTCGGGATTCAAACCCAGACCTTCACGCTGTCAGGCCACTGTGCTACCCACTGCGCCACCGAGCGGGCCAAGACAATTCAAAGTATTTTTTATAGACAGTAAAACTTCTTCTAATAAAATCCTCTGACTGTGTTTTTCAGACCTGCTGTTTTAAATGAGAAAGTTCTGCCTGCTTGTTTACCCGAGAAGGATTACATCGTCCCCAGTAGAACCGAATGCTACGTGACAGGATGGGGAGATACTCAAGGTACCTCACTGAACGGGTCCACTCAGGACGGGTCCAGGTTTTAAGAAGCTTGTGGATTACAGGTGTGGGTGTGTGTTACAGGGACGGGGGGCGATGGCATCTTAAAGGAAACCGGCTTCCCTGTGATTGAGAACAAGGTCTGCAATCGTCCATCGTACCTGAACGGCCGAGTCAGAGATCATGAAATGTGTGCAGGAAACATCGAAGGAGGAACTGACAGCTGCCAGGTACGACCGACTTTAACACTGTCAAAGAGGAATTGTTTAGTTTTAGGTCCAGCATCTTGGTTTTGATGATTTAGATCAAAGTGGGCAAACTTTTTGGTTCGTGGGCCACATTGAGTTCTAACATTTGACCAAGGGGTTGGAACAGGAGCAGATGGATGGCATGCTTTGGTAACCTCTAGATTACACCGATAGAATGTCGCGTTAAATTTTAAACAAGCGCTAAATGTTACATCAAAGAGTGTTAAATTTCAAATTGAGCGGTGCTGGGTTTGAAATCTAAGCGCTTGATGTAACATTTTGTTTGTTTTAACGTCTAACACGTATGTTTACGTATGTGTATTGGCCCCGATGGCTTTCCATATCTGTACACACTGTTTATTTTGACAGCGTGCGCATCAAGGAGACACACACATTTTAATGGGAGCAGTCTTGTTGTTTCTTTGGCGCCATCTAGTGACAAAACATCAAAATTACAGGAAAATAAAACATTAACAAGGTTTATTTATTTATTTATTTTTAAGTTTGGCGGGCCGGATTAAAACATTTAACGGGCTGCATGTGGCCCACGGCCGTATTTTGCTCATGCCTGGTTTAGTGACTCCGTAGGTCTCTCAAAGTCCCCAAGCAGCGGTTTCACCTGCTCAGAGAGGATTTTTTTTAGATGTATTTAGTGTTTTCTTATTATGACAATAAGTCACCATAGATTTAATTTCACCACTGGCTTTTTCAATATTTGTTCTTGGTTCAGTTTGCATAGTGAATTAAAATCACTGGAATTCACTAGTTTTGATTTTTAAACTAACTTTGATCATGTTGGTAATAATTGAGGATTCCATGGTATCTTTTCCGTTCCGTCATCTTCCGCTTGTTCCGGGGTCTGGTCGCGGGGGCAACAGCCTCAAACGAGCAGCCCAGGCCTCTCTCTCCCCGGCTGCATCCTCCAGCTCACCGGGAAGGATCCCAAGTCGTTCCTCGGCCAGCTGTGAGACATAGTCTCTCCAGCGGGTCCGGCGTCTGCCCCTTGGTCTCCTCCCGGTGCCCGAAACACCTCGCCTGCGAGGCGCTCGGGGGGCATCCTGACCAGATGCCCGAACCACCCCATCTGGCTCCTCTCGTCCTGGAGGAGGAGAAGCGGCCGGGATGGGAATTAGCGCCTCCAAATCCGAGACCATGGTCCTTGCCCGGAAAAGGGTGGAATGCTCCCTGCGGGTCAGGGAAAGGGTCCTGTCTCAAGTGGAGGAGTTTAAGTATCTCGGGGTCTTGTTCACGAGTGGGGGAAGGATGGAGCGGGAGATCGACAGGCGGATCAGTGCGGCATCAGCAATAACTAGGACGCTGCATCGGTCCGTCGTGGTAAAGAGAGAGCTGAGCCGAAAAGCAAAGCTCTCGATTTACAAGTCGATCTACGTTGCTATCCTCACCATGGTAACCAGGATCTACGTTCCTACCCTCACCATGGTAACCAGGATCTACGTTCCTACCCTCACCATGGTAACCAAGATCTACGTTCCTACCATCACCATGGTAACCAGGATCTATGTTCCTACCCTCACCGTGGTAACCAGGATCTACGTTCCTACCATCACCATGGTAACCAGGATCTACGTTCCTACCCTCACCGTGGTAACCAGGATCTACGTTCCTACCCTCACCTATGGTCACCAGCTGTGGGTGGTGACCGAAAGAATGAGATCGCGGGTACAAGCGGCCGAAATGAGCTTCCTCCGCAGGGTGGCTGGGCTCTCACTTAGAGATCGGGTGAGGAGCTCTGCCATCCGGGAGGAGCTCGGTGTCGAGCCGCTCCTCCTCCAGGTCGAGAGGAGCCTTGGTATCTTTTTGCCATGTTTACTGTTAAATTCAGGAGTGACCGATCCATTTAAGTTCAGAGGCCATATTTAATTTAATATTTTGGCTTCATTCTTTTTGTTTTCTAATAAACACTCATGTCTATCTTTATGTATTTATAAAACCCCTGAGTCTGACAGCCTCCTGCAGCTCATGTCTATTATCACCCCCCTCAAAAAGAAGCCAGAGTTTGGCTTCTGAAGCTGATCATACATGTCACATTTTTCATCTGTTGTCTTTTAAATATTGTAAAAAGTTTTAGAAAACTAGCAGATGCTCCCTTTAAGGGCCGCCAGGCCTCATCCTGTGACCCTGCTACAGTCATACATTGACGCTGTGTGAGACATTGGGATGTTTTTCTATATAAATGTGTTAAATGGGCTCTACTTATACCGTGCTTTACCACCTGCGGTGGTACCCAAAGTGTAGCTCCCATTCACACACATTCATACCTGATGGTGGAAGCTGACATGCAATCTGGAAACCACCATCAGGAGACATTGGGGTTCAGTGTCTTGCCCAGAGACACCTCAGCATGAGCTGCTGGCACAAGATCGAACCAGCAACCCACCAGTTACAGGACGGTCGCTCTACCCACGAGCCATCCTTCCCCCAAAATGTTGCCCAGCCCTAAATTTTCCCTGAAGTCAGAATAAACTGTTTGTTTTTGATTAAAAAAAACTAGCAATTCTTTGGAAGGAGTTAATCACAGGTGCTGATAAACTGATACCGATTCAGTATGAAAACCGTCTGGTTTCTATGTACGTATCCACATATTAATAATGAAGTGTGTTTTTCCTGCAGGGGGACAGCGGTGGTCCGTTAGTGTGTCACTCCCAGAACCGGTACGTCCTACAGGGGGTCACATCGTGGGGTTTGGGATGCGCCAACGCCATGAAACCTGGAGTCTACGCTCGAGTGTCTAAGTTTGTGGACTGGATCGATGAAACGATGAAAGCCGGTTAAAAACGATCCAACGTTAGTTTTGAAGATGTTTAAAATCTATTTTGTTTGAAGAATAAAACGACATGTTATAATAGCTTTTTTTTCTTTGGTCATTTTGATTTTACTAAAATTGTTCTGAATTTTTCAAACTCTATTAAAAAAATGACTGATTGATTTCTGAGTGAATATTTTGTGATAATTTTTTTGAAAATTTCAGTCATTTTATTCAGGATTTTACCAACTTTAATCTGGATTTTATTGACTTTTTCTGGATTTTAAACACTTTAATCTGAATCTAACAGAATTTGACCAACTTTAAATCAACTTTTTATTCATGTTATTCTAGATTTGATCAAATTTCTTGTGGATTTTATTCATTTTAATGTGACGTCTTTAATCTTAACTTTAAGGAAAGTTACACACTTTAATACGATACGATTCGTCTTCTCAGCCATCCGTCCATGTCATGATCACAAGGGTGCCGAAGCCTATCCTGGCTGAGTCAAAGGAAAAGGCATGGTACACCCTGAGCAGGTCATCAGTCTGTTGCGGCGCCACACACACACAACTATCCACACACACTCATTCCTAGAGGCATTTTAATAGCAGCCAATCAACCTAACATGTATTTTTTTGGAGAAAACCCACACATACACAGGGAGAACATGCAAACTACACACAGAAAGACCAGTGTTTCAAGCCTTGTCCCCTCTCTGGGACTCGAACCTGCGACTTTCTTGCTGTGAGTCCAAAGTAGATTTGATCAACTTTATTGAGGATTTTACCAACTTTAATCTAGATTTGACTTAATTTATTCTTAATTTAACTCATTTCAGTCAAGATTTGATCAACTTTAATCCGCCTTTTACCCAATTTTTCTACATTTTAACTAAAATAATCTATATTTTCCCAACTTTTTTCAAAAGTTCACCAACTTAATCTTAACTTAAGTTGGTGAACTTTCTTAACTTAATCTTTTTTAAGTTTCAATTAACTTAATCTGGATTAAATCCACATTTTTCTGTATTTAACATCTCTGAAATATGACCCCCACGGTCCCCAAAACGACCACAAAATACCTCCAAACTTTCTAAAAGACTGAACATTTCACCAAAATAATGTAATGTTTCCATGACAACGTGAGCTCTGTTTCCAGGTTTGGGTTGTTTTTTTTCTTTTAGATTTTATAAGAGAAAGACTCCTCTGACATTAGATTAAAACATACAGACATTTATTATTAATCTAGATTTAATAAGAATATAAACAGTCTTTAAAAAGTATGTTTTAGTAAATTTAGAGGAAACAATGACACAGATTAGAGAATTAAAATAAAATAAACAGTCCAGAGCAATGGAGAGTGTGGAAAAGAGGTGGAAAATGTGTGCAGGCAGGATGGAATAGGTGGGAAAAGGTATCAGGTGTGATGTGTGATAGAAGAGTTTCAGATAAAATGAAAGGGAAAGTGTATGAAACCATGGTAAGAGCGGCCATGCTGATTGGTCTAGAGACAGTGTGGTGAGAGCGGCCATGCTGATTGGTCTAGAGACAGCGTGGTGAGAGCGGCCATGCTGATTGGTCTAGAGACAGCGTGGTGAGAGCGGCCATGCTGATTGGTCTAGAGACAGCGTGGTGAGAGCGGCCATGCTGATTGGTCTAGAGACAGCGTGGTGAGAGCGGCCATGCTGATTGGTCTAGAGACAGTGTGGTGAGAGCGGCCATGCTGATTGATCTAGAGACAGTGTCACTGAGGAAAAGACAGGAAACAGAGATGGAGGTAGCAGAGATGAAGATGCTGAGGATCTCTCTGGGAGTGACCAGGATGGACAGGATCAGAGGAACAGCACATGTTAGAGGTTTTAAAGTCAGAGAAGCCAGACTGAGATGGTTTGGACATGTGCAGAGGAGAGAGAGAGAGTACATCAGAAGAAGGATGCTGGGTTTGGAACCACCAGGAAAGAGGACTAGAGGAAGACCAAAGAGGAGGTTCATGGATACAGTGAAGGAAGACATGAAGATAGTTGGTGTGACTGAAGAGGATGCAGGAGATAGGGTTAGATGGAAGAAACGACTTGATGTGTCGCCCCCTGGAGGGAGATGATGAAACAAAAATCAAAGCCAATTAAAGATTGGTATAAAAACTAATTCTATTCAGGACTCAGAAAATTCTTCCTATTTTAATTTAAACTTTTCTCATCTTTTTTAATAAAAACCTACTTGTAGATTTTTTTATCTGATAAATTTAAATGAAGTTCATACAGTTTGTTTGTTTGTCTTCAGTTTAATGAGATTCTGTGAGTTTTTCCATTTGTTGATTTTCATCTTCGTTCTTTTTTCTGAGAAAAATACAAAAAAGTTTATTTCAAGTGATGTTTTTTTTTTTTTTATGAAGACCGAGTTCAGTTTTTATAAAAATTAAAATCAAGTCAAAGCAAAATGTTTAAAGAGATCAAAATAAAACAGCAGTGAGAATTGTTTTTCAAACCTTCAGTTTGAAAAGTTAAATAAAGTGTGTGTAGATCGATCGATCGATCGTACCGGTCAGGGAATTCGATATCGTCGATGGTTTCCGGAAGAGAAACTCCTTTAGTTTCAGGAAGTAAAAGCACGAGGCCTCCGGCTATCAGAGCAATGACACCTGTTAGAAAATTAAAAAAAAACGTATCAATCTAATGATTAATCAGAAATTAATGGTTTATTTTCTACATTTAAACATATAAAAAAAAACACAGAATTAGTTTAACTTGTAGATGTGTGTTTAAGGGTGTGACGATTTACAAAAATCACAGTTTGATCAGTCAGTCACCTTCTTAACCGGGTCATGGGGGGCGCCGCAGCCCATCCCGGGTGATTCAAGGCATGGGGCAGGGTACACCCCAATAGGTCGCTAGTCTGTTGCAGGCCACACACATACAACCATTCATACTCACACACATTCCTAAGGGCAATCATGTTGTGTCCAATCAACCTAACATGCATGTTTTTGGAGGGTGGGAGGAAACGGGAGACGGTGGGAGACGGTTACCTACCATGGTAACCAGGATCTACGCTCCTACCCTCACCATGGTAACCAGGATCTACGTTCCTTCCCTCATCATGGTAACCAGGATCTACGCTCCTACCCTCACCATGGTAACCAGGATCTACGCTCCTACCCTCACCATGGTAACCAGGATCTACGTTCCTACCCTCACCATAGTAACCAGGATCTACGTTCCTACCCTCACCATAGTAACCAGGATCTACGTTCCTACCCTCACCATGGTAACCAGGATCTACGTTCCTACCCTCACCATGGTAACCAGGATCTACGTTCCTACCCTCACCATGGTAACCAGGATCTACGTTCCTACCCTCACCGTGGTAACCAGGATCTACGTTACTACCCTCACCGTGGTAACCAGGATCTACGTTCCTACCCTCACCATAGTAACCAGGATCTACGTTCCTACCCTCACCATGGTAACCAGGATCTACGTTCCTACCCTCATCATGGTAACTAGTGTCTATGTTCCTGCCATCACCATGGTAACCAGGATCTACGTTCCTACCCTCACCATGGTAACCAGGATCTATGTTCCTACCCTCACCGTGGTAACCAGGATCTACGTTCCTACCCTCACCATGGTAACCAGGATCTACGTTCCTACCCTCATCTATGGTCACCAGATTGGGTGACCGAAATAATGAGATCCCGAATACAAGCGGCCAAAATGAGCTTCTTCCGCTGGGTGACTGGGCTCTCACTCATAGATCGAGTGAGGAGCTCTGCCATCTGGGAGGAACTCGCTATTGAGCCGCTCCTCCTCTAGGTCGAGAGGAGCCAGATGGGGTGGTTCGGGCATCTGGTCAGGATGCCTCTTGAGTGCCTCGCTGATGAGGTGTTTTGGGAACATTCCACCGGGAGGAAAGCAAGAGGCAGACCCCGGACCCGCTGGAGAGACTATGTCACACAGCTGGCCGGGGAACGACTCAGGATTCTCCTGTGTGAGCTGGAGGATGCAGCTGGGGTGAAAGAAGCCCGGGCTTCCCGTCTGAGGCTGCCCTCGCGACCCAGCCCCAGATAAGCGGAAGACAACGGAACGGACTGGACTACTTAACTAGCTGATCATCTTCAAAGTGTCCATTATGGATGAATTGATTTGTTTTATTAGAACTGTGTGAAAAAAAAGAAGAAAAATCACCGAAAATGATGATAGGCAGCTCCAGCCAGACGGCAGCCAGCCTGTAGAGCAGGAACGGAGACACGATGCCTCCGACATCACAGAGAGTGGAGCACACCGACACCCCGAGGTTCCTGCAGCCAATTAGAACCAAGCATGCTGATGATGAGACCTGCTCACCAGGTTCAGATCCCACAATCTTTCAGTCTGTACCTGACAAACGTTGGGTAAAGCTCTGTATTCACAAACACCACCATCTCAAAGGTCATGGTGATGCCCAGCCGGCCGATGCAGGCCACCGTGGTCTTCAGCCAGTACATGCCTGAAGCAAACAGAGAAACTTATGGTTTAAGGTTCAGATCACACAGACAATCACTGTGAGGAGCCTCACTGTCTGGAATTAAGGCGATGAGGATACAAGAAGCTCCTGCCACCATGTTGGCAGTGGCAAACGGGAGGCGACGACCGATTCGCTCGATGGTGGCGAGGACGAGGAAAGCGGCGGGAAATTCCACCAAGGTGGAGATAAAAAAGTCCATGTAGACGTTTCCTCCAGCGATGCCCACCCTCATGATGAGACCCTGGTAGACCACAGCACTGGTGAACCTGCAGGTGGAACACACACGCTGTCATGTCCAACATCTCCAGATGGCTTTGATTTATAAACATGTGACTTTATGAACGTCTGACCAGTTAAACATTAAGATGAGAGTTCGTTTCCTCATGTTGGGAGTTCGGATTAAATCCATCAGGGAGGCGGAGCCAGAATGGACCTCCTCATCAGTAAGAGCCTGCAGGAGGAGAGTTTGATGCTGAAGGTGGAGAATCTCTGACATCCATCTACTCTGAGTTCTAAAGGATATGTTTCTGTTTCTCTGGAGGATCCTCCTCACTTTCTGTTTCTCTGGAGGATCCTCCTCACTTTCTGTTTTTCTGGAGGATCCTCCACACTTTCTGTTTTTCTGGAGGATCCTCCACACTTTCTGTTTCTCTGGAGGATCCTCCTCACTTTCTGTTTTTCTGGAGGATCCTCCTCACTTTCTGTTTCTCTGGAGGATCCTCCTCACTTTCTGTTTTTCTGGAGGATCCTCCACACTTTCTGTTTTTCTGGAGGATCCTCCACACTTTCTGTTTCTCTGGAGGATCCTCCACACTTTCTGTTTCTCTGGAGGATCCTCCACACTTTCTGTTTCTCTGGAGGATCCTCCTCACTTTCTGTTTCTCTGGAGGATCCTCCACACTTTCTGTTTCTCTGGAGGATCCTCCACACTTTCTGTTTCTCTGGAGGATCCTCCTCACTTTCTGTTTCTCTGGAGGATCCTCCACACTTTCTGTTTTTCTGGAGGATCCTCCTCACTTTCTGTTTTTCTGGAGGATCCTCCACACTTTCTGTTTCTCTGGAGGATCCTCCTCACTTTCTGTTTTTCTGGAGGATCCTCTTCACTTCGTGTTTCTCTGGAGGATCCTCCTCACTTTCTGTTTCTCTGGAGGATCCTCCACACTTTCTGTTTCTCTGGAGGATCCTCCACACTTTCTGTTTCTCTGGAGGATCCTCCTCACTTTCTGTTTCTCTGGAGGATCCTCCACACTTTCTGTTTCTCTGGAGGATCCTCCACACTTTCTGTTTTTCTGGAGGATCCTCCTCACTTTCTGTTTTTCTGGAGGATCCTCCTCACTTCTTGTTTCCTGCTTTGTAATATAATTTTAGCAGCTGTAGAATCCTTCCTCATTATGTCTTTATTTGCACGGCACAGTGTGGACTCTAAATCAGACACAGATTGTCAGGATCCCTCACCTGCCGTCAGAGGGAACCCTGGATATTCCTAATCAGCCTGATTAGGATCACCTGGGGATGATTCCTGATTCCACACATCTGTGCACCCTGTCGTCTATTTAAGGGGAATCCCCCCGGACTTCCCTGTCGGGTCTTACTATCCCTTCCAGCCAGGCCACCCTAGTTGCCTGACCGTGTTTGAACTTTGTTATTATTTGGACTTTTCAAACTTTGAGTTAACCCTGTGCTTTTTGTTTTACAGACTTTCCTGAATTGAGTTAATTAACCTTGTTTGAAGTCCTGCTATTGGATCCTCCTTCTTCCACACCCCCTTAAAACCCTGACACAGATCTCTGTAAACTGTTTTCATCCACTTATTTCCTGCTTTCCAGTAACAGAGATCGTTTTTCTCTCACAGATTGATGGAAATATTGATCTGTGTGATAACGTGGAACATCCATGAGGACCGTAGAGTTCTAAACAATAACACTTTTTGTTTCTATTGTTGTGTTTTATATTAAATTAAACAAAAGAAATTCAGCTACGAGCACAAAAAGTCCATTTTTACAAACATCGAAAACAACAAAAAACACGAGCAATAACAAAGTGGAAAAGTCTCGTCGGAAACTTGACCAAGTTTTACATTTGCACAAATAACTTTTAGAAGACGTGCTCACAAAATGATGGATTTCAGACCAAAACAGTCATAAAAAATGTTCTGAAATCCTGCAGGAACTGATAAATAATCCACCTCAAAATTGCGGGAGATTTCCTTTTTGTTCTCTTTGGCCATTGCCTTTATGATCTTCAGAGTTTTGGAGGATCTGTTCTGAGAAAGGAGCCATCTTGGAGATTCTGGAATGAACCTGGTGAAACAGTGATGGAGGTAGTAGTTACACGGTCATGGATGTAGCGTCCCAGCTGTGTAACATCTGATCCCAGAAGGAAATAATCAATTTAATCTCAGGATTACGACCCTGTTGGTCAAACTTAACCAGAAAAAGACAACAAACAAATAAAATCCTCAGAGTTATTTTTTACATACAAATCAATGAGGTCATAGACACACTAAAAAACATGGCTGCTCCTCACCAGTAGTAGGACAGGAAAAGGATGTAAGGGGTGGTGATGACTATTTGGAGCCAACGCCAGTCAGGGATGAAGTAGGCCAGCAGAGGGAGGATGAGGAGTCCAACACTGAACAACATCTGGTACAAGATTCCCACTGTGCGACGGTACTTAACTCCAACAATCTCTGTGACTGAACGAAGAAAAAAACGTCTCAAAATTGTGTAAAGTTTACAATAAATTGTCCAGAAAAATAAGATTTATTGGTTTGATTGTAAAACCAGCTCCAGTCCATGTTTCTAAATGTTTAACATCCAACATCCTTCAAAAAAAATTTTTTTTTTCACCTGCTATTCATTCATTTTACAGCCTGCAGTAGAGGTCAAAAGTCACTCATTCATAATTAACTGTTCATTTTTGACTGACTGTAAAAAAAAAAAAAAAAGTCACATATTAACCACGACAAAAATTCCAAGAAGTCTTTAAATCTTTGGCAAATTTCTATGAATAGAAGAATGAACGTGTGAAGCAGCCGTGATGGGAATCAGTGCCTCCGAATCAGAGACCATGGGCCTCACCCTGAAAATGGTGGAAAGGCCCCTGCAGGTCAGAGACGGGGTCCTACTCCAAATGGTGGAGTTTGAGTATCTCGAGGTCTTGTTCACGAGTGGAGGAAAGATGGATCGGTACGGCGTCCGCAATAATTAGGACACTGCATCAATCTGTCGTGGTGAAGAATGAGTTCACCCGAAAAGCAAAGTTCTGGATTTACAAGTCGATCTACGTTCCTACCCTCACCATGGTAACCAGGATCTAAGTTCCTACCCTCACCATGGTAACCAGGATCTACGCTCCTACCCTCACCATGGTAACCAGGATCTACGCTCCTACCCTCACCATGGTAACCAGGATCTACGCTCCTACCCTCACCATGGTAACCAGGATCTACGCTCCTACCCTCACCATGGTAACCAGGATCTAAGTTCCTACCCTCACCATGGTAACCAGGATCTACGCTCCTACCCTCACCATGGTAACCAGGATCTACGCTCCTACCCTCACCATGGTAACCAGGGTCTAAGTTCCGATCCTCACCATGGTAACCAGGATCTACGCTCCTACCCTCACCATGGTAACCAGGATCTACGTTCCTACCCTCACCATGGTAACCAGGATCTACGTTCCTACCCTCACCATGGTAACCAGGATCTATGTTCCTACCCTCACCATGGTAACCAGGATCTACGTTCCTACCCTCACCATGGTAACCAGGATCTACGTTCCTACCCTCACCATGGTAACCAGGATCTACGTTCCTACCCTCACCATGGTAACCAGGATCTACGTTCCTACCCTCACCATAGTAACCAGGATCTACGTTCCTACCCTCACCTTGGTAACCAGGATCTACGTTCCTACCCTCACCATGGTAACCAGGATCTACGTTCCTACCCTCACCATGGTAACCAGGATCTACGTTCCTACCCTCACCATGGTAACCAGGATCTACGTTCCTACCATCACCATGGTAACCAGGATCTACGTTCCTACCCTCACCATGGTAACCAGGATCTACGTTCCTACCCTCACCTTGGTAACCAGGATCTACGTTCCTACCCTCACCATGGTAACCAGGATCTACGTTCCTACCCTCACCATGGTAGCCAGCTGTGAGTGGTCACCAAAAGAGAGATTGTGGCCCTGGGTTCTCACTAAGAGATCGGGTGAGGAGCTCTGCCATCCGGGAGAAGCTCAGAGTAGAGCTGCTGCTTCTCCAGGTGGAGAGAAGCCATATTGGGTGGTTCGGACATCTGGTTAGAATGCCTCCCGAAAGCCTCACTGGTGTTTCGGGCACGTCCCACTGGGGGGACACCCAAGGTAAACTCCAGACCTGTTGGAAAGACAATGTCTCACAGCTGGACAGAGAACACCTCAGATTCCCCCCAAGTGATCTGGAGATTGCAGTTGGGGTGACAGAGGAGCCTGGGCTTCCTGTCTGAGGCTGTTGCCTCCGTTACTCAGCCCCGGAGAAACAGAAGACAACGGAACAGAAGAATGAAGATCCTGTGACTTAAATATTTGAAACTCAAACTGTTTTTACCTCTTACTATTTCCGGGTCTTACATCTTCACCTTCTTTAAATCATGTTTCATTTAAAACAAACATGGAAGTAAAGTTTCTTTTGTATGAAAACAGATTTTAATCCTTACGTAGGACGTATGTCGCCATCCAGCCTCCTTTGACACTGAAGCCCAGGATGACCCTGAACACCAGGATGGAGATGTAGTTTGGAACCAGCGCCAGCACCATCCCTGCAACAACGTTAATAACACTGGACACCAGGAAACTCGTCTTCCTGCCAAAGCTGAAGAAAAAAAAATGCTCATCAATAAGATGAGGGTTGTTTTTTTTTTTTTTAAATCAAACTGAGGTCATTAAACTTACCGATCAGCAAAATATCCAAAAGCAAAGCTACCGATGAGGAAACCCATGTTGAGTGTTGACTGATACATATCCACCAACCACCCATCACAGCAGACCAGGTCAAACTGAGAAGACAGAAATCTGAGATGAGCTGAATTCTTGATCAACATCTTATTTAATGATAAATGTTTTATTCGTCCGCTCACCTCTGTGACAAATGACTTCCTGCCTTCGTACTCATACTCCCAGCCATCCTTACAGACCAAAACAAAACAGAAAATAACATATGTGCAACAAGCTGACATCCCAGTGTATCCCGACATGTTGCCACGGTAACGCACCATGTCTCGCTCTCATAAAACATTGGTAATCAGATAAAATGCTCCTGATTGATGCTCATGCATTTCAGTCTGAAACCCTACCCTCCAAAAAACTCAGAAAACCTGGCCATGGGGTGTTAAATCCACAACAAAGACCACGTAGATTTCTATTCTTTGATTAACTAGTCTCTGACATGGAGGAAGAAAGCAGAAACAGACCTATTTCAATGTTTGTATGAGTAAATATATAAGTTTTATTATTGTGTTGTATGCTTTGAATTTGTTTAACATGAACACTTAACCAGAAGAAGTTTTTTGATACTAATCAGCATATTTTTTTACTTTCATTTTATTTATTTATTTATTTTATTTATCTCGTTTCCCTTCGATGTCTCCTCTGTCTGAACAAGACTCCGAGATACTTAAACTCCTCCACTTGGGGCAGGACCCTGTCCCTGACCCGAAGGGGGCATTCCACCCTTTTCCGGGCGAGACCTACCCATCAGCTGTGGGTGGTGACCAAAAGAATGAGATTGCGGGTACAAGCGGCCGAAATGAGCTTCCTCTGCAGGGTGGCTGGGCTCTCACTCAGAGATCGGGTGAGGAGCTCTGCCATCCGGGAGGAGCTCGGTGTCGAGCCGCTCCTCCTCCAGGTCGAGAGGAGCCAGATGGGGTGGTACGGGCATCAGGGTGCCCCCCGAGCGCCTTGCAAGGGCACGTCGGGCACGTCCCACCGGGAGGAGACCAAGGGGCAGACCCCGGACCTGCTGGAGAGACTATGTCTCACGGCTGGCCGGGGAACGACTTGGGATCCTTCCGGGTGAGCTGGAGGATGCAGCCGGGGAGAGAGAGGCCTGGGCTGCCAGTTTGAGGCTGTTGCCCCCGCGACCCGACCCCGGAACAAGCGGAAGCTGACGGAACGGAACATTTCCTCTGTCTGGTCCTGCCATCCCTGTCCAGGTTGACTCCCAGGCTGCACATGCCCACCCCTCTTCCTTTACCCCCTGATTAACTGGATCAAACTGGTCTTCCACCATCACCATCACATTACAGAGCTGCAGTGTGATGAAGACCATTGATCTGAAGGTTCCATCGGTGCAGGTTGGAGGAGCTGACCTTACATCCTGTCCGTGGGAGTCCGCTCAGGTTCAGCTGCTGTGCATCACAGGTGATTCCAGAGGTGTTCCAGTCCACCTCAAACTGCTCACAGTTACTCCGCAGCGCTGCTGAGATGTTCCCCGCAGACCCCGCCACACTCAAACCACAAGCCCGCCTCGCCTCATCCACGAGGGGGTCCCGGCACCAGTGGCGTGGGGTGAAACCTTGGAAGACGATGCCGACGTAGACGCCTGCGAAAGGAAACGATAAGAAGCAAAGCAGGGCGAAGATCCGCTTCTGACAGCGGCCGAAGGAGCCGGCCTCCTCCAGCAGGTCGTCAAAGTTCACCATCATCCAGATGTTCTGTCCTGGACGCTCCGAAGGAGACCCTCACTCTAACAGACTGAGGCAGCATCGCCGTGGAGTTAAAGTCCACACACAGCTGAAAACTGTACAGAGAATAAAGTTACTGTTTAATGAAGTCAAACAGAAACGAGCACAACTTTAAAATCATTGGATAAACGACTGCTGGAGGAAACGGTTAAAAACTTTGGTACAAAAAGAAGATCAGAAATGAAAAGTGTGAAGATTTAAAACTTAAACAGTTAAACTGGTGGGTGTGTGTGTGTGTGTGTGTGTGTGTGTGTGTGTGTGTGTGTGTGTGTCAAGTAGCGAAGAAGAACTACTTCGTTACTTTACTCAAGTAAAAAATCTCTTTATCTTTACTTTAACGAAGTAATTATTTTTTTGTTACTTTTTACTTTTACTCACTACTTTTTTTTTATGCAATTATCTGTACTTTTACTTCGTTACTTTTATAATAAAGTAGTCGCCATTTTGTCACTGTTAAAAAAAAAAAAAAAAAAGTCATTAAAAACCAATCCGGATAAATCCCGCCATTTGATTTGAATGTGGTTGGATGAGGAGAGCTAACACAATCTCAATACGTCCATGTAGTCCCTCATTCATCCAGGAGTGATCCATAGTAGAAAAAGTTTAAAAAAAGTCTTCTGGACAGTTTAATTCTTGAACGAGACGTTTCGACTTCCATCCGGAAATCATTTTCAATCTGAATGAAATGGACTGAAAACTGGATCTATTTATACTAACCTGAGTAAAGGTAAAAAAATAATAAGGCAGGGCTCGACCAATGAGCCTGTGTTACCTAAGATGGCCGTGAATGGCTCCTATTGTAGCCACAGACCAGTAAACAAACCCTATTATAAAATGCTAAAAGACTAGTGAATAGAAATTCCTGTTAACGAGAGGCGTGAAACTGGGTCACGAGGTGTCATCTTTGGACCATGGCTTCAAAAGGCTGCTGTAAATACCGGGAAGAATGTATCTAACGCCTCCACTCCGATTCAGTGAGGGACTCTCTTTCATCACAAAGATGGCTTCCTACACCCCTCTTTCAAACCATCCTTTCTCTCTACTTAGAATCTTCACCTCACTGTCCTCAAAAGTGTGTTTGGTGGATTTAAGATGTAGATGTACAGCAGACTGTGGACCACTTGAGGCTTCTCTTCTGTGTTGGTAAAGTCTTTTGTGGAGTGGCTGCTTCGTTTCACCAATGTAGTGTTCTTTGCAGCTCCCTTCACTGCACCGGATCGAATAAACTACATTGCTCTGTTTTTCTGGAGGCATCTTGTCTTTAGGATGGACTAGTTTCTGACGTAATGTGTTGACCGGTTTAAAGAAAACCGGGATGTCATGTTGTCTGAAGATTCTCTGCACCTTCTCAGACAGTCCTGACACGTAGAGAATAGAGACTCCATTTTTCCTCTTCTCAGTTTCTGTTTCCGTTTCAAAAAAGTCACCCTATTCAGGGCGCTGAATAGGGTGACTTTTTTGAAACTTTTTCTACTGTGCAATCTCAATACGACTTCAACAGACGATCATTTCATACTTTTCATTGTGAGCTGGCTGGTTACAGCCGGTCGATCTCTCTGATCACTCTCTAGAGCAATGATCGATTTTTATTTTTGAAATTACAGGGATTTCGGCTTCTTGTTAGCCGTAATATACCAACACTAGTATCTCACGACATTCAATAAAGTAAGAAAGTAAAGTCAATACGAGTTCCTCTTGCTTCAGCACGCTCGTGTGTGTGCAGCTGGGTCTGTCACATTCCAAGCACAGAGGGAACACTGGCTGTGTCAGCAAAAAGCAACACAGAGAAGCACGAGCAGGGCCCAACATGGCAGAACACATGGACACCTCATTCTGTTTGTTTGTCTTTTATTTTAAAAAAATAATTCTAATAAAGACTAACCCAGAAAATCTACATCCACTGTTCAAAGGTTACTCATCTTCTGGGAATTTTAAACTGTGATAAGTGGAAAGTAGAAATGAATGGTTGACAGATTGAGTTCTCCTCATTTTTCAGGAGGAGGAGTTGAAACGTTATTTTAGCATCAAGAAGTGATTTTTCATCCTGAATGAAACATCGTTTGTCTCTGCTTTCTGTAAATGTTGGCTCGAGACCATCAGATTAAAGGCTGGAACGAGGAGGGAGAAATACAAACGACCAGGGCCACACACATCCTGATGTCAGAACCTCAAAGCAGATGAGGCCAGCACCCATCCAGTCAGGTGCAGAAGAGGTCCACCTAAAGGTATCCTCCTGATAAGTGTCACGGAAATCGGGATCTATGGTTCTACCCTCACCATGGTAACCAGTATCTACGTTCCTACCCTCACCATGGCAACCAGGATCTACGTTCCTACCCTCACCATGGTAACCAGGATCTATGTTCCTACCCTCACCATGGTAACCAGGATCTATGTTCCTACCTCACCATGGTAACCAGGATCTATGTTCCTACGCTCACCGCGGTAACCAGGATCTATGTTCCTACCCTCACCATGGTAACCAGGATCTATATTCTTACCCTCACCATAGTAACCAGGATCTATGTTCCTACCCTTACCATGGTAACCAGGATCTATGTTCCTACCCTCACCATGGTAACCAGGATCTATGTTCCTACCCTCACCATGGTAACCAGGATCTATGTTCCTACCCTCACCATGGTAACCAGGATCTACGTTCCTACCCTTACCATGGTAACCAGGATCTATGTTCCTACCCTCACCATGGTAACCAGGATCTACGTTCCTACCCTTACCATGGTAACCAGGATCTACGTTCTTACCCTCACCATGGTAACCAGGATCTATGTTCCTACCCTTACCATGGTAACCAGGATCTACGTTCCTACCCTTACCCTGGTAACTAGGATCTATGTTCCTACCCTCACCATGGTAACCAGGATCTACGTTCCTACCCTCACCATAGTAACCAGGATCTATGTTCCTACCCATACCATGGTAACCAGAATTTACGTTTGCACCCTTATCTATGGTCACCAGCTGTGGGTGGTGACCGAAAGAACAAGATCATGGATACAAGTGGCCAAAATAAACTTCCTCTGCAGGGTGGCTGTCCTCTCAATCAGAGAAAAAGGGAGGAGTGCTGCCATTCGGGAGGAGCTCGGAGTAGAGCCGTTGCACCTTTGGGTCAAGAGAAACCAGACGGGGTGGTTCAGGCATCTGGTTAGGATGCCTCCCGAGCGCCTCGCTGATGAGTTGTTTTGGGCAGGTCCGACTGAGAGGAGAGCAAGAGTCAGAACCCGGTCCGGGACAGGGAACACCTCAGGATCCTCCTGGGTGAGATGGAGGAAGCAGCCGGGGTGAGAGAAGCTTGGGCTTCGCGTCTGACTCTGTTGCCCCCCTAATCCGGGGGCAACAGCCTCAGATGGCGGACAAACCAATCAATTCTATAGACTCTATTGATTTATTCTCTGTATGGAAAAAAACTGGTTTGAATGAAAAGTACAAATTTGTATGAAATACACTTCATTTTCATTTTTAACAACAAAAACACAGTTTTTATTTTACTTATTGACATTTAGAGACACATAAAGTCTGTTCAGCCCAGGAAAAGTTCTTTAGCACATCAGTGAGTAAGAAGAAATTCTTACAAAGCGTGTCTTTCTATCTGTTACAGAATTTAATTCTTTTTAACTTTATGAGAAGTTATTTTAGGTTTTCATCTGTGTGATAGTTTATTCAGAAAATTCTACACCATTCCAATTGTTCATCTGTTCATTTGGACATTCATTTCTACATCTAGCCCTCTTTTTAAATGATGGGAGATGTAGTCCTTCCTTTTGGGAGATGTAGTCCTTTCTGTTGGGAGATGTAGTCCTTCCTATTGGGAGATGTAGTCCTTCCTTTTGAGAGATGTAATCCTTTCTGTTGGGAGATGTAGTCCTTCCTGTTGGGAGATGTAGTCCTTTCTGCTTGGAGATGTAGTCCTTCCTGTTTGGAGACATAGTCCTTCCTTTTGGGAGATGTAATCCTTTCTGTTGGGAGATGTAGTCCTTCCTGTTGGGAGATGTAGTCCTTCTTGCTTGGGAGATGTAGTCCTTTCTGCAGGGAGATGTAGTCCTTCTTGCTTGGGAGATGTAGTCCTTTCTGTTTGGAGATGTAGTCCTTCCTGTTGGGAGATGTAGTCCTTCCTGCTTGGAGATGTAGTCCTTCCTGTTTGGAGATGTAGTCCCTGCATTGCGTCCTGCTTTTCAGCAGCATCTTTTCCCAGTGCAGTGGGAGACCTCACCAGGGAGGTTCTACGACTAGAAGGGATCACCTCAGGAACAACAACTAGAGGCATGGGAGGAATGTTCATTTCTGAGACCCCCACACAAGAGGAAGAGTCTCCTTTTCAGACACCCTTTTAAGAAGTTAGAGGGGAGATCATCAAGTGCTAAAAATAAGGGTAAAAAAAAGCCAAAACAAACTTGGGGTTCAGTGACCTTTCAGGCCGTCAGATAGACTGAGGTTTTGATTTTTACTTCTCAGAGGAAGGTGTTTATTTTACTTTTTTCTATTAAATAATTTAAATAAAACAGTTCCATAAAATAAAAACAAGTTTTAATGAACCGCATGATGACCCGTTCAGACGGTGGGGGGATCGGTGGGCAGCAGGTTGGTCATTTGTTGGGTTTTCTCAGACATTTTATCCTTCACTCTGAAAAGAAAAAGAGTTTCATAGAGTTTGGTACTTTAAGACCAGTGTGATGCTGGTTTTACTCGTTTATCTTAAAAAAGTTTGGGTTTTTTTTTCAACATCCTAACACACGGTACGTTTATCCAAGCCAATGGACGTCTGTGACGCACCTGTCAGGAAACTCAATGTCATCTATGGTGTCGGGCAGCGGCACACCTCTGGTCTCAGGAAGAAGCAGAACCAAACCTCCAGCCAGGAAGGCCAGAGACCCTGAGGATCAGAGGACGTCACACGCTAAAGTCCAACCACAGAGTTCATTCAAAGCAACAACATTCATCAGATGATTTCAGATTGATTTCCATCCAAACTCAGAATCAAGATGGAGATGGACGGATTAAAACCCACCGAAAATGATGAGCGGAAGTTCGAGCCAGATGACGGCCAATCGGTAGAGCAGGAAGGGAGCCACGATGCCTCCAACGTCACACAGAGTGGAACAAACAGACACGCCCAAGTTCCTGCACACAAGCGCGCACACACCTGATTAAGCCAAAACTGCCTGGACTGCCCGGCTACGATTTGCAACCTGTGAATACTGTACAAGCTTTAAGACCCACTGTGGTCCTTTCTTTCCATTCTGTCGTCTTCGGTTTATCCGGAGCCGGGTCGCAGGGGCAAAAATACCAGACATGAAATGCATGTTCTCCCCATGTATGTGTGGGTTTCTTCTGGTTTCCTCCAGAAACATACATGTTAGGTTGATTGGTTGCTAGGAATGAGTGTGTGTGTGGATGGTTATCTGTTTGTGTGGCCTCGTGACAGACTGGTGACCGGTTCAGGGAGTATCCTGCATCTAGTTGAGATCAGCCAGGATAGGTTCTGGCTCCCTCCGCGACACCATTAGGGATAAACGGTTCAGAAGACGACGAATGAATGAAACTTCAAACACATCAGGCCACTTATTCGGACGGTTTTGTTACATTTTAGTGTTTCTGCAGCCCTCTGGTTTGAAGTCACAAATCAAAAGTACCCCCATGAGGACCAGAATGGCTCAAAGTTTAAATCGTACCTCACAAAAGTTGGGTAGAGCTCCGTATTGACGAATACCACCATCTCGAATGCCATGGTGATGCCCAGCCTCCCAATACAAGCCACCAGGGTCTTAAACCAGAACAGACCTGAAAGGGTAAAGAAAAGGTAAACAAAGAGGCTCTAAATGAAAAGAAAAACTGAATGATTGGATTTAGTTTCTCACTGTCTGGAATGAACGCTGTGATGAAGCAGGACGCGCCGGCGACGATGTTGGCTGAAGCAAACGGAATGCGGCGCCCGATCCGTTCAATGGTGAAAAGAATCAGGAAAGCAGCAGGAAACTCCACCAGACCAGAGATCAGAAAGTCAATGTAGACGTTTCCTCCAAGGATCCCCAAACGCATGATCAGACCCTGATACACCACGGCACTGGTGAACCTGTAGGTGGAACAAGACGGTGCACATCGTGCTGTAGATGGACGTCCTCATCACCGGCTTAATGAAAACTCACCAGTTAAAACTGAGAATGAAGGTGTGTTTCCTCATGTTTGGGGTTCTGATGAGGTCCATGAAGGAGGCGGTGGAGGACTCAGCATTATCGTCTGTCAGACTCTGCATGAGTAAAAAACAAAATGATTTGAGATTAAAATTTCAGAATTTAAAAATAACATATTTCCTGATCAACATTTTCAAACAAAAGATGGAGATTAAAGCTCATTCTTTGCATTTTCTTTTTTGAAAAACAAATAACTGAGAAAATAAAAAACAAATTCATACAACTGTTTTGCAAAATCCTAAAATTAATTTCTCCACTCATCCATTTGTTTGCGTTTATCCGGAGCCGGGTCGCTGGGGCAACAGCCTCAGACGGGAAGCCCAGACTTCTCTCACCCCAACTGCATCCTCCAGCTCACCCAGAAGGATCCTAAGGTGTTCCCTGTCCACCCGGGAGACATAGTCTCTCCAGCAGGTCTCCTCCTGCTGGGATGTGCCCGAGACACCTCTCTGGGGATGCGTTCAGGAGGCATCCTATCCAGATGACTGAACCACCCTATCTGGCGTCTCTCGACCCGGAAGAGCAACGGCTCTACTCTAAGCTCCTCCTGGATGGCAGAACTCCTCCCTCTGTCTCTAAGTGAGAGCCCTGCCACTCTGCAGAGGAAGCTGATCTTGGCCACTTATAGTATATCCGGGATTTTGTTCTTTTGGTCACCACCCAGAGCTGGTTACCATGGTGAGGGTAGGAACATAGATCCTGGTTACCATGGTGAGGGTAGGAACATAGATCCTGGTTACCATGGTGAGGGTAGGAACGTAAATCTGGTTACCATGGTGAGGGTAGGAACGTAAATCTGGTTACCATGGTGAGGGTAGGAACGTAAATCTGGTTACCATGGTGAGGGTAGGAAGGTACTGTAGATTCTGGTTACCACGGTGAGGGTAGGAACATAGATCCTGATTACCATGGTGAGGGTAGGAACGTAGATCCTGGTTACCATGGTGAGGGTAGGAACGTAGATCCTGGTTACCATGGTGAGGGTAGGAACATAGATCCTGGTTACCATGGTGAGGGTAGGAACGTAGATCCTGGTTACCATGGAGAGAGTGGGAACATACAGTAGATTGACTGGTAAATCGAGAGCTTTGCTTTTCGGCTCAGCTCTTTCTTCCCTACAATGTCGGGGCGTTCGGGAGGTATCTTAACCAAATACCTGAACCACCCTGTCTAGCTTCTCTTGGCCCGGAGGATCAATGGCTCTGCTCTGACCTTCTCCTATATGGCATAGCTCATGTTTGATCTCCAAACATCTAATGAAACGGGAAAATATTTCTTACTTTTTAGTTTCAAACTGACTAAAAAGAAAAAAAAAAAAGTTTTAATGAACTGGATTTTTTTAGGTGGAGATTTTAAGAACATAAAGACAGAAGATGCAGCTGAACAGGAAGGTCATGCCTGTGAGGATCAGGAGGTCCAGTACCTCTATCTTCTTAGAAAGAGTCATCTTATTTTCTTTGGCTATGTCCTCTGTGATCTTTACAGCGTTAGTTTTCTTGTTCTGTGAGAGGAGCCATCGAGGAGACTCTGGGATGAACCTGAGAACAGAAACCATCACAAGTTCTGTCTCTTTAAATACTAGAAATATTTCACTGAGTTACTCCTCACCAGTAGTAGGACAGGAAGAGGATGTAGGGGGCGGTGATGACCACCTGCAGCCAGCGCCAGTCTGTGATGAAGTAGGCCAGTAGAGGAAGGAGAAGGATGCCCACGCTGAAGAACATCTGGTAGATGACTCCCACCGTACGTCGATACTCTACCCCCACAATCTCTGTGACTGGGAGAAAATGATCAGGGAAGAATTCAAATGATCGGTATTAAAACTTTAAAACACGGAAACTTCCTCCATATTTTAATGTTAATATGTTTTTACAGTAAATAATTAAAATAATGAGGAAAGCTTCAGGTGGTTTGAGGCTTCACTGATCAGAAATTAAATTATAAACAGTTACCAAAAAACTACAAATGATATGCTCCACCTGTCCTGGTGCTGAGGAACTGATGTTTAGCAGCCATCAAAACTTAGCTCAGCAAAAACTGTCTTTAAATAATCTGAGAAAAGACTGAAACCCTGATGGTAGGAAAATAGATCCTGGTTACCATGGTGAGGGCAGGAAGATAGATCCTGGTTAGCATGGTGAGGGTAGGAATGTAGATCCTGGTTACCATGGTGAGGGCAGGAACATGGATCCTGGTTAGCATGGTGAGGGTCGGTACGTAGATCCTGGTTACCATGGTGAGGGTCGGTACGTAGATCCTGGTTATCATGGTGAGGGTAGGAACGTAGATCCTGGTTACCATGGTGAGGGCAGGAAGATAGATCCTGGTTACCATGGTGATGGTAGGAACGTAGATCCTGGTTACCATGGTGAGGGTAGGAACGTAGATCCTGGTTACCATGGTGAGGGTAGGAACGTAGATCCTGGTTACCATGGTGAGGATAGGAATGTAGATCCTGGTTACCATGGTGAGAGTAGGAACGTAGATCCTGGTTACCATGGTGAGGGTAGGAACGTAGATCCTGGTTACCATGGTGAGGGTAGGAACGTAGATCCTGGTTACCATGGTGAGAGTAGGAATGTAGATCCTGGTTACCATGGTGAGGGTAGGAACGTAGATCCTAGTTACCATGGTGAGGGTAGGAACGTAGATCCTGGTTACCATGGTGAGAGTAGGAATGTAGATCCTGGTTACCATGGTGAGGGTAGGAACGTAGATCCTAGTTACCATGGTGAGGGTAGGAACGTAGATCCTGGTTACCATGGTGAGGGTAGGAACGTAGATCCTGGTTACCATGGTGAGGGTGGGAATTTAACTTTTCAGTCAGCACCTAGTTTCTTCCTGAGACTCTGCTCCTCCTCATCCTCCATTTTTTCATTCACTCCTCCGTGTGAGCTGGTCCACACTGGACTTCATGACTCTTTTCATCTTACTACCTTGGCATCTGAACTTGAGCCATGTGAGTTTGTTTCAAATATTTCCTCCTACGATCTGAAACGTGTGTTCATTTACAGTCAAACATGAAGATAATGAATAACAGAAACGTGACGTGACGTGATTTATCTTGTGTGTAGCAGGATGCTGTACAGTATAGATGTGGGTTAAACATAGAGTGACTGGTTGTGACATTAATGTGGTTACTCACTCAACACGTATCCAGCAACCCATCCTCCTTTCACCCCAAAACCATAAAAGGCCCTAAAAACCAGCACGGCCACATAGTTTGGAGCAACGGCCACCAGGATGCCTGAAATTCCATTCAGGAGGTTGGACATGAGAAAACTCATCTTTCTACCAAACCTGAGAAACAAACACAGGGAGTCTCATTAATCAAGAGGGAATACACCCACTTCCACCCAGGTCAAGTGATTTATGACATGTGTTTACGTTGTACCCGTTTCTATGAAATATTTTACATCATATACAAAGAGATTGCAATGATGTCATTGAAACATCAAGCTGGGAATGATTTGTAAAGCGTCCAGTGGCTGACAAGAATCCCAGTGCAGCTACTTTCTGTCTTTGTCGCCTCTATAAGTTTGGAATGTTCTGTTCTGTCGTCTTCCTCTTATCCGGGGCCGGGTTGCAGGGGCAACAGTCTCGGACGGGAAGCCCAGGCTTCTCTAACCCCAGCTGCATCCTCCAACTCACCCGGGAGGATGCAGCAGCGGTAAGACATAGTTTCTCCAGTGGGTCTGGGGTCTGCCTCTGGGTCTCCTCCTGGTGGACGTGCCCAAAACACCTGGCCAGCAAGACAGTCGGGAGGCATCCTAACCAGATACCCGAATCCCCCCATCTGGCTTCTCTCAACCCAGAGGAGCAACGGGTGCGGACTCCATTGTCTCTAGAGACAGATGGATGCCAACATATGTACATCTAGCAGTTATCCAACAATCTTTACGGGATGACACACTCCTTCTGTTAGACTCTTCCATGAGCGTCCAATCAGAATGCTGAGCTCACCAGATTGGCTCGTTTAACTTTAAGTTTGTCTCAAGTGTTTTTTTTTCCATCTCATCTGTTGGTCACCAGGAATCCACTGGAGGAGTTTTCTTGGTGAGAGCGGCCATGCTGATTAGTCTAGAGACAGCGTGGTGAGAGCGGCCATGCTGATTGGTCTAGAGACAGTGGCACTGAGGAAAAGACAGGAAACAGAGATGTTTGTAGCAGAGATGAAGATGCTGAGGATCTCTCTGGGAGTGACCAGGATGGACAGGATCAGAGGAACAGCACATGTTAGAGGTTTTAAAGTCAGAGAGGTCAGACTGAGATGGTTTGGACATGTGCAGAGGAGAGAGAGAGAGTACATCAGAAGAAGGATGCTGGGTTTGGAACCACCAGGAAAGAGGACTAGAGGAAGGCCAAAGAGGAGGTTCATGGATACAGTGAAGGAAGACATGAAGATAGCTGTGACCGAAGAGGATGCAGGAGATAGGGTTAGATGGAAGAAACTGACTTGATGTGGCGCCCCCTGAAGAGGAATGAAGGAACGAAAAGAAGATCTTTGTATGTAAAACTAGCCTATGCCCCCGACGGTCTGATTGCCAGGACCCCCACCTTCGGTTGCTGCCCATCTCCTCTTTCATTCACCTCTATGACCCCCTCCTGCAGGTGGTGAGTCTACAGGATGGATCTCTGTTATGCTTGTTCTTCTCCTTTCTGATCCTGTTCATCCTGGTCACTCCCAGAGAGATCCTCAGCATCTTCATTTCTACTACCTCCATCTCTGTTTCCTGTCTTTTCCTCAGTGACACTGTCTCTAGACCAATCAGCATGGCCGCTCTCACCACACTGTCTCTAGACCAATCAGCATGGCCGCTCTCACCACACTGTCTCTAGACCAATCAGCATGGCCGCTCTCACCACACTGTCTCTAGACCAATCAGCATGGCCGGTCTCACCACACTGTCTCTAGACCAATCAGCATGGCCGCTCTCACCACACTGTCTCTAGACCAATCAGCATGGCCGCTCTCACCACACTGTCTCTAGACCAATCAGCATGGCCGCTCTCACCATGGTTTTGTACACTTTCCCTTTCATTTTATCTGAAACTCTTCTGTCACACATCACATCTGATACATTCCTCCACCCGTTCCAGCCTGCCTGAACACGCTTCTTCACCTCTTTTCCACACTCTCCATTGCTCTGGACTGTTGATCCTAGATACTTAAAATCTTCCACCTTCTTTATCTCTTCTCCCTGTAACCTCACTTTTCCATTTGGATCCCTCTCATTCACACACATGTACTCTGTCTTACTCTGACTAATCTTCATTCCTCTTCTTTCTAGTACAAACCTCCACCTCTCCAGCTTTTCCTCCACCTCTTCCCTCCTCTCACTACAGATCACAATGTCATCTGCAAACATCTTTGTCCATGGAGATTCCTGTCTGACCTCGTCCCCTGTTCGGACTAATTTTAGCTTTATTTCCCCAAAAGTAAAAGTTTACTAAAATTATTGGGGTTTTTTTCCAAGCAAAAAAGAGCCTTTCTGATCTTTTCTAAACGAGTCGGTAGACTGTGGGAAACACATGCTTTCATTTGGAAAGAAAAGTTGGCCTTGCTTATCGACATGTGGGTTCCTTTAAAAAAGTTGGTGAGGAGTCTTAATTTGGGGATCAGATCTGAGGATGAATGAGACAAACCAGTTCCCTTACCTGTCTGCCAGGTAGCCAATGGCGATGCTCCCGATCAGAAAGCCGACGTTCAGGCTAGATTGGTACACGTCGACCAACCATCCGTTTTCACACACCAGATCAAACTGTAATAAAGACCAGCCACAAAACCAGTTCAGAACCCTGACAGTAGAGGTCAGGGTTTTACTGGTCTTTCTGTATCACTCACCTCAGTTACAAAAGACCGCCTTCCTTCGTATTCGTACTCCCAACCCTCAGTGCAGCCAGTCGTAGGAGCCGAGTGCAGGTCCAGGTTTTGCCCATCACAGGTGAGTCCGGTTCTGTTCCAGTCCACTTGGTAGCGTCGGCAGCTGCTAGGCTGGATCCCACTGGAGAGGTTCTCACTGGGCAAGGTCAACCGGTGGGTCTCCGTCGGGCTCCACCCGCACATACTCTCCATCTCCTTCACAGATGAGTCCCGGCACCAGTGATTTGGGGTGTAACCCTGAAAGACTATGCCAACGTAGACCCCGGCCCAGGGAGCGGAGACAAGGCAGAAGAGGGCGAAGATCCGCTTCTGGCAGCGGCCAAACTTCCCAGCTTCCTCCAGGATGTCATCAAAAGTAGTCATCGCTGCTGGTTTTCTCTGCTTTGCCACCGAGTTTGTCTGCCTGAGCCTGATCAGTATGCTGAACACAGTGCCCTCTGAGGCCCTGCACGGGCTTATAAAAGGTCCAAGCAGAGCAAAGGTCTATAGAAGAACGTCCTGCTCTAAACATGAAGCACTGGAGCATGACCACAGTTTATTATTACAGACGTCAGGACGGTTGGTAGGATGTTGGGATTGATTAACAAAGTGAAATATGTCCCTCTGTGACCCGAGGAGCAGAGATGTGGGCATTATTAAAAATCTGGAATTAAAAGTCTGGTCCAGGGGTCGGCAACCCAAAATGTTGAAAGAGCAGCATTTCTTCACTGCTTCAAAGGCTTCATTTCACTGTCCTTTGCTTACACCGAGAAGCGTAGGGGAGGGTACATCCCGAACAGCTTGTTAGTCTGTTGCAGGGCCAACCACTAATTCCTAGGGAAAATTTTATAGCAGCCAATCACACGGTGGTACAGTGGTTGTCTCACAGCAAGAGGATTATGGGTTCGAATCCTGAGTGGGGAATGAAGTTTGAAACACTGACCTATCTGTGCGGAGTTTGCATGTTCTCCCCATATATATGAGGGTTTCCTCCGACCCTCCAAAAAATGTGTGTTAGGTTGAGGACCCCCTTAAAAACGAGATGTCTCATCTCAAGGGTCGTATCCTCCTAATAAAAAAAACAACATGCGTGTTTTTGGAGGGTGGGAGGAAACAAGAGAAAACCCACATATACATGGGTAGAACATGCAAACTCTACACAGAAAGACCAGCGTTCCAAGCCTAGTCATCACCTAGGGATTCGAATCCCTGACCTTCTTGCTGCAGGCCACTGTGCTAACAGCGTGCTGCCCAAGATGGCAGTTTTGTAACAAAAACTAAATCACTGTTTATGGCTGCCGTCATAATCTATGTGTGTGTGTGTGTGTGTGTGTGTGTGTGTGTGTACCCTGTCAAACACGTACGCTCCATCAAACCAACTCCTTTCAGCAGATCTTTATATTTTTTTTATTTATTCAAATAGTCTTTTTTCACATTAATTTCTTTTTAAATAAGAAAAAACAAAATAAAGCAGCAAACAAACAACTAAAAGATAAATAATCTTCGATCGTACCAGATTCACCCACATCCAGATTCCAGTGTCGACGCACAGCCATGCTCAGCAGTTCACGTGCTCTGGCTCGGGTTTCTAGAAGCTGAGCCACACGAAGCAACAGGAATAAAAAAAAAAAAAACAAACTTTCTGGCACTTTTAATAAATTTTGGGTGTGATTTTTTTTCATTTCAAGTGTTGATTTTTGTTTTTTAAAGTTATAAAAATCTCGTTTAATCAACCCGTAAAACACTGACTGGTTGATTTCAGGCTGAATACTGACGTTTAATCTGGATTCAGAAACATGCGAGTCTATTCGATGACATCACCGGACTAATTAGACGGATTTATTTCTTCACAAAATGCAGATTTTGCTCGTCTGGAAAGAAATTAATTAATCATCAATTCATGTGAACGTTTCATCCCTAACGAGGCTGCAGGGCGTACCGAAGCCTGTCAGGCTGATTACAAAATAAAAAAAAATACAATCAAGGTCAAAATAAACTGTTTTTTCTGAAGATTTGGTTCCAAAATTTGGATAAAAAAGAAAAAAAATCCCTCTTCGTTCTGTGACAAAAAACAGTGAAACATCCTGGATGTTTTTGGCGAAGCAGGACGGAAAAAACGTGGCGTTGTTTGGAGTTAAATGCTGAAAAATGATGGGAAGACGGGGCGGGGCAGGCGGGCGGGGCGCATCGCTTCCCTTCATTCACACTTAAGGCAAAATCTGTTTTGAGAAAACCAGCTCAAATCATCCTAAAACTAAACTCCAATCAGAGGTCAGGGGCGGGGCATCAAACAGGAAGGAGCCTTCGTTCCCTTTAGAAAGCAGACCTGATGGAACTGGTTCTCCTCGGCTGGTTTGGAGGGATTAAGATTAAACCGGAGAAAAGAAGCAGGTCCAAAACACTGAATAAATAAAAGCCCGGGCGGTGGAACGGGCAGTGCGGAGGCCGCCTCAGACCCGCAGGAGGTCTTCATCACTGTCCTCTTCTTCTCTTCTGATGACCGGTTTGCTGGATCCTGACGTTTTGTTGCTCCTCCTCTTCCTGTCCGACTCCTCCAGGAGGCCCACCAGATCCTCGTCGCTCTCCTCCTGGAATAAAAAAACCTCTGTGAGCAGATCTTTATGGAAAAAAAAAATCTCAGACTAAACCACCTTGATCTCCATCCCGCCCACACCACGCCTCTAAAACTCCATCAGATGATCTGATGCATATTTAATTGTATATAAATGAGCTGGTAAATCGAGAGCTTTGCTTTTAGGCTCAGCTCTCTCTTTTCCACGATGGACTGATGCAGCGTCCTAGTTATTAATAACAATAATGCATTTTATTTATAATGCACTCTACACCTGAAATCAAGCCTCAGAGTGCTACAAGGTTAAAACATTAAAACTTAAAACAATTAAAACAGTACAGCACAATAAAAACAAACATACAATGCACACAAAATTTTAAAATGATAAGCTTTTGTAAAAAGGTGGGTTTTTAGTCCTTTTTTAAAGGCATCCTCCGTCTGTGGGGCCCTGAGGTAGTCTGGGAGGGCATTCCACAGGCGGGGAGCAGCAGCCTTGAAGGCCCTGTCGCCCATTGTTTTTAGCCGTGTCCTAGGTGGGTTCAGACGATGCTGTTGGCCTGACCGGGTCCTGGTTGAGGTATTGAGTGTGAGTAGTTCTGAGAGGTAAGTGGGGGTCTCACCGTGCAGACAGTGATGGGTGTGAAGGAGGACCTTATATTCAATACGGAGGTGAACGAGAAGCCAGTGAAGGCTGTGAAGGATGGGGGTGCACCCTCATCAGGACCCTGGCAGCGCTGTTCTGAACATACTGGAGCTTTTGAGTGCTCCTGCCAGGGATCCCGATGAGAAGCGCATTACAGTAATCCAGCCTGGAGGAGACAAAGGCATGGACGAGCTTCTCAGCAGCCGGGAGGGAGAGAGATGGACCAAGTTTTGAGATGTTACGGAGGTGAAAGAAGGAAGTTTTGCAAATGTGGGTGACATGATTGTCAAAGGTGAGGTGGGGGTCGAACTTAACCCCGAGGTTGGTAACAGAGGGAGAGAGGGGAATGTTGTGGCCAAAGAGGGAAATTGAGTTTATGGGGGAGGAGCGAAGTTTTTGAGGGGTACCAATTTGAATGGCTTTGGTTTTAGAGCCTCCAGGCAGGAGCTGAGGTTTTTGAGAGTGACAGAGGGGGATCCAGAGGGAGTGACTTTGAGGTAGAGCTGTGTGTTATTGGAGACGCCGCACCGATCCGCCTGTTGAGCTCCCGCTCCATCTTTCCCCCACTCGTGAACAAGACCTCACCATCTCGTCTTAGAATTACCCGACAGTTGACATAAGGCGCCATCTTTACAGTGGCTGCTGATGTCGAGCTCACCTGGAGGAAGACGCTGCGCTGAGAGGATTTCATCACCCGCACGCTCAGCACTTCGTCCTCACTGTCGTCTTCCTGCTCGTCCAATGAGAACGAGCGCAACCCGTCCGTGTTCACCGGCTTGGTTCGGATGTGCCCGTTGCTATGGTTGCTCTTGTCGCGATGCGAGGAGGATGCGGGCGGGGTTTCGAGCTCCTCCATCAGCCACTCCATCTCCTCTTCCCCGCCTTCATCTGTGTTTACCTAAAGGTAACAAGTGATGTCATCAAACGTGCAGAACTCGGTCCAATCAGCTGCTACCCCAGTGTAGTGTTACCCTCATGAGTTTGAATGTTCGATTAACCAACCTTTGAATATTTGTAGGACACTTGGTTTCCTCTTCTGCAGCAATCAGCGACTTTCTGCATGACGAGCTCCCTGCGAACGACACGCAGACGCGTGAGGAAACGGCTCACGGTGGGAAAAACAAAGTCTGAATGTCTCACCTTCTCTCTCTCTTGTAGAGCAGGAGTCCCACCAGGCAGACGGTTAAGCCCACTAACAGGAGGCTGAGCACCACGCCCACCGCTTGGCTCCGTGGAGACAGAGACGTGGCAGGGATTCCACCGTCATCCGTCTGGCCATCCCCACTTCTGCAAGAAGAGAACATGCTGCTTTTATTCTGTAGAGAAGTTATAAAAGAGTCAAAAATATTTCACAATGTAAGAATTTGTCATCATCCAATAAAACCAGGTTAAAATAATCAACTTCTTGGAGTTTGAACAAAGTCATTCCTGCATGTTTGAGACATTTGTGAGCTCGACCGGCCTGTATCTGGACTGTTTCTCCACCGGGATAAAAATCTATAGTGAAGGTGTCAAACTCTGGTCGGTGGGCCAAATCTGGCCGCTTCTTCTCCTTTCGACATTTCCTTTCAGGGGTCGCCTGAGCAAGTCAGTTCCTTCCATCTAACCCTATCTGCTGCATCCTCTTCGGTCACACCAACTATCTTCATGTCTTCCTTCACTGTATCCATGAACCTCCTCTTTGGTCTTCCTCTAGTCCTCTTTCCTGGTGGTTCCAAACTCAGCATCCTTCTTCTGATGTACTCTCTCTCTCTCCTCTGCACATGTCCAAACCATCTCAGTCTGGCCTCTTTGACTTTAAAACCTCTAACACGTGCTGTTCCTCTGATATTCTGGCCTAACGGGGTGATTTGTTTTGGTCATGAGTGTTACATCCTCCTCTTCGACGTAGGGCTGCTTCAACAGCCTGATGTTTTCCAAAGTAATGACAAAATTTTCGACACGTCAGAAATGCATCCAACATCTGTGATAAAACACAGATATGGATCCAAATCTTAAGAAGAGTTTTTAAATGCTATGCTGTTCTTATTTCTCGGCCAGCTAGCGCCGCCCATTAGCTCCCCATTGGCTAATTTTTCTGGTTTGGAGTCATTCTTCTATTGACATGCATGTTGACATGCGCGACTAGCTCCTGGCTCTCGGAGCCACATCCGTTGTGGCCGGAGGAGTTGGTTTGGTCCCGAGGGAGCTGAGGAGAAGCAGACGGTCTGGAGGAGGTGCTTCCTGTGTTTTTGTGGTTTCCAAGGAAACATCCGGTTACTCCCTTGAGGAACTGGAGGCGCTCACTCGGACCCAGTGAAATACAGAGAGACCAGTTTGGTGTTCTTCACTGCGGCCTGGCTTTGTGGATCCATTCCAGATTTAAGCTTGGGTTGCCAAGTTGGACACAGTGTGACCGGACTGTGCCCCCGGTGGATAGGGGAGAGGGGGCATTGAGGTGTTTACACTGCAGCACTCAAATTTACCTTCTGGGGTTAATAAAGTATTTTCAATTCAATTTGGATCCAAACGTGAAAAAAGATCAATTCAAGCTATTTTTTAACTGCTCTTAAGATTTTAAACAGATTTTTGTTAAAAACTAGTTTATTTGAGGGATAAAATATGAAAAATGAGATCTTTTGTACGTTGTTTGATCATGGATGCAACAATCTGCTTTTTTTTTTTTTTTTAAAAAACTGTGAAAAAAGCACTTTTGTTCCGTCGCGTCGTCTTCTGCTTATCCACGGCCAGGTCGCTGGGGCAACAGCCTCAGACGGGAAGCCCAGGATTCTCTCACCCGAGCCGCATCCTCCAGCTTACCCAGGAGGATCCCGAGTCGTTCCCCGGCCAGCTGGGAGACATAGTCTCTTCAGCAGGTCCTGGGGTCTGACTCTTGGTCACCTCCTGGTGGTATGTGCCAGTAATATCTCACCAGTGAGGCGCTCGGGAGGCATCTTGACCAGATGCCCGACCCATCCTATCTGGCTTCTCTCGACCTGGAGGAGGAGCGGCTCGACACCGAGCTCCTCCTGGATAGAAGAACTCCTCACCCAATCTCTGAGTGTTCCACCATTAGACCATTACCATTAGATCAACGTTCCTACCCTCACCATGCTAACCAGGTTATACGTTCCTACCCTCACCATGGTAACCAGGATCTATGTTCCTACCCTCACCATGGTAACCAGGTTATACGTTCCTACCCTCACCATGGTAACCAGGTTATACGTTCCTACCCTCACCATGGTAATTAGGATCTATGTTCCTACCCTCACCATGGTAACCAGGATCTACGTTCCTACCCTCACCATGGTAACCAGGATCTACGTTCCTACCCTCACCATGGTAACCAGGATCTACGTGCCAAACCCCACCATGGTAACCAGGATCTACGTTTCTACCCTCACCATGGTAACTAGGATCTACGTGCTTACCCTCACCATGGTAACCAGGATCTACGTTCCTACCCTCACCATGGTAACCAGGATCTACGTGCCAAACCCCACCATGGTAACCAGGATCTACGTTCCTACCCTCACCATGGTAACCAGGATCTACGTGCCTACCCTCACCATGGTAACCAGGATCTACGTGCCTACCCTCACCATGGTAACCAGGATCTACGTTCCTACCCTCACCATGGTAACCAGGATCTACGTTCCTACCCTCACCATGGTAACCAGAATCTACGTTCCTACCCTCACCATGGTAACCAGGATCTATGTTCCTACCCTCACCATGGTAACCAGGATCTACGTTCCTATCCTCACCATGGTAACCAGGATCTACGTTCCTATCCTCACCAAGGTAACCAGGATCTATGTTCCTACCCTCACCTCACCAAAAGAATGAGATTGCGGATACAAGCGACCGAAATGAGCTTCGTCCACAGGGTGGCTGGGCTCTCACTCAGAGATTGGGTGAGGAGTTTTGTCAGTTGGGGAGGAGCTCTGTGTCGAGCCGCTCCTCCTCCAGGTCGAGAGAAAGAGCTTTTGTTGACATTTTCATTAAACGACTCTTCAGAAATAATCACAATTTATTTTAGTCAAAATCACCAGTAGAAAATAATTCAGTTTAAAATTCGCTCTCTGACTCACATCAGCTTGCAGACGGCATCCGTGTGCCACATGAACAGGTAGTCGCATTCATCTGTCTCCAGCATAAACTCTGGGATGCCGACGCCCGCCATGGGGTTACAGTGGAACATGATGATGGAGGTGACGGTTTTAGCTTCCACACGACCGCACTTGGAGTCTGAGGGAACCATCACGTCTAAGTTTCCTCCTGAAGAGAAACACAGCATGCAGACGTAGAACAAACTGATCAAAAAGAGACTCTAACAGCGTCCGTACCCTCTTTAGCAGGGTTGCATTTTCAAGTCATGTCAACAGTTAAAAAGAATTTTAGTTAAGAAAACACAGTCTTTTTAAATATTAACAACTTAGACCTCCATTAGTTCCTCTACTGGTTCCAGAGACTTTTAATTTGAAGGCTTTTGATTTTGCTGTCCAGGATAGACACGTTCCAGTTGCTCGCCCAGCACTAGATCAATATGTTTCATATTGTTTGCTGACCTTTGACAGAGTACTTGGCTTTGCTAGAGACGCCGATCCGCCGGCGGTGGTCTCCGTTCAGTTTAACTTGGCAGATGTTTGCTCCCACACAGCTGGGCAAAGAGTCGTTGGTGATTCCCGACAGCTGGATGTGGTAAATATACCGATCCCCGTTGGTACGGATGTCTCCAGAGGCCTGATGGGGGCTGAAAGAGACCAAGAGAAACTAAACCACTAAAAACAAACAGTGTGACCAGGTGGTAATTAGGGTACTAATCTGATGATTTGATCCACACCTCAACACAACACACAGCAGGTTCAAAATAATTATTTTTAAGCCAATTTGATGCAATAAAAATTAGACCATCAACTTGTTTTTTAAACTCAAATCTATTTACACAATAAAACAACTTTGGCGGTCCATTTAATTCTATTTATTAAAGAGTAACGAGCGAGACAAAGTGCTTTTAATGAGAAGATGAAAGGAAAAATGCAGAGATCCCATGTTTTTGGCTTCACAAAGCAGGAGATCAGGGGGGGACTTTTATTTTTATCTTTTGTTTTTTTAGTAGAGTAAAAAAATTTTTTAGTTAGGAATTGAGTTTTGTATTTTTTAAAAAAAGGCTTTTATTTTTTAATATTTAGCCCGACTCGACTCGAACCTTTAACTTTCTAACTGTGAAACAGCAGAGTGAAAAGTGTAAAGAAATCATTTGTAACGTCAGCAGCATGAAGATGAAGGTAAATCATCTGTGGATGAACTTTAATCCATCGAGGACGTCTGGGTGGAAATAAAACAACCAACCACAGAGAAGAGACGTGATTACTGGTGGACTCTGAACACCTTCTGATAGTAAATTAGATTTAAGCCTTTAATATTTGTCAAATTCCGTTCCGTCATCTTCCGCTTATTCCGGGGTCGGGTTGCAGGGGCAACAGCCTCAAGTGGGCAGCCCAGGCCTCTCTCTCCCCAGCTGCATCCTCTAGCTCACCTGGAAGGATCCCAAGTCGTTCCCCGGCCAGCTGTGAGACATAGTCTCTCCAGCGGGTCCGGGGTCTGCCCCTTGGTCTCCTCCCGGTGGGACGTGCCAGAAACACCTCGCCCACGAGGCGCATCCTGACCAGATGCCCGAACCACCCCATCTGGCTCCTCTCGACCTGGAGGAGGAGCGGCTCGAGACCGAGCTCCTCCCGGATGGCAGAGCTCCTCACCCGATCTCTGAGTGAGAGCCCAGCCACCCTGCGGAGGAAGCTCATTTCGGCCGCTTGTACCCGCGATCTCATTCTTTCGGTCACCACCCACAGCTGGTGACCATAGGTGAGGGTAGGAACGTAGATCCTGGTTACCATGGTGAGGGTAGGAACGTAGATCCTGGTTACCATGGTGAGGGTAGGAACTTAGATACTGGTTACCATGGTGAGGGTAGGAACATAGATCCTGGTTACGATGGTGAGGGTAGGAACATAGATCCTGGTTACCATGGTGAGGGTAGGAACGTAGATCCTGGTTACCATGGTGAGGGTAGGAACGTAGATCCTGGTTACCATGGTGAGGGTAGGAACATAGATCCTGGTTACGATGGTGAGGGTAGGAACATAGATCCTGGTTACCATGGTGAGGGTAGGAACGTAGATCCTGGTTACCATGGTGAGGGTAGGAACATAGATCCTGGTTACCATGGTGAGGCTAGGAACGTAGATCCTGGTTACCATGGTGAGGGTAGGAACGTAGATCCTGGTTACCATGGTGAGGGTAGGAACGTAGATCCTGGTTACCATGGTGAGGGTAGGAACGTAGATCGACTTGTAAATCGAGAGCTTTGCTTTTCGGCTCAGCTCTTTCTTCACCACGACGGACCGATGCAGCGTCCAAGTTATTGCTGATGCCGCACCGATCCGCCTGTCGATCTCCCGTTCCATCCTTCCCCCACTCGTGAACAAGAACCCGAGATACTTAAACTCCTCCACTTGGGGCAGGACCATGTCCCTGACCCGCAGGGGGCGATAATATTTGTTAATAATATTTGTCAAATATTCCCAGATTTTCTCTCATAGATTTTCTTTCAGCTTTGCTGCATCCAAACCTGTGTTTTCAAATTAAAGGATTTCTATCAGCGTTTGTTGCCAGGTAGCTTAAAATCAGTAAAACTCCTGGAAAGGAATTCGGAATCCGTTCTGCTGGCTCCAGAGTTCACTCCACATACATACACACACATACAGACACACACAAGCCATTTCTAGCTGTTCCAACAGCTTTGACTTTACTTTAAAGTCACCGTTGTGTTCACTAAACTGTTACGGAAGTACAGACAGCCCAAGTGTGTCATGTTTCCTCCACATTCTGTGGTTGTAGTTAGTATATTAATGATCTAATGTTAATGATAACCATCTCTAGTTGTCATGGCTTCTCTTTGTTCCTCACCTGAAGTAGAGCGCGCCGAGGCTGAGGATGACGCCCGTCTCAGGAACCTTGATGGTCCCGTTCACCATCTCCACCTGCTCCTCCTTCACCTCGCAGGCCAGCCGGGTCTCCCAGGCAATCACAAACTCACACGATGACTGCTCCAGCCTACACACACACACACACACTTTCAGCACATCACATCCAGGGTTTGGTTGCTAGGCTTCCAGATGGTTACCTGATGAGTGACGGATGTCCGAAAGTAGAGCCGCAGCTCAACTGAATCTGTGTTTTGGCTTTCTGTCCGTTTCCGCAGACGTCGTCTCCTTCTGAATACTGAACTATGATCTTTTTATCTACAAAGAAAAACTTTTCAGATTAAATCTGAAACTCAGCCAGTGAAATTTCGGTTGGACGTCTCCACCCACCACTGTAGCTCATCTTCTGGGTGTAAACGCGACCAAGCGTCTGGGCTTTATTTCTAGAGTTAGGGGAGAAACGGCACACGGCTGATCCAGTCTGACATCCGGTCAGACCCCCTTGGACGCTTTGGCACAGGTTGATGAAATACCTAAAGAAACATTTACAAAGATCCAAATACCAGGTGTAATAAAGCCTTCAGAAGGGGTTTGAGGAGTTAACTTCAAACCAAATGGCCTATTTTCTTTCTTTACAGAACGTACGAGTATCCTGCGTGGCTGAACTTCCAGGGCTCGGTGAGCGACGACAGCGCCCGCAGGTCAAACGTCCGGTGTTCGCTGACCAGCCGACACTCCATCTTCCTGGGGGGACAAGCCAAACTGGTGCGCCAGCGGAAGGAAGCCGAGCAGCCGGCGGTTTCGTCCAACAACTCCAGGGTGCCATTGGGAGAGGACTGGTCACATTTAAACATGATGGAGGACTGACGCTTCCCAACAGCTACGAGAAAAATAAATGGAGGAAAAAGAAACACAACTGATTTAAAGATGAACTTAATGATGATCAGTCACTTCTGTTCACTTTAAACGGATGTTCCGTTACGTCGTCTTCCACTTATCCGGGGCCGGGTCTCAGAAGAGAGAGAAGCTTTGGCTGCATCCTCCATCCCTCCAGGGAGGATCTCGAGTCTTTCCCCGGCCAGCTGTGAAACTATCTCTAGAGTCGAGTCTCTCCAGCGGGTCCAGGATCTGCTCTCCCCCCGGTCTCCTCCAGGTGGGATGTGTCCAAGACACCTAACCAGCAAGGCATTCGGAAAGCATCCTGATCAGATGCCTGAACCATCTCATCTGGCTTCGCTCAACCTGGAGGAGCAACGGCTCTACTCCGATCTCCTCACGGATGGCAGAGCTCTTCCCTCTTTCTATGAGTGAGAGACGAGCCACCCTGCACGTAGATCCCTGCGAACGTAGATCCTGGTTACCATGGTGAGGGTAGGACTGTGGATCCTGGTTACCATGGTGAGGGTAGGAACGTAGATCCTGGTTACCATGGTGAGGGTAGGAACGTAGATTCCGGTTACCATGGTGAGGGTAGGAACGTAGATCCTGGTTACCATGGTGAGGGTATGAACGTAGATCCTGGTTACCATGGTGAGGGTAGGAACTTAGATCCTGGTTACCATGGTGAGGGTAGAAACGTAGATTCCGGTTACCATGGTGAGGGTAGGAACGTAGATCCTGGTTACCATGGTGAGGGTATGAACGTAGATCCTGGTTACCATGGTGAGGGTAGGAACATAGATCCTGGTTACCATGGTGAGGGTAGGAACGTAGATCCTGGTTACCATGGTGAGGGTAGGAACGTAGATCCTGGTTACCATGGTGAGGGTAGGAACATAGATCCTGGTTACCATGGTGAGGGTAGGAACATAGATCCTGGTTACCATGGTGAGGGTAGGAACGTATATTCCGGTTACCATGGTGAGGGTAGGAACGTAGATCCTGGTTACCATGGTGAGGGTAGGAACGTAGATCCTGGTTACCATGGTGAGGGTAGGAACGTAGATCCTGGTTACCATGGTGAGAGTAGGAACGTAGATCCTGGTTACCATGGTGAGGGTAGGAACGTAGATCCTGGTTACCATGGTGAGGGTAGGAACGTAGATCCTGGTTACCATGGTGAGGGTAGGAACGTAGATTCTGGTTACCATGGTGAGGGTAGGAACGTAGATCCTGGTTACCATGGTGAGGGTAGGAACGTAGATCCTGGTTACCATGGTGAGAGTAGGAACGTAGATCCTGGTTACCATGGTGAGGGTAGGAACGTAGATCCTGGTTACCATGGTGAGGGTAGGAACGTATATCCTGGTTACCATGGTGAGAGTAGGAATGTAGATCCTGGTTACCATGGTGAGGGTAGGAACGTAGATCCTGGTTACCATGGTGAGGGTAGGAACGTAGATCCTGGTTACCATGGTGAGGGTAGGAATGTAGATCCTGGTTACCATGGTGAGGGTAGGAACGTAGATTCCGGTTACCATGGTGAGAGTCAGAACCTATTGTGATTTTGAACAGATGATCATAAGGCGATGATCTGCAAACGGTCCGACGAATCAGTTGGCTGCTCAGGGTCACTCAGAGAAAGACGTTGTATGAAACACACACGTAAACTGATAAAGAAGTGGTTTAAAAAAATGGAAGAAAAATTGTGACATCGCTTTGAATTCAATACATTGTATCGATTTGGATGAAATACTGAAACCTGGGCAATCTCGCCAAAATAAGAGTCAGTGGGTTTAAGCACCTGTGCTGCAGAAGCCCCACTTCCTGTGCAAGTCGTAGTTGGCGGTAGTGGCGCACCACATCTTGCCGTCCGTTCGTAATTCGCTGGTGCACTCGTTGTAGGTCTTCCCCATGGCAACAAACGGGAAGACACACACAACACCATCAGTGGTCACTGAAACACACAAGCAGGAAGAAGTCAGTTTCTCTGAACCAATAGACAAACGGATGTTTAGATCGGACCTTTCGGGCAGGGGTCGCCTCCTCCGTAATTCATCACCACCGTCTCCTCAGTGTGTTTGAAGTCCATGCTCATGGCTTTACTCGTACCAAATGAAGAGGCGTGGTGGTCTGAGGTGGCGGTGTGGCAGACTGCGCTCTGCTCGCAGCCCGATTTGCTCACCGTGCTGCATACGTTGATAGAATAAGTCCCAGAGCTTCCTGGAACCTGGAGGGAAAATAAAGTGATGTAACAACCACACATACGAACTACTGGTCTGAGTTCTTCCACCAATCCAACATTTTACAACATCTGGCTATGTTTTGTTTCGTCTCGTTCTGGAGATTTAATTTCGAGCGCACTTTAAACGCCATTCTGAACTTAGTTGTTTTGTGTCGGACAGCTTTTATTCGGAAATCGTCCAGCTAGCTTCCAACGGTTAGCTCCCAACGGCTAGCTGGTTATGGAGTCATTCTGTCGTTGACATGCACGACCAGCTGCTGGCTCCGCCCATACAGCGGACATGGGACCCACCTCAACTTGTCCTGAAAGCGGTGAAAGGTCAAAGGTGAACTGGAGCTGTGAGTCTGTCAGTTTGCAGCCACTGCTGTTTGTGGCGTCGGAGCAAACCAACGGAGTCGCCCATTCGAACAGGTAAACACACCCCTGGAGGCGGAGCATCTGAGGAGAACCCTGGAGACAAAAAAGCTTGATGAGAGATGGCAGTGAGTGAATGTGGCGTGGCAAGCGGGCGTGGTGTTCAGCTGACCAGGTTCAGGCCTCTCTGACAGGTGAAGATGATAGTGGAAGTAAAGTTCTGGAGTGGGTCCGTAGTGCAGGGGGTGGAGCTTCGGTAGGTGATTGAAACCTCGCCCACCTGATTCAACTCTGGGCCACTAGTTGATCGCCCGATGTCCTTCAAAGAGATAATTATGAACATTAAGAGGTATCAAACACTAAAAAAAAGGTATTAATATCTATCCAAGAAATACAATAGATGGATGACTGGATTTGTAAAGGGGTTCCCTACCACAGGCTCTCCATCATCGGGGTCCATGCAGACAGCGGCTCCAGGTGGGCAGCGGATCCCAGGAATCGGGTTCAAAGGCTGGCAGATGTTGATGTAAAAATCTGGGGATTTACCGCTTTGATCCACAGCATCATCTACAGAAAGGATTTCAGACACGAGGACCAGACGGCTTTAATGGAACAGATTGAAATGATTGAACTAAAAGCAAACACAGTTTATATCACAGTTTGGGTGGAAAAGAAGTAGAATAAAGAAAATTACCGTATTTTCACGACCATAAGAATCAGAATATACTTTATTGATCCCACACAGGGGAAATTTGTGTGTCACAGCAACAACTTCCTATCTGCTAAGTGAGTCGTTGTAGAGTTCGATCACGTACGGAAAGAAAGACCTCCGGTAACGAGATGTTCTCGAGCGGAGCTGTCTGAGCCTCTTGGAGAAGGAGCTCCGTTGTTCGTCCAGGAGTGGGTAGAGAGGATGGTCATGGTTTTCCATGATGGACAAAAGGCGCATATAAAAGTCTTAGATTTTCTTCAAAATGAGCGGCATGCCCTATCATGCAGTGCGCCCTATGTGTGTTGTGAAAAAACAAGTGAAACAGATGAAAACTATGCTTGCTGTGATTCTGAGAGGTCTGACAAAGGAACTCCACCCGCTGGACATCGGCGCAAACCGGCCGTTCAAAGTAAAGCTGCGAGCGGTGTGGGACCAATGAACGACCGAAGGAGGGTGGGAGCAGCGCCGGGCGAGTTCCGTCACAGTTTGCCAGTGGATTGTAGCCCAAGACATGCTTGGGCTAACGTGTCTGCTGGCACTTTTGTCTGAGCTTTCGCAAAAGAGGAGCCGCACGGTACAGAAAGTCACTCTGACAGCGTGGAAAGTGAACCTGCTATGTTGGATTTAGAGCAGCTGTTAGACTCTGAACCAGAGGATGAGGACTTGGATGGATTTGATAAATGACTTTATGACGACTGTAACTAATATTTAAATAAAACCAACCAAACTCAGTTTTACTCCCGATCTATTTTTAATACACACACTTGTCTGGTTGTGTGTGTGTTGTTGTAAGGCGGACTTACGTAGTAGAGGATATGTTTATAAAACCTGCGCCCTATCATTAGGTGTGCCTTATGTGTGTGTTAAATACAGAGCATACAAAACTGGGACTGCGCCTTTTAATACGGTGCGTCTTTTGGTCGTGAAAATACGGTATTACCAAAAAATAGTAGGTGATCCAACGTTATTTATGTGTGCTTTATACTCAGAAAAAAATCTACACTAAATTAAAATGGACATTTCAGGGAAGGAGGGCTCAGTGGGTAGGGCAAGCGTTCTGTAATTAGAGCGTCACGGGTTCAATACCCCGTCTGGAGCTCATGCCGTGGTGTCCCTGAGCAAGACACCAAACCCCCAATGTCTCCTGATGGTGGTTTCTAGCTTGCATATCAGCTTCCACCATCAGGTATGAATGTGTGTGAATGTCTTTTGTGATTTAGGAGATATTGTGTTTACAACCCTTGAGATGTCGGACCTCCGTCTACCTACTTGTTGCTTTGTAGTAACCGGTGGCATGGACCAGAGGGGTGAGGTCGATGAGGGAGGATCCATTCTGCACTGAACACCTCACCTGGAAAAAAAAAAGTAAAGTATGGCTACACGTCTACGGGAAGAGAGAAGGTTCAGAAAGGAGGTGAAAACTTACAGGTTGTTCACAGACAAGCGGCGTGTGCACAGAGAAAAAGTGTGTGCACGTCTCAGCGTTGGAATCGATCAGGACCGGCTCAGTGGAACCCATGTTAGGAGGTCTGGGGGATCACAAAGCTGATCAACACACTGATCAAACTTTACAGATGAATTAGTTAGAATCCCAGTTACAAACTGGCTTTAAGAAGCATTTCCTGGTATTTAGTCTTTTCTGAAAACAGATTATTTAAACCTAAAAATTTCAATAACTGTTTAGAGCTGTTTTTAAAATGAATTGCACCTTAATCTCTACTTTCTACTGGATTATATCACAATATTTTCTCCTAGCAGAAGTGGAGATGATTGAAGACCCGCCCTGGCACTGTTGTAAGACTTAACCATCTGTCTGGGATGTAATAAAGCAAGGAGAGGAAAGGAGACGTGAGTTACCTGCAGATAAAGTGGATGACTGTTTTGTGTTTGAGGTCAGGATTGGCCGAGCAGGGACTTCCACCTTCATAGGTCAGTTCCAGCACGTGGTCCTTATAGGAGAGCTTCCTGCTGACCTGTCCCCCGCTGGTCACCGTGTTGCCCTGCTTAATGCACACCGCTAAAACACAAAGGAGAGAAAAGTAAACGTTTCATTTGGTGAATAAATTATAAAAACTGAAGGATTACATCTCCCATCTGGAAGGACTACATCTCCCAGCAGGAAGGACTACATCTCCCATCTGGAAGGACTACATCTCCCAGCAGGAAGGACTACATCTCCCATCAGGAAGGACTACATCTCCCTGCAGAAAGGACTACATCTCCCATCTGGAAGGACTACATCTCCCTGCAGAAAGGACTACATCTCCCATCTGGAAGGACTACATCTCCCATCTGGAAGGACTACATCTCCCATCTGGAAGGACTACATCTCCCATCTGGAAGGACTACATCTCCCATCAGGAAGGACTACATCTCCCTGCAGAAAGGACTACATCTCCCATCTGGATGGACTACATCTCCCAGCAGGAAGGATTACATCTCCCAGCAGGAAGGACTACATCTCCCAGCAGGAAGGACTACATTCTTGTACAACCAGCCTTTTAAGCTCATAGAAGATTTTTTCAGCTTGACCTCATTCAGTAGTTTATTCTTCAAATTTGTGTCAAAGTTTAAAGTAAATAATGGTTTCAGAATCCTCATAAACGTCCATTTTGTAAGTGTTTGAGCAAATCATTACAAAATCAGAATTAAGGTGTTTAAAGACGTTCTATGTGTGACGCAGATTCAGTAAAACATCTGCGTGTGAGCAAACAGTAACCAGTCTCTGAAAGTTTTAAATCAGCGAAGGAGGCCTTGACCAGGTCAAAGAAAGACAGTCTGGTTTAATGTTTCATTTAAATGGTTTAAATCATTCTCTCTCTAAAGATGCGTACCGGTTCCAGGGCTGCAGCCAGCGTTGGTCACGTTTCCACAGATGTTCATGCGGAACATTTTCTCCTTTTCTTTGTCATTGTGCACCGTGTAACCACCTTCTTTTGTCAGGGAGTTCAGATCAAACAAATGTCCTGCAGGAGAGACATGAAGATCAAACAAAGGGAAACAACTTTTATATTTTGTCCACGTGTCACATAAATGAAAATGATGAGCTCTTTTTCCAGACTCTAAATCACACTTTATCTTTTTAATTTTTTATATACTCTATTAATCCCTGACCGGAAAGTTTGTGTGCTGCATCACACAGCAGCAAGCTGCCACCTATGACGGCGCCAATGGTGGGAGAAACAGGGCATTAGGTGTCTTCTCCAAGGACCCTAGACGTGAACTCAGTGGGATGCAAACCCACAAACTTCCGGTTGACTTCCGGTTCGCGGGTGAACGATCTAACCACTAAGCCACCATCTCCATGTTGTTGCTGTTTCTGCTACGTACAGTATTGATATAAACAGCTGATGGAGGGCAAAGCAGGCTTATGCACTGATATCTCCAGATCTTTAACAATTATGGAAGAGGCTTTAGCTCAGTGATACATTGTTCGCCCTTGGACCGGAAGTATGCCTGAAGTCCCCCGGGGCGAATCCCAGTGAGCTCATGTATAGGTCAGCGTTTTTCAACCTGTGTTCCGCGGCACACTAGTGTACTGTAAGAGATTGTCAGGTGTGTCGTGGGAAATGATGGCATTTCACATTATACGGTCGGTGATCGGGATTTACCGGTAGTTCCCAAAGATTGTTTTGGTTGATCTCATGGTGTTTGTATAAAAAATAAAAACAGACTAAACTGTATTTATTTATGTTCATCGGTTTGAAATCTTGTCATTTTATTTAGAGACAGGCAGGGTTACCCTGTAACTAATGCAACCCAACTAATGCAACTCTTTTACTCTGCTTTTTATTGCGCGCTGCAGTCCATCCCTCCCAAAAACTACCCCCATCTAGTGGATCATATTTTCTACATGTTTTTGAGACATTATGAGAAAATTTCAGTTGCGTTTTAAAGCATTAAATCTCACAATTTCTGCAAGACATTAAAAAGAAAAGGTTTCTCTTGGTTTATTGTCTGGAACGAAAAGTGTTAATATGGAAAATAAAGTGCAAAACTTTTTTGAAAAAATGCACAGTAATTCTCTCGTAATTGGCGCCGTCCTGGCAGCCTGCTGCGGTGTAATGCAGCACACAAATTTCCCCGGTGAAAGATGAATTTAATTTGTAAAAAAAAAAAAAAAATGACAAAGACAAATGAGAAAACACAAATGGCCCCTAAAAGACAATCATATTCTGCAAGCAGTGAAATTTGCAGTTGAACACAGGAATCAACACAACATGATTCCTCTTATTTTAGACCAGAAATACACCTCATCATTTCCGCCTACACACAAGTACAAGATACTGGTTGTCAATCCTGCTCTTACAGGGAAGACCTGTTCAGGTTCATATTCTGCACCCATTGGCTGCCAGGAAAACCTCACAATACTTTTCTAATGTGGACATCTTCATTTAGATTTGATCTAAAAATAACCTAAGTTTTTAAAAAGTGTTGTTATTTTCTTTAAATGATTGAAGTTTATCAGGTTTTTATGGATGGTGTTTGTGTCTGACCGGTAGCAGGGTTGGTCACTTTGCAGTCATCGTGTTGGGAGACGTTGAGTGGGCATGCCGCTGTCGTTGGCCACAGGAAGTTGTAAACACAATTCTCCGTCACAGAGATCAAAAATGGCCGGGAATCCTGTGCAACAGAGGATGCAAATATAAACTCATAAAAATAAAACAGAAAAGATGAATCATTTTATATGGAACTAGTTCCAGCTTAGAACTCGTCAAGAAGCCAGCCTGTGAGGATTGGTAACATCAGCACAGCCTATTGGAGGCACCATAATAATCTTTAGAACTTCAACTTTCAGAAAACTTCTGAAAAGTCCACTTTTATCATTTTATTTGTACTTAGACCTAAAGAAACATTTCTGTTCCGTCATCTTCTGCTTATCCGGGGCCAGGTCGTGGGGGCAGCAGCCTCCGATGGGAAACCTAGGCTTCTCTCACACCAGCTGCATCCTGTAGCTCACCCGGAAGGATCCCAAGGTGTTCCCTGTCCAGCTGTGAGACACAGTCTCTCCAGCGGGTCCGGGGTCTGCCTCTTGGTCTCCTCCCGGTGTGAAGTGCCCGAAACACCTCACCAGCAAGGCACTCGGGAGGCATCCTGACCAGATGCCTAAACCACTCCATCTGGCTTCTCTTGACCTGGAGGAGGAGCGGCTCGATACCGAGCTCCTCCCGGATGGCAGAGCTAACCACCCGATCTCTGAGTGAGAGCCAAGCCACCCTGCAGAGGAAGCTCATTTCGGTCGATTGTATCCGCAATCTTGTTCTTTCGATCACCACCGACAGCTGGTGACCATGGTGAGGGTAGGAGCGTAAATCCTGGTTACCATGGTGAGGGTAGGAACGTAGATCCTGGTTACCATGGTGAGGGTAGGAGCGTAGATCCTGGTTACCATGGTGAGGGTAGGAACGTAGATCCTGGTTACCATGGTGAGGGTAGGAACGTAGATCCTGGTTACCATGGTGAGGGTAGTAACGTAGATCCTGGTTACCATGGTGAGGGTAGGAGCGTAGATCCTGGTTACCATGGTGAGGGTAGGAGCGTAGATCCTGGTTACCATGGTGAGGGTAGGAGCGTAGACCCTGGTTACCATGGTGAGGGTAGGAATGTAGATCCTGGTTACCATGGTGAGGGTAGGAACATAGATCCTGGTTACCATGGTGAGGGTAGGAACGTAGATCCTGGTTACCATGGTGAGGGTAGGAACGTGGATCCTGGTTACCATGGTGAGGGTAGGAACGTAGATCCTGGTTACCATGGTGAGGGTAGGAACGTAGATCAACTTGTAAATCCAGAGCTTTGCTTTTCAGCTCAGCTCTTTCTTCACCTCAACAGATCGATGCAGCGTTAGAGTTATTGCTGACACTGCACCGATCCATCTGTCGATCTCCTGCTCCATTCTCCCTCCACTCGTGAACAAGACCCCGAGATACTTAAACTCCTCCACTTGGGGAAGGACCCTGTCCCTGACCTGCAGGGGGCATACCACTCGAGATTGACGTGCGTGCCTTCGTGTGTCTGTACGACAAAACCGAACAAAGACAAAGAAACTTTTTGATTTTCTAAATAGCTCTACTCACCACTCTGTCGCACTGGAAGCGGATGATGCTGGTCCTGTTCCTGTCTGTGGTTCCAGGACAAACCTGGCCTCCGCTGTAACGCAGCTCCAGGACATTTCCATCCCAAACCGGGCCAGACTCCACGTGTCCTAAACTTACATACTCTGCTCCATCCTTCATACAGGCGGCGGCATCAGAAGGACACTTCCAGGATCCTGTGGGATCAGGGTTTTTAGTTTGGACAAGATGTGGCATCATGGCGGGTGTGAGCGTGCATGCTGACCTCCCTGCTGGACCAACGAACGACACACGTTGATGTAAAACTGCCCTTTGGTTCCTGAGGAAGTCTCCGCCTCCCAATTACGAGAGTCAAGAGCCAGAGGTGAAAGATCGTAGGAAAGACCCTGTGAACTCCTAGACACAGAAAAAAAATCCCATTTTTATATTTTCACGTGATTCAAATATTTTATTTCACTTCTTCTTTTGGCATTTCCCTTCAGGGGGCGCCACAGCAAGTCAGGTTCAGGTTCTTCCATCTAACCCTATCTGCTGCATCTTCTTCAGTCACACCAACTATCTTCATGTCTTCCTTCACTGTATCCATGAACCTCCTCTTTGGTCTTCCTCTAGTCCCCTTTCCTGGTGGTTCCAAACCCAGCATCCTTCTTCTGATGTACTCTCTCTCCTCTGCAAATGTTCAAACCATCTCAGTCTGGCCTCTCTGACTTTAAAACCTCTAACATGTGCTGTTCCTCTGATCCTGTCCATCCTGGTCACTCCCAGAGAGATCCTCAGCATCTTCATCTCTGCTACAAACATCTCTGTTTCTTGTCTTAATAAATCAAATTGATACCAAATCATAAATTAGATCTTATTAAAGGTTATTATTCTTAAATTTTAAATATATTTGTGGTGCATTTCAGTAATAATTGATAAGGAACACCACATTCAATTAATCAATTAATTTAACAAAATAACAGACAGATTAATTCATTATTATAGCTATAATCTAATTAATTTCTTTCTAAAAAGAATTGATTTTAGAGATGCTGAATGTGGGTCACCTGAAAGAGCAGCTGGTAGATCGAACAGGGATGCAGGCCAGGGCAGTGGGCCAGCTGAACAGGTACGTGCAGTCTGGGGTCTCCTTAATGAACTCTGGCACCCCCTGAAATGCACAAACAGCTGTGATCGTCACTGTTCCAGCACAATAAAAAGAATCCTATTGAAAACGTATTTAAGTGTGCGTCATGCTTGCAGTTCACATTAAATTACGTGAGACAATAGTAAAAGTTTTTCAGGCTGAGAAGGTGGAAATTTTACTGGTTTCAACTTCCAACCAGAAATAATTTTCAACCTGATAGAAGAGACCCGAGAACTGGTTTCAGATCGACCAACCTGAGTTTGTCCAACCCCTAAGGAGGACGAGCTAACACCAACAAACCTGTAAACAACTTGGTTTTTTTTATAGGGTATGTAACTTGTTTGGTTACCAAACACAAGGTTGGGGTGGGTTTGAGTTAACCTCTGTAGTTGTCCAACTGCCATAAACCGAAACCGACAAACCACAGAGATGCCAAGTTTTTGGCCTCTTAAAGAGGGAGATTTTGAGGCGGGGCTATGACATGACGTCACCTCCATCAATGGACAACACCCACCATGACAGTTGGCGTAAAACAAACCATTTGAAACATGAGAAAGCAGCTGGTAAATTGTGCATCTTCCGTGTGTTACCACCAAGCGTTATGTATCAGTATGAAGAGGAATTACCACCAGGAATACACCCATGTACTGCTTGGTCACGCTTTGTTTTGCGGCTCACGCACATAAGCTGCCACATGATCAAAGTTCCCGAATGTCCGACTTCTTCCATATGTTTACCAAAAACAATACTGGCAATAGACCATGCAGATTGCTGCAGCAGGAGATGCCATGCACTTAGCCTCATTATATTTTATCATATTCATGGAATGCACTAGAGTGTTCATCATACAGGAGTTTTATTAGCCTTGGCGGGTGAGCGGGAGACGTGGCATGTCTGAAACCAGCTGGGCGCTTCCCTATACCACACGTAGTAATAGACCAGCATATAGCCCAGTGCAGCTTACCGGGTGTCGGTCTGGGTGGCAGGAAAAGTAGATCTCCGTGGATCGATGGTAGATTTTGTGGCAAATTTCTCCATCAGTGTAATTCAAGAGGATTTGATCGCCGAGAAAAGTCACGAGCTGGTTTGCTTTTCCTAAACACACAGAAAAATAAACATAATTAGATACATCTTTTTTTTGTTTAAACTTTGTTTTCAAAAGTTGTGACATGAATTCAACATGAAACCCCGATGGCGTCTCACACACCCATAAGCAGTCATTTAAATGTACTTCAGGGCAGTAATCCCCAACCCCGGGGTCAAAGCTGGGTTCCAGCCCGGGTTTTTTTTTTTTTTTTTTGCCTTTCTAGAATAAAGTCTAATTACACATCCACTACAGTAGTTGGCAGTGGCGCTCTCATTGTCAGAGTGTGTGCAGGGAGTATTAGAATCAGAAAATACTTTAATGATCCCACACATGAGAAATTTGTCACAGCAACAACTTTCTGTCTGTTGAGTGAGTCGTTGCAGAGCCCGGTCACGTAGGGAAAGAAAGACCTCTGGTAACGAGATGTTCTCGAGCGGAGCTGTCTGAGCCTCTTGGAGAAGGAGCTCCGCTGTTCGTCCAGGAGTGGGTAGAGAGGATGGTCATGATTGTCCATGATGGATAAAAGTTTGTTCAGTGACCTCCTCTCCACCACTGCCTCAAGTGAGTCCTGTTTGCTGCCAATAACAGAGCCAGCCAGTCTGATTAGTTTATTCAGTCTGTTGCTGCTCCCCCAGCAGACGACAGAAGAACAAGGAGATGGCCACCACAGACTGGTAGAAGATATCCAGGATCTTGCTGCACACATTGTAGGACTACACCATTAAGGACACCATTAGCTCTATGGTGTCAGGATTATTTTGCACTGAGCAGGCAAAAAGAAGTGAGTAAACAAACCTTTAAGAGACAACATAGAGAAATCTTAGACTGGGATGTAAAGAAAGGCAGGGAGATGAAATAACTCTGATTACATGGGAGATGAGAAAAGAATGGTGGTGATTACTATGTCCCTTGAAGAAATTACACCCCAATCACCCTGAGAACATTCATCAAAAAATGATCTCTCTTTATGAAAGCTACTTTACTAAACCACCGCTTTAATACATACCAGCGATCTTGTGGTTGTTTCCATCCACCTGGCAGGACGACACGGTGTCAGTGTCCTGGTGCGTGCACACGTCTTTCTGCAGCGCGCCGCAGACAGATAGGTGGTAGGTGTACTTCCCACTCGGCACCGGAAAGTCTCTTCCTTTCAGAGAGCTGAAGTCAAACAGGTGGCCGCTCTTCGGATCGCTCACCTGACAGTTATCACCTGTAGAAAAAAAATAGAGGAAACTCAGATGGTTTGTTCAGGCTTGCCTACAATTTTATCGATACGACTACCGTATTTTCCGGTCTATAAAGTGCACCTGAGTATAAGCTACACCTACTACATTTTTAAAGGAAAACACACCTGTTTCTAAGCTGCAGGAGCCCACATTGAAACATGAGATCTTTACACAGAAAGACTGGGCACAGAAAGAGTTTTCAAAGTTTTGATAACATAACTTTTCTTTCTTTAATGCTGCAGTAACACAGCATCACCACGGCAACGTCTCACATTCTAAACGTCTCACTATTAATACCAATGTTCCAAGCAGCAGCTCTGCTTCCTTCTTTATCAGCAGCTCCATTACTTTTAACTTAAAAACTGCATAATTTCTTCTAGAATTTTCCATGAGAATGTGTTTAAGTTTTAATCTAAATGGCAAAAAATTACAACGAAGATCAAACTGTAAGGAGGAAATAATGAGTTGTATTTCCAGTCTTTTATTGTGATAAGTTTAGAACAGGAAGTGGTGGATGGTAGTGATGTTCAGACAGTGGATTGTTCCTTGTTGTTCTTCCTGCTTCCATCAATCTCTGCAAATAAAAACGTACCTTTTCTGCTCAAGCGCCAATACCGGCTGTTAGAAAAATTCATATCACCGTCCTTTTAAGGCCAAAATAAATTATTCATAGATGATGTTGAGATAGAGTGTGTAAATGAAATTAAGTTTTTAGGAATCATGATACAAAAAAACTTGAGTTAGAAAAGTCATATAAATTTTATAAAAGCGAAACTATGCAAGACGTTAGCAATTATTACCAAAGCTAAAGATTTCCTAAACGAAAAAAACACTTTATATTTTGTACTGCTCCCTGTTTCTTCCTTACATCACGTACGGTTCCGAGGTGAGGGGCAACACATATCAAACAAATACCACTCCAATTACCATCATTCAAAAAAGAGCAATAAGAACTGTAAGTAAAGCCAATTACAGGGCACATACAAACCAACTGTTTATTAACAAAAAGGCCTTAAAATTTAAGGATTTGGTTCAAATAAAAACTGCACAAATCATGTTTGTAAATAAACAATAATAATCTACCCAATTCTATTCAAAACTTTTTTCATAAGAGGGATGCTGTGTATAATTTCAGAGGATGTAATGTGTTTAAAAAGATGGCAATAAGAACAAATGTAAAACAACATTGTATTTCATGTATTGGTGTAAATCTTTGGAACAACCTGGATCAACATTTAAAAGAATGTAAAACACTTAAACAGTTCAACACTTTATATAAAAAAAAATATTATCAAATCATACGAAGAAAAAGAGCTCTAAAGATGGACACTTTTATTTCATGTAAATTACTGTACATGTGGATTTTTTTGTTGTTGTTGTTGTTAAAGAGTCAGCAGCTTAATTACATATAGTTTGGATGAGTTAGGGGCAGGCATCATAAGCTTTGGCTTCAGACTGCTCCTTTCCAGGCCTCATACATATTGTTTGCTTTTGTTTTGTACTGTAAGAAAATGTTTAAATGTCTGGGAAAAATAAACTACTAAAACTACTAGAAAAATTCACAAAAAGCTAGATCACTGCATAAGTCGCAGGGTTGAACGCACGTGGCCCAAACCGGAAATGACGGTAATGGTAAAACAATCATAACTTTTAGAACAATTATCTGTTCTACCTATTTAACTGTCAAACTGTAAAGTTGTGGATAAAATTAGTACCGGGGATTAATAAGTCCCAATTGAAAGTAATTGTCTTGGTATTTTAAATGTGTTTCTTTAGCAATCATATTGTTAAGAAACGGTTAAGGCTGAAACTTTTCGGTCTAGGACAGCAGTCGGCAACCCGCGGCTCCGGCTGCTCATGCGGCTCTTTCATCCTTATAATGCGGCTCTGATTTTTTTTTTCCTCTCTTCTCCCTCTGGATATTTTTCAGCAAAGGCTCTGTGTGTATTGTTAAAATGTCTTGCGACATTTGACCGTTTATTGTTAGCCAGTTTTTCTCCACAAATTAGGCATACTGGTAGGCCACTCTCGCACGAGGTAAATGCAAATGAATCTGCCCAGGCATCATTGAATGTTCTATTTTCTTGAGATATTTTTCTTTTCTTACATTTCTCCTTTGGCTTTGCCGGGGTTGAAAGTCGCTCAAAATAGATGGCGTTTCAGCGGGTATACCAGCTTCCGCAGTGTGACGTCTATTTTGAGCGGTGAAAAAATAATATCAAATAATTTAATTAATATTTTAATATTTCAAGATTACAATAATCTTCAAATTTAGAAATAAAATAATATAAAAACTAACACAAATAAAACACACTTCAATTAAATACAAAAAAAAAATTTTTAGTAATTTATTTTCCCAAGCGGCTTGGGAAAATAAATTACTAAAAATTTTTTTTAGTAATTTTCATTGTTTAGTGACACAGTGCTTTTTACCCCAATTTATTTTATATATTCAGGTCAAGGCTCCGCTGCATACTTTGAAAGCCAAAGGCGATATAAGGATGACGGCTCACGGATTTTTCCCTTTTGTTTGCTGCATGCACAATTTAAATTCAGCTTTTTAATTTATTCGAAAGAGACATTCAGACATTATTATTTTTTCAAGAATTCAAAATGTATTCATTACATCGGTAAAATTTAATTTTCTCCGTAGCACTTCATAAGACATACCACACTATAGTTGTTTATACAAAGTGTAAAGGTAAGAAAAAGCAATATATCATTTTAGATAAGATAAATGGATATAAGGATGACGCCTCATGGCATTTTTCTGCTTTCGTTTGCTACATGGACAATTTAAATTCAGCTTTTTAATTTATTTGAAAGAGACATTCATTGTTATTATTTTTTAAGAATTCAAAATGTTCAAAATGTGTTCATTAAATGAATACAATGTAATTTTCTCTGTAGCACGTGGATTTCATAAGAAACATGCTGCGGTAAAGTAGTAGAAGTTTTTTTTTTTTTCATTTTAGATGTGCGGCTCCCAGTGTTTTCTTTTCCGTGGAAACCGGGTTCAAATGGCTCTTTCGGTGTCAAAGGTTGCCGACCGCTGGTCTAGGATAAATAGCTGAGGTTACACTGGGTTTCTGTGCCTCGTCTTTACCATCGACCAAATAATGATTGCTACCTTTAGACTTCCTGATGGCACAGGCCTCTGACGTCCTCCAGATGAAGACATATTCACAGCCATCTTGACGGTCAAACATGGGAGAGCCCTGAAAAATATTTAATTTTCGTTAATTAAGAATTTCAGAGAAAGTAAACAGTAGAATGTTGGGATTTGGACCAGCGCTAATAAAATCCTACCGGGTTGTCGTCACATTGGAAAAGGATGCGTGTGGAATAGCGAGAGGACGTTCCACATGTATCTCCGTTCTGGTAGACGATGCTCACCGAGCCGTCCTCTGCCACCTGTGGGCTGGACTGCACGTAGCCCAGGTTGTAGCTTTTCCCATTGATCACACCGCAGGACCCCAGCGGACCAACTGTGGGAGGGTATGGAGTTAGTAGGGCAAACAACAATGGGATGTAATAAACAAACGCTCCTCATGTTGGAGCCACAATGAAACGTCTCGCTTTTTTTGATTGCTTGGTTGTTTCTGCAACGTATAAAATTAAAAATGATCTATCATTTCACAAACAGTAACAAGAGGGCGCTCTAGCCTTACACACTAATATCTTCTACTCTGCAAGAATAAAAAACCTACAGAGTAAATATGAGTTTACAAAGACATTTGAGGCGCTTGTTGCCCACACACGCATATCACTAAGCTTCAGACTCGCATATGGCGGTCACACACCTCGCAATGCGTTTATTTTTCTGTCAGCGTGTCTTCTTGCTATTCAGTCTGTTCTAAACAATAGACGTTTTGTTGCTTTTATTTGTTTCTGGTGTAAAATTTGTTTTCTCCTGACCTGCACATTCCTTTAGGGTTGGGAGGGGTTTGCAGACGTTGATGTAAAAGCTGCGTGTTGCTCCAGAATCCGGGTCGATGGGGATCCACGGACTGTCGTCTCCGTTCCGGATTAGCCGGCTCAGATCGTATTCGTTTCCATGTTCATCTGGGAAGAGAAGTGTAAGCTTATTCATTCCAATTTACGAATATACGAGATAGTGTAAACACCACCAGAGACTGAATGTAATTCCTCTAATTACTTTTAAAAGAGACAATGAGATTCTCTGTGATTCTAAATTTATTTTTTTTCGAGTTCTTCTACTCGATAATTCGAGTAGACCAATAGACCGGCCATGTTGTTTGGTCTAGAGACAGTGGCATTGAAGAAAAGACAGGAAACAGAGATGGAGGTAGCAGAGATGAAGATGCTGAGGAGTGCTGGGAGTGACCAGGATGGACAGGATCAGAGGAACAGCACATGTTAGAGGTTTTAAAGTCAGAGAGGTCAGACTGAGATGGTTTGGACATGTGCAGAGGAGAGAGAGAGGACATCAGAAGAAGGATGCTGGATTTGGAACCACCAGGAAAGAGGACTAGAGGAAGACCAAAGAGGAGGTTCATGGATACAGTGAAGGAAGACATGAAGATAGTTGGTGTGACTGAAGAGGATGCAGGAGATAGGGTTAGATGGAAGAAACTGACTTAATGTGGCGACCCCTGAAGGGAAATGAGGAAAGAAGAAGAAGATCGACGACTTCTACTGATTTTGATAACCAGTAAAAAATCAGTAGTGGGTCAACTTTTTTTTTTTATTTGTACAAAATTACCAGCAAAATGTCTCATTTAACATCTCCGTGGCGACCAAAATCAACACAAACTATTCTGGTGCATGAAAGTTTATAAAAATGAATTGGACCAAGAAAGTCATAACAGCCGGTGTCCTGACGAGATCTGCGACTTTGTGCTTCTGCACATGCCCAGAACACATCATCCACCTCTCCTTCCATCCCTCCCAGAACACGTCACCAACCTCCCCCTCCCTTCCAGATGATCTAAACATCGAGACGACATGGCATGACGCTAACTTCTATTGGAATTAGCGTTTTTTCGCACCTGCTCTGTGTCTTTTGTACTAAAATTCTATCATTTTAAACGTACAAGTAAGTGTTTTTTATTTGTTTAGTGTATATTATTTTTAGGTACAGTGACCAGTTGTTCACTTGCGGTTGTTTAGATCTGCGACTGGCCGCAGATTTTGTCAGTACACTGAGATGTTAAGTTAAGACTAGAATTAGTCAAATCTAGATTAAAGTCTGGAAATCCAAAATCCTGATATTAAAATCCAGAATAAAATAAAAAGTTATAAAATTCAAACTGAAGAAAAAAAAATACACAAAAACATTAGTTAATTTCAAAATTTACTTGGTAAAATTTACCTTAAAGTGAATAAAATTTGAAATCAGAAATGACTGGATTATTTTAGTGTGTGTTTGTTTGTACCAGAGATCCTGCAGTCCACCGGAGCAGGAACACACACCAGCGCAGTAGAAAACTCGATGAGAACATCCCGGACGGTGTGTCCTCCTAAAGTGCTCATGTCTTCATGCAGACGGAGGATTTCACCGGGATGGGAGTGAGGGTTACACACCAAATTCACCGTGAAGGTGTCCCTGGTGGCTGAAGGAGGGGGAAACACAACTTAATATCACAAAATATGGATGAAGTATCAAATTATAATTCTTATATTTTATTTTTTAACAAGCTCTTTCACAACAATAGTAAAATGAAAACCATGGAAACTTGTTTTTGGTGGCAGTCTAAGATCCTGTTAATGATTCACTGGAGCTTTCAAACATTGTTGCCACGGTAACCCACCGTACGCCTAGCGGAGAGCCAACTGTCGTGTGTTCCACTAACGGCTGTTCCAGCTCTATTCCACCCAGCGGCTGTCCAGATCCACCCAACCTAGCAGCTGTTCTGAAGTCGTTTGGAGCTCTCTCAGACTGTTTGGAGCTACCGGACACATGAATTTCCCCAGTATGGGATTAATAAAGTATTCAGTGTCTGTATTTACCAGCTGAAAACGGCCGGACCAATCAGTTGGCTGTTCAGAGTCAGAGTAAAATCATAGAAAGACAAAGCAAAACAAAAATGGAAGCAAACTCTCAGCTTTTTGCAAAGCAATTTGATATCAATAACTTGTGCGGCCCTTTGAGAGAAACATGAACATTTTATTCGTCTTGTATTTACCTGAAGGATTGTCCAGTGGTCCCTTATATGTCAGCTTAAAGATGCCATCAGTGGAGTACTGGACGGTCCGCTCCACGCCCACCGGGCTGACGACCTGGCCGTTATCCAGCATGCAGCCAGACATCCCTGTTCCACATTCTGGAGCGTCAGCGCAGATGTTCACCTGGAGAGGAGAAGGCAGAGAAATAGAGATTAGAAAGAGATTCAAACCAAGAAGCATAATTCCTTAATCCCATAAACAAGAACGAAGGAGTGTATAAACACTGCTGTGGCCTTTTCTGACTCTCTTTCTGGTAAATTACTGGTTGATTTTACCCTCACCATGGTAACCAGAATCTACAATCCTATCCTCCCCATGGTAACCAAGATCTACGTTCCTACCCTCACCATGGTAACCGAGATGTACGTTACTACCCTCACGATGGTAACCAGGATCTACGTTCCTACCCTCACCATGGTAACCAGGATCTACGTTCCTACCCTCACCATGGTAACCAGGATCTACGTTCCTACCCTCACCATGGTAACCGGAATCTACATTTCTACCCTCACCAAGGTAACCAGGATCTATGTTCCTACCCTCACCATGGTAACCGTAATCTACATTCCTACCCTCACCAAGGTAACCAGGATCTACATTCCTTCCCTCATCATGGTAACCAATATCTACGTTCCTACCCTCACCATGGTAACCAGGATGTATGTTCCTACCCTCACCATGGTAACCAGGATCTACGTTTCTACCCTCACCATGGTAACCAGGATGTATGTTCCTACCCTCACCATGGTAACGAGGATCTACGTTCCTACCCTCACCATGGTAACCAAGATTTACGTTCCTACCTTCACCATGGTAACCAGGATCTACGTTCCTACCCTCACCATGGTAACCAAGATCTACGTTCCTACACTCACCATGGTAACCAGGATCTACGTTCCTATTCTCAACATAGTAACCAGTTGTGAGTGGTGACCGAAAGAACAAGATCATGGATACAAGCGGCTAAAATAAACTTCATCCACAGAGCGGCTGGGCTCTCACTCAGAGAAAGAGGGCGGAACTCTGCCATCTGGGAGGAGCTTGAAATCGGACTATTGCTCCTACAGGTCAAGAGAAGCCAGATGGAGTGGTTGGAGCATCTGGATAAGATGCCAAACTAGCTGGTAAGGTGTTCAGTCCCACCGGGAGGGAAACCAGAGACAGACCCTGGGTCTGCAGGAGAGACTATGTCCGACAGTTGGACAGGGAACACCTCGGGATCCGTACTGGTGAGCTGGAGGATGCAGCTGGGGTGAGAGTAGCCTGGGTTTATCCAGAAGGGTTTTTTAGACTGTCGTCCACCAGGACCCATCGGCAACATTTTTATGGGTAACAAATGTCTCGTAACAGAGTAAAATATACCGATTTATTCATCTAATTGATTAAATGATTAAATAAAATGTATTTTAATGTTTCTCACCACATATTCTTTGCCGTTTGCTTTGTTCTTGTATCCGGTTTTAGAAGCTAAAAGCCGAAGATCGTATTCAAATCCTGTGTTTGGATCGACCACTGAACAGTTCTGTGAGACGTTAAAAAAAGAACAGAAATATTTCAAACACAAATTTCTTTTATTAAATATAACTTTGTGATTAAAGTGGATTATCTCACGTTACTGCGGGTGGTCTGGATGGCACAGGCCGCCCGGGTCTCCCACATAAAACTGGTTGTACAGTTCTGGTTCATGAGGAAACGTGGTCCCTGAGACTGGAGGAGAAACAGGGTCACATTGCAGATACATTGATGGGTTTAGGGGGTTTGAGTTCCCAGGTTTCCTCACCGTGGTTCCTCTTGAACAGACCAAGTGAATGTGAGTGGTGTAGGACAGCTGCTGACCCTCGGACTCGCACAGCGATCCGTCTGTGAACTCCAACAGCAGGCGGTCCCGTCCCTCTATGATGGGTCCTCGCTTGGAAACCCCCATGTTACTAACCGAGACCACCTCCTTTGGAGAACCCTGAGAAAAACACACTGATCTTCATTTACAGGCTAAAGAATGAAGGTTTTTCTTCAATAGTGATGCAACAGATCATCTTTAATCCATCAGCATCCAGCCACCCAAGATGTTTCTTCCTGATGTGGAGAATCAGCTCTACCCATTTCCCCTTCACCCAATCACACCTCATTCAAGCTGCTCGCCCCATTTCTGACCTGATCAGTGATGTACTTCATCTCGCAGACGGACGCATCGCGGTCACAGCCTTGAACCGGGTTGATAGGCCGACAGATGTTGATGTAATATTTTTTCCGGTTGGACGTGTCTGACAAGTCCATTGCCTGCCAGTTTTTGGAGGATGTTGGATGAGAAAGGCTGAAGATGGAAGGTGAAGAGGAGGGAAACAGATTGTTGAACACAAACACTGAAAGCTTTTATGATTCCTCTTAGAGCTAAAAACACGTTGTTTAGAAGTGTAACTTCAAAATAATACCGTAAATTCCGGACTATAAGCCGCTACTTTTTCCCCAAACTTTCAACCCTGCGGCTTATTCAGTGATGCGGCCAATTTATGTAATTTTTCTAACGGCCGCCAGCGGCGCTCGAGTAGAAAAGGTAAGATTTAGACCGGTGGAATATACATGCGTCGAGGAAGACTGCAACTTCTTGTCTTGTACATAAATTAAATTAGCGTGAACATACCCTCATCATGGAAAATGCAAAAAGAAAGGCATATGACGCAGCTTTCAAGCTAAAAGCAATCGAGCAGTCCGATAAAGAAGGAAACAGAGCTGCTGCACGTAGATGAGGACGGCTTACCGTGATTTTTTACAAGTATTCTTTTACCAGACTTGTTTACTGTGTTGCTAGCGTGTTGCTAGCATGTTGCTACCATTAACTGCCCTGTCACAGGCACCGTTTGGGATGAAAGTTATATTATTATTAAAACTTTGAAAACTCTCTCGGTGTACCGTCTTTCTTTGTAAATATGTGTAACCCATGTATAATATGTACTTACAACTGTATATTTTTGTAATGTATTTATTAGTATTTATTTTAGACACTTACTGATATGTTTTGCACGGGTGAATGAAAAAGGAGGGGCGGAACAAACGCGGGGTGACGGGTTTAAGTGGGGACCGGTAACGGTGAGGGACAGACAAAAAAAAAGGTGAAGAGGGGGTAAAAAGTTGGTTAAAGAAAAACCCACCTGTTTGTGGACGCAGCAGACAATAGTGGATATATATTTTTCTCTCCCTTACTTTTGGAAATATACACTTTTTTTCTTTGGATTACTTTAAATGGGACCCGGACTCTGCAGGCCTGCATCAAACCTTAAGTATCATTTTCCGTTCATTTTGCCGGCTGTGATTTTTGGACTGTGGACTTTAATGAAGGACATTTAGTTTCATTCGCGGGACTTGAAGTCGGGTTTGGGTTAATTTTGTGTTACATGTTTTAATGTGGGCACATGCGGCTTATATACAGGTGCGGCTTGTGTATGTACAAAATTGGTTTTCCTCTTAAAATGTGGCGGGTGCGGCTTATAATCAGGTGCGCTCTATAAGCCGGAAATTACGGTAGATTGAATCTATAAATTGCACACCTCTAGTTCTTCTTATATGTTTGTAGGTGGAAACCGTACCTGGATATGTCATACTGGTCCAGAGTGTTGGGGTCTGTCACAATGCATTCATGGGGTCTTTCCGGGCAGGCGTAAGATGTGTACCAGTGGAAATTATAGATGTAGTTATCCTCTATCTATTAACATAAAAAACACATTAGAATAGAAGGAACGGTGCCGAATAGAAAGACGAAAAGAGGGAAGATTTACCTGGAATTCAGGTTGCCCAGGTCCAGCTTTGGGGTCACAGAGGAACGAGATGAGCGTGGATCTGAGCGTGTGCTGCTTGTTGTTATACTGGGAGCCGTTGCTGTAGGTCAGCTGGATCAAACCGTCGTAGTACGATAGGCGCGAGTTGGCCACGCCAAGACTCCAAAAGCTAAAGAAGAAAGACCAAAGACTCAGAAAGGAGGATGTTTGTGAGGTATTCGGATGGTTTAGTCTGACCTCTTTTCCACTTGGCACGCTCCAGCCGTCTCAGGACAATTGCCTTTGCTAACAGGAGCACAGACATTGATGAAGTAGTCGTAGCCACCGCTGCTCATGTTGTAGTACTCGCCCGGCTGTTTGGTTAGAGGTGACAGGTCAAAAGAAACCCCTGAAAAAAAATAAGAAGTTGAGCAATTTGAAGAGACGAGGACTCTGCTTCTTGGATACGAGGAATGCAGGATAGTTACAAAATATTCAATTTTCCTTTTACTTTTACCAATGCACTATATCCTGAACTAATGAAGAGATTATTACAAAACTGCCTATTGTTACTCAGTATAAACTATACATGAACTAATTAGGATTTCAAAGTTGTGTGACCAAAGTTTAAGCACGCTAAGGACAAAATCACAAAGTCCTGTCAATGCAAAAAATCAGAGGGATTTTATTGAAACTGCTCACAGTTACTCAGTACCAACTATGAATGAACTGAATTAGTTTTTAGGGTCATTCTCTGAACTTATCACAGATATATTTGGTTTATATAGAGCTTACTATACAATATCTCACAGATTAACAAGGGGATTTAAATTAAACCCCTTGTTTATTTTAAAGAAGGAGTTTAAAATAAACAAAGATAGGGTTTTATTACACATATTACAAGGTTTCCGAGTTATTTTAACAACAAAACAACAACCCTTTGTTGTTATTTTAACATGGTGTTAAAGTTCCTTAAAACAGATAGTATTTGAACTGATTGTTTTTTAAAGTCAGGTAACCAAAACAAATTTTTACAGTGATCTCCACAAAGCGTGGAGCTGTTTTGAACCTTAGACTGATTGGAGTGACCGGACGCACAAATTTCTCCAGTAGGGTAATAACAAAGTATTCTGAATCTGAATTCGTTGGCTGTTCAGAGTCATGCAGAGATGCCGTATCTCTAAAAAAATTGCATCTCATTACAATCAGCTAATGACTGTTATGAATATCATTTAAATATCAGTAGATCGTGCCGCCTTAATAGACGCCTTTTTAAATCTGATAATCTTCTAGCTTAACAAATAAGCTGTTTCCTTCAAAACAAACTTTCTGAACACTGTCTTTAGATTGAAAATAAAAATTTAAAGAGAGCACAACGTGGCGCCAGCCTGGCAACTTCTAGAAATTGGTCGTACCTGTCTGGGGGTCCTCCACTTTGCAGTTGTCTCCCTGAGTCTTGGACAGGACGCAGGCTGCAGCAGTGAACCACTCCATCTCATACACACACTGGTCTGCTGAGACGCTCCGGAGCACAGGCGCACTCTCCAGATCTCCTGAACGACAGTAAAAAAATAAACAGCATGAAGGAAAATCTAGTGTAAGGATTGGTGACCTTTAAAACCCAAAAACATTTAGATCTAGTTTCCCATAAGAAATAAAAACACCGAATGATCACTTTGTTTTTGACTAATGTAGATTTTCTTCCTCAGAACTTTGGAAAAAATAATCAGATAAAACTTTATTCTTACTGAAGATTTTTTTTAACCATATTTGCATCTTATATGTTTTTTATAGCACTTGTTAGAGGTTTTAGATCAACAGACCAGAGCAATGGAGAGTGTGGAAAAGAGGTGAAGAAGCGTGTGCAGGCAGGCTGGAACGAGTGGAGAAAAGTATCACGTGTGATGTGTGACAGAAGAGTTTCAGCTAAAATGAAAGGAAAAGTGTAGAAAACCGTGGTGAGAGCGGCCATGCTGATTGGTCTAGAGACAGTGGCACTGAGGAAAAGACAGGAAACAGAAATGGAGGTAGCATAGATGAAGATGCTGAGGCAGCAGCCTCAGACTGGAAGCCCAGGCTTATCTCACCCCGGCTGCATCTCCCAGCTCACCCATAAAAATGATCTAACATATTGCAGATATTTTCTGCGGGTAGGGATCTGTTACCTGGTTTGCATTTCAGGGTAAGAATAGTTTGAATCCTGGTCTTCTTGCTACAGATGTCTCCATCCGTGTAAACAAGTCTGATGTCATTTCCCACTTTGGTTTTCTGAGGCGATGATAGGAAACTGCCCAGATTTACATGTCGATCCTTATCTGCATCACAGAAACGTAATGAAAAACAGGACGTATGTTTGAGTTTTTAAATCTTTCCTGATTCTGCACTTACCCAAAGCACAGATGGCAGCGCCGTCCGGGCAGCCAGCAGCTTCTCCGCTTTGAAGAACTTTATGGCAGATGTTTAGGTAGTAACGCTGACCGGGTTTTATCGATTTGGCGTCAACTGCCTCCCAGTTTTCTGACCCTAAACATAACAAAAACACTCTGAGCAAAAAAAATGAAGAAAAAATGCAGCAGTGAAGGAGGACAAGTTTTTTAACTCTCCAAATGAAGTGTTTGTATTGTTTCTTGTTTTATGTCCGCACCCAGAATGTAGACGAATCTTTATGCACTTGGACTGTCCAAAAGTTTGTTTATGCCTCCGTAACAAATGTTTGCAGGTAAAATCTGGCAAATAGACCATTTATATTGAAAAAAAGCCCCTCTTATCTATCCAAGAAACGTCATGAAACGATGATTCACACCTTTAGTTTTTCACATTTTGAATCTAATGCACTCCACGCATGTTCATCACAGCAGATTTTGTTCAAACTCCAGCTAATTCAAAACAAGAATGAGAGATAGTAGAAAAAGTTTCAAAAAAGTCTTCTGGACAGTTAAATTCTTGATCGAGACGTTTCGACTTCCATCCGGAAATCATTTTCAATCTGATTGAAATGGACTGAAAACTGGATCTATTTATACTAACCTGAGTAAAAGGTAAAAAAATAATAAGAAGGGCTCGACCAATGAGCCTGTGTTACCTATGATGGCCGTGAATGGCTCCTATTGTAGCCACAGACCAGTAAACGATCCCTATTATAAAAATGCTAAAAGCCTAGTGAATAGAAATTCCTGCTAACGAGAGGCGTGAAACTGGGTCACGAGGTGTCATCTTTAGTACATGGCTTAAAAAGGCTGCTGTACTGTAAATACGGGCAAAATGTATCTAACGCCTCCACTCCGAAGAGAAGCCTCACAGAAGAGAAGCCTCAAGTAGTCCACAGTCTGCTGTACATCTGCATCTTAAATCCACTAAACACACTTTTGAGGACAGCGAGGTGAAGATTCTAAGTAGAGAGAAAGGATGGTTTGAAAGAGGGGTGAAGGAAGAAGCCATCTTTGTGATGAAAGAGAGTCCCTCACTGAATCGGAGTGGAGGCGTTAGATACATTCTGCCCGGTATTTACAGCAGCCTTTACTAGCAGCCTTGGACTAAAGATGACACCTCGTGACCCAGTTCCACGCCTCTTGTTAGCAGGAATTTCTATTCACTAGGCTTTTAGCATTTTATAATAGGGTCGTTTACTGGTCTGTGGCTACAATAGGAGCCATTCACGGCCATCATAGGTAACACAGGCTCATTGGTCGAGCCCTTCTTACTATTTTTTTACCTTTTACTCAGGTTAGTATAAATAGATCCAGTTTTCAGTCCATTTCATTCAGATTGAAAATGATTTCCGGATGGAAGTCGAAACGTCTCGATCAAGAATTAAACTGTCCAGAAGACTTTTTTGAAACTTTTTTTCTACTATGGATCACTCCTGGATGAATGAGGGACTACACGGACTAGAATGAGAGATCACATTACTCCAGTTCTGGCAGCCATGTAGTTTTAGAACAGATTTTAACGATCGTTTTTAAAGCACATTGTGGACTGCTCCCCCAAAACTACTTCTTCTTTCGGCATTTCCTTTCAGGGGTCGCCACAGCAAGTCAGTTTCTTCCATCTAACCCTATCTGCTGCATCCTCTTCGGTCACACCAACTATCTTCATGTCTTCCTTCACTGTATCCATGAACTGTTTCCTTCGCAGAGTAAACTCAAAATAATTGGTAACAATAATAAAATCTTTATATAGAATTATTTTTTTTAACCACTTCAGCTCTGGCTTTAAAAGAATTCTCATTAACTAACCAGGGTTTCGTGTGAGAGGCGAAAGGTCGTAACGTTTTTTGCCATCTGTGACTGTACACAGCAGATCTTCCTTCTCTTTCACGCAGGCGAACGCTGTCTCCCAGTTGAAATAATAAGTACAATCCGTCTCTCCGGCGAACATCGGGTTCCCTCGGCCACCATAAGCTGAAAAAAAAAGAAAAGTTGGAAAGGTGAAGTTAAGTTAGGATATTTATCCATTTTAGCTTCAGAATTAAAATTCCTTCTCCCACCACCAGGAGGCAGCAGAGTGATATTTCTTACATGCGTTCTTGTTACACTGGAAATTGATGATGGTCATTCTCTGGAAACCACTGGAACACCTTTCACCTTGTGGGTAAATCAGAGTCAGATCCCCATCTGAATACCTGTGAAGATGAAGAGAACAGCGAGGGAGGAGAAGATTAGTTTCTATTCACTTAAAGACAAAAAACAACTGCTTAGATTAGAAGATCGACAGCAGAGCTCGGCAGTACAGCTGAAATTCCACAACGTTTTTCTAAATTATTCTTTTTTTTTTTTACGTTAAAAAATAAACGTTCCTACCCTCACCTATGGTCACCAGCTGTGGGTGGTGACCGAAAGAATGAGCTCGCGGGTACAAGCGGCCGAAATGAGCTTCCTCCGCAGGGTGGCTGGGCTCTCACTCAGAGATCGGGTGAGGAGCTCTGCCATCCGGGAGGAGCTCGGTGTCGAGCCGCTCCTCCTCCAGGTCGAGAGGAGCCAGATGAGGTGGTTCGGGCATCTGGTCAGGATGCCCCCCGAGGGCCTCGCGGGCGAGGTGTTTCGGGGACGTCCCACCAGGTGGAGACCAAGGGGCAGACCCCAGACCCGCTGGAGAGACTATGTCTCACAGCTGGCCGGGGAACGACTTGGGATCCTTCCAGGTGAGCTAGAGGATCCAGCCGGGGAGAGAGAGGCCTGGGCTGCCCGCTTGAGGCTGTTGCCCCCGCGATCCGACCCCGGAACGAGCGGAAGATGACGGAACAGAACGGAACTAAAAAAAAAGCATCATTTTTTGGTGCACACCGGTACGTGGCTCAGCGATTACAGACAGACAGATAAGTTAACAAATATGAGTCGACACCACGGTGTGGAACACCAGGCCTCTGCGTGACCTGTAATTTGTGACTTTGGTTCCATGACCTAGTCAGTTCATCTATAGTCATTACTGAGTAACTGTGGGCAGTTTTGTAAAAAAGTGTTACAGACACACAGACAGCCTGAGTGTTAGTTAAACAGATCTAACCTTAACGTCTGGTTCTGAAATTTTCCGGCCACTTTTTTCGTATCTCCAGACGTCTTAACCTGACAGGAAGAGATGTACGAGTCTTCTCCACATTCGAGGGTGGGGATTTTGCCGCACACATTCAGGTAGTAGTTGTAGCTATCCGCACCGTCGCTGGGACCAGAGTGGGCGATATACGGGGGATCCGTGGCTAGATGTAAACAATAACTCATTAATAAACAGAAAATCTGGATTGAATCAGTGGCGTGGTGCGATGAACCACTCACTGCTCAGGGTGAGGGGTGTGAGGTCGATGGAGATGTCATGCTGTTCACTGGTCAGTTTGCAGCTGTGGCTCTCCAGGTAATCTCTGTGGCATGCGTATTCCGTCACCCACTCCACCTCGTACCGACAGTTTGTACTGGCCAAAATCTTTGGGGGGCTGCCCTGTTAAAAACACAAAAACAGATTTATTACCAACTTCCAGTTTAATATGAAATACCGTATTTTCACGACCAAAAGGCGCACCGTATTAAAAGGCGCAGTCCAAATTTTGCATACTCTGTATTTAACACACACATAAGGCGCACCTGATGATAGGGCGCGGGTTTTATATACATATCCTCTACTACGTAAGTCCGCCTTACAACAACACACACACATACACCTGGACGCGCGCGCATACGCACACACACGTGCATATTTAAAAATAGATCGAGAGTAAAACTGAGTTTGGTTGGTTTTATTTAAATATTAGTTACAGTCGTCATAAAGTCATTTATCAAATCCATCCAAGTCCTCATCCTCTGGTTCAGAATCTAACAGCTGCTCTAAATCCAACCTCGCAGGTTCACTTTCCTCGCTGTCAGAGTCACTTTCTGAACCGTGCAGCTCCTCGAAAATGATGCCTGCTTTTGGGAAAGCTCGGACAACAGTGCCAGCAGACACGTTAGCCCGAGCATCTACAATCCACTGGCAAACTGTGGCGTAACTAGCCCGGCGCAGCTGATCGCCATCAGTTTAAACTGAGCTTCATAAGCGTGTCTCTTTTCCATTTTCAGTGTTGTTAAAACAGCAATGTTCTGCATAAAGCACACACCTGTTCTTTTATACATAATCCACGCCCACACTTCACCCTTTAAAGTTCTCATGTTTTCAACTGCGTCCACCTGATGGTTCTCTAATACGTCCGCAAATCACAAATCAGATAGGGCGCACCGCTCATTTTGAAGAAAATTTGAGACTTTTAGGTGTGCCTTATGGCCGTGAAATTACAGTAATAATATCTGTGTTGTCCAAGAGTTTGATTTGATTCAATCATAGAAAATTGACAAAAGTGTCACCTAACAACCAAACAATCAGATTTACAGATGTACCATGAACGCACCACCGTGTGACAACAGTGCTCTGTTTAGTTTCCTCAGCTCAGACATGGAGGAAGAAAGCAGAGACAGAGCTTTTCTTTTTAATCTTCTTCATTTTTCTCTAAACGTTACACGAACAAACAAGTCTGTTTTGTTATTATGTATTAAAACACTATGACTCGACATATTTGCAAAACAACTTTACTGTCATTTGTTTCAACTCGGGCTCAACGGATGGATTGCTCGGCTGATTGAATCAGCCGATGTAGCACCCTCGTTCTTTTTTATCTGTAATCGGCAACAATGTTGCATGTTGTTGCAAAGTATTTATAGTTTTTTTTTTTCTTTATTAATTTCAGCCTTTTAAAAACCCTGGTGAAGCAGGACTGCAGTGATACAACAAGATTTGATTTCAAGGTTTTTTAGCAGGTGTGAAAGATTGTTTTGAATTTCGAGTAAATAAACTAAACCAGTTTGGTTTGACCTGCTGGATTCTTTACAAAGCAGAAGCTCTCGTAAAGGAATTTGACCCTTAACAATTTAAAGTGACATAAAAGCAGGATTTACAAGTTTAACAGGGAAGTCAGCAAACAGGAACCGCAAGCAGACTTCAGCCACAAAACTCAGAAACCAGGAATGATTACTGACTCGAAAACTAACCCAAATAAAACCTACATTCCTGCTCAAAGTCCAAAACTACTCAGAGATTTTTTGCTTTTCTGTTGAAGCTAATTAATCTCACATTATCAGCTTGAGTTTGTCTTGATTTGACTAGATTACATCTAATAATCAAAATAACCAATGCTTTCTTTCATCATCAATTAGATGAGCAAGTTTTTTTTTCAAAACATATAGTCAGTGGCGCAGTCGTTAGCACGGTGACCTCACAGCAAGAAGGTTGGGGTTTCATTCACGGAGGACAAGGCTTGAATACTGGTCTTTCTGTGTGGAGTTTGCATGTTCTCCCCATGTATGCGCAGGTTTTCTCTTGGTACTCTGGTTTCCTTCCACTCAGGTTAATTGACTGCTGTGAAATTGCCCTTAGGGATGTGTGGTGACCTTGGGGTGTATCCTACCTCCAATCAGTTGGAATAGGCTCCTGCACCTCCACAGCCCTTTTGTGGAAAGCGATTCAGATATAACGTATTTTCACGACCATAAGACGCACATAGAAGTCTCAAGTTTTCTTCAAAATGAGCGGTGCGCCCTATGTGATTTGTGATTTCCGGACATATTAGAGAACCATGATGCGGACGCAGTTGAGAACGTGAGAGCGTTATAGGGTAAAGTGTGGGCGTGGATTGTGTATAAAAGAACAGGTGTGTTCTTTATGCAGAACATTGAAAATGGAAAAGAGACACGCTTATGAAGCTCAGTTTAAACTGATGGCAATCCGCTATGCGAAAAGACATAGGAATCGAGCTGCCGCAATTTAAAATTAACGAGTCGATGGTTCGTAAGTGGAGGAAGCTGGAAAACGAGCTGCGAGAGGTGAAGAAGACGCAGCTGCGTTTCCTTGGAAATAAGACGCAGCTGCGGCCAGAGGTTGGAGGAAAGACTCCAGCAGCGATGGTTGACCATAGAAGACCACACGAAGGGTAGAAGGCAGCGCCTGGCGAGTTATGCCACAGTTTGCCAGTGGGTTGTAGATGCTTGGGCTCATTTCCGCGGAGCTGAACAAAACAGAAAGTGACTCTGACAGCGAGGAAAGTGAACCTGCGAGGTTGGATTTAGAGCAGCAGTTAGATTCTGAAACAGAGGATGAGGACTTGGATGGATTTGATAAATGACTTTATGACGACTGTAACTAATATTTAAATAAAACCAACCAAACTCAGTTTTACTCCAGATCTATTTTTAAATACGCACAGCTGTGTGTGTTGTAAGGCGGACGAAGAAGAGGGTATGCACATATAGAAAACCAGGTGCGCCTAATGTGTGTGTTAAATACATAGCACGCGAAATTTGGACTGCACCTTTTAAATACGGTGCATCTTTTGGTCGTGAAAATACGGTAAATGAATATAAAGTCTGTTTATGGGACGATCTACAGAAAACATTGTCAGTTAAATTGAAGCAAAACTTTAAAGTTCTTCATTTGATCATAATAAAGACATTCATCACGAGGGCTACACATTATTTTTCCTGGTCCAGTATTTGGTGCTAACTGAGCACCAGGGTTACAGCTTGGCTCGCAGGACGGCTGAACAAAGAGCATCTCCTTTACAGATGAATTAAGAAAATCTTTCTTAGAAGAGGTGCACTGATGCATGTATTTGTTGGGGAGTCTCTCGGTGACGATGCGACCACCTACGTGTGTTTACCACATTCAAAAGCTGAGTTTAGGGCTGCAACTCTCAATGATTTTCAGTAATCAGTTAATCTAGTGATTAATGTGATCTCTCTGGGAGTGACCAGGATGGACAGGATCAGAGGAACAGCACATGTTAGAGGTTTTAAAGTCCGAGAGACCAGACTGAGATGGTTTGGACATGTGCAGAGGAGAGAGTACATCAGAAGAAGGATGCTGGGTTTGGAACCACCAGGAAAGAGGACTAGAGGAAGACCAAAGAGGAGGTTCATGGATACAGTGAAGGAAGACATGAAGATAGTTGGTGTGACTGAAGAGGATGCAGGAGATAGGGTTAGATGGAAGAAACTGACTTGCTGTGGAGACCCCTGAAGGGAAATGCTAAAAGAAGAATGTGTTCGATCAATCAGACGAGGGATATTTTCTATGCTTTTCTGTAATTATTTGATAAGACATTTATTTGTGTTTTATGTATGAATGAATAACATTTACTGGGAATTGAACAGTTTTCAGTTTGCTTTATGTTGATGATAAATGTTGTGTCAAGGCCGCCTCATGTTCGACATTTGTCACTATATTTGATTTGAGCCAAAACAAGTGGAAAAAAAATTAGAGTTTCCGTTCCGTCATCTGCCGCTTGTTCCAGGGTCGGGTCGTGGGGGCAACAGCCTCAAGCGGGCAGCCCAGGCCTCTCTCACCCCGGCTGCATCTTCTAGCTCACCTGGAAGGATCCCAAGTCGTTCCCCGGCCAGCTGTGAGACATAGTCTCTCCAGCGGATCCGGGGTCTGCCCCTTGGTCTCCTCCCGGTGGGACGTCCCCGAAACACCTCGCCCGCGAGGCGCTCGGGGGGCATCCTGACGAGATGCCCGAATCACCCCATCTGGCTCCTCTCGACCTGGAGGAGGAGCGGCTCGACACGAGCTTCTCCCGGATGGCAGAGCTCCTCACCCGATCTCTGAGTGAGAGCTCAGCCACCCTGCAGAGGAAGCTCATTTCGGCCGCTTATACCCACGATCTCATTCTTTTGGTCACCACCCACAGCTGGTTACCATGGTGAGGGTAGGAACGTAGATCCTGGTTACCATGGTGAGGGTAGGAATGTAGATCCTGGTTACCATGGTGAGGGTAGGAACGTAGATCCTGGTTACCATGGTGAGGGTAGGAACGTAGATCCTGGTTACCATGGTGAGGGTAGGACGTAGATCCTGGTTACCATGGTGAGGGTAGGAACATAGATCGACTTGTAAATCGAGAGCTTTGCTTTTCGGCTCAGCTCTCTCTTTACCACGACGGACCGATGCAGCGTCCTAATTATTGCTGATGCCGCACCGATCCGCCTGTCGACCTCCCGCTCCATCCTTCCCCCACTTGTGAACAAGACCCCGAGATACTTAAACTCCTCCACTTGGGGCAGGACCCTGTCTCTGACCCGAAAGGGGTATTCAACCCTTTTCCGGGCGAGGACCATAGTCTCGGATTTGGAGGCACTAATTCCCATCCCGGCCGCTTCACACTCGGCAGCAAATCGATCCAGAGAGAGCTGGAGATCACGCTCCGATGAAGCCAACAGGACCACATCATCCGCAAAAAGCAGAGATCCGATCTCTGAAATTAGAGGTCCATGTTTTAATTCTTTTTTTTTTTCTCATTAAGACTTACCGAATGCCGGCTTGATGGACAGGTGAATGTGATGTTGACAGCAGGATTGTGATCTCCACAAAAGTCTGGACGAGGTGAGTCAGAACTCACGTTATAATGCAACCTTAAACTAAAAAAAAACAAGACAAAAGCAGAATTTGGTCAATTTGTTTCTTCACATAATTCACTCCGTGAATAAGGGGTGTGATTATTATTTCAACAATTTCACATGCGTTTCTTTTCCCTAATCAGAGCGACGTACCTGTCTGAGGACACCAGCTCCAGAGGGCTGGAGGGAGACCCCATGTTAAAGGAGGCCTGATCAGTGACCAGACACGCTGCAGAATCTACATTACATGGCTTATCTTGGCGGTCTGAGAGAATCAAGAAAAACAGGAAGAAGTGTTTAAGACTTAGGAACATAATCAAGATTTTTTTTCATTTATTGTGTGTAAAATATGCCACTAATTCAAAGTAAAAGAGGAAAATGAGTTTGGTGTAAATTGTGAGGAAATGGTGACAAATTTATCTTACTTTGATTTATTAGTCAAAATAAAAGCTGAACTATTTCAATTCATGTTACAGAGATTATGTCCAGCTTTCAAAGAGACTAATCTTATTTAAAAACAGTGGTTTCATTGAGATTAGTAGAAGTGGTTAGAAGTAAGAATACTTTTATTCTGGTGTACTTAAACTCAAATCTACAACCGTTCTTACATCACATGTCACAGAGGCAACAGCCTCAGACGAAAACCCAGGCTTCTCTCACCCCGCCTGCATCCTTCAGTTCACCCGGAAGAATCCCGAGTCATTCCCCACCCAGCTGTGTGACATAGTCTCTCCAGCAGGTCCGGGGTCTGCCTCTTGGTCTCCTCCCGGTGGGACGTGCGCGAGACATCTCACCAGCGAGTGACTCGGGATGCGTCCTAACCAGAAGCCCAAACCACCCCATCTGGCTTCTCTCGACCTGGAGGAGGAGCGGCTCTACTCCAAGCTCCACCTGGATGGCGGAACTCCTCACCTGATCTCTGAGTGAGAGCCCAGCCCCCCTGCAGAGGAAGCTCATTTCGACTGCTTGTATCAGCGATCTCGTTCTTATTCTTCAACACATTAAGTTGTCTCTTTATTCATGGGTACCTTCAATCGCTAAAATTTGTGACGTAATTTTAGGTGCACGTTTAGCCTGTAAATAATGGCACTTAATTTACAGACATTTACATAAAATTCTAATTCTTCATTTGAGCGACACCTTTAATTATTAAATTATAATTTCAAGTGGTTCTGTTGGCTTCATCGGACCGTGATCTCCAGCTCTCACTGGATCGATTTGCTGCCTAGTGTGAAGCGGCCGGGATGGGAATTAGCGCCTCCAAATCCGAGACCATGGTCCTCGCCCAGAAAAGGGTGGGATGCCCCCTGCGGGTCAGGGACAGGGTCCTGCCCCAAGTGGATGAGTTTAAGTATCTCGGGGTCTTGTTCACGAGTGGGGGAAGGATGGAGCGGGAGATCAACAGGCGGATCGGTGCTAGGACGCTGCATCGGTCCATCGTGGTAAAGAGAGAGCTGAGCCGAAAAGCAAAGCTCTTGATTTACAAGTCGATCTACGTTCCAAACCTCACCTATGGTCACCAGCTGTGGTGACCGAAAGAATGAGATCGGCCGAAATGAGCTTCCTCCGCAGGGTGGCTGGGCTCTCACTCAGAGATCGGGTGCGGAGCTCTGCCATCCGGGAGGCGCTCGGTGTCGAGCCGCTCCTCCTCCAGGTGGAGAGGAGCCAGATGGGGTGGTTCGGGCATCTGGTCAGGATGCCTCCCGAGCGCCTCGCAGGTGAGGTGTTTCGGGCACGTCCCACCGGGAGGAGACCAAGGGGCAGACCCCGGACCCGCTGGAGAGACTATGTCTCACGGCTGGCCGGGGAACGACTTGGGATCCTTCCGGGTGAGCTGGAAGATGCAGCCGGGGAGAGAGAGGCCTGGGCTACCCGTTTGAGGCTGTTGCCCCCGCGACCCGACCCCGGAACAAGCGGAAGATGACGGAACGGAATAATTTCAAGGTTTAGGTCCAACTTTAATCAGTAAATGACAGCACTTTATTTGAGATGTTCGTTCAGTCTGAATGCTATAGTGCTTCATTTCAGGAGCATTCTAAACAGTCCCTTCAGGATTTTGGAGCATTTTTTATGTTCGTTTTGGTCTAGGTGGCACGGTGGTTAGCACAGTGGCTTCACAGCAAAAAAATCGGGCTTTCAAATCCCGGGTGGAGATGAAGTTTGGAATACTGGGTTTTCCATGTGTTCTTGCATTTACACACCTGATCAAAGTTAGTGAGTAATTGTGCCAAATTTTATTGGCTGTTGATTTCACTTTATGTGTATCAACTGTACTGAAGCAGAAAAACATGGAAGACCTTCAGAACACCGGGCCTCCAGGACCGGAGTTTGACACCCCTGATTGTAGGTAGTATGGAAAACACTATTTTTTAAGCAACTTTTCTTCACCAAAGAATCAAAACTTTGGACCAGATTGTTCACAATAAACTTTCATATAAACAAGGTGGTATTTGGCCAGTGAATGTTCTCCCCTTTTCTCCCATGATGTTTTCTACTTCTAGAGAAATTCAGATCTAATCTGATCATCTGCATTGATTCTCACTGGAAGACTTACTGAGACTGCGACAGATGTTGATATAAAAATCAATTTTGTCGTTGCCGTCATCCACCAAATATGCATCTTTCTCTTTGATCAGAGGGCTGAGGTCGTGCTTTTTACCGTCTGAATCAAACACGTAGCAAGGCACCTGGACAGAGAGGGGATCAAGATGCTAAAAATAACACCAAATTGAACATTTCATCAGCTGTGAAAAAGAGTTCAAATAGAAGCAAAAAAAAAAATTGTATAAATATTTTACTAAATGAGAAACTTGATTAATTCTACACATTTTTTTAATCTTTCCAGATGAGCTGGCAGTAACCAGATGATTGGGCCAGTGTGTGAAACTTCCTCTCAGTTCTCTGATGACGATGACACGTGTGGTTGCAAGTTTATTTTTACAAAGAACTCTGATATGAGTCACAAACTCCACCACTAACCTCCTTATGTGGTTTGAATTTGTCCTTCACACAGGCCGTGTAGGATTTCCACTCAAAGTAATGCACACACTGAGACACTGCGACAAATTCAGGACTTCCCTGCGGCACAAAAAAAACCCCATGATAAATTATTAAATTACATTGTGATGAAGACGGAGCATGAAGTGAAACTTCTAATGTAGCAAGTCAAAAATTACAAAGTATTCAGCAGTTTGGAAACATTGATTTTTTTTTCTCCCGGAGCGACTTGAACTGAAGCCTAAACACTTTGTTCTTTTCAAGGACACAAAAAATTAAAACACACACAATCATCACCAAGACGTCTCCCGCTGATACTCAGTCTGATGTGAATGTAACAAAACTCTGGGAGTGACCAGGATGGACAGGATCAGAGGAACAGCACATGTTAGAGGTTTTAAAGTCAGAGAGGTCAGACTGAGATGGTTTGGACATGTGCAGAGGAGAGAGAGAGAGTACATCAGAAGAAGGATGCTGGGTTTGGAACCACCAGGAAAGAGGACTAGAGGAAGACCAAAGAGGAGGTTCATGGATACAGTGAAGGAAGACATGAAGACAGTTGGTGTGACTGAAGAAGATGCAGCAGATAGGGTTAGATGGAAGAAACTGACTTGCTGTGGCGCCCCCTGAACGGAGATGATAGAAGAAGAACTTTTCTGAGAGGGCGGCACAGTGGGGAAGAGGGTAGCACATTGGCCTCACAGCAAGAAGGTCTTGGGTTCGAGTCTCGGGTGGGGCTGAGGCTTGGAAAGACTCTGGCCTGTCTGTGTGGAGTTTGCATGTTCTCCTTGTGTATGCGTGAGTTTTCTCCAAGTACTCTGCTTTCCTCTCGCTCCCCCAAATCATACATATTGGGCTGATTGGCCTCTACATAATAGTCGCTGGGAGGGGCAAGGTACACCTCAAACAGATCGCTAGTCTGTTACGAACCACACACATACAACACACTTATCCAAGGGGGAATTTCATAGTGGCCAATTAACCTAAGAAGCATGCTTTTGGAGGGTGGGAGGAAACCGGACGACCCGCAGAACTCCACACAGAAAGACCGAAGTTCAAGCCTCGCCTCCATCCAGGACCTGAACCCCTGACCTTCTTGCTGTGAAGCCACCGTTCAGCCTATCATTGTAATCGTATCTGAAATGTTACAAATTTGCTTCGTATTTAGATTTTAAGATATGCCAATAAATTCAATTTGCTTGTTGTTCATTGCCTCATTGATAAAATTTCAACCAATTAGAGATAGCCTTTCAAATACATCATCATATCATCAGCGAACCTAGAAATGTTTAATTAATAGTTGTAATTAAAACATCTTTAATGACTGATCACTAAAAATATGGAGAATTTGCTTAGTGTTTAATTTTAAAATGTCATATTTTGTTGAAATAAAGAAAGAAACTTTCGTGACAGGAAATACTGCTCTGACAAAAAGTCAGCAGCAAAACCACAAACACACACTTTGACTAAGCTTTTTACACACTTAGTCTGCATACAAACAGCAGGAAGTGAATCATTGTTCTTTCTTATTTCTAGACGGAAATCTTGAAAGTAACACATTTAAAATAATTGCCTCTCATTGTTCAAACTTAGGAAAGGTTTAAAACTAGATCTATAGATAACGTATGACCAAAAACAACCTGAGTCTGGTTCTGAATATATGTGGACATGTTCATTAAAATCACATGTTTTATGTGTGAGGGTAGGAACGTAAATCCTGGTTACCATGGTGAAGGTAGGAACGTAGATCCTGGTTACCATGGTGAGGGTAGGAACGTAGATCCTGGTTACTATGGTGAGAGTAGGAATGTAGATCCTGGTTACTATGGTGAGAGTAGGAACGTAGATCCTGGTTACTATGGTGAGGATAGGAACGTAGATCCTGGTTACCATGGTGAGGTTTGGAACGTAGATCCTGGTTACCATGGTGAGGGTAGGAACGTAGATCCTGGTTACCATGGTGAGAGTAGGAACGTAGATCCTGGTTACCACAGTGAGGGTAGGAACGTAGATCCTGGTTATCATGGTAAAGGTAGGAACGTAGATCCCGGTTACCATGGTGAGGGTAGGAACGTAGATCCTTGTTACCACAGTCAGGGTAGGAACGTAGATCCTGGTTACCATGGTGAGGGTAGGAACGTAGATCCTGGTTACCATGGTGAGGGTAGGAACGTAGATCCTGGTTACCATGGTGTAGGTAGGAATGTAGATCCTGATTACCACATTGAGGGTAGGAACGTACACTCACTGGCCACTTTATTAGGTACACCTGTCCAACTGCTTGTTAACACTTAAATCCTAATCAGCCAATCACATGGCAGCAACTCAGTGCATTTAGGCATGTAGACATGGTCAAGACAATCTCCAGCAGTTCAAACCGAGCATCAGTATGGGGAAGAAAGGTGATTTGAGTGACTTTGAACGTGGCATGGTTGTTGGTGCCAGAAGAGCTGGTCTGAGTATTTCAGAAACTGCTGATCTACTGGGATTTTCACGCACAACCATCTCTAGGGTTTACCGAGAATGGTCCGAAAAAGAACGGCAGTTCTGTGGGCGGAAATGCCTTGTTGATGCCAGAGGTCAGAGGAGAATGGCCAGACTGGTTCGGGCTGATAGAAAGGCAACAGTGACTCAAATAAGCACCCGTTACAACCAAGGTAGGCAGGAGAGCATCTCTGAACGCACAGTACGTCGAACTTTGAGGCGGATGGGCTTTAGCAGCAGAAGACCACACCGGGTGCCACTCCTTTCAGCTAAGAACAGGAAACTGAGGCTTCAATTTGCACAAGCTCATCGAAATTAGACAATAGAAGATTGGAAAAACGTTGCCTGGTCTGATGAGTCTCGATTTCTGCTGCGACATTCGGATGGTAGGGTCAGAATTTGGCGTCAACAACATGAAAGCATGGATCCATCCTGCCTTGTATCAACGGTTCAGGCTGGTGGTGGTGGTGTAATGGTGTGGGGAATATTTTCTTGGCACTCTTTGGGCCCCTTGGTACCAATTGAGCATTGTTACAACGCCACAGCCTACCTGAGTATTGTTGCTGACCATGTCCATCCTTTTATGACCACAATGTACCCAACTTCTAATGGCTACTTTCAGCAGGATAATGCACCATGTCATAAAGCTGGAATCATCTCAGACTGGTTTCTTGAACATGACAGTGAGTTCACTGTACTCGAATGGCCTCCACAGTCACCAGATCTCAATCCAATAGAGCATCTTTGGGATGTGGTGGAACGGGAGATTCGCAACATGGATGTGCAGCCGACAAATCTGCGGCAACTGTGTGATGCCATCATGTCAATATGGACCAAACTCTCTGAGGAATGCTTCCAGCACCTTGTTGAATCTATGCCACGAAGAATTGAGGCAGTTCTGAAGGCAAAAGGGGGTCCAACCCGTTACTAGCATGGTGTACCTAATAAAGTGGCCGGTGAGTGTAGATCCTGGTTACCACAGTGAGGGTAGGAATGTAGATCCTGGTTACCATGGTGAAGGTAGGAATGTGGATCCTGGTTACCATAGTGAGGGTAGGAATGTAGATCCTTGTTACCGCAGTCAGGGTAGGAACGTAGATCCTGGTTACCATGGTGAGGGTAGGAACGTAGATCCTGGTTACCATGGTGAGGGTAGGAACGTAGATCCTGGTTACCATGGTGAAGGTAGGAATGAAGATCCTGGTTACCACAGTGAGGGTAGGAATGTAGATCCTGGTTACCACAGTGAGGGTAGGAACGTAGATCCTGGTTACCATGGTGAAGGTAGGAATGTAGATCCTGGTTACCACAGTGAGGGTAGGAACGTAGCTCGACTGGTAAATCCAGAGCTTTGTTTTTTGTAAAAGTTTCTCTATGTGCACCTAAATTTTAAACCATTTTTATAAATGAGGTCCAACAGGTTTGTTCCAGAAGGATCTGCATTAAAGCTTTAGTTCGAGGGTCCTGCTCTAGACCAGTGGATCCCCACCACCACCAGATCCCTCTGTATTTACCAGGGTCTTCCCACACTGGAAGCTGATGCTGCTCTGAACATTGCTGCTGCCTTCTGGACACGTTGTGGTGCTGTTATAATCCAACACGGTGCCGGAGAGCCTCGTCAGGGATAAATCACCTGCACACACAGAGAGGAACACCCTCAGCAAATACGGTTACAAACACACAAACAAGATATTTATCAGCTTATTTCACTACTAAGGAATAAAAAAGATGATTCAAATTTTTTTTTTAATTTTAAAAGCGCTTCTCGTGATGGCAGCAGGTCCGTTAAGCTGCATTACACCGCAGCAGGCTGCCACGACGGCACCATGGTGCGAGAAACGGGGGATTAGGTGTCTTCCCCAAGGTTACAAAGACATGAGCTCAATGGGATTTGATCCTGCAACCTTTCAGTTCATGGGCAAACATTCTACCTGAGCTATCGCCTCCCTATCAACCTATCTGCCTATAGATGAGCTGATTAGGTTTTCAGGCTCATGTGATCAAAAATTCAGGTCACAAGATTTCAAAATGTTGCTGACACGACTGCCTCAACCGGTTTATAAAGAGCTAAAATAGAGAGTCGTTCCTTCTAGGGTTGTTATGCAGATTCGTCAACGTTAGAGTCAGTTTGGATAAATTATAGCTTGACTTTCAACCTATGGGGTCACTGTTAACATCTGTAGAGATGGGTTCTTCATCATTTTGTGCTGAAAACGGACTCCAGTGGGGGAAGTTTTGCTTTTAGATGTGTGTTTACCAGATGGGATTTATGAATCAGGAGGTTAAATAAACTCTTGATAAGTCGCAGGGAATTTAGTTTCCTCTGATTTTCATGAGAAAAGAGAAGCTGAAGAAAAGTATTTTATTTTTTTAAATACTTAAACTCCTCCACTTGAGGCGGGACCATGTCCCTCACCTGCAGAGGCACTGCCCGTTGTCATGGGAAAGGTTTTTTAATTTTATTTCAATTTTCAAAATTAACACTAAAAAATAATCTGTTTATTATATTTTGGGAATTTAATTATTATCACACTAAATTTGATTTTAGATTATTGAGCATTTCTTTTTTTCTTTTTTTTTTGCTCGTTGAGAAACTTGTGTTGTGATATTGGGTTGAATTGAATTAGAAAAAGAAATTTTAATCAATTTTTATATAAAACAATAGGAGACTAATCAAATTTCTTAGTTTGGTGTCCGAGTTCAGAATTAAGAGATTATTTCCTGGTAAAAACCAACTTTTCCTCTAACACATTTTTTTTTATTTGCTTATATTTTAGATGATTTTCTATTTTTCTTTGCTGACATTTAATCCAATAAATAAGATACATAATTGGTCTTAAATGTAAATGCTGGATCAGTTTTATTTGGAAGCTGATTGAACTGATGTTGCTCAGCTCGGTGTTTCAGCTCCTGGGAGGTCTGATGGTTGTGCTGATGATGCTGAACGTCCAGCTGCTGCTGCTGCTGATGTGGGTCAGCAAGAAAAACAGGCTCATTTTATCTGCTTTCACAGGAAAAAAAATAAATTCACACACTATACGGTACATGACTTTATGAGGAGAGTAGCAGCACATTGTTTCATGTTTTGATGGGACGTTCAACTCGGTGTGTGGAAGTCTCTGCTAACGATGAACTAATCGAAGATGAGTTTCCTTGTCGACAACAAAAGGTCCTCCTTCCTAAACTACCCTGCCAAGTCTGGTTGTCTCGGATGCAGCACATGAACACGTAGCTTCTTGCTCGGAAATCAACTTGTATTTCTTATCAGTTTCTGAATTTAGATCCATTAACATAACAGACAAAAACAGACTGAGAGCTGGGACGACCTCGTCTGGGAGGTTAGGGTTAGAGTGAGACTAGCAGCTCTGGCTGTGAAGTTAGGGTTAGGGTGAATCATTCGGGATAGGCTCCTGCACCCCTTGTAACCTCATCAGGAATGGACGGTTCAGAAGTTACATGAGGGAAAAAATCTACAGCATTTAGTTTCCGTTCCGTCATCTTCCGCTTGTTCCGGGGTCGGGTCGCGGGGGCAACAGCCTCAAACGGGCAGCCCAGGCCTCTCTCTCCCCGGCTGCATCCTCCAGCTCACCTGGTAGGATCCCAAGTCGTTCCCCGGCCAGCTGTGAGACATAGTCTCTCCAGCGGGTCCGGGGTCTGCCCCTGGGTTTCCTACCGGTGAGACGTGTCCGAAACACCTCGCCCGCGAGGCGATCGGGGGGCATCCTGACCAGATGCCCGAACCGCCCCATCTGGCTCCCTATCGACCTGGAGGAGGAGTGGCTCGACACCGAGCTCCTCCCGGATGGCAGAGCTCCTCACCCGATCTCTGAGTGAGAGCCCAGCCACCCTGCGGAGGAAGCTCATTTCGGCCGCTTGTACCCGCAATCTCATTCTTTCGGTCACCACCCACAGCTGGTTACCATGGTGAGGGTAGGAACGTAGATCCTGGTCACCATGGTGAGGGTAGGAACGTAGATCCTGGTCACCATGGTGAGGGTAGGAACGTAGATCCTGGTCACCATGGTGAGGGTAGGAACGTAGATCCTGGTTACCATGGTGAGGGTAGGAACGTAGATCCTGGTTACCATGGTGAGGGTAGGAACGTAGATCCTGGTTACCATGGTGAGGGTAGGAACGTAGATCCTGGTTACCATGGTGAGGGTAGGAACGTAGATCCTGGTTACCATGGTGAGGGTAGGAACGTAGATCGACTTGTAAATCGAGAGCTTTGCTTTTCGGCTCAGCTCTCTCTTTACCACGACGGACCGATGCAGCGTCCTAGTTATTGCTGATGCCGCACCGATCCGCCTGTCGATCTCCGGCTCCATCCTTCCCCCGCTCGTGAACAAGACCCCGAGATACTTAAACTCCTCCACTTGGGGCCGGACCCAAGTGGAGATAGTTTTTTTTAACTATCTTGTTTTAAACTTTTCTAAATAAATGGCCGACTAATTTTAAGTTTTGTTACATCACAACAGTAATCGGTTCAAAATGAGACTTTTGTTGCCTTTTAGGAACAGATTGTGATCATTTTTGTTTGTATGTGGTTTTATTGTCTGGAAGAAGACGTTATTTTTTTACAACCCCTAGCCTCAGCGTGTCATGTGAATCCGACTGTAAAGAAATCCTGCAAACACTAAAACAAAGGACTCGTTTAACTCACTGGCTTTACTTTGAATCGATTTTTTTGGGTATGTTTTTCAAGCTAAATGCTTGGAAACTGAAAGAAGCGAAAAAATTGAAGAAGTTGAGTGAGATTTTTTTATCCCGTGACCCTGTAACACATCATCAGATGAACTCTGAAATGTTTTTCTCTATTCGGATCTATTTCTGCTTTCATGCTTCTGTGTACTATTTAAATTAATCTTCCTCAAGAAACCACAAGACTATGACTTGCTAAAAACGTTCAACAAGGTCAATAAAAAAGTTAAATTTAGCTGAAGGTGTTTCAGCAATGATAAAAAGATTTAGAGGGAAAACTGTTCCCGACATGCAGATGAATCCATGATCATTTTAACATGGAACAAGTTAAATACTTTTTTTTTTCGACTGCTGCCGACACTGATTTAAAGGGCTTCGAGAGAGACGATTCCCAATTAATTTAAAGATAATGTTAAAAAATAATTTTAAAAATTGAAAAAAAAAATTACTATTATTCATGTGACCGAAAGAATGAGATCGCGGGTACAAGCGGCCGAAATGAGCTTCCTCTGCAGGGTGGCTGGGCTCTCATTCAGAGATCGGGTGAGGAGCTCTGCCATTCGGGAGGAGCTCGGTGTCGAGCCGCTCCTCCTCCAGGTCGAGAGGTGCCATATGGGGTGGTTCGAGCATCTGGTCAGGCTGGCCCCCGAGCACCTCGCAGGCGAGGTGTTTTGGGCACGTCCCACCGGGAGGAGACCAAGAGGGAGACTCCGGACCCGCTGGAGAGACTATGTCTCACAGCTGGCCGGGAACGACTTGGGATCCTTCCGGGTGAGCTAGAGGATGCGACCGGGGAGAGAGAGGCCTGGGCTGCACGCTTGAGGTTGTTGCCCCCGCGACCCGATCCCGGAACAAGCGGAAGATGACGGAACGGAACTTTTCCTACTTTCTTTGGTCCTTTACCAGCTTCATCTTGACAAAACAACTGCCAGTAAATAACTCGGTTAACACTCACCGACCGACTTTTCCTTTCCGGTGACCAGATTATGTGAACACACGGCGGAGTTTGCACCACAGCTGGTTGATGGTGAAGACTCGCAGAGCTTTAGTGTGTATTTAATTTTATTATCTTGGTCTATGGCCTCCCATTTATACCTGGAGGGAAGACAAAACAGAAAATCAAGGAGAAATTCACAAACATCCAGTTTGAAAAACAAACATGTTAGGTTGATTGTCCGCTATGACATAGGAATGAGTGTGTGGGTGTGTGTGTATGTGGATGGTGTCTTTGTGTATGTGTGTGCCCTTGTGACAAATCTGGTGATCTGTTTGGGGTGTACCCTGCCACTAGCCTTAAATAAATAGTTCCAAAATAAAATAGAATAGTAGTGTAATTTAGGGCTGCAACTAACGATTATTTTGATGATCGATTAATCTGGCGATTATTGGCTCGATTAATCGGGTAGAATTGACAACTTAATAAATAATATTTTTTTGGCATTTTATTGAATGTAGTTATGCAAAACACGACTCATAACCACTTAAACAACACGTTGGGCTCATTCTAATAAGTAAAAATGTTAATCTTTCTGTGAAATAAAGACGGAGAATATTACCATTTCAACAGCAAATATAAAATAATAAATCTACTTACTGTATACAGTAAAGGTAAATCACGAGCACCCATAAAATGTGTTTTATAGTACTGGCTAAAAAAACATAAAATGGAAACTGTTGACCATCCAGGATCACATTTAAAAACAAGAAATCATTAACAGTTTTAGATTTGCAAATTTAACCTTGTTCAGAGCAGAGGTGAGATCGGGCCTACAAAATCCAGCCCGACCCGAGCCCGCGGATATTAAAACCCGACCCGAACCCGACCAATCAACGTGATTTGCGGGCCCAGCCCGAAACAAGCCCGAAATGTCATATTTTATTTGTGAGGACTCGGGAGTGCGAGGGTTGTTTATAAATAGGAACATTTTCAAGAACACGTTTTTTAATGAAAAAAAGAAAAAAAAAAAATCACACTATAGGACCCTAACACTGCTTAGCGCGAAGAGGAGGGATGGTCTTTGAAACAAATGATAAAATAGATCTTTAACGATCATCACTTTTGCCAGTGCAGCTGTTTAAATGCCCGCTCAGCGTCGAGGTGCCAGTCTTTTTGGTGCCACATTGACTACATCCAGCGAAGCCAACGCAAGTTTCTGTAGAATTTTGAACAATTCATTTGAATCTTTTCCACACCTCACTCTTACCGGTGCATGTTTGTCTTTTCAGTTCTCCTGCTTTTAGTTTATCCTTAACTTCTTACTTCTTCATATCAGGGATACCAGTTGAAAATAAATAAAATAAAGACGTGCTGCAGGGGAGGATTACCAAATTAAGAGGAGGCGTTCACGTGGCTCTGCGGATCCTGTTTAGTAGTTAAACATTACTTCTCTGTTTTATCCAAATTAAATAATTTTTTGACAAGTATTCCTTAGTTTAGTACCAACACCTGGTTTTAGTTTACATTTTATAAGCATATATATATATATATATTTTTTTTAAAAAGTCAGGGAGAGAAAAGCCCGAACCCGACCCGAAGTAAGGATAGACATTCTTAGGCCCGTTTCGGGTCGGGTTTGGGCTTAAGATCTTACCTCTGGTTCAAAGGTATAGTACCAAACAAAAATGGCCTAGGTTAACATGAGTAAAAATACACAAAAAACAATCAAGTTGTGTAATATTAAGTGCAGTTGACAGCAAAAACTTTCAAAACGATTAATCGATGACTAATTTCGCCGACAACTATTTCAATAATCGATTTTAATCGATTAATTCGATTAGTTGTTTCAGCCCTAGTGTAATTTATTCAGACATGTAAAGAGTTTCTGTCAGAAATTGAAAGTAAATTATAATAAAACAATTAAAAATAAAGTTGATTTAATTACTGTCAGAAAAAAAAACACTTTTTGTTAAAAAAAAAAAAATAATGTGTGTTTTCTAATAAAAAACAATTTACATCATTAATAATGTTTGTTATTGATTTTAAATACAATTTAAAGATAGCTACTGTTAGCTTAGCATGCTAACTGTTTACATCAGGCTAAAAGTCAAAGGTTATCATGACAGCCTGTCACATGATCATCAAGAAGATTTTGAATTAAATTTTATTTATTTTTTCTTTCTGAGAAGGTGTGTGTGTGTGTGTGTGTGTTACCTGCAGAGCTCCTGAAACCTGCTGCTGATCAGCTCTGCGAAACCGGATCGGATCAAAAAACCTTCCAGAAAGAAGATGAAGCAGAAAACTGCTGTTAAAAACCTTCTGGAATCAGATTTAATGTTAAAAAGCATTTTAAATCAGATGAAGAAATCTGCTCAGCAGCCAAAAAAACAGCAAATAAACAACAAAAACATGAATAAACATCAAAAGCAGTGTCTGTGAGCAGCAGGAAGTATGACGTCACAAGCTGCTGACTAATGACGCCTTCACGGACTGCAGGAAATATCACAACTTAACTTCCTAGGAAAAAAATTAAAGCATTTTTATTATTTCATAGATATAGTTTTTAATTAATAAAATTCATAATTCATAAATTTAATTCATAAAATACTTAACTAACGTAACTGTAATTCTGAAATATTGACGATTAAATGTCTTCTTTAGATACTTAAGAATGTTTTGATTTTTAAAATAAAAAAAAAAAAAAGATTTTTTTTGTAAGCGTGTAAATATAAAAAATAAATAATGCATTTTTTAAATCCTGTTGAAGATTTGTGGAGAAAAAAATAAATCCAGTTGAACTGGTATTCAGGTTCAGTGCCTTATTTTTTTAATTCTGTACTGATATGACTTTTTCATTTTTATTCAACAAGTTAATCAGAAAATACAAATAATTCCATTTTAAAATTAGTGAAGCAGAAAAAAAAGTAATTTTGTTTTTTTTTGTGTACATTGCTGCCACCTCTTGGTCTATTTTAGCCATTACATTAATCTTTTGTGATTTGTTTTTTGCTCCTTTATGACATCTAGTGGTCAGTCTGGTTATTACACTAACAAAGCTAATTGTGGTTTTTGAACTGCTTTGCCCTCTAGTGGTCATTCTTGGTCATTACTCTTTGTGTCCATCTTTTCAGGAGTGGACTCTCAAGCACCAGAACAGGAACAAGCTTTGACAGGTTTGGGTATATATATATATATATATATATATATATCATATATATGGCATGGTGGCACAGTGGTTAGCACTGTGGCCTCACAGCAGGAAAGTTGTAGGTTTGAGTCCCTGAGTAGGGGCAACACTTGAAACACTGTCCTTTCAGTGTAAAGTTTGCACTTTCTCCCTCGGTATGTGTGGGTTTTCACTGGTTTCCTTCCACCCTCCAAAAACATGCATTTTGGGTTGATTGCCCCCTATAAAATTGCCCCTAGGAATGAGTGTGTGTTGTGTGCCTTGCGACAGACTGATGCCTTTTCTCGGATGTACCCTGCCTCCAGCTTTGACCCAACCGGGACAGGCTGCAGCACCCCTCGTGACCTCGTTAGGGGTAGACGATTCAGCCATGAACCACCTATGGACTCCAGCTGTATGGGCGTTAATTGACGGCAGCTGTGTGGTTGTATTTAAATGAGAGGAAGCGGTTTGTGGTATGGTATCTGTACCAGTCCTGTTATATGGTTACAGCATGCTGCTGGTGTGTCTTCTGTGTTATTTGTCAGTGGGTAAGGCCTCATGTATACATCCTCTTTGTTTTTACAGTCTCTAAAGCCTGAATGTTTCTCTAGTTACAGGAATTCCTGTCCTCCCACCGAGTAATGCCACAGTTAGCCATGGTGAGTGGCTGAATTTAGACCGATCAGATTGGACCTCTTTTGACTTGTTTCTAATCCTGTAGATCTGAACGTCACGGCTGATGTGAGTGTGATTCCCACGAACATCACCCAGATATTAAACGGTATGTCCTGCATTTTAACTTATTGTTTCCAAGGCTTTAAATTTTCCTGAACTTGATGATGTCCTAACTTTCTTTCTAGTGACTGGAGATGCTGTTGATAATCCAGAAACCATAGAAGGTATGGTTGATCTTTATGATGTCTGTCTTATTTCAGTGCTTTTTATTGACCTTCTGTTTCTTACAGAGACATTAAATGATGGTACAATCGAAGGGGACATCTTGGGTTTGGTAACTAACTCCTGACTCTGACTTTTACTCCCATTTATTTCCAAACTAATAACTTTGATTTCCAGGAGGACAGAAATGCGGTGAACACGGTGTGGTTTGCAGGAATCATCCCAGTTGAGATCAGTTCATCTTTAGGTTGGTGAAACCAAGCAGTTTGAATTGCGTTAGTGTGAGGTGTTTAAATCTCTCTGGTTTTCTAAGCTCATCGCCGGTCTGAGATTGAAGAGGCCTTTCTGATGATAATGGGTAAAACGTGCCTCCGCTTCGTACCACGCACCAATGAGATGAACTACTTGGAGATTAAAGAAGGAGAGGGGTGAGATGTGACTTATTCCCCTGACCAGTCAGTTCCTGTCTGGGTGACGTTCTGTCCATCTCTCCAGCTGTGCTTCGTTCGTTGGTTGTCGTGGAGGAAGCCAGCCGGTTTATTTTGGTGAGACGTGCTCAGCAGGGAACCTTTGCCATGAGCTGCTTCACGCTGCTGGCTTGTATCATGAACACACCCGGTTCGACCGAGATTCGTACGTCAAGGTGAACTGGAACAACATTAAACCAGGTGACTTTTCAACATGTTTACTACTTTTTGTTGAAGCTTGTGTCCATCAGGGAAGATAAAGAGACTTAAACATGTTTCTTTTAATGAGTTATTTAACATGAAAGTTATGTTAAAAAAAATTCCAGCTAGTGGGAGATGGAAGTAATGATGTGGTTAAGGATGAAAACTGACTGGAGACTATTGAGAGAAGACCAGAAGGCTTTTTAACAATGTGTCCCTATTTAAAGCTGAAAAAAATGTAGTTAGACGGGAATCTCCATGGACAGTGATGCTTGCAGATGACATTGTGATCTGTAGTGAGAGGAGGGAAGAGGTGGAGGAAAAGCTGGAGAGGTGGAGGTTTGCACTAGAAAGAAGAGGAATGAAGAATAGTCAGGGTAAGACAGAGTAATTGTGTGAGAATGAGAGGGATCCAAATGGAAAAGTGAGGTTACAGGGAGAAGAGATAAAGAAGGTGGAAGATTTTAAGATCAACAGTCCAGAGCAATGGAGAGTGTGAAGAAGCGTGTGCAGGCAGGCTGGAACGGGTGGAGAAAAGTATTGGGTGTGATAGTGTCAGATAAAATGAAAGGAAAAGTGTACAAAACCCTGCTGAGAGCGGCCATGCTGATTGGTCTAGACAGCGTGGTGAGAGCGGGTCATGCTGATTGGGCTAGAGACGGCGTGGTGAGAGCGGGCCATGCTGATTGGTCTAGAGACAGCGTGGTGAGAGCGGCCATGCTGATTGGTCTAGAGACGGCGTGGTGAAAGCGGCCGTGCTGATTGGTCTAGAGACAGTGCCACTGATTCAAAGACAGGAAACAGATGTTTGTAGCAGAGATGAAGATGCTGAGGATCTCTCTGGGAGTGACCAGGATGGACAGGATCAGAGGAACAGCACATGTTAGAGGTTTTAAAGTCAGAGAGGTCAGACTGAGATGGTTTGGACATGTGCAGAGGGGAGAGAGAGAGAGCGAGAGAGTACATCAGAAGAAGGATGCTGGGTTTGGAACCACCAGGAAAGAGGACTAGAGGAGGTTCATGGATACAGTGAAGGAAGACATGAAGATAGTTGGTGTGACTGAAGAGGATGCAGCAGATGGGGTTAGATGGAAGAAACTGATTTCCTGTGGCGCCCCCTGTAGGGAGATGATGAAAGAAGTCACCACTTAAAACCAAAGCAGATTTAAGACTAACCTCGTGTTTTTAGATCGAAAGGCTAACTTTGACGTGAAAAAAGGAAACACTCTGAACCTGCCGTACGATCTGGGATCGATCATGCACTACGGGCCGTAAGTTCCACTTGATCGATCTGATTAAACCTGAACCTGTATTGAGTGTATTCCTTTGTTTTAGGAACTTCTTCAGTGTGGATGGAGGACAGACTCTGCAGCCTTACACACCAGGAGTAGACATGGGTCAAAGAACTCATCTGACCAACCTGGATGCCAGCAAACTCAACAAACTCTACAACTGTGCTTGGAAATGATTAGTTTCTACTTCATCACATCCAAAGTTTTATTAAAGAATATTCTTTTACAAGCGAATAAAATGGTGGAAATGAATTGTTTGTTTTGAACTGGCACAGCTGGTGAAGTCCGAAAAACCTTCTAAAACCTGTCTTTAAATTCTCAATCTGCGGAATTGTTACCAACATGGACAGTTGGCGTGGATGATCTCCCTTTTCACTACAAACGAGGAAGATGGACAAACAAGTGTCTGATTCTGATTGGGTCAGAATCAGATTGGTTCTGATTGGGTTGAAGGCTTGTCTCCCCCATGGCTTTACTCCACCTCACCCAGGAGGATCCTGAAGTGTTCCCTGTCCAGCTGTGAGACATGGTCTCTCCAGCAGGTCCTGGATCTCCTCTTGGTGGAATGTGCCTGAAACATTTCGCCAGCATTTGGGGGGCCATCCTGACCACCCCATCTGGCTTCTCTTGACCTGGAGGAGTGATGGCTGTACTTAACTCCTCCCTCTATCTCTGAGAGCAAAGCCATCCTGCAGAGGAAGATAATTTCAGCCGCTTTCATCCACGATCTTATTCAGTCACCACTTACAGCTGGTGAGGATAGGAATGTAGATCTGATAAAAGGATTGCTTTTTGGCTAAGCTCTTCACCCCAACGGACTGATGCAGTGTCTTGATTAATGCAGACGATGCACTGATCTGTTTGTCAAACTCCCCCCACCTTAAGAGACCCTGAGGTACTAAAACTCCTCCACTCGGAGCTCTCCCTGACCTGCAGGGTACCTGGTGAGGACCATGGATTTGGAGAAGCTTTTTGACCTTAAATACTGAGCTACAAAAAAAATCCATCTAATTCAGTTCTGTTAATTCTAGAAATCAAGAATTCAAATCTAGAACAATGTTTGGAGTCTTGGTCTCGTTGCTCTGCTGCTGACTGGATTAAGATCAGGATATTTTTCATTCATCTCGAGGTTTTGGGGTCACAGAATAAAATCTTCTAAATCAGGCTGATATTTGTCTTCATGGAAAAAAAAAAACCCCAGACTGTTAGAATCTTTAAAGATTTAAATTGATGTAGAAATGAATTGAAAGTCATAGAAACTTGTTAAAGATTTGTTTTTGGACTTATTTTTTGTCTCATATTAAAATAAAGACGTTGACCTGCTGCTGATCTGCAAAGTGCTCTAAAATATTTAGACTGGTCAAACTGGCCGAATGAATAATTTAACCCCTTAGTGTCGTTTGATAAGAATGATTTTTAAATGTGATTTTTTTACACAATGGTTTCTGTTTAATGAAGTCTGATTAAACATTAAAAAAAATTCCCAGTTTCTTTACAACAAATTATTTATTTAAAACAAGGCTTTTTTTTTTCTTCAACGTCCAAGAAAAGAGTTTGTTTTAAATGAAATCAGAAAAAGTTTTAAATTCTTTTTGACTGAAGATGAGAGAAGTTGTGAAATCTAGAGTTCCAGCCGTCATGAAGCAGGTGGAGTCGTGATGTCAACGATCCGCTGTGAGCAACACGAGCTCAGGTTCACTTTTCATCCGTCTGAACCCACTTTAAGCTGCTCTGGATTCACGTTGAGGTAGGAAACGTCACTGCTTTCATTCTTTTACAGGGTGTTTTTAAAATCAGTAAAATGTGAATTTTATAGTTTAAATTTAGAATCAGACGTATTTATTTTAACATTGAGTGTTTTTTTTAATTATGATAAATATCCAGACTATGAGGAGATATGTTCCAGCTACTTTGTTGATAACAAGCAGATTGTTTGATTCTTTCAGAATCACCGGATCAGAACGGCCTGTCATTAAAACTAAAAAGTAAAGGTCAAACAAAGAGTCACAGATAGTGGAAAAAAAAGTTTTAAAAAACTAGAAAACTTGGTCCCATGAGGCGTTGGCTTAATGGTAGAGATACCATCTTTCTACCAGGAAAACCTGGTTCGATTCCCACTAGGCCCAAGCCGTCCCTGGGACCACAAAAAAGACCCGAAAACAAAGAAAGAACTGAAAATAAAAACTAGAAAATTAAAAAAAAAAAAAAAAAACTGAAAAAAGTTGACTGAAAAGGTAAATAAACTAAAATTTATTTTTTAAAAACCTTAAAAAAATTGGGAAAAAACAAACAACTAAAAAAAGATCAAAACTAAACAAAATTAAAAAGATTAAAAAAACTAAAAAAAGGTAAAGTTTCATCCTGAATTTCTGATTTATGCAGATTTTTTAATATTTCTTTCATTTTTGTCAAAGTTGTCAAAGTTTAAAGGGGGAGGCAGTGGCTCAGCGCTAGAGCGCGCACTTGCCCGGGGATCGGAAGGTCGCGGGTTCGATTCCCACTGAGAACACCGTCTAGGGTCCTTAGAGAAGACACTTAACCCCCGCTTCTCCCACCATTGGCGCCGTTGAAGGGCAGCCTGCTGCGGTGTAAGGAGTGCAGCAAACAAATTTCCCCGGTGAGGGATGAATAGAGTAATTCATCGTCATCATCATCGTAAATGAATCAAAGTTCTCTTGGACATAAAAACAATGGGGAGAGGGTTCGTTTTGTCTTTCAGTCTGAAGGGCTTCATGGCTTTGGTGTTTCGACTGCACCCCAGAGGGCCTGAGCTTCTGAGAGAGGTTCTCCTGGAGCGAGGATGGGAGGAATACGATGAAAGAAAACAGGAGGAGGAAGACTGGAATCTTTACTGGAGAACTTCTGCTTTCCACAGTTCAGAATACCACAACCTGCTGCCATGGCAACGGTTAAACCATCATCCCAAAACGGTCGGGATCACACGAAAGGTTTGAACTCACTGAATTTTTTTCTGTTTTAAAAGCAGAGTAAATGAATTGAAAGCCAGATGTTGGCGTGCTGTTCATGAGATGGACCTGCTGCTCTAAACAGTGTGTTTGATTTCTTCAAATTTGATTTTAGGATTCGTTGCCCACATTTAGTTATGATGGTAAAGTCCCAGTATGTGATAAATCAACTGATTAAAACGGAAGTGTCTGATGGGATTAAACACCGGAAGGTGACCAGGAGGCAGGCCCCAGGCCTGCTGGTGAGGCTATGTCTAACGACTGGGGATCCTTCCGGGTGAGCTGGAGGATTTCTACCCTCACCATGGTAACCAGGATCTACGTTCCTACCCTCACCGTGGTAACCAGATCTACGTTCCTACCCTCACCATGGTAACCAGGATCTACGTTCCTACCATCACCATGGTAACCAGGATCTACGTTCCCACCCTCATCATGGTAACCAGGATCTACGTTCCTACCCTTACCGTGGTAACCAGGATCTACGTTCCTACCCTCACCATGGTAACCAGGATCTACGTTCCTACCCTCACCGTGGTAACCAGGATCAACGTTCCTACCCTCACCATGGTAACCAGGATCTACGTTCCTACCCTCACCATGGTAACCAGGATCTACGTTCCTACCCTCACCATGGTAACCAGGATCTACGTTCCTACCATCACCATGGTAACCAGGATCTACGTTCCCACCCTCATCATGGTAACCAGGATCTACGTTCCTACCCTCACCATGGTAACCTGGATCTACGTTCCTACCCTCACCATGGTAACCAAAATCCAGTACTAAAATTGCCCCTAGGAAAGAATGTGTGTGTGGTTGGTTGTCTGTATGTGTGGCCCTGCAACAGAATGGGGACCTGTTCACGGTGTACCCTACCTCTCGCCAATAATAGGTTCCGGCAATCCGGAATATCTAAGTTTGGGGAGGTAATGTACTGTCACTGTGATAACGTTTGGGTGGGAGGTACATAGCAGCCAAGCAAAGGGGGCTCAGAGAAGAGAGACGTGTAGGTACACCCTGGTAGCCGTCCTAGTCAGACTTGGGGAGGAGAACCCCACACGGGCAAGACGTAAGACAACCTTAAAAAGTCGTGAAGGCTGATCAGGACTAAAATACCAACAGGAAAAAAAACACAGGTGCAAACATTACCGGGAGGCAATAAGAACCAGATATGGGGAATTGTGGAAGAGGGTAAAACGAAGGGAAGAAAAAAGGACCAGAAAAAGAGAGGATCATGATAACTATCACTGCAGAGCAAAGCGGGGACATAGCAGACAGGAAACAGTGTGTAACAGTGTGTACACAGATGTTAAATCATTAGGAGGACTAACTCAACTCAGTTCCATATTTAACAGTTTTTAAACAAATTCAAATCTAAAACAAGAGTTTTTTTCTAATGATTTGTATTTTACTTTGAAAGGACTTCCTGGCACGCAACCTGAGAAGGATGAGGGCCACGGTTGGGTCTGCTCTGTACGACTTCAGTCCTACTGTTTTCATCCTCCCCAACGACTACCCCCGCTTCCTGGCCGAGTACAACAAACCACACCCCCACAGGAGCCAGCATGTTTACTGGATCTGTAAACCCGTGGACAAGTCCAGAGGACGAGGGATCTTCATCTTCCAGAACATCAAAGACTTACTGTATGACTGTGCTGTCATCGTACAGCGGTACATCAGTAACCCACTGCTGATCTCTGGGTACAAGTTTGACCTGAGGATCTATGTGTGTGTGAAGAGCTTCCATCCCCTCACCATCTACATCCATCAGGAGGGACTGGTGCGTTTCGCTACAGAGAAGTACAGCCTGATGTCTCTGCGTAACCTTTACTCTCATCTCACCAACACCAGCATCAACAAGTCCGGTCCCTTCTACAAGACCCCAAAAGAGAGGGTGGGTCAGGGTTGCAAGTGGACGATGAGCAAGTTTCGGTATTTTCTGCAGAGCCTGGATATCAACGAGCTGTTACTGTGGCAAAAAATCAGCAACATCGTCACCATGACTCTCCTCACCATCGCCCCCTCTGTGCCTTACTTCCCAAACTGTGTGGAGCTGCTTGGCTTCGACATCCTCATCGATGGGAGGTTCAAACCGTGGCTCCTAGAGGTGAACTACAACCCTGCGCTGACCCTGGACTGCCAAGCAGACATCTCTGTAAAGAAAGGACTGATCAGTGATCTCATTGATTTAATGAACTACACATCCATCGATGGTTTCAGAGAAAGAGCTTACTGGTTGGACAGATCTTTACGTTTTAACGTTAATCTACCTTTATTCACTAATCTGAAAGACAAGGAGTGTGACAGGAAACGACAGACCATCAAACCCTCAAACAACCAAATGTTAGCATCACTAAAACCTGCAAAGAAAAGGCAAGTGCAATCAAAACCTGTATTCACAGCCAAACACCAGAGATACCTCGCCACAGTTCAGACTAGGGGCAGAACATTTAAATCCTCCACCTGTCCCAATCGGACACTCACACATTCAAGCTTAGACGTGTCAGAGGTGAACAAGGCGACACGTCGCGAAGTATCTGATCTTGCAATCAAAGAACAGCCCAGGATGAATTTTTCATGGAGGACGGATGTTTTCTCCCAGAAACCAGACACTCTGCGGGCGAGGCAGAAACCAGCAGACCGATGGAGACTCCCGGACGTTTACAAAAGCAAGACAAGGTTTTACCATTCACACTGTGTCTGTCACAATCCTCCTGCTTTCTGGATAACCTTCCACTCTACATCTGGTTACTCTTCTCAGTTACCTGCTCTTGTGTGTCACCTGTGTCCTGAGAGCCTAGTTTCTGTTTCATCACCACTTTAAGGTCCAACCATTTCTTTTTTATTCTACTGACAGATCAGTGCATCGATCGTAGTGTCCATGGTGACCGCCTCATACTGTCTTTAGCTTGGAGAAAACATCTCCAAGACGGGACATGGCGACATCTTGCCATTATTTATAACTTATACACATCACCCATTCACGCTCAAGAATCACATGTATTTGGAGTTTAAGAGGCATGGTTTGGGCGGGATGGAGATCAAGTTGGCTTTTGTTGCAGATGTAATTTATGCCAGGATGGGAATCAGCGCCTCAAAATCAGAGACAATGGTCCTCGCCCGGAAAAGGGTGAGGATACCATGGTAACCAGGATCTACGTTCCTACCCTCACCATAGCAACCAGGATCTACGTTCCTACCCTCACCATAGCAACCAGGATCTACGTTCCTACCCTCACCATGGTAACCAGGATCTACGTTCCTACCCTCACCGTGGTAACCAGGATCTACGTTCCTACCCTCACCATGGTAACCAGGATCTACGTTCCTACCCTCACCATGGTAACCAGGATATACGTTCCTAACCTCACTGTGGTAACCGGGATCTACGTTCCTACCCTCACCGTGGTAACCAGGATCTATGTTCCTACCCTCACCATGGTAACCAGGATCTACATTCCTACCCTCACCATGGTAACCAGGATCTATGTTCCTACCCTCACCATGGTAACCAGGATCTACATTCTTACCCTCATCACAGTAACCAGGATCTACGTTCCTACTCTCACCATGGTAACCAGGATCTATGTTCCTACCCTCACCATGGTAACCAGGATCTACATTCCTACCCTCACCATGGTAACCAGCTGTAGGTGGTGACCGAAAGAATGAGATCGCGGATACAAGTGGCTGAAATAAGCTTCTTCCACAGGGTGGCTGGGCTCTCGTTCAGAGATAGGATGAGTAGCTCTGCCATCCTGCTCATCTGGGTCAAAGAAGACAGATGGGGTGGTGCGGTCCTCTGGTTAGGATTGCCTCCTGAGCGCCTCGCTGGTGAGGTGTTTCGGGCACGTCTCACCAGGAGGAGACCAAGAGGCTGACCCTGGATCTGCTGGAGGGACTAATCTCACAGTTGGAAAGGGAATGATTCGGTATCCTCTCGAGTGAGCTGGAGGATGTAGCCGGGGTGAGAGAAGCCTGGGCTTCCTGCCTGAGGCTGTTACCCTGTGACCCAGCCCCAGATAAGTGGAAGTCGTGGGAACAGAAAAGTAGGTGAGATAAGGAATTTTTGATGAATCCCAACTTTGCATAATTTTCACCCAGGACTCAGTGCCCGCTCACACCTGCCTGGCCTTCTTTCCTTCTCCTTCCTTCCATCAACAAACTTGACTTGTGTATCTGGTTCCTCCATCACATGACACTGTCTTCATTACCAGTATGTTACTGATGCTACTGGTAAAATGATGCTAATAAGTAATTCCATCCTGTCTCCACAGAGGACTTTGGAGACAACATAGGAGGACCCAAATGGAAGATCTTCCTCCAGTTCGAGTTGGAAACTTTATCCGGACATTCCCATTCAGCGCAGTGACCCTGAAAGCATCTCAAGACAAACTGGATGTGACAGAAATCACTCAGCAGCTTCAGAAGGTGACCAGTCTTCTGGCTTCAGGACCAGATAATGAGACAAACCACAGGATGGACGTGGACGATGATTACTTTGATTCACTGTTATGGGGACCTAAGGACCCCCCGTTACTCCGACAGTGTTTCTAATATACCTATAACTGCCCTAGGGGCAATTTTATTCCCCTAAAAGCTGCCTGTTTTAACGATACAGAACCACAAATAAACAAAATAAACTATCAAATCATGGTTCATAATTCTTCATTCTGATCTGTTGTCTTCCGCTTCCCCTGCAACCCGCAGCTGGGTCGCAGGGGCAACAGTCTCAGACGGGAAGCCAGGATTTCTCCCACCCCAGGTGCATCGTCCAGCTCATCCAGAAGGATCCAGAGTCGTTTCCTGTCCAGCTGCGAGACATAGTCTCTCCAGCAGGTCCGGGGTCTGCCTCTTGGTCTCCTACCGGTGGGACGGGCCCGAAACACCTCACCAGCGTGGAGGCATCATGACCAGATGCCTGAACCACCCCATCTGGCTTTTCGCAACCTGGAGGAGGAGCGGCTCTACACCGAGCTCCTCCCAGATGGCAGAACTCCTCACTCAATCTCTGAGTGAGAGCCCAGCCACCCTGCAGAGGAAGATCATTTCAGCTGCTTGTATCACCGATCTCATTCTTTCAGTGACCACCCACAGCTAGTGACCATAGGTGAGGATAGGAACGTAGATCCTGGTTACCATGGTGAGGGTAGGCACGTAGATCCTGGTTACCATGGTGAGGGTAGGAACGTATATCCTGGTTACGGTGATGGTAGGAACGTAGATCCTGGTTACCATGGTGAAGGTAAGAACGTAGATCCTGGTTACCATGGTGAGGGTAGGAACCTATATCCTGGTTACCACGGTGATGGTAGGAACGTAGATCCTGATTACCATGGTGAGGGTAGGTACGTAGATACTGGTTACCATGGTGAGGGTAGGTACGTAGATCCTGGTTACCATGGTGAGGGTAGGAACGTAGATCCCGGTTACCATGGTGAGGGTAGGAACATAGATCCTCGTTACCATGGTGAGGGTAGGAATGTAGATCCTGGTTACCATGGTGAGAGTAGGAACGTAGATCCTGGTTACCATGGTGAGGGTAGTAACATAGATCCTGGTTACCATGGAGAGGGTAGGAACGTAGATCCTGGTTACCATGGTGAGGGTAGGAATGTAGATCCTGGTTACCATTGTGAGGGTAGGAACATAGATCCTGGTTACCATGGTGAGGGTAGGAACGTAGATCCTGGTTACCACGGTGAGGATAGGCTTTCAGTTGAGCACCCAGTGAGTGATTATTTATCTTCCATGAATCGATCCATTCACATTGAACCAAGGTCTGGTTTGTACAGACAACCATCAATAATCTGCACATTAGTCTGCATCTGACATGCAAAATCTGTCTGTTCGTCTAAAAGAAGCAATGATTCAAAGAATGTTTGAGTTTGAAAAAGCCCCCTAATATCTCATACGTAACATGTAATTTAAAACTGACTGAAGTTCTGTTTGAGAGGGATCAGATCATCTTCCAGGAAGATGTGATGAGGTCAGTCAGTTCTCTTGTTTTTCCTCATGAATTATTAGTTTTACTCAAAGTGCCACTTAGCAAACACAAAACAGAACCGCAGCCGATACACAAACAACATGATGAGGCTAAAGAAAAAAAAAAAAGGCCTAATGAATGCATTTCCTGCCGTTTATCTCTGAACTCAAACCAGTTCGATTTTATTTACATCAACTTCTAACCACCAGAATTATGATCAACTAGAGTTTGATTCGACAGCAAAAAAGTATTTTTAACTAAACAATTAATACAAAAAATTAGTTAAGTATAACATTTTAGAAAAATTGTTGTATTGATTCTGTAAAAAAAAAGGATTATTATTAGGTTTTAACGTGTCTTTAAGGTTGTTTTTTTAGTCTCTGAATAATTTTACTCTCTTAAAATGAATGTTTTTAAATATAAAGTTATAAATGGCACAGCGTGGTCCCAGGGGGCGTTGGCCTATTGGTAGAGATACTGTCTTTCCACTGGGAGAACCTGGTTCGATTCCCATTAGGCCCAGGCCGCCCCCAGGACCACAGAAGATACAAAAACAAAGAAAGTAAAGAAAATGAAAACCCTGAAAAGACAAAAAAAAAAAAACCAAAAGGAAAAGCATTCAGTGTAACCCTCTTTCATCCAGGAGTGATCCATCATAAGAAAAGGCTTTAAAGTTGTTCTGGACAGTGTGTTTTCTGATCGAGACGTTTCGACTTCCATCCGGATGGAAAATGATTCTGGATGGATTTCCGCTCACTTACTCATCATTGTCTGCTTTATTCTCGTGTTGGATGGCCGTCTCTTTCTTCACGACGTTTCATTCATTGGCACATGTTCATTTATAAATCCTTCCTTCTTATTTACACTTAAACAGAATGCCAGCTACAGGCTACGATCTCAGGACCACTATATTTTGTCAGTGCCCAGAGTTCGAACTGAGACGGGAAGAAAGCCTTTCAGTTTTGTGCCCCAAATGACTGGAACCATCTGTCTGCGAGAGCTGGTCTCTCTAAACTCTTAAATCTCAACTGATAGACTTGGAAAATAGTCGATGTGGTTGTAAATGTTTTGAATAAAGGTTTTATTGTTCCGTTCCGTCATCTTCCGCTTGTTCCGGGGTCGGGTCGCGAGGGCAACAGCCTCAAGCGGGCAGCCCAGGCCTCTCTCTCCCCAGCTGCATCCTCCAGCTCACCTGGAAGGATCCCAAGTCGTTCCCCGGCCAGCTGTGAGACATAGTCTCTCCAGCGGGTCCGGGGTCTGCCGCTTGGTCTCCTCCCGGTAGGACGTGCCTGAAACACCTCGCCCGCGAGGCGCTCGGGTGGCATTTTGACCATATGCCCGAACCACCCCATCTGGCTCCTCTCGACCTGGAGGAGGAGCAGCTCGACACCGAGCTCCTCCCGGATGGCAGAGCTCCTCACCCGATTTGTTTTATTGTGATATTTTTAATGTATTTTAATTTGTAATGTTTGTTTGGTCCTGGAGGCCGGTGCCTCTTGGCCAGGTCACTCTTGTAAAAGAGATTTTTAATCTCAATGAGCCTAAACCTGGTTAAATAAAGGTCAAATAAATAAATACATTTTCAATCTGATTAAATGGTCCGAGAACTGGTTCTATTTTAACGTTCTGGTTCTATTTTAAGCCTGTATCCAACTGTGATTGGACAGGTAAGTCACTTGTTTACAAAGATGGGGTTAGGGCTGGGCGATGTATCGATATTTACAATATATAGATATATTTTTAAACACAAAATAAACGTTTCACATATTGTCGATAATGATGGATTTAAATTGGCGTTCACCTGGGAGCTGTCTAATAAATGATTAATCTGTTCTACTTAGTGAGAATTTTCACTGATTGTTTTTCTCAAAGAAAGCAAAGATGCTTCATTCCTACAAACACACACTCCCATTTATTATTCATCATTACTGTTTACTTACAGATTGAAACCATTCGGGAGGAAATGAAAGCTATGAAGGGCTTTTGTGCACCATCTAATGTTATAAAGGCACAGCTATTAAACTAAAACCCTGTGTGTGTCTGTGTGTCTACCAGCCTGCACAGTAATAACAAGACATGATGGCTCCATCTTCTCATTCTGTTTACACCAAAATCTGACTTCATCATTTAAACGTTTCATTCCATTGTCTCCTGCTTATCCGGGGCCGGGACAGGGGCAACAGCCTCAGACGGGAAGCCCAGGTTTCTCTCATCCCGGCTGCATCCTCCAGCTCACCTTGGAGGATCCTGAGGTGTTCCCTGTCCAGCTGTGAGACATGGTCTCTCCAGCGCATGGCCTCTCACTCAGAGATCGGGTAAGGAGTTCTGCCATCTGGGAGGAGCTTAGTGTCGAGCCGCTCCTCCTCCAGGTCGACAGAAGGCAGACGGGGTGGTTTGGGCATCTGGTCAGGATGCCTCCCGAGCGCCTAGAGCACCAAGAGGTAAACCCCGGACACGCTGGAGAGACTATGGCTCACACCTGGCAGGGGAACGACTCGGGATCCTCCCGAGCTGGAGGATGCAGGTGGGATGAGAGAAGCCTGGGTTTCCCGTCTGAGGCTGTGGCCCCCGGATGAGCGGAATGGAACGTTTGCTTGGAAAACATTTAAAATGGCCTGAAAGACCTTTTTGTGTGTTTCTAGAGACGACAAGCTGCAGATTAGACACTGAGATGACATGTTTATTAGACAGTTTTATTTTTTTAGTACAAATTCTACTCTAAATGTTTGGGGGTATAACATTAAGTGCATGCGTCTGTTAGAAATGATCGAGCGTCTGGGTGAAATTCAGTTTCAGGTCGGTGGTGTGTGTTTTGATCTTTTTGTGCAGCTCGTCCATGGCGGTCGACAGGTTGTCAAACAGTGCCTGCGGAAAGGGGGAAGGATTTAACACGGTACACCAATGTGAGGGTGTAGTCGCTGTCCTGTACAGATGGGAGGATTTAAAATGTAACACCGGCGTCCTACCTGAGCGCGTTCAGTCTCCTGGCTGCAGACGTCCTGCAGGTTCTTCATCTTGGCCTTTACTTGCTGCGTCTCCGCGCTGATGGTCTGGATTTTCTCCACCATGTCTTTGCGCTTGTGTGGGATCTGGTCGCAGTACCTGGAAGGCAGGCGAAGGTGAGCACGGTGGAACTGGGAGTGGCGGTAAAGCTGGGCGTACCTGATGATGTCCTGGACGTGCTGCTCCTTCATGCTGCGGTTCTTCTGCCGGCGGAGACTCTGTGTGCTCTGCTTCTCTACCTTCATGGCCACAGTTCGTTTCAGCTGAATTTCGTTGGTGCACAAGTTCTTCAGCTCTTTCTGCTTCTTCTCAAACTGGACTTTGAGCTCCTCCACCTGGAAACGGAGGATTGCTGTGTGTCTACATGCTGTAAATGGATCATATTTTCTGGACAATAAACAGCGACCTTTTCTCAGATTTTGAACCATGAAGCTCAAACAAAGCTGCAGCTATTCTATAGATTTCTCTTCCAAAGGACGATCAGTACCGACTACAGAAATAAAAAGTTTTTTTCAGTCTCAAATCTTGAAGATAGTTGGTGTGACCGAAGAAGATGCAGCAGATAGGGTTAGATGGAAGAAACTGTCTTGCTGTGGGACCCCCTCAAGGGAAATGCCGAAAGAAGAAGAAGTCTCAGATCTTGAGATAATTTTCCCTGCTTTTATTTTCTCTCATTTTTAATGACTTTTATAAATAAGTCATTAATCAACTTGAATTTGTACAAAATGTTACAGGTATTTTTTTCAACAGGATCTGGCAGGAAGTCACACCTTGCGCCCATTTTTTTTACCTCAGCCAAGGAGGTCGCCATTGTGTGTGTATGAACAGGGTAACTCAAAAAGTTCTAAATGAATTTTCACAAAATTGTTACGATGTATCCACAATGGGATTACATTTTGGGAATGATCCAGATCACCGTTTGGGTCCCATAGTGTTTTAAAGGTTCTAGTTAGCGTTTCAGCTAACTATCTTTTTACAGTCCGTGCTCTCTGGGACGAGTTCTCCCTCTACTGGCTACCCATTAAATGTGCCTCAACACCCCGTTCCCTTCATTGTATTGGTCAAAATTTTTTACCCATTTCAAGCAGGCTGGAACCGGTGGAGAAAAGTACCAGGTGTGATGTGTGACAGAAGAGTTTTAGATAAAATGAAAGGGAAAGTGTAGAAAACCATAGTGAGAGTGGCCATGCTGATTGGTCTAGAGACAGTGTGGTGAGAGCGGCCATGCTGATTGGTCTAGAAACAGTGTGGTGAGAGCGCCCATGCTGATTGGTCTAGAGACAGTGTGGTGAGAGCGGCCATGCTGATTGGTCTAGAAACAGTGTGGTGAGAGCGGCCATGCTGATTGGTCTAGAAACAGTGTGGTGAGAGCGGCCATGCTGATTGGTCTAGAAACAGTGTGGTGAGAGCGGCCATGCTGATTGGTCTAGAAACAGTGTGGTGAGGCCGGCCATGCTTATTGGTCTAGAGACAGTGTCACTGAGGAAAAGACAGGAAACAGAGATGTTTGTAGCAGAGATGAAGATGCTGAGGATCTCTCTGGGAGTGACCAGGATGGACAGGATCAGAGGAACAGAACATGTTAGAGGTTTTAAAGTCAGAGAGGTCAGACTGAGATGATTTGGACATGTGCAGAGGAGAGAGAGAGAGTACATCAGAAGAAGGATGCTGGATTTGGAGCCACCAGGAAAGAGGCCTAGAGACACACAGGAATGACCTCCTGCTGTCTCTTCCTGTGGTCGACTAGTTTAATTCTTTTAAAACACGGCTGGAGACACTTTTTCAAACTTGCTTTTAATCAACTTGGTTTTTTTTTACTACTTTTGTTTCTACTGTTTTGCATTTTTATTGAATGATTGTATTGATACAATTTTCTCAGCGGTTGATGATTTTATCCGTGAAAGGCTTTCTTTATATAAACCCTACTTACTATAGATGAACTGATTAGGTTTTCAAGCTCATGCAACTTTGAATTCATGGTTTCAAAGTTTAAAACCTTTACAGACGAATGCTTCGACCTCAATCATTGACCATCAACACAGTGTTTGATGGCTTTGTTTTGTATGTGTGTACCTCCTCCTGGCCTTCCTTGCTGCTCTTCATGCTGCTCTCCAGGTCCTGCAGGAGGCTGTATGTGAGCTGGATCGCCGCCTCAGTCTGACTGAGTCCCTGCATGCGACTCTGCAGCTCCATCACAGACTCGTTTGTCTCCTCCTGGAAGGCAGACACAGAGGGAGGTGTTGTTGAAACATCTGTCTCCCCCTCTCGATACGCTTTCTTTCATTTTACTCACGATGGAAGCTTTTAGGTTCTTGGCATTCTCCCTCATCTGTTCCATCTGGCTCTTCAGCTCCTCTGGAGACTCCACGATCTGAGACCGAAGTCTGCTGATGTCATCTTTCTGCTCACTGATGTCGGTCTTTATCTGGGCCTACACACACACACACACATGAACACACACAGAGAAAGACCTCATAAACTTCAAAAATATGTAAGACTTTAATAACATTTCACTCTTTAAAAACTGGATTGTACTGTACTTGAACTTGTAGGTATAATTAAAATTTGCTAAAAATCCAGCCTGTAACCGTCCAATCAGTACCTCTACAAATGGTGAGGTATCCTGAGCCTTCCCAAAAGCCTGAACCTGTCCCTGCTAATTTCGTGTGAGAGGCAGAGCCAATCAACCTAACATACGTACATGTTTTTTGGAGGGTGGGAGTAAACCACAGAAACATAGAGAGATCATACAAACTCCACACAGAAAGATCAGTGTTTCAAGCTTCACCCCCACACTGGGACTCAAACCCCTGATCTTCTTGCTGTGAGGCCACGCCCTCAAAGGGCATAAAGCCCTGGACATACAGTATGTTATAGATATGAGTCAGTCACATTCTTAACCATCTATCCCTTAACGGATTGGATGGGGTGCCGGAGCCCATCCCGGCTGATTGGAGGCGAGGGGCAGGGAACACCCCGAACAGGTCGCCAGTCTTTCACGGGGCCACACATCCACACACACGGTCAATCATGTAGTGGCCAATCAATCTAACACACATATTTTTGGAGGGTGGGAGGAAACCAGAGAAAACCCCCGCAGACACAAGGAGAACATGCAAACTCCACACAGAAAGGCCAGTGTTCCAAGCCTTGTCCCTACCCGAAACTTGAACCCACGACCTACTTGCTGTGAGGCCACTGTGCTACCCACTGTGCATCCGTGCCGCCCCGGTTATAGATGTAAATGACTAAAAAACTAATTAACAGCAGTTTGTGGTTCAGATATTTTTTTGAGGCATCAAAGAAGACTTTGAAGGCATTTAGTCTACATTTACTGTGTATATATGGGTAAGTGTGTGTGTATTTGTGGGTAAGTGTATATGTGTTGGCACCAGTTTTTGGCTCTTCTCTGCAATCTTGGCTTTCCACTCGGCGATGTTGTTGTTCTTTGTGTTCTAGAACAGAAGAGAGGGATGAGGTGAGAGAGACGGGCGATCTGATATTATTTACAATGTGTCATCAAAATTTTTCTTACATTTCGCCCATCATTGTGTGTGTGTGTGAGACTCACCACATCCTGGTACTCGTGCATGATGGTGGTCTGCAGTTCGGAGAGCGCCGCCGCCAGCTCGTCTGCCTCAGCCTGCTTTTCAGGGGGGATGGTCCTGTGGGAAGTGTCGGAGGTTATCACCATGGCAACCCGTTGCAGGACAGTGTTTAGTCATGCATAAGATTTTCTTTATGGATGTGGTGGAAACGTGTGATGTTACCATGGAGACATGGTTTTAGGATTCATCAGGAACTCACGTTAGCACTTCGATCTTCTTCTCCGCCTCTGAAACGGCTTCAGTGTAGGCCTGCAGGTTGTCCACGTTTGCCCTCTGGCACAAACACACACATCGTTAGCCATCATTAGCTCTCATTCTGGGAAAACTGGGAGGGTCATGTAACTTACAAACTGGTCGGTCCTGGGCTGCATCCTCTCGCTCCGCTGCAACCAGAAGTGCAGGAAGTTCTTGATGGCGCTGAGGATGGTCAGAGTCCTCTGCTTTTCTGATTGGACAGCGAAAAGATTCACACCAGCAACCCTAAACAATCAGTCTAACCAGCCCAGCACCGTCATACTTACTGGGAGCCAACAGATCTTTCATGGAGAAGTCATAGACCAGGCACAGAGGCAGGAACTGGCGCCTGGAGATAAACATTATTAAAATTAAACTACCTCTTAACATGGACATTTCATTTAACCGTACTACTATACTGATCCCTCATGGGGAAATGACTTTACTGCATTGTACCGCAGCAGGCAGCCATGACAGAGCCAATGTCATGGCCGACGATGGGAGTGTTTAAATAGTTTCTTGTTCCTCATCAGGTCAAACTTCCTCGTTTATTGAATTTCAACTCACAACCAAATGTAGACATTTGTGTTTTTGTCCCACTATCATCTCTACTTTCTGATTGGGTAAGATGTTTTTTGCAATCCCCAACCTACTTGCTAGAGTAGGAACAGTTGACACCAGCCTCGCAAAAAGTTTCCCATTAATAGAGGTTCCTCGTTAAGATGCTCGTACCCTAATTTTTTAGAAATACTTACATGCGTGTGAACACGCTGAGGATTCCTGTGGTTGCTTCATGGTAAGCTGGGAATTGGATGTCCTCCAGAGGCGGGATCTGGTTTAAACACAAATGGAAATATGAATTGGCGTTCTGGTTTAACTGGTTTAAAGTAACTCACCATTAAGTGACACTCAGGCCTGAAACCGTAGAGCAGATCCAGAACTCTCACATACAAAGTCTGAACAATTTCCGGCTGGAAGACAGAAAACACGGTCATCAGTACAAGCAATCCAAACTTGGCTCCTCACTTCCTCTCTGACCTCCTCCATGTCACGATTCCCTCTTGCTCTCCCCTCTGTACCCATACCATACTCATGCTTACACCACGTTACCTGAAAGGTGGTTAAAATAAAATGTATTATTATTAATATTCAACCATTTACCATAGTGAGGGGAGGAACATAGATCCTGGTTACCATGGTGAGGGTAAGAATGTAGACCCTGGTTACCATGGTGAGGGTAGGAACGTAGATCCTGGTTACCATGGTGAGGGTAGGAATGTAGATCCTGGTTACCATGGTGAAGGTAGGAACATAGATCCTGGTTACCATGGTGAGGGTAGGAACGTAAATCCTGGTTACCATGGTGAGGGTAGGAACGTAGATCCCGGTTACCATGGTGAGGGTAGGAACATAGATCCTGGTTACCATGGCGAGGGTATCAACATAGATCCTGGTTACCATGGTGAGGGTAAGAATGTAGATCCTGGTTACCATGGTGAGAGTAGAAACGTAGATCCTGGTTACCATGGTGAGGGTAGGAACATAGATCCTGGTTACCATGGTGAGGGTAGGAACGTAGATCCTGGTTACCATGGTGAGGGTAGGAACATAGATCCTGGTTACCATGGTGAGGGTAGGAACATAGATCCTGGTTACCATGGTGAGGGTAGGAATGTAGATCCTGGTTACCATGGTGAGGGTAGGAACATAGATCCTGGTTACCATGGTGATGGTAGGAACGTAGATCCTGGTTACCATGGTGATGGTAGGAACGTAGATCCTGGTTACCATGGTGAGGGTAGGAACGTAGATCCTGGTTACCATGGTGAGGGTAGGAAAATAGATCCTGGTTACCATGGCGAGGGTAGGAACGTAGATCCTGGTTACCATGGTGAGAGTAGGAACGTAGATCCTGGTTACCATGGTGAGGGTAGGAATGTAGATCCTGGTTACCATGGTGAGGGTAGGAACGTAGATCCTGGTTACCATGGTGAGGGTAGGGAAATAGATCCTGGTTACCATGGTGAGGGTAGGAACGTAGATCCTGGTTACCATGGTGAGGGTAGTAACGTAGATCCTGGTTACCATGGTGAGGGTAGGGAAATAGATCCTGGTTACCATGGTGAGGGTAGGAATGTAGATCCTGGTTACCATGGTGAGGGTAGGAACGTAGATCCTGGTTACCATGGTGAGGGTAGGAATGTAGATCCTGGTTACCATGGTGAGGGTAGGAAAATAGATCCTGGTTACCATGGTGAGGGTAGGAACGTAGATCCTGGTTACCATGGTGAGGGTAGGAACGTAGATCCTGGTTACCATTTTGAGGGTAAGAACATAGATCCTGGTTACCATGGTGAGGGTAGGAACGTAGATCCTGGTTACCATGGTGAGGGTAGGAACGTAGGTCCTGGTTATCATGGTGAGGGTAGGAACATAGATCCTGGTTACCATGGCGAGGGTAGGAACATAGATCCTGGTTACCATGGTGAGGGTAAGAATGTAGATCCTGGTTTCCATGGTGAGAGTAGGAACGTAGATCCTGGTTACCATGGTGAGGGTAGGAACATAGATCCTGGTTACCATGGTGAGGGTAGGAACGTAGATCCTGGTTACCATGGTGAGGGTAGGAACATAGATCCTGGTTACCATGGTGAGGGTAGGAACATAGATCCTGGTTACCATGGTGATGGTAGGAACGTAGATCGACTGTATCTGTGGATGATTCATGTACGTCAACCTGGAGTGTCAAAATATTTTGACTGTTTTTTTTCCAGATGGAGGAGGTTAGAAAATTCAGTTTTTCACAGAAAGCAAGAAAAATGTTATTTTTTTTTCTTATTTCATTGCTTTTTATTTTAACCCATATTTAAACTTTTTAAACAGAAATTTTGAGCAGTTTCACACCTTTTCTCATCAAAACAATGATTATTTTTAGACTTTTATTTCTCTTCGCTTGTTTATTTATAATCTTAACTCATTAAAAATACTCTAATGAAGCTTTAATGAGATTTTCATCTGTTTAAAACCACATATTTAAAGTGTTTTAAACATAATATTTAACTAGGTTTGTTACCTTGGGAACCGGAGTTAAATCTGCTTTACTGAATTCTTTCGCTTCCTGTCGCATTAAAACAACAGTCCGGAAAAAGCTGATGATTTCATCCACGTCACTGATCGGAAAAGTGTTTTCCGACATTTTTACACTTTAAAGAAACAAAATAAAAATCCGCTGATATTTTTCTTACAAATTCAAACTTTGCCGCTTAAACACTTCCGTGTTTACTTTCTTCTTCGTCTTTCTGAATGTGTTTCCTGTTTAGAAAAAGAAATTGCACCACCTACTGGTAAAAAAATGTCAACGACTCTAAATCAGTTTATTTTTTTTCTGCTTTACTCTCATTACCTGACATACACTCACCCAAAGAGGGTGGTTTCACAGCAAGATGGTTGGGGGTTTGAGTGCAGGCTTTTCTGTGGGGAGTTTGCATGTTCTCCCCGTGTATATGTTAGTTTTCTCTTGTTTCCTCCCAGCTTCCAAAAACATACGTTAGGATGATTGTCCGCTGAGAAATTGCCCCTAGAAATGAGTGTGTGTGTGTGTGTGTGTGTGTGTGTGTGTGTGTGTGTGTGTGTGTGTGTGTGTGTGTGTGTGTGTGTGTGGCCCCGCAACAGACTGGTGACCTGCCATGGATGTACCCTGCGTCTCACCTGAAATCAGCCAGGATAGGCTCCGGCACCCCACACCGCCATCAGCGGCTTAGAAGACAAAACTAGTGTCTTATGTTTCTGGAGGGTGGGACGAAACTGGAGAACGGGGAGAACATGCAAACTCCACACAGAAAGCCCAGAGGTTCTAGCCTCATCCCCTAACTCGAACCCCTGACCTTCTTGCTGTGGGAACGTAGATCTGTTTTGTCCTTTTGTACGTAAATAATTGTAATCTTTGCAACTAGTAATATATTGTCCTCCTGCAACTAGGTCAGGGATTGCAGGCATTAGATTATGATTGAAGCGACAGGTAAACGTTAAACCAGTTTTAGAGTAACTTGCCCAAAACTGATGTTAAAATTAAAGTAGGGAAAATAACAAATAATCAATCAATAACTTGTGTCTAAAGCTAAAAAAATTGTACTAATACAATTTTTTATAATATTTTGTCAAATTAAGAAAACAATTTTCTGTTCTGTCATCTCCGGCTTATCTGAGGCCGGGTCACAGGGGCAACAGCCTGGAAATCAAGGCTTCTCTCACGCCGGCTGCGTCCTCCAGCTCACCCAGGAGAGGTATTCCCTGTCCAGCTGTGAGAGATAGACTCTCCAGCTGGTCCGGGGTCTACCTCTGGGTCTCCTCCTGGTTGGACGTGCCCTGAACACCTCAACAGCGATTCATTCGGGAGGCTAATCAGATGCCCGAACCACCCCGTCTGGGTTCTCTCGATCTTGAAGAGCAACAGCTCTATTCAAATAAAATATAGTTGAAAATGTTTTAATAGAAACATTTTGATGACTCGTGTAGAGTCGTTGCAATCCAACCAAAACTGAGATCAGATGAAAATACATCACTTAGATTTTAGAAAGATTGATGTTGGAATGACTTATCGGAAATGTGGAGGAATTTAAAATATTATTCTTTTCAAGTGGAAACTCAGAAAGAAAAAACTCAGGCTAAATGTTGTTTGGCAACACATGATCCAGGTTTATATGTATTTAACTTACAACATAAACATCCGGCTTGTGTATGTTTAAACCATTTCTCATGTTGTTTTTCAGTCCCGTCCTCCCTCGTCCCCGCCTTCTCAAAGCAGACCTTTAAATCACCTTTCCTCCCTCAGCTGCTTTACTGTTAGTTTAAAACCAGATTTTCTGGTGAGTAAAATCTGCCAGTCATGCCACGCCTCCACACTTTAAAGTACATCTGAGAATAATTTCAAATCTAACCTGACCTGTTTTAACTAACATGAACCAGGAGTTCACAGGCAGGAGAAATGTATTTATAAGAGCTCATTCAAGATCATACAGAGGGGTTTAATAACTTACAGTGAAGTCAAAATAAATTATTTTACACCAGCAGGTTTTACATCCAAAGGGGTTTAAATTCACTTGATGTTACACATTCAAATGTTTCATGTCTTGACACTTTGAAAGATTCTTATTTAATCACATAATGTGTCAGCAACGCTTCATAACAATGTATCATTTATTTTACCAGGAGTATCATTTCTCATGATTTTTGTCATTATCCCCCTCTCAGATGGAACACTACTTTTATCCTATCCTGCCCTCAGCCCTAATTTGGGACGCCTGGTCCCAAATTCCCAGCTGTGCTTTATTTCCCTTTACTATTTAATCCCTTGTGTCCCTCTCTTCCTTGCTGAAGCATTCGTCTCCATCCCTTCGATTCCCCTTGCCTCCTGGTACACTCTGCCTTCCTGTTGAGCTGTATGGCCCTGATCCTCATCCTGCTGAGCTCTTACCCCTGGCTCCTGGTGCACCCTGCCTTCCTGTTGAGCTGCATGGCTCTGATCCTCATCCTGCTGAGCTCGTTCCCCTGGCTCCTGGTGCACCCTGCATTCCTGCTGAGTGTCTTCCTTCTGGTTTCCCATCATGCTGCCGAGCTTCTATACCTGGTCCCCTCGACATCCAGCTGGGGTGTCCTTCTGATCGAGCTCCATCCCTCTGGTCCCCTCCACATCCAGCCGGGGTCTCCTGGTCGAGCTCCATCCCTCTGGTCCCCTCGACGTCCAGCCGGCGTCTCCTTCTGATCAAGCTCCATCCCTCTGGTCCCCTCGACGTCCAGCCGGGGTCTACTTCTGGTCGAGCTCCATCCCACTGGTCCCCTCGACATCCAGCCGGGGTCTCCTTCTGGTCGAGCTCCATCCCTCTGGTCCCCTCGACGTCCAGCCAGGGTCTCCTTCTGGTCATTCATCGTGCACAGCTCTGCTTGGTTCTTCACTTCCTCCAATAAACTACTTCACATATCACCACCAACCTTGACAATTTTTTCTTCACCAATTCCACAAAGTATACAATTTTAAGCCAAGGATCGAAACAGTAGGACGTTTTTAAGAGTTTGGATGTTTTTCAGCTTAAAAATGACAGCTTAAAAATTTGACAACATGCGAACATTTCAGTTCTTTGTCCCTGTCTTTGACATGCTTATGTATTACCCCACTTGTTGTTTTGTTTCTCCCTCACCCTCTGGCGGTGAGGGTGCATAACAATGTTCTTAAAACAGCATTTAAACTTCCCCTCCTCTTGTGTGAATCTATCCTTATGAAGGAAACATCTGAATACTGCTGCTTTCCTCAGGTTTTGCCTCTGTAACTTGGGTTTAATTGTGTGTGTGTGTGTGTCTTCATCTTGAGTCGTGTGTACTTGAACTGTAATTTTCATTGTTCATAGATAGATAGATAGATTGATAGATTTACTTTATTGATCCCACACTTGGGAAATTTGTGTTCACTTGTGGGAACAACAAAGTCTTCTGATCACAGAAGCAAACCCTTTTTTTTGCAGCCATCAAACACCACTTCACAAACTGTTTCAATAAAGGTTTTTATGAAAGTCTTTTAAATGCCCTGTTTTTTCAGTTCCTTCAGTGATTTAGGTGTTCTTTGGGTGTTGCCAGAGTACCGACGCACAAACATCCTGAGTTCTTAAAACCTTCTTGTCTCTGTAGTCGAGGCATAAAAATGTAATTGTATTGATTGAGAGTAAATTAACAAGCGGTCAAATTCATTTATTCATCTTCTGAACCATCCATCCCTAACAGGGAAGCTGAAGGTGCAGGTGTCTATCCTGACCGATTTAAGGCGAGAGGCAGGGTACACCCCGAACAGGTTGCCAGCCTGTCGTGAGGCCATTTGCGCAAAAAAACGCCATAAAATGATGCAAGGTGATTCTCACCATGCCTCTCACGATGGCGGTGGAGGCATGGTGAGAATCACCTTCTTTGATTTCTCTAGTGCCTTTAACACCATCCAGCCCTCATTACTGGGTGATAAGCTGCGGCTGATGGGTGCTGGTGCGTCCGCCGTCTCCTGGATCACTGATTACCTGACGGACAGGCCACAGTTCGTCCGGTCTGATGTGGTTTTAAGTGGTGTGGGAGCCCTACAGGGCACGGTGCTCTCTCCATTCCTCTTCACATTGTACACTTCAGACTTCCAGCACAACTCCGATTCATGCCACCTACAGAAATTCTCTGATGACTCTGCAGTTGTAGGGTGTATAAGTGGTGGGCAGGAGGAGGAGTACAGGAGGGTGGTGGATGGATTTGTGGTGTGGGCGGGAGAGAATCACCTGCTCCTCAATGTGGACAAGACCAGGGAGATGGTGATTGACTTCCGGAAGAGGAGGAGGACTGCTTTGCAGCCGCTCTGCATTCTGGGTAGAGATGTGGAGGTGGTTGAGGAGTACAAATACCTTGGAGTGACCATCGACAGTAGACTGAGCTGGAGGAGCAACAGTACTGCTGTGTACAAGAAGACTTGCAGCCGACTTTACTTTCTAAGGAAGCTGAGGTCCTTCAATGTGTGCGGCAAGATCCTGGAGACCTTCTACCAGTCTGTGGTGGCCAGCACCTTGTTCTTCTCTGTCATCTGCTGGGGGAGCAGCATCGCAGCCAGTGACACCAACAGACTGAATAAACTAATCAGACTGGCTGGCTCTGTCATTGGCAGCAAACAGGACTCACTTGAGGCAGTGGTAGAGAGGAGGTCACTGAACAAACTTTTGTCCATCATGGAAAACCATGACCATCCTCTCTACCCACTCCTGGACGAACAACGGAGCTCCTTCTCCAAGAGGCTCAGACAGCTCCGCTCAAGAACATCTCGTTACCGGAGGTCTTTCTTTCCGTACGTGATAGGGCTCTACAACGACTCACTTAGCAGATAGGAAGTTGTTGCTGTGACACACAAATTTCCCCTGTGTGGGATCAATAAAGTATATTCTGATTCTGATTCTAAAATCACATTTTTGGGTCAAACATGATACTGTTAATTATGATGTAATGCTATAAAGTACAATACGTGCAAAACAAAATCATGATTTAATCAAAACATTGACTAATATATGGATAATTTAAAAATATCTATTTTCTTTTAAATTCTTTGAAATTTACTCTCATATAAAAAATGGCAACATTCTAAAATATCTAATAAGTAAATTTTATGTCAAATATTTTTGATGTTTTAGGATTACAGTTACTTTACTTTGTTACAATGACTTTTACTGTATTATAATTTCTCTCGTTCCGTCATCTTTCACTTATTCGGGGTCGGGTCACAGGGGTTACAACTTCAGACAAGAAACCACGGTCTTTCTCACCACGGCTGCATCCTCCAGCTCACCCAGGAGGAACCTGAGATGTTCACTGACCAGCTGTGAGACATAGTCTCTCCAGTGGTTTCCAGTTTGGGTTCCGTTCAGCTCCATACCGCCTTCAAGATCCGAGAGGAGTCATGCGGGTTTGCCCAACCAGTCTGCATGTTCTTTGTGCATCTGGAGAAGGCATTCGACCGTGTCCCTCAGGGTGCTCTAGGAGTAAGGAGTCTCGGAGCTTGGCTATGGTCTCTCTGGTCTCTGTATGACAGGTGCCAGAGCTTGGTTCGTATTGCCGGCAGCATGTTGATGCCGTTATAATTTGTAATGTGACTATTTGTTTAAGTCGGACACACAACACTGCTGAAGCTGGTTTGGCCCCCTCTCTTCTCATCCCTCGAGTGATTCCTCGTCTCTCCTTTGCTGGGAAGACCTGAGCTTAGGGGACCTCAAACTTTACCAGAAATCTGGACCACTTCTTCAGGCTTTTCTAGATGTTTAAAAAGCTTTGACAAATGACTGATGCACTTGCTTTTCTTCAGCCAAGAAGAATTCCGAGAAAACATGTTTGTTTTTAAAGACAAAAATGCAGAAAAAAATAGAAATGCAAAACAAACAGGTAGGTTCGTTCTTCCAAATGGTCTTAAGTGGTCAGGTCAGAATTTAAGAAGTGATGCCCTCAATGATAAAAGAACAATGAAGCAGCAAACCCTGCGTTACTGGATTGTTCTTAGAAACCCACAGGCTAAAAGCAACTGGTATAAAAGGACACGACTTCAAGCCTGTTTTATTCTCCTGAAACCGACTACAAGCTTGTCTTGGATTCTTCAGGTAAGGAACCATTTCTTTTGATTTTCATTCTATTTAAAGAGAGAGTGATACAAATATATTTGATTTTTTTTCTTTGCAGGTTTCAGAAATTCAGGCAATCATGATTAAACTGGTAATGAAGACCTATGAGATTAAATCTAAAACAATCTTATATTTTCATCCAACTAGAGACAATCATGTTTCTAATGATCTTCATTTCTATTGTAGATGTTTCTGATCGTCACCGTCTTCCTGCTCATGAGTAAGTTCATCTGAAAGATAGAGAAGCATTCATGTGTATCATTTACTTACAGCTTTGGGATTAAACTATATCTTGAAATGTAGACGTTTAGATGAGACAGACTAATCGTACATCTAAGAAAATAATTGTCTCTTTAAGCAATTTTTTTTGTAATAATCGGGTAAAAACTTTCACCAGGAATCCTTATTTGTTCATTTCAGGAATTAATTTTAGAGTTTAGAAGGTGATATAATGTAGCACAGTGGCCTTACAACAAGAAGGTTGTGGGTTTTAATCCCAGGGGGGGACAAGTTTTGAAACACTGGCCTTTCTGTGTGGAAAGGCCACATGTTCTCCCCGTGTATGTGCGGGTTTCCTCCGGGTGCTCCAGTTTCCTCCCACCCTCCAAAAACATGCGTGTAAGTTTGAAGACCCCCTCAAAAACGAGATGTCTCATCTCGAGGGACTTGTCCTCCTAATAAAAAAATAAATGTGAAAAGTTTAGCAAAGACTTTCACGACAGTAACTAGAGTTCAGAAAGTCTTGCTCAGAGAAAAATGCCAACTTGTTCAAGACTATTTTTTTATGATTTATGTGAAAAATTTGTTTGAATGTGTTGAAAAGAATCAGAAATTTAACTGTGACCAAAAAAAAAAAATCTAAAAATCTAGTCAACTTTAACAAACTTAATACTGAATTAAATCTTTGTTTTTCCAACAGATGCAGTGAAATCAGCGTGCGGAGGTAAAGCTTTCTGATGTTTATATTTTATCCAATAATATCACAGTTTTTCAAAAGAATTATCAATAATCATACACAAGTGCTGGATGATGTGAAAAAATTTTTTTTATATCACTATGAACCAAAATTCAGGCCAGTTTTATTATTTTTGCTTGCTTTTTGTCCAAATTTGTTCTGTTCACTCGCCCTCCGCTTATCCGAGGGCCGGGTCAAGGGGACTGCAGCTTCAGACAAGAAGCCCAGGCTTCTCTCACCCCGGCTGCATTCTCCAGCTCACCTGGAAGGATCCTGAGGTGTTCCCTGTCTAGCTGTGAGACGTAGTCTCTCCAGCAGGTCCGGTTCTGCCTCTTGGTCTCCTCCCGATGGGACATTCCTGAAACACCTCAGGAGGCACCCTAAACCAGAGGCCTGGTCGAGGATCAGGCCTCTGACCTGGCTTCTCTTGACCCATAGTAGCAACGGATCTGCTCCAAGTTCCTCCGAGATCCTGGTTACCATGGTGAGGGTGGAACGTACATCCTGGTTACCATGGTGAAGGTAGAAACGTAGATCCTGGTTACCACGGTGAGGGTAGAAACGTAGATCCTGGTTACCACGGTGAGAGTAGGAACGTAGATCCTGGTTACCATGGTGAGGATAGGAACGTAGATCCTGGTTACCATGGTGAGGATAGGAACGTAGATCCTGGTTACCATGGTGAGGGTAGGAACGTAGATCCTGGTTACCATGGTGAGGGTAGGAATATAGATCCTGGTTACCATGGTGAGGATAGGAACGTAGATCCTGGTTACCATGGTGAGGGTAGGAATGTAGATCCTGGTTACCATGGTGAGGGTAGGAACGTAGATCCTGGTTACCATGGTGAGGGTAGGAACGTAGATCCTGGTTACCATGGTGAGAGTAGAAACTTGGATCAATTGGTAAATCGAGAGCTTTGTTTTTTGGCTCAGCTCTTTCTTTACCACGACGGTCTGACGCAGCATCCTGATTATTGCAGACGTTGCACCAATCTGTCTGTCAACCTCCGTCTCCATCCTTCCCCCTCTGTGAACAAGGTGTTTATACACCTATGCATGTCTATATTTTGCAGTTGAATGATTTTCTTTTTCTTCCTTCGTAGATGATGTTTGTGACAAGCCGTCTCATATCGGTAAAAAAAAAAGAAACAGAGCAAATCCTTTTTTCCATTCTTTCTTTAAACTAAATGAAATAATCTTTTCTAGTTGGCTGGACAAAGTGGTTCGACAGAGATGATCCCTCTGGTACAGGAGACTATGAAATCCTCTCCAGTCTTCGTAAAGAGAATCCTGGACAGATTTGTGACAAACCATATGAGATCGAGGCCAGAACTAAATCTGGAGCTTCTGTGAAAAAAGCAAAGGAGAAGATTAATACGTAAGAATGGCTTAAGTTTTAAAAAAACCTTCTGCTCTTGTATTTTTAAAATGATTTAAGATAATAATACAAGCGGTCGAAATGAGCTTCCTCCGCAGGGTGGCTGGGCTCTGACTCAGAGATCGGGTGAGGAGCTCCACCATCCAGGAGGAGCTCGGTGTCGAGCCGCTCCTCCTCCAAGTTGAGAGTAGCCAGATGAGGTGGTTCGGGCATCTAGTCAGGACGCCCCCCGAGCGCCTTGCTGGTGAGGTGTTTCGGGCACGTCCCACTGGAAGGAGACCAGGAGGCAGACCCCAGACCCGCTGGAGAGACTATGTCTCACAGCTGGCAGGGGAACACCTCGGGATCCTTCCAGGTGAGCTGGAGGATGCAGCTGGGGTGAGAGAAACCTAGGCTTCCCACCTGAGTCTGTTGCCCCCGCGACCCGGTCCCAGTTGAGTGGAAGACGACAGAACGAACGGATAATTTCAGTCTGTGGTGAAAAGAAACTTTATGTGTAATGATGGGTTCACTGTGTGGAAGTCAGTGGGTGTCACTCTCAGATTTGCCAAGGTAACCCGTCCCAAAATGCTCTCGTTCTCTGTGCGTCATGCTATCCCGTCTGACGTCATTATTCATGAGTAATAACAGGCGGCACAAACCCATTTAAATTCATTTGAATCACATCATTTGCACGATCCATGTTTGGAGTAATCCTGCACTAACCAAAATTTATCACAGGAGTGACTGATGAAGCTTAAATTGTATAAAATGTTCTGTGGTCTGAGACACGTGCGTAAAAAAGAGCAAAAACGCTTTTTCATCTTAAAATCGACACATCTTTATGTAACCGGACGACCGGTTCCGGACCGGGCGAGAACCATCAGGGAACCAAAGGCACAGACTGTAAAAAAAGTTTTAACATTAGTTATTTAAAAGCTATTAAAAATGGCAGTCCTTAAAATAGTTCACTTTTGGGGTTTTGCCCAATGGCACCTGCTTGTCCCAGTCCCGCCCTTTAACGGGCCCATTCGTCATCCCGGGTCCGCCTCTTGACGGGCCAAATCATCATCCCGGGTCTGCCCTGGATGGCCCTATTTGTCATTCCGAATTCACCCTTGATGGGCTCATTCGTCCGGACCGCTGACTGCGGGAACCTTTTTGCCCGGTGGGATCCGTGTAGGACACCCCATGTATCTTTTCAGGGAGAGCCCTTGCTACACGGTGGTGTGCTGGCCGACACACCACCGCCTCACCAGCCCGTAGTTCAACAGCAGGGCTCCCCACTCTGTGTCTTGGCTGCCGCTTCTGCTCTGGTTCTCCTCTCTCTTCTTCCCCCAGCTGCCTCTTATAAACCAATACCAGGTGAAGAAAATAAAATAATTAAGACAATTAAAATATGAAGAATAAAACTATAAAAACCATGAAATAAAACACTCCATCTGCTACATTTAGAACTCAACTGTGTAGCATCGTTTGGGACCGAGAACCCCTAAATCTTCACCAATTTAGGCTTTGTTAAATGACAGAATGGAAGACTGACTTGTTTCAGACTGTGCCTTCTGCAGATGGAAGTGGAATAAAAATAAATGAAGATTTTTGTTTTTCAGGTACGACACAATTACAGGATTCATCTGCAAGAACAAAGAACAACGTGACAAACGTTGTAAAGACTACAAAGTTCGCTTTAGCTGCCCTCCCACTTCCTGCTCTAAAAAATGTACGTTAAACAGATAAAAAAAGATGTTAAATGATGCTGTGGATCCAAAATATCGTTTGGTTTTTTTGGTCATTCTTTCTTTGTTCTTGCAGATTGCTGGACCCGTTTTTTCAGCCGTGATCGTCCCAGTGGGTCAGGAGACTGGGAAGGCCTGAGCGCACTGAGGAAGAAATACCGCAAGAAGATCTGTAAAGTTCCAAAGTACATCCAGGCGGTGACCACGGGTTCTAAAACACCAGCCGACAAGACTGGACAGAAGTTCTTCTAGTGAGTTATTCAAGAAAAATATTATAAACTCATTTAAAAGACCAAAAAAAAAAGACAATTTGCTACCGAGTTTGAAGCGGCCGAGATGGGAATTAGCACCTCCAAATCCGAGACCATGGTCCTCGCCCGGAAAAGGGTGGAATGCCCCCTGCAGGTCAGGGACAGGGTCCTGCCCCAAATGGAGTAGTTTAAGTATCTCGGGGTCTTGTTCACGTGGGGGAAGGATGGAGCGGGAGATCGACAGGCGGATCGGTGCGGCGTCTGCAATAACTAGGATGCTGCATCGATTTGTCGTAGTAAAGAGAGAGCTGAGCTGAAAAGCAAAGCTCTCGATTTACAAGTCGATCTACGTTCCTACCCTCACCATGGTAACCAGGATCTACGTTCCTACCCTCACCATGGTAACCAGGATCTACGTTCCTACCCTCACCATGGTAACCGGGATCTACGTTCCTACCCTCACCATGGTAACCAGGATCTACGTTCCTACCCTCACCATGGTAACCGGGATCTACATTCCTACCCTCACCGTGGTAACCAGGATCTACGTTCCTACCCTCACCATGGTAACCGGGATCTACATTCCTACCCTCACCATGGTAACCAGGATCTACGTTCCTATGGTAACCAGCTGTGGGTGCTGACCAAAAGAATGAGATTGATACAAACTAGTGAAATTAGCCTCCTAGCAGGGTGGCTAGGCTCTCACTCAGAGATCAAGTGAGGAGCTCTGCCATCCGGAAGGAGCTCCTCCCGGGTCGAGCCGCTCCTCCTCCAGGTTGAGCGGAGCCAAATGGGGTGGTTCGGGCATCTGGTCAAAATGCCCCCAAGTCCTCGCTGGTGAGGTGTTGTGGGCACGTCCCACCGGGAAGAGACCAAGAGGCAGACCCCGGACCTGCTGGAGAGACTATGTCTCACAGCGGGCTGGGGAACAACTTGGGATCCTTCCAGGTGAGCTGGAGGATGCAGCCTGGGTGAGAGAGGCCTGGGCTTCCCGTCTGAGGCCGTTGCCCCTGCGACCCGACCCCGGATGAGCGAAAGACGACGGAACGGAACGGGAAAAAAAGAGAGAAAAAAATCCAATATCTGAGTCAAATGAGTTCATTGAACTGGCTTTAATGTTTAAAACTAAAGCCAAAATGGAAATAAATTTATTCAAACTGGGTGTTTTTTTCTGTATTTTAGCTACAGTCCAACCAAAGGCTTCGTGTGTCGTAACAAGGACCAACCACGTGGAAAGAAGTGTAAGAACTACAAGGTCCGCTTTGCCTGCCCATGCAAGTAAAGACCAGATCCAGCACCGACAACAAGAAGGAAGACATCATCTTAAATTACATCATTGAAAATTTCATTCTTTTCTTCAACAACCTCTGCTTATAAAAATAAATGTAATCAATCTTCTTTACTTCCTTCATGAATAAATGTGCAGGAAAAAAACCTCATGTGATTTATTTGTCTTTATTAAATAAAATGGATTTCCCAAACTACTAAGAGGGGATTCTAAGGAAAATGCCAACAGCTAGGTACCAGCCATAGATGAACTGATAGTTTGTACTAAAGGTGGTGCCATATTGTTAGATGCCTCAACGTCAACTGGCTTCTGTTAAACTATCAATTGTCATTTTAAAGCAGGACCGAAAAGTATTCAATTATTACATTTATTTAAAATAAAGGGACATTTTATAAAATCTCAAAAAGAAGGAATCTTAGGTCTTTTTGTGAATTTCTGCTGGAAAAAAGTGAATCGTTGGCATCCGTCTGACTCTACTGACAATAGAGTCTGCTTCTGGATACCTGTTTGAGTGGTGTCGACTGTGGCTGAATAAGCCGATGTGGGGGCTGGAGATGTAACTGTTGCTCCCCGTGTTGAGTTTGTGCTGAGGCAGTGAAGCTGGCTTGACCTTCCCAAGTGGAATGGAGATCCCGAAGTGCCCAATGCCAGGATTCCCCTCTCAGCGTTGCTGAAAGAGTCCGACGGAAAGCTAAGCTGATACAGCCGGTATCAGCACCGCTGCAAGAGGTACCAGAGAGCTCACCAGACTGCCTACGGGTCCCTGAACTGGATTTTCTGCCTGTGTTTTACGTGCATGCTGGAAATCATCAGGAGACATGGGACGGGGTCAGTGTCTTGCTCAAGGACACCTCAGAATGATCAAACCAGCAACCTACTGGTTACATAAGTCACCATACTCAGAGTCATAAGAAGCTGTTTTTGGGGTAAAGTTTGTATGTGAATTTGGAATCAAAGGTTGAATTCCGATTTAGTTTTGATGTGTAAATGGTTGATTTTATCTTAAATTTATGACATTGTTTGGTTTCTGTGTCACCGACAAAACATGAAGGTAGTTTAAATTCCTCCCCCCACTTGGGTAAAATATCTTTTATTAAAAATAAAATCTAAGTTTTAGAGCAATTTGCGAAGGTTTTTAATCCAAAATTTCTAGTCTTTAAAGTTGCCGAAGATCAGCTAGTTATCCTTTGAGACCCCGATTAGAAACTCAATACGAATTTCAAGCACCCCTTTAAGTCTGATTGGATAAAGATTAGTTATTGATTGGGTTTTAATCAGTTCTCTTCTCCACACTCATTTTCCAGCTTCGATAAATAGTTTCTGAAGAAAATTCTTTAACATGTGCTCAAAAATCAGAAAAAAAAAAAAAAAAAGTTACAGACAAGATGTTCAAGAGGATTAAACAATCATTTTTATTCAGAGATGAACAAGTATTTTCTTCTCCTGGTTCTGATGGACTGTCGGTCTAACATGGACAGGCAAAGCGGACCTTGTAGTCCTGACAGCTTCCAGTTGACTGGTCCTCGTTGAGACACACAAACCCGTCTGTTGGGTTGAAGCTGGAAATAGAAGAACAGAAAGTTAGAATCAAGGTGGTTTAATCTGAGAAGTTAAAAAAAAAAAAAAAAAAAAAAAAATTGCAACATCAGCCAAACTAACAGATTTTAATTAAAACGCCCACAGTTACTCAGTAAGGGCAGAGGAGTGTTCGAAGCATCAATTTTTCTAATTTTATTTTTAAAATTTATAGTTTTAACATCAAAACTTACTGCTTAAATTTTTGCTCAGTGTACATGGCTGGAAGGTCAGACTGTACGGTAACAGCCTGGATGTATTTGGGGTCTTCACAGATCTGTCCAGGGTTCTCCTTCCTCAGGTCAACCATATCCTCCCAGTCTCCTGTGGCGCTGGGTTGATCCCGGTTATAATATTTAGTCCAACACACTGCAGGAACAAACAAAAACAGCAGGAAAAAGGAATGATTTTGATGTGGAAATTATGTTGAAACATGGTGGAAACTTCAAAAGGTTGGTTTTAACCTACAATTTCCAGAGCATGACTTTGGAGGGCAGGCGAACCTGACTTTGTAATCTTTACAGTGTCCGTCAGGTTGGTCCTCGTTCCTGCAGATGAATCCTGAAGTTGTGTCGTTCCTGAAAATTGTTGACATGTGAGGGATTTTTTGTGGTGAAGAAGTCTCCTTTTGTGCAAACAGCTGAAAGCTAGAAGTCATAAAGACTTCCTTCATCATCTGAACTGATTATTCCTGATGAAGATGCACTTTAAAGACATCAGTCTGTTAGAGGACCACAAACATACAGCCACAATTTCATGGCAGCCAATTAACCCTACATGCATGTTTTGGAGAGGCAAAGGAAACTCATTCACAAACAGAACATGCAAACTCTACACAGACAGACCAGTGACTCAAACTTGTTGCTGTGAGGCTACTGTGCCAACGACTGCACTACCATTTAAACTACGGTATACTCAGCTTATCTATGGATTACAATCTCTCCTACTTCAAGGCCCGTTCAGCTGAATGACATCATTCAGTTCTTACTTATGAATTTTCTGACTAGGTTTGTCACCAGACAGAGTTCTGGCCTCGATGTCGACTGGATTGTCACAGATCTGTCCTGGATTCTCCCTACGAAGCTCGGAAAGACTTTCCCAGTCTCCAGATCCAGACGGGTCATCTCTGTCAAACCATTGTGTCCAACCAACTGAAAGAAACCAGATTCATTCAAAAATCTGTAGAAAGTAGAAGATTGAATCTTTTCTTACCGATGGTGTACAGGTTGTCACAGACGTTTGCTGAAAAAGTAAAAACAGTGAGGTCGTTGAACATGATTAGAGTTAATCATTATGTGGGTTTAAATATTAAAGATAAAAAAAATATATAAAATAAAGTCTTACTTGTAGAGTTCACTCCACCTGCTTTAAGAAAAAAAAAAAAAAAAAAAAAAAAAAAAAAAAAGGCATGTTTTAAGAAGCTTAAACACATTAATTTGAATCATTAGTTGCTTTAAGTTTCACACAAACTTTTTTAAGATTTAATTAAATATTTGCATTTCGGAGATTGAAAGTTTTAAAATGAGGTACAGTTCGGATGTAAAAAGAACCTTGAGATTCACAGAAAAGATTAACTTTTGAAAAACTTTTCTTCCTGGTTGAACGAGAGAGTCAGAATACGTGATGTCTAAAATCAGAATTGATCCCATTTGCTGGCATAAATGAAGAAGACAGTCAAGTTCTAATGTTGCTTTAGTGATACATGATCAAGCTGATTTAATCTGCTCCTGGTTCTTTAGAGATCAAATCAAGCTGTTCTAAGAAAGAAGGTTAGGTGCCAAAACAAACATGGAAAGAAATTCAGTCACAGCTAAAAATGTTCCGAGGCAGGAGCTGGTAAACCCCGGTCACACCCTTCACTGGCGGCAAAAGCCCCCGGTCACACCCTTCACTGGCGGGTAAAAACCCCGGTCACACCCTTCACTGGCGGGTAAAAACCCCGGTCACACCCTTCACTGGCGGGTAAAAACCCCGGTCACACCCTTCACTGGCGGGTAAAAACCCCGGTCACACCCTTCACTGGCGGGTAAAAACCCCGGTCACACCCTTCACTGGCGGGTAAAAACCCCGGTCACACCCTTCACTGGCGGGTAAAAACCCCGGTCACACCCTTCACTGGCAGGTAAAAACCCCGGTCACACCCTTCACTGGCAGGTAAAAACCCCGGTCACACCCTTCACTGGCGGGTAAAAACCCCGGTCACACCCTTCACTGGCGGGTAAAAACCCCTGTCACACCCTTCACTGGCGGGTAAAAACCCCGGTCACACCCTTCACTGGCGGGTAAAAACCCCGGTCACACCCTTCACTGGCGGGTAAAAACCCCGGTCACACCCTTCACTGGCGGGTAAAAACCCCGGTCACACCCTTCACTGGCGGGTAAAAACCCCGGTCACACCCTTCACTGGCGGTAAAACCCCGGTCACACCCTTCACTGGCGGTAAAACCCCGGTCACACCCTTCACTGGCGGTAAAACCCCGGTCACACCCTTCACTGGTAAAACCCCGGTCACACCCTTCACTGGTAAAACGCCGGTCACACCCTTCACTGGTAAAACCCCGGTCACACCCTTCACTGGTAAAACCCCGGTCACACCCTTCACTGGTAAAACCCCGGTCACACCCTTCACTGGTGGCAAACCCTGGACACACAATGTTTGTGTATCTCTGAGATCACCAAGTGATTCGTCGAAAGATTCTTCTGTAAATTTGAGCTCTTACAACTTGCCATGTTGATTTTTTCTGCAACCAAATATTTGCCACAAGTCTCATTTTTTTCCACCGAGAAACATCACTATGGTGATTTAAAAAATAAATCACATTTCCACAGGTTTTAGGTTTTTTTTAGATTTGAAGACAATTTGAGTTTGACAGGGAATTAAGTCTGATTTTTAACTAAATATAATTGTTAAAATTCCATTTTCTTTCTTCATCAAGGACATCCAGCTGCTAAAATTGGCAAGAATTAATTAATATTTTAATAGTGATTAAATGAGATCAAACTTACCAACGAGCAGCACGGCAGCAACCAGCTGAGAAAGAAACACAAGCTGATTAAAAACATGGATTAAAATCTATTTCATCTGAATCTAAAACTTCTTCATTACCAGTTTAATCATGACTGAAGAAATCAGAAGCAAGTTTCTGAGAACTGAAAAAAAAAAAAGAGATTAAAATCACTTCCAGAAACTTTAACTGTTAAAAATAAACATACCTTTAAATCCAGGAGAGACTTTCTTTCTTTAAAAAAAATTCTCACTGGTATAAAAAGAGCTTCTTCGTGTCTCCTTTTATACCGGGTGATATTGGGGTCTGGTCACAGGTAACAGGAAATTGGGTGAAGCTGTGTTCAATCAGGAACAAGTAAGGAAAGCTCATCTGGATACAGAAGGAGGTAGGAAGCTTCCATCGATGAGCCCCGAAGAAGAAGACAGAAGGAGTGAAAAAAGTCACTGTGAATCTAAATGAAGAAAGAAAGTTGATATTTTACTCTTTATCCTTTTTACATTTGAAGAAGATTAACATTCAATACAGATATGTGTTTGAATGTTGGATAATAAATGTTTGCTGAGTGTGACAGAATTCTATAAGGTTGTCTGAATGTAAAGGTCATTGTGGAGCAGACCACGAGATGCCAACTTAAACCAGCGTGCATCGTGGTCAGGAGGTTGCTTGGTCTGCAGATAAGAACAAAACCTTTGTCTTCTGCAAGAACAGGAAATGGGAGAAGGACAACGAATGACCAAGTGGAAGAAAGAGAAGACGTCTTAATTAATGAATATAATAATAATAATAAATTTTATTTGTAAACGCACTTTATATCTCCAGTGGAGATCTCAAAATGCTACAATGACCAAAAGAAACAACAAACAAACAGCTAAATTAAATAAAACTACAACACAAAAAAAAAAACACTAAAAACTTTGCTGAAAAGCCTTTAGAAATAAAAATGTCTTCAGTCTTTTTTGTGGAGCCCTGAAGCTCTCGGGAAGATCGTTCCAGAGCCGTGGAGCAGCAGCCTGGAAGGCCCTGTCCCCCATAGTGAAGAGTTTGGTCCTTGGTTGATGCAGGCAGTAGGAGGAGGAGGAGGAGGAGGAGGAGCGCAGGTCTCGGACAGTGGTGTGGAGGTTTAGGAGTTCTTGGAGATAAACAGGTGCAGTGCCGTGTATGCACTGATGGGTGAGGAGGCAGAGCTTGTACTGAATTCTGTATTTAATGGGAAGCCAGTGGAGGGATTTCAGGATATGGTCATATTTGCGCCTCCTTATCAGGATCCGGGCAGCACAGTTCTGGATGTGCTGGAGCTTTTGTAAGCCCCTGCATGGGATCCCTACAAGAAGGGCATTGCAGTAATCCAGCCTGGAGGAGATGAAAGCGTGAATCAACCTCTCAGCGTCCGGTTTGGAAAGACATGGACGTAGCCTGGCTATATTTTTAAGATGGAGGAAGGAAACCTTGCAGAGATGGTGAATGTGGGAGTCAAAGGTGAGGTTAGAATCCATTTTGACTCCAAGGTTTTTTACAGAGGATGACAGAGGGATGCTGTGTCCAAAAATGGGCATACCACCGAGGGAAAGTGACTGGGTTTGGTGAGGCGTGCCGATGAGAATGGCTTCTGTTTTACTGCTATTGAGTTGGAATATTCATGAGTTGTATGTTCAGTATAAATCTGGCAAATCTCAGTAGGGTGTGGTCTCTCTTGTAACTTCACAGAGACACACAGGTGTGTTCTCTCAGGCAACTGAGACCCAGATCCATCCGTTTGGATTTTAATGTTGAGGAATAAATATTGGAAATTGAGAAAATGATTGAATCCTGGTAGTATTTGAAATGCTTGGTATGCTTTATATTTAGTAGTTTTGATCACCAGCCTTCTCTCTTCAGTCTGCACTCGCAAGAAAGACCGGGTGGTGAAATTATTTAATGAACGATAGTTGAAGCAAATATTGGATTTAACCAAACCTGAGAAGAAGTAAACCCCCGGATTCTTTCATAAAGACAGCTGAAAACTAGATTGAAATAAAAATCTATCGGTTGCAAAAAAATAATATTTCTTAGAGTTCAATCTGTCAGGGTTTTTATTCATATTTTATCAGTTTTAAGACCATTAAATTTGCTTGAGATCAACTACGGTAGTTTTCTTGTGAGACCCTCTTTGACTGTTTCACAGTTTGAGACCCTGATTGATAAGTTTTAATTAATACCCACTTTAATCTGATTGGATCCTGTTCAGGGATGTTTTTGATTGAATTAGGATCCAAATAACTTCTCTTCTTCCTTTGATTTTACAGCAAAGAAAAATATTATAAAAGAAAGTTTTTAATGATGCACGAGCTTAAAGAAATAACAATGATGATAAAACCCATTAAAAACTAAACACAGACACAAGATGTTCATTTCATAGTTTATTTGGAGGTAAAAAAATCATCATTATTCAGAGATGAAGTATTTTCTTCTCCTGGTTCTGATGGACTGTCGGTCTAACATGGACAGGCAAAGCGGACCTTGTAATCCTGACAGCTTCCAGTTGACTGGTCCTCGTTGAGACACACAAACCCGTCTGTTGGGTTGAAGCTGGAAACAGAAGAACAGAAAGTTAGAATCAAGGTGGTTTAATCTTTTCAACATAAAAAAAAATCCATGAATAAATAAGATTCTTTCTTTCCAGTAAAGTAAAATTAATCAGTCAGTCACTGTTTATCTGTGATTACGGAACATTTTTTTGTGAATGAATCTCAAACAAAGAGCATAATGAAGGGACTTTAATTAAACCGCCCACAGTTACTCATTAAGGGCAGAGGCGTGTTGTTTGAAGCGTCTAATTTTTAAGTTTTAATAACTTACTGTTTGAATATTTGGTTGGTATGCATGGCTGGAAGGTCAGACTGTACGGTAACAGCCTGGATGTATTTGGGGTCTACACAGATCTGTCCAGGGTTCTCCTTCCTCAGGTCAGCCATATCCTCCCAGTCTCCTGTGGCGCTGGGTTGATCCCGGTTGTAATATCTAGTCCAACACACTGCAGAAGCAAACAAGAATAGTAGAAAAAAAAGGGATGATTTTGATGTGGAAATTATTTTGAAACATGGTGGAAACTTCAAAAGGTTGGTTTTAACCTACAATTTGCAGAGCATGACTTTGGAGGGCAGGCGAACCGGACTTTGTAATCTTTACAACTTCCCAAAAACTGGTCCTTGTTCCTGCAGACGAATCCTGAGGTTGTGTCGTACCTGAAAAACATAGAAATATGTTGATGATCAGAAGCTTTACACGGATGGCTGATAGCCACGTCATCCCTGATGATCTCGTTATTTTAAAGTCCAATCAGTAGAACGATCTAATGATGCAGTGTCGTGTTTAAAAACATACCAATTATATTTATTTTGCAGGTTAGTGGAAAAAAAATGTACTTTTTTGGGGGAATTTTTAAGGAATTGACTTGATTCATTTATTTTTTAATGTAGTGAAAAATTTTGTTGTTGTCAAAAAGCTGTAACCATAGAAACCATAAACAAAGACTTCATTCATCTTCGGAACCCCTCATCCAGAATGAGTCGGACGGTGCCAGAGCCTATCCTGGCTGATTTCAGATGACAGGCAGGGTACACCCTGAACAAATTGCCGGTCGGTTGCGGGTTCACACACACAGATGAACACTCACACACACTCATTATTAGGGGCAATTTCTCAGTGGCCTATTAACCAATCGATTTTTAAGGATGAGTGGAAACTGGAGAAAACCCACACACACAATGGGAGAACATGCAAACTCCACACAGAAAGACCAGTGATTTAAGCCTCGCCCCCACTCCGGGACTCGATCCCTGACCTTCTTGCTGTGAGGTGTATTTCTACCATATAATAATATTACAGTGTACTCTGATTATTTGGGATAAAATCTCTCCTTCACGTCTCTTTTTCAGATAAATGAACAACATTTTCATTCAGTTCTTCCTTATGAATTTTCTGACTCGGTTTGTCACCAGACAGAGTTCTGGCCTCGATGTCGACCGGATTGTCACAGATCTGTCCTGGATTCTCCCGACGAAGATCGATAAGACTTTCCCAGTCTCCAGATCCAGACGGGTCATCTCTGTCAAACCATTGTGTCCAAGTAACTGAAAGAAACCAGATTCATTCAATAATCTGTAGAAAGTAGAAGATTGAATCTTTTCTTACCGATGGTGTACAGGTTGTCACAGACGTTTGCTGAAAAAGTAAAAACAGTGAGGTTGTTAAACATGAAAAATAAGAGATTTGTTTTTAATCAATGTTACATTGGTTTAAATGTTAAACATAAAAAATGTCTTACTTTGAGCGTTCACTCCAACTGCTAAACAAAAAAAAAAAATGTTGATTTCATTTGAAAAAAAGTCCCTTTTCTGATGAACAAAATAATTTTTCACTCATTTTAATTTCTTTTGCTCCCAATTAATAAAAACCTTCTTTTTTACAATTTTTTTTGGTTTGTGTTTTTCTATAAAACTGAAGAATTTTCAGTTAAAAAAAGTTCAAACCAACTTTAAATCTTGATGTATTTTTTTTCAACATCAGTAAAGTTTTAAATATCATGTAATATTTTTTTCAACAGGATCTCATTTTAAAGACAAGGATATCTTTTATTGTTTTTATGGATTATTTTAATAAACTGAGCTCTAGTTTCAATAAATAGATTTTGTTTCAGCGTCAAATCAAAGTTACACATTTCAGTCACTTTAAGTTGTTTTTTTTATTATTTGATTTAACATTTTACTAAATTAAAGCATTTAAACGAGAAACCGTTTCCATGTAAAAACTTAAAGTTTCACTTTTAAAAACATGATTGATGTTAAAGACGACCTGGTGAACGTTAACGAGTAAAAGTAGACGGATAAAAATCTAGATTCAAAGAGGGGTTTTTACACTTGGAAACTTGGGGAGGCAGAGCTCAGAGGGAAAAATTGCCATCTTTGGACCGAAAAGTTGCTGGTTCAAATCCTGCTGAGCTCATGCCTAGCTGTCCTTGGAGAAGACACCTAACCCCATAGCTGCTCCCATCATTGGTGTTGTCATTGACTGGCTGCCTGCTGCGGTGCGATGCAGCACAGTATTTTCCCAGTGGGTTAATAATATAGAATATTGGGAAAATCAAGTCTGATTTTTAACATAAAACTCAATATAAAATTTAATTGTTAAGATAAAGTTTTCTTTCTTGATCTCATAAAAAAGAAAAAATAGAGATTTTAGTCGTTAAAATTCTCTAGAATTATAATCTTTTTTCTGATTTTTTTAATAGTGATTTAATGAGATCAAACTTACCAACGAGCAGCACGGCAGCAACCAGCTGAGAAAGAAACACAAGCTGATTAAAAACATGGATTAAAATCTATTTCATCTGAATCTAAAACTTCTTCATTACCAGTTTAATCATGACTGAAGAAATCAGAAGCAAGTTTCTGAGAACTGAAAAAAAAAAGAGATTAAAATCACTTCCAGAAACTTTTACTGTTAAAAATGAAAAACAAAGTTACCTTTAAATCCAGGAGAGACTTGAAGAATAAAAAGAGCTTCACTTTGAGTCCTTTTATACCGTCCAACAAACATTCCTGCAGCTCAACGTCTGATGATTTATTCTTCTTTTTAACACAAAAAACTGGATTTGTTACATTTTTTAAAAAAACTGGTGCACTTACGAGAATTTGCATAAAAAAACCTGAAATTTGTTTCACAATTTTGTTTTCTTTATATTTTCTCTAATGACAAAAAAACTTGTTTTTCTGGATTTTTTTTGTGCAGACGTGACACAATAACCTTGTTTTAAACATGTTTAAGCCTGCAGATAATTCTTAAAAAGATTCCACCCTGTCAAACAGCGTTTGTCATAATCAGTCTCATCTTTTCTTCTTCTTGACAACTTAAATGGTTGAATAGTTTTTCAGGTGTTTACGAGAATTTACATCAATAAGCCTGAAATTCTGATTTCTGTAGGTTTTCTTTAAAAAGAGAAACACTTCCTTTAAAAAGTTTAGTTCCAAACTCGCCCTCGTCCTCGCCCGGAAAAGGGTGGAATGCCCCCTGCGGGTCAGGGACAGGGTCCTGCCCCAAGTTTAAGTATCTCAAGGTCTTGTTGACGAGTAGAGGAAGGATGGAGCGGGAGATCGACAGGCGGATCGGTGCGGCATCAGCAATAACTAGAACGCTGCATCGGTCCGTCGTGGTAAAGAGAGAGCCGAAAAGCAAAGCTCTCGATTTACAAGTCGATCTACGCTCCTACCCTCACCATGGTAACCAGGATCTACGTTCCTACCCTCACCATGGTAACCAGGATCTTTGTTCCTACCCTCACCATGGTAACCAGGATCTACGTTCCTACCCTCACCATGGTAACCAGGATTTTTGTTCCTACCCTCACCATGGTAACCAGGATCTACGTTCCTACCCTCACCATGGTAACCAGCTGTGGGTGGTGACCGAAAGAATGAGATCACGGGTACAAGCGGCTGAAATGAGCTTCCTCCGCAGGGTGGCTGGGCTCTCACTCAGAGATCAGGTGAGGAGCTCTGCCATCCGGGAGGAGCTCGGTGTCGAGCCGCTCCTCCTCCAGGTCGAGAGGAGCCAGATGGGGTGGTTCGGGAATCTGGTCAAGATGCCCCCGAGCGCCTCGTGGGCGAGGTGTTTCGGGCATGTCCCACCGGGAGGAGACCAAGAGGCAGACCCCGGACCCGCTGGAGAGACAATGTCTCACAGCTGGCTGGGGAACGACTTGGGATCCTTCCAGGTGAGCTAGAAGATGCAACCGGGGAGAGAGAGGCCTGGGCTGCCCGCTTGAGGCTGTTGCCCCCGCAATCCGACCCCGGAACAAGCGGAAGATGACGGAACAGAACGGAAAGTTCCAAACTGACAGCTGTCCCCACCTTGTCTGTGCGGTCATTTTTTTCGAGGGTCTGCCTGGGCCAGGTGGTAGGTGCAGCTGGGGTGTTGACCCTTGTCTCGATGTATCTGGAACGTTCCTTGCACCTCTGGCCTCGGTCGGTGTGAGTGGGCAAGTTTTCAGCTTTGGGGTCCTACACTGACCCCCACAAAGTGCGGTCCCTCACTTTAGTCAGGTGGCTTCTGTGGGTGCTTGTGTCTCCTGGAGCCGGGTGGACCCCTGTGGTTTTGGCCTGTGCAGTCATGGGTAGGCCGACTCCTGGTGTGGATCGATGCCCAGTTACTATTTCCTCACAGCAGCACCAGGACAGATGCTTATTTTTATTTCAGTTAAAGAGACAGTAGCTAGTGGTTCAGGTGAAATGGAGGGTGGAAGAGGTGCATGTGCAGGGGGCAATTGTGCAAACCCTTCATAACGACACGGTCAACTTCAGCGACGTATAAAAACATCATATTCTACTCTTTAAAACTTGTATTATCCATGGATTAAATGCATCTTTCTCTCTGCCCAACACTGTTTGGTGACATGCGGACACCTGTCCTGTTCCATGCTGCTTGCAGTTCTTTACTTTGTTCAACACATAAAAAAATCCATCCAAAAACAATCAGTCCTTAAATCTATTTAGTTCAACTATGCTGTTCAACTATATTTCCATTCACGAGACGCGTTACACTCTCCTTGCAAGCTTAGCTGCTCTGCTCTGTGACTGTCCAATCAAGAGGTCTGAAAATAGTGATGTAAGAGGCTTGTGAGAAGCTTGAAGCCTTTCTGTGTGGAGTTTGCATGTTCTCCCCGTGTATGCATGAGTATTCTCCAGGTTCTCTCTTCTTCCCACTCTCCAAAAACATACATGTTATAAAATTCTCCCTCGGTATGAGTGCATGTGTGTGTGTGGCCCCGCAATAGACTGGTGGCCTGGTTGGGGTGTATCCTGCCTCTCGTCTGAAATGAGCCGCGATAGGTCCCAGTACCCTCCGCATCCATATTAAAGATAAGCGGTACAGAAAACCAAACAAAGACATTTTTGTGAATATTAATGGGAAAAAATCAGATTCATAATTGATACCAGGTTCCTCCACGGCTTGAAAAAGATGAGATTAAATAGATAAAACTTGGGAAAATGGTGACATTGTGAGGATGAGGTCTCATTACTGTCTTTTTGACCCCCAGCATGGTAACTATGGGAACCCTTTCTGAGGTGTAAATCCCTCATTTGTGTTGTTCCAGCTTGCTTTTGACCTTTTAACCCATCCAAGCTTCCTGGTTTGTTTTTATTTTTGGCCGGATAGAAGAATTTCTGTTTTTGTTTCATTCCAAACTCCGATCGAGTTTCCACAGATTATTTTTGTTTTTGTACAAAAACTAATAAAAACTTCCTGAATTTTCCGGGTCCCAGAAGACACGCGGGAGGGACGGGTTGACGCAGATGTTCCTCCAGACTGAACTTATTAACATGCTGAGGTTTTATGCTCAGCAGCAGAACCCTCATTCACCCTGTGTCCTCTCCTCCACCTGTCTCCTGTTTCCTCGTGCTTCCTGCTGAGCTTCCAGAGTGTTAGTGAGACTCTTTATTTCAGAGGGGCCAGCGAAGGAATGTGAGGGAACCTGGCATCAGATTGCAGTCCTATGTTTAATGCCAGATCTCTGTGTATTTTGGAAGCACAAGGATCACAGAATCCAGAATAAACTGCTCAACCCGAGCTGAAAGATGCTGAAAAGACATTTTGAACTTAAACTTTTGGATAAGACTCAAAGATCAAACGTATCACTGATGCGAAAATCCAAGCATATGCTGATTTTGAAGCAAATGGAATGATCTATAAAAGTGATGGAGTGCATGGACTGTGACGTCACTCTAAGCAATGGTCTTGTTTGAACGCCATTGCAAAGGCATTAAGTCATTTGTTCCATTCCGTCGTCTTCTGCTTATCTGGGGCCGGGTCGCAGAGGTAACAGCCTTAGATGGGAAGTCCAGGCTTCTCTTGCCCCAGCTGCATCCTGCATCTCACCCGGTAGGATCCCGAGTCATTCCTCGGCCAGCTGCGAGATATAGTCTCTCCAGCAAGTCCAGGGTCTACCTCTGGATGTCCTCTCGGTGGGACGTGTCCGAAAGACCTCAACAGCGAGGCGCTGGGGAGGCCTCGTGACCAGATGCCTGGACTACCCCATCTGGCTTCTCTTGACCTGGAGATTTGAAGAGCGGCTCTATTCTGAGCTCCTCCCGGATGGCAGAACTCCTCACCCGATATCTGAGAGCCCAGCCACCCTGCGGAGGAAGGTCATTTCAGACGCTTGTATCCGCGATCTACTTTCAGTCACCACCCACAGCTGGTTACCATGGTGAAGGTAGGAACATAGACTCTGATTACCATGGTGAGGGTAGGAACGTAGATACTGGTTACCATGGTGAGGGTAGGAACATAGATCCTGGTTACCATGGTGAGGGTAGAAACATAGATCCTGGTTACCATGGTGAGGGTAGGAACGTAGATCCTGGGTACCATGGTGAGAGTAGGAACATAGATCCTAGTTACCATGGTGGGGGTAGGAACGTAGATCCTGGTTACCATGGTGAGGGTAGGAACGTATCCCGGTTACCATGATGAGGGTAGGAACGTAGATCCTGGTTACCATGGTGAGGGTAGGAACGTAGGCTCAGCTCTCACTTTACCACAACGGACCGTTGCAGCGTCCTAACTAATGCTGACGATGCACCGATCCGTCTGTCGAACTCCTGCTCCATCCTTCCCCCACTCGTGAACAAGACCCTAAGATACTTAAACGCATCCACTTGGGGCAGGACACTGACCATTCCATCCTTTTTCGGGCAAGGACCCTAGTCATTTCAAAAGACGGAAATGGAGCGGGTGGGGAAATTAGATGCAAGTGTGATCTTTAAAACATAAATTGCATGAAGAGACTTGTTGAGGTTTAAATGAATCCCAAATTTGTTCATGTTAAGATCTACACAAGTCTAAATAATCTCCTGTGGTCAGACTGGACTAACACGTTGATAGACCTCTGCAGGACATTCTGAACCTGTTGGTATGTTTTAGAATTTAAATGAGAAGGGTGAGGTTCACCTCTGCAGATCAAAGGAATTGTAAAAATGCTTGTAGTCATTTTAAAAAGGTGCAGAGGTCACCAAACCAGAGGTGGACGTTCAGGTGCGAGGGGGAGACGTCTAAAAAAAAATTAAAGCAGAGTAAGACTGATGAAAAACTTTACTGGAAATGCATTGAGTTTCTTGCTATGAACTCGTTATGAATTTTTATTATTGATGGAAAATGAAACCTGACGAAGCATCAACACCTCTGCAGTAAAAAAGTTTCAAATGGTTCAAAGTATCCGAGGCTTCGGAAAAACACTGACCTCTAGTGAACAAATCAAGGAACCAAAATTCTATTTCATTAAAATAAAAAAATAGTATTTATTGTACTTTGAATATTGAAAACACATTAAATTATAAATCACATGTCTTTATTGAGAATCCATAGATCGGGATTCTAATATTTTAAGAGACACATCTGGTAAAATGTTGTTCCTTCAGCTATAGTATAGAAAAGTTTCTCCTGCTTCGTTACAACCGGGTTTACCAGATAGATAATCAACTTTTTTAACTTGTTTTGTTCTTCTTAGTAAATGTTTTAACGGTACAGAAACTCAGAGCTGCATCCGTAAAAAAAAAAAAAAAATAGAACCAAACTTTAAACCTTTACCTTACAACAGAAAACATATGGAACGACAAGAGGATCAAATATTGTTGCAAAATGAGCACGTTAGCATTTAAAAGAAGGTTTTTTTGCCCGTTGATAATATGATAAAATACGTTAATCATTTATTTTAATTTTTACACTCACGTCAGTAAATTCAGTTTGTAAATTTAATCAAATTCAAACTTTAAAAAGAATCAAACATGTAAATTTTTATGGTCAAATATTTTTAATTTTTCAGATTGGTTAGTTCCGTTCCGTCATCTTCCGCTTGTTCCGAGGTCGGGTCGCGGGGGCAACAGCCTGAAGCGGGCAGCCCAGGCCTCTCTCTCCCCGGCTGCATCCTCTAGCTCACCCGGAAGGATCCCAAGTCGTTCCCCGGCCAGCTGTGAGACATAGTCTCTCCAGCGGGTCTGGGGTCTGCCCCTTGGTCTCCTCCCGGTGGGACGTGCCCGAAACACCTCGCCCGCGAGGCGCTCGGGGGGCATCCTGACCAGATGCCCGAACCACCCCATCTGGCTCCTCTCGACCTGGAGGAGGAGCGGCTTGACACCGAGCTCCTCCCGGATGGCAGAGCTCCTCACCCGAACTCTGAGTGAGAGCCCAGCCACCCTGTGGAGGAAGCTCATTTCGGCCGCTTGTACCCGCAATCTCATTCTTTCGGTCACCACCCACAGCTGGTTACCATAGGTGAGGGTAGGAACGTAGATCCTGGTTACCATGGTGAGGGTAGGAACGTAGATCCTGGTTACCATGGTGAGGGTAGGAACGTAGATCCTGGTTACCATGGTGAGAGTAGGAACGTAGATCCTGGTTACCATGGTGAGGGTAGGAACGTAGATCCTGGTTACCATGGTGAGGGTAGGAACGTAGATCCTGGTTACCATGGTGAGGGTTGGAACGTAGATCGACTTGTAAATTGAGAGGTTTGCTTTTCGGCTCAGCTCTCTCTTTACCACGACGGTCCTAGTTATTGCTGATGCCGCACCGATCCGCCTGTCGATCCCCCGCTCCATCCTTCCCCCACTCGTGAACAAGACCCTGAGATACTTAAACTCCTCCACTTGGGGCCGGACCCTGTCCCTGACCCGCAGGGGGCTATTCACCCTTTTCCGGGCGAGGACCATGGTCTCGGATTTGGAGGCGCTAATTCCCATCCGCTTCACACTCGGCAGCAAATCGATCCATTGGTTAGTTTAGTTTGTAATTAATTACTTTTAAAATAATGTAACTAAGTCATTAACTTTGTTTGTGAGAGGTCATTTGTAATGTAACTAATGACATTACAATTACAAGTTACTGTCCATGAGTCCCTGCAGGGGAGACCCATACAGGTAACCAGACCTGGTTTGGACCTTGTGATCAGTCACGGTGGAGGATGAATCATTCTGTACTTTTTAACGTCTGACCTGAGGAGACAGAAAACAGATCTGCATGTAAAAATTAACTGATTATTACAATAAAACCTGAAAGCCGTCCTGTAGTTGAAACTCATTTGTGACTCATGTGACTGATTTGTTTTGAAAGACGACACAGACGTTATTCTCAAGTCTCATCCTGGGTTTTTTTTTTATGATGTAACTTCAAAAGTTTTTATCTCCTAAGAGTGACTAAAGTATTCCTAAAACACCTGAAAGTTAAAAATGTGGAATGTTTTTCTTTGAGTAAGGCTTTGTTGTGTCAGTGAAGGACAGTTTTTAATAGCTAACTGACTAAACCCTGAAAAGATGCTTAAAAACAAGAAGAGATAAAGAAGGTGGAAGATTTTAAGAACTTAGGATCAATGAAAAGTGTGGAAAAGAGGTGAAGAAGCGTGTGCAGGCAGGCTGGAATGGATGGAGAAAACTGTCAGGGGTGATGTGTGATAGAAGAGTTTCAGATAAAATGAAAGGGAAAGTGTAGAAAACCGTGGTGAGAGCGGCCATGCTGATTGGTCTAGAGACAGTGTGGTGAGAGCGGCCATGCTGATTGGTCTAGAGACAGTGTGGTGAGAGCGGCCATGCAGATTGGTCTAGAGACAGTGTGGTGAGAGCGGCCATGCTGATTGGTCTAGAGACAGTGTGGTGAGAGTGGCCATGCTGATTGGTCTAGAGACAGTGGCACTGAGAAAAAGACGGGAAACAGAGATGGAGGTAGCAGAGATGAAGATGCTGAGGATCTCTCTGGGAGTGACCAGGATGTGACAGGATCAGAGGAACAGCACATGTTAGAGGTTTTAAAGTCAGAGAGGCCAGACTGAGATGGTTTGGACATGTGCAGAGGAGAGAGAGAGAGTACATCAGAAGAAGGATGCTGGGTTTGGAACCACCAGGAAAGAGGACTAGAGGAAGACCAAAGAGGAGGTTCATGGATACAGTGAAGGAAGACATGAAGATAGTTGGTGAGACCGTGGAGGATGCAGCAGATAGGGTTAGATGGAAGAAACTGACTTGATGTGGCGCAATGAAAGAAGAAGAAGAAGAAAAATGCTGCTGAAAAAAAATGAGTGACTCCCTTAAGTTTGTGGTTTTCTCTTTAAAGTTTAATTGAAAGGTTTTTTCTTGATTACAATCGAGTTTTGTAGCATGTAGAGAATAACCGAAAGAAGAAGATACGGTGTGCTGTACATGTGACTGCATCATTGATCTGCTTTGAAGAAAAAGAATTCCTTTATTAGTCCTTCGATGGGGAAATTACTTTTGCTGCATTGCTGCGCAGCAGGCAGCCACGTTGGCATCAATGGTGGGAGCAACTAGGAGGTAGGTGTCTGCTTTAGGGACACCGAAGGGGCTCAGTAGGATTCTAACCAACTTCTCCCAGTCCAAAGACAAACACTCTACCACTGAACCAACGCCTCTCCCATTTCGTTTTATCTCCTTAATTTGTAACCATGTAACATCTTCATTATTGTGATTCTTACTAAGGACATTCAAAGACTACATCCAGAATAGTACCACCAGAGTCCTAGAAAAGTCTGAAAATATGATGGCATCATCCCTGTCCTGACATGTGGTGCATTGTTTGGGTCTGGAGGGCAAACAGAGGGTCCTGATCGGCACAAACGAAGAATGCTTGTGACTTTTAAACCTAATTTAAAAGAAAAACAATGTGACTGTTCTTCCATCTTTCAAATTGAGAAACGTTTGTCGTAAACTTTAAAAATTAAATCAGACATAAACCAGAAGAGAGGAAACAAAGGGAGATCTCAAAATGTGAATTATTTATGTGGACACTGATCCTGTCAGTTTCCCTAATGGTATCGAAGTCTAAGGCGAAGCCTGGCCCTGCTGATTTCAGGTGAGAGGCAGGGTAAACCCCAAACAGGTCGCCAGTCTGTCACGAGGCCCCACACATTCAACCATACACACACACACACACACACTTTTTCTTTGGGCAATCATGTAGCGGCCAATCACCTAACATGTATGTTTTGGGAGGATGGGAGGAAACCAGAGAAACGCACACATACATGGGGAGAACATGCAAACTCCAGACAGAAAGGCCAGTCTTCTAAGCCTCGTCCCGAGACGGGACTCGAACCCACAACCTTCTTGCTATGAGGCCGCTATGCTACCCACTGCACCACCGTACGAAGGTTAAACTTGTCCACTAGAGGTCAGTGTTTTTCCGAAGCCTTGGATACTTTGAACCATTTGAAACTTTTTTACTGCAGAGGTGTTGATGCTTCATCAGGTTTCATTTTCCATCACTAATAAAGATTCATAACCAGTTCATAACGAGGAACTCAATGCATTTCCAATAAAGTTTTTAATCAGTCTTACTCGTTTTTTTTTTTTAGAAGGCTCATCCCCGCACCTGCACGTCCACCTCTGGTTTGGTGACCTCTGCACCTTTTTAAATTGACTACAAACATTTTTACAATTCCTTTGATCTGCAGAGGTGAACCTCACCCTTCTGATTTAAATTCTAAAACTGAGCAACAGGTTCAGAATGTCCTGCAGAGGTCTATCAACGTGTTAGTCCAGTCTGACCACAGGAGATTTTTTAGACTTGTGTAGATCTTAAGATGAATAAATTTGGAATTCATTTAAACCTCAACAACTCTCTTCATGCAATTTTAAGTTTTATAGATCACACCTGAATCAAATCTTTCCACCCGCCCCAATCACTCCTTTAGCATTCTAAATATGGATCACACAACTGACTTAATGCATATGTAACTGTCTTTAAAGAAGCTGGTGGCACCGGTCACTACTCAGCCAGGACGGGCTTCTCTGATGAGGACACTTCATTTGTTTGTTTTGGGTTTGATTATTCTAATTTAAAATGGATTCAAATTGAATAAATTTTATTAATAATCCATCTATTACACAAAAGTAGAACATGATGCTATGATGCATGCGGGTCCAGACAGCCACCCTCTAAACCGTCTGTCCATTTCGGGGATGCAGGGTTGCCGAGCCCATTCCGGCTGATTCAAGGCGAGGGCAAGGGTACAACCCGAACAGGTCGCCAGTCTGTCGCGGGGCCACACGCATACACACACTCATCCTAGGGGCAATTTGGCACGGGCCAATCAACCTAATATGCATGTTTTTGGAGGGTGAGAGGAAACTGGAGTACCCGGAGAAAACCCACACATACATGGGTAGAACATGCAAACTCCACACAGAAAGGCCAGTGTGTCATGCCTCGTCCCCACCCGAGTCTTGAATCTAAAACCTTCTTGCTGTGCCACTCACTGCGCCACCATGCCGCACATGTGAGTCCTTGATGAATAAAACCCACAAAAATACATACAAACATTCACACACCCGCCACACACACAGTTCCAGAAACACACACAGAGTCTCTTAAAAAAACCCACATGATTGTTTACTAATTTCTTTCAGCTTGACTCTGATGTGAGGAAACAAAACTTACTTAGGACCCCCACATTGAAACCATGCCCACTTATACTGACCAAGGCCTGATGTGCAGGGAACATTCTGGATCCAGTGAGACCAGGGCCCACACCACAGGTACTGGGATACCTACCACCTGGACCGGGCAGACCCTCACAGAAATGACCGCACAAACCGAGTGGGCATAGCTGCCATCTGGAGCAAAACTTTTTAAAGAAAATTTTTCCTTTTTAAAGAAAACTTACAGAAATCAGAATTTTGAAGCAAATTTCAGGCTTATTGATGTAAATTCTCGTAAACACCCGAAGAAATATTCAACCATTTAAGTTGTCAAGAAGAAGAATAGATGAGACTGATTATGACCAACACTGTTTGACAGGGTGGAATCTTTTTAAGAATTATCTGCAGGCTTAAACATGTTTAAAACAAGGTTTTTGTGTCACATCTGCACAAAAAAAAAAAAAAAAAAATCCAGAAAAACAAGTTTTTTTGTCATTAGAGAAAATATAAAGAAAACAAAATTGTGAAACAAATTTCAGGTTTTTTTATGCAAATTCTCGTAAGTGCACCAGTTTTTTTAAAAAATGTAACAAATCCAGTTTTTTGTGTTAAAAAGAAGAATAAATCATCAGACGTTGAGCTGCAGGAATGTTTGTTGGACGGTATAAAAGGACTCAAAGTGAAGCTCTTTTTATTCTTCAAGTCTCTCCTGGATTTAAAGGTAACTTTGTTTTTCATTTTTAACAGTAAAAGTTTCTGGAAGTGATTTTAATCTCTTTTTTTTTCAGTTCTCAGAAACTTGCTTCTGATTTCTTCAGTCATGATTAAACTGGTAATGAAGAAGTTTTAGATTCAGATGAAATAGATTTTAATCCATGTTTTTAATCAGCTTGTGTTTCTTTCTCAGCTGGTTGCTGCCGTGCTGCTCGTTGGTAAGTTTGATCTCATTATATCACTATTAAAAAATCAGAAAAAAGATTTCTGTTTATAATTCTAGAGAATTTTATCGACTAAATCTCTATTTTCTTTTTAAAACAAAGCAAGAAAACTTTATCTTAATAATTAAATTTTATATTGAGTATATTATGTTAAAAATCAGACTTGATTTTCCCAATATTCTATATTATTAACCCACTGGGAAAATACTGTGCTGCATCGCACCGCAGCAGGCAGCCAGTCAATGACAACACTAATGATGGGAGCAGCTATGGGGTTAGGTGTCTTCTCCAAGGACAGCTAGGCATGAGCTCACCAGGATTTGAACCAGCAACTTTTTGGTCCAAAGATGGCAATTTTTCCCTCTGAGCTCTGCCTCCCCAAGTTTCCAAGTGTAAAAACCCCTCTTTGAATCTAGATTTTTATCCGTCTACTTTTACTCGTTAACGTTCACCAGATCGTCTTTAACATCAATCATGTTTTTAAAAGTGAAACTTTAAGTTTTTACATGGAAACAGTTTCTCGTTTAAATGCTTTAATTTAGTAAAATGTTAAATCAAATAATAAAAAAACAAACTCAAAGTGACTGAAATGTGTAACTTTGATTTGACGCTGAAACAAAATCTTAAAATAATCCATAAAAACAATAAAAGATATCCTTGTCTTTAAAATGAGATCCTGTTGAAAAAAATATTACATGATATTTAAAACTTTACTGATGTTGAAAAAAAATACATCAAGATTTAAAGTTGGTTTGAACTTTTTTTAAACTGAAAGTTCTTCAGTTTTATAGAAAAACACAAACCAAAAAAAATTGTAAAAAAGAAGGTTTTTATTAATTGGGAGCAAAAGAAATTAAAATGAGTGAAAAATTATTTTGTTCATCAGAAAAGGAAATTTTTTTCAAATAAAAACAACTTTTTTTTTTTTTTAGCAGTTGGAGTGAACGCTCAAAGTAAGACATTTTTTATGTTTAACATTTAAACCAATGTAACATTGATTAAAAACAAATCTCTTATTTTTCATGTTTAACGACCTCACTGTTTTTACTTTTTCAGCAAACGTCTGTGACAACCTGTACACCATCGGTAAGAAAAGATTCAATCTTCTACTTTCTACAGATTTTTGAATGAATCTGGTTTCTTTCAGTTGGTTGGACACAATGGTTTGACAGAGATGACCCGTCTGCAACTGGAGACTGGGAACGTCTTACCCAGCTTCGTCAGGAGTATCCAGGACAGATCTGTGACAATCCGGTCGACATCGAGGCCAGAACTCTGTCTGGTGACAAACCGGATGAGAATATTTACAAGTAAGAACTGAATGAAAATGTTGTTCAAAAAGAGACGTGAAGGAGAGATTTTATCCCAAATAATCAGAGTACACTGTAATATTAATATATGGTAGAAATATACCTCACAGCAAGAAGGTCAGGGATCGAGTCCCGGAATGGGAGGGAGGCTTAAACCCTTGTTTTTTCTGTGTGGAGTTTGCATGTTCTCCCAATGTGTGTGTGGGTTTTCCCCAGTTTTCACTTATCCTTAAAAATTGATTGGTTAGTTGGCTGCTGAAAAATAATCTTTAGGAATGCAAGTGTGTGTGGATGGTCGTCTGTGTGTGACCCCACAACAGACTGGTGACCTGTTCGGGGTGTGTCCTGCCTCTCATATGAAATCATCTGGGACAGGCTCCGGCATCACCAGGAGGGATAACTGTTTCAGAAGATAAACGAACGAAATAACATGTCCAAATGATTGGTCATGTGTGGGTTTTCTCCAGTTTCCACTCATCTTTAAAAATTGATTGGTTAATTGGCCACTGAGAAATTGCCTTTAGGAATGAGTGTGTGTGAATGTTCATCTGTGTGTGTGACCCCCCAACGGACCTGCAAGCTGTTCTGAAATCAGCCAGGATAGGCTCTGGCACCGTCCGACTCATTCTAGATGAGTGGTTCAGACGATAAATGAAGTCTTTGTTTATGGTTTCCATGGTTACAACTTTTTGACAATAAGAGATTTTTTTTTACGTCATTAAAAAATAAATTAATCAAGTCAATTCATTAAAAAAATTCCCCAAAAAGTAATTTTTTTATCCAGCAACCTGGAATATAAATATAATTGGTATGTTTTTAAACACGACACTGCATCATTAGATCGTTCTACTGATTGGACTTTAAAATAACGAGATCATCAGGGATGACGTGGCTATCAGCCATCCGTGTAAAGCTTCTGATCATCAACATATTTCTATGTTTTTCAGGTACGACACAACCACAGGATTTGTCTGCAGGAACGAGGACCAACCTGATGGAAGTTGTAAAGATTACAAAGTCCGGTTCGCCTGCCCTCCAAAGTCATGCTCTGCAAATTGTAGGTTAAAACCAACCTTTTGAAGTTTCCACCATGTTTCAACATTATTTCCACATCAAAATCATCCTTTTTTCTACTATTCTTGTTTGTTTCTGCAGTGTGTTGGACTAGATATTACAACCGGGATCAACCCAGCGCCACAGGAGACTGGGAGGATATGGTTAACCTGAGGGGTGAGAACCCTGGACAGATCTGTGAAGACCCCAAATACATCCAGGCTGTTACCGTACAGTCTGACCTTCCAGCCATGTTCACCGACCAAGAATTCAAACAGTAAGTTATTAAAACTTAAAAATGATACTTTTTAAAACAAGAAATTGACGCTTCAAACAACACGCCTTAGCCCTTAATGAGTAACTGTGGGCGGTTTAATTAAAGTCCTTTCATTATGCTCTTTGTTTGAGATTCATTCACAAAAATGTTCCGTAACGAACAGAGACTGACTGACTGGTGTTACTTTACTGGAAACAAATGTTATAAAAACACCTCTTTTCTTTTTACTTCTGGATTTATTGTGACACAAAAATGAAACCACCTTGATTCTAACTTTCTGTTCTTCTATTTCCAGCTTCAACCCAACAGACGGGTTTGTGTGTCTCAACGAGGACCAGTCAACTGGAAGCTGTCAGGACTACAAGGTCCGCTTTGCCTGTCCATGTTAGACCAACAGTCCATCAGAACCAGGAGGAGAAAATACTTGTTCATCTCTGAATAAAAATGATGTTCATTTGCCTCCTAATAAACCTGATGAAATGAAAATTGTGTGTGTCCGGGTTTAATTTTTAATGCTTTCTTTTCTATAATTTTCATTTCTTTGTTGAGCTCGTGCATCATCAAGGACATTTTTCACAATCTTTTTCTTTCTCATCCAAACTGGAAAATTATCCTGATCTTCAATCAATAGCAGGCAAGACAGGTAATGGAGACACACACACAGTGGGGAGCCCTCCTGTTGAACTAAGGTAGGGTAGGAACATAGATCCTGGTTACCTTGGTGAGGGTAGGAACATAGATCCTGGTTACCATGGTGAGGGTAGGAACGTAGATCCTGGTTACCATGGTGAGGGTAGGAACATAGATCCTGGTTACCTTGGTGAGGGTAGGAACATAGATCCTGGTTACCATGGTGAGGGTAGGAACGTAGATCCTGGTTACCATGGTGAGGGTAGTAATGTAGATCCTGGTTACCATGGTGAGGGTAGTAATGTAGATCCTGGTTACCATGGTGAGGGTAGTAATGTAGATCCTGGTTACTATGGTGAGGGTAGGAACGTGGATCGACTTGTAAATTGAGACCTTTGCTTTTCGGCTCAGCTCTCTCTTCACCACGAAAGATCGATGCAGCGCCATTGCTGACGCTGCACCAATCCATCTTTCAATCTCCCGCTCCATCCTTCCCCCACTCGTGAACAAGACCCTGAGGGAAACTCAACCACTTGGGGCAGGACACTGACCATTCCATCCTTTTTCGGGCAAGGACCCTAGTCATTTCTAAAGACGGAAATGGAGCGGGTGGGGAAATTAGACGCAAGTGTGATCTTTAAAACATAAATTGCATGAAGAGACTTGTTGAGGTTTAAATGAATCCCAAATTTGTTCATCTTAAGATCTACACAAGTCTAAATAATCTCCTGTGGTCAGACTGGACTAACACGTTGATAGACCTCTGCAGGACATTCTGAACCTGTTGGTATGTTTTAGAATTTAAATGAGAAGGGTGAGGTTCACCTCTGCAGATCAAAGGAATTGTAAAAATGCTTGTAGTCATTTTAAAAAGGTGCAGAGGTCACCAAACCAGAGGTGGACGTGCAGGTGCGGGGAGACGTCTAAAAAAAATCAAAGCAGAGTAAGACTGATTAAAAACTTTACTGGAAATGCATTGAGTTCCTCGTTATGAACCCAAAGCAGATGAATCTTTATTAGTGATGGAAAATGAAACCTGATGAAGCATCAACACCTCTGCAGTAAAAGAGTTTCTAATGGTTCAAAGTATCTGAGGCCTCGGTAAAACACTGACTTCTCATGGAAAAATTTAGGAACCAAAATTCTATTTCATTAAAATAAAAAAATAGAATTTATCGTACTTTGAATATTGAAAACACATTAAATTATAAATCACATGTTTTTATTGAGAATCCATAGATCAGGATTCTAATATTTTATGAGACCCTCACATCTGGTAAAATGTTGTTCCTTCAGCTATAGTATAGAAAAGTTTCTCCTGCTTCGTTACAACCGGGTTTACCAGATAGATAATCAACTTTTTTAACTTGTTTTGTTCTTCTTATTAAATGTTTTAACGGTACAGAAACACAGAGCTGCATCCGTAAAAAACAACCCAAAACTTTAAACTTTCACCTTCTAACAGGAAACATATGGAACGACAAGAGGGTCAAATATTGTAGAAAAATGAGCACGATAGCATTTAAAAAAAGGTTTTTTTGCCCGCTGATAATATAATAAAATACATTAATTATTTATTTTAATTTTTACACTCACGTCAGTAAATTCAGTTTGTAAATTTAATCAAATTCAAACTTTAAAAAGAATCAAACATGTAAATTTTTATGGTCAAATATCTTTAATTTTTCAGATTGGTTAGTTCCGTTCGGTTCTGTCATCTTCCGCTTGTTCCGGGGTCGGGTCGCGGGGGCAACAGCCTCAAACGGGCAGCCCGGGCCTCTCTCTCCCCGGCTGCATCCTCTAGCTCACCTGGAAGGATCCCAGGTCGTTCCCCGGCCAGCTGTGAGACATACAGCAGGTCCGGGGTCTGCCTCTTGGTCTCCTCCCGGTGGAATAAGCCCGAAACACCTCTCCCGCGAGGCGCTCGAGGGGCATCCTGACCAGATGCCCAAACCTACCCCATCTGGCTCCTCTCGACCTCGAGGAGGAGCGGCTCGAACCCCGAGCTCCTCCCGGATGGCAGAGCTCCTCACCCGATCTCTGAGTGAGAGCCCAGCCACCCTGCGGAGGAAGCATATTTCGGCCGCTTGTACCCGCGATCTCATTCTTTCGGTCACCACCCACAGCTGATGACCATGAGTGAGGGTAGGAACGTAGATCCTGGTTACCATGGTGAGGGTAGGAACGTAGATCCTAGCTACCATGGTGAGGGTAGGAACGTAGATCCTGGGTACCATGGTGAGGGTAGAAACGTAGATCCTGGTTACCATGGTGAGGGTAGGAACGTAGATCCTGGTTACCACGGTGAGGGTAGGAACGTAGATCCTGGTTACCATGGTGAGGGTAGGAACGTAGATCCTGGTTACCATTGTGAGGGTAGGAACGTAGATCCTGGTTACCATGGTGAGGATTGGAACGTAGATCGACTTGTAAATTGAGAGCTTTGCTTTTCGGCTCAGCTCTCTCTTTACCACGACGGACTGATACAGCGTCCTAGTTATTGCTGATGCCGCACCGATCCGCCTGTCGATCTCCCGCTCCATCCTTCCCTCACTCGTGAACAAGACCCTGAGATACTTAAACTCCTTCACTTGGGGCCGGACCCTGTCCCTGACCCGCAGGGGGCATTCCACCCTTTTCCAGGCGAGGACCATGGTCTCGGATTTGGAGGCGCTAATTCCCATCCCGGCCGCTTCACACTCGGCAGCAAATCGATCCATTGGTTAGTTTAGTTTGTAATTAATTACTTTTAAAATAATGTAACTAAGTTATTAACTTTGTTTGTGAGAGGTCATTTGTAATGTAACTAATGACATTACAATTACAAGTTACTGTCCATGAGTCCCTGCAGGGGAGACCCATACAGGTAACCAGACCTGGTTTGGACCTTGTGATCAGTCACGGTGGAGGATGAATCATTCTGAACTTTTTAACGTCTGACCTGAGGAGACAGAAAACAGATCTGCATGTAAAAATTAACTGATTATTACAATAAAACCTGAAAGCCGTCCTGTAGTTGAAACTCATTTGTGACTCATGTGACTGATTTGTTTTGAAAGACGACACAGACGTTATTCTCAAGTCTCATCCTGGGTTTTTTTTTTATGATGTAACTTCAAAAGTTTTTATCTCCTAAGAGTGACTAAAGTATTCCTAAAACACCTGAAAGTTAAAAATATGGAATGTTTTTCTTTAAGTAAGGCTTTGTTGTGTCAGTGAAGGACAGTTTTTAACAGCCAACTAACTAAACCCTGAAAAGATGCTTAAAAACAAGAAGAGATAAAGAAGGTGGAAGATTTTAAGAACTTAGAATCAATAAAAAGTGTGGAAAAGAGGTGAAGAAGCGTGTGCAGGCAGGCTGGAATGGGTGGAAAAAACTATCAGGTGTGATGTGTGATAAAAGAGTTTCAGATAAAATGAAAGGGAAAGTGTAGAAAACCGTGGTGAGAGCGGCCATGCTGATTGGTCTAGAGACAGTGTGGTGAGAGCGGCCATGCTGATTGGTCTAGAGACAGTGTGGTGAGAGCGGCCATGCTGATTGGTCTAGAGACAGTGTGGTGAGAGCGGCCATGCTGATTGGTCTAGAGACAGTGTGGTGAGAGCGGCCATGCTGATTGGTCTAGAGACAGTGTGGTGAGAGCGGCCATGCTGATTGGTCTAGAGACAGTGTGGTGAGAGCAGCCATGCTGATTGGTCTAGAGACAGTGGCACTGAGAAAAAGACGGGAAACAGAGATGGAGGTAGCAGAGATGAAGATGCTGAGGATCTCTCTGGGAGTGACCAGGATGTGACAGGATCAGAGGAACAGCACATGTTGGAGGTTTTAAAGTCAGAGAGGCCAGACTGAGATGGTTTGGACATGTGCAGAGGAGAGAGAGAGAGTACATCAGAAGAAGGATGCTGGGTTTGGAACCACCAGGAAAGAGGACTAGAGGAAGACCAAAGAGGAGGTTCGTGGATACAGTGAAGGAAGACATGAAGATAGTTGGTGTGACCAAAGAGGATGCAGAAGATAGGGTTAGATGGAAGAAACTGACTTGATGTGGCGCAATGAAAGAAGAAGAAGAAGAAAAATGCTGCTGAAAAAAAATGAGTTACTCCCTTAAGTTTGTGGTTTTCTCTTTAAAGTTTAATTGAAAGGTTTTTTCTTGATTACAATCGAGTTTTGTAGCATGTAGAGAATAACCGAAAGAAGAAGATACGGTGTGCTGTACATGTGACTGCATCATTGATCTGCTTTGAAGAAAAAGAATTCCTTTATTAGTCCTTCGATGGGGAAATTACTTTTGCTGCATTGCTGCGCAGCAGGCAGCCACGTTGGCATCAATGGTGGGAGCAACTAGGAGGTAGGTGTCTGCTTTAGGGACACCGAAGGGGCTCAGTAGGATTCTAACCAACTTCTCCCAGTCCAAAGACAAACACTCTACCACTGAACCAACGCCTCTCCCATTTCGTTTTATCTCCTTAATTTGTAACCATGTAACATCTTCATTATTGTGATTCTTACTAAGGACATTCAAAGACTACATCCAGAATAGTACCACCAGAGTCCTAGAAAAGTCTGAAAATATGATGGCATCATCCCTGTCCTGACATGTGGTGCATTGTTTGGGTCTGGAGGGCAAACAGAGGGTCCTGATCGGCACAAACGAAGAATGCTTGTGACTTTTAAACCTAATTTAAAAGAAAAACAATGTGACTGTTCTTCCATCTTTCAAATTGAGAAACGTTTGTCGTAAACTTTAAAAATTAAATCAGACATAAACCAGAAGAGAGGAAACAAAGGGAGATCTCAAAATGTGAATTATTTATGTGGACACTGATCCTGTCAGTTTCCCTAATGGTATCGAAGTCTAAGGCAGGGTAAACCCCAAACAGGTCGCCAGTCTGTCACGAGGCCCCACACATTCAACCATACACACACACACACACACACTTTTTCTTTGGGCAATCATGTAGCGGCCAATCACCTAACATGTATGTTTTGGGAGGATGGGAGGAAACCAGAGAAACGCACACATACATGGGGAGAACATGCAAACTCCAGACAGAAAGGCCAGTCTTCTAAGCCTCGTCCCGAGACGGGACTCGAACCCACAACCTTCTTGCTATGAGGCCGCTATGCTACCCACTGCACCACCGTACGAAGGTTAAACTTGTCCACTAGAGGTCAGTGTTTTTCCGAAGCCTTGGATACTTTGAACCATTTGAAACTTTTTTACTGCAGAGGTGTTGATGCTTCATCAGGTTTCATTTTCCATCACTAATAAAGATTCATAACCAGTTCATAACGAGGAACTCAATGCATTTCCAATAAAGTTTTTAATCAGTCTTACTCGTTTTTTTTTTTTAGAAGGCTCATCCCCGCACCTGCACGTCCACCTCTGGTTTGGTGACCTCTGCACCTTTTTAAATTGACTACAAACATTTTTACAATTCCTTTGATCTGCAGAGGTGAACCTCACCCTTCTGATTTAAATTCTAAAACTGAGCAACAGGTTCAGAATGTCCTGCAGAGGTCTATCAACGTGTTAGTCCAGTCTGACCACAGGAGATTTTTTAGACTTGTGTAGATCTTAAGATGAATAAATTTGGAATTCATTTAAACCTCAACAACTCTCTTCATGCAATTTTAAGTTTTATAGATCACACCTGAATCAAATCTTTCCACCCGCCCCAATCACTCCTTTAGCATTCTAAATATGGATCACACAACTGACTTAATGCATATGTAACTGTCTTTAAAGAAGCTGGTGGCACCGGTCACTACTCAGCCAGGACGGGCCTCTCTGATGAGGACACTTCATTTGTTTGTTTTGGGTTTGATTATTCTAATTTAAAATGGATTCAAATTGAATAAATTTTATTAATAATCCATCTATTACACAAAAGTAGAACATGATGCTATGATGCATGCGGGTCCAGACAGCCACCTTCTAAACCGTCTGTCCATTTCGGGGATGCAGGGTTGCCGGAGCCCATCCCGGCTGATTCAAGGCGAGGGCAAGGGTACAACCCGAACAGATCGCCAGTCTGTCGCGGGGCCACACGCATACACACACTCATTCCTAGGGGCAATTTGGCACTGGCAAATCAACCTAATATGCATGTTTTTGGAGGGTGAGAGGAAACTGGAGTACCCGGAGAAAACCCACACATACATGGGTAGAACATGCAAACTCCACACAGAAAGGCCAGTGTGTCATGCCTCGTCCCCACCCGAGTCTTGAATCTAAAACCTTCTTGCTGTAGCACTCACTGCGCCACCATGCCGCACATGTCAGTCCTTGATGAATAAAACCCACAAAAATACATACAAACAGTCACACACCCGCCACACACACAGTTCCAGAAACACACACAGAGTCTCTTAAAAAAAACCACATGATTGTAACTAATTTCTTTCAGCTTGACTCTGATGTGAGGAAACAAAACTTACTTAGGACCCCCACATTGAAACCATGCCCACTTATACTGACCAAGGCCTGATGTGCAGGGAACATTCTGGATCCAGTGAGACCAGGGCCCACACCACAGGTACTGGGACACCTACCACCTGGACCGGGCAGACCCTCACAGAAATGACCGCACAAACCGAGTGGGCATAGGTGCCATCTGGAGCAAAACTTTTTAAAGAAAATTTTTTCTTTTTTAAAGAAAACTTACAGAAATCAGAATTTTGAAGCAAATTTCAGGCTTATTGATGTAAATTCTCGTAAACACCCGAAGAAATATTCAACCATTTAAGTTGTCAAGAAGAAGAATAGATGAGACTGATTATGACCATCACTGTTTGACAGGGTGGAATCTTTTTAAGAATTATCTGCAGGCTTAAACATGTTTAAAACAAGGTTTTTGTGTCACATCTGCACAAAAAAAAAAAAAAAAAAATCCAGAAAAACAAGTTTTTTGTCATTAGAGAAAATATAAAGAAAACAAAATTGTGAAACAAATTTCAGGTTTTTTTATGCAAATTCTCGTAAGTGCACCAGTTTTTTAAAAAAATGTAACAAATCCAGTTTTTTGTGTTAAAAAGAAGAATAAATCATCAGACATTGAGCTGCAGGAATGTTTGTTGGACGATATAAAAGGACTCAAAGTGAAGCTCTTTTTATTCTTCAAGTCTCTCCTGGATTTAAAGGTAACTTTGTTTTTCATTTTTAACAGTAAAAGTTTCTGGAAGTGATTTTAATCTCTTTTTTTTTCAGTTCTCAGAAACTTGCTTCTGATTTCTTCAGTCATGATTAAACTGGTAATGAAGAAGTTTTAGATTCAGATGAAATAGATTTTAATCCATGTTTTTAATCAGCTTGTGTTTCTTTCTCAGCTGGTTGCTGCCGTGCTGCTCGTTGGTAAGTTTGATCTCATTAAATCACTATTAAAAAAATCAGAAAAAAGATTTCTGTTTATAATTCTAGAGAATTTTATCGACTAAATCTCTATTTTCTTTTTAAAACAAAGCAAGAAAACTTTATCTTAATAATTAAATTTTATATTGAGTTTTATGTTAAAAATCAGACTTGATTTTCCCAATATTCTATATTATTAACCCACTGGGAAAATACTGTGCTGCATCGCACCGCAGCAGGCAGCCAGTCAATGACAACACCAATGATGGGAGCAGCTATGGGGTTAGGTGTCTTCTCCAAAGACAGCTAGGCATGAGCTCAGCAGGATTTGAACCAGCAACTTTTTGGTCCAAAGATGGCAATTTTTCCCTCTGAGCTCTGCCTCCCCAAGTTTCCAAGTGTAAAAACCCCTCTTTGAATCTAGATTTTTATCCGTCTGCTTTTACTCGTTAACGTTCACCAGATCGTCTTTAACATCAATCATGTTTTTAAAAGTGAAACTTTAAGTTTTTACATGGAAACAGTTTCTCGTTTAAATGCTTTAATTTAGTAAAATGTTAAATCAAATAATAAAAAAAACAACTCAAAGTGACTGAAATGTGTAACTTTGATTTGACGCTGAAACAAAATCTTAAAATAATCCATAAAAACAATAAAAGATATCCTTGTCTTTAAAATGAGATCCTGTTGAAAAAAAATATTACATGATATTTAAAACTTTACTGATGTTGAAAAAAAATACATCAAGATTTAAAGTTGGTTTGAACTTTTTTTAAACTGAAAGTTCTTCAGTTTTATAGAAAAACACAAACCAAAAAAAATTGTAAAAAAGAAGGTTTTTATTAATTGGGAGCAAAAGAAATTAAAATGAGTGAAAAATTATTTTGTTCATCAGAAAAGGAAATTTTTTTCAAATAAAACCAACTTTTTTTTTTTTTTGTTTAGCAGTTGGAGTGAACGCTCAAAGTAAGACATTTTTTATGTTTAACATTTAAACCAATGTAACATTGATTAAAAACAAATCTCTTATTTTTCATGTTTAACAACCTCACTGTTTTTACTTTTTCAGCAAACGTCTGTGACAACCTGTACACCATCGGTAAGAAAAGATTCAATCTTCTACTTTCTACAGATTTTTGAATGAATCTGGTTTCTTTCAGTTGGTTGGACACAATGGTTTGACAGAGATGACCCGTCTGCAACTGGAGACTGGGAACGTCTTACCCAGCTTCGTCAGGAGTATCCAGGACAGATCTGTGACAATCCGGTCGACATCGAGGCCAGAACTCTGTCTGGTGACAAACCGGATGAGAATATTTACAAGTAAGAACTGAATGAAAATGTTGTTCAAAAAGAGACGTGAAGGAGAGATTTTATCCCAAATAATCAGAGTACACTGTAATATTAATATATGGTAGAAATATACCTCACAGCAAGAAGGTCAGGGATCGAGTCCCGGAATGGGAGGGAGGCTTAAACCCTTGTTTTTTCTGTGTGGAGTTTGCATGTTCTCCCAATGTGTGTGTGGGTTTTCTCCAGTTTTCATTCATCCTTAAAAATTGATTGGTTAGTTGGCTGCTGAAAAATAATCTTTAGGAATGCAAGTGTGTGTGGATGGTCGTCTGTGTGTGACCCCACAACAGACTGGTGACCTTTTCGGGGTGTGTCCTGCCTCTCATATGAAATCATCTGGGACAGGCTCCGGCATCACCAGGAGGGATAACTGTTTCAGAAGATAAACGAACGAAATAACATGTCCAAATGATTGGTCATGTGTGGGTTTTCTCCAGTTTCCACTCATCTTTAAAAATTGATTGGTTAATTGGCCACTGAGAAATTGCCTTTAGGAATGAGTGTGTGTGAATGTTCATCTGTGTGTGTGACCCCCCAACGTACTGGCAAGCTGTTCTGAAATCAGCCAGGATAGGCTCTGGCACCGTCCGACTCATTCTAGATGAGTGGTTCAGACGATGAATGAAGTCTTTGTTTATGGTTTCCATGGTTACAACTTTTTGACAATAAGAGATTTTTTTTTTACGTCATTAAAAAATAAATGAATCAAGTCAATTCATTAAAAAAATTCCCCAAAAAGTCATTTTTTTATCCAGCAACCTGGAATATAAATATAATTGGTATGTTTTTAAACACGACACTGCATCATTAGATCGTTCTACTGATTGGACTTTAAAATAACGGATCATCAGGGATGACGTAGTTATCAGCCATCCGTGTAAAGCTTCTGATCATCAACATATTTCTATGTTTTTCAGGTACGACACAACCACAGGATTCGTCTGCAGGAACGAGGACCAACCTGATGGAAGTTGTAAAGATTACAAAGTCCGGTTCGCCTGCCCTCCAAAGTCATGCTCTGCAAATTGTAGGTTAAAACCAACCTTTTGAAGTTTCCACCATGTTTCAACATTATTTCCACATCAAAATCATCCTTTTTTCTACTATTCTTGTTTGTTTCTGCAGTGTGTTGGACTAGATATTACAACCGGGATCAACCCAGCGCCACAGGAGACTGGGAGGATATGGTTAACCTGAGGGGTGAGAACCCTGGACAGATCTGTGAAGACCCCAAATACATCCAGGCTGTTACCGTACAGTCTGACCTTCCAGCCATGTTCACCGACCAAGAATTCAAACAGTAAGTTATTAAAACTTAAAAATGATACTTTTTAAAACAAGAAATTGACGCTTCAAACAACACGCCTTAGCCCTTAATGAGTAACTGTGGGCGGTTTAATTAAAGTCCTTTCATTATGCTCTTTGTTTGAGATTCATTCACAAAAATGTTCCGTAACGAACAGAGACTGACTGACTGGTGTTACTTTACTGGAAACAAATGTTATAAAAACACCTCTTTTCTTTTTACTTCTGGATTTATTGTGACACAAAAATGAAACCACCTTGATTCTAACTTTCTGTTCTTCTATTTCCAGCTTCAACCCAACAGACGGGTTTGTGTGTCTCAACGAGGACCAGTCAACTGGAAGCTGTCAGGACTACAAGGTCCGCTTTGCCTGTCCATGTTAGACCAACAGTCCATCAGAACCAGGAGGAGAAAACACTTGTTCATCTCTGAATAAAAATGATGTTCATTTGCCTCCTAATAAACCTGATGAAATGAAAATCGTGTGTGTCCGGGTTTAATTTTTAATGCTTTCTTTTCTATAATTTTCATTTTTTTATTGAGCTCGTGCATCATTAAGGACATTTTTCACAATCTTTTTCTTTCTCATCCAAACTGGAAAATTATCCTGATCTTCAATCAATAGCAGGCAAGACAGGTAATGGAGACACACACACAGTGGGGAGCCCTCCTGTTAAACTAAGGGCTAGTGGTGTGTTGACCTGCACGCCACCATGTGGCAAAGGACGGTGCTCCTCCTGAAAAGACACGCAGGGTATCCATGACGGAGGTGCGGGAAGGGGCTCCTCTTGAAAAGAGACACGAGGTGTTCATCATGGATCTGACTGGGACAATGAGTGAGCCTTTAAGCTGCAGACTGGAACGAGGAGGTGACGGTGGGCTTAGCGCCAACACGTGAACTCTTTTACAGACGGCCATTTTAAATGTAAAAACTGTTTTTACGGTCTGTGCCTCTGCTTCCCCAGCGCTCCCTACCTGATCCTGAACCGATATGTTTCTGACACTAACTGAACAACAGTCCTTTAAAATCTACACTAACTCTATCTGGTCACCCGTTTTTTTTTTTTTTTTTTTTTTAATTCATACAAAAAGATTCCAAAACAAATTTTAATGTCATGGTAGAAAAACATTTTAAAACTTTACACATGCGTCAAGTTGTATAATTCAATTCAATTTTATTTGTATAGCCCAAAATCACAGAATTTCCGTCTTAATGGGCTTCACAAGAAAAAGAGGAATGTATTAACACAAATACACAGCAAGAAAAATAACTAACAAATGCTAACTAAACAAGACTAGCACATTTATGCCCTTAGACTCTCCTTCTCGGTGAGGAAAAACTCCTAAAAAACCCACCAGTGGGGAAAAAATAAGAAACCTCATGGGGTTCCACACGAAAGAGAGATCCCTCCCCGGAACGAGCAACCAATGTGTCAAAGATTATTGTTTAAATATTAGCTTATTCTACTCTACAGTTAAATATCTAAAGAAGTCAATAGATGTTCTTCATCCTGATGGAAACACGAGGGACTCCTCAGCCCGGAGATGTCCAGTACGGGGATGAGTAGATGGATTTCATCCTGAAATCCATCTGGTCTGGTCAGATGCCTGACCAGGGGCGTCTGGTCAGGTTGGCTACCGAGCACCTGTCTAGTGAGGTGCTTTGAACACGTCTCACCGGGAGGAGATCCGCTGGACAGACTATGTCTCACAGCTGGCTGGGGAACGACTTGGGATCCTTACGGGTGAGCTGGAGGATGCAGCTGGGGTTAGAGAACCCTGGGTTTCCCGTCTGAGGCTGTAACCCCGCGACCCGGATAAGCAGAAGACAACGGAACGAAACAAACACACATGACTCATCTGTTTATTTTTAATAACATTTATGATTTAGGGCAGACGGAGGTGATGTTTAACGACTTGGTGTTGACTTGTTTTATTAAGTTTGTCACTTTTTAAGTGAAACCTGGTCTAGTTTCCGAGCATCATTCTGACACTGCAGACATTTATAAAGTAAGTTAATGATTAAAATCTAATCATGACTATCTCTCATCTCTGTTGCGACAGAGTGGGGGTGACTTTTTCTACAAACCAACAAATAGAAAAGCTGACTTAATCATTTTCTTCTTCCTGATGATGAACATAGTCATCATCAGGACTTTTAAGTCACATCTCAGTTCATATGTCCTGTAATTCTTCAAGATGAAACCGCTGCAAATTTATTCTTGTTTAAAATAGAACAAATAGAAGAACAGAAGTTTAAGAGAGACTAATCTCTGACCCGAACGAAGGTCACAGTTTTAAGTTTAATCGTTCCCATCTGTGACTATTAAAAAGGTCAAATAGAGACATGGAGCATTGCACAACGGGATCTTCTTACACAACGGGATCTTCTGACTCATAGTGGAACCAAGCACTTGCTTAATTTAGAAGAAGAGTGAAGTTAAAGGGAAAAGAAACGAGGATTTTAGCCATCAATGGTCACTAACCCTGGGGTCTCATTGACAGAGCATCATGAAGATCTTTGGCTGATCAGTTTTTTCTTCTTTACACCTTAAAAAAACAGTCATTCTCTTCACACAACGTAAGCTTCACAAATCTCATCTGTGAAAAATATCAAGTGTTTCGTTTCGTTCTGTCGTCTTCCGCTTATCCAAGGACGGGTGACGGCGGCAACAGCCTCTGACGGGAAGTCCAGGCTTCTCTCATCCTAGCTTCATCCTCCAGCTCACCCAGGAGGGTCCCGAGATGCTCCCTGTCCAGCTGTGAGACAGTCTCTCCAGCAGGTGTGGAGCCTGCCTTTGGGTCTCCTTTCAGTGGGACGTGCCTAAAACACCTCACCAGCGAGGCGCTCAGGAGGCATCCTTACCAGATGACCACTAACTTCTCTCAACCCGGAGGAGCAGCAGTTCTACTCCGAGCTCCTCCCTTTATTTCTGAGTGAGAGAGACCAGCCCCCCTGCAGAGGAAGATCATTTCAGACGCTTGTAACCATGCTCTCGTTCTTTCGGTCACCACTGGCAGCTGATGATCATGGTGAGGGTGGGAATGTAGACCCACAGAGCTTTGCTTTTCGGCTCAGCTCTTTCTTTACCACGACAGATCGATGCAGGTGTTAAACATAAAAACTAATCACTTCCTCCCGGTCATAGATCTGTCTCAGAACATAAAACATCTTTTTTAAACTTGTGTTCTCGTAAGACTTTAAAAAGGAAGTCTTAGGGAGGAGACGGCAGCTCAGTGGTTAGAGCGTTCGCGCCTGGACCGGAAGGTTGCTGGTTTGCGTGCCAGAGAGCACGTCTAGGGTCCTTGGAGAAGACACCTAACCCCCGTTTCTCCCACCACTGGCGCCGTCGAAGGGCAGCCTGCTGCGGTGTAAGGAGTGCAGCACACAGATTTCCCCGGTATGGGATGACTAGAGTAATTCATTCATTCATTCAAGAATTCATTTGCTTCAGTTTCAGCAGGACAGTAAGATTGTGTATGAGTGGGTTTTCCCGGTTTCTCTCCAAAGACATGCATGATAGGTCAATTCGGCAGGAGGCACTGGCTCAGTGGTATTGTGTTTGACCTTGGACCCTGAGACACTGGGTTGAATCCCACTGAGCCGCTAAGTGTCCCTGGAGCAGACACCTAACCTCCAGTTTCTCCCACCGTTGGCACCGATGGGCTGCAATGGGAACAAATAAAGGAATTCTTCTTCTTGGCTGCTACGAAGTTGTCCCTAGGATTGTGTGTGGATGGTGGACTGGTGACCTGTTTGGGGTGTATCCTTCATCTAGCCTGAAATCAGCCGGTATAGGCTCCTGCATCCCGTATACCCTCATTAGGTATAAACATTCAGAAGATGAATGAACAATGTAAAACATTGGATGTACAGTAACTGGAATAGGGATTACGTGGATGAACTGGAGATGACTGGCAGGGACAGATGATGAGTTTCCGTGTTCGGCAGACAAGCAGGCAGGCTGGCAGAAGGACGGAGAAGCAGGGCTGGATTTCCGGGAAAAACAGTTGTATATTAGTTGAAGGTAGGTTTAGAAAGACCGATAGATTATAGAAAGCCGAGGAGTGTTACAGCAAGGTGAACAATAGACCAGCGTTGGCTGAAGGTTCTTCTGGTGAATGATGTGGAGCAGGTGTGAGAGTGGGATGAGTTGCAGGTGTGGAAAGAGCGCTGGAAGACAGCGCGGGGTCACAACACAAATTAAAAAAGATGTACTTTGACAGGAACACCCATTTTAATGTGAGACAAACACATGAAAAGGACCATTAAACTTTGATTGTTTTTATGGAATATTTTGAGTAATTTCATCATTTATTCTAATTAGTTCTAAACCAGCCGTGACCACAGATTTCATCAGACGTGTGGACATGGGATGTTTAGTGAGAAACTAAGGGAACTGTTTATCCAGTCAGACTAAACCAGGGGTGGGCAAAATTTTTGGTTTGCGGGCCACATTGAGTTCTAACATTTGACCAGGGGGGCGGAACAGGATCAGATGGATGGCATGCTTTGGTAACCTCTAGATTAGACCGATAGAATGACGCTAACTTTTAAACAAGCGCTAAATGTTACATCAGGAGCGTTAAATTTAAAATCTAGCGGCGCTAGGTCTGAAATCTAAGCGCTTGATGTAACATTTTGTTTGTTTTAACATCTATCACGCTTGTTTACGTGTGTGTATTGGCACCGATGGCTTTCCATATCTGTGCACACTGTTTATTTTGACAGTGTGGGCATCACGAAGACACACACATTTTAATAGGAGCAGTGTTGTTGGGTTTTTTTGCGCCATCTAGTGACAACACATCAGAATTACAGGAAAATAAAACATTAACAAGGTTTATTTATTTAATTTTTTCAAGTTTGGTGGGTCGGATTAAAACGTTTAACGAGCCGCATGTCGACTGCAGGGCGTAGTTTGCCCATGCCTGGACTAAACTCAGTAACTCTGAAGAGTTCCACATGATATTTATGAACTCTGCAAAGATATGATTCTTTAAAATGATTAAAAAAAAGAAGCCAAACAGACCAGAATAAACCTGCTTATGTCTTAAAAGAATAGTTTCAGTTTAAAAATAAACCAGCAGCTGCAGTAAAATAGGTGTGAGATGTTTTGAGTCTTGTTGAGGGTTTTTATCACCTCGGTGACATGTGTCGAGACCACTAGAGTTTTATGACCACTGCACTGCTTCTTGGTTCATGTCGAAGTTTGAAGGAACTTAAAATACAGTTAAAGCAACTATAAAAGTGTCACAGGTCGACATCGCTCAGCAGATGACATCCTCATCATGATGCTCTCATCACCTCTCAGAACAAAGATGAACAAATAACAGTGTGAGCTCATGTTTTCCTTTAATTACGTTTTTTTTTTTTTTATCAACCAGTTTCCAACTGCTGGTCTCAGGAGGCATGGGTTCAGTCGTAGAATATCCGTGTTTCGACCAGGAGAACCTAGTTCGATTCCCACTGGGCCCAAGACGTCCCTGGGACGAGAGGACGAGAGACAATAAAACAAAAAAAACCCAAACAGTTTCCAACTGCTAAAGAATTGTCACTAGAAACACTTTTGACCCCTGCACGTCCTGAGAGGAAACAGGTCACTTGTTCTTTCTCTTTGTGAGAACCTGCCATCCTGTAGTTAAACTTATTATGACTCAAGTTACTCATTTGTTCCAATTTGATTTCCCTGGTAAGAACCGGCTTTAGAATAAGGACGACATGACGGAGACATGACAGTCTCATCCTGGGGCTTTTTTATGAATGACTAATGTATTCCAAAAACACCTGAAAGCTTATGTAGAGTTTGTTTCTTTTTATCAGAGTAAGGCTTTTGTTGTGTCAAAAAAGGACACGTGGTTTTAACATCTTGTTAGGAATGTCCAGCTTGGTATTTTTAGGTCATAAACTAAACCCTAAAAAGACACTTAGAACAAATTTTTTGCTCCACTGAAGCATATAGAGCTGATATTCGATTTAAAAGAGGTCAAATTAACTTTCTAAAAGATGGTTTTATAAAAATCCCATCCTATTCAGTCCTAATCCGTCCTAATCCAGCCTCTCACTCACATTGTAGAACCTTTTGTGGCCCATAATTAGAAAATTTTGCAGTTGTATGTTTCTTCTTCTTCTTTTTCTTTGGGCATTTCTCTCCAGGGGATTCCACAGCAAGTCAGTTTCTTCCATCTAACCCTGTCTGCTGCATCTTCTTCAGTCACACCAACTATCTTCATGTCTTCCTTCACTGTATCCATGAACCTCCTCTTTGGTCTTCCTCTAGTCCTCTTTCCTGGTGGTTCCAAACCCAGCATCCTTCTTCCGATGTCCTCTCTCTCTCTCCTCTGCACATGTCCAAACCATCTCAGTCTGGCCTCTCTGACTTTAAAACCTCTAACATGTGCTGTTCCTCTGATCCTGTCCATCTTGGTCACTCCCAGAAAGATCGTCGGCATCTTCATCTCTGCTACCTCCATCTCTGCTTCCTGTCTTTTCTTCAGTGCTACTGTCTCTAGACCAATCAGCATGGCTGGTCTCACCACACTGTCTCTAGACCAATCGGCATGGCCGCTCTCACCACACTGTCTCTAGACCAATCGGCATGGCCGCTCTCACCACACTGTCTCTAGACCAATCGGCATGGCCGCTCTCACCACACTGTCTCTAGACCAATCAGCATGTCCGCTCTCACCACACTGTCTCTAGACCAATCAGCATGTCCGCTCTCACCACACTGGCTCTAGACCAATCAGCATGGCCGGTCTCACCACGGTTTTCTACACTTTCCCTTTCATTTTATCTGAAATTCTTCTATCACACATCACACCTGATACTTTTCTCCACCCGTTCCAGCCTGCATGCATATGCTTTTTCACCTCTTTTCCACACTCTCCATTGCTCTGGACTGTTGATCCTAAGTACTTAAAATCTTCCACCTTCTTTATCTCTTCTCCCTGTAACCTCACTTTTCCATTTGGATCCCTCTCATTCACACACATGTACTCTGTCTTACTCTGACTAATCTTCATTCCTCTTCTTTCTAGTGTAAACCTCCACCTCTCCAGCTTTTCCTCCACCTCTCCAGCTTTCCTCCACCTCTTCCCTCCTCTCACTATAGATCACAATGCCATCTGCAAACATCACTGTCCATGGAGATTCCTGTCTGACCTCGTCTGTCAGCCTGTCCAGCACCAGGATGGATGCAGTTGTATGTTTTCGTTTTTAAAATTTCGTTACCTTAATCTTTTGTGAACCTGAAAATCTAACCAGTTCATGTATAGCTGGTATGGAGTAACTGTGGATAGTTTCATTAAAATCTCATTAGTGTTACAGAAGCACGAATAGCCTGAGTGGTGAAGGCCTGCTCCACCATCTGTGGATGAAACATTCCTGGAAAGAGGACATTTTCCCCCTCATGTGTTTAACAAGTCCCAGCTGAGTTAGAATATTTGGACCTGTCTGGACTCGCTTCTTTTAGTAGGAAAATACTTCAGAGCTTGCCATGTTTGCTTCAGAGGCCCACCCTCCCTTTTTATTCTTCTTCAAGATGCAAAATTCCACACAGCTACCCTCTCATAGAGCGAACTGACAACCTGGGCGGATCCATCCCTGATTCCCAGGAAGTCACATCTGTGTACCCCGAGGAGTTTCTCTCCAAACGTCACGTCTGTGGAGGAGTTATTAAAAATTACTCTAAGCCAAGAATCTCCGAGCTGAAGAAAACTGAAGCACGTGGGAATCACTGAGCACTTAAAATAGTGAAATTCCCAGAGTTTGAACCAGGAAACAGTGACATGTCGTCCTGTTTTCTCAGCGTTCACAGGCTTCTGAGGCAAGTCAGGACTCGCTGTGACTCTCATCAGTTCCCTGCAGAAGCCTGTGATGAGTTCAGTCACTGTGGGCAGTCTTCTATTTAATTAGAAAACACTTCAGCAGTCAATCTATCATGTCAGTAGCAGGTTCACTACGAGTGAACCTGAACCTGCCGGGGTGCGGAAAGAAAAGATGGAAGATTTTCTAACCATTTTTCACCTTTTTCACATTAAAACCAACATCTGCTTGAGTCTGGATGAAACCCATCTGCTGCGATATTAGACAATATAAACTACATTTAATTGAGTTAAGAGTAAGTTAACTCCTGAAGCACATTTTATGTAAGATAATTCAAAGTATCAAAACACAGAACTTTACATTAGATCATTAAATCCTTGGAAAAAAAATGGTTCAAATGGGGCTGAAATATTTGTAAAAAGAGACTTTCCAAGTGTTTCAACATCTCCTGAATGCGGTTCTGCAATTATTAATGCGATGGCCATCTATTTAGGAGCTCTGGAAGTAAGAGGAAAAAATTTAAGGTTTATTTATCTAAATTTTTCATGTTCGGTGGGCCGGGTTGAAAGGCCCGTCAGGCTGCATGTTGATCCCCACCGTGGATCAGGTCAGCATGACGTCACCCAGTTACATTACCAAGCTATCCAATCCCATTGTTATTGTTGTGTATTTTCCATTTTTGACTAATCATTTTATTCCAATAATATTTGTTGGAATGTTTTTTGTTGATTTATTTGCAAATTTGAATCTTTTAACATGAACTTTTTGTCTGTGAAAATGGTGACTTGTTGATCTTTCAGAGCCGTCAGGAGTGGATCCCGTCTGCGTTCCCCCGGCAACTATGCTTGTCAGGAGTGAGCTTTTTGAATCAACACACTCCTGCTATTGGCGACCCTACCTGCAGCCAGTTCGTCTGATTCGTGCTCAAAGTAAAACACGGCAATCAAACATGTTAAACATCACCAATTATTAACTCAATGACTCGTGTTTTGGGGCAAATTGGACGAAAAAAATTCAAAAGTATGGAAACTGTGTCACAACCAAGGGAACAAGTGTGGTCGCAAAGTAATCAGAAGTAGAGCATTTCAGAGGGAAGACCGTTCTGATTAGAATCAGTCGCCAACATCCTTAAGATTCATGGTTTTACTTTGCTTTTTGAAGTCATCTCTGTTTGTTTACTTTAAAACTTCTTGTTTTATCCTTTTAAAATAGAACTGGGGAGTGTGTGACCTTGTCAGGGTTAGAGTATAAGCGTGTCATAATCACAGCTGTCTGTTTTGTTACTGATTCTTCGTCACGTGTCGAGATGAGAATAATAGAACGAGTTTGTCTTGTCGGTACGTTTTTTTGTGTTCTGTTTGTTTGTATTGTCGACACGCTCGACATTTATTTGATACATGTCAAGGAGTTTTCCACTAGTAAACAAATCTAAATCCAACAGTCTAAATGAATACCTTTACAACATCAGTGAGGTTTCAATAGAATTCTGTGTGAGCCGGACTTTTCACATGGACACAATGTTCTACGTTTTGTTTCTACATGCGGTCGATGGTTAGGAGCAGATTGTAAAGCTTTCAAACTTGATTAGTTTAAAACTGGAACTAGACCTACTGACTCACCTCCTCAGGCATCAAGGAGGAGCCACAAACACAAAGCCAGAAGTCAAGTAGACCGCCTACTATTTGCTGAACACACAGAACATTCCTCCCAGTGAGGGATCACACTTACAGATCAGGAACAGACTCTCCACGTCTTCAGGAACAAGACACACACACTCACACGTGGAATTTAAGAAGTTACTTAAAAGAAGCAAAGAAAAAAAAACAGTTTTTGGAAGGATTTATCTTTGAGCATAAGAATATTCCCTGGAGGAAGTTTTTCCCATGAAAATGGAACCCAGAAACAGTTCTCTCACACTCATAGAAGACTGTGAAGCTGCACAACGTGGATTATACAAGTTCTACGCAGCCGTTCTGATCATTATTTTCATCTTAGCGTTGCCTCTAAATGGATCGGTCCTTCATCTTTTTATATTCAAGCTCAAGTTCTGGAAGTCAAACACCAACAACATCTTTCTTTTCAACCTGGTGCTGGCAGACATCCTGCTGCTCTTCTGCTTGCCCGTTAAGGCGTACAACTTTATTCACGGAGAGCGAAGAAGTAAAGACGATGTCACCTGTAAAGCAATGCACTTCATGTTGTTTCTGAACCGTGGTGCGAGCATCGCCTTCCTAACGGTCACGTCTATAGACCGTTACTTTAACGTGGTTCATCCTGGAAAGAAGAATTTTCTGAGAGTCCTCAAGAAATCTCCTCAAATCTCCATCCTGATCTGGTTGTTGCTTCTGCCCCTCACCATTCCAACCATGCTGAAGAACTTTGACTGCTGTAACAGTCATAAAGAGGAGGCGGTTGAAAGCGAGGATGCTATGATTAAGGTATTGTCGATGATCACTCAGACTAAAACAAAATTTAAATTATCGTCCTCATTTTAAAGAAATATTTTGGTTAAGGGTTTTGTTCACCGACACGCCCACATTCCGCCGTAAGCAGAAAGTGTTTCAGCTGCATTGCACATGCTCTGCTCACGCTCAGTCCAAACAAAATAAAAACATAAAATAAATGTGTGGATTTACACTGTGTCGTGCACACACCTTAGGGGTGGGACTAAAAGGGAAGTGAGAGGAGGGGGAATTCAGAAAATCAAAAACAGGATTGAAACTGATCTTTTTTGCAAATATCGCATTAGTAAACTATCAAAACGTACCTGTTTGATACGGTGGTGTAGTGGTTGGCACAGTGGCCTTGCGGAAAGACAGTCAGGGGTTCAAGTTCTTGGTGGGAACAGGGCTTGAATCAATGGCCTTTCTGTGTGGAGTTTGCATGTTCTCTTCCTGTAGCAGAAAAGTTTCAAAATAGTCTTCTGGACAGTTTCATTCTTGATCGAGACGTTTCGACTTCCATCCGGAAATCATTTTCAATCTGATAGAAATGGACTGAAAACTGGATCTATTTATACTAACCTATGTAAAAGGTAAAAAAATAGTAAGAAAGGGCTCGACCAATGAGCCTGTGTTACCTAAGATGGCCGTGAAATCCATAGTTGAAACTTTTTCTACTGTGGATCACTCCTGGATGAATGAGGGACTGCATGGACTTGTTGCTAAAAGTTCTCTTCCTGTATGCGTGGGTTTTCTCTCACCCTCCAAAAACATGCATGTTAGGTTGATGACCATCAAAAAATTGCCCGTAGGAATGAGTGTGTGTGTGTGCCCCTGAGACAGACTGGTGACCTGTTCGGGGTGTATCCTGCCTCTCACCTTGAATCAGCCAGAATAGCCTGCGGAACACCCCGCAACCTCGTTAAGGATTGACGGTTCAGAAAATGAATGAATTTTGACATCAACTTATTCTTATTCTGAGTATTTTGTTGAAAAATCTCTTGCTTCTAAAAAAAATATTCTGAATGTTTCACTTTGTCAACAATCTCTTCAGGACTGTTTTCAAATTGCAAAATCCCTCCTTCTTGCACATGTTGCAACACCCTTCTGAAAAAGATCCAGAAGATAAAAGCAGCGTTACAAAGTCATAAATTATACCTGATCAATCCAAACATCAGCAGAGGATTTAAGATGCAAAATATCTACCTGTCCCGTTTTAGTTTTTAGTCTCTCGTTCACTGAATCTGAACAATCTGAGTGACTGAGTTTGATCAACTTTATTTCAGACTTTATTGACTTCTCCAAGTCTGCCAAACTAGACTGCCAACATGTCCAAGTTAAACTGGTTTCTATCTTAAAACGATTTAAAATAATCCCACTTCTTTCCCACACTAGATTTTTTTTCCTGCCCTGGCAGCCCATCTCTTAAAAAACATGAAATAAGTGTGAATGGTGAATGATTCATGTCGGGGTTCTTATGATAACTGAAGAATGCGGGTTGAAAGCAGACGTAATGTTCAACAGCTTTTCTCCACAGTTATTTTTATCCTGACACAAACCAACATGCTGGAACTAGAGCCTGTGGGATTCACAGGACTTCTGTTTGGTTTGAGACTGAACGAGAAATGTCCCAACGGTCAGGTTTATTTTTACTCATTCACAGAGACAAAAAAATATCGGTTATTTCTTGAACTTTACTGATATTTGTTAGAATTTTACAAACTTTAATCCAGATTTCATCAAGTTTTCTCCGATTCTTGAATCACGACTCCAAATCTAACAAGAAAACGAGAAAAAGTCACTAAAAGGCCTCAAAAAACCCACAGCAGCTTGTGTCGACCTTTGTGATCTTTGGTGGCATGACCTTGAACACCTAATCAGTTCATTGATAGTTGGTACTGAGTTACTATTGGTGGTTTTATTGATTAGTTTGGGAAATCTTGTGTTCACAAGAACTTAGGATCTTGAACTTTGTGACATTTTACTGTGGTGGTCTGACTCTGAAAACCAAATATGTTCATTCACAGTTGGTACTGAGTAAATAGTTAATGGACTCTACTTATGCGATGCTTTTTCTACTTACGTTGGTTCTAAAAGCACTTTACATCGTAGCTCACATTCACCCACACACACACACATTCATACCTGATGGTGGAAGCTGACATGCAAGCTGGGAACCACCATCAGGAGACATTGGGGGTTCAGTGTTCGGGGTTCAGTCAGCATGGCCAGGCAGCGGATCGAACCGGCAACCCTTCGGTTACAGTGCGAAGGCTCCCACAGAGCCATCCTCCCCTTTTAACAGCAACTGTGTTAAAATCCCACCGGTGGTTTGGTTGATATTTCATTCAGAGTAAGTGATACAGAAGCACAGACGCACAGATAGTCATTTAGTGGGTGGAGGCATAAAAACGACAAGGTGATGGATGTAACAGGACATGGAGACATTTTATTGTTCATTTATAGACTGTTTGATGATCTTTAAAGGTTTATGGGATCCATAAAAGACAAATCACAAGCATGGTGATTCTGTTGGTTTAAATATACCTGATCATTTCAGGAGAATACTCCAAGCCTACAGGATCAAAACAACCCTGGAGATGATCACACAAAAGACTTTTACTCTTTTAAACATGATGCCTTGTAGAAGGAAACTCTATCCCAGTCCTGAGGTGGATTAGTGACACACCCTGGTTCACTAGCGTCCTTTCACTAGAATAAACTCTGTCCACCATATTTAATTACTCAGACTGTGTAACGGAGAACAATAATATCCAAGTACAGGACGGGTGAGTTTTTACAAATGACTCAAACATGAATTACTCCAAATGTCTGTACGTCTGTGTTTCTGTAACACTTTAGAGAACACAGTATCTCCCAAAGCACTGAAAGGATTTTAATAAAACTACCCATGGTAACTGGTCATAAGTTAGACTCTGGATAAACTAATAAAGCTTGTTATATAACACAGGCGGGGGCAACAACAGAAATACAATCCTTACCCCCAAAACAGTCCAAATAGCAACTTATAAAACTGTGTATTAACCACAGAAAACAGGATTTTATAATTGTGGATCTGTCAGGACATGGGTGCAGAAGGAGGACCCAAATGCAGGACAATAAACAGAATTTATTGAGTAAAGGAGTCCAGATCAAGCTGGAAAGAAAACACATGGTTCAGTTGATTGTTTTGTGGTTAATGTTCTAAATGATTCTCATGGTCAGGCAACCAGGAAGACCTGGCTGGAAGAGATGATCACCCGACACTGAAGGGAAGGCAGACTGCCTTTAAATAGGCGGCTACTCAACCACCATCAGGTGTCTTGAATATGGCAGATGAGGGAAGGTCCTGGGTTCCCTCTGGAACCATGACACGATCTTACCGTGTATGATCCCTGCAGTGTGTTTTGGTCATTTTTGTTTGTTCCCACTTTAAAATGGCTGCTGAATTCCAAGTGGAAACGTGATGTAAGAACAGACGAACCTATTTCAAGAAATTATCTTCTGAACCACCTCTTCCTTCAGGACCAGGAGGGTTCCAGAGCCTATCGCGGCTGGTTACATACGGTACATCCGAATCTGACGAAAGACTGCACATAGACACAGAAAACCATTCACACACACATTCATTCCCAGGGGCAATTTCTCAGCGGCCATTCAACCTAATACGTTTCTGGAGTGTGAGGGGAAACTGAAGAAAAAACACACACCTGGTGATTCAAGCCTCACCTCAGCTGAGCCTCGAACACCCTGTAGTTAATCAGACCTGTTGTGTAATCACATCTGAGCGTCAGCTTGTGTGAAATTGAAGCGTTGCTAAAAACTTCCCATACGAGAGTTGTGACACGTACGTTTGTTTGTGTCATGCTTAGGATGAGAATAACACGTGTGTGTTTGCATCTGCACTGCCCATCCAGACTAGGCAAAGTGAGTGAAGTGTGTTGCCAAGGGACCAAACGGCAATTTAATCTCAACTGTCGTCCCACTGTGGTACCTGGGGTTCCAGTGGTCTCCCATCCAAGTACTGCCCACACCCGCCCTGCTTAGGTGTGACGGGATCAGGCATTGACAGGCTGGTATGGCCATGACATTGAAATTCGCAGATATTGAATGAGATCTTTATTGATGTCCACGAGCTACATGGAACCTATCGTGATAGCCAGTAGTACTGCTCTCTCTATTGTGAGTAAGAGTACAAGCACAGACGCTCAGTTTCGGCCTGTTAACGATACAACAAACTCATAAATCTTGCTTTTTTTCTCATTTCAGGATGTGGTGGACAGCCTGAGAGAAGTGGTCTTCTTCACTCAGATTATCATCCCATTCATCATCCTGGTCTACTGCACGGTGCGCATCGTTAACCGGCTCAGGAAAAAGACAGTTGGAGATAAAACCAAATTAAAAAGGGCTGTAGTTCTGGTGACCACTGTCATGGTGGTCTTCTCCATTTGTTTCCTACCGTGCACCATAGCCAGGGTGGTTCTGCTGGTTGTGCGCGTCTGGGAGTTGAGTGATGTCATTCAAGATGGCGTAACGGGGGCTTTTGATGGTTTGATGGTTCTGTCCTATTTGGACTGTCTGCTGGATCCTCTGGTCTACTGTTTCTGTAGCACCAAGTTTAAACAACTCTACCTGAACAATTACTTACCTTTCTTAGCAGGAAAAAATCCAGTACCCGTAGATTCCTCCACAGAAACCCAAACAGCACAGTATAAAAAAAAGAAAAGTCTTCCACTGGTTGGTAACAGCCATCAATCAGAGGGCCAGGGTAATGTTCCCACATAGAAACAGATTGATTCTTAATGGATGAATGTTCCAACTGAATCACACAAAACCTTTGACATGGTTTTAAAATGTTAATATTTGCTAAACTGTAAATAAATTGTTTGTTTTTTGTAAATCTTTCCAATAAAAAACTTGAACAAATGTGACGTTTTCGTTTTGTTGTGATGATACTTTGGAAGTATCATAAAATTCCACTCCGTCCTGTTGTCTTCTGCTTATTTGGGGCCGAATCACGAGGCAACAGCCTCATACGGAAAGCCGAGGCTTCTCTCACTCTGTCTGCATCCTCCAGCTCACCCAGGAGGATCCTGAGGTGTTCCCTGTCCAGCTGTGAGACATTGTCTCTCCAGCAGGTCCAGGAGTCTGCCTCTGGGTCTCCTCCTGGTGGGACATGCCTTGAAACACCTCACCAGCGAGGCGCTCGGGAGGCAGACTGACCAGATGCCCAAACCACCCCATCTGGCTTCTCTCGTGTCATAGAGTTTGATATGTTATTGTTTATCTAATCCAAAAAATCAGCTTAAAAAAATAAAACAGCAATAATATTATCGCTGAAATTTTTAAAGTCATAAACAAATCTTTTTCCGGAACTGGTAGTTGTTGATCCAAGCGGCCGAAAAGAGCTTCCTCCGCAGGGTGGCTGGGTTCTCACTCAGAGATCGGGTGAGGAGCTCTGCCATCCGGGAGGAGCTCGGTGTCGAGCCGCTCCTCCTCCAGGTTAAGAGAAGCCCGATGGGGTGGTTCGAGCATCTGGTCAGGATGCCACCCAAGCAACTCGCTGGTGAGGTGTTTCGGGCACATCCTACTGGGAGGAGACCAAGAGGCAGACCCCAGACCCGCTGGAGAGACTATGCCTCACAGCTGGACAGGGAACACCTCAGGATCCATCTGGGTGAACTGGAGGACGCAGACAGGGTGAGAGAAGCCTGGGCTTTCTGTTTGAGGCTGCTGCCCTGCAACCCGGCCCCGGGTGAGCGAAATACAATGGAACAGTAATTGTTGTTGTTTTTTTGTATTAAACATGGTGAAAACACAAGGGTTTTTTTTTTAGCTTTCCTAAATATTATTTTTTAAAAGTTAGTAAAAAAAAAAAAAAATCGTCACTTAAACATATTTATATCAATTGACACATTTTGTGTGTCATGCTTTAGAAGTTCCACATATAAATCTACCTTTATCACTTTGACTTGAGTTGTAAATACAGTTCACTTAAAGGATTATTAAGAACGCCTGTCCAATTTCTCCTTCAGGCAGTTGCAGCAATGCATTCAGGAATGTGGTCCTGGTCAAGACACTCTCCTGAATAACTAAATGTCAGAATGGGGAAAGAAAGGTGATTTAATGTCATGAAGCAGAGTGCAGGTGGAAAGAGGAGGACCCATTTGCAGACAGAAAACATGGTTTATTTGAAGTTGGCAGTCCATAATTACTGTGGAGAGAAAAACAAAGTTTCAGTGGCATGGCAAAAGGTTATTGCAAGAATGTGTATTTGGTCAGGCAGCCAGGGAGACCTGGCTGGGAGGGATTGTATGACCCGACAAGGAAGTCCGGGGGGATTCCTCTTAAATAGATGGCAGGGTGCACAGCCGTGTGGAATCTGCAATCATCCCCGTGTGACCCCAATCAGGTTGATGAGAAACATCCAGGGCTCCCTCTGGCGGCAGGAGAGGGGATCGTGACATTTAATCCATTTTGAGCGTGCCATGGTTGATAGTGTCAGACGGGCTGGTCTGAGTATTTGACAATCTGTTCAGTTACTGGGATTATCATGTATAAACGTTTCTGGGCTTTAAAAAGAAACGCTCTGTATGCCACAGTCCTGGAGCCAAAACGTCTTGTTGATGCTAGAGGTCAGAGGGGAATGAACCACAATCGAGGAACGCAGAAAAGCATTTTTGAAGCCACGACACGCACGATGAAGACCCCGCCGGGTACGACTCTTCTCCACTACAAACAGGAAAAAGAGGCTATAATTGACACGAGTTGACCAAAATTGGACAGTAGTGGACTGAAAACATGTTTCCAGGTCTTCTGAGTTTCTGTTGAGACATTCTAATAGAAGAGTCAGAATTAGAACACGGTGCAGCATGAAGGCTTCTGATGGTGGTGTAAAGGGATGTTTTTTTGCCACGCTTTAGGTCCCTTAGTGCCAATTGGGTATTGTTTAAATGCCAAAGGGCTACCAGAATATTGTTTCTGAGCATGTTCATCCCTTCATGACCACCATGTCCCCATCCTCTGTTGCCTACTTCCAGTAGGCTGACGCACCATGTCATAAAGCTCATTTCAAATTGACTTCTTGAACATGACACTGAGCTCACTGTACTACAATGACTCCCACAGTCACCACATCTCAACCTCATAGAGGCTTTTTGGGATGTGGCCAAACGAGAGCTTCATGCCCAGGATGTGTATACCACAAGTTTCCATCAAGTAGAAGATGCTATCATATCAATATGGGTCAACATATCCATAAAAGCTTTCAGCGCCTTGTTGAATCAATGCCTTATAGAATTAAGACAATTCTGAAGGCGAATAGGGGTCAAACATTGTATCAGTGTGGTTTTTCTAAAAGTCCTTCAGATGACTGTACATTTTATCTTTTGTTTTGACTAAAAGGATCCCGCTTACTAATGGGAAAATTCACATGACATCATACATGATAATAGAGTCAACTGGAAATCATCAAGATTAGATGAGTAACACCTACCATGATTCATTAATCATGAAGGTAATGTCTGGTTCTCCTGTGTCATTGTCACGTTGGTGCATTAATGAAACTGTAATTATAAGTATTTGGCAGATGCTCTAAGTCCGGAATCCTTCTTCTTCTTTCCTCATTTCCCTTCAGGGGGCGCCACAGCAAGTCAGTTTCTTCCATCTAACCCTATCTGCTGCATCCTCTTCGGTCACACCAACTATCTTCATGTCTTCCTTCACTGTATCCATGAACCTCCTCTTTGGTCTTCCTCTAGGCAGGTGAAGAAAAGAAAAAGTTGATAAGGAGGCATCATATAAGATACCGTCTTCTGTACGACAAATATGTTCAATCTTTACCAAAACCTAATCAGTTTATCTATAGTTGGTGCTGAGCAAATGTGAACATTTTATTCAAATATCTTTCCTGATATGACAGATGTCACGCTCACACAAATCTGTGATTTCATGTCATGAAAAGATCGACATCAGAGAAAGTTTTACACAAGAAGCTGAAGAATGAAGAGAGATTTTAGACTGACAGCAGAGGGAGACAAGTTTTCATTCAGGAGGGGCCAAATAATCACAACAACTGTTTAAACCAGTTAAACCAATGTTAGATAAAGCATATAAAATAAAAAAAAATGAGAAGAGATGTGACTAAAACCTACACTTAAAAAATGACAAACAAAAACAACTCAAAGAAATCAAACAATCCAGTTCAGTGTCAACAAATATTGGCAAAGGATTCTTGATTGAAAAAAATATCAATAAGTCACCTTTTTAACTATCTATCCTTTACAGGGTTGCAGTGGGTGCTGGAGCCCATCTCGGCTGATTCAAGGCGAGGGGCAGGGTACATCCTGAACAGGTCGCTAGTCTATTGGGGGGCCACACACATACATTCATTCCTAGGGGCAATTTTGGCACTGGCCAATCAACCTAGTAGGTATGTTTTTGGAGGGTGGGAGGAAATCAGAGCAGCCGGAGGAAACCCACACAGACACGGGGGAGAAAATGCAAACTACACACAGAAAGGCCAGTGTTCCAAGCCTCGTCTCTACGACCTTCTTGCTGTGAGGCCACTGTGCTACTCACTGCGCCACCGTGCAGCCCAAAAAATGCTTAAGTGTAAATGGCATGTTTTTATGCGTCTGCTCAAGTTCCTTATTTTACCACAAAAAATGACAATGTGTCATTTTGTCATGGTGCCCCTCTCATCTGGAACACTCCTTCCATCCTATCCTGCCCTCAGCCCTAATTTGCCACACCTAGTCCCAATACCCAGTTGTGCCTTGTGTCCCGTTGGATGGGTGTCCTTCACTTCCCTACTGGACCATTCCTCTGCATTACACTTCCATCCTCTGCTGTTTGCCGTTCTGCACACTGCTCCACTGGTCTGCAGTACTGCCTTCATGCTGCCATCCTGGTGCACCCTGCCTTCCTTCTGAGCTCATAGTTCTGGTCCTCATCCCGCTTTGCTCGTACCTCTGGCTGCTGGTGCACCCTGCCTTCCTGTTGAGCTCATAGTTCTGGTCCTCATCCTGCTGAGCTCGTATCAGAATCAGAAATACTTTAATGATCTCACACGTGGAAAATGTGTGTGTTACAGCAGCACAGTAACGATGAAAGAAAGAGAGAGTTTTACAGTATAGAAAGAATAATCATCCAGCTGAGCTTCACACTTCTGGCCCCTCTTCGTCCTGCTGGGGTCCCGTCCTGCTCGCCGTCGGACATTCTACCACTGAGCTAATGATGTTTCATTAATAATAAAAATAGTAACTAACTAATTTAACTCTGAGCAAATGTTTCTATGTCTCTAAATCAGCAGGAGGAGGACTGAGTGTGTTACTCCATGTCTTTAAGTCAGCAGGAGGAGGACTGAGTGTGTTGGCACCTTTCCTCCAACTGGGTTTGGTTTTGGACAGCACTTAACATAACGAGCACTCTGTGAGCATGTGCAAACTACGGGGCATTGAGTAGGGAGCTATTTTGGAACAGGACTCTAAAATGTCCAGGCAGTAATGTTGTCTCTATAGAAACAACATTAGCGGTATCGTACAAGCAGTGGGATGTATGAGACTTATTCTGCACAGACGGTAAGAGGGTTAAAACCCTTCCAGAATGTTTCCTTATATCAGTTGGTTTTGAGTTTCAAGATTTCAAATCCCGCGACAGACTGGCGACCTGTTCGGGGTGTACCCTGCCCTTCGCCTTAAATTAGCCGGGATGGGCTCCGGCACCCCCCGCAAACCCATAAGGGATAGACAGATAAGAAGATGACTGACTGATTTCAAATCAGACCCTGGTTTGTCTGGACTTACCATGAACTCCATTTCCGGGGCAATGTTTTGGATTTGTATCTTTCCCAAGTAGGGTTATCTCTCCCACAAAAACAAAAATTACGAGGGGTCTCATTTATTAACTGTGCCATTAGTATAATCCGTACAGATACCGACCTCTACGGAAATTGAGTGATTCATGATGTTGGAGTGCGTGGACTGTCGCTTAACTCTAAGACAACTCAGAAAGTACCGTTCGCAAATTATAAGATGTAGGAAAAATACAAAACTTCAGTGGGTGACATAAATTCCCGAAGCGTAGCCAGTCCCTATACAAGTATGGCGTTCTATAGATGGGGTCAGGATGGGAGGGATTTACATCTGACATTGTTTGGAGTGATTTTTTAATCTTATGTTGCATAAAAAGAGTTACTGTTGTTTCAATAAATCCCAAATTTACATGACGCAAGCATCGCAGGTGAGCCGAGCCAAAGAGCCTTAGATCCTCTGAACCTGATGTCAACTTCTTAACCGTCTATCCCCCTTTCGAGGTTGCAGGTGGTGCCGGTTGCCATCCTGGCTGATTCAAAGCGAGGGGCAAGGTACACCATGAACAGGTGGCCAGTCTTTTGCAGACCACACACACACACACACACACATCCTCTTCCTTAGGGGAAATTTCACAGTGGCTGATCAGCCTAACAGGCATGCTTTGGAAGGTGGAAGGAAACCGGAGTACCCGGAGAAACTCACACATGGGGAGAACATGCAAACTCCACACAGAAAGGCCAGTGTTTCAATCCTCACACCCACTCCGGGACTCAAACCCTTAACCTTCAAGATGTGAAGTCCCTGTTCTAAGCCCTCCACCACCATGCAGTTTTTTCTGGATTCCTTCATTCAGATTCATTTGGATTTTACTTACTTAATTCAAATTTTAATGACTTTATTCTGATTTTAACTGAATTTAACAAACTTTATTTTGGATCCAGCATCGCAGGTTTTTAATAGCTGGTCCCAGAAGGAATCATAAAGTTGTCTCTGATTCATGGATTTGAACTGTCACGACTGGAGGTGCAAGTGGAAGGAGGGGGAGCTTCCCTTGTTGCAGGACAACAAACATGGTCTATTATTTAAGGAATTCCAGTTTGAGCTGCAAAGGGAGCGTTGCCTTTAAATAGGCACCAGGCTGACGACGCACAGCTGCTCCACATCAGGTTAATCGCCCAGGTGTTTGGGATCAGACTGGAGTCCAGGAGAGGGAGGAAGGTCCAGGCCTCGCTCTGGCGACAGAGTGAGGGGATCATGACATGAACACTTTATGACCAAAACAAATTAAAAATATTTGTTTTATGAGTTTAAAGTAGCCCAAAAGAGAAACTATATTTGTCATGTCATCTCAATCAAGAGATAAACAGACTTTAATAGACTTTTTGATAATGGTTGATATGTTTAGTCAGAAACAATGACTCATTGAATAACACAAAGATAAAAATGAGACATCAGAAATTATTACTCAAGAATAGAAATCCCGATGGACGGATCAAGAGCTGTGTTAATCTTTTTGGGTAAATCAAATCTTTTAATTACTTAATTAACAATAAAAAGTCTACTTTTTTGTTTGATTAAATAAAGCAAGCGAACGCATGCTTCCATTTCTTGAAGATGTGCTGTTTTTTCCGTTCCTAACATTTGAAAGCAACATTACTCCACCACAGAAAGTTTTTTGGTTTGGATCAAATGGAGAAAACTTTTGGTATTTTCTGTTTCCTCAAATGACCAAAGAAGTACAGACTTGTTCCATTAGATTTCTCACCAAAACGACTGTTTACTTTCTGTTTCCCTGCTGAATGAATCATTTCCTCATCATTCTGTCATAAATCAGGTTGGACGCAACATCGAACAGATTACAGTCTATCTGATTGTTGAAGAACATGACTCTATCTGTAATAAGTCAAACAGGATCAAAAACGAATCTTTATTGTCGGTGTGGTTAAAAGAAGAGGAATGAAGATTAGTCAGAGTAAAACAGAGTACGTGTGTGAATGAGAGGGATCCAAATGGAAAAGTGAGGCTACAGGGAGAAGAGATAAAGAAGGTGGAAGTTTTAAGTACTTATGATCAACAGTCCAGAGCGATGGAGAGTGTGGAAAAGAGGTGAAGAAGCGTGTGCAGGCAGGCTGGAACGGTTGGAGAAAAGTAGCAGGTGTGATGTCTGATAGAAGAGTTTCAGATGAAATAAAAGGGAAAGTGTGGTGGGAGCGGCCATGCTGATTGGTCTAGAGACAGTAGCACTGAGAAAAAGACAGGGAAACGGAGATGAAGATGCTGAGGATCTCTCTGGGAGTGACCAGGATGGACAGGATCAGAGGAACAGCACATGTTAGAGGTTTTAAAGTCAGAGAGGCCAGACTGAGATGGTTTGGACATGTGCAGAGGAGAGAGAGAGAGTACATCAGAAGAAGGATGCTGGGTTTGGAACCACCAGGAAAGAGGACTAGAGGAAGACCAAAGAGGAGGTTCATGGATACAGTGAAGGAAGACATGTAGATATTTGGTGTGACCGAAGAGGATGCAGCAGATAGGGTTAGATGGAAGAAATTGACTTGCTGTGGTGCCCCTGAAGGGAAATGCCGAAAGGAGAAGAAGAATTTGCATCAGCAGATCGCACAGTAAACCAAATATTGTAACTAAGTAGGACCCCTCCAATAATAATAATAATAGACTTTTCAGCTAGAAGAAAAAAACAGATCTAAGAATGAGATCTCAGTGTAGATCACATTCATATCTGATGGTGGAAGCTGTCATGCAAGATGTGGATCATACCTCCCTCATACCCCTGCTAGACTTATCCCCAGACTGATCTCTCTGTCCAGATCACCTCCTGATTTGCTCCACCTGTGGCCCCTGCACACCTACATCACCACTGCCTTTGAAAGGCTGTTTCTCCCCATGTTCCCTCTCTAGCGCGGCGAATCGGGTGGTGGTGGAGAGGGTTGTGGCTCTGTCACGGGGAAGGCGAAGGCGTTGGTCGGAAGGGGATGGCAGCAGTGGCAGTCGGAGGTAAAAGGGTGACAGTTGTATGCTGTACAGAGGACGGTGGGAGTGACTGTGGCACCGGTGGGTGGTAAAAGGAGGGGGCAGGTGGTTTTAAGCAGGTTAAGAATTGGGCATATGGGTATGAGTGATACACTTAGGGTTATGGGTAAGCATTTGGATGGGAGCTGTAATTTCTGTGGGACGATGGAGGGGGTCAAACACGTGTTGTTGAGTTGTGGCAAATATGAGGAGGAACGAGAGGGCTGCAGAGTGTTGGGTTGGGACGGGTTTGTTTGGTCATCTCTTCCTTCTCTAGTCCCTCCACACATAACAAGCTGTAAACCATCATCAGGAGCAATTATGGTTTCACTGTCTTGCTCTGTGACATGTCAGCATGATCTCCTTGGGCACGGGGTCTTTCCTGCAACCTTCTGGCAACAGGGCGATTGCTCTTGCCACTGAGCCATCCTTCCTAAAGTTAGCGAGGTTAACCCTCGTTCTCTGATCTCCTCGTTGCATTCGTCACATTAGTGACATTGTTTTCTCAAGAGATAAAATGAATGAGTTCACGTCTAGTTTTCACTAGCGGGTTTCTTGTGTGAACTTGTCAGCTATTTTTAGAGTGAACGCTACAGGAATCCAGTTTTTCAGGGTGCAACTACAAACCTGCGATTTCGGCTCGAACATCAGACCTAATCTGAGCATAAAAAACAATGTTTACACACGTGTAACAACCCTGTAAATATTTAAAACAGCTGGCAGGTTTACGGCTTACAAGCAGATGAAATATAAACTCAAGACATTTTAATGTTTACTCTTAAAGTCAAACAGGCCAGTAAAAAGCAGGCTGATTAAACACGTTCATAACTTCATCCTTTCATTTGTATTGGATCTGGTTGATGCATGTTGGTGGAGAAGTGTGACAGAAATGCATCTGTTTCTCCTCCAATTCATTCTTTACAGTAAGAGCATACGGCAGAGCTGTGGAATAAAAAAAACCACAATAATGCAGGCGTCACACAAATCAGTGTCTAAATGAGTTTGGATGTGATTTATGAAGATTGATGAGCCATGATCAGACCTTCTCCAACCATTGCTGTGTGTCTGATTAAAAAATGTAGTTAGTTACATAATAAATGACCTCTCCCAAAAGTAACTAACTCAGTAAAAAAATCATGAAAGTCATTTATAACAAATTAAAGAAATTACTTCTAAAATCTCAAAGATATTCGACAGCAAAAAATTTACACAAGAGATTGTTCCGTTTCGTTCCATCGTCTTCCACTTGTCCGGAGCCGGGGCGCGGGGTAACAGCCTCAAACAGGAAGCCCAGGCTTCTCTCACCCCGGCTGCATCCTCCTGCTCACCGGGAGGATCCCGAGTCGTTCTCCGGCCAGCTGTGAGACATAGTCTCTCCAGCGGATCCGGGGTCTGCCTCTTGGTCTCCTCCTGGTGGGACGTGCCCGAATCACCTCATCAGCGAGGCGCTCGGGGTGCATCCCGACCAGATACCCGAACTACCTCATCTGGCTTCTCTCGACCTGGAGGAGGAGCGACTCGACATCGAGCTCCTCCTGGATGGCAGAGCTTCTCACCCAATCTCTGAGTGAGAGCCCAGCCACCCTGCGGAGGAAGCTCATTTCAGCCGCTTGTATCGGCGATCTCATTCTTTTGATCACCACCCACAGCTGGTGACCATAGGTGAGGGTAGGAACGTAGATCCTGCTTACCATGGTGAGGGTAGGAACGTAGATCCTGCTTACCATGGTGGGGGTAGGAACGTAGATCCTGGTTACCATGGTGAGGGTAGGAACGTAGATCCTGCTTACCATGGTGAGGGTAAGAACGTAGATCCTGCTTACCATGGTGAGGGTAGGAACGTAGATCCTGCTTACCATGGTGGGGGTAGGAACGTAGATCCTGGTTACAATGGTGAGGGTAGGAACGTAGATCATTGTTACCATGGGACTATCTACACTCACCATGGTAACCAGGTTCTTTGTTCCCACCCTCACCACGGTAACCTGGATCTATGTTCCCACCCTCACCATGGTAACCAGGCTCTACATTCCCACCCTCACCATGGCCACCAGCTGTGTGTGGTGACCAAAAGAACGACATCGGGAATACAAGCGGCCGAAATGATCTTCCTCTGCAGCGTGGCTGGAATCTCACTCAGAAATAGTGGGAGGAACTCAGCCATCCGGGAGGAGCTCGGAGTACAGCAGCTGCTCTTCTGGGTCGAGAGAAGCCAGATGGAGTGGTTTGGGCATCTGGTTAGGATTCCTCCAGATTGCCTCGCTGGTGAGGTGTTTCAGGTACGTCTGACCAGGAGGAGGCAGACCCAGGACCTCATTTAAAGACTTTGTCTCACAGCTGGACAGGGAATGTCCAGCTGTGAGCTCCCAAGTGAGCTGGAGGATGCAGCCAGGTTGAGAGAAGTCTGGGCTGTTTCCGCTGCGACCCGGCCCCTGATAAAGCTGAAGAGAACGGATCGGAGCACAAAGCAGGCAGAAGCATATTGTTCAAAACCTCAGCATCAACGTTTTCTTTTTTTTTTCTTATGAAACCGCTTGTTTTGTAAAAATTTTGTAAAAATTATTATTATTATTATTATTTTTATTTATTTTATTTTTATTATTTTTATTTTATATGTTTGCACACCAGTACCAGAACAAGTTCCTAGTCTCTGATGTTTTTCACTGACATGGCAATAAAAGCATTCTGATTCTGATTCTGATTGTTTGGTGACTAATGGCCCACTTAGTTTGTCCTGAGTGGTTTTATAGGTTTTTGGATCAAATATCAAGAGGCTTTTCCAGAAGCTTTCACGTAACAACTCGGTGAGATTTCCGAAACACAAGATGCAGATTTTTTTTTTCTATAATAAATAAACAATAGAACAACATTTAAAAAACACTCCATTTGAGGCAAAAAACACACATTGTTTTTCTGTTAAGGACCAGATTTCAGCAACATTTCTATTGAATGGTGACAAGGATAAACAGCCAGTCGTGCTCAAAGCATGTGCAATGCTGTTTGACACACACTGTTCACTTAAAGTCAAACATTAAAATAACCTCTTCCCCTCTCCTCACAGATCTTTGTGTCCTTCCCCTGACAAACATCAACTCTAAAACCCAGAAAGCTAATGATTCTTGACTGAAACATAACCATCCATTTCTGTTTCACATTTACCTCTGGCTGATTCGATTAGCTTCGGACTAACCGCAGGCTTAGAAAACATTTACACAGTTCCTCTGAAACAGGACAGGAACTTACACGTGCCTCTTGCACCACTGGCCAAACGGATGCTTTAGAAATTTCAGCAAAACATTTGTTTTTAAGTTTTAAAAATCTTGTGGAACATTGCACGCAAAACATCGTCATTTCTGGCCAATCAGATTAAATGACAGCACTGCCATCACTCCTCACTGAGTGGTCGTTCACTTAGAAAAACCACAATGTCTGTAAGGGTGTGTCGACACAACCGAGTCTGCATGACATGATGCAGCATGAAATAGGATTGCAGATCATATGACAGCATATCATAGTAAAAATACAACATTTCTATGTGTGTTATGTTTTATTTAAAGTGAAACATGCTTTAAATACAGGGATTCCACAGGGCTGTGTTCTGAGCCCCTCTTAAATAGCTCAGTGTAAGGCTGAACTAGGTGCTACAAAAAACAAATTAAATGTTGTATTTGAATCTTGTTGTCAGGAGACACACTCTACAACCCTTACACAGGCTGGGACCACCGTGTGCCTCCACTCAATTTAATTTCATTCCAGCTACTACGCCTTGAAAACAACCGGCCAATCAAAGAATAGAGATGACATGACAACCACAATGAGCTTCCTCCGCACGGTGGCTGGGCTCTCACTCAAAGATCAGCCATCCGGGAGGAGCTCGGTGTCGAGCCCCTCCTCCAGGTCGAGAGGAGCCAGATGGGGGTGATTTGGGCATCTGGTCAGGATGCCCCCTGAGTGCCTCGCTGGAAAGACTGTCTCACAGTTGGCTGGAAAACGACTCGGATCCATCCAGGTGAGCTGGAGGATGCAGCCGGGGAGAGAGAAGACTGGGCTTCCCATCTGAGGCTGTTGCCCCCGCGATCCTGCCCCCGGATGAGCGAAAGATGACGGACCGGAGAGGACATTATGACATCAAATGTAAAAGCATCCATTTGTGTTTGTTTATACTTCTTTAGCTGAACAATAAGGTTGTTTTATTCATATCAAACATGCAGCAACGATGCCTGAAAGAAAAAAAATTAAAGCCAGAACAAAGACAAGAGTTTTATTCAAAGAAAAAATGTGGTTGCTGCCGACGGGTTTTGAGCAAAGTTGAATTTTTCAGTTAGTGCGGTTAGTCCGGTGCACTACACACATTACTGGTTCCAGCTGGAAAAAAGGACCCGACCCTGCAGGAAGATCGAATTCCAGTGGCGGAGGTCAGGTCCAGGGTGGGAAAGAAACCCACAGCTGGATCAGGTTGTTACACCACCAAATTATTTCCAGTACAATTTGAAGTAAATGGGGAGATGGTGGCTCAGTGGGTAGAGCGTTCGCCCGCAAACCGGAAGTTCGCAGGTTTCAATCCCACTGAGTGCACATCTAGGGTCCTTGGAGAAGACCCTAACCCCTCGTTTCTCCCACCGTTGGTGCCGTCATAGGTGGCAGCCTGCTGCGGTGAAATACAGCACAATAATTTCCCGTGAGGGATTAATAAAGTATTAAAATAAATAAATAAAGTTTAAAGTGTTTAAATACATCTACATTACCAAGTTTGGTTACAGACCCAGTTGATCTTTCACACACCCGAGGAAATACATTTCCCATTGGGAAGAACTCCACCTCCCAGTAGGAAGGACTACTGTATATCTCCCATCAGAAAAGACTACATCTTCCGTTAGGGAGGACTACATCTCCTCGCAGGAAGAACTACATCTCCGATGTAGTCCAACTCTCCGTAGGAAGGACTACATCTACCATCAGGAAGGACTACACCTCCGATGTAGTCCAACTCCCTGTATGAAGAACTACATCTCCCCGTAGGAAGAACTACATCTCCCCGTATGAAGAACTACATCTCCCCGTAGGAAGAACTACATCTCCCCGTATGAAGAACTACATCTCCCCGTAGGAAGAACTACATCTCCCCGTATGAAGAACTATATCTCCCCGTAGGAAGAACTACATCTCCCCGTATGAAGAACTATATCTCCCCGTAGGAAGAACTACATCTCCCCGTATGAAGAACTACATCTCCCCGTAGGAAGAACTACATCTCCCCGTAGGAAGGACTACATCTCCCCGTATGAAGAACTACATCTCCCCGTAGGAAGAACTACATCTCCCCGTATGAAGAACTACATCTCCCATCAGGAAGGACTGCATGTCTCATAGGATCTGGAACACTTTAATATTATCTGAAGAAAGCGGAGAAAGCAGTTTGAACTTTTAAATTCAGGCTGCCTCAGAAATTTGAACCTGAACAAAAGAAAGAAACGCATAAATTCATTTTGTCTTCTGAAGCCGCTCATCCATTACGTGATCACGGCTGGTACCAAAACCTATCCCAGCTGATAAATGGCAAAAAGTCGTGTACCCCCTGAACAGGTCGCCAGTCTATCATGGGGCCATGCACACATACAAGCATACACACACACACACTCATTCCTCGGGGCAAATGGAGAAATTCTTTGTGCTTATTACAAGTTTTTACTTCCTTTTATGTGTCCTTTCTTGTTTTTATGGGTATGTTGATATCTGTTTGTTAAGAATGTTTACCGGGTTAGAGTTACGTGTGTTAAAGCAACAGGAAGTGTGATGTAGATATGATCAAAAACAAGAACCAGTCAAACCACAGACATGTTCTTTTGCTCTGACAAGAAAAAACCCACAACCAACAGGTCTTTGGAAGTGAAAACTTATAAATAAATATTATTAGATTTTAATAAAGAAAATGACCGAAACCGCATTAATTAAAAAGATGATTATCTTCAAACAAATTGATACAATTCAAGCTGCCTGTTTAAAGAGTTTTCACCATGTTTAAAGATTATTCCAACATTAAAAACACACCACAAAGTTGTCTTCTGAACAGTGTACTTGCTGATCGAGACGTTTCGACTTCCATCTGGAATAATTTTTAATCTGATAGAAGGGATCTAAAACTGATTCTATACATACTGAGTTTGTTCGTTCTATAAATAGAACCAGCTCTGAATTCCCTTCTATCAGGTTTAAAATCATTTCTGAATGGAAGTCGAAATCAAGCCGCAAGCACACAGTCCAGAAAACAACTTTGAAGCCATGTCTATGAAGGATCACTTCTGGACGAATAAGGGATTACATGAATGCTTCACCCGAAGTTGTATTTTTTTAAAATATTGTTGAACGTTTGAGTTATTTGTGAGCTTCACCTTTCAGGATTCAAATCATTTTTTAACGACCATGGATTTTGTTCTCCGCCGCACTCAAAATCTATGGTGTAGATTTTATGCTCAGGCCAGTGGCCCAAACCTTTCCTGCAGAATGATTAATTTGTCACACTAGTAATGTAACCTTGTGCACTGCAAAATCCAAGAATAAATTGTGGATGTTTTGATGCTGAATCAACAGGACTTTTCTTCTCTTTTAACAGCTGTCATAAGGGCCTAACTAGTACCGACCTGAAGATCATTCATTCATCTTCTGAGCTGTCCTTCCCTAACAAGTTTGAGTGGTTTGCTGGAGCCCATCCCGGCTGATTCAATGCGAGAGGTAGAGAACACCCCGAACAGATCGCCAGTCTGTTGCAGGACCACACATTCACAACCATCCACACACACTTTTCCTCCACCTCTTCCATCCTCTCACTACAGATCACAATGTCATCTGCAAACATCGTTGTCCATGGAGATTCCTGTCTGACCTCGTCTGTCAGCCTGTCCATCACCATAGCAACAGAGCAGATCCCTGGTGCAGTCCCACCCCCACACTGAACTCCTCTGTCTCACCTACAGCCCACCCCACCACTGTCTTACAGCCCCTCATACATACTTCTCTGTCACACCAGACTTCCTCATACAATACCATAATTCTTCTCTGGGTACCCTGTCATACGCTTTCTCTAGGTCCACCTGCACAAGCTTCTAGCAACACAACATTTTTTAAACTAATATTTTCTGTCCAGCTAATTTAGCAATATGAGTTCATATGACTTTCAAGCATTAGACCATTTGCCCACTAGATGGTGGTATGTGGCGCAACATCCTTTTTTCTTCTTTTTCTTTTGGCATCTACCTCCAGGGGTCGCCACAGCAAGTCAGTTCCTTCCATCTAACCCTATCTGCTGCATCCTCTTCAGTCACACCAACTATCTTCATGTCTTCCTTCACTGTATCCATGAACCTCCTCTTTGGTCTTCCTCTAGTCCTCTTTCCTGGTGGTTTCAAACCCAGCATCCTTCTTCTGATGTACTCTCTCTCTCTCCTCTGCACATGTCCAAATCATCTCAGTCTGACCTCTCTGACTTTAAAACCTCTAACATGTGCTGTTCCTCTGATCCTGTCCATCCTGGTCACTCCCAGAGAGATCCTCAGCATCTTCATCTCTGCTACAAACATTTCTGTTTCCTGTCTTTTCCTCAGTGACTGTCTCTTGACCAATCAGCATGGCCAGTCTCACCAAATTTGTCCTCTGTGGAGGACATTTTTAAACCTGAATATCTCTCACTCACTGCACACTACAGCATCAACTCCCTTTATAATCTACAGAGGATGTTTGGGGCTTTCCAATCATACCAGATGTAAAGGATGGATGTCTTTCTTCGTAGAAGTCAGGAGGATATGGATGGGATGTACGCCGCATCCTTCGGACCTTGATTGCCAAGAAAGATGCCTTAGAAATAAAATGTATTATAATTACATTTCCACCTGCTTGGGCACTGTCAGTATCTGATACATTTTTTATGAGCCAATTTAAAAATGGTCACCATCAGTATATTAATCTGCTTATTAGCAGCTTCTTATAGTCACTAGTTTAGGGGTGTCAAACTCCAATCCTTGAGGGCAGACTGGAGGTTTTCTATGTTCTTGCCTCTACACACCTGGTCCAGTTTATTGAGTCAATGTGCCAGATTTTATTGGCTATTGATTTCAGTTTATTGGTATCAGCTGGATTGAACCAGGACCAGCGTTTGGCACCTCTGCACTAGAGTAATTATGGTGTCTAAACCCATGTTTGTGGATACCATCAGGACTTCTTACATGAACCCTCCCTCAGGAGCTTTGTTTGTGTCTGAAAAACTACGTACTTTAGTAGAAATGACTTGAACACAGAACAGTTTTCTTACACATTTTCTGACTAAACTAATTGTCCCCAAAAAAATATATGAAAAGATTCTTCTGAGTGAAACTATTGGGCCGACGGTCATGAGAACTGGACTCTTTTAAAACTTTAAAATAAAGTCAGATAAAAAGATCAAATACAGTAGGTGAAATACTAAAAAAAATCTAAAGCTAGATTAAAAAAACTAAGTCAAAAATAGTTAAAAGACTAAAAAAAAGAAAGGAAAAAAAAAAGCCAAATTCAGCCAGAAAACTACAGTTAAAAAAAAAAATCTTGACGGAACGTCTTAAAAAAATCCTAAACCCAAACTGTGACCCACATGACCTTCAAAATAAAATCACTTCTTCATCTTCCCATTGTGGTGTAAATAAGTCAAGGGTCTCACAAACCTTACTAATTATAAATATTTAGTTAACTCACAGGGCGGTATGATGGCACAGTGGGTGGCACAGATGGTCATGGGTTCAAGTCCCAGGTGGGAATGAGGATTGGAACACTGTCCTTTCTGTGTGGAGTTTGCATGTTCTCCCCGTGCATGCGTGGGTTTTCTCTGGGTGCTCCGGTTTCCTCCCACCCTCCAAAAACATGCATGCTAGGTTGATTGGTCACTACATGATTGCCCCTGGGAATGAGTGTGTGTGTCTATGGTTGTATGTGTGTGGTGACCTGTTCGGGTGTACCCTGGCCTTTGCCTAGAATCAGCCGGGATGGAGTCCGGCACCCCAGGGATAGTGACTGACTGGTTAACTCAGTCTTTGTCTTCATAATATTTCTTCACATGAACCTGATGATCATTCAGTTCATCTTTAGTTGGTATTCAGTAACTTGTTAGTATTATTAAAATACCTTTAACGGTTTGGGAAACATTCACTAGAATTTACGACATGACCCTTTGTGACCATGACTCTGAAAACCAATTCATTTCATCTATTATAAAGTCCTCCATCCTTTTTTTTTTTTTTTTTACTAGTTTAAATCCCCAGTCCCCAATCCTGCCGGATGCACAGACTCGACCACTGTTGAGAGATGCTGCATTTAAATAACCATTATGAAATCCATTTCCTGTCATTCTGGAATCATTTTACTTCCAGATCTCATCATCACATTGCTTTTAGGGAGAAACTTGAGAATGATACATTAATGTAGAGATTGGATCATTTTATTTTCATTTCTTTAAGTTTGATGATTAGTCAGTCTTTTCTGTCATTCTCTTTTTTTTTCTTCACTCTCCTCCACACATGCTTATCTGCTGACATGTCCCAACAGGCTGGAGGACCATCAGAGGCAGTACCTTGAGGAATTTCACAAGGTTTTTCCACCTCTGCTTCAGCAGAAATGTCCAAACATGACTCATAAAACATGAAAACCATAAAAAACAAACTTCTTTCTAGAGATAAAAAAAAAAAAGCAGACAAACAAGGGTGTACACGCAGCCTGGAAACCACACCTCCAACCAGTTACAAAGCTCCTCTACTGTCTCACAGGCTTTTATTCTGCTCTGCTGCTGGATGATGGAGCTCTTTCTCTGCATGTTTCTGCTCTGAAATCATCCCCTAGTTTAATAAACGCACAGCTGGACCTGCTGGTGAGACAAAAAAAAAAAAGAACCAGGATGGAAAAGAAGAAATAGTTTGAAATGTTTGTGAGTTTTTTTGTTGGTCTGCCACAGAGAAAAGAGATGATGTCGTACACCCAGGACGGTTTATCAACCAACAAGACTGTGGATCACTGCAGAGCTCCATCCAGTGTCACCTATGGAATCCTCTCCTGGGTGATGGTGGTAGAATTTGTCCTGGGTCTTCCTCTCAACCTGTCCGTGCTTTACATCTTCATCTTCAGGTAAGAACACACACTCTCATTGTCTCTATTTAAAAAAAAAATACAAATAAAAACCTACTCACGAAAAAGAAACAAAATTCTACACAAATCTTAAGTCAATTTTATAAGAAAGTAGCTCAGAATTTACAAATTTAATCAAAATAATCTAATAAAAAATAGCTTAGTTATTTTATTTTCTTAAGATATTTCTTTAAATTCTCTAAATGTTTTCTTTAACTGTATTTATTGGTATTTTTTAAAGATCCAGAGAAGATTGTGCAGCTTTTATGGTCACAAAAAATCATTTAAATGAGTCAAATTCTTCCGAAGAACCACAAAGTTTTCTAAATGTTTTATTTATGAGGATCAGAATGTGAGCTGAGGAAACAATCAGAGCTGAATATCAAGTTTTATTTGGATTCAAAGCATGTTTTTGGCACGTTCACAAAAATGTCAGTTTGGAGAAAAGCTTGTCGTTTGAGGACGATCGTGACGTTTCTGTGATTCAGAGCAGCAGGATGTCCTCAGATAAAATAATCTGATGAGATGGACATCAGGGCCTCATTTAAAACATGCATAGATTATAAACTGATTACCTTAAATATCACATTTGGAATTTATAAAAAACATTAAATCTCTAGAACTTTAAATCTTTTCCCTGATTCCCAGCAGCAGAGATGATTGGATTTGTTTCCCAGATTGCTGTAAATATTGGTCTGCTTAATAATGTAACTGTAACTGCTTAACAAAAACCAGGAGGCAGTGGGATTTGAACCCAATAAAACCAGTTTTTAATCATCTGTTCTCCAAATGAAAGCTGTACCAGAAGTGACATCATAGGACAAATAGACGAGGTTTCTCTTTAATTGAGCTTGAAATGAATTGTTATAAATAATTGATTTCAGAATCCAAAAACCCCAGATTAGAAAACAATCCTGATAAACCAAAGTGTGATTCTGATGATTCTTAAAGTCAAGTTATGTAGGTTTTTTTTTTTATTGCTCAATATGCGTAGAAACTGCCGTATGGACAGATTCTGACATTGAATGAGACCTCTTTTAAATGTTCCTCTGCAGGTTTAAATTCTGGAAGAATAAAAGCATCTTCCTCTTTAATATTGTTGTGGCTGATTTCCTGCTGGTGGCCTGCCTTCCCATCAAAATCTACGACTACCAGCACCAGCAGAGACACAACCCAAGCAACTGGGTTTGTAAGACTTTGCATTTCATGCTGTTCCTCAACCGAGGAGCCAGTATTTTCTTCCTCATCGCCCTCTCTTTGGACCGCTACTTCAACGTGGTCCACTTGGGGAGGAGGAATTGTGTGAGCGTGCTAAAAAAATCTCCTCTCATCTCCGTGGTGATCTGGCTGTTCCTGTTACCCCTCACCATTCCAACCATGGTGACCACCTTTGAGTGTTGCAACAGCCACGGCCGGGTGGTGGAGACCCCATCTCATGACATCACAGACACCTTCAGGGAGGTAAGACTTTAACTCTGCAGTGGGAACAGAAGCCGTTTGGTTTCTGCAGGAAAGCAAATCTTCTGCAGAAACAATTAAGCTCATTAATTTCTAACAAAACCCCTGCAGGAAACAGGAAGGAAATAGGGTGCACATGCCGCCATGGCGACGCACATTGTTTTTTAATGTTTCCTAAAAGAAGCCACAGCACAAAGGTAGATAGGTAGGTGGGATAGATACCGTAAACCTACTGGGAAATTCTACTGGTTCCTTTTAGAGGCTCGGATCGCGTCGCATGAGAACACTTCCTGACTGGTGGAGTTAATGACTGACACCAGTCACGAAGTCAAAGCCAAAGGTCAAACAATCCAGTCTGACATGGTCTCTATAAAATCACCCCTGAGGTTTAACTTGACCTCATTATCACCAAACTAGGAATCTTTTTTGGGGGGGGGCGGTGGGAGGGTTTACCCTGATGGAATTTTACAGGCAAAAGCTCGTCAAAGTTGTGACGAAAACGATGGCCAGAGGGTTGGTTGTATTTAAGAAGGAAGGCGCACCTGTCCCTTTAAGGCATTCACAAGACTTCATACTGTTAAATTCAACATGCAAAATCATAATAAACACAGAGAAAGATATTCAGATCCATGCTCAGTCACAGCCTTACTGTTTAATATGAAGGGATGGAAGATTAGCCTGATACATCAGACTGTTTCTTCGTCTCCATGGAAACAGTCTGACCTCACACCTACGTGTGTTCCTTTACTAGTTGTTCCTTTCTGGTCAGGACCGGATGTGACGTATGTAACGCTCTTGAAAAGTCAGTTTAGTCCGGAAAACAGAGCTTAAAAGTAACCTTTTCTGACTAAAATTTAAGCCCTGGATGTTTTATTTGAATATTTTTTGGTGACTATTAAACATTAAATGACCACATAATCATTTATATATTTTTTTACTGTCAAAATATTAACAAAACCTCTTGATATGTCGTTACCGTCATTTTGATAAATCTGGATCTGAGTCAACTTTAATAAACGAGTGGCATCACATGTGAAATGTTTGACATTCATAAGGTTTCTGATTATTAATAGATGATTATCTGTTAAGCTGAAGTGAAGTCAAGCTTCCAGTCATTTACATAAGCACGCTCACTTCTCACACACACTCCCTGACATGGTGTTAAGCATTACCTGAGTCTTTCCACATCTCCAACCAGCAGGTTGCCACGAGCAACAGTAAAGTAAACTCATTGTTCTTGTTCAGTGAAGCAGTCAGACCTCACTCACAACGACCATTAAAATGAGTTCCGGTCTAAGTTCTTCCATCTTACCTCCTCAGGTCGTCTTCTTCAGTCAGATCCTCATCCCCTTCTTCATCCTGCTCTTCTGCACCGTCCGCACAGTGAAGCGGCTCAGAAGGAAGACGGTGGGAGATAAGGCCAGGCTGAGGCGGGTTGTGTTCATCATCTCGTCTGTAGTGATTGTCTTCTCCATCTGCTTCCTGCCCTGCGCGGTGGCCCGGGCGGTGCTGCTGATCGTTCGGCTAAAAGACTGGCCTGCGGCCGAAAATGTGGCGGCCCAAGTACACGACAGCCTTATGGTCCTGTCCTTCACTGACTCCTTATTGGACCCCCTGGTTTACTGCTTCTTTCACTCGGGTTTTAAAACGGCCTACGTCTCCGTTTTCTGTCCGCCGTTTCTCAAAGATAGTCTTTTAAATAAGATCACTACCGTCCCAACGACGACGACCGTAACCACAAACACCACGTCTGCAGTTAAACCCATCAGCCTGCAGAAGATAGAGGAACATGTTAAATTTACTCAGGTGCAGTAATGAGGACCACACCTCACCCCCCGTCCTGTAAACATGAGGACACTGAGGTCGTTTGGAGAGAGGAAGAGGAACATTGAACCACGAAGAAAAACACTGAGTGTGGAAAAGAGGTGTGGAGCACATGGAGAGACGTTTCTGGGGTGAACTGAGATTAACATGTGTGGGAAACTCTTGAGAGAGCAGCCATGTTGTTTAATCTAGAGACAGTGAGGGAAAGACAATCTGGAGGTTCTCCTCGGGAGTGACCGGGACGTCAGAGATGACCTCAAAGAGGACAGAAGAGGATGCAGGAGACAGGGTCACATGAAGGACTTTTGTTTTTTTTAAACGATGTTTTCTTGGTTTAGAACCTGTCTTGTCTGGTGTGGACTGGTCTGAAGTCCAGCTTCTCCAGTGTGACTGATCGATGGTTGAACTGGTCTTGATCTAATCTCATCATTACAAACTTTTCTGGCATCAAACAGAACTGGTACAAACTGGTGTGAAGTGTAACTTCTCCAGTATAAATTGACTGGTTGAATGGTCCAACTTAGAGTTTAAAGGAATCTAGTCTCAAACAAACTGGTCCAGGGTTGGATTTAAAACTGGTACAGACAAGTGTAGAGCACAACTTTTCTTTAACTGGTTTGTTCCAGTATAATTTTTTTTTTTTTTTTGAGTGTCGTTATGATTTTAAAGCTGCTCGGTTTTAAACTGAGTGATTCTAGTTAAAAACCTTCAATTTGGTCCCAGGGGGCGTTGGCCTAGTGGTAGAGTTGCTGTCTTTTAACCTAAAGAACCTGGTTTGATTTTCCCCTGGGGCTGATCACACTCCAACTCAATAAAAATGAAACACACACACAAAAAAAAAAACTTCAATTTGACCAAAATCTGTGAAAAATAAAAGATCAAATGAATTTCAAAATAAAGTGTCTGCATTATTGTGAAATGACACATAAACTAAAAATGATTTAAACTCCATTCAGATTAAAAATAATAAGTTATTTGATTTTATTTTGAAAACTTTAGCCACAAACTAACAAATAGCTGTTTTTTTTTTGTTTTTTCCCACCACCCTGCTCCCACCCTGCAGCCACCCTGCTGCCACCCTGCAGCCAAGGGTTGTTCAGGTTGTTCTTTGGCATTTAAAGCAGTTCTTTTTCAGGCTCGGAGGCTCAGGGTTAAAAATTACGGCCGTATGAGATGCTTTATTAACTCCTGCCTTCAGTGTGACTGAATAGAGACTCTACAGGATTAATCTGTAAAGGTTGGACTGTCTAAAACATGTGCAAATGTGAATTTTTTTTTTTTATTGTTGAATCTGTTTTGATGCTTAGATGTGTTCATTTTGTCCTTTAAAATCAACAAAGTTGTATTTAAAAGTTATGAAATAAATTTCTGTGTATTTTTTTCTTCTTGGAGTTGTTTTTTTGATTAATTAGAGTGCTTGACGAGCTCGTGTAACTCCTACATTCAGACCCAGTGAATACCTCAAGGGTTATATAATGTGTTTATGAGTGTGTGTTCACACTCTGGTGAGTAAGTACACATCTTTTCTTATCACCATCCAAACCCGAGCAGTGGTTTCTCCACATTCTTTGGTCTAAATATTAACGTTGCAGCTGTAAGTGCTGGTGTTCCTCTCAGCCTGCAAATTAGTCCCAGTCAGACACGGTTTATCCTTGTAGGAGGTTTAGAACAACACTGGACGGAGTTGCAACAGGTGAGGAGGAGGCCGATGTTCACACCACAAGTTTCAAAACTGAAATATAATCAATCAACAGGAAGAAAAACAGCAAGAAGAAGCCAAGAAAGAAAAGATACTTGTGGCGGCTTCATGTCTGGTGATGAACCAGGCCTGATAAGAAGGCCAGAATCAGGGATCACTAAGTTACTTCCACCTGGTGCCCGATAGGAAGTGGCTTCAGGCTCTTAAAACCTCAAAACTCACAGACTTTAATTGTGAAATCAGCTGTATTTCGTCACTATGGTTGTCACGACAACCATTCTGTCACCATCACCGTAGTTATTACATATTCTCTATCGTGTGGATTCTTTTTAGAATCATTATTTGCTCAAATTATTCAAGTTAGTTTGTTTTGTCTCCTGAACCGTCCATCCCTAACGGGTCACTGGGTGCGCCAGAGCCTATCCCAGGTCGACGGTCTTTTTTGGGGCCACACACATTGACACAAACACTCATTCCTAGGGGCAATTTTATAGCAGCTAATCAACCTAACATGCTTGATTTTGGAGGTTGGGAGGAATCTAGAGGAAACTCACCCATACATGGGAGAACATGCAAACTCCAAACAGAAATGACTGTATTTCAAAGCCTCACACCCACTACCCGAGCCCCGACCTTCTTGCCGTGGCCATCGTGTTAAAAAATCAATCTCAAATATTTCATGTGACCAAAAGTCATGGTCATAAATTTTTGTAAACACATTGTCTCCCAAACTTTTGAAGGGATTTCAGTTACTCAGTGCCAACTATAGATGAACTGATTAGGTTTATAGGGTTAGTTTGAAAAACTAAACTAAGGTTTATGTTAAGGAGCGCCCTCTTGTGTTGGTAAAAAGAAACTTGTCACCTCTTCTAACCTTTTTTTAAAGTGTTTGTGACACTTTTTTTTTTTAGCTCTGAGTTAAACAGATGGAGATATTTAATATTTAATAGTGTTCAGATAAACACCATCCTTCTGCTCCCAGACGAAGAGGAAGAAAGAGTTTTCACCAACATTGGACACGTACTTGGACTGCCAAGTGTCCATGTTAGTGCTGGCCTGACTCTACACTGCCGTCCGATGGAACATAGTGGACACACAACGTCTGGACTTCAATTCCCATTCTCTCCATGAGGAACGTGGTAGGGAGGAAACAGACCTGGTGAAGTGTTGGCTATATACGTACGAGTGGGCGTCCAGTGAGACATGGTTTGTTGGATCTGCCTTGGAATGGAAATACTGAAACATATCCTCCTGGCTCATTGGAACAGCCCGCTGGCACACATCGAACAGGCATTTCAGTGAAATTACACCAGAATTCAATATAATCTGTCTATTTTATGTAAATCTTGGAAACAAACATCCACGGTTTGTCTTCTTTGTTTAGCTACACACGTCTGAAGTGTGTCAAGAATTAAATGTTGCAGCAGGATTAATTAACGTTTTTAATACTGGTGGAAAATTATTTCTCTTCCTACGGGAGCCGAACGGTGGTGTTTATCTTGGCATTATTAAAAATCAAATATCTCTGATGGGAGGAGTGGTAGAGTGTCCGTTCTTGGACCGGGAGAAACTGGTTCGATTCACAGTTGGACCATGTCTAAGTGTCCCTGGAGAAGACACCTACTCCTCAGTTACTCCCACTTTTTGGCGCTGTCATGGCTGCCTGCTGCGGTGCAATGCTGTAAAGTTATTTCCCCAAGCAGATTTAATATAGTACGATAAAGTACATAAAGTTCTTACACTGTGTCACACACATCACTAACGCTTAACTACTCATTACCAACTATAGATGAACTCTTGGGTTATGCAACCACCGGCAGAGGTCACACATTTTTGTGAACATAATCTCTTTAACCAGTGAAAGAATTTAAACAAAGCAGTTACTGATAAACTGATTAGATTTTTAGTCCTACCAGACATGGTGGTGTGTAACAGTGAAGACAGACTTTCATTTATACATGTAAGACATGAAAGCTGGTAAAACCAGTTCAAATTCATTCCAAAATAACAGAGAAGACGGAAAAGAAAATGTAAATAAAGCTGTTAAACCAGAGAGGTCGACTTAATCGTTAATGCGCGTGCCAACGTCTGACACTCTGTTTGAGTTAATTACACTAAACTAACCTGTTTTTGGAAACTTGTTCAATAAACTCCTGTGAGTTATTTTGATAACAAATTAAAAATGTTATCACATTTACCTCAAGTAATAATTATGAAAAGATTTAGTGAGATCAGGCCAATCAAGGCTTTAAGTTGGACTCATTTTTCTGTAATTGTCATGACGTGGAAGGCAGGAAAGAACAATGGAAGGAAAGAAGGGAGGAAAGAAGGAATGAAGGACGGACGATCAGACGGAAGGAAAGAAGGCCTGGCTGGCTGTCTGGATAAAATTAACCAGATCTATTAAAGTCTAAATTGTTTTAAACTTGAAACAATAAAAACAAACCTCGCCCTGTTTTTAAAGCTGCTTCGTGCACTTAGAGGATTAAAAGTGAAGGTGTGGTCCTCAGAACATGCTTCAGATTCCTTCTCGGTTTTTAACCCCCGGGTATTTTTTTTACTTTGATCTTTTATCATCAACAGGGTGTGGTCCGCAGACCGGTAAACAAACATAGAACCCTTAATAAAACTGTAGAACCTTCAGTTTAAACCCAGGTTCTGAGTGATGATGGAGAACCTCACAGGGTGTTGGAGTCTATCAGTGATGAAGTACTCTATCATTTCACACCCATGGAAGAGGTGTCTCCACTTATCTTAGTGTCAAAAAGATCTCTTTGGTCACTCTGAGGATCTTTTTATATGTTTCCTCTTTTTTTTCTCACAAGGGACGATGCTTGAAACACTGGTCTTTCTGTGTGAAGTTTGCATGTTCTTCCTGTGTGTGTGTGCTTGTTCCAGTTTCCTCCCAAAAACATGCATTTTAGGTTAATTGGCCGCTAAAATTGCCCCAGGAATGAGCCTGTGAGTGGATGGTTGTGTGTGTGTGGCCCCGTAACAACCCGGCGACCTGTTTGGGGTGTACCCTGCCTCTCGCCTTGACATAAGCTCTGGTGTTTCACCCCCTGCAACCTTGTTAGGAATTAACGGGTCAGAAGAGGAATGAATGAAGCTGAGTTTTAAAATGAGACGTGTTGTAATAGCAGCGATTCACCACCAGATGGAAGCAAAGCTCAGCACATTCAGAGCGATGAGGTTACATGAGGTGAAAAAAAAACATGGCGGCAGGAAGTAGATTTGTTTTTATTTACTGTTAGGAAACTGTTTTTTTTCCTCTCGTAATAAAACAAACTCAAATTTAGAGAAAAATGTTATAAAAAAATATTCAGGTTAAAAAATGTCCTCCACAGAGAACAAATTTGGTGAGAGCGGCCATGCTGATTGGTCTAGAGATAGTGTGGTGAGAACGACCATGCTGATTGGTCTAGAGACAGTGTGGTGAGAACGGCCATGCTGATTGGTCTAGAGACAGTGTGGTGAGAACGGCCATGCTGATTGGTCTAGAGATAGTGTGGTGAGAGCGGCCATGCTGATTGGTCTAGAGACAGTGTGGTGAGAGCGGCCATGCTGATTGGTCTAGAGACAGTGTGGTGAGAGCGGCCATGCTGATAGGTCTAGAGACAGTGTGGTGAAAGCAGCCATGCTGATTGGTCTAGAGACAGTGCGGTGAGAGCGGCCATGCTGATTGGTCTAGAGACAGTGCGGTGAGAGCGGCCATGCTGATTGGTCTAGAGACAGTGCGGTGAGAACGGCCATGCTGATTGGTCTAGAGATAGTGTGGTGAGAGCGGCCATGCTGATTGGTCTAGAGACAGTGGCACTGAGGAAAAGACAGGAAACAGAGATGTTTGTAGCAGAGATGAAGATGCTGAGGATCTCTCTGGGAGTGACCAGGATGGACAGGATCAAAGGAACAGCACATGTTAGAGGTTTTAAAGTCAAAGAGGCCAGACTGAGATGATTTGGACATGTGCAGAGGAGAGAGAGAGAGTACATCAGAAGAAGGATGCTGGGTTTGGAACCACCAGGAAAGAGGACTAGAGGAAGACCAAAGAGGAGGTTCATGGATACAGTGAAGGAAGACATGAAGATAGTTGGTGTGACTGAAGAGGATGCAGCAGATAGGGTTAGATGGAAGAAACTGACTTGCTGTGGCGCCCCCTGAAGGGAAATGATGGAAGGAAAAGAAAAAGAACCCACGACTTTGTCCTGATATAAAATCAGACAAAATTTGAAAAAAAAAAATAGAAATCACTGCCTTATGACAGACTGGTGACCTGTTCAGGTGTACCCTGCCTCTCGCCTTAAAGCAGCCGGGATAGGCTCCAGCACCCTGAAACCCCATTAGGAACGGATTGTTCAGAAAAATGAATGCATAGGAGTCACTTTTCATCATTTAGAAGCTTTATTCTTCATCCTGCCGCAAAGCAAAGAGACAAATCTTATTTTGAAATCACAATTTTTAACAAAATAAAACTTCTTTCCTCAAAGTTATTTTTAACCTCAGATCATTGAGGGCTGGTTTTCCCTCTGGGAGGTCTGACACTTCAAACATGTTTAAAGCTAGTATCCAACTTTAAACACCGACACAAAGCAATGCTACATCCAGAAGTCTTACTACTGTTTTTAGAACTTTTTAAGGCTTTTTTTTTCACCATCCAGATCCGACATTCAATCAGTTTTTTGTTTAGTTTTTCTAAATTCAGAACCATGTTTACTGGTAGTCTACGCCAGCGTTTTTCAACCAACGTTCCGCAGCACACTAGTGTACCGTGAGAGATCGTCAGATGTTCCATCGGATCCTATTTCATCTCATACGGTGATCGGGATCTACCGGTAGCTCCCAAAGATTGTTTGGTTGATCTCATTTAGAGATAGAGGGTGGAGTTCTGCCATCCAGGAGGTGCTCAGTGAGGGTGTTCCCCCCGTGACCTGTTCCTGGATAAGCGGAAGACGACGGAACGGACAAAAAATGTACCTTGACATGAAAAAGATTAAAAAACACTGGCGTAAGCAAATTCCTACTGATGTCATCTGGCCTCGCCTTTTGACTCCACTACGACCAAGCTGATTGGCCAGCCGGGAACAACCTGACTAATCAGTCGGCTGCTGAGTCATAAAAAATGGAAGAAAATTTTGTCTTTTTTCTATTAATTAACTGCATGTTTTTCTCCAATTAGACAAATATTCTCTGATCAGTTTAAAACAGAATAATTTAAAGAGACATAAAATAAATAAATCTGTTTAAACTTTCTGCGTTCGGCCTTTATTAGCGTTTAACTATAACTGACTTTACTGCAAAGAAACTTTTTTTTAATCTCTAGCAGTTCTCTGGGTTTGACTATTTTCCCATCGGGCAGGAGATCCCAGTACCACGCAGGCCACAGTACCCGTCTGGGTTTTTGCTCAGGTACTGCTGGTGGTAGTCTTCAGCGTAGTAGAAAGCTTTGGCCTCGGCGATTTCTGTGGTGATCGGACCGTACCTTTGATCTGTTAGGACCTGAAAGGAACGGGACAAAAAAAAAAATTATTTAGAGATTCAGCTGCTAATAAAACATTAAAAGAAAAATTATTTTATGAAAATGTACGTGAAATAATTTGCCAGTTACACAAATAAGGCCAGCTTATGCAGCCGAGAATCTGACCGCCAGGGTCCCCGTTGTTGGCTACCACCCATCTGCTCCTTCACCCAACCCTTATAGCCCCTCTTGCAGGTGGTGAGTCTACTGGAAGACTCTACTGGAAGACTCACCACCTGGGGTGAGTCACCACCAGGGCCCATGTACCCTGTTCGGGCTGAGCCCGGCCGGGCCCCACGGGTAAAAGGCTGGCCCCCAGGCGCTCGCTCTCGTGCCCCACCCTTGGGCCTGGCTCCAAGGGGGGCGCCCGGTGATCCAAGGGCAACTTGGCCATGCTTGATCTCTTCAGAGAGGTTTTTGAGGCTCGCTTTGTCAGGCCCCTCACTTAGGATCTGTTTGCCTTGGGAGAGAGCCAGATGGGGTGGTTCGGGCATCTGGTCAGGATGCCCCCCTGAGTGCCTCGCTGGTGAGGTGTTTCGGACACGTCCCATTGGGAGGAGACCGAGAGGCAGACCCCGGACCCGCTGGAGGGACTATGTCTCACAGCTGGCCGGGGAACGAATCGTGATCTTCCGGGTGAGTTGGAGGATGCAGCCGGGGTGAGAGAAGCCTGGCCTTCCCGTCTGAGGCTGTTGCCCCCACGACCCGGCTCCGGATGAGCGGAAGACGACGGAACGGAATGGAACAAACAGGCTCAACAGAACATGTTGTTTTATGCAATAACATCCAGTTACTCATAAAAGTGTCAGGACAGTCCAGATGCTTGAAAAGTTTTTTTTTTTCTAAGTAACGAGTGTGTGTGTGTGTACCTTATGAATGAATCGGTGTGTAACTGTTTTGTTCTATTATAACTATGAATGAAAAGATAGGAGAAAATCACAATTCGGTCCGTACTTCGGTTTGAGGTAAAAATCTTTGATGTGAACTAAACACATCAAACATCATGAAACTGTTATTATTTTTAAAAAAAATGGTCATGTAACAGTTTGGTCAAATCGTCCAGCGCAACTAGGGGTTCTGGAATTACAGAAGGTCATGTTTTAGAGCCCCATTCCTGCAGGTTTTCTACTTTTTTTAACACCTGACTTATTGTGAAAAAGTTCATTGGCTTTTAAACCAAATAAATTTGAACCAGGTTTGTTAAAGCAGAAATAACGTGGAAAACCTTGAGCACCAACTTTGAACACTCGTGTTAAATGGGATTAACGGAAACCCCGGAGTTCCACAGGGTTCCACTCTAGGACCACAGGAAGTCAAAACCGTTCTCAATATTCTTCTCAGAAATCTTTCCGCAGAACAAGAAACACCTGAAGAACCTTCATTCTAAAGGTGTAGAATTAAAGAGATAGAACGGAAGGAAACAAACAAAGTTCCACAAGTCCACTGAAAGAGAAGCAACGAGAGGTTGTGAATCAGGACGAGTCAGAGCAGAAACGAAAGCGGGGGAATGTTTTCCACAGCAGGTGATTAGATGGAGTGAACCGGAGACAGGGAGCAGGTGGCGAGGTGGGGATCAGATAATGAGAAGTAAGGGCACGTTGACTTTGACAGACGACAGCAGGTCGAAGAAAAAGAAACTTAGGAGGAGAAATGAGACAAACACAAGACTTTAAAATAACAGATGGGAAGGTGGTTTCACCAGGAGATGCTTCAAACCGGATGTTCTGAAAACCTGACGACTCTTAACTGGAACGTTGAATAATTAAGAAAATTTAAACTAATCCCTGGAACGCACGCATTTCACAGACACAAAAAAACTACTGTGAACCAACGGTTTTTACTCCTTTGAGCAAAAATAATTGGCCAACCTCACATTTTATTATGATTATTTTTGATTACCAGTGCAGGTCAGGGACAGGGTCCTGCCCCAAGGGGAGGAGTTTAAATATCTCTGGGTCTTGTTCACAGTGGAGGAAGGATGGAGCTGGAGATCAACAGATGGATTGATGTGGCGTAAGCAATAATTAGGATGCTGCATCAATGTGTGAAGAAAGAGCTGAGCCGTGAAGAATAGCTCACAATTTACCAGTTGATCTACATTCCAACCCTCACCATGGTAACCAGAATCTACCTTCCTAGCTTCACCAGGGTAACCAGGATCTATGTTCCTACCCTCACCATGGTAACCAGGATCTATGCTCCTACCCTCACCATGGTAACCAGGATCTACAATCCTACCCTCACCATGGTAACCAGGATCTACGTTCCTACGCTCACCATGGTAACCAGGATCTATGCTCCTACCCTCACCATGGTAACCAGGATCTATGCTCCTACCCTCACCATGGTAACCAGAATCTACAATCCTACCCTCACCATGGTAACCAGGATCTACGTTCCTACGCTCACCATGGTAACCAGGATCTACATTCCTACCCTCACCATGGTAATCAGGATCTACGTTCCTACCCTCACCATGGTAACCAGGATCAACGTTCCTACCCTCACCATGGTAATCAGGATCTACATTCTTACCCTCACCATGGTAACCAAAATCTACATTCCTACCTTCACCATGGTAACCAGGATCTACGTTCCTACCCTTACCATGGTAACCAGGATCTACGTTCCTATCCTCACCATGGTAACCAGGATCTACGTCCCTACCCTCACCATGGTAACCAGGATCTACATTCCTACGCTCATCATGGTAACTAGGATCTACAGTAATTTCCTACCCTCACCATGGTAACCAGGATCTACGCTCCTACCCTCACCATGGTAACCAGGATCTACGCTCCTACCCTCACCATGGTAACCAGGATCTACGTTCCTACCCTCACCATGGTAACCAGGATCTATGTTCCTACCCTCACCATGGTAACCAGGATCTACGTTCCGCTCTCACCATAGTAACCAGGATCTATGTTCCTACCCTCACCATGGTAACCAGATCTACATTCCTACCCTCACCATGGTAACCAGGATCTACGTTCCTACCCTCACCATGGTAACCAGGATCTACTTTCCTACCATCACCATGGTAACCAGGATCTACGTTCCTACCCTCACCATGGTAACCAGGATCTATGTTCCTACCCTCACCATGGTAACCAGGATCTACATTCCTATCCTCACCATGGTAACCAGGATCTACGTTCCTACCCTCACCATGGTAACCAGGATCTACGTTCCTACCCTCACCATGGTAACCAGGATCTACGTTCTTACCCTCACCATGTTAACCAGGATCTACGTTCCTACCCTCACCATGGTAACCAGGATCTACGTTCCTACCTTCACCATGGTAACCGAGTGACAAATGTAAGCTAAAGTTTGTTCAGTTCAATTTTAATATGAATGTAAAAGTAACAGATTGAACATTTAGGTTAATTATTTAAGGCTGAGTGCTTTGTTCACTTTGGAGCTCCAGTGGAACCAACCACACATTACTAATGGAGTGCTTGATTACATGCTCCACATCCTGCCATCATGGCTGCACGATGAAGTAACACGATGTTATTTACACACAATAACACAAACTCTGATCATTCACTTGAAACTGTTCAAAGAGGTGTTAAAAAGCAGATATAAACATGATGGGCAGCACGGTGGGCTCACAGCAAGAAGGTCAGGGTTTGAGTCCTGGAGTACGAGTGAGGCTTGAAACACGGTTCTTTCTGTGTGTAGTTTGCATGTTCTCCCCATGTATGTGTGGGTTTTCTCTGGTTATCTGCAGCCTCTAAAACATGCACGTTAGGCTGATTGAAATTGTGCCTAGAAATAAGTGTGTATGTGGATGGTTATCTGTGTGTGTGAAAGAAGTCTTTATGTCTCCACGTCAAGTTCAGACGTCTGAACGCTGGAGAAGAAAATGTCTGTCCATTTAAAGCAGTGCAGTCATTTTACACGTTCGTGGTTTTAACACAGTTAATTATTCTGCAGCAGTTCTGACCCAAAAACACCGATCCTCAGAGGAGCTTTAAAAGCACAAAAACAACAAACACTTTCAACTCTTTCTCATCCCGTTATGTTTGACATCGATACACTCTGATCCTTCACGCTGCATCTTTTATTTCCACCACGTCTTCTCCAGATTTTAAACCTCCGGTATATTAAAAAACCGTCTCATTCACTGTGTAATAATTTGTAAATCAGTGGGACAGAGATTGTTCCTGGCTGCTCAGGCTGTGAACGTGAACATCCCTGACAAGTGAGAAGCTCGAGAGATTCAGAGAGACAAACAAAACGGCCAAACATACACTCCAAAAGAGGCAAAGCTGGCATGTTATGGGCAGGAGAGAGAGAATGGGAGGCATAAAATTTTACATAAAGATGAATAGAAAAAAAAAACACCATCTACGCCGGGCATCAAATACCCTGCCTCCTTTTACTCTATAAATTTGTGACCTTGACTTTTGGTCACATGACTCTGGAAACCAAATTAGTTCATCTCTAGTTGGTACTGAAGAACTATGGGCAGTTTCCTAAGCCGTAGAGGGAGATATTGTGTACGCAAAGGTGTTACGGAAGCACACACACATGGAACACATGGAAAGGGGGACATCGGTGCTTTTATGAGAAGAAAGGGAAGCCAGAGAGGTGCTGGAACAATGAGAGAACACTGGCAGACACACACACACACACACACACACACACACACACATACACATACACACACACACACACACACACACACACACACACACACACACGCAGCATTTCAGATGCAGCGCACATCCAAATGATATGTGAGGAGGAAAAATAAAGGGAGGCTCCTTTCATGCTGCAGAAAAGCTACCTCCAGCCGCCTGCGAAGCTCATTTTCTGCAGTGCACGAACACAAACACACAAACACACACACACACACACACACACACACACACAGCAGCCGTCCACTGCGTGAACAATCCAATTGAGCAGCGTTGTGGAGCGAACGTGGTCAATAGTATGACACAGAATCAAGTCGACTGCTCGCCATCGCTCTCTTATCTCTGTGTATCGGGACCCACTTCCCTCTTCCACTCCTCCGCCTCCACACACACCCCCGCTTCCAAGAGAACGACATCAGACTGAAGAGAACCAGAGATTAACGAGGGAGCGTCACTATCTCACACAGGCCGCTCGGCATCATCAGGTTACACTGATGTGCGGAGGACGTAAGAAACACGCACTAGGGGGCGACAAAAAAAAAGTTCATTCTGATTCAGATTTTTTAAAAGATGGCGGCTTTGTGTGTGTGTTTGATTGTGTATGTGTGTATGCTTGATTTTGTATGTGTGTGTGTGTGTGTGTGTGTATGTGTGTGTGTGTGTGTGTTTGAATATGTCTGTGTGTTCAAACTCATGCACGGGTTTGTGTGTATGCATGAGTTTTGGCATGTGTTCAGGTGTTTGATTGTGTGTGTATTAGTGTCAGTGTGTGAGTGTACGTATGCAACTGTGTGTGTGTGCATGTGCGTGTGTGTCTAAGTCTGTATCTACATGGTGTCTATGAGTGTGTGTATTAGCATGCATCAGTTTGTGTAAAGGTGTGTGTGTGCTTGCGTTTGTATGGTCATGCATGTATCTTTTTGCGTGTGTGTGTGTGTGCGTGTGTGTGTGTGTGTGTGTGTGTGTGTGTGTGCGTGTGTGTGTGCGGTACTTTTGCAACTGAAGCAATTTTTGTGGTGGACAGATTTAAAGCCCAGATGGTTTGGCATTGAGTGTGTTTGTTACAGGCCAAGATCTCTCCTTCTCTCTCTCTCTAACACACACACACACACACGCCAACACTTGCACATACACACAGATGGGAGGGGGTGGGGGTGTCAATCTGGTGAGAAAAAAAAAAAGAAGACAGAACCAAATCCAGGAGAGGGTGACATGACGGAGGGATGAAAGGAATCTACATGAGCAGGAAGTTGTTTCAGAGACACGGAAATAGAATCCTTTAATTCATCATGGTCTCGGATCGGGAAGAGGAGCTGAGGAGGGAAGAGGAGCTGAGGAGGGAAGAGGAGCTGAGGAGGGAAGAGGAGCGGACTCCACCTTGGATCCAATTTTAAACAATAAAACGGCTTCATGATGAAACTGTTTCCCCACCACATGGTGGCAGCATAGTTTCAGCTCTTGTTGGTTCTTTAGCACCCAGCGATAGCTCCACATGTCAGACTGTTACTATCATTTGGTGGAAACAGTCTGACCTCTCGATTTACAAGTCGATCTACGTTCCAACCCTCACCTATGGTCACCAGCTGTGGGTGGTGACTGAAAGAATGAGATCGCGGGTACAAGCGGCCGAAATGAGCTTCCTCCGCAGGGTGGCTGGGCTCTCACTCGGGTGAGGAGCTCTGCCATCCGGGAGGAGCTCGGTGTCGAGCCACTCCTCCTCCAGGTCAAGAGGAGCCAGATGGGGTGGTTTGGGCATCTGGTCCCGAGCGCCTCGCGGGCGAGGTGTTTCGGGCACGTCCCACCGGGAGGAGACCAAGGGGCAGACCCCGGACCCGCTGGAGAGACTATGTCTCACAGCTGGCCGGGGAACGACTTGGGATCCTTCCAGTTGAGCCAGAGGATGCAGCCGGGGAGAGAGAGGCCTGGGCTGCCCGCTTGAGGCTGTTGCCCCCGTGACCCGACCCCGGAACAAACGGAAGATGACGGAACGAACGGAACAGTCTGACCTTGCAGGATTGGGGTTTGTTCTCTTCGTTTTACGTCTACTAATCGCTGCTTTCTGGTCGGAACCGGACTTGGTTTGTGTCATGTACTAATGGGGCTAGCTGGAAAATTTCCCAAGTTTTCCCAATTCCATACGACAGCAGAGCACCTACGTCTACGCGCTGTATGAAACTCTAAATTTTCTCTTTGTTCTTGGTTTACATTTTTATTTTTGGGAATAGTTTCTCACACAAACCAAATAACTTCGCCCACCTCCATGCCAATTGGTAGCGACTATTTAACCGGGTCTTACCAAAGTTTACCATACTTCTTATTTTTTATTTATTTTCCCAAAATACACAAAAAAAATGTAGCGGCTGGGACGTTTGACAGATTAGACTGACAGATTTTGTCTTTAGTAACGACAAAACCCCAAAACAGGAGTGAGAAGACTGGCTGCGGTTTGTGTCTCCAGAGATCTGACCAAAATTATAAATCACAATATTATTGTTTAACATTCATATTTAACAGTTAAATGGTAGGTTTTATTCAATCTGATGTGTTCCTCGTTTAATCATCCTGCTAAATGAGCACAAAGTAACATCCCTGGTTCCTCCTGCATTTAAAAAAGTCCACCTCTGTTTATTTACATGTTGATACAAGTGTTTGCATGTTTAAAATGTCAGCGAAAAGAAAGAAATCGAACAAAAAGAGTAGAAGACCAGAGTAGAAAAGAACGGAGTCAAACTCTCTCCAGTCAGTTTCCATGGAAACAGGCCTCTGGTGGGATGGTGGTGGAGAAGCCTCAGCAGGAGACGATTCAGCACAGGCAGCAGGAGAACATCTTTTGTGTGAGCCGACTGACAAAGCAGACGGCCATGAACGCTACACGGACCTGTCACGGGCGTGGAAGGAAAGAGGCATGCTGGGAAATGGAGTCGAAGCTGGAATGTTTGGAGCTCATGACTTTCTAGCTTTAGACAGCTGTTTATTCTTCTGAAGCGTTGTTACACACAGACGTATGGAGGAGCTTAACAAGCGCTAGAGTCAAAAATATTGGTATACCGATAAGTATCGACATGAAAACAAACAATACCGGTTCTATTTCTCCAGACTGTCTCACAGGTAATTGACAAGCTGAGAAGTTCGTTCTGCTCTATCTACGGCACCACACGGGCGTACTTGGAAATAACCGGGAATGTTTGACCAAACTGTGAACATTTGGTTTTCTAGGAGGCTTTGGAACCAGACACATCTAAACGTTCTTCTTTGTGTAAAATGTATTTATTCTCAATATTTTATCAAAGTTAGAGATTCAACAGTAATAAGAACACAGAGGCTGACGTACCTTCTGGTACTGCTCCTTAGAAGCCAGGGCTTCTTTCAGCTGCTGCTGGGTGCAGGTGTAGATGGCAGATCTGTAGGTCGTCCCAATGTCGTTACCCTGACGCATCCCTAAACACACACACCGGGATGAAGGAATCTATGTCTTACTACGGTTTACCCTCTCCGGATAGAGAGAGATCAGGAGCTTCATTTATGAAGGCTTAAGCAGATCTTAATCTAAACGAGTGTTTTGCTCAGGATACGTTTTTGTTCTCACCGTGCAAACTCTGGATTTATACTCTCAGTGTCAGGATGTGGGCATGTGGAAGGAGGAGTACCCAAATGTAGGACAACAAAACAGGATTTATTTAACCAAAATTCCAGTAAAGCTGGCTGGAAAGGATGACGAAGGTCAGGCAGCTAGGAGCCCCTGGCTGGAAAGGAAGGTGACGATGACGACCCAACAAAGACTTCTACAGGATTGCCTTTAAATAGGCAGCGGGATCCACAGATGTGTGTTATCAAACCAATCAACCTCAGATGTCCCTAATCAGGGTGATGAAGGAAGCTCCAGGTCTCCCTCTGGTGGCAGGAGAGTTGAAAAACATCCCGTCCTAACAAAGCTCTACATATGGATGTGTGAATGATGTGATGCATATGCAATGATATTTGCACCGGAATGGCAGTGAGCTGCCACGGTAAGTCTGCGAGTAGCACACATCGAGTAGCGCACACCGAATTGTGACTAAAATAATAGAAATTTTCCGACCTAAACGCGGAGGTATTTTGATTTTGTGTGGTAAGAATTCATACAAGGTGAACTGAGTCTGAGATAAAAACACATTTTTAATTCACTTTGAGGCCGTGCACAAATGCGCACCTGTTTCTATTGAACATTTTATTAGGAGAATTATTATTATCATAAATAAAATGACTAAAAAAAAATCAAGCAGTGAAGTACTGGTACTGCCTCCAGTGGCTGACATGGATCCTGCAGATACTACTTTTTTAATTCACTGACAAATCTGTGTCAATCACAGAGTTGCCGTGGTGACCGTCTTCCATTCTTTTTCGCTTGTGGGAGACGTTAACATGGCTGTGAAATGGCAACACCTCACCTCACTAATTTCAGGCACCACCGGTTCATTTGAGGACCCTGTTTATGCATCACATCCTTTGCATGACCCGTATATGACGTTCTAGAGGTGTTGGTGCGGGATGGATTTCAAGTTGGCTTACGCCTGAGATTTGTCGCAGATGTGATTTATGAAATTTAGATCGTGTAGGTTGGTTTTGATAAATCTTAATTTGTGTAGCATAAACACTGCCGTAGTGCTGAGGAAAAAAGCTGCTCAGCCTGCGATCTACGCAATCCCTAATAAATGAAGCTCCTGATCTCTTGGTCTTGGAGTCCTGGTGGTGAACGGACCGTGGGATATGACATGGCGTTTGTAGAGGAGGGTGTGGTGCTGTACCTTGGGTGGGGTCATGACTCTCCCAGAAGATTTTTAGCAGATTGCAGAAGCTGATCCGGTCTGGGTAGTAGACAACTCGAACCACCTCGGTGTGTCCGGTCCTCCCTGCAACACGTTCACAGTTTGTACATCAGGCGTTTTATTAGTGACCTGATACCCATTCATTCATCATCATTCATCCATTTACCAGTCTGTAGAGCTTCCTGGAAACACTGTTCAAATAAAGGAGTAAATGATGGATTGTTGTGGAATGGATTGGATGGGGTGGAAGAATGGATGAAAGCCTCTCGGGCCGGAATTAAGTTGCTTGTGTTTTCTTTAAATCTTTGGCAATGAAGTCAATCTTGTTCATTTTTTAACCTTGGAAGTACCAACTGACTGGTTCGGTCATCTTACCGAGTGGTTCCAGTAGTTTTCATCACATCTAAAAGTTCTGTTATAATAAAATAAAAAGACTTTCCGGGTCGATCAGCTTGTAGGAACCCACCGGCTGACCGGGAAGAGACCAAGAGGCAGACCCCGGACCCGCTGGAGAGACTATGTCTCACAGCTGGCCGGGGAACGACTCAAGATCCTTCCAGGTGAGCTGGAGGATGCAGCCGGGGTGAGAGAAGCCTGGGCTTCCCGCCTGAGCTGTTACCCCCGCAACCCGCCACCGGATAAGACGACAGAACGGACCAGGAACTTTCTATAATTGTCTTTTAAAGTTAAAATCTGTTTAGAACAAGCAGATAAAGAGAAAAAAAGCAGAAAAAGATGGCAGCTGTTCTCATGCTGGTCTAAAACGGAGTCAAACAGCAGCTGGTGCTGGTAATGAATGTGACCCATTAGGTGACTCCTCATCTTCCCCACGTCTCTCATTCTGAATTCCACTTTCATTTCTTATTACTTTTTTAATATCTGCAGCTATGGATTCTTTCTGCAGATATTGGCGAACGGAGACAAAGCGGCGGCGGTGTTAAATTAATGTCTCAGCAGGCCAATCTCACAGGAATAAATTCATCTCGGACGGGAAACACAGTAAAGATCAGAACGGAGGAAGAAAACGGATCAGCAAAGGTTCAAAGTGAAAAACGACCTCCTAATGCGGAGTTTAGATTTGACAGACGGACAGATTGATAGATTAATTCTCGGTTTAGACTTTTGTGGATTCAAAGAAACCAGTTTCAAAGTAAAGTCAATGTTATTTGATCATGTCTAAGTCAGACGAGTGTTTACAACCTGATTCCGCCTCCATGCACGTCTAGTTTACTTCCCGATAACACAGAACACAGCCTCCTGTATGAGGTGTGTTAATGCTCAGTGGTCCTCTCTCTATTTTACCTGTCATTTTTTTAATGGGCAGCACGGTGGCACAGTGGGTAGCACAGTCGCCTCACAGTGAGAGGGTTGGGTTTCGAATCCCAGGTCCGGACGGGGCTTGGAAAACTGGCCTTTCTGTGTGGAGTTGTTTGTCTGTTGAAGCATCCGAATGGAAGATGTTTGCATGGAACTCATAAAGTGATGTGTATAGAAGAACAGATCTTTTCTAAAGTTTGCAGAAAGAATTCGGATCCGATCAGGAACTTTCTGGGCCAAGTGTGATTTAATCCGTAACCTTAGAATCTGAGCTCGCAGCTCTTTTCAGGTCATTGACCAGCTGCTCCTGTGTAGTTCTGGACTGATTCCTGTTTTTTCTTAGGATCACTTAGGATCATGGGGGAAGGATGGCTCGGTGGATAGGACAACCACCCCGTAACCGGAAGGTCGCTGGTTCGATCCCCTGCCAAAAGCGCACTCCGAGGTGTCCTTGAGCAAGACACAGAACCCCCAGTTACTTCTGATGATAGCGGTTTGGGCCTTACATGGCAGCTCCCATCATCAGGAATGAATGTGTGTGTGCGGTATGGAGTGAATGAATATGTGAAGCATCTTTGAGGGTCCAGAAAAGTGCTGGATAAGTTCAATGCATTATTATCACTGAGACGGACCCGTCCGAGAAAGACAGGCAGTCATGTTCATCTTCTTCTTCTTTCAAAGGACCGCTCAAACACTGAATCTTTTTATGTCTGTGCTTCAGAACGGAATATCTCTCAAATCACAAAATGGATTTCAATTAACCTGCCTCACAGTTACTCAGCTCCAATTATATATGAATTGATAAAGTTTGTGATGGAGGGCAGGTGGTGGCATATTGTTTTGTTGTCTTCTTGTTCTTTTTTAACCAAGCTGCTTGTCGATTCTCCTGGATTGTTTTTGATTGTTCGTCTTCCAGTGAATGAACCTCTGCACCTCGTACCTGTTCTTGGGACACATTATGGACCTCCAATGTCTCCCCGGCTCTTCATTTTCTTACAATGAACTCACAAATAAATGCTAATGAGTATTTAAATTTATCTTCAGGAATTAATAAAACATCTACTTAAAAGGCCACGTCCAACATCTTGGCCACACCCAACAACAACCCAGCAACCCAGCCCCAGTTATGTAACAGGAAAGCAACTCAAAGCTTTTTTCTAACAACTCCTGACCTCTGAGAGTTCAGAATGAACGGCGCTGTTGTGATGGCGACGGATCTTTTTTTAGTGGGTCAGCCGTGTCAGAGAGTGAAACAGGCAGGTATGCTGTGTATCGGCACACCAGGAGGTCTGGAAGTGCTTCACACACACAACCGGCAGAGTGGTCAGGCATCAATAGCAGCCTTATCCATGTCCTGCTGTAATAGGACCTAAGGGAATGATTCACTGCTTTTTGTCCCTTTATTAGCTCTCAGTGGACAGTGTGTGTGTGTGTGTGTGTGTGTGTGTGTGTAGTTGTGCTACCTGTGCACACTTCATTGTAGGTAGGATTGGGTGTGAATCCTCCAGAATAGCCCACTTGAGTAGAATAAACTCCTTTCAGTTTCCAGAAGATTCTCTCAGCACCCCAGAAACATCCCATACCTGCAGGAAGAGAGACAGAGAGAGGGTTGCAGGTTCAATTCCTCATCATACCTAAATATCTCCACCTTGCACATTGGAACAGCCGGCCGTCACACATCAGAGGTTTTGGCAAAAGTACACCAGATTTAAATGAAATGTGTTTATCCTGGAAAAAAAACATCCACGGTTCCTTCACTCCATCACTAAAAACAGTCTAACGACAAGAATGTTCTGGTTTTTTTTAGTTTGTTCAGTAATTAGCTAAACCTGACTTCTTTCCGTTCCGTCGTCTTCCGCTTGTTCCGGGGCCGGGTCGCGACGGCAACATCCTCAGATGGGAAACCCAGGCTTCTCTCCCCCCGGCTGCATCCTCCAGCTCACCCGGAAGGATCCCAAGTCGTTCCTCGGCCAGCTGTGAGACATAGTCTCTCCAGCGGGTCGGGGTCTGCCTCTTGGTCTCCTCCTGCTGGGACGTGCCCGAAACACCTCACCAGCGAGGCGCTTGAACCACCCGCATCTGGCTCCTCTCGACCTGGAGGAGGGGCGGCTGGGCACAGAGATCCTGCCGGATGGCAGAGCTCCTCACCCAATCTCTGAGTGAGTGTCCAGCCACTCTGTGGAGGAAGCTCATTTCGGCCGCTTGTATTCGCAATCTCATTCTTTCGGTCACCACCCACAGCTGGTTACCACGGTGAGGGTAGGTGAGGGTAAGTGAGGGTAGGTGAGGGTAGGTGAGGGTAAACCTGATTTCTGTGTATTTTCAGTTCAATTTACTGTGTGAAGCTTGTTTAGAGAACTGTGTTGTATTAATCGGGTAATACAAATACTGTAGAATTAAAGAGGGAGGAAATCCGTGGGTAGATAGACGAGGGTTGTAAAAACCAGATTCTCTGAAGGTTGAACGTGTCACACTCACCGAACATCACCATCGCTGTGCCCTCTGGGAAAGGAGGAACGGTCCTGTTCTCGTTGGCATGGTGGATGGCTGCAAATCAGAAAGACAACATGTCAGCATCGTTTAGGCCTTCTGTCCTTCTCTCATTCCAGGGCCTCATTTACTAAGAACCGGGTTGATCTTCAGCTGATAACACAGGGTTTTTTTATTCAGCTGAACAGCAGTGCTGACGCTATGGATTCATCAAAACCACTATGAATGGTAAATGGACTCTATTTATACAGCTCTTTTCCACCTGTGTCGGCACTCAAAGCGCTTTACAGTGTAGCTCACATTCACACACTCACACCTGATGGGGATGCGGCCATGCAAGGTGCAAACCACCATCCAGAGCAATTGGGGTTTCGGTGTCTTGCTCAAGGACACCTCAGGATGAAATCCTGGCGGGGGATCGAACTGGCAATCCTCCGGTTACAGGATGGGCACCCTACTTACTGAGCCATCCTCAACCCTTTCTCTTTATGCAATGCAAACTTCATAAATCAAATCTCAGGCATGTTCCAGATCCATGCCGCCCCAAACACGCCTCAAGAACTCTAAATATGAATCATGCAAATGACATGATGCAAATTTAATGGCATTCAAATGAGCCGGTACCGCCTGTCATTACTCATGAACTATAACAGGTTGTTACCACTATTAGAACATGGTGGCGTTTCCAGCTAGCAAAAGAAATTGGGAATGGGAGGTGTTTAGTAAACACATGGTAATGGTTGAGAATGGCATGTACTGATTTGTCAGTATAAAAAAAACCCAAAAAGGTCCCAGGAAGCTGGGTAGAGTGGTAGAGTTTCCATCTTTCGACCAGGAAAACCTGGTTTGAATCCCACTGGTTCGAATCCCAAGCCAATGCCATCCTGGGGCAACAGGCAAACAGGAAAAACAACTAAACAAACAAAAAAAAAACTACAAAGAAAAACCCCCAAAACATCTGTCTGTAAGGTCCAACTTTAAAGTGGTGGCGAATACCTTTTACGCATTTTAAGCTTTATAGATCACCCGGTGACAAATCCCACCATCCCGACAAACTATCTCTCCTGAACTCCAACCATGGATCATGCAAATGATGTCATAGAAAAGTAACGGTCCTTCAATGAGCCGGTGCCTCCTGTCATTACTCGTTTACTTGTGACGCTTCCTACAAGCAAAAGATAGAAGTGGATGGTAGTCACCATGGCAACTTTGTGACTGGCACATCCTGATCTGAGCTTAAAATGGTGAAAAAAAAAAATAAACTAGCCGCAGTGGGAATCCATGTGTATCCTCCGGCTGCTGGAGGTGCTGTAAGTCATTTGGAACTTAACGTTTTAATACTATTCCTTTCCGTCGTCTTCCGCTTATCCACGGTCGGGTCACGGGGGCAACAGCCTTGGATGGGAAGCCCGGGCTTCTCTCACACCAGCTGCATCCTCCAGCTCACCTGGAAGGATCCTGAGTCGTTCCCCAGCCAGCTGTGAGACACAGTCTCTCCAGCAGGTCCGGGGTCTGCCTCTTGGTCTACTCCTGGTGGGACGTGCTCGAGACACCTCACTAGAGAGCCGCTCGGGGGAGCATCCTTACCAGATGCCTGGACCACCCCATCTGGCTTCTCTCTACTTGGAAGATGAGCGGCTTGACACCGAGATCCTCCCAGATGACGGAACTCTTCACCCAATCTCTGAGTGAGAGCCCAGCCACCCTGCGGAAGAAGACCGCTTATATCTCATTCTTTCGGTCATTCAATCTTTTCCATGATGTGCTTCGATTTTCTTATGTACTGTACAGTCCTATAGTGACAGACATTTATGTGTGTTTTCTAATTGTTTCTTCGCTGCTTCAAATGGTTCATGTCACAGTCCTCAATTCACTTCAGCTTCTGTCGTCTTTTCCCCGCGTCTGACGATCTGGCAGGTTTGGACTTTGCTTAGCGTTACGCTAAGGTCCACATTTTAGTAGGGTCCGTGGGATCCAAGCTTCACAAATGAGACCAGTGGTCTCCATCCCTCCATCATTCAGGCCTTATTCAGTTTCAGAATGGGCCTTTGAAACAGACACACACACACACACACAGTGACCCACTTAGCAGTGGAAAGCCGGTTTGCATATTTTTCCAGCAGCTGCACACTCTCCAATCAGCTCGCAGCCAGGGGTGCACGAGGACTCATCTGAGCCAGCTGGCCGAGCTAACACACGTTAGCATTAGCATGCTGGAGGCAACTGAGCGTGTGCAGATGGCACACTACAGCGGGGGAAGATGGACGGATTAAAATAAATGAGGGGGAGGAAAAACCAAGCAAACATCTGGATTCCTCTCCTCCTCCATCCTTTCATCCTCCTCCATCGTCTCTCACACAGCAGGTTCAGGCTGCATACCGACAGACATAAGCAACCGCATGGATGCTGCCAACCAATCAACAACAACACACACACATCTTTACACGGCTAAACATACACACACACAAGCACACGTTTGCACACAGAGGCAAACAAACACACGTCTGCACAGAAACGTACATAAAAAATCCATCCCTGCTTCTGTAACACTTTAGTAAACACATCTCCCAAAATACTGAAGGGATTTTAATAAAACTGCCCATTTTACTCAATACCAACTACAGATGAACTGATTAAGTTTTTAAGAGTCATACGTTCAAAAGTTAGGCTAAAAGAATTTGGGGCCGCACGAACGCGATATCTCCAAAATTACTGAAAAGATTTAATCTGAAACAGGTCTAGATCTGGATGTCATAATCCCCTCACCTGCCACCAGAGGGAGCCCTGGACCTTCCCTCATCACCCCGATTGAGACACCTGAGGGTGATTATTCTGATGCCACAACCCTTGGATGCTGCTGCCTATTTAAGCGCAATCCCCCGGACTTCCATACCGGGTCATACCCTCGCTTCCAGCCAGGTCTCCTGGATGCCTGATCATGATTGAACTCTGTTTTATTACCGTATTTTCACGACCAAAAGTCTCAAATTTTCTTCAAAATGAGCGGTACACCCTACCCTATGTGATTTGCGGACGTATTAGAGAACCATGAGGCGGATGCAGTTGAGAACGTGAGAGCGTTAAAGAGGGAAGTGTGGGCGTGGATTGCGTATAAAAGAACAGGTGTGTGCTTTATGCAGAACATTGCTGTTTTAACAACACTGAAAATGGAAAAGACACGCTTATGAAGCTCAGTTTAAATTGATGCCTATCAGCTATGCGGAGGAACATGGGAATCAAGCCGCCGCAAAGACCCGCTGGAGAGACTATGTCTCACAGCTGGCCGGGGGACGACTTGGGATCCTTCCAGGTGAGCTGGAGGATGCAGCCGGGGTGAGAGAGGCCTGGGTTGCCCGCTTGAAGCTGTTGCCCCCGCGACCCGACCCCGGAACAAGCGGAAGATGACGGAACGGAACGAGTCGATGGTTCGTAAGTGGAGGAAGCTGGAAAACAAGCTGCGGCAGGTGAAGAAGACGCAGCTGAGTTTCCTCGGAAATACTAAGACGAGGTGGCCAGAGTTGGAGGAAAGAGTCCAACAGCAATGGATGACCGAATGGATGACATCCTCATCACAACACTGGATCCTACTAGATTTTAAGATCTAGTTTTTGTGAAACCTTTGCTGGACAAAGTAGCGAATGATCAAAATTTTACGGAGTTTGTTTGATTTTGCGTTGAGAGTTCCTGGAGAAACTGTAGAGTTTATAGTTAAGTGTCTGTGGACTGTTTTATTAATTAAATAGTCTATGGTTACTTAATAATAATGTATACTTTATTCATCCCTCAACGGGAAAATTTATGTGCTGTATAACACCACAGCAGGCTGCCACGATGGCAGAAATAGGGGATAGGTGTCTTCTCCAAGGACCCTAAACGTGAACTCCGTAGGATTCTAACCCGAGAACTTCCGGTTAACTTCCGGTTCAAGGGCGAATGCTCTACCACTGAGCCACTGCCTCCCTACGGTAGCTGAGATTAGATTTGTAGAGTCATGAGACCAAAGAGCAGGGAAACATGACTTCTTATCACAGAGATCTCAAACGATCATTATAAATACAATGTGATATGACCGGCATGTTGTACCATGTCTTCGTCTTCTGCACTAAATTGTTTAACTTTGATACGAGCAGCGGTTTTACACAATGTGCTAGATTTGTTTCTCTTCACATTCTCCAGTGAAACCAGAACGCTCCGTCTCCCACCCGCTCACTCCCACTTCTTCATTTTCATCCTCCTCTGGCAATGAAGGTATGATGCTTACTAATTTGGGACCCTTCTCCAAATATCTAACAGCCTTCCAACCAGGCGATCCTCTGAATCCCTCTCTAACAAACGCTCACGCCTTTATTTAAAACACCTTTGCAATGAGCCCGAAAACCTGAACGCTCTCTAACCAACAAAGCTCGACGTGGGAAATTTAACATCTTAATAACAGAAACCAGCCCACCACCCCTCGCTCTCTCACTCCCACATTTTGATGCTTGTGTGTGTTAGTAATGGCTGCCTTCAGAGACTAGCAAAGACATGTTCATTACCAGCTACACACACACACACACACACACACACACACACACACACACACACGCTGAGAGATAAACAATTTAAATGTAAATGTCAGTGGGAAAGAAAATAAGTCCAGACAGAATACTAATGAGTGTAACAACTCTGTGTGTGTGTGTGTGTGTGTGTGTGTGTGTGTGTGTGTGAGCACAACAATAAAAAAGACAAAGGAAGCAGCAGATGTACACAGTCTATCAGACTCTTCTGTTTATGTAAATATACTGTATATAAAACTCTTATTGTACTGAATTAACAGTACAAAAAACATCTCAGGCATCTTCTCCTTCCATCATTCCCCTCCAGGGGGCGCCATATCTAGTCAGTTTCTTCCATCTAACCCTATCTCCTGCATCGTCTTCAGTCACACCAACTATCTTCATGTCTTTCTTCACTGTATCCATAACATAACAGCTGACAAAAATTAAGTTTCCTATCGTCCAATCAGCTGCCACATGAACCATCCCTAAAGACCTTCTAGGCTTCCAATGATACTGTAAATAAGAATAAAACAGCATGTAACGCTTTAAAAACTTGTGAAACAAATTGCGATTGTACAAACGGTACGTCTGAAACGCCTTCTCAAAGGTACATGGTGCTGCATCTCATAGCTTTTAGAAGAAGAAGAATTCCTTTATTAGTCCTTCAACAGGGACATTTCTGTGCTGCATTGTACCGCAGCAGGCAGCCACTACACCGCCAATGGTGGGAGCAAGTATGGGGTTAGTTATCTGCTCCAGGGACACCTCAGTGGCTCAGTGAGATTCGAACCGACTTACTGAGCCAATGCCCCCCCATTGAGCACAAACATCTAGTTTGTTTTTAATCTTAACTTAATGTAATCGTCTCATAAGTACCTCCCAAAAACTAATAAATATGTAACCAAAGAATCAGATCGCGGATACAAGGAGCTAAAATGAGCTTCCTCCGCTGAGTGGCTGGGCTCTCACTCAGAGATTGGGTGAGGAGCTCTGCCATCCGGGAGGAGCTCGGTGTCGAGCCACTCCTCCTCCTGGTCGAAAGGAGCCAGATGGGGTGGTTCCCCCCAAGAGCCTTGCTGGTGATATGTTTCGGGCACGTCCCACCGGGAGCGGACCGAGAGGCAGACCCCGGATGTGCTGCAGAGACTATGTCTCACAGCTGGCCAGGGAACGACTCGAGATCCTTCTGGGTGAGCCTGAGGATGCAGCCGGGGTGAGAGAAGCCAGTGCTTCCCGTCTGAGGCTGTCGCCCCCGCGACAGTCTTGATGACGGAACGGAACAGTGTAAAGTCTGAGGAAAACAGCCCTTTAAAGGTAGTAATGAGAGTGTCCAGGTGTGTAGGAGTCAGAGGTGGGGCAAATCAGTAGGTGATCATTAGAGAGAGTTAGATCCAGGACTCCTCTGTTGGTGGAGGATATGGAACCATAACACTACTGAGTGAATGAGAGCCTTAAGATTAAACTCTCCCTTGTAAGCGTTTGTCTTGAAAGAAGCCATTTTGGGGACTGGCTTCCAGGTGGAATTCCAGGATGTGACTGGAATTCCAACGTTACCTTTGCCGGTGTTTTTACCACTCTTACTTTTGCGATGCCCTCTAAATACAGGAGCCATAATTAATCAATATTGGTCCATATGCAAAGTCCATTGGATTATAAGGAGCACTGTCAATTTTGAAGAAAATTAAAGGCTTTTAGGTGGACGTTACAGTGCAGAGAGTCAGGTCCATATACACCCGTACGTGTATGAATTTATATGTGTGTCTCACCACCTTAAACCTTGTCACAATAATAAGCCTGATCCCAGAACAGACCTTTATCCAGGCTGACATCTGAACCACACACAGACACACACACGACATTAGTGCTGCTCTATTTCGTCTACGTGTGTGTGGAGGCAGGCAGAAAGAACCAATCAGCTCTCCGTCTCGTCCTCTGTGGAACATTTCTTCATGATGGAGTTAGAACGGCTTCTTAAAGGTTTCCCAGATGTCTCCTCCAAGGTTCTGGCTTCAGCTTCACCGGTCAGACTTTGGGACGATGAAGGGTCAGTGTAGGGTCAGAGGGCGTAGAGAGGGGTAGAATCCGGGCGGAACGTAACGGAGTATCTCGCTCTCTCTGCTGTAATAAAATCTACAAAGTAACTTTACCCTCTCTCTCCAGTATTTATCTAACAAATCAGCTTCCCGTCTTTAGCAGCGTCACTGTGGCGCAGTACCAGTTTTACGACTTCAGATCGTCTCCATGGAAACGAGCTACTTAGATTTAAGTCTTCATCCTGTCTCCGTCACTTCGTTACATCTCCATGGGAACAAATCACGCCGCTTCTCTGCACAATCTCCATGGAAACAAGCAGCTTTAAAACCCCATCCCATCTCCATGGAAACCACTCAACTTGTTTTACGACTCCAGACCGTCACCATGGAAACAAGCTACATACTTTTAAGTACGTAAGTGTTCTGTCTCCATGAAAACGAGCTGTGCCCCTTTTCAACTCCATTCCGTCTCCATAGAAACAAGCCACATGTTTTTAAGACTCCATCCTGTCTCTGTGAGACAAGCAGCGCCTGTTTACAACAACATCCTGTCTCCGCGGGAACACGTTTACTCTTTCCTGTCTCCATGAAAATGACCCGCCTGCTTCGTATGACTTCATCCCGTCGCCATTGAAACAACATCTACCGAACAATTGGCAACATTTGTAAAGTCCAAATTTCTTTAAAAGAAAGTGTCTTAATCTGTAGAAATTATCATTTTGCTGTGGACCCGAAAACTTTTGGCCATCAACAGTCTGAAATAAATTCATTTCAATATCTATGTTCTGATTTTGTCTAAAAGTAAAAGCAGATAAACCTCAAACCTTTTGGTAGCACTGTTAGAAAAAAACTCATCAATACATGTTTTCATTCTCACTTTGTTCCTCTTGCTACCCACTAAGTCCCGCCCCCAAAGAGCATGCACGTGTAGCCCAAAACGGGGTATATACACTTTAATCAAGACTTTTCAGCCTCCAAGGCCAGTATCAGAAGATTCTAGAATTCACCTCAAAGAGGGAGGCGAGGAACTTAAAACAGGCACCGAGGCAAAATGAAACAAATATGTCCATATATAAAAATACCGCAGTTGGCTGTATGAACCAGAGTTCGATGATGACCACGAGGTTCATTAGTTCCAGGTAGTTCACCATCAAGGAAAAGAGGGGCACCTGGCCAGTTCCCTCCTAAACCTACTAAGTTCAATCAGTTGCCATAACACACAAGTACAGCTACCTTAGCTGTCGTTTGCTTAGCCTCTACACATACACCCAGCAGTAGGAACTACGCCAAAACGCTCGCAGGAACTCTCGGGGCTGCAGAAGTATCGCGATACCAGGTACATACCACGTTCGCACTGGCAGAGGTGAAAATTACCAGGGTTACACACGACACAGAGTAAATCAGGAAGTATGATTTTATGTGTTGCTGTGGGTGGCACGGTGGCCTCACAGCCAGAAGGCTAGGGTTCAAGTCCCAGGTGGGGTAAGGTTTGGAACACTGGCCTTTCTGTGTGAAGTTTGCATGTTCTCCCCGTGTATGTGGGGATTTTCTTCGGTTTTCTTCCACTCTCCAAAAACATGCATGTTAGGTCGATTCACTGGTATAAAATTGCCGCTATGAATTAGTGTGTGGAGGGTTGTGTGTGTGTCACCCCGCCACAGATTGGCGACCTAGTCCGGGTGTATCCTACGACTCGCCTGAAAACCCATGCTTACACGGGGAGAACATGCAAACTCCACACAGAAAGACTAGTGTCTCAAGCTTCGTTCCACCTCAAACCCAGACCTTCTTGCTGTGAGGCCACTGTGCTACCCACTGCACCACTATGCCACCACTAAAAAAAAAAATACAATCCAATTTAAATAGATGCAAGTTTCTTCCCCCCGTGATGGACTGGCAACCTGTTCGGGGTGTACCCTGCCCCTCGCCTTGACTCAGCCGGGATGGACTCCGGCACCCCTCGCAACTCTGAAAGGGATAGACAGTTAAGAAGGTGACTGACTGACTGCAAGTTTCTTCTGAAAACCAAAGCTGATTCGGCAAACATAATGTTTACGCACACATTGTAAACTTGTGACCTTGACGTTTGTGACCTTGACGTTTGAGACCTCGACGTTTATGATCTTGACCCTGAAAACCCAATTAGTTTAGTTAGTGGGCGGTTTTGTTAAAATCCCTCCGGTGGTTTGGAGATGTTGTGTTCATAAGAATTTGTTATGGTTGGACTAACGTGCGGCCCGAGAGCCAAAAGAATGATTCTCTTTATCTGCAACCTGCTCATTTTCCTTAAACCCTGATTGACAGCAATGACTGGAGCTGTGATGTGTGTGTGTGTGTGTGTGTGTGTGTGTGTGTGCATGCATGTGTGTCCGGGGGTTAGTAAGCCTCCGCATGGTCTGTGCATGCATGTGTGTGAGTGTAAGAGCTTCCCAGAGGGGCCGACTCAATCGATCGCTCTCAGCCATTAGCCGTAAGGCCGTGTGTGGTGCAGGGAAGCAGACTTAATGCACTTTGCACCAGCGGTCTGATTGGACCCTCTCAGAATGACCTGTTACAGTAATGGCCTCCTCTACATTCACATGCGCAGACACATTCAAAACACTCCTTTTCGCACACCTAAACCCATTTTATAGGAGATTCACAACCGTAACGTGACCGATTTTATTACAAACTCGCCTAAAAAGACAACCATGGGTTTCAAACACGAGGTACGGGGGCCCATCCAGTCATGCTGCTAATAATAACATAACAAGTTCATACATTTTTTTATTAACAAATACATTTACGTGTGGTTCAGACTTGTTGACGTTGTGTTGATTTTGTTGACTGACAAGATAAACAGAAGCTCAAATTATTTCCAAATGACAGATTTATCAACCAATCAGCATCAGGAGCCTCAGGCTTACGGTCAAATCTGTGGAGACTACAACTTCTACGCAAATTGAGAAACTTAGGAGAGGTAGTGGAGTTCCTCTTGGACTTAGTGTGAGAACTATTACTGAACTTTAAAGCAACTTGTGAGCTGTTGTACAGAAATGATCAAGAAGTGGGAAAAAGACACTTATGGATTAAACCTAAAGTGAACTGAGGACAGTGAAATGAAGCATTTGAAGCAGCGAGGAAAGAAAAATTACCGACTTCGCAGAAATGATGGATAATTAAGATAAATTTACGCATAAATCAATCACATCGTTTAACTTTTTTCTTTCTCAAAGTAGAAAACCTTTTTGTTTTTTCTGGCGGACAAAGATGCTGAAAGGCAGCTGGTAAAATGCAATTAGAAAGCATCAAACATGAAGTCCCATTGGAGATCCGTTTGGACTGCAGCCTTCGGTTTGGGATGCGCATGACCGATTTGAGGAGAAGAAAGGCCGTTCACGCGTAGTGTACTCATAACGAGTGGAAGAACGATGGACCTTGAATGCTTGACGTAGTTTAAAACTGGCTTCTTTTTCAAATCTACTAGCCATGTTGGCGCCACCTAGTGCCTCCACTAGTTTCCTTTAGTCAATGAAATTTAATTTGAACTAATTAAGGATTGCAGACAATAGTTTACGATTAAAACAAGTGGAAAACATTTAACCAATCAGAGAACAGAGACGTCACTGTGACATGAACACAAGCGTCCGTCCTCCATGTTTGTAGTTCTGTAGCTGAAAAATGGAAATCAACAATGCTAAACTGTCCATGTTTGGAACGATTCCCCAGATTGAGACTTTAAAGACAGTGTTTGGAAAGTTTATTTTTGTTTTGATTGTTTTTATGCTCCGTTTTGCGTATTACACTGACTCGGGAGCATTATAGACATCCGACCGAGTGAACCCCAATGCTGCAAGGTCAGATTGTGTTTGATGTGGAAGAAACAGTCTGATGAATCAGGCAACAAATTTATTGATGAAAGAAAGACGTTAGAAGATTAAACACATCAATTATGACACTAATTATGACTTCTCATTGGAAGCAACATCATGTTACTCCACGACCACTTAAACGACTCCTTGCTGCACAAGCCGACCGGGTCCAGTGTGTTTATGTTTTGCATTAATGGCCCATATTCAGTTGTACAAAATGGCCCATAATCACACGGTGAAAGCGTTTAAGCCACGTTGCAAGATCCACCTCAGCAAAAAACTTTTGATGAATATGGAAGCGCACAGTTGTCATCGATAGAATTTTTTAGACATTGAAATAAACAATGTCTGCAAGAGATTTTTTTTTTTTTTGGCTGATCTAGTCCATTGTACCTCTAACTAGGATCCTGCAGAGGCTGCATGGGAACCAGAGGCGGTGAAGTCTGAATCCTGGTAAGCGAGGGCCCGCGAATGAGTGAAAATGACCTTTGAAAAGTCTGTGGCGTTTCCAACTGACCACTTTCTTACAACCAAAAAAAAAGAACTGTGCTTTTGGTACCAAAACCATCCGTACCACTGGCTGTCATTGACTTATAAGGAGAGAAAGTCACCGGGGGCCCCGTTATTCCCTTGCCCCAACCCTACTTAGAAGCATCTCTGCTCCCATGCAATCAGCAGCTCTCAGAGGCTTTTCTGACATCCTGCAAAGAAATCCAAGCAGAAACTCTTCAAAAAGAACCCAAACAAAAAAAAAATACAATTTCAATGCAGGAAATAAGGGCTCTTCTGTTACCATGGAAACCAGTCTGTTAAGATGTTTCTGAGTGAAACCGCTTCTGATCTTAATAACTGTGACCTCAACACTTGTAAATCAAACAAATGACCATTTTTAACTCTTTACAATCAATATCCATCAAGCCTGTTGATTGGCTATTGGAAACAGTTATGTGTAACAATGTGGAACGGTAAGTTTAAAGTTTTTACATTTAAAAACAACCCAGTTATTGATTCTGGTGTTGGCCGATGCCAGCCTTCCTTCCACCGGGGCCTCCGTCATCCATTATGCTCCTCACATTCAACTCTAAACACTTGTCATTTTCCTGTCAAGGTTATCAGAGCGGTGTTCCAGCAACAAAGGAGCTCCGCTGATGAAATCGCACACAAAGCCGCATCCATTCATCCCTCCACTCCATCCATGTTGTTGTGGTAACGGCTCAGACAAAGGTAGACGATCAGAGAGAAGGCCAGCCGGGCCGGCTGATCACACCTCAGCTCACTTCGTGCCCAGCAGACTGATGGGCTGATGCAGGACCAGGTGATTACGTTCAGCAGGGTGTCGGTGTGAATCCAAAGTATTTTCTTTTTTTTTCTTTTTTTTCCACCTATGAACATACTAACTGCTTCATTGAGCACCTCAGCGTGCACTCCTTTGTGAAAGTATGTGTGGTTTTAGGAGCTCGATGAATTCCAGAATTTATTGGAGAAATTTTTCTTAAATCTCAGACCTTTATCTTAAAGATAAAAGCATTTTCTCAACCATCTAAATATCTGAGAATTAGGTGTTCGAGTCACTTCCACTGGGGTTTTAATTAATCTCCTCAGCACACAGACTGTTTCTGTTTCTATTTCATTTCATTCCAGCAACAAGGTCAGGAATTGGCAGCATTGTCTTATAATTGCAGCAATCAGAAAACATCCACCCAATCAGCAAACAGAGATAACAGCACCTAATATGGTAGACGATAGTCAACGCTAGAACAAGTCCAGTGCATGGTTACTCCCAGTTTTTTGTTTATGATAGATGTATCACAGATGAAGATGCTGAGGATCTCTCTGGGAGTGACCAGGATGGACAGGATCAGAGGAACAGCACATGTTAGAGGTTTTAAAGTCAGAGAGGTCAGACTGAGATGGTTTGGACATGTGCAGAGAAGAGAGAGAGAGAGTACGTCGGAAGAAGGATGCTGGGTTTGGAACCACCACAATCTACATTCCTACCCTCACCATGGTAACCAGGATCTACATTCGTACCCTCACCGTGGTAACCAGGATCTACGTTCCTACCCTCACCGTGGTAACCAGGATCTATGTTCCTACCCTCATCATGGTAACCAAAATCTATGTTCCTACCCTCATCATGGTAACCAAAATCTACGTTACTACCCTCACCATGGTAACCAAAATCTTTGTTCCTACCCTCCTCATGGTAACCAAAATCTATGTTCCTACACTCACCATGGTAACCAGGATCTACATTCCTACCCTCACCATGGTAACCAAAATCTACGTTTCTACCCTCACCATGGTAACCAAAATCTACGTACTCACCCTCACCATGGTTACCAGGATCTACGTTCCTACCGTCACCATAGTAACCAGCTGTGGGTGGTGAAAGAACGAGTTTGCAGATACGAGTGCAGTAAATGAGCTAACTCCACACGATGGTTGGCCTCCCGCAGGAGTTTGGAGTAGAGCCATTGCTCCTTCTGGTCGAGAGAAGCCACATATGGTGGTTCAGGCATCTAGTTAGGATGCCTCCCGAGGGCCTCGCTGGTGAGGTGTTTCAGGCACGTCTCGCAGGGGGGAGACCAAGAGACAGAGCCCAGACCCGCTGGAGAGACTACGTCTCACAGCTGGACAGGGAACACCTCAGGATCATCCTGCGTGAGCTGCAGGATGCAGCCGTGGTTAGAGAAGGCTGGGTTTCTCATCTGAGGCTGTTGCCTCAGTTTGTGGTAACATAACTTTTTTGTGAAGCTAATCCCCATATTTCCATCCGTCAGACGGCCATTGAAGGCAGTACTATCATGTCCATCCCAGCGCTCTGATCTCTTGTCTTTTAGAAGATTAAACCTGTTTCTTTTTCTTTTATTACTTTGAATGTGAACATTTAGCTCCAGGTGGAATTCTTCTTATTAAAGGAAAGACATAAATAACCGTTCTGTCCGAGCGTACCTGTTCTCACTCCTTCCTAAGGGAAAAAACTACACATAACAATTGGATTTTTATAGCTTCAGAGTCAAATTAAAGACACAAACTTTAATTAAAAAAGATTCTTTACAGCCTCAACTTGTGCTCGGTTTCTATAAGTACAAAAAAAGATGACATCATTTCAACAAGACGAGGGATTGTTACAGAGTCTACCAGACACGAGCTGACCTCTCACCTCATTGCATGGTTTGCATCTTATTCTAGGTCGGGCATGGGCAAACTACGGCCCGCGGACCACATGCGGCCAGTTAAAAGTTTTAATCTGGCCCCTGAACTTGAAAGAAATTAATAAATTAATATTGTTAATGTTTTATTTTCCTGCAATTCTGATTTTTCCTCACTAGATGGCGCGCTGTATTAAATGGAAAGCCATCGGACCCAATACACGCACGTAAACAAGCATTTTAGATGTTAAAACAAGCAAAAATTTACATCGAGGGCTTAGATTTCAAACCTAGTGCCGCTAAATGCACATTATTAAGGGCTATCGCACGATATTTCAGACCTAGCGCTGCTAGATTTGAAATTTAACAGTCTTGATGTAACATTTAGCGCTTGTTTAAAACCTGGCATACCATTTTATCGGTCTAATCTAGAGGTTACCTAAGCACGCCATCCATCTGCTCCTGTTTCGGCCCCTTTGTCAAATGTTAGAACTCAATGTGGCCCGCGAACCAAAAAGTTTGCCCACCCCTGTTCTAGGTTCAGTAAATTTCAAACATATTCATTTCCCATTGAATTAAATCCCACAGGATTATGTATGTGTTGAGCTTTGAGGCACAAAACAAATAAAGTTGAGGAAGATTTGCAATAAAATGACTCAATTGTCGCCGGATAAAAACGTAACAGGTGACGTTTTCACAGGTTCAACAAGTTTTATATTTTATTACTTTTCATCTTCTGATTGGTCAGTTAAGAGATCCACACATCTGTGAGTTTATTCCTTCCTTCAGGTAAAAAAACAAAAGCAAAACCAATGATCGATTTTCAGGGACACTAATTAATTAACCCTTTTTTTTGGTTAGGTAAACAAGTTTTTTTTCTCAACACACAAACATTAACAACCGCCAGCGAGTCAAAGATATTTGAAATCCTAGTGGACGGAAACAAACCTCCAGTCTGATGCAAAGTTGGCCTTTTTCTGGTAGATTGTGGACCCCTCCGTGTCCGCTCAGGAGAATTAAAACGACCAAAAACTCGAAAGGCATGCCACGGTCCAGATTTTAGATCCACTCCCTCTAAACTACTTTTGTTTCCGATGTGTTTTCTGTGTCAGCGCCGAGACCGGCCACGTCCCTGTCCACAACATCACGCCTGGATGTTTCCTGATTTCCTCTGGTGCTGCAGAGCTCAACCAGACAGACAAAAGAGGGGAAACCCTGCCAAGTCTTTCCGTTTTTTCCCCTGCTCCTCGTTCTTTCTTCACCTCCCTTTAATGTGGCAGTGTTCCCGGGAAGGTTTTGGCCGTGGCCCAGGAAGTCTGAGCCTTTCCTTTCGCCATGTACCCCTCCGCCGGTCAAACATCAGAACCAACTCCTCCCATTACAACTAAAATATTAGACGCATCACTTTGGCTGAGTTAACTCAAACTACATTTTAATGAACTAAAATGTCATTAACCTAACGAGGGAGCAGATTCGGTGACACTGTGCTCTCACACTGCTGTGTCAACACTTCACTCCATCCACACAACAACCTTTACATTTACTACTAGATACTAGAGGCCGGTATAAAGGCCAATGTGTGTTTCTGAGTGTGTCTGTGTGTCGTTGGTCTTTTGTTCTGTGCCAGTGCAGAGCTTTTCATCATGTGCCAGGACTCAGCACCCTCACTTGTAGTGAAGAGGGACCAGGTTGGTGCCAACCGCCCTCACTGCCAACCCACACACACATTTCTCTGAGCCATGCTGCAGTCAGATTTGTGTTCTACAGTAAATACTAAAATCTCCTGATAAGTGTGTCAATATGAATCATTAAGAACAGAATTATGATGATAGATGTTTGGACACTTTTTAAAATCTACTAATACATTATTTTTACTAATCTTGCTGCTAAAATACTGCAAATAAATGAATTAAACCAAAAAGCTTTTGTGCATCAATGATGTGGGAGTAACAGTACACAAAAATCCTAGTTCGGTTCTTCAGTTTTGAGGTCATGGATTGGTTCATTTTTGGTACAGAATTGGAACATAATGCAAACCATTCGTCACCCTTTTCGCCGTCTGGTCCATTTGGGATTGCAAGGGGTGCCGGAGCCCATCCCGGCTGATTCAAGGTGGGAGCAAGGTACATCCCAAATAGGTCGCAAGTCTGTCGCGTGGACACACACATACAACCATAGTGAAACACACTCATCCCAAGAGGAAATCCTATCGTGGCCAATCATCCTAACATGTATGTTTTTGGAGGGTGGGAGCAAACCGGAGTACCTGGAGAAAACCCACACATACACGGGGAGAACATGCAAACTCTACACAGAAAGGACAGTGATCCAAACCTCGTTCCAACACGGGACTCAAACCCACGACCTTCTTTCTGTGAGGCCACTGTGCTACCCACTGCGCTACTGAGCTGTCCACTGGAGAGACTATGTCTCACAGCTGGACAGGGAACACCTCAAGATCCTTCCGGGTGAGCTGGAGGATGCAGCCTGGGTGAGAGAAGTCTGGGCTTCCTGTCTGAGGCTGTTGGTCCCAGATAAGCGAAAGATGACGGAACGGACTTCTGTTTCAGAATCAGATTATACTTTAATGATCCCACACATGGGAAATTTGTGTGTCACAGCAACAACTTCCTATCTGCTAAGTGAGTCGTTGTAGAGCCCGATCACGTACGGAAAGAAAGACCTCCGGTAACGAGATGTTCTCGAGCGGAGCTGTCTGAGCCTCTTGGAGAAGGAGCTTCGCTGTTCGTCCAGGAGTGGGTAGAGAGGATGGTCATGGTTTTCCATGATGGATAAAAGTTTGTTCAGTGACCTCCTCTCCACCACTGCCTCAAGCGAGTCCTGTTTGCTGCCAATGACAGAGCCAGCCAGTCTGATTAGTTTATTCAGTCTGTTGGTGTCACTGGCTGCGATGCTGCTCCCCCAGCAGATGACAGAGAAGAACAAGGTGCTGGCCACCACAGACTGGTAGAAGGTCTCCAGATCTTGCCGCACACATTGAAGGACCTCAGCTTCCTTAGAAAGTAAAGTCGGCTGCAAGTCTTCTTGTACACAGTAGTACTGTTGCTCCTCCAGCTCAGTCTGCTGTCGATTGTCACTCCAAGGTATTTGTACTCCTCAACCACCTCCACATCTCTACCCAGAATGCAGAGCAACTGCAAAGCAGTCCTCCTCTTCCGGAAGTCAATGTTTCTGAATAAAAATGTTTATTTAAATGTTTATTTAAATAAATGTTTCTGAATAAAAGTTTCTGAATAAAAATAGAAGCTAATGGACTCGTAATAAAACATAACCTAAACATGCCAAAAATATTATAATTTATTATATAAAATTAGTCAATAAAATATTTTTAATTCGATTAAAAATATTTCTTAAAAAATGCTTAAATTAATTGATCAAAAAGGCTTAAAAACTATTTTTAAAAAAAGTTTAGTTTTACACAGTAAATAAATATAAAAATAGAACAAAAAATGTGTGAAAAAATAAAGAAAATTACAAACACCGTAAACAAAAAAATAATATCTTATTTTCATTTTAAAAAATGTACAACATGTACAAATATTAATTCAGGCAATCATTCTGAAAACTAGGTGTAATTTTTTTCTCAAAATTAAAACCAAAAAAATATTTCAATTTATTTTAAACCTTATTTTAATTTTTTCTCAAATGGTTTTATTTTATTTTTTATATTTTTTTTTATGTTTAAATCGTTAAAAAAATAGTTCAGCAAAACAGGAAGAGATCGCGCATGCGCAGTGTCGAGGCACCTTGCGTTTCCTAATGATTGTTTTCTATTTACTTAACTTTTCGCTTTTTTAAAAAAAAAATCACTTGTAGAAAAAATAAAAAAAAGCACAAACATTTTTAAAACCCTCAGGTGTAATAAATAAAAGTTTCTTAGAGTTTTCATCTGTTAAAGCTGTAAACATGTAGTGTTTGTTACCTGCTACTTGGATAGCTTCTCCCCGACCAGGCAGAGCAGCTTCTGGGATCGGAAGCTGCGATTTAAAAGCCATGACACCCGTTTTGCTGTTTGCAAAGTCACGCCAGATAAGTCTGGGTGTCGAGTTTAGGAAAGGTTTCGTACAGGAACACATCAGGGTGTGTGTGAGAGTGTGTGTGTGTCAGAGAGAGAGAGAGCTATGTAACTGCGAGCTTGTGTAACAACCAGTTACACAACTGGAACTCTTATAGAATCAGTTTTTAAAATGAAAACGTCACTGAATTTTAAAGTAAACACTCATATTTAAATGTAAACAATCTTTAGTTTCTATAGTAATTTTAAGTTTGACTAAAATTATGTTTTAGTCATAAAAACTACTTTAAAAATTATTAAAAAACACATGAAATCAAACTTAAGTCATTAAAATCATACTTGCTGTCAAAACCTATTTCTAACACACACTGATTAATACACACATTATTAACTGTATCTGCATTTGAACATGCCCACTTTATCTTGGTGGAGAGGTCACCATGCCCCAATCATCCTAGGAGCTGTGTTACTGAGAGCTTCATGCCCATGGTTGGGTCGCCTAAGGCAAACAGATCCTAGGTGATGGACCAAATATAGCACGCCTCAAAAAACATTTATGACTAGTACAACCATGGACAAGTTACCCTTTCCCGGACATGGTGAACGGTCTTTTCAGCCACGGAGATTTGAGCCAAAAAACTGCAACCCAGGATATTTGAGCCATGTGATAAAAATGACTAAAAGCAATTATTTTCTGTAGTGCAACTGTTTATTTACAATAAATTTTTTACATAAAATATCACAATATTTTACAAGTTTGGTTGTCCTCCACGAAGGTTGTGACTGATGCCACGAAGGAAGGCAGGGATGGTCTTCTTGCCTGTGTTTAAGTCAAGCACCAGGTTGTGGAGACGAACCAGATACGCTCAGAATATATCTACTTCACACGTAACACAAAGGGTTACATAACTGTCCTACTGGGTGAACGGTCATGTCAGCCACAGACATTTGGGCCAAGAAACTGCAACCTAGGCTATTTACAAAATATCATTATGTTTTACATAAAATATCACAATTTTCTACATAAAATAGGTTTTTGGCCCAAATGTCCGAGGCTGAAATCTCCGAGGCTGAAATGCCCTAGTCTCCCCCCTCAGGAGCCAGGCCAAGAGGGCGGGCATTCCTACCCCCATTATGATCACCACCCACAGCTGGTGACCTAAAGAACTAAAGTGGGTGATCTAAAGAACACCCACCCACAGCTGTGGCTGAAATGAGCTTCCCCCACGGGGTGACTGGGCTCTCACTCAGAGATTGAGGGAGGAGCTCTGCCATCCAGCAGGAGCTCGAAGTATAGCAGTTTCTCCTCCGGGTCGAGAGAAGCCAGATGAGGTGGTTTGGGCATCTGGTTAGGATGCCTCCTGAACGCCTTACTGGTGAGGTTTTCCAGGCATGTCGACCAGGAGGAGACCTAGGGACAGGCACAGGACCCGCTGGAGAGACTATGTCTCACAGCTGGATGGGGAAAGCCTTGGTAACCTCATGGGTAAGCTGGAGGATGTGGCCGAAGTGAGGGAAACCTGGGCTTCCAATATGAGAGTGTCAGAATGAGCAGAAGATGATGGAAGAATGGAGGTACAGTCATATGTCAACATTACCACCCCTGATTTCTCTGAAACACTGAAATGAAAACAATAAACCAGGAGCCGTCCCGCCCACGACTGTGGAGGTCATAACCACATTCTGCCCAGGTCCAATGGGCCAGAGAACCAACAGCACCCTAGCGAGGCAGAACCCCACAACAACAACCTTACAGACTGAGCAGGCAATGCCTACCTCACCACCAAATTCCTCATCCCTTCAGAATAAGACAGTTTTGAACAATTTGCTCTGCATTGGGGTCTTTCCTCCCCGCGCTCACCCTCACAGATAGCTTTTCTTATTTTTTCAGCAACACAACAATAAAACAGCAGAAAGCAAGTGGTGCACCTTTATGTCTACGTCTCCATGGTTACGGTTTTATGCTTCATGTCTGACCCCAGACGTAGAAAAAAACACGTCCAGAAAGAACAAATAAAAGCACAAACATGAGGAAAGGGAAAAGGTGGTAGAGCAGAGTGAGAGGGGAGTGAGGCGAGGGCGTCACTGCTTTCTGTTTTATATTGAGTGGCAATGGGATAGATGATGCCAGAATGAGGAATACCAACTATAGATTAACTTATTAGTTTCTAGTGTCATGCCACCAAAAGTCAAGGTCACAAAGGTGAATGTTGCCAAATTATAGGGATGATGGCGCCGACCTGAGGTGTGTTCACACCACATGGAGTAAAAACAGACGGCTTTGCATTCCTTCTGATCCCATTTATCTGACCAACACACATCAACCATCTTCTTGATGGCAAGGATGAGTTTGTGAGACCTGCTGTGTATGTTTGGTTGTGTTTGACTCACGACAAGTCAAATCTTGCCGCATGTCAGGAGTCAACCTGCTGCAGTGACAGTGTTCTGATGCGAGATGCTGCTTTATCGAGATTAGCTCAGCCTGTTGATCCATGTTGCCCCGTTGAAAAGTACAACCAAATACCTAAAGATGAAAACTTTGTGTCTTTATTGATCATAACCACAGTATATTGATCCTTACCGATTCCGACCATAGCAAAAGTAGCACTACTCGACAGGTAAATTTATTAATCATGTCACAATCCCCCTCTTATTTGGAACAACTGCCATCAGCCCTAATTTTGCACACTGGGTCCCAGCCCCCAGGTGTGCTTTCCTTCCCTTAGAACTATTTAAGCCCTGGAGCCCCTCACTTATAATCCCTTATTACTCACTTGTTATCCTGGTCCCTCATCCTTATATTTTGGTACTGGTCCTTCGTCCTGCTGAACTCATACCCTTGGTGCCTGGAACTCCTGGTTCTCCCTTCTAGCCCCTCATCGTCCTGCCGAGCTCCTAAGTCTGACCCCACATTGTCTAGCCGAGCTCCATCTCTCTGTGTCCCCTCGACGTCTCCCTCTCCACACAGAAAAGCCAGTGTTTCAAGCCTCGCACTCACACTAGGACTCAAATTCCCAACCCTCTTGCTGTCAGATCGTCATGGAGACCAATAAATAAATTTGTTGGTCCATATTAAAAGGTTTGCTGGGCCTCATGTGGTCCTCGGACCATAGTTTGCCAACGTCTGCTTTAGAAGAAGAGGAGGGAGGGAAGAGAAAACCTCCATCCCTCTCTCCCTCTGTCCCTCTCCATCTCTCTCTCCCTCTGTCTCTCTCCATCTCTCTCTCCTTCCGTCCCTCTCCATCTCTCTCCCCCTCTGTGTCTCTCCATCTCTTTCTCTCTGCCTCTCTCCATCTCTCTCTCCCCCTCTGTGTCTCTCCATCTCTCTCTCCCCCTGTCCCTCTCCATCTCTCTCTCTCTCTGGCTGCGCCTCCATCCTGCTGCACACAAACCCCGCACCAGGATGGATGGATGAAGGATGGATGCAGGAAACTGGACTATTGCTGATTTTTTTTTCCTGGAAAAGAAGAAGATGAAAAAGAAGAAGAGATGATTTTTTTTTTCTGTGATGGAGGAGAGGCGCGTGCACGCGGCAGCATCCACACGCACGCGGATAGGGATGCAGCAGCTGCAGAACCAGATGCATTTTTAAAAGGTTTGCATTTATTTTTATGTAATTATTACTTAAAGAACACAATTTTTTCTGCTTCAGTTTGACTTTTTTTTATTTTATTCAAATCTAAAAACATTAATATATTTTTAATCAGTCTCTTTAATGCGCTGCGCATTGTGCGCAAAATCTGTCCCAGAAAAGCCGCAGTGCTGCGGGAAAAAATTATCAATCAAAATATAAGAAAAAAATAAAAGTCATTTTACTGATATTTAATTATTTGATGATTTAGAGAAAAAAATGGTTTCAAAATAAAAAAAAGGTGCGACCCCCACAAAGACCCCCCCTCCCCCCTTCTGCCGCCCCCCCCCTCGTCTCTTCTATGTAGGTCATTAGCATTTGCTGTTTTAATAAATCTGCAGATGGTTCCTTCTGCACCATGATGCGCGCGCACCTCCTCCTGGTGTGGGCCTGGCAGGATGGGACCCCCCCTCCCTCCTTACCCCTCCTCCTCTTCACTCCTCCCCCCATGCACCCCCTCCCCCCCTCCCTCCTCATAATGATGCACCACTAAAACATCTCTCCTCCATCACTGGAACAACAAATAGGAGCAAAGTTATTAAAAAAAAATCCTACAAAATAAAAGCTGGGAAAAAAAATAGAAAATAAAATTGATTCAGTTTTGTTTCCAGTGAAATAAAAAAAAATGGGACATTGAGTTGAAATGAAGTGAATATTTTTATTAGAATGAGTCAATCTTTAAGAAAAACATTTAAAAAATGACCTAAATTTGACTTTTTTTTAGAGTAAACTGTAATATTAAGCTGTGATGAAGTGAAAATTTGTCTCATTCATCTTAAAATGTGTAAATATTTAGTTAAATGTTAAGAAAAATGATGTAAAAGTTGGTTTTAGAAGCAGGTTTTAGTCTTTTTAGCAGAAACTAAGACACTCTGACAATTAAATTTAGAAAATGAACTGGATTCTAGTTCATTTTAATGAAAAAAAAGAGAGAAATAAGAGACGAAGGGTCTTAAAGGGTTAAATATTTGGGTTTTTTTTTTTACTCAGATTGTGCAAATTTTAAAGGGAATATTTAATAAATGATCTAAAGTAAGCTTTTTGTTTCTTTTTTAGAGTAAAATGTAATAAAAAGCTGCAATAAATTCAATATTTACCCTTTTTTAAATCTTTGAATGTGTAAATCTGGACAGAAAATGATCTAAATTTTCTGTCCATGGAAAACGAGAAACTCTGACGATCAAATTCAGAAAGTGAAAGAGGTTTTTAATCCTTCTTTAGAGAAAAATAAGTGATAGAAATGAGTTAAATATTTAATTTATGTGTTTAAATCTTAAAAAGCTTGATTTTTTTTCCTGGTTTTCTTTAAGAGAAAGATCAGAACGCCATTGTCTCCTTCTCTAGAGGTCAGCAGGACATTTACAGCAGGTTTGTCCACAATGTCCCTGAGCACTGCAGAGGTCGAGCACAACCAAAAACCCTGCTGAGCACCATCACACACCACAGGATCCAGTCTGACCAATAAAAACAATCCTAATCGATACTCCTGATTGGTTTAAACAGCTTCAGAGGATAAAAAAAAACCAGGGGACTGTTTTAACTCTGGGATGTTTTGATGAGGATGTGAAGGAATGTGGGTTTTTTCTCCTCGTGTTCACAGCGGACCTTGATTTAAATGTCCATACAATTAAGGCACGCGGTGAATGCCAAGAGAGAGACCGAAAAATCTACCGGAAAAAAGAAAATAAACTGAACCAGTGTCGGACTCCTGGATGGGCAGGAAAATCTTAGTTTAGTCTCTGAACCGTCCATCCCCAACAGGGTCGCCAGAGTCTAGACCCTACTGATTCAAGGCGAGAGGCAGGGTACACCCTGAACAAGTTGCCAGTCTGTCATGGGGCCTCACACACACGCATACAACCATCCACACACACACACACGCACACATTCATTCCTCTGGGCAATTTCATAGCAGCCATTCAACCTATCATATATGTTTCTGGAGGAAACCAGAGAAAACCCACATATATACAGGTAGAACATGCAAACTACACACAGAAAAGACAGTGTTTCAAGCCTTGTCGTCACCCAGGGATTCGAACCCCAACCTTCTTGCTGTGAGGCCACCGTGCCGCCCATTTCTGAGAGATAATAATCTTCATTAAACATGACAGAAAAAAACACAAGTATTTCAACTATTTCCCTGAAAATAAATGATTATTCATTTTAATTAAGAAAACAGTTTATTTGTTTTCTTTTGAACTAAAATAACGAACAGAATCAGTTAAAATGAACCTTTTAAGAGAAAATTGCAATCAAATTTAGTGAAATTTAGAAACCAAATAAAAACCAGAAAGTTTTTTACGGTTCGAACTGGAACTCAGTGTTTGTTTACAGATTATAAAGTTTTATAATCATCAAAACCTTCATTTAAAATCTTAGAAACAGGGTTTTTTTTCTGCAAGGAGAGAAAATGTTGCTTCATCCTCTTTACTTTCCATCATCTCTATTTCCATTCGGTTGCATTTCTCTTACATCAGCCTCCAAATCACAAAAATCCACTTGAATTTAAAGTGGAAGAGAGACCCAGCAGAGCTGGACTGGTTTATGTCACCATTAAAAACTCTGATTGATTCTGCTTTTTTAACTCATGGATCAACAGAGTGAATAAAAAGAGATAAAAAGTTACTTTTATTGACCGACGACACCATCTTTTACTTGGTTTTTAACCTCATTTTCTATTGATTTTTTACACACTCATTTTCTAAAAAAATACATTGTTTTGACGAAAAAAAACCTTTAAGAATGAATGAAGTTCTAAAGATGTTTTTGGAGACTTTAGACTTAGATTTTTTACTGATGTATTTCTTCGTATTGAATTTGTATGAATTTATGACAATTTTCTATCAAATAAGAGAAAAAATGCTGTTAAATAAACTTAAAATGTTTAAAATTCAAAAGATTCTTTCATAAAAAATACCTCATTTTATCTTCAAACTTGACATTTTCAAGATAAATTTAAGAAAATATTACAAAACTTAATATTTATCTCATTCTTGTTTCATTTTAAATGTATTTTAGTGAAATAAATGTTATGTTATGAAAAATGTATTTTTTATAATGTGATTATTTGTAATGTTTTATTTTAAAAATAAAAATGTTACACAATTTGTTTTCTTGTCTTTTGTTATTTTTCAGACGTGGATTCTTTTTGTTTAAGACTGATTTAAATTTAAAATGTTTCATGTAAACGTTCGTCTACAGGAGTTAGACTTAATTAGGGGATTAAAATATTGGTGGTTGAAAAGTCTTCAAAGTGTTTTCTGGACAGTGTGTTTGATGATCAAGACGTTTGGACTTCCATCCGCAAAGCCTTTTCAATCTGATAAAAGGAACCTGAGAACTGGTTCTAGATAACCTAACCTGAGTTTATCCAGCCTCTGAGGAGGAGGAGTTAACAACAACAAACCTCTTTACCAGATCTCAGGTTCATTCTATCAGATTGAAAAGTAGTAGAAAAAGTTTCAAAAAAGTCTTCTGGACAGTTTAATTCTTCAACGAGACGTTTCGACTTCCATCCGGAAATCATTTTCAATCTGAATGTAATGGACTGGAACCTGGATCCATTTATACTAACCTGAGTAACAGGTAAAAAAAGTGTAAGAAGGGCTCGACCAATGAGAATGTTCCTTAAGATGGCCGTGAATGGCTCCTATAGTAGCCACAGACCAGTAAACAAACCTATTATAAAAATGCTAAAAGCCTAGTGAAAAGAGAAACCTGCTAACGAGAGGCGTGAAACTGAGTCACGAGGTGTCATCTTTAGTCCATGGCTTCAAAAGGCTGCTATAGATACCGGGCAAAACGTATCTAACACCTCCATTCCGATTCAGTGAGGGATTCTCTTTCATCACAAAAATGGCTTCTTTCACCCCTCTTTCAAACCAACCTTTCTCTCTACTTAGAATCTTCACCTCACTGTCCTCAAAAGTGTGTTTGGTGGATTTAAGATGCAGATGTACGGCAGACTGTGGACCACTAGAGGCTTCTCTTCTGTGTTGGTAAAGTCTTTTGTGGAGTGGTTGCTTTGTTTCCCCAATGTAGTTTTCTTTGCAGCTCCCTTCACTGCACCGGATCGAATAAACTACATTGCTCTGTTTTTCCGTAGGCATCTTGTCTTTAGGATGTACTAGTTTTTGACGTAATGTGTTGACCGGTTTAAAGAAAACCGGGATGTCATGTTGTCTGAAGATTCTCTGTAACTTCTCGGACAGTCCTGACACGTAGGGAATAGAGACTCCATTTTTTCTCTTCTCAGGTGATTGACTATTTACAGAAGCTGGAAAAGGACGACATGATTGATAAAGCTTTGTACTTCAGAATGTATCCTGGTGATGCCATTCCATGTATCTACGGCTTACCCAAAGTCCACAAACAGGATGTTCCTCTTAGACCCATTGTGTGCAGCACTGACTCTATAACCTACAACGTAGCCAAATACCTGAAAACCATCTTGGCCCCCTTAGTGGGTAACACAGAACACCACGTGGAGAACACACAAGATTTTGTAGAGAAAGTGAAACATGTACATATAGACAAAGATGACATCATTGTTTCTTATGACGTTGTATCACTCTTCACCTGCATCCCTACAAAAGAAGCTGTAACAGCAGTCAGACAAAGACTACAAGGAGACACCACACTGCAAGAAAGGACCAAACTGACTCCGGAACACATCTGCAACCTGTTGGACATTTGTCTCAACTCCACTTACTTTCAGTTTCGTGGTGGTTTCTACAGACAAATCCACGGCTGTGCGATGGGCTCTCCAGTGTCCCCCATAGTAGCTAATCTTTACATGGAGGAGGTTGAGAAGCAAGCCCTGAGCACATTCCCAGGAAATCCACCCAGTCACTGGTTCCGCTATGTTGATGACACTTTTGTGAAGATCAACAAGCAAGATCTGGAAGCCTTCACTTCACACATCAACATTGTGGATCCGAACATCAAGTTTACACGTGAAGACTCCAAGGACAACCGGTTGGCCTTTTTAGACTGCGCTGTGATCATAGGGGAGGACGGGAATTTGCAACTGGAGGTATACAGGAAACCCACGCACACAGACCAATACCTACAGTTTGACTCTAATCATCCTTTGCAACACAAACTGGGTGTCATCAGAACTTTACAACACAGGGCGGAGGAGGTACCCACGAGCACAGAGGCTAAGGAGAAGGAGACACAGCATGTCCGAAAAGCCCTCTCTGTCTGTGGCTACCCCAAATGGGCCCTGAATAGGGTGAGAGCGTCCAAGAAACATGAGAAGAGGGAAACAGAAACTGAGAAGAGAAAAAATGGAGTCTCTATTCCCTACGTGTCAGGACTGTCCGAGAAGTTACAGAGAATCTTCAGACAACATGACATCCCGGTTTTCTTTAAACCGGTCAACACATTACGTCAAAAACTAGTACATCCTAAAGACAAGATGCCTACGGAAAAACAGAGCAATGTAGTTTATTCGATCCGGTGCAGTGAAGGGAGCTGCAAAGAAAACTACATTGGGGAAACAAAGCAACCACTCCACAAAAGACTTTACCAACACAGAAGAGAAGCCTCTAGTGGTCCACAGTCTGCCGTACATCTGCATCTTAAATCCACCAAACACACTTTTGAGGACAGTGAGGTGAAGATTCTAAGTAGAGAGAAAGGTTGGTTTGAAAGAGGGGTGAAAGAAGCCATTTTTGTGATGAAAGAGAATCCCTCACTGAATCGGAATGGAGGTGTTAGATACGTTTTGCCCGGTATCTATAGCAGCCTTTTGAAGCCATGGACTAAAGATGACACCTCGTGACTCAGTTTCACGCCTCTCGTTAGCAGGTTTCTCTTTTCACTAGGCTTTTAGCATTTTTATAATAGGTTTGTTTACTGGTCTGTGGCTACTATAGGAGCCATTCACGGCCATCTTAAGGAACATTCTCATTGGTCGAGCCCTTCTTACACTTTTTTTACCTGTTACTCAGGTTAGTATAAATGGATCCAGGTTCCAGTCCATTACATTCAGATTGAAAATGATTTCCGGATGGAAGTCGAAACGTCTCGTTGAAGAATTAAACTGTCCAGAAGACTTTTTTGAAACTTTTTCTACTATGGATCACTCCTGGATGAATGAGGGACTACACGGATTTGTTACAGATTGAAAAGTATTTCCAGATGGAAGTCAAAACGTCTCCATCAGAAAACACTGATGACTTTTCTATGACGAATCACTCCTGGACAATTGACGGATTCCGTTCCGTTCTGTCGTCTGCTGCTTATCCTTGGCCGGGTCCCGGGGGCAACAGCCTCAGACGGGAAGCCCAGGCTTCTCTCACCCCGGCTGCATCCTCCAACTCACCCGGAAGGATCCTGAGGTGTTCCCTGTCCAGCTGTGAGACAGTCTCTCCAGCTGGTCCGGAGTCTGCCTCTCGGTCTTCTCCCGTTGGGTTATGGCCAGAACGCCTCACCAATGAGGCCCTTCAGAAGCATCCTGACCAGATGCCTGAACCACCCTATCTGGCTTCTCTCTACCTGGAGAGAAACGTAACGGTTCTACTCCGAGCTTTTCTCCCAAGTGCCCGACCACTCAACAAGGTGTGGCTCAAAATCCCCTAATGAAGAATAACACTGTGGTAAAGTTTACCTTGTCCGGACACGGGTAACCGGGGGCCTCCCCTGGAGCCAGACCCAAGAATCAGGCATGAAAGTGAGCGCCTGGTGGCCGGGTTTTTACCCATGAGGCTCAGCCCGAACATGGGCCGCCCTGCCAGTGGACTCACCATCTGAAGGAAGGGCCATAGAGGTCAGGTGAATGATGCCGACTATGGGGACCCTAACGGTCAGACCCTCAGCTGCAAAAACTAGTTCTGGGGACGAATCATGGATTACACGGTCTGAATATTGATGGAAAAAAATCAATAAAATTGAATTTAAAACTATTTTTATTAAACAAAATACTTTTTTTTTACATCAAACACATTAAAGAAAGAAAAAGTTTATATTTAAGAATTCACACACACAAAAAAAACTTTGGCTTGAATTCAGCAAAAAAAAAGGTGCAAAAATCTGATTAAATCTCATTAAAAATTACATTTTATTTCTTTTTCAAACAAAAATATGTTTAAACTTTTAGAATTAATTTTCTGACTGATTCAAGATGATAAACTGATTTTTTTTTTCAACAAAAAAATGACCAGATTTTTTTGCCGGGATTTAAAATCCTTTAACAAACACTTTTAACCTGAACATTTACAAACTTTTCAGTGAACAAAATGAAAGGAAATGTAACCATTTTAAAGTAAAAAAAGAAGAAAAATCTGTCAAATGAGGTCAAACAATAAAAAGGAATGTTAAATAAAAGTTATTGGAAAGAAAAACCCATGGACGGTAAACCTCCGCACCACTGGTTGATGAACTTCAGGACATCCTGACACTCGGAGCTGTGGCTGGTCTGCAGGTCAGACAGAAAACATCTGGTTAAAAAGCTGGGACATGATTATAAGAGGACATCTGATTGGTCGTCACCTTGGCGGCCATCAGGAACTTGTTCCAGTCCTCTTTGTTTGCTGCTTTACCCGCGTTGGGAAAATCCACTTTGTTCCTCAAGACGGGGTAACCTGAAACCAGAACCAGCACCATGTAAGGTTAGTGAGATCCAACAGACGGCCTGGGGACCAGAATAGGTCAGATACAGCCTAGTAATAGGCCCTGACCGATTCATCGACAGAATGATTGCAGAAAACCAGGAGATCTTTAACCCTCACAAGACGTTGGTAATCGTTAGTGTTGCAACGGATCAAAACAGGGTTTGGATTTTTTCGAGGATTCGGCCGAATAAACGCTTTGTGATTTCAGAATGTTTCAAATCGAAACACATCGACTCTGTGCGACTGAGTCTCCTACAAATTAAGTGCTCCACAGTATGATCTGATAGTTTGCTGCGAGTGAACCACAAATTTTGGGCTGAATACCACACAGAGTTTGCCCGCCGTTCCTTTGCTTTGCATAAGCAGACGCCACGCGGTCCGCTGCAAAAGGAATGTCCAGATCTGCAGATCATTAGCTTCCTGAACCAAATATATCAATCTAAACGGATCACAGATCAGTGTTGATCTGTAACATCTGTGATCATCACACCGAAGCGACCAAAGAAGCTTTGAACTTTTCGATGCCCACCAGAATGTAACTCTGCTACTTGTCCAGCAGAGTGCGTTGTTTCCCCCTGTGAGGCCACAGGTTCATTTGTGTGTGTGTGTGTGTGTGCGCCTGAGTTACCTGTGAGAATACAAGGCAGTGAACGAAGGCCGGTACCCGCAGCAACCAGAGAAGCTTCATACGTGTTTCTTTCATCCAGAGGCAGAACCTGCTCCACACGCTGATCCATGGAAACCATTAAAACCCAGTCACGGATCTGTTCCCTCTGAGACTCCTGTGAGAGAGAGAGATAGAGACAGACACAGAGCTGGTTTAGAAAAATCAGTTACCATCAAGCCAAAAAACATGTGCGCCCCTGTTTTTATGTGTCTGTATAATTCAGTGTGTGTGTGTGTGTGTGGCCTTACGGTAACACACAGCTTGGTGGGAACTGGGACTTCAAAAGGAATGTCCGTATCGATGAAGTCTGAGTGGTCCAGGGCGGTCAGCGTTCCCTCATCGATCGCCTTCACACACATTCATAGTGGTTAAAAAAAAAAAATCGCCAAAGAATCCACTTTAGAGTTTTTTTGGGGGGGAAATTTAACAAGATATTTACGTCACAGAAATCCAGGAAATGGTTGAGAAAGATGAAGGCCATGTTCTCCAGACCGGTTCCCTGTGACAACAGATACAATCAGTCAGTCACCTTCTTAACCGTCTGTGGGGGGTGCCGGAGCCCATCCCGGCTGATTCGAGGCAAGGAGCAGGGAAGATCTTTGTTATCCCGTCCATCGGATCAAATTGATCAATCCTGTTCTTTGCTGTGGATCCACAACCACGTTCTAACATAAGCAGGCACTCTGCTCACACTTGCTCCCTCCCTTCGACTAGGAGCAACATTTTTGTCTACATGCACTAAAATAAGAATATTTATTATTATGTTTTGAGGAAGCGTGACTAATGTTTTTTAAAACTTTTTCCTGCGAACATTACATTTCTGAGTTAGCTCAGGCTGCCATGTTTAGCCCACAAAAACCCCGGACGCTCTTTTTGGGGAAGACTTGAGGTCTCACCTTGCAGGCCAAGCCAGCCTCGTAGAACGCCTTATCTGCGGGGATGAGCTCAGTGTGGCGCAACAGTGACACTGAGAGCTTGGTCGCGATGCCGCCCTGAAAGCAGAGGGGAGTTTTATAAACATGTGAGCGTGGACGGAAGCGGCAGGGATCAGGCGACTCACCAGCTGCTCAATTCCTTTTGCAGCGGACCGCGTGGCATAGTAATGCGCGATCAGCAGCATTTGTTCGAAATCCTGGTGAGCTAGAGAGTTGGCCTCAGACGACTTGGACACGTTTTCACACTGTAAAGCAGAGAAGCCGTTTAGAAATGTCGGAGTTTCGGTGTTTCTTTGTTCCGCTCGGTGTTTACGTACCAGCCGCAGCAGGAAGGTCCGTAGGTCCGCCCACATGCGGTAAGACTCAGGCCCATCGGTGTTGGAAAGGTTAACCAAGTCCAGGAAGACACGCTTGTAGATGTTAAAGTTCTAGTGAAGGGTATTAAAGAAAAAAGATGTGTCTGTCTGGTGGGTTTTGATTCTGTACGTTTTTTTTTTTTTTTTTGGAGTCTATGACCACCGCTTATTTCTGAAAAGTGAACATCAACACGTCACTTTCACAGTTGTATAAGGTCTAAGTATGTCCGATGCTCGCTCGCCACGTCTAGCTGTGAGCGGTTGCATACATACATCGGGCACATAGGAAGTGTGTGTATCTACAACGTCCAATCACACTACGTGCTTCCAAAATCCGTGCTAAGGCGGAATCCCCAAATTTTCTTCACATTTTTACGAGCAGACAGCACGCGCTTGTAAGTACAGCAGGTTGTGACTGAGACTTAACTGATGACCATGCCAGTAGTGGGGAGTCTCAATAATGTCCTGATTCATCAGTCTGACCTCGCAGCATGCCAACAGTGTCAATAGTGCAGACTGAGCTGTTTCTTTCACTTTGTGTCGAACCTCGCGACATTGGGGTTCACTCACTTCTAATTTTTTACTGTAACCAAATTGGGTAGGACATTAATCGCTCCAATAGTAAGTTAATACCTGGGTTTCCTGACCTAGTTGTTGAAGTAACGTGAAATTGAGAGAAGATAGTAGGTGGGGCCAGGCTGGCTAGATTGTATGAAGTGCCTTTATGTGTGTACCTGTGGGTTAGGCGGCACCCCGTGCTGTATATAAACCCGCAGCGCTTGCAGGGCATCGCCCTCTTTGATCAGATGCGTAGCAAACAGAGCGATGTATTTGTGGAGGATCTTGAAGTTCTGGTGAAAAACAAAAACAGTTAAAGCAGCCCGTTTCCACAGAGAAAGGTTCCACACTTTCCCAAAGAAGAGTTAACAAGGGTCTCTAAAATGTTTCTGTTTTGACCCTGAACGATTCTGTTGAATCTTAATCTGAGCCTTCAAAAGCAGAATGAAAGATCTCCACCTCATTTCTCGGTCACTAAGGCTAGCTACCTCAGTACCAATCAATGTGTGTGTGTGTGTTACCTGCTTTGAAGCTGTTTCAAGACATTTGTCCCACTGGCCTTTCTCAGCGTACAGGTCCAGAGCAGCCATGACGTCCACGCCCACCAGCTGGAACACCAGATTTGACGTGTTTGTTAGGTTGGTAAAGGGGGCGGAGTCACAATAAAAAATAATGAAAACTAGAGAGAAATGAAATAAAACACTGTGTGTGTGTGTGTGTGTGTGTGTGTGTGTGTGTGTGTGTGTGTGTGTGTGTGTGCGTACAGAGTCCACTCTGCCCTGGTTCTTCAGGTGTTCTTTGTACTTCTGATCCACATAGTCTTCGTACCTGCAAAAAGAATTTTTTTTTAGAATTTCAGCATCCTTATTTGGATATTTTCTGTTAAACATGACAACCGTGTGTGTGGGTGTATGTGTGTGTGTGCGTACTGTGGTTCCAGCTCCTTAGCAACTCGCTTCGCCTTGTTCCACTCTTCTCCTTCGATGAAAACATCGATGGCTTCCTTGATGAGGTCCACGTTCAGGTAGAGCTCTGCAGCCTGGAAAAAACAGAGACGGCAGGGAGGGGTGATCCTGTTGTCATGGTTACACATCCCAGTCAGTGTGCATGTTTGCACCTACAGCATTAAATTTCCTCAGCTTGGTGAGCCGCGGTGCGACCACCTGAATCACTTCCACAGCTCGGTCAACAGTCAGGAACTTTATGGCCAACTCCGCCGTCTGAAACACACAGAGTTAGATACACACACATGCATCTTCTCATTATCAAAAATCCTGTTAAACATGCCAGTCAGAAAGTCTACTGCTGCCTCTCCTAAAGACTTCTATACCTCAGGAATATCATCAGGACCACTTCAATGCCCTCTGAACTAATCTTTTAAACTTCCTGGTCTGATTTTAAATGATCTGTGATTTATAACTACAGTTTGATTTGATTCTTTTTACCTCCAAAACATTTCTAACAAACAGAGAGAAGATTGCTCGTATTTATAGTGTGTTCCAGATCATTATAAAAAATGGTCTTTAACCTCTTAACACCCACCTATTTTCGGGCTGTGCACAATAGTTGGACATACCCAAATGCCATTGCTTATTACAGCAGCATCTTTCAAGTCACATGCTTGTACTATACATCAAAATAAAGCTTAGACCTTCTAGTTTCTGTAGATATGTACATGGAGAGTGTCAGAATTTCAGAGCCTATCCTACAGTAGTTCAAACATAAAAAAAAATTGTAGAATTTTAGCCTCGCCTAATTTTTTTCATTTTCCAATGTCCCTAGCCAAGACATACTTCTTAGTAGGCATAATTCCTTCCATTTGTATGACAAAAATCTTGTTGACAACAACTGTGTAAAGTTTCAGATCTCTAGGTACAAGTGTTTTTGACCTATTGACCTTTTACTATAAAAAGTGTCCATTCGGCACAAGCTGTCCAAATCTGTGCCAAAATGTGCCAAAATGTGCCAAAGTGAATTTTTGCCATTCTATCACTTTTTTAGTCATAAAAAATGCATATTAGTGTTTCTGTGACTTTGAATGCCTCCCACAGATATTTTTTTTTTCATAATTTTTTAAATATATATTTTAATATTTTTTACTGTAATTATAAATTTTTCCATAAAAATTATGCACAAGAAATGAAATATACAACTGGATAAATGATATGTTGTGTATGACAACAACTGTGTAAAGTTTCAGATCTCTAGGTACAAAAGTTTTTGATTTATTGACCTTTTAGTATAAAAATGTCTAATCTGAACAAGCAACAAATTGAATTTTTGCCATTTTATCACCTTTTTAGTCATAAAAAATGCATATTAGTGTTTCTGTGACTTTAAAAACATCCCACAGATCTTTTTTTTTCCTTTTTTTTTTTTTTATTATTTTTTTTTTATTTACATAATTTTTGCTGTAATTATAATTTTTTTTCATAAAAATCATGCACAATAAAAATTTTTCGGATAAAAAATATGTTCCAAAACCCCAGAAATATAGTTTGCTAAAAAAAAAAGTTGAAAATAAACTAAAAAATCTTTCTATCTGTGATCACCTCACTCACTCAGTGTCTGCTCCTCATTCGCGTCATGACGCACAAAATGGCGCCGTTTGTTTTGATAAAATTTCCCGTTACGCAGTTGAATAACACGCGATTCTATTGGTCCGGTTTTGAACCAATCCCCTCGTTTTGAAGGTGGAAGTATCAGCTTTCTTTATAGGCTAATCATATATTTGTAAGTGACGTCGTTAGCCCGCTAGAAGCTAACATGCTAGCAGTGCTGTTAGCTGAAGGAGAAGCGCTTGCTTCTTTCAAAGCCTTGTAAAAACCAAACTCTTTATCGGAATATTTTGCGAACGGTCTCAGTTTGTAGATAACTTCGTAAAGAAAAGAAACATACCCAGGATGAACTTAAAAACACAGCTAGGCAGTTATTATGGAGATTGGAACGCGACCGCTACTATTTCTCGCAGAAAACAAAATCACGTTTTCTGGAGTTTTTCTCCAAACTGGTTTACTTTTGAGAAAATACAATTTTATATAGTTATTCTGTGGATTGTTACGGACAAAATGAGACCAATCAGATGAAGATTGAACCTGTCTGAGCCCATTACGACTGGATCATAGGTGAGAAATGCGCTCCAAACAGTTTGATTTTATTTGCGAATAGTTTGCTATTTCTTCTTGAAACTAGTGAAAACATAAGAATGGATGCTATGATCGTTTTCTTGAAAGTCTAAGCTTTAAAACGAGGTATAACTTAGTGGAGTTGAACAAAGAATAAGTGTCTTTATGAGTGAAGAAAAAACAAAAACCCACAAACGTACCGTGGGCGGGTCAGTGGATGTTAAGAGGTTAAGTCTTTAATCTGACTTTAATCTGACGAGGTCTCCATGACGATGCGTTTTACCTTCATCCAGCACTTTTCCATCAGGACGATGTTGGAGTCGTCCTTCACCTTCAGGTAACACTCCACAGCGCGGGAGTATTCACCCGATTGCTCCCACTCCCGTGCCTGTTCCAAAAGGCCCTCCACACCCCTACACACACACGCACACACACCCCAAACACAAAGACCATGTCAGGAAACAAACTCACTGACATTAAGTCCAGTCAAAGACAAAAAACCTTTAAAACATTGAACTAAATTACAATTTTTGTCAACTCCATCAGACTTTTCCTCCCTGAGTTGGAGGCTTTAAGGACAGAATGTCCCAGGTTGGTTTTGTTTACTTAAGGAGTGCCTGAAAACATCTATCAACATTTTTTTAAGAAGTTAAACATTGTTATTGATGACATTTTAGGGGTAAATAGCATGGTATACGTACAATAATCAGCTTGAAAGAGAGTCAAACATGCACCGCCCCGCCTGTCGTTTTAATGGGGTTGACAAACACCTCAGTTTTTTTAAAGCAGATTTTTGGGGTGAACAGAAGTGACAAAATGCCCATATCTGCTAAAAACGGGGTTTCTTGTATTAAAGTGCAACAAAACTGTAGAACAGGTGTGTGACTTTTTCAACATTTGATTTATTATTAAAGTTTTATTTCATTGCCAATCATTTCACTCTTGACTTTAGTCTCGACATTTTATGGCTCGAATAATCATTCACGCGGTTTCCCTCTTTTCAATAAAAAGAAATGATCTTCCTCCGCAGGGTGGCTAGGCTCTCACTCAGAGATTGAGCTGGGAGGAGCTCGGAGTAGAGCCGTTGCCCCTCTGGGACGAGAGCAACCAGATGGGATGGTTCGAGCATCTGGTTAGGATGCCTCCTGAGCGCCTCGCTGGTGAGGTGTTTCAGGCAGATCCCGGTCCCGCTGGAGAAACTATGTCTCACAGCTAGACAGGGAACACCTCAGGATCCTCCTGGATGAGCTGGAGGATGTAGCCGGGGTGAGAGAAATCTGGGTTTCCCGTCTGAGGCTGCTGCCCCTGTGACCCGGCCCCGGATAAGCGGAAGACGACGGAACAGAAATAAATAAAGAGATTTACTATCACTTTAAAATGAAATAAAGACATCTCACTGGTTTCCTTTTTTGGAGGTTTCGTTCTCGTACTCCTCTTGTAGGATTGCCAGCTTGCTGGGGAGATACTCCTTACAGATCCGCATGGCATCGCTCCACATCTCTGCATCCTAAAAGAAGATTCACTGATCTTTAAGCACATCAAGATAACAAAACATACAAAAGATGCTTTTTTTTTGTACTTTGTAAAATTTAACAGCCAGTTCCGGCCTTTGGGCTCGCAGGAGAAAAGCTTCAGACTTTTGGAAATCTTTCTGTTCAAAACAGAACTTGGCCTGTTCCACCAGGACCTCTGAAATGCTCTCTGGATCGTGGCTCTCGGCCACCCGCTGTGCACTGGCCCAGTCCTTATTGTGCAGGTACCTGCAGTAGACAGTTTAGAAAACAGAAAAAGTATACTCATTACTCTTTGATAATTAGAAGATAAAAAATAGATTTGAGTTTTAAGAAACAAGCTATTTTCAGTGACTCACATTGAAACGGCTTCTTTAGGTTTTCCTGCTTTGACGAACTCCACCTCGGCGTCTGGAAACTTTCCCTAGAAGGAAAAAACGTGTCATCGTGTCTGTTTGAATTCACATAGAAAGAACCGGGAATTTTTAATGTTTACCTAAAAAAATAATAATAAAGCTTTCTCCATGTTTTCTCATTAAAGTAGTTTAGGAGGATTTTATATGAAAGGTTTCATGCATGTCTGAGTCATTTGTGTGCTTTTTAGTCCCGATTCAAATGGAAACAGGAGGTTTTGTTAGTGCACGTGTTTTGTTCACGCTTAGTTCCAACAGACACTACCACCAAAAATAACAACGCAAGTTATTGCATTGAACTAGGACGCTGCATCGATCTGTTGTGGTAAAGAAAAAGCTGAGCCGAAAAACAAAGCCCCGATTTACCATTCGATTTATGTTTCCTCACGTCTTTCCTCACCATGGTAACCGGCACGTATGTTCCTACCTTCACCATGGTAACCACGATCTACATTCCTACCCTCACCATGGTAACCAGGATCTACATTCCTACCCTCACCATGGTAACCAGGAACTACGTTCCTACCCTCACCATGGTAACCAGGATCTACGTTCCTACCCTCACCATAGTAACCAGTGTGGGTGGTGACCGAAAGAACAAGCTCGCGGATACAAGCAACCGAAATGAGCTTCCTCTGCAGGGTGGCTGGGCTCTCACTCAGAGATCAGGTGAGGAGTCCTGCCATCCAGGAAGAGCTCAGTGTTGAGCTGCTCCTCCTCCAGGTTGAGAGAAATCAGATGGGGTGGTTCAGGCATCTGGTCAGGATGCCCCCCGAGCGCCTCACTGGAGCGGTGTTTAGGGCACGTCCCACCGGGAGGAAACCAAGAGGCAGACCCCTGACAGGGTGGAGAAACTATATCTCATAGCTAGCTGGGGAATGACTCGGGATTCTTCCTGGTGAGCTGAAGGACGAGCTCTCCATCTGATGCTGTTGCCCCTGCGACCCGGCCCGGATAAGCGGATAACGACGGAACGGAACTTAAGTTATTGCAGTGTTTTTGTTCTGGAGTTAAATGTTCAGTTTTCAGTTTTGGGAATCGTTGCTAACACAGACCATGCTGCTTGGTCGACTTCCACGATGAGCTACCGAACCACAAACAGACCCGGATGGAAGCTTTTGGGTTTTACGCCACTGGCTGTTTCACATTGTAAGCTAATGCGTGCGAGCCCTGACCTGAGCATAGGCACTAGGTGGTGCCAGCTTGGCAAATTTTTATCTATATAGATAAGAACTACCACTAAAAGTAGAATACCCCCATTTCATTTTTTCTTTACTGGGGACCATCAAGGTTTTCCTTCGGTTTCTATTCTGAGGAGCTCTGATCAGTTAAATATTTATACCGGGTTATGTTCCTGTGCTGGTGGGATTACCTCATCCTCCAGGTACAAAGCGTGCTTCAGGTGGATCTCAGGAATTTTCTCCTTACACGCCAGTCGGGCCAAGTCGAAGGCAAAATCAAAGGCACTGAAAACAAACATCGAGATGGTCAAGTTCCTCTCACAGGTGGATCCATTCACTCACAGGTGGACATCACAGGTGAGGGTGGGAAAGTAGATGGACAAAATTGACTCTCGAGTTATCGAGTGCACACTCAGTGTTTTCTGGAGGATGCTTACAAAGTATTGGCTGCGGACTCGATGCCGAACTCCAGCATGTTGAACTTGCTCAGCAGTTTCACAGCAGCTTCTCCTCCCAAGCTTCTTGCCCACATGTAGGCTACCTGCTTCTGTGCGTTCGGACCACCGTGACTTTTTGCCACCTAACGTAGAAAAAAAAAAATGTTATCACTCACACACTGTCATGTCATTTTTTCTCTAACCTCTGATCATTTATCTCTAAAATGTATACCTTTGTGGTTTAAATACTAATACTGTAACTGTCACCGTGTAATTTGTAGTGGTTACTCAGAAATGTGTAGTTATGAGGTGATGTGTGTACCCGGTGTGCGTCCTCCCACATGTCATTAACTCTGTACATGTGCACGGCCGCCTTCCACTCCTCTGCCTCCATGAAGTGGTACTCTGCCTCTGAAAACCTCGACTCGAGCTCCAACTCCTGCAAACAGCGTAAAAAAAACCTGAGGCCTCATTTATATAAAGCTTGCTTACACTTAGATGCTTAAATCTGAGCGTAAATGTGTCGGAGTGTGTGAATTAATGTGTAACTCTAAACAAAGTCACAGGCTGCGGTAAACAAATGGTAAGATGTGGGGAAAAAGACAAGACCTGTGGACAGAAGCTGAAGTGAACTGAGGACAGGGAAATGAAGCATTTAAAGCTGTGAAGGAACAATTTGAAAGAACAAATAAAGAAGAACGTTTGAACATCATGGAATTTTTTTAAAGATATTTGCACGTTGTCAGTCATCATGTTTAAACGCACTTAGAAACAGTGTGTTGTTGTTCATCTGTTTCTACGCAGCATTTCATATCCTACAGGCAGAGATGCCAAGGTTTTGGCTTCACAAAGCGAGAGGTTTTTTTTTTGGAGTGGGTGTGGGATAGCAGGAGGGCCAAAAGGAGCAGGAGCCTGACGTCACATCCATCAATGGACAACACCCGCCATGACAGTTGGCATAAAACAAACCGATCAAAACATAAGAAAGCAGCTGGAAAATTGGCTGAGAGTTGGCTTGGTCACCATCTCCAGCTACGGCGTCTTTCACGAAGAGCACTGCTTTAATTACAGGCAGCTCATTAGAAGAAACGTATTAGAAGATGCATGTGCATCAAGTGAAGTTCCAGAGGCGTGATTGGGGCAGCATGGAGATCCAGTTGTCTTATGCTTTAGATTGGCCACAGGTGTGATCTGGAAAGCTTATGTTACTGATTTTAAGCTGAGTAAAAATACAAAAACAAGTCTATAAATGAGGCCCCAGAAGAATGGAGATGGAACATGGAGTTGGTTCCTAGAGTTTGCCCGCAGCAGCGCTCTGTACCTTTGCTAGGTGGAGATGTGTCTCGGTCAGCAGGTCGGGGTGATGACGGGCCACCAAACGGATCACGTCGTCAAACATTCGGTTCTTCTTGTACATGGTGATGGCCAGATCAGGCTGCTTCACGGTAGCAAACAGCCTGCAAGAGGAGGATTGGATTAGATAACTTTCCCCTTATATATGAAAACAAAAAAAAACTCTTTGGGAAAGATGGCTCAGTGGGTAGCACGAGCGCCCATATCCGGAAAGATGTGGGATTGATTTTCCGTCAGGGGCTCATGCCGAGGTGTCCAAGAGCAAGAGACCAAACCCTTCCACCATCAGGTATAAACGTGTGTGTGAATGAGTGAATATGAACTTTACTTTAAAGCGCTTTGAGTACGGATACATGTAAACCTCAAAAATATAGCTAAGACCATGGCAACATGGACAGAGCATGGAAACTGATTCATTTTGCTGATACAGTGTAAGCGGTTCACTCACAGCCCACTATCAGACCGTACTGTGTGTGCGCTTAAATCATGAGGCTCAAAAACTGTAGACGTTTTAGTCGCACAGTGTGAATGAGGGTTTGATTTGAAATGTTCTGAATCCCCACGGGGCATATCGAGCTTCAGAAATCCTGCGATCACGATGGTCTTTACCTCTCTGCCTCCCTGAACTTGCCGTCTTTCTCCAGTTCTTGAGCTCTGTTTACATACAGAGCGGTGACTTCCTGCTCCGTCATGCACTCCACAGCCAGCTGCATAAAAACATCACTCTCATGGTATTATTTAGGTTAATGTTTTGGATAAAATATATATATCATCAGTGAAAATATTGTTGGTCTGAACAGAAGTTTTTTGTTTTTTTCTTTTACCTTGTGAGCCTCCTCCCAGCATCCCGCTCCTGTGTACATGTCGATGGCATCCTTCATGTGCCCTCCTTTAACAAACAGCTGTTCGGCCACCTGCGCGCACAGACACACAAAAAAATCATCAGGCTTTGAACTAAAACTGCAGCTTTCACATAGACATTTTAAGCACTGAATTTGTGTTCATGCTTCTCTAAAGGACCCCCTATAGAAATGAAAAGTACCTTTATGACAAAATTTGATATTAATTCTTCTTGTTTGGGCATTTCCCTTCAGGGGGCGCCACAGCAAGTCAGTTTCTTCCATCTAACCATATCTGCTGCATCTTCTTCGGTCACACCAACTATCTTCATGTCTTCCTTCACTGTATCCATGAACCTCCTCTTTGGTCTTCCTCAAGTCCTCTTTCCTGGTGGTTCCAAACCCAGCATCCTTCTTCTGATGTACTCTCTCTCTCTCCTCTGAACATGTCCAAACCATCTCAGTCTGACCTCTCTGACTTTAAAACCTCTAACGTGCTGTTCCTCTGATCCTGTCCATCCTGGTCACTCCCAGAGAGATCCTCAGCATCTTCATCTCTGCTACCTCCATCTCTGTTTCCTGTCTTTTTCTCAGCGCTACTGTCTCTAAACCAATCAGCATGGCCGCTCTCACCACGGTTTAGTACACTTTACCTTTCATTTTATCTGAAACTCTTCTATCACACATCACACTTGATACTTTTCTCCACCGGTTCCAGCCTGGCTGCACATGCTTCTTCACTTCTTTTCCACACGGAATCATTTGTTATTAATTATAAGTGTTTATTTGGAGGAGAAAATGTGAAACTTTTTGTGTCTTTGTTTTACTGAATCTGTGTAAGGAACTGTTTTCTATTCTAGTTAGAAAAGAAAAGTCAGCGTCATTATTTCAGCGCTGGTTTCCGTCATTGTTTAAACTCTGTATTGACTTTGCTGCAGTGTTTGTTATCTTAATTAGTTTCTGTGAAGAACAATCTACCTGCATCACTGGAACACTGGGATTCCGTCACCAGCTTTGCTTTTCCTCACAGAAAGTTTTAATATTTATAAAAACTCTGAAAAACTCATTAAACTAAGAACGTTAGAGCAGAAGTGTGTTTTAGCAACAGCAGATTCTCATTTACTGATTTCTGGCTTTGATCCAGGTTTTTATCATCAATCAAGATAAAACACAATGTTAACTTTATTTAAAATGTTATAAACTAATCTAGATTTAACTAATTTCACTCAGGATTTTACAAACTTTAACTTGGACTTTATTGTTTTCTAGATTTGACCCATTTTAAGTCTTTATATAAAACTATGAATAACTGAAGAACTGTAACTGAAAAAACTGAGAAAAAGACAGGAAATAGAGATGTTTGTAGCAGAGATGAAGATGCTGAGGATCTCTCTGGGAGTGACCAGGATGGACAGGATCAGAGGAACAGCACATGTTAGAGGTTTTAAAGTCAGAGAGACCAGACTGAGATGGTTTGGACATGTGCAGAGGAGAGAGAGAGAGTACATCAGAAGAAGGATGCTGGGTTTGGAACCACCAGGAAAGAGGACTAGAGGAAGACCAAAGAGGAGGTTCATGGATAAAGTGAAGGAAGACATGAAGATAGTTGGTGTGACTGAAGAAGATGCAGCAGATATGGTTAGATGGAAGAAACTGACTTGATGTGGCGCCCCCTGAAGGGAAATGCTGAAAGAAGAAGATATAAAACTATGAATGATTCCAGTGTGTTTGGCATACCGCGTAGTCCTGTATGGAGGCGTAGTACTGCGCAATCTTCACGTAGTATTTGGCTGCAGACGAGTCGTCCTGCATCTCTAGGATGTGAACAGCTTTCTTCCACTGCCGCGCTGCGATGGCCGCTTCGATGGCTTTCAGAGAACAGCTTCAAAGAAGACGTGTTAAATATCTCATTACGGTCTGATGTCTGATGAAGAATAAAGTCTAAATGAATCATTAAACTGCTTAAAAACTTTGCTTGATGTGATATTTTATTCTGTCACTGCTCTAATTCCAGTAGAAGCTTGGTGGTGCAGTAATCAGATTACTGACTTTTATTTAGTTTTTATTCTTGAGGGCCAAAACTAACAACTATATATTTTTTTAACAATATTTGAAAATGTTCCCTTTCATTCCTGCATGCCGGTTCTAGCAGACCGTCTAAAAGCTGATGGTCTCTATCTGCTGCTCCATCTTTCCTCCTCTCCATCTGTCCCCATGTTTCCCTCCTAACAGCCCGTACCCTGCTTCAATGAAGTGGTTGATGGCAGCGTCCATGTGTTTCTGCTGGACCAGGTAGTCCCCCCAGGCCTCCTCCAGTTTCACCACCTCGGCAGGGAACGTGACGCGAGCCAGCTCGACCGCTACGGGAAGCAGCAAGGAGAAAAATGTTAAAGGAAAAAAAAAAAAAAATCTAAATTTGACACAAATGAGAAGTTCGTGTAAGGTCACCTTTCCTGAAAGCGCCTCCTTTGCAGTAGCACTCCAAAGCTCTCTGGTTGTTCTTGGTCTTCTCAAACAGATCTCCAGCCTGGTTGGAGGAAAACACAACTTTTCACACGATGGGGAAGAAAATTCAGGCTGAATCCGACACAAATGGTGGCTTTCAATGAAAAATACATTTTTAGAGGTTTTTAGACATTATTCTCTCATTAAAATGCCCCAAATGCATTAAACGATCCACTGGCCTGACCACCAGAGAGCCCTCTACCCATCTGTCGTTTTCACAAAAAAAAAAAAATGTATTTGCCGTCACGAGACGGAGGGTAAGGAGAAGTTTGATCTCTTTTCTGGATCGTACCACTGACTCACCCGTTCATAGAAGTCACCCTTGATGAGGCTGGCGGCGATGCGAGTGACCGTCTCACTGCTGCTGATGATCTCCTGGCGGCTGAGCGCCAGCCGTGCCGCTTTGGCCGGCAGTCCGGCTTTCAGGTAGAGGTTTATGGCGCCCTGGAGGTCTCCTTCGCTCTCTCTGACCTCGCCCGCCTTCTCATCCTGGCCCGTCGTCGTCAGCCACTGGAAATAGTTTCCACGCAGGTTGTCCAGCTCTGGGTGGCTCTGGGAGATAATCAGCGTGGTTTGTTAGATTAATAAATAAAGTAAGTGGAGGTTGTTGGAGAAACCTCGCTCAATCTTCAAATATTAAACAAACCAGGACTCAACGAAAGATCAGTACAGAGCTTATTTTCCAGTTTTTCTGCCAATTGGTTCAAACTTTTTACATTTAGGTTGAAAATAGTTTTTAAATCTAATGAAAAGCATTTAAAATATTAATCTGAAGGCAGATTATATTTCTATGAATGATTAGACAGAAATGCTAATAAACCAGAGCGAGGAACTCCGTGTCGTATGGCTCTACTCTTAGATGGATGAACAGACCGACATACAGATGGATGCTTCCAGTTCTCTGTTACCTTGGCCTCCGCCACAGCGATACAGTCGTCCCACATGTGGAGCTCCTGGTACATCTCTATGGCCTCGTCAACGGCATTCTAACAAACGCAGAAAAGAAACTTTACGTGTGTGTGTTTTCACTCACTTCTAGAACACATGCTCAGTCCGCGGCTTCAGGAGTAAACTTAACCCATTACCAGTAGGGATGGGATACCGTAACTGGAATTGTTTGGCATTGAATTTTCGGTTCAGTCTTAGTTTGTTTCAGTCTTCATGGTACCGACGCAGTGGCACGGCAACAGCGAAATCGTTCAAAGTGTATCTGTATTTTTCTAAAGTAGCACGCTGTCTCAAATGGAATAAAAACGTTGCTTGCAAAGGATGTGAACATAAAAAACTTATCCAAACATGTTGCTAAAATGATTCATATTATAGCGGAAATTTGCCCGGTATGTGATCATCTAAGTGATGACACGCAGCCTGGCTATTGCTTCAAGAGGAATGTGTGCTTGGTGTTGTTTGTCAGATACTCACTGTATAAGTATACTAAGATGTATCTTTGACAAATAACATATTGTGTCTTCCCAAAGGACACTTAGACATGAGCTCAGTGGGATTTGAACCGGTTTCTCCTGGTCCAACGGCGGACACTCTACCACTGAGCTATCGCCTCCCCAAATTAGCATTGGATAAATAATTTACTACATAATTTCAAAAACAATTTGAATAATGATTCTCCTCTAAATGATCATGTTTATAATTTGTAAGAAAAATATTCTATTCACGCCTGTAAAAGGGTAGAAAAAAGAAAGATCTCCCCTGCCGGTAAACAGGAGGAGTGTTTACCTGTTCCATGTAAAGCATCTCGGCTAGTTTGAAGTTCTTGTCCAACATGGCCACCCGGGCTTGTATTTGGTAATAAGACGTCCCCTCGTCTCCCTGAAAAAAAAGACAAACACAAACAAAACTCAATGTGTGACTTTATTGAAAGAATTTTCAAAATAATGTGGCGTTAAGAGGCCTGGGGTTCACTTGCTATGAGAGGTAGAAACATATGGCAACTTGGAGATAATCATTTAAGTTCATCTATAGTTGGTACTGAGTAACTATGATCGGGTCGATCAAATTGAGCAAGTTTCTTTATTGTCCCTCAAAAAAGGGGGAAATTAATTCCGCAGCGTCATCACACAATAAACACATACATCCAGTTGGCCAATGGGAAAGCGCCAGCTGCTGTTCAGGTGTTTAAATGCAGTTGGGATAAACAAAGCCCCCAGCCAATTATTTTAAGAGGTGGAACTCTATAACGCTTTCCAGAGTCCCTTTTTGACTTTCTTTACATGCTTTACTGATCTTGCGTTGAACACCAGTGGTTTGCGTGTCCAAAAACTCACCATTTCACGGGAAACTTTGTCAGCAATCTGGTTTGTTTGGTTGAGGAAGCGTCCTGTTGAAACATCGCCAAGAGCTGCAGAGCACCTGCAAAAAAAAAAAAAAAATAGATGGAGAGACAGAACATGGGTAAAAAAGAAAACCTTAATTTTTGCTCCAACTATCGCTCACACGTGCTGCAACGTGAGCTCTGCAAAACACACGAATCCGCTTTCGCTTATTTTCTTACCAACTCTGTCAGGACGGTTGCATCAGGTCTATGAGGGAGTTGTGAAAGAACTCCTCTTCCTCGCTCCCCTCCATCATTAACATCCCTTTCCTCCTTCGTTAATTTTACCCACTCCATACAAAAAGCTAGTTTTTTCCCTCAGATTACATGATTTATGCAAATCAAGCGGCGGCCTAATGAACAGCAGATGCATTATTAATAAAAAGAATTTCAATCTGAAAGACTCGTCACAACAGAGAGAAATAAAGATAGAGGGAAAGAGAAGAACTGACTGTTTTTGATGATGGATGAAGTGAGAGGACGAGGTCAGGCGGGGACGCAGCCCCATACTATAATATTTAAACATCAAGATTAAAAATGTTCTAACGTAAGCAGGAAACAGTTTAGTGGCCGTACTCTGCTTACACTTAGTCCCTTACCTAACCGGAGAGAACCATTACTATGTAAATGTACCAAAATAAGAATGATTTACATTATATTTGCAGCTTCAAACAAGTTTTTTCCTGTGCCGTCTGTGTGGCCAGAGGGAGAGACTCAGCAGGGAGCAACAGAGGAGAGTTGAACCCACCACTATGTGACATCACACAGTGCGGGCCACTCTGCCCTTTTCATCTTGTTCATTGTTCTGAGTTATTTGGACAAATAAGTAAATTTTATCAACATTTTGAGAGATTTAATGTTAAAATAGTTAAAGTTAGATTTATATGTGCTTTGTTTCAGGAAAGATTATTTAGAAAGTTATTATTGGCACATTTGATAATACTCATGAGTAAGAAGTACAGAGTGTAAAATGAAAATTGGCAACGGTGCAGGACGATGGTATCGGTAAATATGGCATTTTTTTTTTTTAGGCTGCGGTTCCACTATTTCTTTCACTCTTTCTTAAACCATTTAATACGGCACCGATCTAAAAAATATATATAAATGATCTCCCAAAAACACATACTATTGTTTTAGATACGAACATCATACAGAAGGGTTTGTGTGAGTTTGTTTGGCTGACCTTTCAGCAATGTGGAGTTGTCGGGCCTCCAAGGCCAGCCTGCTCAGAGTCTTCCACATCGCCTCCGTCTCAGGAGACATCTCCAAAGTTTCCAGAAATGCTGTAGCTCTAGAAACAGACACCCAGAAAAGAAGCGAACCAGCTTAAAACATTGACTCTGGAACACCAGGAACATATCATCTTCATTCACTCTGCCATGTCTGATTAAAACATCAATGCAGCAATTATATTCATGCAAATCTACAGTGGGCATCAAAAGGTTTGGGCAAAATTTCAAATTGTGTGCATGAAGAAGCCAAAGAAGGGCGTGAGGTGGTGGAAGATGAAACACATTTAAACGATTAGAAAAACAAAAGAGTTTGGACCAGGCTTACACGTAGCCAAAAAAAACTAAATAAATTTTATTCTTTAGCAACGACTAAATTTAAAGCTGTTTATATTACAGTGAGCTGCAGGTTGAGAGCTGGGACAACCTAATCTGGGAGGATAGGATAAGCATGGTGCTAGCTAGCAGCTCTGGTTATGAGGTTTAGTTTCAGCAACATTTGGCTTCCAACGTTTTAATTTTTTCAAAGCAGTTTGTAATTTTTTGGGATTTCAATGTTATTATTAGACTGTTGGTTTGTTTAACATTTTTGTTGCTGGCGATGCGTTTGTTAAATCCTCTTCTTTCATTCTTTCCCTTCAGGGGGCGCCACAGCAAATCAGTTTCTTCCATCTAACCCTATCTGCTGCATCCTCTTCGGTCACACCAACTATCTTCATGTCGTCCTTCACTGTATCCATGAACCTCCTCTTTGGTCTTCCTCTAGTCCTCTTTCCTGGTGGTTCCAAACCCAGCATCCTTCTTCCGATGTACTCTCTCTCTCTCCTCTGTACATGTCCAAACCATCTCAGTCTGGCCTCTCTGACTTTAAAACCTCTAACATGTGCTGTTCCTCTGATCCTGTCAATCCTGGTCACTCCCAGAGAGATCCTCAGCATCTTCATCTCTGTACCTCCATCTCTGCTTCCTGTCTTTTTCTCAGTGCCACTGTTTCTAGACCAATCAGCATGGCTGCTCTCACCACGGTTTTGTACACTTTTCTAAATAAAATGTAATTTCATCATTATTATCATATTCAGTTAAAATATTAGTGCAGACCTTTAATTTTTTTAAAGTTTTGCTTGATTTTTATAACAAGTTTTCAAAAACAATATTTAAATAATTTGTTGCTTATTTAATCATTTTTTATTTTCCTGATTGTATGTTATAATAGTTGGTTCAATAATCACACAAACACTATAAAACACAGGCAAATGCTTCTGTATTTTGTTCCAATAGACTGCACTGACTGTTAACAAATGTGCCAATCAGTGATCTCCGTGAACTGCACCTCTCTTTCAGATACATCCATGAGCGGGGTGGAATGTGAACATCCGTGGGACTCACCTGTCATAGTCCCCGTCATCTATAGCTGTACCGAACTCGATGAGACCTTCATCCAAGGTGTACATTACTGTGTTGACACCCTCCGTCACGACAACATCTGTTTTACCTTCCGAACGTTCCAGGTCCACAATATCTCCCTGGAAAAGACAGTAAACCATCATCTCCGAGCAGTACTCACATGCTTGATGTGAATTAAACAGCACGATAGCAAACTTTACTATTTCTGAACTTATTCAACTGTATAAACTAAAAAAAAAAAAGAATTCAGCATTATTTCCTGCCCGAAGATGAAATTCTGCCTGATGTTTATAACTAACGAGAACAGCAGTGAGCAGATTATAAAACCCTGGGCATGCTGTGGGTAGTTTGAAACACACAAGATTTAGAGAGAAAAACTGAAGCAAAATCAAATCTTATTTTGAACACTTTCGAACATTTAAAGCCACGTTGACTGGTTTAATAAAAGGTAATAAATCAGAAGTAACAAGTTTTATTAAAGTTGTTCTCAGTTACTTTGGTGTGTTTCTCACATTTACCGTAGTTTTTGAACCCTTTAATGGGTGCATTTTTTAAAAATCTTTTTTACTTTGAATGGGCGCACACGCTTTCCAGCTAACAGGAAGCCGGATGTGAGCAACTAAAAGTAGTTCACTTCTTAACTAATGTTGTATAATCTTGGTTTTCTAATGTTAGTTGTCATGGATGCTTTTGGCCATTTTGCCAACAACCTGTGTGGCTGCTTTTGGTCGTAACATCCTGTTAAGTGTTAAAACTGGTGGAAAATCAAGACAGTTGCTAAAAATTGATAGTTCTGTCTTAATCATTCCTACACATACAGATGTTGCTCTATGAATCATTCCTACACTTATGGACGTTCCTCTTTAAACTATTCCTAAACATGTGGGTGTTTGATTGCTATTGGTCGTAGAAAGATATGAAACCTCGGAGGTGATCCTTAAGTTAATCTATGATGGTGTGAGTCTACATGAGCGCTTTGATTAAAACCCCTTCTGTGATTTGGAAGAAATCATAAGAATTTGTGACCCCAAACTTTGTGACCATAAGTTTTTTTCACATGACCGTGAAAACTGAATCGGTTCATCGATAGTTGGTACTGCATAACTATATCATTAAAATCCATATCATTGAAACCCTTTGGCAATTTGGTGGATATAATTTTTACTAAAGTGTTATGGACTGATGAGAGACATGCTGTTGATGTATCCTTTTCCTTCTGCACTGTGAGTAAAGCCTCACCTTGATTGGAAACATGGTGATGCTCTCCGGGCTGTCTATGCTGTACCAGATGCAGAGGTTCCCGCGGTTCTGCGCAACCACCACGTCGCTGCTGGGGACCCACTGCACGTATGAGCAGAAACTCAGCAGTGTGGTCTTCACCCTGGTCTCGATGTCGTACAGATGGAGCTGAGCGGGAGGGAAGGAACACGTATGGAGTTTTAAGTAAAAATAACAGAAAACCCTTCTGAGCATCTTCTCTCTTTCGGCAGACGATACACAGTTCAACCAGATAAAAATTACCCTTTGTTCCAAATCTACATAACCAAAAGAGACTTTATTATTGGTCTTTTAAATATTGATTTGTTTGATTTTTAGTCTAGGTTTTTAAGTCTTCTATGTGAAGCCATATTTGCATTTTCAAGCCCTGTTGAAGTGGTGTCGGACAAATAAAAATACTTTATTCTATTCTGAGCCATTTTTCTATTACGTCGTCTTCCGCTCATCCGGAGCCTGGCCGCGGGGGCAACAACCTCAGACGGGAAGCCCAGGCTTCTCTCACCCAGGCTGCATCCTCCAGCTCACCCGGGAAGATCCCGAGTCGTTCCCCGGACAGCTGTGGACATAGTCTCTCCACCGAGTCCGGGATCTGCCTCTCGGTCTCACATCAAGCTCCTCCCGGATGGCAGAGCTCCTCACCTGATCTCCGAGTGAGAGCCCAGCCACCCTGCGGAGGAAGATCATTTCTATTCTGAGCCAAATATCTATGAGTTAATGAGACCGTTTCAGCTTCTTTTTGTCACATACCAGGGAAACCAAACAAAAAATGTTCTCTGATTTTTTTAGGACCAAAATTCATTGAACAATAACTTACATAATTTTACTCTTATACTATGTTTACTACAGTAACCTACAGTATGTTCTACTGGAGGTTCTTAGATGATATAAAATCATCATAAAGATTCTTACTGTCTACTGGTAAAGTCTCTAAATGAGTCTGTAAGAGACTGTTCCTATTTTTTTCACAATTTCTACTGGATTCCCGACTCAACCAGGGATTTAATCTTTGGTTTCAAGAAATTTTCTTATTAACTTCCTCTGGCCTTATTTATCAAGTGTGCATCTACACAAATCAAGTGTAGATGAAAATGGTTGATTGCGTAGGCTGTTGTAACTTTAAGGTGAAGTCACCATGGCGACGCAATAGCAACACCTTTTCTAATGTTTATGAGTATTTTTGATGCCACTGGTTCATTTAAATACCATTGCACATGCATCATATTATTACATGATTCATATATGGAGTTCTAGAGATGTGGTTGGGGCAGGATGGAGATCAAGTTGGCTGAGATTTGTCACAGATGTGAGTTATGTTTGTTTTGATAAATCTCCAGTCATACGAGGCACCATTCTGGAGAGACGGACATAAATATTTTAGTGGTTTAGATTGAAAAAAAAATCTGCTCCTCGTTTGTTTCTGAAGTAGAATTGTTTTAAAAATGAAAACAGGATTTACATATAGCAAACAGAGAGGTATTGGAATTCTAGAAATCTACTTGCATTCACTTTTGGTGGACAAATGTAGAAAATTTGGAGCCCTACGAATGGACTCCTCATTAGCTCAGTCCTGCTTTCCTCCCCGAGGCTGAAACATCAAACTGTTTTAGCTCCTCAGGGCAAAAACTGACACCTGCTGTCCCGTATCTGCTCTCTCTCAAATCTAACAATCGGATAAATTACAGATTTATCAATGTTTTTATTTTTAGTTATTCTAATCTAATTAAAAAGAAGCTTTGACTAAATGTTTAATCAGAAGCTCTGTGTGATAAAAATCTGCATCTAGTTCTGCACAAAGCAACCAGGTGTGTTCTAGATGATGGATGTGCCTCCTGCACTCTGCCTGTCAGTCCTGTGTCTGACTCATTGTTTTCACTCTTTCAGACCCTCGAGGGGCTGAGGTTTCACTCTCACCCGCAGCTTCTTGTCCCTGAACAGCAGTTTGCGTCCTGTCTCATTGAGCTCCAGCCAGTCAATCTTGGACGCGTGGCTGATGGTTCCCAGATTGTAGCCGCCGGCCAGGTCCACTGAGGAGGCAGAAAGAGTTTCAGTAAAAACAACTGGACAGGTGGAGAGAAACGGGCACGGGGGAATAAAAATGTCTCCAGGTGTTTTTGTATTTATTAGGACCCGGAATTTAATCACAAAATTGAAAAAATTGGATTGTGATTAACCACAAATCTTAAAAAAATATTTGCAATTAAATCCTGCCAGTGATTAATTGTGATGCCAAACCTTGTGCTATCTTGTTTGGTGGTGGCATTGTGCCCATGAGAAATGAGGCTTCTCCACTTTGGCAGTTCATTTCTGCTCATTGCCATAGACATGTGACGAGTTGCTGCCACTGTTCGTACCATTTTAATAGTTTTGTGTTCATCAAATTAATCAATGTAGATCGACTTATACCTACCCTCACTTATGGTCGCCAGCTGTGGGTGCTGACCGAAAGAATGAGATCGCGAATACAAGCGGATGAAATGAGCTTCCTCCGCAGGGTGGCTGGGCTCTCACTCAGAGATCGGGTGAGGAGCTCTGCCATCCGGGAGGAGCTCGTTGTCGAGCCGCTTCTCCTCCAGGTTGAGAGGAACCAGATGGTGTGGTTTGGGAATCTGGTAAGGATGCCCCCGAGTGCCTCGCTGGTGAGGTGTTTCGGGCACGTCGCACCAGGAGGAGACCAAGTGGCAAACCCCGGACCCGCTGGAGAGACTATGTCTCACAGCTGGCCAGGGAAGGACTCAGGATCCTCCCGGGTGAGCTAGAGGATGCAGCCAGGGAGAAAGGAACCTGGGCTTCCCGTCTGAGGCTGTTGCCCCCTTGACCTGGCCCCGGATGAGCGGAAGACGACGGAACGTAAATTAATCAATGTGCCATTTGAAATGAACACAATTAAATCAATGAATTACCAAAGAGTTACCGTGTTAATTTTCCCTGCACAAGAATTTCCCTTTTACCATCTGCAGTTTTTTTTCTCACCTATAGCAATGGTCTTTAGGTCGATGAGATACGCCAGCTTCTTGTTTTCTTCCGCTCCTCTCTGCCGTCTCTCGTTCAGACGCACACTGGGCACACAAACACACCGATACAGAAATATAATCTATATAAATATAACATCACCTTCTTCCTGGTGTAAGAGGAAACTGGTTGCTGACATGTGAGGCATTTAGCTGCTGGAACACCTGCACTGGTTAGAATTTTTAGCCACCCAAATCAGCCCATTGTGATGTGTCTGAATCTAATACTGTGACAGTTCTAAGGACATACAGTAAACATGGACGTCATGCTGATTAGCAGACCTCCTCATGGAGTTAACTGGCAGACAGAGCTGGAAGTTTTTAGCAATGATCTATTTAAATAAATACAGATAGTTATAGTTTCACACTTTTCTCTCAAAGTTAAACCTTCTCAGTAACAGCTTCAGTTGCAGAAGGATGGCGTGCACACCTGAGTGTGTGAGGGAAAAACCCAAACGGATGTTATTAAACTACAGTGTATTCTTCTTTCTAGAAATATTATTAAGACACAGATTCAGCAACAATTTATCCTGTTTTATGTCATTTTCTGTGGTGTGACGCCCTCTAGTGTGTGTTTTTTTTTGTCATGGTACTGCATTGGACTGTGGTGGTTGTGAGTGGAGGACTACATCCACTTACTGCGTGCCCTAACAGATCAGGTCTGATCTCCAATCTTCAACAGTTCTTTAATAACCCGTGTAATCACTGACCCATTTAAACCTTGCTACAAACTTCTATTGTTTTTGCCTCTTAGGAGCCGCTCAGTCCGGGTGTTCTGTCGAGTTGTGTTAGAGATCAGTGGTCTACTTTGTTACCTGATCAGATGGGGGTTCATGAACTCGGTCCTGACGGATCCCAGGATACCACTGTTGTACTCCACCACACTCAGTTCGCCCGCATTGAAGATCATACACACCTGAAAGCAGAATAACCCACAATGAACCCCACAGAAAGAAAACAGGCGTTAAAAAGAGACTTTTTATAAACACTGAAAAGTTTGCTCACCAATTCATTCTCAAAAAAAAACTTCTCATTTCCTCCAGAACCGGGCCATGGAACCTGAAGAAGGAAAAAAAAAAAAAAGCTCAATTGATTTACCGCCAAACACCGCCCGATAGTTCCAAACCTTAGACATCTTAGCAGCATGATTAATGGTTTTTTGTTATCACATTTACCAACAAGTACTGAGGGACATTTCTTTGCATTTGCCACCCATTGGGAAACAATGGAATGGCAGGAAAGAAAAAAAATGTTGAATTATTTCTTTATGTTTGCTGGATTAAAACACTTGACAGGCTGCATGTGGCAGTCTGCCCAGCCCTGCACAAAATTTTGCTTTGACATGAAGGAAGAAAGCAGAAACAGACCTTTTTTTTAAAAAAAAAAATCTCCTTCATTATTCTGAGTGTGTTAAATGAACAAATAACTAAGTTTTGTTATGTTCCATGATTTGAATGAACTGAATTGTGGTTCACCTCCTGCAGACTGATGAAAACCAGACTTTCTCACCTCACTAAGTTTGTTAGTCAGCAGGTCTCCAAGGAGCAGTGTGTCTGAGGTGTGAGCCACAAGGTAGCGATCCTTCCCCATGATCTTCACCTCTTCAATCTCGTACCCGTAGTGGGACTTAAGCACCACCCGCGTTCCTGAAGAGAGGTTCCTCACTATCACCTGGAAAAGCGAAAAACAAGACAAAAGAGGGAAAAAAATGAGAGTTCAAAAATACCAGATGTACAAACACGGTAATTTCACCTTGTTCAGAGTTGAAGGGAGAAAACCTGTTCATAAAGTAACAAGTTACATTTTCTTCCCGCGTAAACCCTTATTTAGCTTTATTTTAAGGCAGGCGGAGGCATATTGTTCAACTCCTTGGAATAGTCTATTCACAGTGTTTGTACCTGGTTGAGGCTGACGTAGGTCATCTCAAACTTATTCTTAAAGATGCTTCTCCTCAGGCAGCAGTCAAACAGCTCCACTCCTCCACACAGAGTCCCCTATAGACAAATAGCAACAGCACTTTGCTGATCTCAGATTGTAAAGAACTAAAAGGCAAATTGAGCAGCCACGACCAGTGAGATGGAGTATTTACAGCACACAGGCGGGATCCGTCCTTTTTCCAGGCCAAGCAGGTGATGGTGTAAAGGTTGGTGATCTCTTTAGGTTTGGATTCATCCCAAGCAGCTTTCCTAGGAGCCCAGTTGAACACGCGCAGCCTGGAAACGTATAAAAACACCATCATGTCTCCAAGTGGGATGGTGAGCAGGACCGTTAGTGGTTCCGAGGATTTCTAAAGTACGGTTGGAGGTAGACCCTTTAGACACCAAGCTCCAGTTTTATGGGATTAGCTCCAAGCTCAAGTGAGAGGCAGACTCAGTTTCTAATTAAAACATTCCGCTATGGAAAAGCTTTTTACGAGGCCAGCTAGAACCAATGGAGTGTGTTCCATTGTTGGCAATGGTGGCCTGGTTTGATAATCTCACCCTAAAGGACAGAAACTCTTGGTAGCAGGTAGTGAAATGGGCGAGGGGACTGGTGGGTTTGCCACAAATTGCTTTGACGAATTGGTTTTTACATAGCTGCATTGGAAGGCACAGCAAACAGCAACAAACTCCAGACACCCACTGCTGAACTCCTGATATTTTCTCATACGAATAAATCCACTTTTTGGCGCCAACAGAACATGAGTAATAATAATAATACATTTTATTTCTGAGGCACCTTTCTAAGCACTCAAGGTAATATTCTCTCTGCCCTAATGCACTCTGTTTGCTGTTTTAACATAAAAACATACCCTCAAAATATATAGTAAGACACGACACGACCCATCTTGGGCTGAAACCTGAAAAGTGTTGCTAAAGTCCAGTCTTCTCTGAGAGTGTGCAACGCTGCAACTCCCCTTAGAAAAAACTTTCTAAAGATGTTTGGGGTTTTTTTTGTCACTTTGCTAGTTGGTTGTTTAAATTTCGAGGGATGGACTTATGACATTGCAGCATTGATGGGTCAAAAGTGAGTCATTGACGGATGAAATGAAGAAAATATGGCGAATTTTCAAAATAACAAAAAAAACAAAACACATTCTTAAGGCTCAGATAATAAACCAAATAGAAATAATGGAATCTAATTATTCTTTTTGAACGAGCTACCAGGCCTGCTTCAGGACAGGGATCACTGAGCTTAAGAACAAGGCCTGGGAAGTCTGGGCTTCCTTGCTAAGGCTATTTTGCCTGTGAGCCAAACTTGAACAAGCAGAACAAGGCGGTACAGTGAAGTCTGCCAGTCTATCATGGAAAAAGATCTCTTCTTCAACTGAGCCTCCATTAAGTTTTTTTCCAATGGGTTTTTGTAAGTTTTCCTGCCTAAGAAGGAGCCTCTAAGGACAGGATGTACTGGATCTGGTAGTTCAGTTAGTAATTATGCTGATTGAGTGTTTCTGTCTGATCCCAGTTGAGATACAAGGATAAAGAAATAAAACTGAACTGACCGGTCGAAGCTGCCGAACACCACAGACTGGCCGGTGGGACTGCTGACCGCCACCGTGAACTCCTTCTCCGTTTTGTCTCGACTGTAGTCAAAGGTCTGCAGAATCTGACCTTCTCTGCTGTAGGCCACCACCTTCTTATCACAGCCGCCCACCATGACGCTGTTAGCCCCCCAAGCCAGAGCGTAGGGGGGACAGGGATGTGTCAGCAGCTTACCCTGAAACACCAACCACACGTCAATCGCTCCGATTAGGTCTATACGGTGATGTGATGCGGCAAGTCAAACCTAGATTTGTTTTGCCTTGTTTTAAATGTAACCGCGCAACAATGCGATTGCTGTATGGCCACTCATTGATTTTGACATGCCAGCGGCTTGGATGTGTCTACGGTGCATTGATTTTTTTATACAAGAGAAATAAACAAAACTCAACGTGCTCCAACTTACAGATGTGTCGAACAATCAGAAGTGACAACCATTCCGTGAAACAATCAGAATCGTAGCAAATAAATGCAATAAAAGCCAAATTCAGACTGTGCCGCTCAGAGACAGTCAAACACAAGTAAATCTGTGCAGCGGGAGTTGATTTGTAGACTTGCCGTACGTCGAACACAACCACGCAATTTGATACAACAAATGCGGTGATTTTGTGGAGATGGTGGCTCAGTGGTTAGAGCATTCGCCCGCGAACTGGAAGTCCGCCGGAAGTTCGCGGGTTTGCATTCCACTGAGTGCACGGCTAGGGTCTAGGTCGTTAACAAATTTGTAAAGCAATTGTAATCATCTGCGCAGCAAATAAATGCTATAAAAACTAAATTCGGAATCTGCGCTGCTCAGAATGAGGTCAGTCAGATGTAAACATGATGTAGTTCCAGCAACGTACATATTGCAGCTCCGGCAACGTACTTAGCGAATCTGTACGTCCATGATATGTGTCTGATACGTTTCCTAGTGATCAATTTGTTTTGACATTTGTGGTGTGAACGCGTCATCAAACATAAGGACAAACTAACTCAAAGGGAATATGAAACAAAATGGCCGACCTGTGACTCCCCGGAGCCTTCATTGTCCAGGAAGTAGCGCACAATGGTGCCATCGGCATGGCCGGACAGGATGCCTTTACCGGAAACACTGGGGGCAAAAAAAAAGAGCTCTTACTGGCTGCAAGAAAAGAGACAACACCCAGGCCAGTGCTGTGCTGAGTAACTATGGGTATTTACTTGGTTGTCAGGGAAACCACAAAGGACTCGGTGGCGTATATGGTGGATGATTTATTTGTCTGGGTGTTGGCGAGACGAACCTGCAAAAGAAGTTCACATTTTATCAATGGCTCTTCCTGATAATAAATGAGCTTGACTTATAACAGGATTTATAGGCGGTGTGGAAGATGTTCTAACACGTTTAACATTGTGTTAAACGTGTTGGAAGATGTTCTAACACTCCTTCAAACAAAGCAGAAACTGTTCAGATTCTCCTTTGTTTTTCTGATTTCTTTTGGGTTTGAATTTCCAACCAATAGATAATAATTACATGTCGCCAAAATCATAAAGTTGTTGTGATTGGCTGAGGCTTTTAATGCCATCCACAAATCCGTTTTTTGTAAACTCGACAACGCCTAACAAGAAGTACAAGTTCAACCAGCAGAGAATCTTCTACGCCACTTTTTTTTTTTTAAACCAATATTACATCCTTTTAATTAAACCAGAAAACCTTTATTACGTCTAAACGTACTTACGGCTACATATGAAAAGTCTCTGACTTACCTTTCCATCCACAAGACCAAAAACAATGGAATTCTCTACGGGCCAGAGGAGACGAGTCACGGTGTTCTGCAACACAAGAAAAAACTTGACATCAGCCTGGAACTTCACATTTTATCACATTTTAAATATCAACTCTGTCTGAAGCGGAAATTCATTGTATTAGCTTTACAAACTCATTTAAACCTACGGTCCTTGTAAAGTTAGTGAAATCCATTGTTCTGGATTTTACCAACTCTAGTCTTGTTTTTTTTTTCTCACTTTATTCTGAATTTTATTCACTTTATTCTTCTTCGTTTGGCATTTCCCTTCAGTGGTCACCACAGAAAGTCAATTTCTTCCACCCTATCTGCTGCATCCTTTTTGGCAGAAATATTTTCCAGGCAACAATGTCACTTTCGCCCTTTCAAATCACACAAAGAGTCTTAAGATTTGACAACGGAGACACCAGAACAAGATCTGTCATCAGAGTTCTCTGGGAGTAATGGGTACAGCTCCTTCCACTCAGGTTCAACTCTGGGCCAGAAGTAACAGTGGATGAGCGTCTTGTTACTTTTCAGAGGAAAATGCCCCATGCCAATACATGCCCCAGTAAGCCAAGGAAGAATGGTATAAAAATACGGGCAGTCTGTGATGCAAAAACCAGCGGAGCCTGGAATCCTCAGATTTACACAGGCAAAGCCGGGAGTGGTATCCCTGGAAAAAAAAAAAAAAAAAAATCCAAAATCCGTCGTGGTAAAGAGAGAGCTGAGCCGAAAAGCAAAGCTCTCGATTTACAAGTCGATCTACGTTCCTACCCTCACCATGGTAACCAGCTGTGGGTGGTGACAGAAAGAATGAGATCGCGGGTACAAGCGGCCGAAATGAGCTTCCTCCGCAGGGTGGCTGGGCTCTCACTCAGAGATCGGGTGAGGAGCTCTGCCATCCGGGAGGAGCTCGGTGTCGAGCCACTCCTCCTCCAGGTCGAGAGGAGCCAGATGGGGTGGTTCGGGCATCTGGTCAGGATGCCCCCCGAGCCCCTAGCGGGCGAGGTGTTTCGGGCACATCGCACTGGGAGGAGACCAAGGGGTAGACCCCGGTCCCGCTGGAGAGACTATGTCTCACAGCTGGCCGGGGAACGACTTATGGGAGAGAGAGGCCTGGGCTGCCCGCTTAAGGCTGTTGCCCCCGCGACCCGACCCCGGAACAAGCGGAAGATGACGGAACGTGATATTGTGCCTACACCAAAAAAAAAAAAAAAAAAAAACTGGATTTGATTTTTGATTTCACCAACTTGAATTTTAGTAACTTTTCCTTGAGTTTTACTAAGTGTTAGAATCATTTTGGAGCTTTTAGGAGAGCCAAGACCTTCAGAAAGGAGAAGCTAAACAATGCCTTGCCTTATCAGTCCACATCTTTATCACTGACATGTTTTCACTGAGGAAAGACTTCTGTCTTAGGGTGGAAAGAGAAACAGAGGTGGAGGCCTTTAGCATCACCTGTCAGCCATCTCTACAACAGCCTGACACTTTAAACAGGTGGTTTGCTCGCTGTTCGTCCCTTTGGCTCCTGTCACCGTGGCGATGACAGTGAGCAGGACACAGCTGAGAGATAATGACTGCTCATTAGTTTAACTACAAGTTTCTAACAGTCTGTTTGGAACAAAAACAACTCTTCTACATGGTGAAAAGTACTCTTATAAAAGCAGAAATTAGAACAGTCTGCTTCTGTTTTCTCACCGTCTGGATGAACTTGTTGCAAATGGCCTTTTTGTCGCCCCTGTTGGATGAAATAAGACAGTTATGCATCAGAGAGAAGTAAAAATGAAACTGGGTGGAGATGAAGTGAAGTACCATTCCTCTCCGATCCTGTAGACGAAGATTATGTTGTCTGATTGGGCGATGGCGATTTTAGTAGAGTCAGGAGAGAAGGTCATGTCGTTCACTGTGTAGCTCTGTTTCCCGTACTGTCAAATCACGACATGAGAGATCACATCAACAATATAAACAAAGTTTACAACATTTGTCTTGTGAAAAATTCCAAGATGTCCAATTCTTTCCTTTTTAAATTAAAATAATAATATTAATTTCACAACAAGATATCAGTCAAAATTCCTCCACCTGTCCAAAATCACAAACTGTATTTAAAATGAATATCAGAGGTTTATGTGAGATAGAATGAGTTTTTATGAGTTTGCTATCATGTTATCAGTGCTGTGTTCCGTTCACTTGTCGTCCTCTTATTGATGGTTTTGGTGAGGATAGGAACATGGATCCTGGTTACCATGGTGAGGGTTGGAATGTAGATCCTGGTTACCATGGTGAGGGTAGGAACGTAGATCCTGGTTACCATGGTGAGGGTAGGAACATAGATCCTGGTTACCATGGTGAGGGTAGGAACATAGATCCTGGTTACCATGGTGAGGGTAGGAACGTAGATCCTGGTTACCATGATGAGGGTAAGAAAGTACCGTAATTTCACGGCCATTAGGCGCACCGTACGAAAAGGCGCAGCCTCAGTTTTGTGCGCTGTTGCTGTATTTAACACACACATAAGGCGCACCGTACGAAAAGGCGCAGTCTCAGTCACACACCGCCTTACAACAACACACGCAAGCATGCAAATGTGCGTATTAAAAAATAGTCCAGTGCTTAAATAGTTTAAATAAGAATTATTTTTTTAAAATTCAAGTTCATTGATGCACTTTAAATATTTTCTGTTACACACTAAAAAACAATGTTAATAAAGTTGTTCGTTTTCTTTTTTTTCTTTAAAGTTAATGAGGATACAATGTTATGCAGAAGTGTACTTAGAACCAGGGGTCCCCAACCTTTTCTGCGCCACAGACCGGTTTAGTGTCTGATAATATTTTCACGGACCGGTCTACAGGTGATAAAACCAGCCGGAAAAACTGGCTTTTTTAATCAATATTAATACATTTAAATCCACGTTGTCTTCACGAGAAAATTTATTAGCAGCGTCTTTATAACGTGGAAACATTCTCTCTGCTCGAACGCACTCTGGTTGCCTTGGTAACGATAAACATACCATCTTAATAAAAGACATCACAAAAACAAAGTGAATAAAAATACTAGTTAGGCCCCTCACACCAGGGATGGTCCACCTGGTGGTTGGGGACCACTGCTTATAACAATTTCATAGACAAATGATACTAATTATGGTCATGGCGGAGAGTGGGGGAGAGGGGGGGCGAAATATTTTCTTCTTTCTAGGGGGGGTGCAACAAGATATATTGGAGAAGCACTGCGTCAGTCCAAGCATCTACAATCCATTGACTCCTTTATGCTGAAATTTCTCGCGGCGGCTCAATTCCCATGTTCCTCGGTGTAGCTGAATGCCTTCAGCTTAAACTGAGCGTCATAAGCGTGTCTCTTTGCCATTTTCAGAGTTAAAACAGCAATGTTGTGCATACAGCACATACCTTTTTTATACACAATCCACGCCCACACTTCACTCTTTAACGTTCACATGCCTTTTCTTTCAGGTCCGCCTCGCCTCACGGGCACCGCTTTTTCTTTTAGGTCACACACAAGGCGCACCGCACGAAAGGGCGCACCGCTCATTTTGAAGAAAATTTTAGACTTTTAGGTGTGCCTTATGGCCGTGAAATTACGTTAGATCCTGGTTACCATGGTGAGGGTACTAAGTAGATCATGGTGAGGGTAGGAACGTAAATCCTGGTTACCATGGTGAGGGTAAGAAAGTAGATCCTGGTTACCATGGTGAGGTTAGGAATGTAGATCCTGGTTACCATGGTGAGAGTAAGAAAGTAGATCCTGGTTACCATGGTGAGGGTACTAAGTAGATCATGGTGAGGGTAGGAACGTAAATCCTGGTTACCATGGTGAGGGTAAGACAGTAGATCCTGGTTACCATGGTGAGGTTAGGAATGTAGATCCTGGTTACCATGGTGAGAGTAAGAAAGTAGATCCTGGTTACCATGGTGAGGGTACTAAGTAGATCATGGTGAGGGTAGGAACGTAAATCCTGGTTACCATGGTGAGGGTAAGACAGTAGATCCTGGTTACCATGGTGAGGTTAGGAATGTAGATCCTGGTTACCATGGTGAGAGTAAGAAAGTAGATCCTGGTTACCATGGTGAGGGTAGGAACATAGATCTTGGTTATCATGGTGAGGGTAAGAAAGTAGATCCTGGTTACCATGGTGAGGGTAGGAACATAGATCTTGGTTATCATGGTGAGGGTACTAAAGTAGATCTTGGTTACCATGGTGAGGGTATTTTGAATTACATATAAAATATGACTACTATAATCACAATTGATGAGTGTGATTTGATCTCCTTTTTTTTTTTTTTACCTTTGGCTCCACAGGTTTGGTTGAAAACTTGTCTCTTCTTTCTCCCTGTTCATCATAAAGTAAAACCACTCTGTCCACTGTGCAGACTGCTAACCTGGTGTTGTTTGGAGACCAGGCCATGCAGGTCACTTTAGCAGGACTCTCCTGGTAAATAATAAAAAAACATCATTAAAACTGAACAAACATCACCATTCAACTGTAAATAACACATCTTTCCTAAATTTAAGCTAAAATCCTCGTTAATAGTTCTGTTATTAATATTTTATATTTTTCTGAATGAATACTATGATAAATAAATAGATATTTTTTTAGCGGTTAATAAATAAAGACATTTATGATTATTTTCAACAAAACAACAAACGGTTAAATTAGGTTAGAATTTTTAATTGTTTTTCACCTGAAAAATCTTACCTGAGGGTTTAAAAGTGTCTTAATGTGCTTCAAATGCATTTTGAAACTCTATTAAAAGCTTGAAAGTTAGTTCTTGAAAACGTTTCTCTCGATTTTTAATAATTTTTACTGAAACGAAGCTAAGCGGGTAACGGTTAGCACGACGGCCATCTTTGTAGTAAACACAATACCCATCACCATGGTTACCGTCAAGGGGCGGGGATTCACGCTGCTTTTAAATCTGCGGGAAAAATTAAATTTAACCAAACTCGGTGTTTGGTTTTTTAATTTATTTTGAGGAATTAAAAAAATTTATTGATTGTTTTTTTAATCAGTTAAAAATTTCAACACACTTGTTTAAAAAAATATTAAATAAGTTTTAAAGAAACCGGCTTTAAACCATTTTTATTGAACAAAATTGGAGTCGTGATGCGTTTATAACGCGCGGAATTTTATGTTTCCTAAAGTTGTTTTATTTATATTATTTTTTAATAATAACATTACTGCAGTAAAATATGATCGAATGGTTTGTAAATTAAAATAATCAGTTGAGATCATTATTTGGATGAAAAAAAGTTAATTGGAGATGCCGGGGATTGAACCCGGGGCCTCATACATGCAAAGCATGCGCTCTACCACTGAGCTACATCCCCTTCCCTGATGTGCAGTCGGTAGTTGTTGCCTATAAAGCATACAAACTATATTTCTCTGCAGGGATCAGGTCCTTATTTTAATGATATATTAAAAAGATGTCACAAATTTCTTTAAACAAGTCCACAGAACTAGTTTTAGATTATTTTTTTGTGTTTAAAAGAGTTTTTTGTGCCCCCATCAGACACGCCTCCACACTTAAAAAACTGACGTCAAATAAAGTTGTTGTTTTTAACCGGATCTAAAAGATTTTATTTCAAAATATAATCATAAAATATTCACATGAAGGAAAAATTATAAATGCAAAATTTTTATTTTATCAATGAATCAGCATAAAATATTGTTTTGAATGCCATAAAACAGTAAAAATCCATCAGTAAGATTTCAAACATTTCATCTTCTGCTTATCTAGGGGCTGGGTCACGGGGGCAACAGCCTGAGGCTGGAAGCCCAGGCTTCTCTCACCCGGGCTGCATCCTCCACCTCACCCAGGAGGATCCCGAGTCGTTCCCTGTACAGCCTCTCTCACCCCAGCTGCATCCTCCAGCTCACCCAGGAGGATCCTGAGTCGTTCCCTGTCCAGCCTCTCTCACCCCGGCTGCATCCTCCACCTCACCCAGGAGGATCCTGAGTCGTTCCCTGTCGAGCCTCTCTCACCCGGGCTGCATCCTCCACCTCACCCAGGAGGATCCTGAGTCGTTCCCTGTCCAGCCTCTCTCACCCCAGCTGCATCCTCCACCTCACCCAGGAGGATCCTGAGTCACTCCCTGTCCAGCCTTCTCTCACCCCGGCTGCATCCTCCAGCTCACCCAGGAGGATCCTGAGTCGTTCCCTGTCCAGCCTCTCTCACCCCATCTGCATCCTCCAGCTCACCCAGGAGGATCCTGAGTCGTTCCCTGTCCAGCCTCCCTCACCCCAGCTGCATCCTCCAGCTCACCCAGGAGGATCCTGAGTCGTTCCCTGTCCAGCCTCTCTCACCCCAGCTGCATCCTCCACCTCACCCGAAGGATCCCAAGTCGTTCCCTGTCCAGCTGTGAGACATAGTCTCTCCAGCGGGTCCTGGGTCTGCCTCTTGGTTTTCTCCCAGTGGGACATGCCCAAAACACCTCACGTGCGAGGCGCTCGGCGGGCATCCTGACCAGATGCCCGAACCACTCCATCGGGCTTCTCTTAGCCTGGGGGAGGAGCGGCTCGACACCGAGCTCCTCCCGGATGGCAGAACTCCTCACCCGATCTCTGAGTGAGAGCCAAGCCACCCTGGCATGGATTTCAGAAACAGCGACTGTAATTTCTCCATAACCTGAGTCCCAGCTCCCATTATGATTACCTTCTACACACACACTACAGAGGGCATCCTCGCCAGCTGCATAACGGCGTGGTATGGCACCTGCACTGTGTCTCTCTACCATGCCTGCAGGACGCCTTACCCGCAAAGCCCTCTGCATGGTGGACGAGGAAGCTTCATCCATGAAGTCGCTCAGATGTTAAACTCTTTCCCTACTGCCCTCTGGCTGGTCGGCTGCGGGCATGACCCCTGCTCTGGTTGCTCTTGCCAGGTGTAAATGGTTAGCACCACTGTAAATGGTGGAATGGAAAATCCCTGAAGTTTTAGGTTAATGCCCTTCCCTTCATCCAAACCACTCTCTGCATATTTTTTGCCATCTGCACATGACTGTGCAAGTATTCCCCAACTATTGTCACTTTCATAACTTGGACACGCAACCTTCTGTATGAGGTTGCGTGGAGTGCCGGAGCCCATCCCGGCTGATTTGAAGCAAGCGGCAGGATACACCCCGAAAAGGTCGCCAGACTGTCGCGGGGCCACACAATCACAACCATCCAGACACTCCTCCTAGGGGCAATCGTGTGGTGGCTGAATCTATCTCACCAGCATTTGGAAGGCATCCTGACCAGATGCCCTAATCACCCCATCTGGCTTGCCTTGACCCGGAAGAGTAACGGCTCTAATCGGAGCTCCTGCCATATGGTAGACCTCCTGTCCGTAGGACACAAAGACCCAGGAGTTGGGGCCAGACAGAGGACACAAAAACTCTGGTGTTGGAACCAGACGGAGGACACAAAGACCCAGGAGTTGGGGCCAGATGGAGGACACAAAGACCCAGGAGTTGGGGCCAGACGCAGGACATAAAGACCCAGGAGTTGGGGCCAGACAGAGGACACAAAAACTCTGGTGTTGGAACCAGACGGAGGACACAAAGACACAGGAGTTGGGACCAGATGGAGGACACAAAGACCCAGGAGTTGGAACCAGACGGAGGACACAAACACCATGGTGTTGGAACCAGACGAAGGACACAAAGACCCAGGTGTTGGAACCAGACGAAGGACACAAAGACACAGGAGTTGGGGCCAGACGGAGGACACAAAGACCCAGGTGTTGGAACCAGACGGAGGACACAAATACCCAGGAGTTGGAACCAGACGGAGGACACAAAGACCCAGGTCTTGGAACCAGACGGAGGACACAAAGACCCAGGTGTTGGGGCCAGACGGAGGACACAAAACCCTGGTGTTGGAACCAGACGGAGGACACAAAGACCCAGGAGTTGGGGCCAGATTGGAGGACACAAAGACCCAGGAGTTGGGGCCAGACAGAGGACACAAAAACCCTGGTGTTGGAACCAGAAGGACGACACAAAAACCCTGGTGTTGGAACCAGACGGAGGACACAAAAACCCTGGTGTTGGAACCAGACGGAGGACACAAAGACCCAGGAGTTGGGGCCAGACGGAGGACACAAAAACCCTGGAGTTGGGGCCAGACGGAGGACACAAAAACCCTGGTGTTGGAACCGGACGGAGGACACAAAGACCCAGGAGTTGGAACTAGACTGATGACACAAAGACCCAGGAGTTGGAACCAGACAGAGGACACAAAAACCCTGGTGTTGGAACCAGACGGAGGACACAAAGACCCAGGAGTTGGGGCCAGACGGAGGACACAAAGACCCAGGAGTTGGGGCCAGACGGAGGACATGAAGGAACCAGGCCTGAGTGCCATAGTGGGGACATGAAGGAACAAGGTGCAGGGCCAGACAGGAAGAAAAAAAACAATATACCAACATCAGAGGTCATGCATGAGAGGGTAAGACGAGACAAAGGTGTGAACATGGAGAGTGCAGTAGGACTTGGTGAGAGGAATTAGAGCAAAGGACTAAACAAAATACATTTTTAAGCAAAATCAGTTGAAGTTCTTCTGAAAAGTTAAACCAGAATCAAACTGACTGTAAATTTATTCCAGTGTTAAATTTTAGTTCATCGTTAGATTTTATTTTTATACTGAAAATCCTCACAGGAAACCTGTGGAAAATTTCTCAACTCTCTTGATGTAAACCGCGGGTCCACTTCCACGCTGCTTGGTCCCCGCGTGGAACACCTCTGGCTCTCCTTCACCTCCAATTAAACCTTAAAACCATCATTTAAACAATTTGATTTAAACAGAAACCATCAGAACGTGAGCTTAAGATTTATTTACACTGATAAAAACTTTTATTTTTAGTTTGAACTCCACGTGAATCTCTAACTACCCACAGTGTAGGTTTCACGTGGGATCTTTTTGTTATATTTGAAGCTTCCTCAGATTTTCTGACTGGTTTAAATAATAATAAATTTTATTGAAAAAATTAAAATGACAAAAACTGCAACTCTTATTTTGGAGGATGGTGCGACGTTCACAGGCCTGCTGTTTGGAGCGGATGTTTCAGTTTCAGGAGAAGTTGGTGAGAAATTTAATTCTAAATGTTTTTAATTCATGCAGACTATTTAAGCTAAATTTTATTTTCTAGTTTCATGTCCAAGAAACTTAAATAATGATTGATTAAAAGACAAGTTTGTTCTTTGATCAGCAGCAGGACAGTGTTATCAGATCAATAATGAAATAATTGTTGTTTAAGGACTAAAGTCCTCATTGATTCTGACTCACTCAAATTGAAATGTTGTGAAACTTTTACAAACTGATTCTAATTAGAAAATAACATGAATCTTTTAAAAAAGTCAAATAAATTCACTCTTTTCCACAGAAATCTGAAAGATTTCATAAAATATCTTTATAAATTTATTAGTCAATGAAAACTTTTCATCTGTTTAAAAATGATCAAAAACTTTAACCAAACCTGTAAAGACAAAGAAGCCATTACCAGAGTGTGAGGTTTATTTAAGGAGGATATATTATGTGTGTGTGTTTTCAGTGTTTCAAACTGGAATGGTGGGCTATCCTGAGGCTCTGACTGATCCATCCTACTGCTGCCAGCTCCTCATCCTGACTTACCCTCTGGTTGGAAACTATGGAGTTCCAAAAGACGAACAAGGACAGTTTGGACTCAGCAGGGTGAGAATTTTTATTTCTATATCATATTATGTAATCTCCAGCTCTCGCTGGATCGATTTGCTGCCGAGTGTGAAGCGGCCTGGATGGGAATTAGCGCCTCCAAATCCATGACCATGGTCCTCGCCCGGAAAAGGGTGGAGTGCCCCCTGTGGGTCAGGGACAGGGTCCTGCCCCAAGTGGAGGAGTTTAAGTATCTCGGGGTCTTGTTCACGAGTAGGGGAAGGATGGAGCGGGAGATCGACAGGCGGATCGGTGCGGCATCAGCAATAACTAGGACGCTGCAACGGTCCGTTGTGGTAAAGAGAGAGCTGAGCCGAAAAGCAAAGCTCTCGATTTACAAGTCGATCTACGTTCCAACCCTCACCATGGTAACCAGGATCTACGTTCCAACCCTCACCATGGTAACCAAGATCTACGTTCCTACCCTCACCATGGTAACCAGGATCTACGTTCCTACCCTCACCATGGTAACCAAGATCTACGTTCCTACCCTCACCATGGTAACCAAGATCTACATTCCTACCCTCACCATGGTAACCAAGATCTACATTCCTACCCTCACCATGGTAACCAGGATCTACGTTCCTACCCTCACCATGGTAACCAAGATCTACGTTCCTACCCTCACCATGGTAACCAGGATCTACGTTCCTACCCTCACCATGGTAACCAAGATCTACGTTCCTACCCTCACCTATGGTCACCAGCTGTGGGTGGTGACCGAAAGAAAGAGATCGTGGGTACAAGCGGCCGAAATGAGCTTCCTCCGCACGGTGGCTGGGCTCTCACTCAGAGAACGGGTGAGGAGCTCTGCCATCCGGGAGGAGCTCGGTGTCGAGCCGCTCCTCCTCCAGGTCGAGAGGAGCCAGATGGGGTGGTTCGGGCATCTGGTCAGGATGCCCCCGAGCGCCTCGCTGGTGAGGTGTTTAGGGCACGTCCCACCGGGAGGAGACCAAGGGGCAGACCCCGGACCCGCTGGAGAGACTATGTCTCACGGCTGGCCGGGAAAAGACTTGGGATCTTTCCGGGTGAGCTGGAGGATGCAGCCGGGGAGAGAGAGGCCTGGGCTACCCGTTTGAGGCTGTTGCCCCCAAGACCCGACCCTGGGACAAGCGGGAGATAACGGAACGGAACGGAATTATCGGAGGTAGAATCTTAGTTTAACCGCTTCCTTCAAACAGAGCTGTTGATTTTTTTCTTTTTATGGGAGAGTCGAACAAGATCACAGATACAAGCGGCTCAAATGAGCTTCCTCCACAGGGTGGCTTGGCTCTCACTCACAGAGCAAGGAGCCCTGCCATTCAGGAGGAGCTCAGAGTAGAGTCATTGCTCCTGAGTCAAGAGAATCCAGATGAGGTAGTAGCTGAATCTATCTCATCGGCATTCGAACCAGATGCCTCCCAAACGCCTCGCACCTGAGGTGTTCCTCCTCTGGAAGGTGACCCAGGAAGTCCGGACCTGCTGGAGAGACATTGGTCTTAAGACATGGCTCTTAAAGCAGGACAGGCAACACCTCAGGATCCTCCTGGGTGAGCTAGAGGATTCAGTTGGGGTTAAAGAAGCCTGAGTACTGACCTGACTGGTACCGAGCTAGTAGTGTTTATCCTACTTAATGGAGTTTCACTTCTTTTACGTCCAACAATAACCCCTGACGACTGTGTCGTCTCCTCATGTCGTTCAGCTTCGTTGCATGTGGTGGGATTCTCCTTTACATAACGACGCCTATCAGCATCCTGTGTGTGTTTAGGTTTTGAAACCAGGATTCTAGATGGATGAAAGGTTGGCTTCCTTGACTCCTCTATCAGGCGAAGTTCTCTGGAGAGAATCTGGAGCTCACTGTCCTCAGAAGAATGTTCTTTTTCTTTTAAACAGAGGTGGACGGCTAACTCTGGTTCACTGGAGTTGGACCTCCTGTACAGCAGCTGCTTAGTTTAACCAAGTCTTTACATCTCATGGCTACACCACATCACTCTGTTTGTGTCTGGGTGTGGACCAGTCTTTGATGTTCTCTGGTTTGAAATTGACCAGAACGTTGTGTTATAGGAAGAACACTTTCAGCTTCTACAGCCAGCCCGATATCGGTCCGACAGAACCAAAGAAGCCACTCCGATGAGATACCAAACGTATTCTGACCAGAAACTTTAACTTTTTTTTTTCTTTTTCATCCTGAACTTGATGACTGAGAATCTCCTCTGACAATATGAAAAATGTTTGTATGTATAATCATTATAAAATTATGTCCTATGGTTTATCTCTTCTTCAGTGGTTCGAGTCGTCCAAGATCCACGCAGCAGCTTTGATCATTGGGGAACTGTCAGAGAATCCGAGTCACTGGAGTTCGGTCAAGTCTCTTGATCAGTGGCTAAAAGAGCAAGGCATTCCTGGACTGCAAGGTCAGAAAAAAAAGAATGAAGATGTGTGAATGAGAGCGATCCAAATAAAATAAAAGATAAAGATGGAGGAAATACAGAGCAGTGACCGGATAATCAGAAAAGAGTTAGATTTTTCCTTCATTTTTTTAATAGTTTACAGTGTTTCTGAGAAGCCAACTGATTGGTCAGGGTGTTCACATGCTTGCAGACACAATAAATAAACAGCCATTTTATTTTGAGTTTATAAAAAAGTAAAATAGCAACCATTTATTTTTCTATTTGTTTCTATAAATCTACAAAGCCTCACATCAGTCCATTCCATTCCGTCATCTTCCGCTTGTTCTGGGGTCGGGTCGTGGGGGCAACAGCCTTAAGCGGGCAGCCCAGGCCTCTCTCTCCCCGGCTGCATCCTCTAGCTCACCTGGAAGGATCCCAAGTCGTTCCCCGGCCAGCTGTGAGACATAGTCTCTCCAGCGGGTCCTGGTTCTGCCCCTTGGTCTCCTCCCGGTGGGACGTGCCCAAAACACCTCGCCTCACGCGGGTTTACGCCTGCCTTCCCGCTCAGAGATGGGCGGAGGAATAGCGGCTCAGTGAGAGCAGAGGGCGGAGCTTGTACTTTCTCAGGACGGGCGGGGGGGGTGAGCAATACCCGGCCTTTCATAGTTCCGGGTCTGTGACTGCGCTCCACCAAATCAATATATTTTCATAACTATCGTGTAATGCATGTTGTAAACCCCACATTTTACGTGTGTATGTGCAGAGGATACAATGTGAAAGGAGGTATTTTACATGAGATGGGCCCTTTAAGTTTAATCAGGATCAGGGTTCGATGAAGGAAACAGACTCACTGTGGTTTGCAGTGAGTCGTTATGCAGTGCTCTCTTTTTCCCCCCTAGAAGAAAAAGAGAGCACTGCATACTCAAAAGAAAAAAGGACTCTTATTTTATATCATGCATTTCTTTTCCGATCTTTAGGGGTGGACACCCGCTGCTTGACCAAAAAGATCAGAGAGAAAGGCACCATGCTGGGGAAGCTGGTGGTGGAGGGGACCCCAGAGGGAACCATTCCCTTTGATAATCCAGATAAAAGGAACCTGGTCCAGGAGGTGTCCATGAAGGTAACACATCCAGTTTAGCAATGAGGAACGCATTTGGGCGCTCATCATGGCCGAATCTTTGTGTACACCAACTCCTACACAAATTGGAATAAAAAATAGACCAAAAATCAATCCACACAAGAAGAGGCTGATGTGTGTTTAGCTCGACAAATTATCAACTGGTAATTAAATTCAAATTTCACCCTTTCATCGTGGGATGACACCGCACATTTTTACTTGAAGGCCATTGATCTAGCGGTACAGGAAGGAAACTGTGCCGCTTCACTTAAGCTTAGCATCAATGAACATATGGCGAGACGTTGGAGGCGGCAGCGGGGAGAGTTTATGCAATGCCAAATCTCCAACAAGGCGTTCAGAGGACATAAAAGCAGGTGAAAATATTCTGGAGGACTTGGTGAACACATATAGGGCAGGTGGCCAAGTTCGATCCACTGGGCAGATCTGCAAAATTTTAATCAACAAAGTTGCTGCTGTGTTTAAAATAATCTGTTCCAGTATATATGTGTACTTTCTAGTACAAAATCCTTCTCCCATATCTCATTTTCCAACATAAATATTGATGACTTATAGCACGGTGCGGCTTGTATGTCTTTTTAAAATAAAAATAACCCAGAGCGGACACAGCTTATTTACAGGTGCACGCTATCGTCCAGTAAATACAGTGCCTGAGTACAGTGATACATCAGTGTGTGTTAATCACAGAGTTGCAATGGTGGATCGCCTCCTACTTTCGCTTGTGGAGGGCGCCACCACCACTGGCAGTGTGCATTCTTAATGACAGGAGGTACCAGCTCATTTGAGAACCATGTGATGAATATGCATCATATCATTGGATCATTTAGAAGCGTGTTTGGGACGGGATGCGTTTTAAGTTGTCTCCTGTCTGAGATTTGACACGTGTGATTAATGAAACTTACGTTGTGTCCAGAGAGTTACCGTGGTTTTTATAAATCTCACGTTTGCGTGGCATGAGCTGCATCGTTGACCTGAACAAAAATGCAAGGCTTTTCTTCGTAAATGAAGAACTAGATTAATAACTTCTCCCCCCACCTCGGTCGGTAGGAACCAAGGGTGTTCAACCCAGACGGCAGTCTGAGGATCACTGCAGTGGACTGCGGCATCAAGTACAACCAGATCCGCTGCCTGGCTCAGAGAGGAGCCCGCGTCACCGTCGTGCCATGGGACCATCCGCTGGATAGCAACGGTCAGTAACAGCCGCACAGCGTTACTATGGAAATGGGCTACCAGCAGGTGGCACCGTGGCATGGATATCTGTTCCATTCAAGTTTCATTTAATGTCTCCTCCAGATTTTGATGGTTTGTTTATCAGCAACGGTCCGGGGGATCCCCGCTTCTGTCAGACCACCATCAACAACGTGAGGGCGGTGGCCTGCGTGGACAATCCCAAACCGGTTTTTGGAATCTGTCTTGGACACCAACTGCTGTCTTTGGTTATCGGCGCAAACACCTACAAGATGAAGTAAGTGATGCAGTCCTTCCCACTGGGAGATGTAGACCGTCTTTTTGGGGAGGTGTGAGAGGAACATAGACCCAGAATATGTAAATAGTGATTAATGTTGATGCCAAAATTTTTTTTATTTTCTTCATTAATTTTTTTAAGCAGCCACCCACAGAATGGATAAGAGGCACTATGCACTCAGGCTGACCGTGCTTCCATGCATCTGTAACACAATTGTGAACGTGAAATCTCCCGAACCACTGAAATAATTTTGATAAAACGGCCCATCCTTAGTCAGTACCAACTATGGATGAACTGATCGCAGGTGAGGGAATATTGTTTGACTCTTTGGCGTTTATTCATTCTCGTTTCTTTCCCACCGTTTCATGTGAATCTTGATGTTTGTAGCGTGTTAGACTTTTATCTGTGTGAAGCTGAGACTCTGTAGCCGGGACACCCTGACCTTCACACGAGACCTGATACCACGGTGGACTCTGTGAACCTGAAGAGCAGAGCATCATTTCTCTGAGCCGATTTATAAACACGGCCGAGGAATCTGGCTCATCAGACTGCTGAGGTCAGCAAAACCTGCTCGCTCAGATAAAGCTGAGAACAAAACGCTGGTTGTAAAGACAAACAAGAATTATCTAGAGATTATTAAAGCAGGTGATAAAGAACACAGCAGATGGATGATGTCCAGAAAAGAACAAAAACTTCTAAAGAAATAACAAAAAAATTATTTAGTTTCATTAAATTCTCCTTCTGGGGTTTGGAAGGAATCACGTTCACAAAAGTGTTACCGAAGCACAGATGCACGTTGGGCGGAGACATAAAAATTGGTGACATAATAACAATGCCAGTTAGCACTTTTGTCATCACATCCTCACTTGAGATGTTCTGGTGCCTCCTCAGGTACGGTAACCGTGGCCACAACCAGCCATGTATCCACAGCGGGACGGAGCGCTGCTTCATCACCAGCCAGAACCACGGATTCGCTGTGGACCACCACACGTTGCCGAGCGACTGGGACGTGCTCTTCACCAACGCAAACGACCAGACCAATGAGGGCATCGTGCATAAGACCAAACCTCTTTTCAGGTGGGTTCCTCTGAGCTGGGGATGCAGTGATACCAGTATGGGTATAGGGTTCATACCAACGCACTTTAACGTGCCTTATGCCTTAGTAATGTGCCACCTGCAGGCAGTGAGCCCACTGGAAGGCCGGCCTTTGTCCCGGACCCATGGGTAAAAGCCCGGCCACCAGGCGCTCACTCTCGTGCCCCACCCTCAGGCCTGGCTCCAAGGAGGGGCCCTGGTGACCCGCGTCCGGGCAACTTGGGCATGACCGAAAGAACAAGATCGCAGATGCTAGTGGCCGATCTTTCTCCGCAGGGTGTCTGGGCTCTCACTCAGAGATCCGGTGAGGAGTTCTGCCATTTGGGAGGAGCTCGGTGTTGAGCCACTCCTCCTCCAGGTTGAGAGAAGTCAGATGGGGTGGTTCGGGCTTCTGGTCAGAATGCCCCCCGAGCGCCTCGCTGGTGAGGTGTTTCCAAGGAGACCAAGAGGCAGACCCTAGACCCGCTGGAGAGGCTATGTCTCACAGCTGGACAGGGGACACCTCAGGATCCTGCTGGGTGAGATGGAGGATGCAGCTGGGGTGAGAGAAGCCTGGGCTTCCCGTCTGAGGCTGTTGCCCCTGCGACCCGGCCCTGGATAAGCAGAAGACGATGGAACAGAATATAATAAAGTTAAATTTGTGTTTTTTAAGTTAGAATTCTAAGGTTTTAAATAAAAGTACATGTACTCCAGTAAGTTTTAAAAAAGTGGTTTTGGTTTAGCTGTACTTTCATCAGAGCAAAGAAACCTGGTTAGAAAGTCTCATAAATTATCTCCTCACAGTGTCCAGTTCCACCCAGAGCACATGGCCGGACCCACGGACCTGGTCAGCCTGTTTGATGTTTTCCTGGATGTGGTGAAGGAGCAGAAAACAGGAAATGTTGGAAAATCTGGTGAGTTTTTTTCTGCTGTTTGATAAAATTCTCCTTTAACTTTCTCACTCAGTCCTCTTTTCTGTTCTCAGTGAAACAACGTCTGATGGAGCATCTCACCTACCCGGCCTCCCCGAAACCTGATGAGGTGGTCAGACCAAGGAAAGTCCTCATCCTAGGATCCGGTGGACTCTCAATTGGCCAGGCTGGAGAGTTTGACTACTCTGGTTCACAGGTGTGGAAAATACAAGTCGTTTTTTTTAAATACAGATTTAATGTTGTTTTGTGTTTTTTAGGCTATAAAAGCACTAAAAGAAGAAAACATTCAGACTGTGTTGATAAACCCAAACATCGCCACGGTTCAGACTTCCAAAGGTCTGGCTGACAAAGTCTACTTCCTCCCGATCACACCGGAATACGTCACACAGGTATGACTCTTCCATGGCTGATATTAAATATAGAGATTAGGGACGCAACAGAAAATAAAAATCACAGATTAGATCATGAAAAAAAAAAAAAAGTATTTATTTTAAATAAACATTTGTATAAAATGGGCTTTCATGCATGGGGCCCCAAGAGCGGGGAGATGGGCCGCTCTTCAAGTTGGCTCCCCAACCCCTGGAGGGGCGATAAGGGTCGGGTGAAGTGGTAGATGGGCGGCAGCCAATGACAAGGACACTGGCGGTCAGACCCTCGGCTGCATAAGCTAGCTACCCTCCTGAACGCCTCGCTGGTGAGGTTTTTCGGGTACGTTCCACCAGGAGGAGACCCAGAGACAGAAAGACCCAAACCCTCTGAGAACACAAACCGCACCCTGACTCTTCTGTAGAAACACTTACACCTAAAAAAGAAATAAAACCTGCTTTTTGATGATCACCGGACAAACGACCAGCCTTGGAAGTAACAGAGTAGTGTAACTAGTTAGATTACTCTGTAACTATTGGGTTACAAAGAATATAAAGTGGTGTCACTATGATTTGTTTTTTAAAAAAAAGGAGCATAAAGCAACTTGTTTCAGCTGAAAGAATGAGCTTGGTGCTGCAGGAGCTGTGCAGCAGAGTGGAGCAGGAGGGGGGCTATAGAAGCATGACACTGATTGGCTTAGGAGAGGTGTAGAGGGTGGGTGGCAGGAATTCAGACAGCCCCTTCACCACTGAGGCACCTCCCCCGCCCTGTGGAAAAAAGGAAGTTGCATTGGCCGGGAATCGAACCCGGGCCTCCCGCGTGGCAGGCGAGAATTCTACCACTGAACCACCAATGCTCGAGGACTGTGACATGTGTTATTACAGTTTTATAGACAGCAGTTCTGAGCTTTGTGTTAACTGCCTCATTCTGTGTTTCTGTTCCTTTAAACACACAGAAAGATTTAGATTGAGCAGGAAGAAGCTGTTTAAGGGCTGCAGCTATAAATAATTTCACTTATTAATTAAGCTGTTGATTTTTTAGTTTGATGAATCGATTAATAAACCATGGAATACTTTCTGTGCTTCTTTTAATGATCATTTGAAAAAAGATTTTATAATAACAATAGTTATTGTTTTGAATCACTTTAATTGAGTTTATTTTTTTTTACAATAAAAACATGTAAAAGATGGGGTGGTTCGGGCATCTGGTCAGGATGCCCCCCGAGTGCCTCGCAGGCGAGGTGTTTCGGGAACCTCCCACCGGGAGGAGACCAAGGAGCAGACCCCAGACCGGCTGGAGAGACTATGTCTCACAGCTGGCCGGGGAACGACTTGGGATCCTTCCAGGTGAGCTAGAGGATGCAGCCGGGGAGAGAGAGAGGCCTGGGCTACCCGTCTGAGGCTGTTGGCCCCGCGACCCGACCCCGGAACAAGCGGAAGATGATGGAACGGAACGGAAAAAGCACTCCGCAGAAGACCTAAATGAATTAAATGAGAAACAGCAGTATTTTGTTCTTTCATTACCCTTCAGGCAGCGCCACAGCAAGTCAGTTTCTTCCATCTAACCCTATCTGCTGCATCTTCTTCAGTCACACCAACTATCTTCATGTCTTCCTTCACTGTATCCATGAACCTCCTCTTTGGTCTTCCTCTAGTCCTCTTTCCTGGTGGTTCCAAACCCAGCATCCTTCTTCTGATGTACTCTCTCTCTCTCCTCTGCACATGTCCAAACCATCTCAGTCTGACCTCTCTGACTTTAAAACCTCTAACATGTGCTGTTCCTCTGATCCTGTCCATCCTGGTCACTCCCAGAGAGATCCTCAGCATCTTCATCTCTGCTACCTCCATCTCTGTTTCCTGTCTTTTCCTCAGTGCTACTGTCTCTAGACCAATCAGCATGGCTGCTCTCACCACACTGTCTCTAGACCAATCAGCATGGCTGCTCTCACCACACTGTCTCTAGACCAATCAGCATGGCTGCTCTCACCACACTGTCTCTAGACCAATCAGCATGGCCGCTCTCACCACGTTTTTGTACACTTTACCTTTCATTTTGTTCAGACATAAGTTAAACATTTTTCTTAAAAAATGTTAATAAATATATTTCAGACTTTATTTATTGATCTCAGGCTGAAATTAAATGTCCGACTTTTTTTTTTTAAGTGAGATTTTTGCATCAGTTTAAAGGGAAACTTCTGCTGAAAAAACCATACAGTTACTTTATTAATTCCCTGATGGGGAAATTGGAGAGTTCGGCAGCTCAAAACAGTTCAAGAGAGTTCCAAACATACTCTTTGATACATTCTACCATGAGCTACGTCTAACACACCTACCTTTATTCAGGTTTGTGTGACCAAAGATCAGGGTCACAAATTTTCGATCGCCTTGACCAGTGTAGTAAGATAACCATAAAATACTGAAGTCTGAGGTGTGAAATCCTCCTGATTTATTTGCTGTGGATTAAACAGGTGTGAAGATGGCGTGTAGATATTTCAGATGGGTGATCATATCCGTCTGTACGACATCCAGGATCAAATCTTCCTCTTCTTTACCAGGTGATTAAAAACGAGCGTCCAGACGGCGTCCTGCTGACTTTTGGGGGTCAGACGGCTCTGAACTGTGGCGTGGAGCTGACAAAGCTGGGTGTCCTAGAGAAGTACAACGTCCAGGTTCTGGGAACCCCGGTGGCCTCCATCGAGATGACCGAAGACAGGAAGATCTTTGTGGAGAAGATGGAGGAGATAAACGAGCACGTGGCTCCCAGCGAGGCAGCGTTGTCCGTGGAGCAGGTGTGCATGTGTTTGACATCCCCTGCGTTTCCTCCTGGTCTGAACATTCCGGTGATCGTCTTTTGCAGGCGGTGGCGGCTGCAGAGCGTCTGGGATTCCCCGTCCTGGTTCGCTCCGCCTTCGCTTTGGGAGGCCTCGGCTCCGGCTTCGCTAACAACAAGGAAGAACTGGTTGCCCTGGTGACGTCAGCCTTCGCCCACACCTCCCAGGTGCTCGTGGATAAATCCTTGAAGGGCTGGAAGGAGATAGAGTACGAGGTGGTCCGAGACGCCTACGACAACTGTGTTACTGTGAGTTTGGCACCTGTGCAACATCGTAAAGTTTTACCAGAAAAAGTTTGTATTGGTGGTTTTCTGAACTCTAAGAAAGGTAGTGGCATGCCAATGGTGCAAACACGGTAGGCCGTACTTCCTACGGCTCAACTGAAAAGTGTGTTTTAGACTGATGCCAATAGCAGTTTTAAATCTTACCAATATCAAACTCTGTGTGTTTTACTGTTTCCTGGCTGCAGGTGTGTAACATGGAGAACATCGATCCTCTGGGAATCCACACCGGTGAGTCCATCGTCGTGGCTCCCAGTCAGACGCTAAACGACCACGAGTACAACATGCTGAGGAACACTGCCATCAAAGTTATACGCCACCTCGGCATTGTGGGAGAATGTAACATCCAGTACGCTCTGAACCCAGAATCATGCCAGGTAAACACACATAGTCTGAATCCAGAATCATGCCAGCTACACACACACTCACGAAGGCTGTGAATCCAGAATCATGCCAGCTACACACACACATGCACTCACGCAGGCTCTGAATCCAGAATCATCTCATTATAAAACGCATGGAGTAGAAACTACTGTAGTGGCTGTAGTTGCGTTCTGCATCCACCAGATGGAGCTGCTCTAAAGTGAACGTTAACAAATCAGACAGATCAGTCTGATAAAAACCCACCGTTCCAGTTTATCTAACTGTGTTCATCTAGTTTTGTACTTTCAGAAACTCTGTTTGGTCGACTTTACTTGGCACAGGTCATCTTATGTGTATCATTGATTGATTAATATTGAATTCTCTGGCTGCTGCTCTGTTCTTGTGTTCTACTGCAAGACTGATAGACTTGAGTTTGAACCCTGCCTCGTAATCTTGTCTCTTTAAAGGAGACATTTTGGGGTCTTAATACATATGCAAATGATGTGTGACGGAAATTTCAGTCACGTTTACTGGCATCTTTACCTGTTACTGCAGCGACGCCTACTTACTACGATAGCCATAATCAGCCAAAATTGAGCATGTCCAGGCTGCATCGGATTAAAAGACACACTGTCAATTTTTAAGGAGATGACTGGCTTTTAGGTGAACCTTAATGATCCACACCACACAGACTCACACACTCTTATATAAAAATCACAGACAGATACATCCCACTTTATAAGAAGAAGAACCAGACTGTGTTTTAAAATCTACTCTCTCTACAGTATTACATCATCGAGGTGAACGCCCGCCTCTCACGAAGCTCTGCCCTCGCTAGTAAAGCTACCGGCTATCCGTTGGCCTACGTGGCGGCTAAGCTCGGCCTGGGGATCCCATTGCCACAACTCAAGTATGACACACATTTCAAAATAAAATGAGTCAGTTAATCATTAATTATTTAGTAAGTGGATAAAATGTTTTCTTTGGACTATTGATCTGATTAATAATTTGTTCCAGATTTTTGCAAAATGGCAATTGTACTAATTCTACAATGTAATTATGGCTCCAAGTCATTTTTCTGTGTGGTGTCTCAAAATCAATTACCTTCCATTAAAACTGTATTTAATTGGTATTTAAATGATTAAAATGTCTGCTTATTTAAATGTAGTTCAGAAACGTGCCATGTTTTCACTTCATCCTCTCCGTGTTTAGAAATTCTGTGACCAACTCAACAACGGCTAACTTTGAGCCGAGTTTAGACTACTGCGTGGTGAAAGTTCCTCGCTGGGATCTCAGCAAATTCCTCCGAGTTTCCACCAAGATCGGCAGCTCCATGAAGAGCGTTGGTAGGAAAATGTCTCAGTTTTCTGTTTTTTTTTTTTTTTTATTGTGTGGTAAACATCTGTTTCTCTGAACAGGGGAGGTGATGGCCATCGGACGGAACTTTGAGGAGGCTTTTCAGAAAGCTCTGAGGATGGTGGATGAGAACTGCGTTGGTTTCGATCACACCATCAAACCTGTCTCAGAAAAGGTTTGTTCACTTTTTAAACATTCAACTTCATTCATGCACATTTTGATTTGGAGAGAAGAGACATTGGTTCAGTAAACAATGACCCCAGCAGGCGAGTAGAAGGGTTTGATCAGTTTGTTAATAAAGTCTCAAACTGCACCAGCAGGTGATGCTGATGGGTTAAACCGGAGGTTCTCAGACCTACTGATTCCAAACTTTTCTATTTTTTTAAGGGACTTGATAAACTTTCAATTACTTAATATATATTTCATTTTAGTTTTCTGTTTTCTTTGCTTCTGTTTTCATTTTCCTTTGCTGTTTGCTTTGGTGATGGACAGGCTGAGAGACGAGGTCAGACAGGAATCACCATGGACAAAGATGTTTGCAGATGACATTGTGATCTGTAGTGAGAGGAGGGAGGAGGTGGAGGAAAAGCTGGAGAGGTGGAGGTTTGCACTAGAAAGAAGAGGAATGAAGATTAGTCAGAGTAAGACAGAGTACGTGTGTGAATGAGAGGGACCCAAATAGAAAAGTGAGGTTACAGGGAGAAGAGATAAACAAGGTGGAAGATTTTAAGTATCTAGGATCAACAGTCCAGAGCAATGGAGAGTGTGGAAAAGAGGTGAAGAAGCGTGTTCAGGCAGGCTGGAACGGGTGGAGGAAAGTATCAGGTGTGATGTGCGACAGAAGAGTTTCGGCTAGAATGAAAGGGAAAGTGTACAAAACCGTGGTGAGAGCGGCCATGCTGATTGGTCTAGAAACAGTGGCACTGAAGAAAAGACAGGAAGCAGAGATGGAGGTAGCAGAGATGAAGATGCTGAGGATCTCTCTGGGAGTGACCAGGATGGACAGGATCAGAGGAACAGCACATGTTAGAGGTTTTAAAGTCAGAGAGGCCAGACTGAGATGGTTTGGGCATGTATAGAGGAGAGAGAGAGAGTACATCAGAAGAAGGATGCTGGATTTGGAACCACCAGGAAAGAGGCCTGGAGGAAGATCAAAGAGGAGGTTCATGGATACAGTGAAGGAAGACATGAAGATAGTTGGTGTGACCAAAGAAGATGCAGCAGATAGGGTTAGATGGAAGAAACTGACTTGATGTGGAGACCCCTGAAGGGAAATGCCGAAAGAAGAAAATATTTCATTTTAGTTTTCAAATAGACTAAATTGCAAACAGATGTCACCTTGTCTTATGTTCTTGGAAACTCGGCTGCGTCTTTTTGAACCTGTCGAAGCTTGTTTTTCAGCTTCCATCGATTCATTAATCTTAAATTCTCTGGCGGCTGCTGGATTTTGATGTTCCTCCGCGTAACCTTCAGTTTAACCTGTGGCTCTTTTTCAGGGTTGTTAAAACAACCATATTCTGCAGAACGAACATACCCGTAATTTATAAACAATCCACACCCACACTTCACCCTTTAACGTCCACCTTATAACAACACACGAAGCACTGCACATTTTGAAAAAAATCCAAGACTTTTACGTGTGACCTGTAGTCGTGAAAATATGTTAGTTTTGGTCCAGATAGCTGGAATTCTGAAATCATTAGCGTCCATAAAATGATTCACTAGACCGAATCATCAATCTTTAACGATGTGGTAAAAACCCCTTACACCTCTCTGGTTGGTTTTAGGAGCTGCAGACCCCCACAGATAAGCGCATCTTTGTGCTGGCGGCTGCTTTCAAAGCCGGCTACACGGTGGACCAGCTCTACAATCTCACCAAGATAGACCGCTGGTTCCTCCACAAGATGAAAAACATCGCAGATCACGAGAGGCTCCTGGAGACGTACAACCAGGTGATGGTGATGAGACGGGACCCCTCTGACTGCAGGCGTTCTTCTGACTGACTGCTTTTACCTGCTTCTAGGATGAGAGTACCATTCCTCCAGAGGTGATGCGAAAAGCCAAACAGCTGGGCTTCTCGGACAAACAGATCGCGCTGGCTGTGCAGAGGTGGGTGGGCTCCTTAGCAATCCTCTTAAACCTACACACACGTATACTGTGTGTGTGTGTGGGTTTGTAAAATAACAGAAAGTCATACGACAAACAAATATGATTAAATAAAGTTGAAACAATGCTATACTTGATCTCTGTTATGCCTCCAGCACGGAGCTGGTGGTCAGAAAGCTGCGCCATGATTGGTCCATCTTACCGGTGGTGAAACAGATTGACACAGTGGCCGCCGAGTGGCCGGCTCACACCAACTACCTGTACCTGACCTACCACGGCTCCAAAGACGACCTGAGCTTCAGCGAGCAGCACGTAATGGTGATCGGCTCGGGCGTGTACCGCATCGGCAGCAGCGTGGAGTTTGACTGGTGCGCCGTCGGCTGCATCATGCAGCTCCGGAAGGTGACCACCTCCGCCTGGTTTCCTATCATCTTTTTCTGAAAGTTTATTTCTTCTAAAATATGAAAATGAACGACACGGCAGTAAAAATCTGTCATGATTTATAAAGATTTTTAAATAAAAAAGTAAACGTTGTGTGACCTCCAGATGGGCTTTAAAACCATCATGGTGAACTACAACCCCGAGACAGTCAGCACAGACTACGACATGTGTGACCGCCTATACTTCGATGAGATCTCCTTTGAGGTGAGTCTTCAGGTTAAAAGGTGTTGAATGGAAGGAGTTTCATGTGTCCTGTTCCGTTTCCAGACAGTAATGGACATTTATGAGAGAGAGAACCCAGAAGGGGTCATCCTGTCCATGGGAGGTCAGCTGCCCAACAACATCGCCATGTCGCTCCACCGTCAGCAGTGTCGCATCTTAGGAACGTCGCCAGAATTTATCGACAGCGCTGAGAACAGGTTCAAGTTCTCCAGGATGTTGGACACCATCGGCATCAGCCAGCCGCAGTGGAAGGAGCTCTCAGACACGGAAGTATGTTCGAAGACATTCTGGAGGTTTGGGTTCTTTCTTCCATTTGTGACGTTTCCTCTCTTCCTGCAGTCCGCTGTAAAATTCTGTGAGACGGTAGGTTATCCCTGCCTGGTGCGTCCCTCCTACGTCCTCAGCGGGGCGGCCATGAACGTGGCTTACAGCGACGGCGACTTGGAAAAGTACCTGACCGACGCAGTGGCCGTGTCCAAAGAACACCCTGTTGTCATCTCTAAATTCATCCAGGAGGCCAAGGTCAGGAAGCAGCTCAGGGATGATCAACAAGTAGAAACATTGACACCAGCATACTGTCTCCATGGTGACACCAGCGTATTGTCTCCATGGTGACACCAGCATAATGTCTCCATGGTGACACCAGCATACTGTCTCCATGGTGACACCAGCGTATTGTCTCCATGGTGACACCAGCATAATGTCTCCATGGTGACACCAGCATACTGTCTCTATGGTGACACCAGCGTATTGTCTCCATGGTGACACCAGCATAATGTCTCCATGGTGACACCAGCATACTGTCTCCATGGTGACACCAGCGTACCGTCTCCATGGTGACACCAGCATACTGTCTCCATGGTGACACCAGCATAATGTCTCCATGGTGACACCAGCATACTGTCTCCATGGTGACACCAGCATACTGTCTCCATGGTGACACCAGCATACTGTCTCCATGGTGACACCAGCATAATGTCTCCATGGTGACACCAGCATACTGTCTCCATGGTGACACCAGCATACTGTCTCCATGGTGACGCCAGCATACTGTCTCCATGGTGACACCAGCATACTGTCTCCATGGTGACACCAGCATACTGTCTCCATGGTGACGCCAGCATTCTGTCTCCATGGTGACACCAGCATACTGTCTCCATGGTGACGCCAGCATACTGTCTCCATGGTGACAGAGTCAGCATGGTGTTTGTGGTTTCACAAGCCTCTGGTCTTGTTTCTTTACGTTCAGGAGATCGATGTGGACGTGATTGCCTGTGACGGATTGGTGTTGGCTATCGCTGTCTCCGAACATGTAGAGAACGCTGGGGTCCACTCAGGCGATGCTACTTTGGTGACCCCTCCTCAAGATCTGAACCAGAAAACCATTGAGAGGATCATGATGATCGTTCATGCCATCGGACAGGAACTTCAGGTCACAGGACCCTTTAACCTGCAGCTCATAGCGAAGGTGAGAAAAACTCTGATTGTGTAAACGTGTATAAATGATTTATTATAAACAATGTTAATTATTTTTTTTTGTCATATTCAACATCTATTTACTGTGACATTCGTTGCCACCACTGCCCACCTTTCTTTTTGCGTTTTATTGCGCAAAAGATAAACTTAAGATCTCCCATGTCAACCCTGTGTTCCAAATTATCATGCAAATTAAATTTAATTGTTATCAAGCTTTGGTTTTCTGGATCGTTTTGTATCTCAGGGTGTTTGGATTTCAGAAGTAAAATTTAGCTGATAATAAGTTTTAAGCAGGTCGAGAGAAGCCAGATGGGGGTGGTTAGGGCATCTGGTCAGGATGCCTCCCGAGCGCCTCGCTGGTGAGGTGTTTCAGGCATGTCCCACCAGGAGGAGACCAAGAGTCAGACCCCAGACCCGCTGGAGAGACTATGTCTCACAGCTGGCTGGGGAACGACTCAGGATCCTTCCGGGTGAGCTGGAGGATGCAGCCGGGGTGAGAGAAGCCTGGGCTTCCCGTCTGAGGCTGTTGCCCCCAAGACCCAGCCCCGGATGAGCGGAAGACGACAGAGCGGAACGGAACAGTTTTAAGCCCAACTACAAGAAAAATTTCTGAAGGTTGTTCAACAACATTAAGCAGATCAATATTTTCGATAATCTGAGATAGAAAATGATCTCTGCTGCTGGGAGAGAAGGAAATACTGTTGGTGGATGAAAAGAGTTTAAAGAGATTTGTGTCTGATTCCGATCCTACACTGTGCCATGTAGATAAAGACAGGATGAGGATGGATTCCGTTCTGTTCCGTCATCTTCCGCTTGTTCCGGGGTCGGGTCGCGGGGGCAACAGCCTCAAACGGGTAGCCCAGGCCTCTCTCTCCCCGGCTGCATCCTCTAGCTCACCTGGAAGGATCCCAAGTCGTTCCCCGACCAGCAGTGAGACATAGTCTCTCCAGCAGGTCCGGGGTCTGCCCCTTGGTCTCCTCCCGGTGGGATGTGCCCAAAACACCTCGCCCGCGAGGCGCTCGGGGGGCATCCTGACCAGATGCCCGAACCACCCCATCTGGCTCCTCTCAACTTGGAGGAGGAGCGGCTCGACATGAGTATGGATTATTCCAGACAAATATGCAGCTGCTGAAATAATATTACAAAACAGCTAGTACTGAGTAACTGTGGGCAGTTTCATTACTTAACATTTAACATGTCAATTTTGACCCGTATTCCTCTTCATTCACCAGGACGACCAGCTGAAGGTGATCGAATGCAACGTCCGTGTCTCTCGTTCTTTCCCTTTTGTATCCAAAACCCTCGGAGTGGATTTAGTTGCCTTGGCGACCCAGGCCATCATGGGTGAAGAAGTGGAGCCGGTGGGGTTGATGACAGGAAAAGGAATTGTGGGAGTAAAGGTAACTCTACTCGTTTCATTTTTTCGTTTCTTCACCATGGAGCTTCTCCTCACATTTACATCCCTCTACTCACAGGTTCCTCAGTTCTCCTTCTCCCGTCTGGCCGGAGCTGATGTGGTTCTCGGGGTGGAAATGACCAGTACTGGAGAAGTAGCTTGTTTTGGGGAAAACAGATATGAAGCCTATCTGAAAGCGATGCTCTCCACCGGATTCAAAATCCCCAAGAAGAACATCCTGCTGTCCATCGGCAGCTACAAGGTACAAGCTGTGAAAGACTGAGCTTATTGTCTAACATTCTACAAACTTCTGAGGATTTATTTTTATTTGATAGTTTAAAGTCACGTTGATGACGTTAACAGGAAGTTTCTGGTATTTTTACAGAATAAAAGCGAGCTGCTTCCCACCGTCCAGGCACTGGAGGCTATGGGATACGATCTGTACGCCAGTTTGGGGACAGCAGACTTTTATACCGAACATGGAGTCAAAGTAAAGCGTCATTTAAGTTTCATCTGGATTTTTTTTTGCTGCATTCCAGATTTATGACTGTATTTATGACCGTTTACCAACTTTCTTCTGGATTTTATTGACTTTAATCTGGATTTTAGTCAAATTTTAAAAAACTAAATGTATTTGAGAATTTAGTAGCTTAATCTGGATTCAAGTCATTTTCTTCCAAACAATGTAATATTTTCATCTTTAATCTGGATTTTATTTAATCCAAATTTAACAAGTTTTATCTGCATTTTACAAACTTTATTTTAGATTTTGTCAACTTTTTTCTGGATTTTACTGACTTTTTATCTTATTTTATTCCCAATTTTTTATTTTAGTTTTTAGAATCTGGATTTTTTTTTTGTCTTATTCCAGATGAAATCAAACTTATTTTGTTTGTTTTTTTTTAACTTCATTCTGGATTTTATGTCTTTTATTCTGGATTTTGCCAAATTTTACTGACTTGAATCATAATCTTTGACTTTGTTCAAGATTTGACCGTTTTTCTGGCTTTTACTTTGTTAACTGTATTTCCAAATTTTGTAAACCAGTCTTTACCAACTTTATCTTGGATTTTATGTCTTACCGTCTCATTCTCAGGAAAATGTTACTAAAATGTCAGATTACTCCAGGATCTATTTGTGTAAAACTAATCCGACGTTGATAAAACTTCCTGTCGTTCAGGTGACAGCAGTAGATTGGCCGTTTGAGGAGGACGAGAGCGACTGTCCCACCAAAGAGAAGCAGCGGAGCATCATGAACTACCTGGAAGAAAATCACTTTGAACTGGTCATTAATCTGTCCATGAGGAACAGCGGAGGCAGACGGATCTCCTCTTTTGTCACCAAAGGCTACAGAACCAGACGAATGGCCGTGGACTACTCCGTCCCCCTCATCATCGACATCAAGTGCAGTAAACTCTTTGTTCAGGTGAGCTTTTGGATTATAACGTGTTACTAGTTGGTGTTGCTAATCTGTAGGTTTGTGTCTGCAGGCTCTTCGTCAGATTGGACGAGCTCCACCAGTGAAAACTCACATTGATAGCATGGCCTCGCAGACGCTCGTCCGCCTGCCGGGTGAGTCCCTGCAATAAGATGGCGAATATAAGATGATTTGGTTTAAATATATTTAAAGGGTGTGGTTTTTAAATGAAAGCATCTCTGAAAATATATTAACCAGAGAGCCTGTTAGATTCCACAATAATTCTGAGAGTGTTTCATACTTTCACTCCGTTTGTTTCGTTGTCTTCCGCTCATCCGGTGCTGGGTTACGGGGCAACAGCTTCAGACGGGAAGCCCAGGCTTCTCTCACCCTGACTGCATCCTCCAGCTCATCCAGAAATATCCTGAGTCGTTCCCTGGCCAGCTGTGAAACATAGTCTCTCTAGCTGGTCTGGTTTCTACTTCTTGGCCTCCTCCGGGTGGGACGTGCCCGAAACACCTCACCAGCGAGGCGCTCGAAGGGCATCCTGACCAGATGCCTGAACCACCCCATCTGGCTCTTCTCGACCTGGAGGAGGAGCAGCTCGACACCGAGCTCCTCCCGAATGGCAGAGCTCCTCACCTGATCTCTGAGTGAGAGCTCAGCCACCCTGCGGAGGATGCTCATTTTGGCCGCTTGTATCCGCGATCTCATTCTTTCGGTCACCACCCACAGCTGGTGACCATAGTAAGGGTAGGAACGTTGATCCTGGTTACCATGGTGAGGGTAGGAACGTAGATCCTGGTTACCATGGTGAGGGTAGGAACGTAGATCCTGGTCACCATAGTGTGGGTAAGAACGTAGATCCTGGTTACCCTGGTGAGGATAGGAACGTAGATCCTGGTTACTATGGTGAGGGTAGGAACGTAGATACTGGTTACCATGGTGAGGGTAGGAACGTAGATCCTGGTTACCATGGTGAGGGTAGGAATGTATATCCTGGTTACCATGGCGAGGGTAGGAACGTAAATCCTGGTTACCATGGTGAGGGTAGGAACGTAAATCCTGGTTACCATGGTGAGGGTAGGAACGTAGATACTGGTTATCATGGTGAGGGTAGGAACATAGGTCCTGGTCACCATGGTGAGGGTAGGAACGTAGATCCTGGTTACCATGGTGAGGGTAGGAACGTAGATCCTGGTTACCATGGTGAGGGTAGGAACGTAGATCCTGGTTACCATGGTGAGGGTAGGAATGTAGATCCTGGTTACCATGGTGAGGGTAGGAATGTAGATCCTGGTTACCATGGTGAGGGTAGGAACGTAGATCCTGGTTACCATGGTGAGGGTAGGAACGTAGATCCTGGTTACCATGGTGAGGGTAGGAACGTAGATCGACTTGTAAATCATTAAACTCTAATTTAAAATACTTTGTGGTGAAATTGATTAAAGTTAAGTTTTTTATTTGACTTAATTGAAAAATATTTATTTATAATCTAATAAAAACATTTTTTTCCTATTTTTTTTTTTTTTACCATTAATAGTCTCGTGTGCCATCTGTTTATGTTTCCCATTTGAAGGTCTGATTGATGTGCACGTTCACCTACGGGAGCCCGGTGGAACCCATAAGGAGGACTTCTCATCTGGTACTGCAGCTGCTCTGGCCGGAGGGGTCACCATGGTGTGTGCCATGCCAAACACATCTCCAGCCCTCACCGACGCCAGCTCTCTGGCCCTGGTGCAGAAGGTGTGTACGTTATCTGAGGACCCATCAGAGACCAGTCACTGTAAAAGAATCCCTGTAAAAATGATTGAAATATGTTTTAAAGCTGGCTAAAGATGGCTGCCGCTGTGACTACGCCCTGTACGTGGGAGCTACTTCAGAGAACGCCGCTACCTTACCGTCCATTGCCAACCACACCGTTGGTCTGAAGATGTACCTAAACGACACCTTCTCCACTCTGAAAATGGACAACGTTTCTCTCTGGATGGAGGTACTGAACAGTTTGGGCTCCTCTGATCAGCCTTGTGACTGCCTTTCTGACAAAATGTTGAGCAATAACTCTCAAACGATATAAAAAAAAAGAGCTGAAAAAAATCAAGTTGGCTGATGAAGCTAAACGTAACCTAAAAGCTAAAGGTAGCTGAAAAAGATGATCAATCTGTGATAACATAACATAATATCATTTCCCTCCAGGGGGCGCCACAGCAAGTCAGTTTCTTCCATCTAACCCTATCTGCTGCATCCTCTTCGGTCACACCAACTATCTTCATGTCTTCCTTCACTGTATCCATGAACCTCCTCTTTGGTCTTCCTCTAGTCCTCTTTCCTGGTGGTTCCAAATCCAGCATCCTTCGTCCGATGTACTCTCTCTCTCTCCTCTGCACATGTCCAAACCATCTCAGTCTGACCTCTCTGACTTTAAAACCTCTAACATGTGCTGTTCCTCTGATCCTGTCCATCCTGGTCACTCCCAGAGAGATCCTCAGCATCTTCATCTCTGATACAAACATCTCTGTTTCCTCAGTTCTGTCCTTTCTCAGTGCCACTGTCTCTAGACCAATCAGCATGGCCGGTCAAAAAGTGGATCAAGTTATGCTGATTTATGTGTAATTGATCCATTTTTTTAATAAAAGAGTTTTTTTGCTTCTTTTAAGATTTCTATTAATTGTTTTTAAAATTGGCAGAAACAGTTGATTCAATTCAATTAAAAAAAATTACAACTTTTCCCAAAACTTTTAAATTGCTTGTGAAATCCTGAAGGGACTGGTCTATGTTTCTAAGATCTGTTTTTCTTTTCCAACCAAACTGGAGGGAGGCATGGCTCAGTGATAAAATTGCCATCTTTGGCCCGAAGAGTTGTCTGTTCAAATCCAGCTGAGCTCATGCCTAGGTGTCCCTGGAGCCCCCCGTTTCTCCCACCATTGGCACTGTCATTGGTTGCTTGCTGCAGTGCAATGCAGCAAAAGAATTTTCCCGTTGAGGAATTAATATAGTATAAAAAAATTTAAAAAATCTGTTTCTTTTCCAGCACTTTGAGATGTGGCCCAAGCAGCTTCCCATCGTGGCTCACGCTGAAAGGCAGACAGTAGCCGCCATCCTGATGGTTGCCCAACTTTACCAGCGACCAGTACACATCTGCCACGTGGCCAGAAAGGAAGAGGTAAGCAAATAAATCAAGCACTGAATTTCAAACGAAGAGTTTAACTCTTGAATAGTTCATGTTGGTAAATTTAAGATGAAGGCAGAAAACTTCTCAGCTTCTCATTTACAAGTAGAACATCTTCTTATCCGTCTGTCCCTTTCGGGGTTGCGGTGGGTGCTGAAGCCCATCCCGGCTAATTTTAACAGGTCGCCAGTCTGTCACGGGGCCACATACATACAACCATCCACACACACACTCATTCCTAGGGGCAATTTGGAACCGGCCAATCAACCTACCATGCATGTCTTTGGAGGGTGGGAGGAAACCGGAGTACTCGGAGGAAACCCACGCAAACACGGGGAGAACATGCAAACTCCACACAGAAAGGACAGTGTTCCAAGCCTCGTCCCCACCCGGGACTTGAACCCACGACCTTCTTGCTGTGAGGCCTTTGTGCTATCCACTGCGCCACCGTGCCGCCTTCAAGTAGAAGATGTGTGGGATTATTTTGTGGGCTCACAGGGCTTTGTGTAAAGATGGGAAACTCAGAATCTCTGGCTGAATATTCGATTCTGATTTGCTGCAGGGTGTCTGTTTTTTTTATATTGTGCACATTTAAAAGATGTTTTGGTTAAACAACCTCAGTGTTGTGATATAAAGTTTCTTCTATCTTTTTTAGATTCTGATAATCCGAGCTGCTAAACAGAAAGGGATCCAGGTCACCTGTGAGGTGGCTCCTCATCACCTCTTCCTGTGCGAGGACGATGTTGCAGAGATCGGGGAAGGTCGGGCACAAGTTCGACCTATGCTGGGAACACGGGAGGACATGGAGGCTCTATGGGAAAACCTAGACATCATCGACTGCTTTGCCACAGACCACGGTGAGGAAGGACACATTTCCAGAGTACAGGATGTTCTTATTGGCTGTTAAACAACCTGTTCCATCATTCAGCTCCTCACTCTGTGGAGGAGAAAACCAGTGAACAGCCTCCTCCTGGTTACCCCGGTCTGGAAACCATGTTACCTCTGCTCCTCACCGCCGTCAGCGATGGACGTCTCACTCTGGATGACATCATCAGGAGGCTGTATGAGAATCCTCGCAAGATTTTTAACCTGCCCGCTCAGGAGAACACCTATGTGGAGGTGAGAAGCTTCTAACAAACACGCGGTGAAGAAACGGGTACTAATAAAACGTTTATCTTCAACCGGGATGTGAGAATAAGTTGGCACATCAAACATTCTCCTACTGTGTCTCAGGTGGACTTGGAGCAGGAGTGGGTCATTCCACCAGCGATGCAGTTCACCAAGTCTAAGTGGACACCGTTCCAAGGTCAGAAAGTGAAGGGGAAGGTCCGCCGGGTTGTTCTACGTGGGGAAGTGGCCTACATCGATGGCCAGGTTAGCACCAAACATGTCTGGTTGTTAATCTTACTGTGAAAGGCAGGTTTGTGATTAAAAACTGTCCTGCAGGTGCTGGTTGCTCCTGGTTACGGTGAAGATGTTCGGACCTGGCCCGTTCCGTCTATCCACCCCTCAGAGCCTGTTAAAGAAGCCCCACTGGTAGCAGAGTTTAAACAGTAACCTTACAGAATAATACAGGAAATTTTTTTAAGCTTTAATCTGTTTGATGTCTCAGACCCCAGAGCACTCACGTCCCACTCCTCCCTGGGAAGGACCGGTACGAACCCGGGCGGCGAGCCCCCGACGGGTTACTGGAGAGACTCGCTTTTTGCTTCCACCTCGAATCCACCGCTCCTCTGATCCTGGTCTTCCACCAGGTACCAGCACACTGCTTAAGCAACACAACCTGTTAGCTTTTGTTAAAACAAGAAAGTGCATTGAACCCTGAGACAGCGTGCTAGCTAAATAGCAACGACCATAAAGCAACAAAATGAATAGAATTAATGTAACACAACAAAATCTCTAAGCAAGACAAAGTGCTTCGTTCAGCACATGGAGTGTGTGTATCTGTGTGTGGGTTTTTTTTCTTCATACTTCCCTCACTATCTGCCTCTCCCTGCAGACATGGTGGCTCTGCCTGCAGCCGGCGATGCTTCCAGCCATCCTCCTCCTCTGTCCAGGCTACTGTCCCCACTCTCCACAACTGGACAGATGCCTGCAGCGCAGGTGTCCCACCTCCAGACCTCCCCGCTGCTCCACCCGCTCGTAGGCCAGCACATCATCTCCGTCAGGCAGTTCACAAAGGAGCAGGTTGGTTTTTAGAGACAGAGAATTTGATGTTGCAATAACTGGGGTGTAACGAATAAAAATTATGGTTCGATACATACTGTACCTCGGTTTTGAGGTCACGGTTTGGTTAGTTTTTGGGACAGTACTGGAATAACCATTTGCCCTATATGTTGTGTTTGATTTCATGTGTTTTGTTAAATGAACTATTTGTATTAACATTAGACTTAAACCGTACCAAACGTCTCATACCGAAACGATTTAGTACAAATACACGTACCATTACACTCTTAGAAATTATGTTGGGTTTTTTTTCGGGGAGCAGATTTCACACCTTTTCAACGTTGCCCACACCCTGCGTCTGTTGGTCCAGAAGGAAAGAAGTCTGGAGATCCTGAAGGTATTTTATTCTCTGTACAAGTTTGATGTGAGTTTCCAGGTGAGGAACATATTGTCTGTGTGACGTCCAGGGGAAGGTGATGGCCTCCATGTTTTATGAAGTCAGCACCCGTACCAGCAGCTCCTTCAACGCCGCCATGCAGCGTCTGGGAGGCTCGGTGGTGCACTTCAGTGAGTCCACCTCATCCTCCCTGAAAGGAGAATCTCTGGCAGACTCGGTTCAGACCATGAGTTGTTACGCCGACGTCCTGGTGCTCAGACATCCAACACCTGGAGCTGTGGAGGTAATTTACATTTGAATTTGAATGAACTTGCCGACATTTTTACAGAATCATGCTCTGCCACACCCTTCTGCTTGCATGCTGCCTGATCTATTCGACAGGCAGCGTAGATCGAGACACTAGTTGCAGTTACTAGATAGATTTTTTCTCCAAACAGACTGCGTCACGTCACTGCCGCAAACCTGTGATCAACGCTGGCGATGGTGTCGGTGAGCATCCAACCCAGGCCCTGCTGGACGTGTTTACCATCAGAGAGGAGCTGGGGACGGTCAACGGCATGACGGTCAGATACCCTCTGCTGCTTAGGAAGAGAAAGAAAACCACGCACTCATGTTTCTGTTTTCCAGATTACTATGGTCGGAGATCTGAAACATGGCCGCACGGTGCACTCTCTCGCCAAACTGTTGACGCAATACCGCATCACACTGCGCTATGTAGCACCTAAAAACCTCCACATGCCTGCAGAGATCATCAACTACGTGGCCTCAAAGGGAATCCTGCAGGTGGGAGAATAAGTCGATTTAGAAAAAAAGAAAAAAGAAATGGTTAAGTTCTGTTTGAGGTTGAAGCAGACGTGTAAAGTTTTTACATTTTGTGATCTTGGGCTTTGGTCGCATGACCCTGAAAACCAAATCAGTTCATCTCCACATGGTGCTGAGTAACTGTGGTCAGTAACAGTGGTTTGGTAACGAAGTGTTTAATACCTGCTTCACATTCTGTTGTGTGAAAGACAATGTGTCTGATCATCCTTCTGTTTGCAGGAGGAGTTCGACAGCATCGAGGAGGCTCTGCCCGACACAGACGTCCTCTACATGACCAGGATTCAAAAGGAGAGATTTGGGTCTGAAGAGGAATACAAAGCTGTGAGTTTTTATTACATCTCTCACAAGGGGAGGCGATAGCTCATTGGTAGAACGTTCGCCCTTTGACCGGAACTTCTCCAGAAGTTTGCGGGATCAAATTTCACTAAGTTCATGCCTAGGTGTCCATGGAGAAAACCCCTCGTTTCTCTCACCATTGGCGCCGTCGTGGCAGCCTGCTGCGGTATAGCACACACAAATTTACCCGTTGAGGGATGAATAAAAGTATTCAGCTGACATCTTGATTAAAATGAGGGTAGCCTTTGCACATGTGCAAAACACAGCAACCCTCCTCAAACTGTGTATCTGCCTCGTCTGAATGCCCTATGTTTGTTTACCAATTTGACATCAAAATTACTGCAAGTTAGAAGCAGCAGAAATAATCATTTTATCAAATTTGGAAGCAAACAGAGAAACGTTATGCTTTTTTGAAACTTGGAAAAAATGACACACTTTTCAGGAACAAGACGGAACATTTTTAGTGTTTGGGTCCACTTTTACTAATTTGTTCAGACAAAGCAGTTCATTTGAAAATTCCATTCCGTTTTTTCGTTCCGTCCGCTTATCCGGGGCTGGGTCGCTGGGCCAACATCCTCAGACGGGAAGCCCAAGCTTCTCTCACCCCAGCTGCATCCTCCAGCTCACCCGGAAGGATCCCGAGTTGTTCCCCGGCCAGCTATAAGACATAGTCTCTAGAGCGGATCCGGGGTCTGCCTCTTGGTCTCCTCCCGGTGGAACATGCCAGAAACTCCTCACCAGCGAGGTGCTCGGGGGGCATCCTGACCAGATGCCCAAACCCTGTCCCTGACCCGCAGGGGGCATTCCACCCTTTTCCGGGTGGGGACCGCCCGGAAAAGAAAAACATTTTCCCAATTTAAAATGTTTCCACAAATGACTTTTGGAACGTGTGCCCACATTCTGTAAGTGAAGGAATAAAAATGTTCTCCACTTTTCTTCTTTCAGTGTTTCGGTCAGTTCATCCTGACTCCTCACATCATGACTGTGGCCAAAAAGAAAATGGTTGTGATGCATCCTCTCCCCAGGGTCAATGAGATCAGGTAAACCCGCTGCAGAAAAATGACCACGTAAAGTGTGTGAAAATATCCACATTTTATTTACAGCCTTTCTTCTTGTTGTGTTTTTCATGCAGCCCAGAAGTGGATACGGACCCCAGGGCTGCGTATTTCCGTCAGGCGGAGAATGGCATGTACATCAGAATGGCCCTCCTGGCCACCGTATTGGGCAAATAATCAAATGTGCTGCTTATGTCCTGCTGTTACTTCACCAAAACTGTGAATTTCTTTACTTCCATTCCTCAATAAGAGTGCTGCTGCTTCTTTCTGGTCACCACTTGTGCTTTTTTAATGGATAAAATGGACAAATGTTCTACTTTTTTTATACACATTGTGCATTAAGATCAAGACGTGAGGATCTCAGTGACATATTTCCATGTTTACTGAAAAGATGAGGGATTGTTGAGACGTTAAAATGAGTTGAAAGGATGAAAGAAAAGGGACGAAATATGTTCTTCTATCAATCTGCAACAATGTTAGAGGGACTGTAAAGGGACGGATTATAGGTGGGAATAAAACTACGACACTTGTGAGGACTCCTGTCATGTATGCATGGGCTTTTTGTTTCTTTTTTTACAAACTGAAACAATTTAATCTCTTTTTTCTTTTCTGTAAAGTTTCTTTTCTTGAATTTCTTACACAAACTTCAAATAAACGCACAATGTGTTACTATTAGTTCCTGTAACGGTTGATCATGATGTGAAACGAGAATCGATTTCAACAATAAAAAAATAAAGAATTAGTCTTTTTGTGATTTTTTTTTTTTTTTTTTATCAAACTGACTTGCATGCTGATTGGTCTAGAGACAGTGGCACGGAGGAAAAGACAGGAAACAGACTGATATGGTTTGGACATGTGCAGAGGAGAGAGAGAGTACATTGGAAGAAGGATGCTGGGTTTGGAACCACCAGGAAAGAGGACTAGAGGAAGACCAAAGAGGAGGTTCATGGATACAGTGAAGGAACACATGAAGATAGTTGGTGTGTCCGAAGAGGATGCAGGAGATAGGGTTAGATGGAAGAAACTGACTTGCTGTGGCGCCCCCTGAAGGGAAATGATGAAGGAAGTCCTGTTTGTGATTCTATATGTTGGCTCACAACTGGATGTAGATCTTCTTCTCTCATCATTTCCCTTCAGGGGTCGTCACAGCAAGTCAGTTTCTTCCATCTAACCCTATCTGCTGCATCCTCTTCAGTCACACCAACTATCTTCATGTCTTCCTTCACTGTATCCATGAACCTCCTCTTTGGTCTTCCTCTAGGCCTCTTTCCTGGTGGTTCCAAATCCAGCATCCTTTTGCCGATGTACTCTCTCTCTCCTCTGCACATGTCCAAACCATCTCAGTCTGACCTCTCTGACTTTAGAACCTCTAACATGTGTTGTTCCTCTGATCCTGTCCATCCTGGTCACTCCCAGAGAGATCCTCAGCATCTTCATCTCTGCTACCTCCATCTCTGCTTCCTGTCTTTTCCTCAGTGGCACTGTCTCTAGACCAAACAGCATGGCCGCTCTCACCACGGTTTTCACTTTCTCTTTCATTTTAGCTGAAACTCTTCTATCACACATCACACCTGATACTTTTCTCAACCCGTTCCAGCCTGCCTGCACACGCTTCTTCACCTCTTTTCCACACTCTCCATTGCTCTGGACTGTTGATCCTAGATACTTAAAATCTTCCACCTTCTTTATCTCTTCTCCCTGTAACCTCACTTTTCCATTTGGATCCCTCTCATTCACACAGATGTACTCTGTCTTACTCTGACTAATCTTCATTCCTCTTCTTTCTAGTGCAAACCTCCACCTCTCCAGCTTTTCCTCCACCTCTTCCCTCCTCTCACTACAGAGTACACAAGTGGATGTAGATAACTTTAATAAATATTCAAGTCTTAGTTGACGGACTGAAAACATGGGAAAATTTTGACAGACTACTGTACATCAAAACATGTGAGACAACCTCTAACATGTCCATCCTGGTCACTCCCAGAGAGATCCTCAGCATCTTCATCTCTGCTACAAACATCTCTGTTTCTTGTCTTCTCAGTGACACTCTCTTGAGCTACTAACTCACCGTTCCAGCCTGCCTTTACATGCTTCTTCACCTCTTTTCCACACTCTCCATTGATCTTAAGTATTTAAAATCCTCCCCATTCTTTCTGTTTTCTCCCAGAGTACACACTTGTACTCTGTCTTACTCAGGAGAATCTTCATTCTTATTCTTTCTAGTTTTTCCTTCACCTCTTCCCTCCTCTCACCACAGATTTACAATATCATCTGCAAACGTCATTGTTACACCTAAGAATTTTTTTTAATGAAAATTAATAGCATTGAGGCTAAGGTTTTGAATTTTGAGCGAACTGGTCATTTTCCAATTTAATAAATAAATAATGTGTGATTATGTGGTTTAGATTTCCCAGGCGTCCCTGAAGGCATCGTTTTCATTCCTGGAAGGTAGAACCGCGCATGCGCGAGCCGCGACGGTCACCGCTCGCTTTACCGGCGAATTTCTCGCGTTTCTGTCCCGTTAATTCCCGTTATCACCTTAATACCGGATGCCTCTATGATCCAGCTAAATATCCAACGAGATACACCGTGTTCAGTTTACTCAAGGTAAATGAAAACATGTTCAACGCTGCAGTTAGCATCAGCTTAGCTAACAATTGCTAACAAGAAAAAACTACAAATAAACTCAGTGATTTTTAAAACGAAAATAATTAAATTATTTTCTGTTTTTAATTCATTTAATTTAGTTTGAAACTGATTAGATGGGTTTAAAATGTTGTTTTCTTTGTGTAAAATGTAAAGGGCGGTGTCAGGCATAATTATATAAAGATAAATAATGTGTTAATTAATGCTCTTAATTATCTGATTTTACTCTTCAATATGGATTAAAATTACATTAAAATTAATCCCTGTATTGTTTTAATCCTTGGATTATGTTTAAAGAGTAAAAATCAATCGAAATCCTTTAGGTTTATTTATTAAAAGACCTAATTAGTGATAATTAATCAGCTCTAATGATTTTTTTTCTGTTTTATAATTAACTTTAATCATGTCAAATGTTAAGAGAGAGTTAATTCAATTTAAATATTTTTAATAAGTGGAGGAGTTTAAGTATCTCAGGGCCTTGTTCACAGTGGGGTATCGGTGCAGCGTCTGCAATGATTAAGATGTAAAGCTTTTTATTTACCAGTCAAACTAGTTCCTACCCTCACCATGGTAACCAGGATCTACATTCCTACGCTCACCATGGTAACCAGGATCTAGTTCCTACCCTCACCATGGTAACCAGTATCTAGTTCCTACCCTCACCATGGTAACCAGGATCTACATTCCTACGCCCACCATGGTAACCAGGATCTACGGTCCTACCCTCACCATGGTAACCAGGATCTACGTTCCTACCCTCACCATGGTAACCAGGATCTAAGTTCCTACCCTCACCATGGTAACCAGGATCTACATTTCTACCCTCACTGTGGTAACTAGGATCTACGTTCCTACCCTCACCATGGTAACCAGGATTTACATTCCTACCCTCACCGTGGTAACCAGGATCTACGTTCCTACCCTCACCATGGTAACCAGGATCTACGTTCCTACCCTCACCGTGGTAACCAGGATCTATGTTCCTACCCTCACAATGGTAACCAGGATCTACGTTCCTATCCTCACCATGGTAACCAGGATCTACGTTCCTACCCTCACCATGGTAACCAGGATCTACGTTCCAACCCTCACCATGGTAACCAGGATCTACGTTCCTATCCTCACCATGGTACCCAGGATCTAGTTCCTACCCTCACCATGGTAACCAGGATCTACATTCCTACCCTCACCATGGTAACCAGGATCTATGTTCCTACCCTCACCATGGTAACCAGGATCTAGTTCCTACCCTCACCATGGTAACCAGGATCTACATTCCTACCCTCACCATGGTAACCAGGATCTATGTTCCTACCCTCACCATGGTAACCAGGATCTAGTTCCTACCCTCACCATGGTAACCAGGATCTACATTTCTACCCTCACCATGGTAACTAGGATCTACGTTCTAACCAGGATCTAGTTCCTACCCTCACCATGGTAACCAGGATCTACATTCCTACCCTCACCATGGTAACCAGGATCTATGTTCCTACCCTCACCATGGCAACCAGGATCTATGTTCCTACCCTTACCATGGTAACCAGGATCTACATTCCTACGCTCACCATGGTAACCAGGATCTACATTTCTACCTTCACCATGGTGACCAGGATCTACGTTCCTACCCTCTCCATGGTAACCAGGATCTACGTACATTCCTACCCTCACCATGGTAACCAGGATCTAGTTCCTATCCTCACCATGGTAACCAGCTGTGGGTGATGACTGAAAGAACAAGATCATGGATACAAGCAGCTGAAATGAGCTTCCCTCAGGGTGGCTGGGCTCTCACTCAGACATAGAGGGAACGACCTCAGAGTAGAGCCGTTGCTCCTCCAAGTCGAGATTAGCCAGATGGGATGGTTCAGCATCAGGTTAGGATGCCTCCCGAACACCTCGCTGGTGAGTTATTGCTATGGGATGTCCCACTGAGAGGAGACCCAGAGACAGACCCCAGACCCGCTGGAGAGATTTATGTCTCACAGCTGGTCAGGGAACACTTCAGGATTCTCCTAGGTAAGCTGGAGGATGGATCGGGGGTGAGAGAAGCCTGGGTTTCGGCTGAGGAAGACGATTATTTTTTTTTTTTATTATTTTGAATTACTCTATTCATCCCTCACCGGGGAAATTTGTTTGCTGCACTCCTTACACCGCAGCAGGCTGCCCTTCAACAGCGCCAATGGTGGGAGAAGCGGGGGTTAGGTGTCTTCTCCAAGGACCCTAGACGTGCTCTTCGTGGGACGCGAACCCGCGACCTTCCGGTCCGCGGGCGAACGCGCTAACCACGCGGCCACCGTCTCCACCCAAAAGACGATAGAACAGAACTTAAAATGCCTTGTGAATATTTAAGACTTAAAACAATGTAAAAAAGATAATAAAATTCTCAAGTTTTTTTTTTCTTAACTTATGATAATATTTTACTTTGAATTAGATTTAAAACTGTTTTATATAAAAATTAACGTTGTTCTGAATTCCAGGCATTTTTATGCATTGATTAAAAGCTAAATAATGACAAATTATAAAATATGAGTTCATTAAATCGTCTTTTTTTATCTTTTAATATCCTTAATATTGATCTAAAAATGTCTGTAATAAATATTTGAACTCTTAGATCATGTTAGAAAAATAAAAAACATCCAAAAGGATAATAAATCCTTACGGTTCGTCTCATTAAGGCTCAACATGGGATTGTTTTTGGGCTGTAACAGTTTTTTTTGTCTCTTCAAGGGTTTACAAGTAAAAAAAAAAAGGTGAAAAACGGTCAAACTAAAGCGATTTAAAGGTACATTTATGAATGGCTGGGTGTTAAATAGAAAGTTGTTCTCCCTGTGCCGAGGATTAACAGCGGATTAGAGCTCCACAAGGACACACAGAGACGATCACGCGGTTTTTGCTTCCTTGATTGTCTTTATTCGAACACACCCAGCACAGTTTGATGTGTTGTGGTATTACATCCAGTTTATCAATCTTCTAAATGACATGACCCTATAGTTCACACGGTTACTATGGAAACAATATCAGATTACACTGTTGCATTTAGTAAATCACAATTTTAAGCCTGATCTAATGAACTTGATTGAAACCTTACAATCTGTGCCAGACGGGCACAAGCTCGATTTCAGCTCCACGTTTACCTATTTATTTTATAATTCAGTTTTTCCACTCTTGTGTAAAATTATTCAATGTTATTTTTCTGAGGATGTGAAAATATCACTTTGTAGAAAACAATAAACACCACCGTTATGCTCCCATAAGAAGAGAAATGGTTTTCCACCGTATTGGACACGTTTTAATTCCTGCTGCAAAACCTTTGAAGCACTTATGAGGTGTGACGTAACGAGTCATATGTCTGGACGTATGTAAACAAAGTGAGAGGAACTGTGGTAAACATATTGTAGATAGATTTCAAAGAATGCTGGTGTAATTTTGCCGTAATGCCTCATCGATGTGTGGCAGCAAACTGTTGTGCCAGGGGAAGATATTTCTGTACTTCTATTTCTGAAAGACAGGTCCAACGAACGTTCTGTTCATCTCCTTTGTGGACGGGTTGTCTGGGCGCGGCCGGGGCGTTGGGGGGATCCAGTTTGGTGGCCTCGGGATCGGGTCTCTGCTTTTTGCGGATGGTGTGGTCCTGTTGGCTTCATCGGACCGTGATCTCCAGCTCTCGCTGGATCGATTTGCTGCCGAGTGTGAAGCGGCCGGGATGGGAATTAGCGCCTCCAAATCCGAGACCATGGTCCTCATCCGGAAAAGGGTGGAATGCCCCCTGCGGGTCAGGGACAGGGTCCTGTCCCAAGTGGAGGGGTTAATGTATTTCGGAGTCTTGTTCACGACTGGGGGAAGGATGGAGCGGGAGATCGACAGGCGGATTGGTGCTGCATCAGCAATAACTAGGACGCTGCATTGGTCCGTCGTGGTAAAGAGAGAGCTGAGACGAAAAGCAAAGCTCTCGATTTACTAGTCGATCTACGTTCCTACCCTCACCATGGTAACCAGCATCTACGTTCCTACCGTCACCTATGGTCACCAGCTGTGGGTGGTGACCGAAAGAATGAGATCGCGGGTACAAGCGGCCGAAATGAACTTCCTCCGCAGGGTGGCTGGGCTCTCACTCAGAGATCGGGTGAGAAGCTCTGCCATCCAGGAGGAGCTCGGTGTCGAGCCGCTCCTCCTCCAGGTCGAGAGGAGCCAGATGGGGTGGTTCCGGCATCTGGTCAGGATGCCCCCGAGCGCCTCGCAGGCGAGGTGTTTTGGGCACGTCCCACCGGGAGGAGACCAAGGGACAGAGACTATGGCTCACAGCTGGCCGGGGAACGACTTGGGATCCTTCCAGGTGAGCTAGAGGATCCAGCCGGGGAGAGAGAGGCCTGGGCTGCCCGTTTGAGGCTGTTGCCCCCGCGACCCGACCCCGGAACAAGCGGAAGATGACGGAACGGAAGGTCCAACGAACCAAGTCTCACTAGAAGCCCACTCATACCTCGTACCTACGTAGCCAACATTTAACCTACAACTGTTTCGTTCCTATTCTGTCCCGCATGGAGCAAATGGGAATGGAAGTCTACTACAAAAAAAAAACTTAAACCAGACGCTGTCAGACCAAGAGGCAGACCCTGGATCCGCTGGAGAGACTGTCTCACAGCTGGCTGGGGAACAACTCAGGATCTTTCCGGGTGAGCTGGCGGATCCGACCCCGGATAAGAGGAAGACAACGGAACGGAACCAGACGCTGTGCCCGCGGTGTTCTATATTTCATCGGACTTTGGCGGTGTCACCTCGAACCAGACTAGAACCAACACGGTCACGTCAACCACTGGTGTGACGCTCTTTGAAAACTAAGAGGTAAAAGGTTGAGCATTTTAAATGAAAGTCTGTGTGACACGTTTACTACAAAAAAAGAAGCTTTACTGGCCCAGAGACAGAGTTTGTATGCGGCTGGCCTCGCAACAGATAGGCCACCTGTTTAGGGTGTACCCTGTTTCTTGCCTGTATTGGGCTCTGGAACACACACCCTGTCCACACACTATGTCGGCTTAGACACAGTTTTGTCATCATGATCCGAAGTGAGAGTAAGGCTATAGATTTGGTGAATATTTAAATATAGGTTCTTAATCTTTCTGTTGTCCTAAAAAGAAAATGAAGAGGAATTAAAGGTATGTTCCACGATAGTTTCAGACCCGTACATCCAAATTCCTGGTTCTCCTCTTTGTTGTCCCTTTAGATTGTTTTCAGAGGAACCGTTTGTCACTGATTGTTTTCGACTCAGCGGAAGGAAAGCTGTGTATGCAGTGAGCGCACGTCCTTTCAGAACCAGACACGTTCTATTATCTTCAAACATCCAGACAAGTGAAAGGACGCTGCTGAATGCAGAACCAGCAGATACACACTTTATTACCTTTCCATCAACATTAAAGCCTCCTCATCAAAGGGTCTTGGTGGAACTGGTGGAAAACATGGATTTTTTTTTTTTAGTGTAAATGTTGGTATTTTATTTACATGGACAGTTATTCAACTCACTGCCACAGAAAAAAGTCAAAGGTCCTTTCATTCTAGTAAGAGCGGTATTGCGTAATCTTGAACAAGATTATACATTATTTTTATGCCTCCACCCAGTAAATGAGGAGGCATTAAGCAGTCGGGCTGTCCGTGCTCCTGTGCTTCCATAACACTTGTCAATGCAATATTTCTTAAACCACCGAAGAATTTTTTTTTAAAAATAAAATGACCCACATTCACTCAAAACCAACTAGAGATGAACGTTTTCATTGTCCTGTAACCAAAGGTTAGGGTCCCAAGCTGGAGGTCCTCGTCACATTGTGCGGGGCTCCATGCCAAGGGGCAGGGTCTTACTCCAATTGGAGGAGTTTAAGTATCTTGAATTGAATACACTTTATTAATCCCCCAAAGGGAAGTTTGAGTGCTGCAGTTTAACACCTCGATGCCCCCTCACCCTTATCCACCGGCGTCCCAGTTGGGTCGCACTGTCTCCAACATGGCTACCCAAAAGCTGGAGCACGGAATGGGTCCACAAAGTCAGGCCACAGGGAAGAACACCAAACTGGCCTCTCTGTATTTCACTGGGTCAGAGTGAGCGCCTCCGCTTTCTCAATCTTGTAGCGAGCAACTAGACGTTTCCATGTAAACCACAAAAACACAGGGCCTGAAGGACCTCCTAGATTGTCTCCTTCTCTGCCCCACCTCCAGATTGTCTTCTCCTCAGCTCCCTGAGACCAAACCACCTGGATGGACGGATGTGGCTCCAAGAGCCAGCCGCTTGTGATCACAGTGGGGGAAGGATTGATTGGGAAATCGACAGTCGGATCAGTGCAGCTTCTGCAATAATTAGGACCATATGAGATCCATGGTGGTGAAGAAAGAGCTGGCCGAAAAGCAAAGCTTTTGATTTACCAGCAGGAATTATGAACGCGTCTAATAGTGGTGGATAACTATTTCTCTTCTTATGGGAGTTCAACGTTGGTTCTTATCTTGACATTATTAAATATCAAATATCTCCATCTGTTTAACAAATAGTTGTCATAATTTGTCACACACTTTAAAGATAACTGTAGTGGGAAAAAAAAATTTCATGTACTGAACAGACTGCTGTTTCTAAAATAAGCAACATTATTGCTAAAAATAACCTCAAAAAAGTGTGAAATAGGAGTCAACAAAAGCAGCCAGTAAAACATTAACAATAAACCGGATAACTCACAGAATGAAATGAGTTCAGTGACCAGTGACTTGAATCATTTGTAAGAATTTTATCGCCATCAAACTACAAAAATAAATGATTATTTGGATTAATTAATTTACAATGAATACACAGATTATTGTTAAATCTACAGTATGATGTTTTCAGTTTTGTTGGAATGTTTTTGCTCGACATTATATTATATTCGACATTTTCTTAGCTGTTTTACTCACAGCATAGAGTAGCAAAGATTAAAATGTATTCATTCTTCAGGCTTCATTCCGCTTCAAGCTGCCGCTTATCCGGGGCCGGGTCGATGGGGCAAAAAGCCTCAGACAGGAAGCCCAGCCTTCTCTCACCACAGCTGCATCCTCCAGCCGAGTCGTTCCCCAGCCAGCAGTGAGACAAAGTCTCTCCAGCAGATCCGGGATCTGCCACTTGGTCTCCTCCCGGTTGGAGGTGCCCGAAACACCTCACCAGCAAGGTGCTCCGGGGCATCCTGACCAGATGCCTGAACCACCCCATTTGGCTTCTCTCGACCTGGAGGAGGAGCGGCTCGAAACCCAACTCCTCCCGGATGGCAGAGCTCCTCACCCGATCTCTGAGTGAGAGCCCGGCCACCCTGCGGAGGAATCTCATTTTGGTCGCGTGTATCTGCAATCTCATTCTTTCAGTCACCACCCACAGCTGGTTACCATGGTGAGGGTAGGAACGTAGATCCTGGTTACCATGGTGAGGGTAGGAATGTAGATCCTGGTTACCATGGTGAGGGTAAGAACATAGATTGTGGTTACCATGGTGATGGTAGGAACGTAGATCCTGGTTACCATGGTGAGGGTAGGAACGTAGATTCTGGTCACCATGGTTAGGGTAGGAAGGCAGATTCTGGTCACCATGGTGAGGGTAGGAACGTAGATTCTGGTCACCATGGTGAGGGTAGGAAGGCAGATTCTGGTCACCATGGTGAGGGTAGGAACGTAGATTCTGGTTACCATGGGAGGGTAGGAACGTAGATTCTGGTCACCATGGTGAGGGTAGGAACGTAGATCGTGGTTACCATGGTTAGGGTAGGAACATAGATTGTGGTTACCATGGTGATGGTAGGAACGTAGATCCTGTTTACCATGGTGAGGGTAGGAGTGTAGATTCTGGTCACCATGGTGAGGGTAGGAAGGCAGATTCTGGTCACCATGGTGAGGGTAGGAACGTAGATTCTGGTTACCATGGGAGGGTAGGAACGTAGATTCTGGTCACCATGGTGAGGGTAGGAATGTAGATCGTGGTTACCATGGTGAGGGTAGGAACGTAGATTGTGGTTACCATGGTGATGGTAGGAACTTAGATCCTGGTTACCATGGTGAGGGTAGGAGTGTAGATTCTGGTCACCATGGTGAGGGTAGGAACGTAGATCCTGGTTACCATGGTGAGGGTAGGAACGTAGATCCTGGTCACCATGGTGAGGGTAGGAACGTAGATTCTGGTCACCATGGTGAGGGTAGGAACGTAGATCGTGGTTACCATGGTGAGGGTAGGAGTGTAGATTCTGGTCACCATGGTGAGGGTAGGAAGGCAGATTCTGGTCACGATGGTGAGGGTAGGAACGTAGATTCTGGTTACCATGGGAGGGTAGGAACGTAGATTCTGGTCACCATGGTGAGGGTAGGAATGTAGATCGTGGTTACCATGGTGAGGGTGGGAACGTAGATTGTGGTTACCATGGTGATGGTAGGAACTTAGATCCTGGTTACCATGGTGAGGGTAGGAGTGTAGATTCTGGTCACCATGGTGAGGGTAGGAACGTAGATCCTGGTTACCATGGTGAGGGTAGGAACGTAGATCGACTTGTAAATCGAGAGCTTTTCTTTTCGGCTCAGCTCTTTCTTTACCATGATGGACCGATGCAGCGTCCTAGTTATTGCTGACGCCGCACCGATCAGATTTTTTTTTTTTTTTTGCATAATTCCATTTATAGGCGTAAACTTGTTCTTGTTTTTTTTCAATTTTTCTTCTAAACAAGTCCAACCGGTAAAGAACATTTTTAAATAATGTTCCTTATAAAGATCTTCTATATTAAATGTTTTTTTCTTTTTGAACTACGGTAACGGACGCTTACATCATTAAAAACAAAACATCAACAAAATATTAAACTGCAGAAAGAAATTTAGCAAAATATAAGGTAATTAAAATACTTAAACGTTAAAAGAAGTTTTAAAAGATGAGTTTTGAAGAGTTCAGTGCCATTTCAAATGGGCTGGAGTAGCTTGTTCTAGAGGGTTTGAGCAGCAGCTCCCCAAGTTCAAAGCTTAGTCCTGCATGGTAGGGACATGAGTGAGAAGAGCGAAACGGGGTCTACCAGTTGAGCAGATCAGTGAGATAAGCTGGAGCGAGGTTATGGTAGGGCTTTGCACTGAGTGATGGGGAGCCAGTGGAGGTTCTTGAGGACAGACGGGAGGGGGATGTACTCGCAGGTGTGCGTAAGGAGACGGGCAGCAGAGTTCTGAATGTATTGAAGTTTATGGAGTGTTTTGGAAGGAGTGTTTTACAGAATACTGTTGCAGTAATCTAAGGCGTGAAGAATGTGAATGAGTGTATTTATACGTTTCTTTCTCGTTTTCTGATGTTAAGACATAAAAAATATTTCATTTCTTTTGCATGGTTTTGTGGAAACTGGAGGAATATTTTGAGCAGGAGTAAAGAAATGGACTAAAAAGGCTTTACAGACACTTGGAACCCTGTCCTCGTTGTGCATGCACAATAGAAACATTCACCTTCCTACCAGTTTCACAAATTTGCACAAATTTTTAAATATGCGCACATAGTAGGTAGACTGCAGTCGGCCAATCAGTCTAATAGACCTGGCTCAGTTACATCCAATCGATCGCCTCGGGGTCAGCAGCACGGTGCCAGCTCCTAATGGTCCTGCTTGCTGGTTAAACAGGTTTATGTTGGAGTAAATATGGAAAACTTCTCTTTGGTTGGTGAACAAGTATTTAAATCTGTGTTTGTGCCTCCAGCAGGGACGCCATCTGGTCTGCAGGGCTGCTCACACGTTTGTCGTCTGTCAGAGCGCCCACAATACTTCCAACTTGACATCATAATATTTTTTTTCAAAACTACCAAAGGGCTACCTGTATTTATTATTAATCATCATGTTATTGTTGCCGTGGTGAGACCGGCCATGCTGATTGGTCTAGAGACAGTGGCACTGAGAAAAAGACAGGAAACAGAGATGGAGGTAGCAGAGATGAAGATGCTGAGGATCTCTCTGGGAGTGACCAGGATGGACAGGATCAGAGGAACAGCACATGTTAGAGATTTTGGAGATAAAGTCAGAGAGGGCAAGGCAAGTTTATTTGTAGCACAATTCATACAAAATGTAATTCAAAGTGCTTCACAAGAAGGAAAAGAAAAAGAATGCATTAAAATCACAAAACATAGAACCAAAAAGTTTAAAAATTAAATAAATAGAATCATTAAAACAGCACAGTTAAACAGAAGTGTTTTCATCCTAGATTTAAACATTGTCACAGTAGAGGCCTGTCTCACGGCCTCAGGAAGTTTGTTCCAGACTTTTGCAGCATAAAATTGAAATGCAGCTTCTTCATGTTTAGTCCTGACCCTAGGCACCAGCAGGAGGCCGGTCCCAGAGGTCCTCAGAGTTCTAGATGGCCCATAAGGTACTAACATATCACAGATGTACTTTGGTGCTAGACCATGGAGAGACTTAAACACAAGCAGAGCAGCTTTAAAGTCTATTCTCTGAGCCACAGGAAGCCAGTGCAGAGACTTGAGCACAGGACTACAGTGAAGGAAGACATGAAAATAATTGGTGTGCCCTAAGAGGATGCAGCAGATAGGGTTAGATGGAAGAAACTGACCTGCTGTGGCGCCTCCTGAAGGGAAATGCCAAAAGGAGAAGTAGTTTTGAAAAAAGTGAAAATTATCAATACAAAAAGCTAAATATGAGGGTTTTGTTTTGAAGAATTATCGCTCTGTTTAGTGAATAAGAACATTTTTGTGAATAAAACCGTATGATTACACAAATTATGAACAGATGAGCAGGTTTCCTTACGTAACCTGTAAAATTCTCCCAGCGATCCGGCTGGCACACATTATGTTACACTTCATTTTTACACTCATTAGAATGTGAAAAAGATATTTTTATAACACTAATTAACTCTGTAGAAATGACTTTTCTTTTTTTGAAAAATGACTTTTCAAAACATTATAAAAAACTATTAAGTTTAACAAAGTCTCTGTTTTCCTTCAAATGGGTGAGTTTCTATCTAATTAGATTAAAGAGGCTGTTTTTTTTTTTTTGCAGTGTTGGAAGAGAATGAAGTGAGAGTTACTCATTAAATTCAAAATGACCTTAAAGCACAAAAGAATTAAAGCAACGGGAGCCATTGACTTCCTGAAGAAAATTACTGCAGTTTTCTGCTGAAAGACGAAAGACAACCTCAGGATGGAAATCTAATTTTAGAAACTAGAAAAGTGGCTGCTTTGCATGCAAACCAACGCTTAGGTTCATATAAAGACGTGTTTGTTGGTTTGAGAATTACAGAAATACAAACAGTGGTGATGGGACAAATAAATGAATGTGAAGAGCAGCTTTAGTTCGTTTTGTTTTTATTTTCTGATAAGTTTTCTCTACATAAAACTCAATGATTACACTTTTTGGGACAGTGAAATTAGGCATGGCAACAATATTTGGAAATTCAGCATGCAGTAGTAACATCAGTCTTTTTCATTTCAGAAAGTCGATAAAAGAAGATAAATTAACATTACAGTTATTTTGGCTCAGATGCAGCGTGTCAAGTCGCTTCCTTTTTTGTCTGTACCTTATGCTCTCTGATTGGTTAAGTGGCTGAGCCAGAATTTCTAAAGCTTAGAGTTCCCGCCGTGTGAAAAGCTGTAGAGATAAATGCAGAAAGCTCTTCTGAGATTGTAACAAAAAAAAATCTTCATTAATTTAATTTTTACTCACGCTATTGATCCCTCACCGAGGAAATTTGTGGGCTGCACTCCTACACCGCAGCAGGCTGCCACGACAGCGCTAATGGTGGGAGAAACGGGGAGCTAGGTGTCTTCTCCAAGGACCCTAGACGTGAACTCAATGTTTTTGAAGATCAAGACGTTTCGACTTTAATCCAAAAGTCATTTTAAATCTGATAGAAGAAAGCTGAGACCGGTTATATAAATACCAGCCCCTCAGGAGGAGCTACACCTTTCAATACATACGTACAACAGGGGTCTCAAACTCCAAACAACACAAAATAATTAAACAGTAAAAAAAAACATTCAGTAATAAATAAATAATATTAATGTGTCGTTCATATCAATCTAGAGATCTACCATATTAAGCAGGGGGCCACACATTATTGTCCCATGGGGCCGCATTTGGCCCGTGGGCCGCAAGTTTGAGATCCCTATCGTATAGCATAGTTGATCTCATTTTCTATAAACATACTGAACTACAAACATGGCGGACGGATGCTTATCATGTCACGCTGTCATCTCTATTTGCTGATTGAGTAGGGTATTTCTCCATCACTTCAATCGTAAACGAATGTCTACAGTTCCTGGCCTAGTCGCTGGAGTGAAATGAAATTAAATAAATGCACAAGCCGGGTGCCGGCTGGGCATGTACTCTATATTCCTGTAGTGCCCAGGAGGCCTCCCAATGAGACGTCCAAGGTGCTGTCACCGTGGTTACGGATTGTTTCTCACTGATAGACGGTGCAGACATGATATCATGGACAGGACAGGCAGTGGGATTATTGGATTAGTAATTATTAGCATTAGATTAGACACTCCTACCGATGCTGAATGAATGATGGCAGATAATAAGTCTAATTTATTTCAGAGTTAAACTGGAACTGGAGTGTCTAGAATGAATTTGTGTTTGAGGTGGAGAAGTTTAAAAGAACCACAGAGGAGGCTTGAGGGGTTTTTAATACTTCAGTAATCCCCATGAGGAAAGTATCGATGTTTAAATGTTCAAGTTTAGTCAAATTCTTCAGGAACTGTGTTTTTATAAACAAGTATCATGTGACTTTGCAATGCTGTCAGAACAAAGATCCAATTCATAAAACTATAAGCTTCAATTCTACTGTGAATAGTTTCTCTTTTAATTGTTTTACATTTTTATTGGGATCTTTATTGTTTTCCTTCATTCGTCCCATCATGTGCTTGTTTTTAGGTATTTTTTTCATCAGTGAAACATTCAGGTTTATACGTTTGTGGGTTTTTTTTATGTTCTCTGGTCGATGCAGGGTTGTACAGAGCCGTACAGCCAGACTGAGCAGAACACAGTTTGACGTAGACCTACATGTGTAATCTGTTAGATCAGCAAAATGTAATCTTCTTTAGTCAATGACCCAGGTGGCATTATTTGTATGGCTGAGTAATAACGCTTACTGAGCTTTAACAGACAAATTTTTTTTTTCTACTGTGGTACCAGCCTTCATTGTGACCAGTTAAACCAGTGACATGCTGGTAATAGAAGTGTATTTTTTCTCTTTGCAGAGGTGAGCGATGGCTGAACAAAACTCCTCCCGTCCCCAAAGGAAGATGTCCACCTCGGGGGAGAGTGTGTATAAGATACTGGGATTAGAGAAAGGCGCATCAGCAGAGGACATCAAGAAAGCATACAGGTAATCTGTGGCAACATTAGGTGATCTCAATAATGACTTGTCATCAATGAAGGCTTAGCTTCAGGCCAGCAGGATGACCATCGAGGCAGTAATTGTCGCTTTAGAGGCATTATAGAAGATCATCTAAAAGTGTATGCAACACAGCGTGGCACATAACGTTGAACAGATGGAAAGATTTGATATTTAATAATGCCAAGATAAACACCACCGTTACGCTCCAATAAGAAGAGAGATAAATAGTTTTTCACCATATTGGACACATTCATGTGGAACAAAATCCGAGAACAGCCTTTAGAATTATCCCGAGGTTGTTTTTGGTGTTGGAATAATTGAATTGATTATACTTTATTGATCCCCAAAGAGTGCTGCCATGAAAAAAAAACGGGTGTTTAACACCTCGATGCCCCCTCTCCTCTATTCACCGGTGTCCAAGTCCGGTCACAGTGTCCAACCTGACAACCCAAAAACTGGAGTCCAGAATGGGTCACAAAGCCAGGCCGCAGGGAAGAACACCGAACTGGTCTCTCTGTATTTCACTGGGTCCGAGTGTGCGCTTCCAGTTCCTCAAGCCAGCAACCGGACGTTTCTATGGAAACCGCAAAAACACTAGGCCCGAAGCACCTCTTGTAGACAGTGTCCTTCTCCGGACCTTTGCCGCACCTCTTCCAGATCGACCCCTTCTCCTCACCTCCCCGGGACCAAATCAACTCCTCCAGCCACACACGGATGTGGCTCCTAGAGCCAGCAGCTGGTTGTGCATATCATCATGCATGTCAACGGCAGAATGACTCCATAACCAGCTACCAGCTGGTTGTTAATGTTCAAATACTGTAGATATTTCTAAAAAGTTTCATTTGCATAATGTCAGTCAGTCAGTCATCTTCTTATCTGTCTATCCCTTAAGGGGTTACGGGGATTGCCGGAGCCCATCCCGGATGATTCAAAGCGAGGGGCAGGGTACACCCCGAACAGGTCGCCAGTCTGTCGCGGGGCCACACACATATAACCATCCACACATACTCTCCTAGGGGAAATTCGACACCGGCCAATCACCTAGCATGCATGTCTTTGGAGGGTGGGAGGAAACTGGAGTACCTGAAGGAAACCCACACAGACACGGGGAGAACATGCAAACTCCACACAGAAAGGCCAGTGTTCCAAGCCTCGTCCCCACCCAGGACTCTAACCCACGACCTTCTTGCTTTGAGGCCACTGTGCTAATTTGCATAATGTTCCCTCTTTAAAATAAAACCATTAAAGGAAAAAGAAATTAGTTTTCAAATAGAAATATTTTTATTTACTTTGTTTTCCATCTAGAAAAAAAATCTCACCGACTGTTGTGTTTGTATTTTAACCACAACAACGTGAATAGAAACCTTGGTGATTTTTTTTTTTTTTGCACATCATTATCTGACACTTTCTTTTTCCCCCAACAGAAAGCTCGCTCTGAAGTACCACCCGGATAAGAACCCCGACAACCCAGAAGCAGCGGAAAAATTTAAGGAAATAAACAACGCCAACTCCATTTTAAATGACGAGAACAAAAGAAGAATTTACGACGAGTATGGCTCAATGGGCCTTTATGTGTCGGAGCAGTTCGGAGAGGAAAGCGTCAAATATTACTTCCTCATGTCCAAATGGTGGTTTAAGGTTTGTGTTTTATTATTTTCATTCATACAGATAAGTCATTAAATCTGTGACATGAACAGTTCAAACAGGCGTTAAAGAATAGCAGAGAAAAGAGGAGTAGATGGAATCAGAGGACAGAACAATACTGTACCAAACTCACCCTTGATTCTAGCTTCTCACAGTCAAACTTCTAGAATATCAGTTAATTCCCTCTGTTTCTAGCAGACGTGATGGTAAGCTGGTTCAACCTGATGTGTGCACGTAACTGATGCACTAACATGGCTGCCAAAGATGCCAAGTTATTCTTGATGTCCTGTCGAGATCTAGGACTATCGAGATCTGCACCTTTGCGCCTCTGCGCATGCCCAGAATGCTCCTTCCCCTTTCCAAATGATCTAACCATCGAGACCTGCAACCTAACTATTGAGATTTGCGACCTGCCATACTTTTATTGGAGTTCGGTTTAGTTTTCGGAACTCCGATCTATCGATCTCGATGAGGCCGTAGATCTCAGTAGAACACCATGTTAGCACAGAAAAGGGGAAAACACAATTTTTTAATTTTGATTGTGCACATACCAAAACATTCCCAAGTGGAGGAGTTTAAGTATCTCGGGGTCTTGTTCACAAGAAGGGGAAGGATAGAGCGGGAGATCGACAGGCATCAGCAATAACTAGGACGCTGCATCGGTCCGTCGTGGTAAAGAGAGAGCTGAACCGAAAAGCAAAGCTCTCGATTTACAAGTCGATCTACGTTCCAACCCTCACCATGGTAACCAGGATCTACGTTTCTACCCTCACCTATGGTCACCACCTGTGGTGGCTCTGCCATCCAGGAGGAGCTCGGTGTGGAGCCGCTTCTCCTCCAGGTCGAGAGGAGCCAGATGGGGTGGTTCGGGCATCTGGTTAGGATGCCCCCCGAGCGCCTCGCGGGCGAGGTGTTTCGGGAACGTTTCGCCGGGAGGAGACCAAGGGGCAGACCCCGGACCCACTGGAGAGACTATGTCTCACAGCTGGCGGGGGAACGACTTGGGATCCTTCCAGGTGAGCTGGAGGATGCTGCCGGGAAGAGTGAGGCCTGGGCTGCCTGCTTAAGGCTGTTGCCCCCGCGACCCGACCCCGGAACAAGCGGAAGATGACGGAACGGAACCTACCAAAACAGCTGCCTGTTGCCCGAATAAAGCATGTTTCTATCACACAAGTTTAAGGTATTTCGATCCTGCACTGCTTAAATGTTTTAAATATTTTCAGGATGTTATTTTTATTTGTGTTTTTAATTGTATTTTTTATCTTAGCTTTTCAGAGTTTTTTTCAAACTTTTTTTTCCAAATCTCAATAAATTTTAATTGATTTTAATTTCTTAAAACAACTTAAAAATTCTGTTTTAAAAGCTGCATGTGGGGTACAGTTTTTTTTTCTTCTTGTCGTTAATCAGAAAGTAACGTTTGATGATGCCAGAAAAAAGTCAAGCAACTCTTTCCGGAAAAAAAAACAGCTGCACTCATGCTGCGCATTTTCTTTTAGTGGAATTTTTGTCATAGTTTTAAACACAAGAATAGAGTTTAAAATTTTAAAGGAAAAACAGACATGGTGGTATTGTGGAAACAAGTAGATTGGTCTGACGTATTGCTGACACGTCAAGTAATAAATGATGGTCTGTGAAAAAATCGTTCAAGATATTTAATTCTCAAACAAGCAGCATTTAAATATGAACTAAAATCAAACTCACTTCAGGAGCAATAATATTGTTTCTAGTATCAAACCAACTTGAGTGAACGACTCGATGTACAACCGGATTCCAAAAAAGTTGGGACACTTTAGAAATTGTGAATAAAAACTGAATGCAATGATGTGGAGGTGCCAACTTCTAATATTTTATTCAGAATACAACATAAATCACAGGTCAATAGTTTAAACTGAGAAATTGTATGATATTAAGGAAAAATATGCTCATTCAAAATTTCATGGTGTCAACAAATCCCAAAAAAGTTGGGACAAGAACCTATTAGAGGCTGGAAAAAGTCATTTGAGCATACAACAAACACCTGGAAGACCAATCAGCACTAATCAGGTCAATTGGCAATATGATGGGTATAAAAAGTGCTTCTCAGATTGGCAGTGTCTCTCAGAAGCCAAGATGGGTAGAGGATCACCAACTCCCACAATGTTGCGTAAAAAGATAGTGGAACAGTATCAGAGAGGTGTTACCCAGCGAAAAATTGCAAAGAGTTTGCAGTTGTCATCATCAACTGTGAATAATATCATCAGAAGATTCAGAGAATCTGGAAAAATCTCTGTGCGTAAAGGTCAAGGCCGGAGAACCATACTGAATGCCCGTGATCTCCGGGCCCTTAAACGACACTGCATCAAAAACAGGAGTGCTACTGTGAAGGAAATCACAGCATGGGCTCAGGAGTACTTCCAGAAACCATTGTCAGTGAACACAATCCACCGTGCCATCCGCCGTTGCCAGCTGAAACTCTATTCTGCAAAGAAGAAGCCATTTCTAACAAAGATCCACAAGCGAAGACGTTTTCACTGGGCCAGGAGTCATTTAAAATGGAGTGTGGCAAAATGGAAGACTGTTCTGTGGTCAGACGAATCACGTTTTGAGGTTCTTTTTGGAAATCTGGGGCGCCATGTCATCAGGACCAAAGAGGACAGTGACAACCCAAGTTGCTATCAACGCTCTGTTCAGAAGCCTGCATCTCTGATGGTATGGGGTTGCATGAATGCGTGTGGCATGGGCAGCTTGCACATCTGGAAAGGCACCATCAATGCAGAAAAATATATTCAGGTTCTAGAGCAACATATGCTCCCATCCAAACGTCGTCTCTTTCATGGAAGACCCTGCATTTTTCAACAAGATAATGCCAGACCACATTCTGCATCAATCACAACATCATGGCTGCGTGGGAGAAGGATTCGGGTACTGACCTGGCCAGCCAACAGTCCAGATCTTTCACCTATAGAAAACATTTGGCGCATCATTAAGAGGAAGGTCAGACAAAGAAGACCCAAGACGATTGAACACTTAGAGGCCTGTATTAGACAAGAATGGGAGAACATTCCTATGTCTACACTTGAGAAGCTGGTCTCCTCAATGCCCAGACGTCTGTTGAGTGTTCTAAGAAGAAGGGGGGGTGTCACACAGTGGTGAAAATGGCCTTGTCCCAACTTTTTTGGGATTTGTTGACACCATGAAATTTTGAATGAGTATATTTTTCCTTACTATCATACAATTTCTCAGTTTAAACTATTGACCTGTGATTTATGTTGTATTCTGAATAAAATATTAGAAGTTGGCACCTCCACATCATTGCATTCAGTTTTTATTCACAATTTCTAAAGTGTCCCAACTTTTTCGGAATCCGGTTTGTACATGAACAGGCTGTGTGATGGTGTGAAAAACCACACCTGGATATAATTTAAAAGTTCTAAAAAGTTTTAATAAAAAAGAAATGTCTTTGGAATAAGTTTTATCAACCATGTCTGGACCAAAATGTTACGTGCATCCAGTGGCTAGTAATGGTTTAAAGAGATGTTTTGAAGTTGAGGAGGAAAAACTAAGGTCAGAGTAATTCTTGGAAAACTGAACTGGTGTAAATTAGTCACAGTTAGTTTAAGTATGCTGTACCCGACCAACCAGGAATGTTGATCAAAGCAACGCCGTATAACCTCACAGATGTGCAGCAGATGTAAAACTGATAAAGTTTCCTTTGATGCCGTTGAACATAACTTAGCCTCAGATAATGATGCATTTGTCTATTTATCAGACGTATAGATAGACAGCAGGGGATCGATTAAAAAAAAAAACTGATCAATCTTCAATTTTAGACAAATAAATTCAACTTTAATTGAAAATAAAGTAAGTTTCTTTGGGACGTAAAACATGCCTCGACGAAACTTAATAAGAACAAAAAATAGGTTTAACTTAAGCAAAGAATAGTTTCATATTTACAGTACGTTACATTCTGTTTCCTGGAATAAGTTACCCATAAACACAAGGGGTATTTATGTTTAACACACTACCCACAAGAAATACAGTAGAACGGAGTCCGTTTCTACACTCGCTTCTTTTTTTTCCTCATGAACTTTAGTAACAGACATAAAAACACAAACAGGAAAAAAAATCAAAGACTGTAAATAGGAAGAGGGAATGGGAAAAACAGAACTGTTTCAGGGGTCTTTTACACACAACACATTTCTGTCCTGTGACAGAAAGCTCATGTGGAGCTTTGCTTTTTCTGCTGGTGTCTTACTATTTTTCTTCACGATTAAACTTATAAATGGCCGCACTGCGTTAACGCGTTAATTTTTCCAGTCTAGATAAATGGAATAATTTATCCATAGATTACTTATAAACCCCATCAGGAGAGTGTTCTTCTTTCACATCCTTCTCCTCTTAACAGTTTAAATAACATCTATTAAATGTTTCCAGCCTTTATGTGTGACATTTTGCTGCTAATCCCTGCAGGGCCTGGTGCTGTGTTGTACAGTTTTCTCCTGCTGCTGCTGTTGCTGCTGCTGCTGTTTCTGCTGTGGGAAATGCAAACCTCCAGAGGATGAAGAAAGCTACCAGTACGTCGACCCCGAAGACCTGGAGGCCCAAATCAAAGCGGAGCAGGATGGAGGTGAGAGTAGTAGAATAATGATCACAAATAAGTCATGTTTAAGTGTACGACCATTTTTAAAAAGAGCAGGAAATAATCTAATTACCGTATTTTCCGCACTATAAGGCCCACTTAAAAGCCTTTAATTCTCTCAAAAGCCGACAGTATGCCTTTTCTATAGATCAATACTGGTTCATCGTGACTACCGATGTTTTATTTTGAAAGTCACTGGATTTTCTTCCTTACATCCGTCAATGACTCACTTTTTACGTGTCATCTCATTAAATTTAAACCCCTAAACTAGCAAAATGAGTAAAAAACAATGATCTATAGCAAGCTTCTTTGCTAAGAGGAATTAGCAAAGAAGTTAGTTACAAATCAGACTGGACCTTAGAAACACTCTTCAGGTCAACATGGGACTGTCTGATTCCAGAAAAACAAACTCAGAACTCCGGTTGATCTAGTCTTACTGATATTTTTATTCTCTTTGGTTTTGTGATGTCTTTTATTTTGATGGTGTGTTTACCGTTACCATACCAACCAGTGCGGTACAGCAAAGAGAATGTTTCCACGTTATAAAGACGTTGCTAATAAATTTTCTCGTGAAGACAAAGTGGATTTAAGTTTATTATTAATGATTAAAAAACATTGAGGGTGCGCCTTATGGTGCGAAAAATACGGTATTTAATGAGCCTTGTATGAGGACCCGACTGATTAGGTTTGTTTGAGGCTAATTTTCAGCCAATTTTCAACTAATTGGACTAATTTAAGTTTTAGTTTAGTTAATGTTTACAAATAATAAAAAATGTTTTTATTATTATTTATGTGTCAAGGTTGTCAAAATTAATACAAAAACCTCAGCAGTGAAAACCAGGTCTCATGCTGTACGGATATATTGCTTGCTTGGATGAATGAAGGCCTGACAGAATGATCTCTGGTTTTCAAACACACTGTTTTTCTGTTTCGCAGTTTTTTTTTGATGATTATCTTGTGAAGTAAGACTTTGGAGGGATTTCTTCAGTGATACTCCTAGCGTTAAAAAAAGTGCTGGATAGCATCTTCTGATTTTAAATAGTCCACCTTCTCATGACAACATTTTTTTCAAATTTCTGCTCATTTATTTATTGTAGATCTTAACTCATTCTACTGCTTTCTAGACAGCAGTAGATGTATTTGGTGGAGACAGATTTTTTTGCTGGAAAAAAAATATTGAAACAGATATACTTTAGGTCTGTAGCTTTAAGACCAACCTCTTGTTTTCAGAATAAATATTAATGAAAATTACACGCAAGCAATAAGTAATTTGCTTTGCTCAAAAATGGCTGGAACAGCAGGAAGAGTTATAATTTTATTACAAACCGGATTCCGAAAAAGTTGGGACACTTTAGAAATTGTGAATAAAAACTGAATGCAATGATGTGGAGGTGCCAACTTCTAATATTTTATTCAGAATACAACATAAATCACAGGTCAATAGTTTAAACTGAGAAATTGTATGATATTAAGGAAAAATATACTCATTCAAAATTTCATGGTGTCAACAAATCCCAAAAAAGTTGGGACAAGGCCATTTTCACCACTGTGTGACACCCCCCCTTCTTCTTAGAACACTCAACAGACGTCTGGGCATTGAGGAGACCAGCTTCTCAAGTGTAGACATAGGAATGTTCTCCCATTCTTGTCTAATACAGGCCTCTAAGTGTTCAATCGTCTTGGGTCTTCTTTGTCTGACCTTCCTCTTAATGATGCGCCAAATGTTTTCTATAGGTGAAAGATCTGGACTGTTGGCTGGCCAGGTCAGTACCCGAATCCTTCTGCCACGCAGCCATGATGTTGTGATTGATGCAGAATGTGGTCTGGCAATATCTTGTTGAAAAATGCAGGGTCTTCCATGAAAGAGACGACGTTTGGATGGGAGCATATGTTGCTCTAGAACCTGAATATATTTTTCTGCATTGATGGTGCCTTTCCAGATGTGCAAGCTGCCCATGCCACACGCATTCATGCAACCTCATACCATCAGAGATGCAGGCTTCTGAACAGAGCGTTGATAGCAACTTGGGTTGTCACTGTCCTCTTTGGTCCTGATGACATGGCGCCCCAGATTTCCAAAAAGAACCTCAAAACGTGATTCGTCTGACCACAGAACAGTCTTCCATTTTGCCACACTCCATTTTAAATGACTCCTGGCCCAGTGAAAACGTCTTCGCTTGTGGATCTTTGTTAGAAATGGCTTCTTCTTTGCAGAATAGAGTTTCAGCTGGCAACGGCGGATGGCACGGTGGATTGTGTTCACTGACAATGGTTTCTGGAAGTACTCCTGAGCCCATGCTGTGATTTCCTTCACAGTAGCACTCCTGTTTTTGATGCAGTGTCGTTTAAGGGCCCGGAGATCACGGGCATTCAGTATGGTTCTCCGGCCTTGACCTTTACGCACAGAGATTTTTCCAGATTCTCTGAATCTTCTGATGATATTATTCACAGTTGATGATGACAACTGCAAACTCTTTGCAATTTTTCGCTGGGTAACACCTCTCTGATACCGTTCCACTATCTTTTTACGCAACATTGTGGGAGTTGGTGATCCTCTACCCATCTTGGCTTCTGAGAGACACTGCCAATCTGAGAAGCACTTTTTATACCCATCATATTGCCAATTGACCTGATTAGTGCTGATTGGTCTTCCAGGTGTTTGTTGTATGCTCAAATGACTTTTTCCAGCCTCTAATAGGTTCTTGTCCCAACTTTTTTGGGATTTGTTGACACCATGAAATTTTGAATGAGCATATTTTTCCTTAATATCATACAATTTCTCAGTTTAAACTATTGACCTGTGATTTATGTTGTATTCTGAATAAAATATTAGAAGTTGGCACCTCCACATCATTGCATTCAGTTTTTATTCACAATTTCTAAAGTGTCCCAACTTTTTTGGAATCCGGTTGTACATTTAGTCAAATTTTACAGCTTTAAATAAACACCTGGAACAAATACAATAATATCTGTATTTTGCAAAGTAATAACAAACTCTAATAATGCACACAGAGTTAAGAACAAGATTAAAAAAGATTAAAAAAGGTCTGTTTCTGCTTTCTTCCTTCATAATGGCTCTGTGAATGTGACATCACATGGTGGTGCTTTTACAGAAACTTTGGAAATTTGAGTGTTTGGTTGATGGTATTTCAGACAGAAATCCAGTGCAACATCTTTGTGGATTATCAACGGGATAATCTGCACAACTGGGAATAAAAATGATAAGATATTATTTTTAAACTAAATAAAAATTATATGTTTGTTTTAAGTTTAAAATCTTTTTAAAAATGTTCAGTTTTTTCTGTAATTTTTCTCTCACTGCTCTGTGTTTTTTAATTTTCTAACCCAACAGGTACCACAATAATCATAATCCAGCCCGCATCTGATCTGGGTTCAGAAAGCCCAGAAGATGAGAGTAAGCCCATCCCCCTTCTCATGCCAATGCCTCCACCTGAGCCCCAGTCGCCAACCTCAGCAAGCGGGGCAGGGGATGGAAATGCCGAGGAGACCTTACAGGGGTCAGAATGACTTGTAATTCAGTTTCATTCCACCGCGTCTCATTCGTCCACCTTGTGTCCTTCCATATGCATGCTGCATGCTGGTTTCTGACCTTCTGTACCTTGGTTCTGTTCTCATCCTCTCCATCTTCCTGCTGGTATACTCTGACCATTAAAAGCATTTCTTCTCAACCCGTCTCTAGTCTGCGCATGCCTTCTGCACGGAGATGTTTTCTGCCTGCATCCAGAAGGGGTGGAGGACCACATCAAGTTACTCAGTTGAAAACTACATGAACCAGATATGCAGTGAATTGAAAGAATGAAGCGAAATGAGCTGTTTGCACATCTGGATGATGTTCAGTGGGTTTTTTTTCCTCTGCTTTAAAAGACAGGGATAAATTCTGCTCTTATTTAGATTAAAAGAGACTTGGCTGATGCCGTGGTTACACTAATGCACCACCTTGAAAAACCAAAGACACATTCAAGACTTTTACCTATTGAGCTTTTGATAGAATTCAGCTATTTGTTTTGGTGGGAAAATTGAGTTCTAATTTTAAATTGGATATTTATTTGGTTGGCTGGTTGATTTTTTTTTTTTTCAAACTGCCAGATCCCAGTGTGTCAGGGTAAATAGTTCAATGTCTGAAATGGTGCACACACCTGTACATTCTCCCCAGGGTTGCTGTCTGTCTCCACTTTTATATATTCTTTATACCGATCAGTGTCGTAGCTCACATTAAGGACAGACACATTTTAAAATTTGCTGATGACTCAGTTACTATGAGCCTTTTGTCTGGGGACGAGCAGAATCATGGGCCCGTTCTTCAGGATTTTGTGGAGTGGTGTGATGCTTCCTTTTTACATCAAAATGTACTAAAAACTAAAGACAAGAAAATAGACTTCCAGAGGACACCCAAACTCCCCACCACCACATGAATCACAGACACTGACATTGAGCTGGTGGAGGAGTACAACTATCTTGGTGTCATTTTGGTAGAAAGGTGTGTTTTGAACCCTGGGTTGATGCGGTCCACAGGAAAGTTCAACTAAGACTGTATTTTTAAGACAAATGAACATTTTTAACGCTTGTCCAGAAATGCTGACCTTGTTATATCACTCTTCTTATTAAATCAATTTTATCTTTTTGTATTATAGGATGGTATGGTAGACTCTCCCTGTTCAGCAAAAAAAGCCTGTGCGGTCTGGTTAAAGTGGCCAGTAAGATCTCAAGGAGAACACAGTCCAAAGTAGGAGTCCAGCTCATTAAACAGGTGCAAAGAAAGGCAGGTGCTATCTTAGGATTCCTGAGTCATCTTCTCAGGGAACAGTTCCAGATTTTGCCATCTGGGTGGCGCTATAGGGTTCCTCCTTCCAGAACAAAGAGGTTGGGGGTTACCTTAAACACAACAGCTTCTCAGCACTTTTTTTTCTGTATGCCAAACTATTTATTTTTGATGTCATTGTTTGTCTATTTGTTCTGTCTCTCTTTTTATGGAACGTTATTTTTATGTGATTATACGGCCGGACAAATTGAATTGAAAATGTCCTCTTTTAGAGGACCAATAAAGAAACTTGAACGTGATTCAAAAATATTTTAACAAATTTAGGTTGTTTTTTTCTTTAGTTTTCTATTTGCTTTTCCCTCCAAAAGACACCACAATGAGTTCGTTTTCTCCATTTTTTTCTCCTTTTGTTTCACATCTTGAAAAAGCCACGTTAATAAACCTCTTCGGCCTTCCTCCAAACCTCCTGCCTGTCAGTTCCAAGCTTCATTCTGTCAGTATATCCCCTCTCTCTCATCTGGACGTATTTAAACCTTCTCAGTCCGCTCAGTCTGACCTCTTTGAGTTATTTCATGTGTTTTTAATAATCATGTTTTGGATCTAATGATGTCTTTTGTATCCCCATCAGGAAAATGAGGGTGTGAATCAGCCGCAGAAACAGCACGAAGGTGAGGCTTTTTTTTTTTTTTTCATTTTTGTTCATTCAAACTGTAATTTATATTGAACATAACTCTCCTGCTAATAACTGCTGTGCATTTATTGCTTAAATGCACACAAGCTGCACATGTAACGCGTTGGAGCACTTTTGTGCACCGACACGGTGAGCCAAGGAGCTCAAACGTCAGCCTTGAAACTTCAACTCAATAGTTTTTTTTAGACCAATGCTGATACCGTTTTTAAGAGCCCAAGAAAGGCTAATTTCAGATTAATCAGCCATTTCTATAAAAATGACAACAAAAAAGTCTAATTTTTATGAATAACATCAAAATGTTTTCATGATTTATGTGTTAAGTTTGTCAAAATCAGTGCTTATACAATAAAAAAATTAAATGACAAAGCATAGAAATCTAAACTTAAGTATTCTAACATTTAAATCATAATAACAAAACCTGGTGGCGGTGGCGCACAGGTGGCCTCACAGCGAGAAAGTGGGAGGGGATTGAGTCCCGGAGTGGGGAAGAGGCTTGGAACACTGGCCTTTCTATGCTGAGTTTGCATGTTCTCCTCGTGTATGCATGGGTTTCCTCAGAGTACTCTTGTTTCCTCCCACTCTCCAATTACATGCTTCTTAGATTGATTGGCTCTTAGAAAATTGCCCCTAAGAATGAGAGTGTGTGGATGGTTGTCTGTGTGTGGTCCTGCAACAGACTGGCGACTTGTTTGGGGTGTAACCTGCCTCTTGCCTGAAATCAGGCACAATACGCTTATCTCAATGGGCTGGTCTCACTTAGTAAATTGAAAAAAAAAAAACACAAATACCCCCTAAAACTAAGTGAATAAACTCCGGGGAAGAAAAGGCAGTATGTTTAAGACTTTTAATTAAATAATAACTAACTCTACTCCCATGGCTTGTCCTGTTGCCGTATAAAAGAGCTCCAAATCATTTGATGTGCAGCTCAGCATGTGTTCTGCCCTCACTACATGTAGAGGATGCAGAACAGTGAAAAAAGGAATGCTCTCTGTACGGCTGACAACTTTGGATGAAAGAGGGATTAAAAAGGATTGAGAATAAATTTACAGATCTGCTTGTCTCTGCTCATTCACCTACGCCTCCAACTCTTCAACCGATCACAGAAGAACTTAACACAAAACTAATTGTGAAACGGCACCACCTCTGGCCGGAAATATAATTGCCGGCAGACTCCCCGCCTGACATCATTGGATGTCACGACACGGTAACCAGTCATTACTAGTCCTCTTCATCAGCTGGCAGCTCAAAGGGTTTTTCGCTCTCTCCTTTTTCTCCACCTGAGCGACGAGCTAGTCCACCTGTGCGTTGACAGGTGCATTTATAGACGTTTCCTTCAGCTCGGTGTTGTAGGCGCTCATCAGGAAGCTCTCTCTCTCCTGGGCGGCGGCTGCTACAGTGTACCCGTTCTGCGTTCGCTCTAGTCTTGATTTGGTGGCCTACATTGGCTGGCACATTGTTATGGAGTTTATCTGTCTTCATAACTGAATTCTCCACATGTAGTGAGGGCAGAACAGCATGCTTTTTGACAACTCATGTCCATCTTTTTGTTCTTGAAAAATATTTATTTGATGTATTTCAGTTTGTTTTTCTCATTCTCAGTGTGTTTTCCTCTTCTTTCAGACCCCAGCGCCCCGTTTATAATCCAGCCTCATCTTCAGACTGCTGTCCAGCCTGAGAGAACCAGCCCGCCCTGTCCTCTAAGTCCCTCTCATACCAGCCGACAGGATGCACCACAAACCTGTAAAGGTGATGATCTAAACACTAGTGACTCCTCCATGGACAGTCACAGGAGTTCAACCTGCACAGACAGCACTGGGTATTTTCCTAGCTGCTGATCTGTTTGTTGAGACCAGCTGAAAAGAATATCCCTCCCGTCCGCCCCCCAAACATTCACCCAGCGAAGGTGTCATTTTTCCTGTTTTTTTTTTTTGTTTGTTTTTTTAATATATATATATTTATAATCCAGATTAGGTTGTTTTTTCCCCTCTGGGCTTCTCTGCTTTTCTCCTCATTAACAATAACAAGTCTTTACTTCCCATCTCTTCATACTCTTGGACTTTAGCTGCCAATGTGTCTGAAATTAGCCTCATTGCCACATTTTATAGTTTTTTTACTAAGTGTTTGAGCCAAAAACTAAGCGGGTAAGCAAATTAAAGACATGCATGAATTTTTTTTCTGTCATTTTGCTGTTACATGACTGGTTTTTCTCCAACCTTTTGTTACAAAAACACTGGCCGATGACTGAAGCTAAACTGTGACCAATCTGAATTTTCTGGTTGGTTGACCAAAGTTTGACCAGGTGTGTTAGCAGCTGGTTCATGTCAACAGATTCTCTATGTACCCGTGTGATTACTACAGAACCTCAGACTGAACAGTAGGTAGCGCTGTTTCACGGTTACAGGGTCCACATCATGCAAAATGAACTTTTCAGAGCTTTTAATTTCAGATTGGAGCAGTTTTCCACTCCATTGATTCCTGCATGTTTGAGTTTAAGTCAAGTTTGTCATCAGAGAAACAGGCTGAGACCACCTTGCACTGGCCACGCCTCCAGGAAGTACTCCAGTTACCTAGCAACCCCACCCAGAGTGCGCATGTCTCTGTTTACATATAAAATCCACAGAATGTGGAGGAGGTATTTAGCGCTTCCATAAGACTTGTGAATACCTCCCAAACCACTGAAGGGATTTTTAATGAAACTGCCCAGTTACTTAGTACCAACTGTAGATGAACTGATTAGGTTTAATAAGGTCTCGGAGGTTGGGATTACAAATTTAAAAATGTAAACACGACTGATTCAACTTAGTTGTCTCATAAACGTCAAACATTCATAGTTAATAGGGATTTTGGGCAGGTAGAGGCATTTTGTTCAATGCCTTCGTGTCTAACTGGACTTATCAACATTTACTTGTCCACACCAGGAATTTCTCCCTCCTCTCGCTCCTCGCTTGGTTCCACCACCCTGGGGTGTATGCACAATAAAGCATAAAAATGGCTCTGCCTGTTGAGTGGAGGAGCTGAGCATGAGCAGTGCACCAAAACACTTTCTGCTTGCATTAGAATGGGTGTGTGGAAGAGAACAAAATCTATGGCAAAAACAACTTGACCTTAAAAAAGTATCCGAGTACTGAACGGGAAAGCACTTCACAACAATCACAGCGCACTTAAGTCTCAAATTTTCTCCAAAACGTACGAGCGTGCTCTGCACTCTGATGTGTGACTTGGGGACAGCAGACTCAGAAGAGGACAGTATGAAAATGGTAAAGGAGGAAGTCTGGACATGAAGGAAGACACCTCCCCGAATATCAAAGTGCATGCACGTGCACTATGCAGAACAATAATGTTTTGGCTAAACAGATGATGATTGAGAGTTTTCATAGGGTGTCTGTTCGGGTGTTTTTGTTGTGCCATCTTTGCATTCAGGCAAAAAAATATGATGGCTAATAAAACGCTGTGCATCATCCGCTCCGACGACCGTAAATACTATTTATTTATTCAAACTAAACACTTAATTGATTTTTTAGGATTAGTTTGTAATTTGTCTTTTTATCCCGTTGATCAATCCTAAAATGATCCAGATATTCAGGGTCTGAGGTGATTAATAAAGCAATAGATTCAAAGAAATAGTTTCTGAAACGGTGAGTTTAAAGAAAAAAGGTTTTATTTTCTAAAAAAATGTTGTTTTTTTAACTATTTTTTACAATTACAATTTTCTCAACTTGCGGTAAAACGTCTGTTTCTCAGCTCGGTATTTAAAATAAACTTGCAATATACTTTAAATAGTTATTATTTGAGTCTGACCGATCATGTTTTTTTGAGAGTGATTCCTGAACTTAATTAAATGTCCAAGAAAAGCCTATTTTGACATTTTAATTACTATTATTCATGTGGTAAAGACGTCAAAATCAATCCTCGGATAATAAACAGTTCAGAGGACTTTAATGTCAATGGACCGCAAGGAAACAACAACAGACTCAAGATGAAGATGCACAACAATCAAAACACAAGTTAGAAAGCAGTAGACTGAGAACATGCCGCAGAATACTGGCACTTACCTGTCTTAGGGATAAATCCACACAGTAGGTAGGTGGGTCTACGTGGTGCATTCTCACCACCAGGTAGTGATGAAGTTAAGCAGGTGGAGGAAAACAACACCTGGGTGGAGACATGAGCATATAACAAAGCTGTGGACAAACATAGGATTAAGTAGAAGGCAGTGACTTTGGATAGTGGGAACTGGAGAGAAATGAGGGAGTGTGTGAGTGTGTGTGAACTTCAGTATAATCCAGAAGCTGCTGTAAACAAGTGGTAAGACGAGAGGAAACGATGAGACTAACGGACAGAAATTAAACTGAACTAAGGACAGTGAAATGAAGCATTTAAAGCAGCGACAAAACAATAAGAAAACATGCGTAAATGCCTGTCAGTGTTTCTTTTTTGTTTCTACGTTAAGGTCAGAACATTTTCAATTTTTTTTCACTGACAGATCAGTGTGTATCACTTGCCATGGTGATGCTCCCCAGACTTCAGCTTGTCATTGAAGCCACCACGGCTGGACAATCCCATGTTCCTGAGTAATAAACGACAGGGTCCAACAGTTCATTCAAGGGCCGTTACATACGCATCACGTCATTTGCGATCCATCTTTGGAGTTTTAGAGGCGTGGTTGAAGTAGGATGGATTTCAGATTGGTTTACAGCTGAGAATCGTCGTGGGTGGGATTTAGTAAAGCTTGCATTGCGTGTTTTGAGTTCAGATCATTTTTAAAAATCTCAAGTTTGCGACGTGTAAATGATGTCTGAGCAAAAAAGATCTATGTGATTCTTAATGAATGAGAATCCACATTTTTAGTCCGCCATGAAGACCTATTTTCATTTTGACTCCACCTGACAACCTTTGTTTAAGTAAGGACAGGCGGCACCGGTGAATACCAATGCATATGCATCACGCCATTTGATTCGTACTTAAATTGAAATAGAAAGTTCTAGAGGCGTGGTTAGAGCGGGATGGACTTAATTTGAAATTAAAATAAATATCCGGAATCATCAGAACCTTCGGAAAAGCAATAAAAGGAACCAGACTGACTGAAAAATAAAGATTTAAAGACAAAAATAATATGATTCAGAATAATTTTGACCAGCAGATTGGGCCTTGAAGGTCTTTACAGTCCACCATGGATTCTATCTTTAGAGAGTGTGTTTTAAAAGATCATTAAAATCTTTTTCATTAGTTTTGACTTTTAAAAACTTTAGTTTGAGAGTTCTTTTTTTTTTTGCAGGAGAAGCCAGAAAACTTCATTAAAGCATGTGTTTACAATAAAACTGATTAAAGATATAAATTAATTCTGTTCAGAAAGCAGAAAGGATTAGATGTGTGATAAACTTTAAGCATTAGAGGCCAAAACTTCATGAAGAAGCAGCGGAGGTCATGGTTTCTCTTCCACAAACATTTCATTTAAATGTAAAAACTTCCTGAAACACAGAAAATAAAACTGAATCCAAGTTGGTCAATTTTATGATGTAACATTTTTTTTCTTTGTGCTCATTGATGCAACAAAAAAATGAAAAGGCTGGTTTGTGTGTGTGAATGTAAGAAAGAGGATGTGTGCGTGTGTGTGTGTGTGGAGGGAGGGGCTCCTGTTCTGATTTCCTGTGTGTAAAACCATTAAAACATCTAATAAAACAAGATTTTCTAAAAAAAAAAAAGTCCATTTTTTTGCTGTCACGTTTTACTATGCAATAAAAACTAGAGACACTCTAATGACAAAGTTAAACAGACGGATCGGTGCAGCATCACCAATAACTAGGATGCTGCATCGATCCATTGTGATAAAGAAAGAGCTGAGCTGAAAGGCAAAGCTCTGGATTTACAAGTCGATCCACGTTCCTACCCTCACCAGGGTAACCAGGATCTACGTTCCTACCCTCACCATGGTAACCAGGATCTACGTCCCTACCCTCACCATGGTAACCAGAATCTACGTTCCTACCCTCACCAGGGTAACCAGGATCTACGTCCCTACCCTCACCAGGGTAACCAGGATCTACGTTCCTACCCTCACCTATAGTAAATCAGCTGTGGGTGGTGACCAAAAGATCGAGATCGTGGATACAAGCGGCCGAAATGAGCTACCTCCGCAGGGTGGCTGGGCTCTCACTCATAGATCAGGTGAGGAGTTCTGCCATCCGGGAGGAGTTCGGTGTCAAGCCGCTCCTCCTCCAGGTTAAGAGAAGCCAGATGGGGTGGTTTGGGCATCTGGTCATGATGCCCCCCGAACGCCTCGCTGGTGAGGTGTTTCGTGTGCGTTCCACCGGGAGGAGACCAAGCGGCAGATCTCGGACTGGCTGGGGAAAGACCGGCCCCGGATAAGCAAAAGACGTCGAAACAGAAAAGTTAAACATGTTATTGTGTAACATTTTGTATGTATCTAATGTTTACAGCTCTGCTCATAATTAGAAATACTTCCAAATTTGGACGTGAGACTTTGTCAGATTTTGATTTACATAAAACCATCAACTCGGTCAAAAAAACATTAAAGACAAGACATTAAAAACAAAGCATTAAAATAACAGGACGGAAACAATAAAAGTGCTTTTGAATCATTCTGAGCAGCACTGTAAATAAATCTGTGTGTGTGTGTGTGTGCTGGCTTCCAGTGTTCATTCTCTGTTATAAATAGCTCTTCAATCCCATTAAGAGCTTGGTTCACTTATCCGGCTCCATGCTGTTCATTAGCACACAGCTCCAGTGTTTTGGCTGTCCTGTAGGAGGTCAGAGGTCAACAGAGACAGCCTAAAAGGTCAAATCTAGAACAAGCTCTTTTGGACCTGATCATTAATAGATGAATAAAAAGAGGATTCAGATAAATAATTTATTTACATGTAACAAAACAAAACAAAAAGATATTTAATAAAAAACATAGAAAAACATAGAATTTCAATCAGTTAAGTTTTTCTTAGAGCAGCCAGAAGGTGGCGCTCATTATCTTCTAAAATTCACTGAGGCCTCCAGCTGCTGCAGTAGTCCCACTTAAAATGGTTCTGATCCACAGTGGATTACTGTGGAATTTTGTTTGGTTTAGATGCTTTTATTCTATTTTATTTTCTTAAACACAGACCAACTTATCCAAAAAAAAAACATCTTCAAGATCCAATTAGAACCTCCTCCAAAATCCTGGACAATAAATACCCTGGAATTTTAAACCACTGAACCCCATCTTCCAGTTTGAATGTAAAACCTCATAAATATGACAAAATGATTCATAAACAGATCAAGAAATCTTCAAGTGTTTTTATGGCCCTGTAGGTGGCGCTAGATTCCACCAACCTTGCCTCACTAGTTTAATGGTGAGAACTATTTCAGACTAGTTATTTTCAACCTCTGGTACGTGGACCCCTGATGGGACGTTGGTGTGTTGAAAAATAGTTCCATCTCCCACCCCACCGTCTCAGGAGATGGAAGCATCAAGACAATTTACGGTAGGGATGGGGGGCTTGGTGACCTCAGCTTGGAATGTTATGGATGGAATACTATGAAGACCTCCTCAATTCCACCAACACGTCTTCCGATGAGGAACAGGGTCTTTGGAATCTGGGATGGGTCCCTTTCCTGAATCTCTGTTGCCAAGTTGGTCAAAAGTTCCGTGATGGCAGGACTCCAGGACTGGATGAGATCTTTCCAGAGCCCCTTCAGGCTCTGGATGGTGTTGGGCTGTCTTGGCATGCCTGACACACCTTTGCACCAGATGGGGTGTTCGGGCATCTTGTTAAGATGCCTCTTGGAAGACTTGCAGGTGTGGTATTCTGAGCATGTCCCACCAGGAGGAGACCCAGAAGCAGGCCCCGGATCTGCTGGACAGACCTCGGGATCCCCCCGGTTGACCTGGAAGAAGATGCTGAGTCAAAGGAAGTCTGCTCAGCCTCCTGCTGAGGTTTTTACAATATTAACTAACAGATAAATGTCAATTATTTTTGTCTAGCGTTAGGCATTTAAAAAAGGATTAAAAATAATAGATTTGGGGGGTTTTTTAAGGTAAAAAGTAGCCTGTTTATCTGTAAACGGATGATACTTTTTTTGTTGATGCCTTCTGAGGTCAGAAACTTTAAATATAACCAACAGCTGCTACTACTCACAGATTTCTGTAGATGCCACCAGAGCTCATAAAGGATGTTTACGTCTAAACTGATTAATACAAAAGGCTTTTTATATATAAGAGTGTGTGTCAGTTCAGACATGGCCGTCAGAGCCACGCGCATCCCATCTCAGAAAAATATTATCACCCCAACCTCCATGGTGACCGCTCAGTGATCTCCTGCCCGTGTGTGGACCGTAATCTAAGCCAGAACAAACAGAGACTAAAAATACCAAGAGTCAACAATCTAGATGGCATTGGTGACTGGAAGACGGGTAAAGAGAGGAGGGTGTCCACAGAGAAACTATGGGATGGACGTGATGGGGAGGAGATACAAAAACTAGAAAACATGAGTCAGAGGAAATAAATCCATCTCCTCCATCATCTCTTCACCAGAGAGAATGAACTTCGCTTTTGCAGCAGGAAGTTCTGGTGCCAGGAACAGAACCAGCATGGAGAACCTGGAGAAACAGCTGATCTGTCCCGTCTGCTTAGAGATGTTTTCCAAGCCCGTGGTCATCCTGCCCTGTCAGCACAACCTCTGCCGGAAGTGTGCCAACGACATCCTGCAGGTTAGAGCTGGTGGTCCATCCTGGGCCTCCTACAAAATAAAACCAGGCAGGTTAGGGGTTCGTTTATTTATGAAGAATTACTTAAATGTTTGGATGAGCAGGCATTTTTATTCACTATGACGTTGTTTATGCCACAGAAAGAGGATTAATCAAACTCTCCGTACTCTCCTCACGAAACATAAGCTTCACAAATGATGAATGATGATCAAAGCGTTTTGAGCTGTCTTGTTCACACACACACACACACACACACACACACACACACAAACACACAGACAGACATACACACACATGGTGGAGACAATCATCTTTTCGGTGACCTCTATCCTCTACGTGTGCTTTAATTGTTTCTTCACTGCTTCAAATGCTTCATTTCACTGTCCTCACTTCACTTCAGATTCTGTCCACAAGTCTTCTCTTTTCTCCACATCTTATAATTTTCATACAGCCGCTCCTGACCGGTCTTAAAGTTACACAACTGTCCGTGTGTTCCACCATCTTCATAGATTCTTTAACTGCAGTGGACGTCGGATTACGCACAGATTTCTTCGTGACCCCAGATCTTGTGGATTCGATTGATTTGTGAGGAGCATTCTGGAGGAGATCAGAGTACAGCAGCTGTTCCTCTAAATCCAGAGGAGGTGGAGGAGCATTCATGGGTTTCTGGTTATGGAGGCTGCCTACAGACTTTCCTGGGGAGGAGTTTCATCCCACCAGGAAGAAACCGTAAAGAAGAAAATGAGACACTGGAGGAGCTACCTCTCCTAGCAATTCTAGAACACATTGAAACAGATGAAAGAAGGTTCCAGAAAAGGGAAAGTTATGGTTTCTACAACCCTGAAAATTACATGAAAAAGATTCATTTTTCTGGTGACTTTTGACAAAATTATGAGCTTTTTTTCTTCTTCTTGGAACAGTCGTGTCAAAAGCTTGTGTTAAAATAGAAAGGTTTTTTATTCTTCATGTTGTTGAACCATCAGACCTCCATGCTGGGACATTACGTTGAAGGTATGAGGTCACTATGCATGTTGTGTTCCTGCAGTCGACAGACCCCGTGTGGCACAACCGCAGCCCCCTCAGCAGCCATTTCCGCTGCCCGTCCTGCCGCCATGAGGTGTTGTTGGATCGTCATGGAGTCTTCGGTTTGCAGAGGAACCTGCTGGTGGAGAACATCATCGATATTTACAGACAGCGGGCGACTTCCAGGTGACACTGACATGACAAACTGTACCATAAAGCATGAGTAGATCAAAATGAACAGATCAAACTAAACAGTTCAGAACAAAAACATTCAGTCTGACACCCTGAGTTTCTCCAAATCCGAGACCATGGTCCTCGCCCGGAAAAGGGTGGAATGCCCCCTGCGGGTCAGGGACAGGGTCCTGCCCCAAGTGGAGGAGTTTAAGTGTCTCAAGGTCTTGTTCACGAGTGGAGGAAAGATGGAGCGGGAGATCGACAGGCGGTTCGGTGCGGCATCAGCAATAACTAGGACTTTGCATCGGTCCGTCGTGGTAAAGAGAGAGCTGAGCCGAAAAGCAAAGCTCTCGATTTACAAGTCGATCTATGTTCCAACCCTCACCTATGGTAACCAGCTGTGGGTGGTGACCAAAAGAATGAGATCGCGGGTACAAGCGGCCAAAATGAGCTTCCTCTGCAGGGTGGCTGGGCTCTCACTCAGAGATCGGGTGAGGAGCTCTGCCATCCGGGAGGAGCTCGGTGTTGAGCCGCTCCTCCTCCAGGTCAAGTGGAGCCAGATGGGGTGGTTCGGGCATCTGGTCAGGATGCCCCCGAGCGCCTCGCAGGCGAGGTGGTCGGACATGTCCCACCGGTAGGAGACCAAGGGGCAGACCCCAGACCCGCTGGAGAGACTATGTCCCATAGCTGGCCGGGAACGACTTGGGATCTTTCCGGGTGAGCTAGAGGATGCAGCCGGGGAGAGAGAGGCCTGGGCTGCCCGTTTGAGGCTGTTTCCCCCGCGACCCGACCCCGAAACAAGCGTAAGATGACGGAACGGAACCCCAAGTTTCACTGCATTCACTTGAAAAAGGGTACGTATCGGACCCGTACGGATCCACTACAAACAGGAACTGTATCATTTATTCTTAATAAAGTTTGTGAAGTGCAGACATTTTGTTAAAAAAAACTACAAAATGATTCACTTTTTAGTCCAAAGACAGTTAAAAAAGTTGTTTTTATGACACAAAAACTAAATGAGGGTGGTTTTTTTTTTCCAAAAGCATAATGAGTCCTTTTACACTTGAAAACTCTGTGAGTCCATTTTTTTTTTTTTTGCCAACAATTGACTTAATGAGTTCAATTAGAAGAGCTACTGACGGCCATCCTGATTCTTCACACAGTTGTTCAAAAACATTTCATAAACACTTTAAAGCTTTATTATTTAAGCAGCCAAATAGAAGCATCTCTCTGGAGGATTTGGAATACATAACTGGGTTTTTTTTTCTGCTAATCTATCACATTTATCTCTAACCGTCTGATAAACGAGCTTTTTGTTCTTCAGAAACAAACAAACATCTGAGCCAAACTCTTCATCCTGCCGTGACGCTTTCAGCGCCTCAGTGATAACACAAGCAAACTAAGCTCCTGCAACAATACGGAATCAGACCGCCAAGTCCTGTCGTCATGACTGCCGGATGTTCTGATGCTTTTGTAAAAAAATGACTGAAAAACTTGCCAAGTTTAATTTGGGCTCAACAGAAGAAGGCCGTTCATTCACTGCCATGGAAGAAAAATAAAAAGTTTAGCAAAAGAAAAAGATGTTTTTTTACGGAAAAATCCTCCCAGCAAATTTAGTGTGCTCAATTTAAAGGAAGATTGAAGTTACAGCAGGATCGTTAAGAGTCTCACTGGAATCTTTTGACTAGTCTCACATAAACCTGCATGGCATGAGTTTTAAAGCTTCTGCCCCTGATGACCCAAACGCCTCTCTTCTGATGTGATGAGGACACATCTCCTGAAGTAGCTCGGAGGTAGATATTAGAGATGATCCAATGATTATCTTGGTAAAATCCTAACCAATATTCTTTGGAATAATAGAATGTTAAAACCGTGGTGAGAGCAGCCATTTGGATTGGTCTAGAGACAGTGTGGTGAGAGCGGCCATGCTGATTGGTCTAGAGACAGTGTGGTGAGAGCGGCCATGCTGATTGGTCTAGAGACAGTGTGGTGAGAGCGGCCATGCTGATTGGTCTAGAGACAGTGTGGTGAGAGCAGCCATGCTGATTGGTCTAGAGACAGTGTGGTGAGAGCGGCCATGCTGATTGGTCTAGAGACAGTAGCACTGAGGAAAAGACAGGAAACAGAGATGGAGGTAGCAGAGATGAAGATGCTGAGGATCTCTCTTGGAATCACCAGGATGGACAGGATCAGAGGAACAGCACATGTTAGAGGTTTTAAAGTCAGAGAGGTCAGACTGAGATGGTTTGGACATGTGCAGAGGAGAGAGAGAGAGTACATCAGAAGAAGGATGCTGGGTTTGGAACCACCAGGAAAGAGGACCAGAGGAAGACCAAAGAGGAGGTTCATGGATACAGTGAAGGAGTTTATGTCTCAGATTTATGACAGGTGTTAGGGAGTTATTTAGGTTTTTATAAATCCCTAGTCTGCATGGTATAAGAAACGTCTTTGAGCTGAGCAAAAATCCTGCCTCATCCAAAGATCAGTCCAGACCTTTGCAAGTGAGGTCCTTGTTGTTTTCTGCAGGTTTCATCATGCACTTCCACTCCCTTCTAAAAAGGCTTAAAGACCCCCGGGAATCCAGTCTTTAGGCAGAGCTCCAGGTATTTAAACTATTAGAGAGGTCGTTATCACCTTCAGAGTTATTCCAGTCATATGTGGGTTGTTTGCTTCCCTGGACATCATCTGAGACGAGGTTCCACATGAGTCAGAGAACTGCTGGGTACTAAACCAGCTCAGTGGGGTCAGGTTTAGCTTTCATATGACATAACAGGTACTATATAAGACTCAGATTATTATAGTGAGATTGTTTACTTCTATAATAACAAAACAAGTCGTTTTTATTCAGAATTAAAACAACGTTTTCTGGATTATTTAGAAGTTCTTTATTAGCCCCTCAATGGGGAAATTACTTTGCTGAATTGCACGGTGCCAATGGTGGGAGTAACTAGGGGGTTAGGTGTCGGCTCCAGGGACACCGAGGGGGCTCGGTGGGATTCAAACCAGCTTCTCCCAGTTCAAGGATAAAACTTTACCACAGAGCCAACACCTCCCAGGAATTCCATTTCAGGAATAAGTTGGTTTATTCTTCAATCCGTTCATTCATCTAAACTATTCATATCTTCATCCGGGAAAACAGGGACATCAACATCCGTGATGCCATCTTCATTCATTAACACACGTGAAAGAAACATCTGAAAAAAATTTAGATTAAAAAAAAAAAAAAAAAAAAAAACCCGACTCCGTTCCGTTCGTTCCGTTCGCTCCGCTTGTTCCGGGGTCGGGTCGCGGGGGCAACAGCCTCAAACGGGCAGCCCAGGCCTCTCTCTCCCCGGCTGCATTCTCCAGCTCACCTGGAAGGATCCCAAGTCGTTCCCCTGCCAGCTGTGAGACATAGTCTCTCCAGCAGGTCCGGGGTCTGCCCCTTGGTCTCCTCCCGGTGGGACGTGCCCGAAACACCTCGCCTGCGAGGCGCTCGGGGGGCATCCTGACCAGATGCCCGAACCACCCCATCTGGCTCCTCTCGACCTGGAGGAGGAGCGGCTCGACACTGAGCTCCTCCCGGATGGCAGAGCTCCTCACCCGATCTCTGAGTGAGAGCCCAGCCACCCTGCGGAGGAAGCTCATTTCGGCCGCTTGTACCCGCGATCTCATTCTTTCGGTCACCACCCACAGCTGGTTACCATGGTGAGGGTAGGAACGTAGATCGACTTGTAAATCGAGAGCTTTGCTTTTCGGCCCAGCTCTCTCTTTACCACGACGGACCGATGCAGCGTCCAAGTTATTGCTGATGCCGCACCGATCCGCCTGTCGATCTCCCGCTCCATCTTCCCCCACTCGTGAACAAGACCCTGAGATACTTAAACTCCTCCACTTGGGGCAGGACTCTATCCCTGACCCGCAGGGGGCATTCCACCCTTTTCCGGGCGAGGACCGTGGTCTTGGATTTGGAGGCGCTAATTCCCATCCCGGCCGCTTCACACTCGGCAGCAAATTGATCCAGTGAGAGCTGGAGATCACGGTCCGATGAAGCCAACAGAACCACATCTTACTTTATAACATGTTAAAAAATATTTTTATCAACCGTATTTTCTGAACCCTTCTCTCAAAACTGTGAACCCTCTCTGGATGAAGCCTGCTTTTAAGTCTTTGTCTAGAAACATTTTCTACTTTTAATATTTCTAATATTTTGTGGACCTGATTGGGACTCTCTGGATGCTCAGATTTGGTCCCTGAACCTCGGTGTTTTCCACTCTCTGATGTGTCGATGGTGTGTGTCTCGCAGGCCGGTGAAACCTGAGCAGCAGCTGATGTGTGAGGAACACAAGGAGGAAAAGATAAACATTTACTGTCTGTCCTGCCAGCTAGCCACGTGCTCCATGTGTAAAGTGTTTGGTCCACACAGAGACTGCGACGTTGCTCCGCTCAGCAGCGTCTATACAGCTCAGAAGGTAAAGAGAACGCTGGTTCAATTCCATGTTGTGTTCAAATGTCGGTGTCCCACAGAGATCTATCTGTGGCCCGGTTTTATTTGTTCTCTCTCTTTATCAACAACCTGTCCAAACTGTTTCTTACAAAAATATACAGACAACGGAATTTTTAAATCTATGTTTGGACCATTCATCCATTCAGTCACTCATTCAGTAATCTATTCACTTTGATAGATGAATTAATTAATGAACTAATGGATGAGCGTGACATCAGGCTTTACAAATCAAAGAGAACTGAATTGGTAGCACAGTGGCCTCACAGCAAGAAGGTCGTGGGTTCGAATCCCGAGTGGGGACGAGGCTTGGAACACTGTTCTTTCTGTGTGGAGTTTGTGTGTTCTCCCGTCTTTGCATGGGTTTCCTGCGGGTGCTCCAGTTTCCTCCCACCCTCCAAAGACATGCATGTTAGGTTGATTGGCCGGTGCCAAATTGCCCCTAGGAATGTGTGTGTGTGTGTGTGTGTGTGTGTGTGTGTGTGTGTGTGTGTGTGTGTGTGTGTGGATGGTTGTATGTGTGTGGCCCCGCGACAGACTGGCGACATGTTTGGGGTGTACCCTCCCCCTTGCTTTGAATCAGCCGGTATGGGCTCCGGCACTCCCTGCAACCCCGAAAGGGATAGATGGATAAGAAAGTGACTGAATTAAAGTGGAAGATGAATGAAGAAATTAACAGTTTGATGGATGAATCCTGGGATAGTATTGGTACTAATACATGGAGGCATTGGCTCAGTGGTAGAGTGTCCATCTTTGGACCGGTAGAAACCGGTTCAATTCCTACTGGACCCATGCCTGGACGTCCGTGGAGCAGACGCCTAACCTTCTACTTGTTCCTATCATTGGTGCTGTTGTGCCTGCCTGCTGCGGTGCAATGCAGCAAAATAATTTTTCCATGTGGGATGAATATAGTATGATTAAAAAAAAGAATAAAGAGATGAAAAAGAAAATAATAGATGAACTGATGTACGAATAAAAAAAAAGATTTTTCATTAAATGAAAAAAATCAATTGAAATTCAAAATTGATTTTTGTGTAACAGAATCATAGATTTATATTTTTGTCTTTTATCCTGCTTCTTTAGTCTGTGTGAAGTTTTTTTTACTTTCTCATTTAACAGATAAAAAGATCAAACTTTCTGATCATTAACAATGTTTTTTCTCCTCCTCTGCTCCACACGTTCCTCCCTCGTTTCTCTCATTGAGATGGATCGTCATCACGCTGCTGCTTTGTCATTTTCACCACTAATCCCTCCACATCACACTTTGTTTACAGAAATACTCAACCTTTCATTGACTCACTCCATCACAGGACTCGTTTATCCACTCGCTTATCGTCACACGTAATAATCGGAACAAAAACACAAACTTTTTACAAGTTTGGTTGTTTATAAATAGCTTTTAGTCAGTTTTTTTTCAGTGTGATGGTGACTTCATTGGCTTCAGAACAGAATGACCTTGACATGGAAGCAGGGTACACGCATAGATAAGAAGATCCATGTAAATCAGAGTCCCCTTACAGCTTCATGTAACGGCTGTTATATAAGAAAGAAATATTATATCTTTGTTTTAATTTTTTAAAATTCTATTTAAAAGCTGGAAAACTCATCTTTTTGCTTTATTTGTTGATGAACGTAACACGCACGTTCCTGGAGTGCAGGAGAAAACCGATAAAAAACCCATGCATACATGAGGAGAACATGCAAACTCCACACAGAAAGGACAGTGTTTCAAGACTCACGCCCACTCTTGGACTCAAACCCTCGACCTTTTTGCTGTAAGGTCCCAGTGTTAACCACTGCATCACTATGCCGCTTGTCTTTCTTATACATTTTGTGAATGATTTATTTTATTTAAAGTTTTGATTATTTTGGAAAAGTTTGCAAAAGTTCTTCCTATATAAATTTTTTTTATTTTAATTTATTTTTTTCCGGTCGAAAGACAGCTACTCTGCCACTAGGCCAACGCCCCAGGGACCAGTTTTTGTTTCTAGGAGACAGATTGTGGTTCCTTTCAGGTGCAGGTTCTTGGGTTTTTTATGTTAGTCCTGAATTATACGGGTGTGCGTGATCGACGTAAAACCACCTCACACAATTAAAGAGCACACATGGACACCCACAGATACACGTGCACAATAATGTGATAACAAAAGGTGACATGTTTATTTATACGTATATGTTATAAGATTTATGGGTAAAAAAAATCACAAAAAGCAACAAAACAGTCAGAAATAAAACAGAAAAGACCTCTTTGATTCTTTAACCGAATGAAAAAAAGAGAACTATTATATTTTTTGTCATGTCATTACGAAAATAATGTAATTTTTGAAGCTCTAAAAGTAACTTTAGATCATTAAAATAGTGTCTAAATGAATAAAATTTGTTTATCTGCTGTTGGCCTCACTAAACTTTCCAAAAGCCTGTTTTTGATCCTTCAGCTTTAATCAGAAGATCCACTGCTGTGACGTTACATCATGTTTTGTGTAAAAAATAAATAGAAAAAGTTTCATTTTTGAAGAGTTTGACTCAGAAAGTGATAAAAAGACAGTGTGTGATGTTTTTATGTTTGACATTTCATCATCATCTCACTCCACCTCTGAATCACTCATCTGAAATTAAAATGAGAAAGTTCTTCCAAATCTAGTTTGGTCATTTGGCCTGGATGGACGTGTGAATGTTCCACACCGGCGCCTCATTAAACACCACTTCAGCTATAGATTAACAGCTAATCAAGTCCTTTTGGTGAGTCATGTTGATGTTGTCCCTCAGAACAGAAAAAAAAACTTTTAGTATCTCATAGAAACACAGACAAAAACAAACTTCCTGAGGATATAAAAAAAAAAACACCACAGAAAGATCAAATCAGATGTTTCATTGTTATGGGCAGAAGTTTTTTAAAGCATTGTATCAATTCAGTACCAACCATAGATGAACTGTTTAGGTTTTCAGGGTCATGTGAGCAGACCAAAAAGTCATGCTCACAAATTCTTGTGAATGCTGTGTCTTTGAGTGAAGACAGTTTAAAAAGTGCCAGAGTTGCATTTTCACCATTGAGACGGTGGCGTAAACGATCAGAATCTGGTAGAAACCTGATACATAGTGTCTCCACCTCTGGTGAGGTGTAAGAAACCAAAGACTAGTCTACTCGTGTTCCAGAGAACCATGAAGCATCTAAATACTGAAGACCTGCACAGAGAATAAAAAGTAAGATTAGAATTATGATCTGGAGGAATTAAGAATTTTGAAAACAGGCGTAAAACACGTCCCCCACCGCTGCCACCCTTGTCCACAGTCTGGTCTCACGTCCCACACCGCTGCCATCCTTGTCCACAGTCTGGTCTCACGTCCCACACCGCTGCCATCCTTGTCCACAGTCTGGTCTCATGTCCCACACTGCTGCCATCCTTGTCCACAGTCTGGTCTCACGTCCCACACCGCTGCCATCCTTGTCCACAGTCTGGTCTCACGTCCCACACCGCTGCCATCCTTGTCCACAGTCTGGTCTCATGTCCCACACCGCTGCCATCCTTGTCCACAGTCTGGTCTCACGTCCCACACCGCTGCCATCCTTGTCCACAGTCTGGTCTCATGTCCCACACTGCTGCCATCCTTGTCCACAGTCTGGTCTCACGTCCCACACCGCTGCCATCCTTGTCCACAGTCTGGTCTCACGTCTCACACACACCGCTGCCATCCTTGTCCACAGTCTGGTCTCACATCTCACACACACTGCTGCCATCCTTGTCCACAGTCTCGTCACCTCTCGTCTGGACCATTATAATTCACTTCTCTTTGGCCTCCTTTGGAAATCTCTCACTAAACTTCAGCTGGTATAAAACTCCTCTGCCTGCATAATCTCTGGAACCTGCTCTTTTCATCACATCACCCCTGTTCTTCAGCAACTTCACAGGTTCCCAATTAAATCCAGAATCATTTTCAAAATTTCCATTCTCACTTTGAAAGCCATCTGTAATCTTGCTCCTTCCTACCTGTCTGATCTTGTCCATATTGCTACCTCCTCTCGTTCTCTCAGGTCATCTGCATTCATAAAGTTTACCAACCACAGCAACACGAGTAGAAGAGATTATGGAGGCAAAACTTGTTGAAGAAGCTTGGTTTGATTTTATTGGTACAGTCTGAGCCGTTGGTTGGTTCACTCACAGCAGACTATCAGATCGTACTACCTGCTCACTGAAATTGTGCGGTTTAGATTGTGGAAGGTTGTGGATGAAGGTTTGATTTGAAACATTTTGAAATCCACTGTATATTCAGTTTTCTCAGAACCATGGCAACACTGTTTGCAGGCGGTGCTGAATGATGGCATCGCTGTCCTGGTTGCCAAAAACGATCACATCCAGGCGTCCATCTCCAGGATGGGGGACATGTGCCAAACTGTGCAGGTCAGTATGATGGAGGTGTACAGGTGAAAGGTAAGCTGAACATCTTCTCCCTCCCTTACAGGGGAACGGTCAGAAGCAGAGAGAGAACCTGGACCAACATTTCCACCACCTGGTGGCCGTTCTGGAGGAGAGGAAGCAGCAGCTGGTTGGCATCATTACCAAACATCAGGATGAGAAGCTGAAACATACTCGATCCCTCATCCGTCGCCTGAAAGACCGCCTGGAGAAAGCTGTGACCTTGGTGGAGTTGGCCATCCACACCATGGAGGAACCCCACATGTCAGTGTTCATACAGGTACGGACCCAGGGCAGACAGAGTGTAACTCGGATTGAGATGACAGACTAGATCATCTAGATTATGTTTGTATAATGAACAAAATTTAATCTCCTGTCTGGATGAAGCCCATCTTCTCCAGACATGAGAACATGGGCTCCATTTTTCTGGCAGCCAATGTGAGCAGATTGACAACCTGAACATGTCTCCAGTCTGTCGAAGGACCACAAAGAGGAATCAACAACCAGTCACGTTCACGCTCACACCTTCTTCTTCTCCTTCCATCATTTCCCTTCAGGGGGCGCCACAGCAAGTCAGTTTCTTCCATCTAACCCTATCTGCTGCATAGGGTTAGATGGAAGACCATAGAGGAGGTTCATGGAAGACCTCTAGTCTTCCTCTAGTCCTCTTTCCTGGTGGTTCCAAACCCAGCATCCTTCTTCTGATGTACTCTCTCTCCTCTGCACATGTCCAAACCATCTCAGTCTGACCTCTCTGACTTTAAAACCTCTAACATGTGCTGTTCCTCTGATCCTGTCCATCCTGGTCACTCCCAGAGAGATCCTCAGCATCTTCGTCTCTGCTACCTCCATCTCTTTGTCAATAAAAACACTCCTGGACCCAGATTGTGATCCAGATCATCCCCAAAATTTAATCACCTCTTCATCTTCTAAAAATCACACTTAATCCCCGTTTCTCCTACCACTGGCACCGTCCTGGCAGCCTGCTGTGGTGTAATGCAGCACACAAATTTTCCCGTTGCAGGATGAATTACATACAGTATCTAAAAATAAAAAAATTTAAATGAATGAATCACTTCTTACGCTTTTATATTATTAGCAATAAGTCCGTGTAGTCCCTCATTCATCCAGGAGTGATCCATAGTAGAAAAAGTTTCAAAAAAGTCTTCTGGACAATTTAATTCTTGATCGAGACGTTTCGTCTTCCATCCGGAAATCATTTTCAATCTGAATGAAATGGACTGAAAACTGGATCTATTTATACTAACCTGAGTAAAAGGTAAAAAAATAGTAAGAAGGGCTCGACCAATGAGACTGTGTTACCCAAGATGGCCGTGAATGGCTCCTATTGTAGCCACAGACCAGTAAACGAACCCTATTATAAAAATGCTAAAAGCCTAGTGAATAGAAATTCCTGCTAACGAGAGGCGTGAAACTGGGTCACGAGGTGTCATCTTTAGTCCATGGCTTCAAAAGGCTGCTGTAAATACTGGGCAGAATGTATCTAACGCCTCCACTGTGATTCAGTGAGGGATTTTGTTTCAACACAAAGATCGCTTCCTTCACACCTCTTTCAAACTAAGAACTTGCAAATGGGTGGCGTAGAGAAATGACAACGGCTCATTTGAATACTATTACATTTACATCACATCATTTGCACGATCCGTATCTGGAGTTTTACAGGCGTGGTTGGGGCGGGATGGAGATCAAGTTGGTTAATACCTGATATTTGCCACAAATGAAGCTGCTTAAAGAAAATCCTGAAAGCTTTTATGAATACCAAATTTGCACAACGTCAGAGAATTGTGTAAGCCGAGCAAAAATCTTTATAATCAGGGCCCCTGATTGGTTAGTACAACACCATAAGTTCACGAATATGGATGGAAGTGCAGCCCAGGAAGTTAGTAGAGAGATTTTAAAGTTAAGTTACCACACTTATAATGTGTTCTCTTCTGGTTAACAAACTTTAAAACTGAAAGTTTGAGACAGTTTTCAGTGCTTTTCTCAAAGTGTAAGACAAGTGAAAGTTGTAAATTCTTGTTCTTTTTTCTGGATATAAATGGAACATCTTTCACACAGTACTCGGATAATCGTAATATGTCTTGGTCATCTCCATAGCAACACTATTCATTTGTTTGACCACCAATCACACGTATGAGCATTTAAATGAGTCTTGAGCTGAACTTTTTGGAGAATCAGATGAATCAGGACGTGTGTGATGGTCCACACCATCTCTGACTCATGAGTTCTTTGAGTTTCATGCAGCGGCTACATGTTCAACACAATGGAATAAATTAACAGTTTAGTTTTTACACCACGATGAACTTTAAATAAAAGTCCACCAATTAAATTATTAACATGCCTAATTTCACTTTGTTAGCAGAGATATGAAGCACTCTGGTTGTCTGTGTGTCCGTTGGTGCTTCTGTGACAATGTTGTGAACGTAAAATCTCTCAAACCATTGGGATTTTAACCAAATGTGAAGGTCACAAAGGTTGAGGTTATAAATTCTTGTGGTATCTCCCAAACCACAGAACAGATTTTAAAGTTGACATATTCTTCTAAATACACCTTTTTTTGTCGCTTGGTCTGTAGTTACTCAGAAAATCTGAATGTAATCCATAAAGTAACAGTAAAGATATCTTCACATAATCTTTAATACTTTTCTGTACCTGATCAGACACCTCGTTTTGGTTTAGGTTAAGCCGTTGCGTTTTTTTTTAACTCACGATTTTAGAGGAAATCACCACATAAGGAGAAACAATGACCGACTTTATGTCTAGCAGGGGCACACACCATCACAGACACATTTGTGTTCCTCTTTTTTCTGTCTAAAAATAGGAACACAAATGTGTCTGTGATGGTGTGTGCCCCACATAGACATAAAGTCGACCATTCTTTAATTGTTGTGGGGTGTACAACAATAAAGGCAACAATGTACAACATTGGCTGCTGCAGCCACCATCTTGGATCGGTGGTCCTACCTGCAGTCAAACTAAACCTGTGGTAGTAGATATGATGTCTGAGCCCTGTGTGGTGGATTCTGGTTCTAATCAGAGGACGATTGAAAGCAGGACTTGAGGATTTTTTTTCACATTCACTGCATTTACTGTAAGTCCACTGGTGAAATGTTCTTCAGCTAACTTTAGCTCCACGTAGCTCCAGACTTTATAAATCATAGAGACCATAAAACTGATTCAGATTAAAACAATATTATTAGAACAAAACATCGTTCATGCCTCATACCGACTCCACTAACTTTAAATACACACAACACAACATCTGTCTGGGGAATTGTTTGAAATTCTAGTGTGTTTATGTCTATGGTTGCTCACTCAGGTTACAAAGAGGTATGAAGTATCTCATTTGCATTGAAAGGGAGCAGCGCAAAACAAGGCAGTTTTTTTTTCAGTACTTGGTGCAAAGAATACAGATAATAACACAACAGAAAATAATACATTAGGACCAGAAGACATGATGTCACAATAATTACATACAATAAACCTTTTCTTTGCACATCATATTTCATTAAATTTTTTCTGAAAAATGTGTTTATTTGAACTTTTAAGAAAATCTGTGAAATTAACATTTTTTTTATTCCGGACTCTTGAATAAATGATCAATTATTTTGGATAAAAATGAAGAACAGAGAAGTTCAGTCACTTATTTCTTCTTGTTTTTTTCTTTTCTTCTCTCACAGCATGCCGAAGACCTTCTTGAAAAGTAAGTGATGGATTCTATAAATATTATTTATCTTTCTAAACTTCCCTCCATGGACACATAACAAGGTGGATGGATGGACGACCGGTTGATGATGGAAGGATTTATTAAACAACTTTCAGATGAAAAAAGAGTGATAATTAGAATAATGATTGCTGAAACAGATGAGCAGAGTGAACAAACAAATCTGTCCCGTTTCCATGGAAACCCATTTATGTGTAACCTAAGGCTGATTAATCCTAAAACGTTTTCTTCTCTATTCGACAAATATTCTGAGTCTTTGAGTCCAAATTGAACAGATTTTATCACCAAAGTTGAACTGAAGTGTTTTTTCAGGATGGCAAGAATGATGATGAGCTCTGGGCTCCAGCGGCTGGAGATAGGGTATGAAAGCATGAGCCATTTCACTGTGGAAACAGAGGACATGGCGGACATGCTGAGAAACATGGACTTCTGCTCTGGTGTGTGTAAGCATGAGGAATGTAACACACAAAAATCCTAGTTTAGTACATACTAATTTGGTTTTGAGGTTTGGTTCAAAACAGTTTGGGAGCAAAACCAATGGGCAGTGACCCCAATAAAGCTGCGGCGTTGTGCGGTCCAGCAATCTACAGTGGTTAGAATATTCTCAGTTTCACTTTTTTTGCAGCATGCGGTCCATGCGGCCCGTGGTTCCAATCCCCGTTGTAGCTTTGCTTTTGTAACTAGAAGTTGTCACAGTAACAAGCCAGGCCGTTCTTATTTGATCACTGAGCAGAAAAGTTGAATCAATCTTGTGATTTTTCTTCTAAAATAAAGTTTGAATCTCTGATGTGAGGAGTTTTTATCCTATCAACATCTCTCTCTGTGATTAATTCTAAACCAATCAGAACGATTGTTTGTTTGCTACTCTGTATGTTACATCTTGTACCTCATCCTGCTGAGGTCTTACATCTTGTACCTCATCCTGCTGAGGTCTTACATCTTGTCCCTCATCCTGCTGAGGTCTTACATCTTGTCCCTCATCCTGCTGAGGTCTTACATCTTGTCCCTCATCCTGCTGAGGTCTTACATCTTGTCTCTCATCCTGCTGAGGTCTTACATCTTGTCTCTCATCCTGCTGAGGTCTTACATCTTGTCTCTCATCCTGCTGAGGTCTTACATCTTGTCCCTCATCCTGCTGAGGTCTTACATCTTGTACCTCATCCTGCTGAGATCTTACATCTTGTCTCTCATCCTGCAGAGGTCTTACATCTTGTCCCTCATCCTGCTGAGGTCTTACATCTTGTACCTCATCCTGCTGAGGTCTTACATCTTGTACCTAATCCTGCTGAGGTCTTACATCTTGTCCCTCATCCTGCTGAGGTCTTACATCTTGTACCTCATCCTGCGGAGGTCTTACATCTTGTCTCTCGTCCTGCTGAGGTCTTACATCTTGTCCCTCATCCTGCTGAGGTCTTACATCTTGTCTCTCATCCTGCTGAGGTCTTACATCTTGTCTCTCATCCTGCTGAGGTCTTACATCTTGTCTCTTATCCTGCTGAGGTGTTACATCTTGTCTCTCATCCTGCTGAGGTCTTACATCTTGTACCTCATCCTGCTGAGGTCTTACATCTTGTACCTCATCCTGCTGAGGTCTTACATCTTGTACCTCATCCTGCTGAGGTCTTACATCTTGTCTCTCATCCTGCTGAGGTCTTACATCTTGTCCCTCATCCTGCTGAGGTCTTACATCTTGTCTCTCATCCTGCTGAGGTGTTACATCTTGTCTCTCATCCTGCTGAGGTGTTACCTCTTGTCTTTCATCCTGTTGAGGTCTTACATCTTGTCTCTCATCCTGCTGAGGTCTTACATCTTGTACCTCATCCGGCAGAGGTCTTACATCTTGTCTCTCATCCTGCCGAGGTCTTACATCTTGTCCCTCATCCTGCTGAGGTCTTACATCTTGTACCTCATCCTGCTGAGGTCTTACATCTTGTCCCTCATCCTGCTGAGTTCTTACATCTTGTCCCTCATCCTGCTGAGGTCTTACATCTTGTACCTCATCCTGCTGAGGTCTTACATCTTGTCTCTCATCCTGCTGAGGTCTTACATCTTGTCCCTCATCCTGCTGAGGTCTTACATCTTGTCCCTCATCCTGCTGAGGTCTTACATCTTGTACCTCATCCTGCTGAGGTCTTACATCTTGTCCCTCATCCTGCTGAGGTCTTACATCTTGTACCTCATCCTGCTGAGGTCTTACATCTTGTACCTCATCCTGCTGAGGTCTTACATCTTGTCTTTCATCCTGTTGAGGTCTTACATATTGTCCGTCATCCTGCTGAGATCTTACATCTTGTCTCTCATCCTGCTGAGGTCTTACATCTTGTCTTTCATCCTGTTGAGGTCTTACATCTTGTCCCTCATCCTGCTGAGATCTTACATCTTGTCCCTCATCCTGCTGAGGTCTTACATCTTGTCTCTCATCCTGCTGAGGTCTTACATCTTGTCCCTCATCCTGCTGAGGTCTTACATCTTGTCTCTCATCCTGCTGAGATCTTACATCTTGTCCCTCATCCTGCTGAGATCTTACATCTTGTCCCTCATCCTGCTGAGGTCTTACATCTTGTCTCTCATCCTGCTGAGATCTTACATCTTGTCCCTCATCCTGCTGAGATCTTACATCTTGTCCCTCATCCTGCTGAGGTCTTACATCTTGTCTCTCATCCTGCTGAGGTCTTACATCTTGTCCCTCATCCTGCTGAGGTCTTACATCTTGTCCCTCATCCTGCTGAGATCTTACATCTTGTCCCTCATCCTGCTGAGGTCTTACATCTTGTCCCTCATCCTGCTGAGGTCTTACATCTTGTCTCTCATCCTGCTGAGGTCTTACATCTTGTCTCTCATCCTGCTGAGGTGTTACATCTTGTACCTCATCCTGCTGAGGTCTTACATCTTGTACCTCATCCTGCTGAGGTCCTACATCTTGTACCTCATCCTGCTGAGGTCGTACATCTTGTCCCTCATCCTGCTGAGGTCTTACATCTTGTCCCTCATCCTGCTGAGGTCTTACATCTTGTCCCTCATCCTGATGAGGTCTTACATCTTGTCTCTCATCCTGCTGAGATCTTACATCTTGTCCCTCATCCTGCTGAGTTCTTACATCTTGTCCCTCATCCTGCTGAGGTCTTACATCTTGTCCCTCATCCTGCTGAGGTCTTACATCTTGTACCTCATCCTGCTGAGGTCCTACATCTTGTCTCTCATCCTGCTGAGGTGTTACCTCTTGTCTTTGATCCTGTTGAGGTCTTACATCTTGTCTTTCATCCTGTTGAGGTCTTACATCTTGTCTCTCATCCTGCTGAGGTCTTACATCTTGTACCTCATCCTGCTGAGATCTTAAATCTTGTACCTCATCCTGCTGAGGTCTTACATCTTGTACCTCATTCTGCTGAGGTCTTACATCTTGTCTCTCATCCTGCTGAGGTCTTACATCTTGTCCCTCATCCTGCTGAGGTCTTACATCTTGTCCCTCATCCTGCTGAGGTCTTACATCTTGTACCTCATCCTGCTGAGGTCTTACATCTTGTACCTCATCCTGCTGAGGTCTTACATCTTGTACCTCATCCTGCTGAGGTCTTACATCTTGTCTTTCATCCTGTTGAGGTCTTACATATTGTCCCTCATCCTGCTGAGATCTTACATCTTGTCTCTCATCCTGCTGAGGTCTTACATCTTGTCTTTCATCCTGTTGAGGTCTTACATCTTGTCCCTCATCCTGCTGAGATCTTACATCTTGTCCCTCATCCTGCTGAGGTCTTACATCTTGTCTCTCATCCTGCTGAGGTCTTACATCTTGTCCCTCATCCTGCTGAGGTCTTACATCTTGTCTCTCATCCTGCTGAGGTCTTACATCTTGTCTCTCATCCTGCTGAGGTCTTACATCTTGTCTCTCATCCTGCTGAGGTGTTACATCTTGTCTCTCATCCTGCTGAGGTCTTACATCTTGTACCTCATCCTGCTGAGGTCTTACATCTTGTCTCTCATCCTGCTGAGGTCTTACATCTTGTACCTCATCCTGCTGAGGTCTTACATCTTGTCTCTCATCCTGCTGAGGTCTTACATCTTGTCTCTCATCCTGCTGAGGTCTTACATCTTGTCTCTCATCCTGCTGAGGTGTTACATCTTGTCTCTCATCCTGCTGAGGTGTTACCTCTTGTCTTTCATCCTGTTGAGGTCTTACATCTTGTCTCTCATCCTGCTGAGGTCTTACATCTTGTACCTCATCCGGCTGAGGTCTTACATCTTGTCTCTCATCCTGCCGAGGTCTTACATCTTGTCCCTCATCCTGCCGAGGTCTTACATCTTGTACCTCATCCTGCTGAGGTCTTACATCTTGTACCTCATCCTGCTGAGGTCTTACATCTTGTACCTCATCCTGCTGAGGTCTTACATCTTGTCTCTCATCCTGCTGAGGTCTTACATCTTGTCTCTCATCCTGCTGAGGTCTTACATCTTGTCCCTCATCCTGCTGAGGTCTTACATCTTGTCCCTCATCCTGCTGAGGTCTTACATCTTGTACCTCATCCTGCTGAGGTCTTACATCTTGTCCCTCATCCTGCTGAGGTCTTACATCTTGTACCTCATCCTGCTGAGGTCTTACATCTTGTACCTCATCCTGCTGAGGTCTTACATCTTGTCTTTCATCCTGTTGAGGTCTTACATATTGTCCCTCATCCTGCTGAGATCTTACATCTTGTCTCTCATCCTGCTGAGGTCTTACATCTTGTCTTTCATCCTGTTGAGGTCTTACATCTTGTCCCTCATCCTGCTGAGATCTTTCATCTTGTCCCTCATCCTGCTGAGGTCTTACATCTTGTCTCTCATCCTGCTGAGGTCTTACATCTTGTCCCTCATCCTGCTGAGGTCTTACATCTTGTCTCTCATCCTGCTGAGATCTTACATCTTGTCCCTTATCCTGCTGAGATCTTACATCTTGTCCCTCATCCTGCTGAGGTCTTACATCTTGTCTCTCATCCTGCTGAGATCTTACATCTTTTCCCTCATCCTGCTGAGATCTTACATCTTGTCCCTCATCCTGCTGAGGTCTTACATCTTGTCTCTCATCCTGCTGAGGTCTTACATCTTGTCCCTCATCCTGCTGAGGTCTTACATCTTGTCCCTCATCCTGCTGAGATCTTACATCTTGTCTCTCATCCTGCTGAGGTCTTACATCTTGTCCCTCATCCTGCTGAGGTCTTACATCTTGTCTCTCATCCTGCTGAGGTCTTACATCTTGTCTCTCATCCTGCTGAGGTCTTACATCTTGTCTCTCATCCTGCTGAGGTCTTACATCTTGTCTCTCATCCTGCTGAGGTCTTACATCTTGTACCTCATCCTGCTGAGGTCTTACATCTTGTACCTCATCCTGCTGAGGTCCTACATCTTGTACCTCATCCTGCTGAGGTCGTACATCTTGTCCCTCATCCTGCTGAGGTCTTACATCTTGTCCCTCATCCTGCTGAGGTCTTACATCTTGTCCCTCATCCTGCTGAGGTCTTACATCTTGTCTCTCATCCTGCTGAGATCTTACATCTTGTCCCTCATCCTGCTGAGTTCTTACATCTTGTCCCTCATCCTGCTGAGGTCTTACATCTTGTCCCTCATCCTGCTGAGGTCTTACATCTTGTACCTCATCCTGCTGAGGTCCTACATCTTGTCTCTCATCCTGCTGAGGTGTTACCTCTTGTCTTTCATCCTGTTGAGGTCTTACATCTTGTCTTTCATCCTGTTGAGGTCTTACATCTTGTCTCTCATCCTGCTGAGGTCTTACATCTTGTACCTCATCCGCTGAGGTCTTACATCTTGTCTCTCATCCTGCTGAGGTCTTACATCTTGTCTCTCATCCTGCTGAGGTCTTACATCTTGTCCCTCATCCTGCTGAGGTCTTACATCTTGTCCCTCATCCTGCTGAGGTCTTACATCTTGTATCTCATCCTGCTGAGATCTTACATCTTGTCTCTCATCCTGCTGAGGTCTTACATCTTGTCCCTCATCCTGCTGAGGTCTTACATCTTGTACCTCATCCTGCTGAAGTCCTACATCTTGTACCTCATCCTGCTGAGGTCTTACATCTTGTCTCTCATCCTGCTGAGGTCTTACATCTTGTACCTCATCCTGCTGAGGTCTTACATCTTGTACCTCATCCGGCTGAGGTCTTACATCTTGTCTCTCATCCTGCTGAGGTCTTACATCTTGTCCCTCATCCTGCTGAGATCTTACATCTTGTACCTCATCCTGCTGAGGTCTTACATCTTGTCTCTCATCCTGCTGAGGTCTTACATCTTGTCCCTCATCCTGCTGAGGTCTTACATCTTGTCCCTCATCCTGCTGAGATCTTACATCTTGTACCTCATCCTGCTGAGGTCTTACATCTTGTACCTCATCCTGCTGAGGTCTTACATCTTGTCCCTCATCCTGCTGAGGTCTTACATCTTGTCCCTCATCCTGCTGAGGTCTTACATCTTGTACCTCATCCTGCTGAGGTCTTACATCTTGTACCTCATCCTGCTGAGGTCTTACATCTTGTCCCTCATCCTGCTGAGGTCTTACATCTTGTATCTCATCCTGCTGAGATCTTACATCTTGTCTCTCATCCTGCTGAGGTCTTACATCTTGTCCCTCATCCTGCTGAGGTCTTACATCTTGTACCTCATCCTGCTGAAGTCCTACATCTTGTACCTCATCCTGCTGAGGTCTTACATCTTGTCTCTCATCCTGCTGAGGTCTTACATCTTGTACCTCATCCTGCTGAGGTCTTACATCTTGTACCTCATCCTGCTGAGGTCTTACATCTTGTACCTCATCCGGCTGAGGTCTTACATCTTGTCTCTCATCCTGCTGAGGTCTTACATCTTGTCCCTCATCCTGCTGAGATCTTACATCTTGTACCTCATCCTGCTGAGGTCTTACATCTTGTCTCTCATCCTGCTGAGGTCTTACATCTTGTCCCTCATCCTGCTGAGGTCTTACATCTTGTCCCTCATCCTGCTGAGATCTTACATCTTGTACCTCATCCTGCTGAGGTCTTACATCTTGTACCTCATCCTGCTGAGGTCTTACATCTTGTCCCTCATCCTGCTGAGGTCTTACATCTTGTCCCTCATCCTGCTGAGGTCTTACATCTTGTACCTCATCCTGCTGAGGTCTTACATCTTGTACCTCATCCTGCTGAGGTCTTACATCTTGTACCTCATCCTGCTGAGGTCTTACATCTTGTCTCTCATCCTGCTGAGGTCTTACATCTTGTCCCTCATCCTGCTGAGGTCTTACATCTTGTACCTCATCCTGCTGAGGTCTTACATCTTGTACCTCATCCTGCTGAGGTCTTACATCTTGTACCTCATCCTGCTGAGGTCTTACATCTTGTCTCTCATCCTGCTGAGGTCTTACATCTTGTCCCTCATCCTGCTGAGGTCTTACATCTTGTACCTCATCCTGCTGAGGTCTTACATCTTGTCTCTCATCCTGCTGAGGTCTTACATCTTGTCTCTCATCCTCCTGAGGTCTTACATCTTGTCCCTCATCCTGCTGAGGTCTTACATCTTGTCCCTCATCCGGCTGAGGTCCTTCCCTCTGGTTCCTCATCAAAAGCAGTTTGACCCTCTTTGAACCAGAGGTAGATTTTATTTTCTCTGGCTCCTGCATTCAGGTTAGTTGGAGTTGCTTGAAGACTCGCTCAACAAGTCCTTGTTCTTCGGCAGGATTCAGAGAGACTTGTGCAAACAGAAATCATTTAGTAATGATGTAAACTTTACAGACACTTTTCAGCCAATCAGAGGGAGGATGGAGACTTACCGTTCTGCAGACAGTTGGATTGGAGAAGCACCTCAATGGCTGGATGTGGCTGGTTCTTCACACACTCTGCTGTCTCTTATACACACTTGGCACAGTGAGGCGGGTGGTTCTGACATTCCAAAGAAAATAAACTGGAAAATCATAAAGTTTCATTCTCTGAGTGGGAATCACTTGAAAAACCAGCCTGACTGAATCTACGGTTTCTGAGAAAAACAAACCTGAAATTTACTCATAAAAACCGTGATGAAAAGATTTCAACGTGATTAGAAGTAGTTAAATATGTGTGTATGAGAGTGTGTCTTTGTGGGTATGTGTGTGTGTACTTTACACTTGTGGCAGTTGAACTTCTTCATAGGTTGGTGCAGTGGTTAACATGGTGACCTCACCGCAGAAAGGTTGGGGTTCAAGTCCCATGGTTGTATATGTGGATACTTGCGATAGACTGGTGACTTAAATCAGCTTGGAGGGGCTCCAGCACCCCAAAAGGGATAAATGGTTAAGAAGGTGACGGACTGAACTGATTTTCTGTTTGTGTTTACAGATGATGAAGAGGATACTGAAGAAGAGTCGGACTAGATGAAAGAAAAGAACTTATTTTCTGAAAAACGAACCTTTGACCTGTACGCTTACTGTTGTAATCGTTACCAGAACCAGCGTACCATACTTTCCCCAGCTTCTAGTTTCTAACTCCATGTGACATGATGACTCATCTCCAGATACTTCTCGTTGTTCTGATTTGGAGATGCTTCCTACAATCCTCCGGAAGACCAAATTCTGTTACAGCAGCCAGAAAACAAAGAAGAAGACAAAAATAACCACACATAATAAATGATCCTGATGGTGCAGAATCAACGGCTACTTTAGTTTTGTTCATTGTTCAAAAAGACAATGTCATGTGAAATAAAAATATCCGTTCACGAGTGAAAGATGAGGATTTATCTGTGATGTGGGAGGAAGTCTTACATAGATGTTTCCCCTCAGGATTAGATTTTTTTAAAGCCTCTCATCTCCGTTAGGTTTTGTAAATTAGAAGGATGGGTGAGAGTGGTACGGGGGGAAACATGATCAGCTTTTATTTCATTTAGACTTTTATTTTTCAAGAAAAATTCAGGAGGAATTCCAGAACCTGCTGGAAAAGAGTAAAACTTTTTGATATGATGCTCGACTCCATTGATTTATAATTACATTTCTTGTTTCCGTAATTATTTCTGATCACTTTTTGGTGCATAAAAAAGTCCAACACTCCGTCAGCATTCATAGTAAAAAAAATAACAGACTATTAGTGACAAATACAACATTTTTTTTTTGTTTTTTCTGTCCCTTTTACTTTTTTTTTTACTCTACTTGGGGTTTTTTATGCAGGTTGTAGTTAGAAAAAAAAAGATTCACATCTCAAGCAGCTGCACAATAACTTTTTGGCAGCAAGTCCTTGTTTGGCACAACATTGATTCTAAAGATGAATAAGTCAGATCCATTTCTGGTGAGTTGGACTCCAGCGAGGCTGCCTTTTGTCACTGATTCTGTGCATTAACTTTATGAATGCAATTTCTAGGCACAGACAAGGCGGTGGGCGGGATGCGGTTTGATGACCTCAGAATTGGTTTTGCAGATGATGTGCTCCTGTTGGCTTAATCGGGGAAATGAACGGACAGATCATGTAAAGTTATTTAATAAGATTCACAAACAAAATTTTAAAATCTGTGATTTATTCACACATTTTTTTCATCAGGGGACTAGCACATGTTAGAGGTTTTGGGGATAAAGTTCAAGAGGCAAGACTGAGATGGTTTGGGAACGTACAGAGGAAAGAGAGAGAGTGCATCAGAAGAAGGATGCTGGGTTTGGAACCACCAGGAAAGAGGACTAGAGGAAGGCCAAAGAGGAGGTTCATGGATACAGTGAAGGAGGACATGAAGATAGTTGGTGTGACTGAAGAGGATACAGAAGATAGGGTTAGATGGAAGAAACTGACTTACTGTGGCGACCCCTGAAGGGGAATGCCGAAAGAAGAAGATTTTTTTCATCAAGCAAAAAAGGCTTCAAGACCCTTTTGCCTCACACCGTGAAAGAAAACGAGTTTTAGTGTGTTTGAAAACAAAACAAAGAATCTACCTGACTTAAGAATTTGTAAACTTAACTTTTTGGTCAAGTTAACTTTGTTGGTTAACTCACTCATGGTAACCAACTGTGAGTGGTGACCGATAGAATGAGATCGTGGATACAAGCGGCCGAAATGAGCTTCCTCCGCAGGGTGGCAGGGTTCTCACTCCGAGACTGGGAAGGAGCACTGCCATCTGGGAGCAGCTCGGTGTCGAGCCGCTCCTCCTCCAGGTCAAGAGGAGCCCGATGGGGTAGTTCAGGCATCTGGTCAGGATGTCCCCCCAAGCACCTCGCTGGTGAGGTGTTTTGGGCACGTTCCAACGGGAGGAGACCAGGAGGCAGACCCCAGACCCGCTGGAGAGACTGTGTCTCACAGCTGGCCGGGGAAGGACTCGGGATCCTTCCGGGTGTGCTGGAGGATGCAGCCAGGGTGAGAGAAGCTTGGGCTTCCCGTCTGAGGCTGTTGCCCCCGTGACGTAGCCTTGGATGAGCGGAAGACGATGGAACGGAATGGAACTTTTGGTTGTATGACTCAGAAAACTTAGTTAATCTACGTAGTTTCCAACTTGTTCTGTCTGCAAACATTAAATAAAACAAAAGTAGAACCAGTGACAATGCAGAAAAACTTTCACACTAATACTAATTCTCCGAGGTCATCGAGACAAAAACACTGACCTGTAAAAAGTAAAAGTTGGATATGAGCTCCATAACATTGATGCATTTCCTGCCTGGACACCATTGGCTTTTGGATTTTGACACCAGCATTTGTCATGATTCCTCTTCAGGCTCTTACTGGGTCAAAGCAAATTATCCCCCAGATTAATGATTGTGTTTCCTTTCTTTTTGGCAACACATTGATTTCAATCTGAAGGAGACTATTTTTGGCTGAAACAAATGTCATTATTGATCTGTTTATCGGCTGGTCGACTCATAGAAACTTTTTAGACTTTAGAGATTTCAGTCATCCATTTTTGTAAAACTCAACCCTCTTTTTTTTGTTAGAAAATGAACCTCCTAAAAACTTTTAATGAAAGATTATGTCATAGTAATTTACCAGGTTATATATTGTGTTAATAGCATGTGTTTTAAAAAAAAAGCTGCCAAAAGGTAACACGTGTGGAAAGAAAAGACTTGTGGACAGAAGCTGAAGTGAACTGAGGACAGTGAAATGAAGCATTTGAAGCAGTGAAACAATTAGAAAACACACATAAATTAGTTTAGGAAAATTTAAAACATCACAGAAAATATTGTAATCTGAAATACATGCACGTTGTTAATCACCACACTTAAAGTGATTTTGAAGCCAAGTTTCTGGGTGTCATGAAGTGATGTCGGTGGAAGGAGGAGGACCTAATTGCAGCACAGGAACATGGTTTATTTAATGAAGGAGTCCAGTAAAGTTGTTGTAAAAATTTCTGTTATTAAAATTTGAATATTTACTAGAGCAGACTTGGAGGATGAAATAACCAACCTGACATGTTCTGCATGCTTTATTCTATCAGTTACAAAACGTCTCTGACAACTTCAAGCATCATCTCTACATACTACATAACCATGGTTCATGAATAGTTGCACACTAGTAACACATGTCTGGATCTTTGAGAAAATCCTCCCGACTACAAGTCTGGAGAACTGTTGTTTCGTCTACAACGGGGAGTAGATCAATGAAAAATGAACAATGCTGTCATTGATGTATTATGGTATGTTTGTGAATATAAAGAGATCTGTGTTTTAATTTGATTAGTTTATTTTTATTTGCTTTTTAAAATTGGAAATCTAAAAATTGTGATTTTAACATCGGAAAAAACTTGCACAAGAAGATGAAGATTTTCTCATTCACATCAGAGGTATTAATGGATGGAAAGTTTCCCCAGAGCAATCTGGTCCTCAACCTGTCACCAATGTGACAACAGGGGCATAAAGTTTAGCCAGGTTTGCAACCAACTGGAAAAAAGAAGATTACAGCTGAGAGATAAAACACTTGTATATAGGATTATCCAGCAGAAATGTTTCCAGGAAAAAAAAAGTACCGCTCTTGGGAAGAAAGGCGATGTGTGTGGACTTGAAGCCGAGGCCTAGAGTGTAATTCTTCCACTTCTCTTTTACAGCAGTGCTGAGGTTCCGGGAGGTTGCTGTGAATTCCCATTTTTATTTTCCCCAGTTAGTTCAACTGGACATCACTAGTGGAAAAGTTTCAGCCTAGTTCCCAAATATTAATATCAGGACAAAATATTACCTAATAAAATAGTGGCTTGTACAATCTTCCCTGGATAGCTTAACTTGAAATAAATGACAGCATACTCTTTGTCCTTGATTTCAACAATCTTCATAGAGTGATGATTGCCCAACACTGACAAAATGAAAGAAGCAAAACAGAACAATGAGTTATAACTTCACAATGTATTTATGTACAGTTTTGCTTACACATATCTTCATAGTCAAAGACTCCAGCCACATCAGTCTTCCTGGCCATGTTGGTATTTCTTATGCAGGTGCCATCAGTTCTGCAAAGAGATGGTACTTGAATTAATGGCTCCTCGCATTTCCAGACATAATTATACACCGCATATGAATTGAATGTTTTTGTTTGTCCTCTCGTACATCATACTCACAAAGGTCTTTCTAAATACATGGACAAGTCCCCGTTTGAATTTGGTAGAAGTGTGTATTGGCCCATCAGAAAAGTTTTCTTTTGCTCCAGAAACAATTGATAGTCACAGGCATACCCCACCTCGTGCCACACTCCTGCCAGCTGTGGTGTCACAGAAAAAAAAGAACCCCCCCCAAAAATACAGATAATGTAAATGTGAAAAACTAAAATGCTATACTTTGGTGGTGAAAGAGAGAAAATAACTATTGCTGCTGTTGAAGATAAAATGGAGTCTATTTTAACATTTGAAAGCCGTAAAGTTCTCCCAACCGTCCAAGTCTGGATTGAGTGATTGAGATTTACACCAACAGAGAGCTGCAAATGTGAGCAGCCCTGATAAAACAGTGTCATTGCAATTTAAATTCAGAACAATATCCAACAATTACTTGGGGAACGTGATGTATAAAAATATATTTTACCTTCATTATTGATTGACCTCTAACAGAAGATGAAATTGCAAAGATTCATACTTGTATCACTTTGAATCCTGGTTGATGTTTAACTTGAGCATAAACGGTCAGAGAGCTGAGCACAACTCCCAGCGGGATGAAATCAGAAGTCATAGCTGCTGAAGATCAAGGTGAGTTCAGAGTTGATGATGAAGATCTGGAGATTTATTCTTGGACCTTCAGTGTGATGAATCTTTATAGAATGGAGATTGTGCACGCCCTTTTTTTTACTGGATACGTCAGCCTTCTCCCTGGAACCATGTTGGTTGTTTGCCACATTAATTATCACCAGACTCTACAAAGTCAAATTTATCAGCTTGTTTTCTTTTCTTTGCAAAAATGTTGATAATTTGTTTCAACTGAGAGACCGGAATGAGAGGAACAAGATGTCCCAGCTGTGTGACAGCAATGAAAACCCTCGGATTGTTTGAACTTGAAAGAATGCTCTGAATCATTACAGAAATCCACTCTGACTTGAAAGACTGGAACCCTCTCCCATATCATTAACAAATATCAAAAAATGGAAGAGGCTAAACGTCATGATCAAAGTTTTACGAACTGGATATGTCACCTGTGTCAGTGACTCTAAAAAAGGTGGGAAATCAACCTAGTACTACACGGGAGGAGCTGATTCGGGACCACCATTTTCACAATTACTGATGGGAAAACACCAAGACCTTATGGCACAGACGGTCAGTCAGTCATCTTCTGAACTGCTGGGATCATCGGAGCCTATCCCGGCTAGTTGCAGAAGAGAAGCAGGATACACCCTGAACAGGTGTCAGTTTATTACGAGGCCTGTAGAGACACACGGTCATCAACACAACACTCGCAATTTTTCGGTGGCCAGTCAACCCAACAGGCTTGGTTTTTGGTGGTAGGAAACTGAAGTACCCAGAGAAAACACCTGCATACACAGGTAGAACATGCAAACTCCACATGGAAAGACCTTCTTGCTGTGAGGTCACTCTGCTAAAAGTAACAGAATATTAAAAAATTATTCTAAAGACTAAAATTTATTCAAGAAAGAAGTTTAAAATTACCTTTAAAACCTGTGAAAATGCTTATTTAATCGTTCATTTTCTGAACGCTTATCTGCAATGAGGTCATGCGGGATGCCGGAGCCTATCCCAGGTGATTTCAGGCGAGAGGCAGGATACACCCCGAACAGGTCACCTATCTGTTGCAGGGCTACACACACACAACACACGCATACTCAATTCTAGGGGCAATTTTTTTTTTTTAAAGTGTTCAATCAACCTAACATGCATGTTTTTGGAGGGCGGAAGAAAACCGGAGTACCGGAGGAAACTCATGTGTTCACGAGGAGAACATGCAAACTCCACACAGAAAGGGTAGTGATGGACATATTATTATCATTAATTTACCATCTGAAATGTTTTATGTTTGAAATAAAAAGAATGAAATCGGAATAAATAATTGAATTCAGTTTTATTTATACAAGCCAGTCTCATTGGGCTTCTTACAGCAAACTGAACAACAATAAAAAAACACACACTTAAAATAATTCAACAAATTTAAACAGAATGTGTGTATTTTAGACATTCTTTCTTGACGGAATAAATAATAAAAAGAGAAACATTAATCTGAAATGATGATGAAAAAAAATAAAAAAGTCCATTCAGGGAGGAAATTGTTTCCAAAATGGAAAAATTCATGGATTTTTTTAAACTTCAGGGACAAATAATAACCAGTTAATTCCCAGGTGTGTTGATAATCTGGGAAATGATGTGACGTCCATGTAGAAAATAAGAGGAAGATGAAATCCTGTGTGTATCATGTCCAACATTTTTCTTTCTTGGTGGCCATGCGTACGATGGCACCAGCTGTGCGTAAAGACGGTGTAAAAGAAAGAAAGACAGAAGCAGGATTGGATCGTCTTTCACTTTCCCACTTCATCCAGAACTTTGCGGTTGAGCAGAGCTTTCTCACGCTGACTCTCCATTTTGGCCATTTGGATCATGTTCCTCAGAAGGTGAAAGGTCAGATCGATAGAGAGGGGCGGCTCCTCACGGCGCTCCCGGTCCTGGTTCGACAAAACCTGGTAGTCTTCCTCTCCTGGATCTGAATCTGCTTTAAAGAACATGTCGCCCGGCCAGCTGGTGAGGAGATGTGGTCTGCAGGAGACCGGATGGAGGAGTGATGAGAGGAGGATGGATGAGAGGAAGAAGAGGATGGAGGGTCCGGACTTCATCTCCTGTGAAACAACACACACAAGGAAAAAATATTTTACTCACACACACGTACTTCACAAATCTTTCAACTCATCTCAGACCAGTTTAATAGCTTTATAAGATCTGTCATCTCCATGGTAACCGTGAAAATAAAATTTACTTTCTAAAACTATTTAAAAAAATTCAAATGTCTTATACATCCCATAATCACATCTGTTGTTTCTATGGTGACATCACACATAAGTTTTTTTTCTCAAATTTTTCAAAGATTTTCATGACAATCTAGAAAAATTAGAGCCAATTCCCCAGTTTATAAAACTGGGAAAAAAACTAGAAAAAAAATCTCATCACACGTTTCTATGGTAACACCTTAAATATTAAACATCGTCTCAGTTTAAGAAAATATTATAAAAACTTACATTTAATACTCATTTCCACTGTTTTTATAGTAAACTCAGAAATCTTACATTTTATTTTAGATTTATAAGATCTAAAAAAAAAAAAATCTCCATGGAAACCCAAAAAACAACACGAGTAAATCTTAAACTCTGTCTCAGATCTGGTAAAAAAAAAAAATCCTTTATAAAACAGTTTAAACATCCCATAATTCTTATGGTAACATCAGTTAAATGATCAAATCTGTCTCTCATCTCCATGGAAACCAATTAAAGATGAACTTACTTTTTCTCTGGGATGCTGGAAAGCAGAAGTTTTTCAGGAGACCCTGAAGTGTGTGTGAGTGTGTGTGTGTGTGTGTGAGGGCCTGTCTGAAAAACTGCTTGTTTTTATACCTTCTGATCACTGCCTCTGTGACGTCAGAGCAGACTCACACACACCAGTTTGGATGGATTTCAATTTCTCATCTTTTTTTCGCTCATAAATAAAAATGAATGTGTTTGAACAGAAAGCTCCAAACATATCGAACTGTTTTTCTCTCTGAAAACATTTATTATTATAACATTTTAAACATTTATTCACAAAAAAAAGAAGATTTAATAATTAGATTTAATTTTTTTGATCACATAAATTATGTTTTGGGTGGAAATATATATTTTTAATAATACCTATAAATACATTCAATTAGAATAGTGGTGGACAAACTACGGCCCGTGGACCACATGTGGCCCATCAAGCTTTTTAATCTGGACCACCAACTGTGAGGAAATTCTATGAGTAAATGTATCCATGTTTTTATCTAGTGTTTCCTAAAAGAAAGACACACTGACTGTTCTTATTTCAGGAATGTCAGACATTTTCTCTAAGTTGACCTCTTTGTAAAGTCTATGTCTCGTATTATTTCGCCCACGCTTGAAGATGTTTTCCCTTTTACTCGTGATCTATTTCTTTAAACTTGCCTGGTATTATAATATACTGTATGTGATGTTAACAAAAGATAAACTTAAAACACATGTGAAAATAAACGAGTGAAGCCACAAACAAAAAAATCAGATGAAAAATATTTGTTTTGTCTTCTAAACCGCTTATCCCGCAGGGGGCGCTGGAGTCTATCCCGGCTGATTGAAGGCAGGAGGCAGGGTACACCCTGGACAGGTCGCCAGTCTACTGCAGTGCCACACACACATTCCTCGGTGCATTTTTCAGAGCAGACAATCAACCTAAGATACATGTTTTTGGACGGTGATAGGAAACCCACACATACACGGGGAGAACATACAAACTCCACAAAGAAAGGCCAGTGTTTCAAGCCTCGTCCCAACCAGGACTGGACCCCCGACCTTCTTGCTTTGAGGCCCTTGTGCTACTTACTGTACTACCATAAAAAATACGGAGTTATTAAATTAAAATAAATGAATTCAAGTGTAGGGCAGCAAGGTGGCGCAGTGGTTAGCACAGTGGCCTCACAGCAAAAAGGTCGGGGTGTGAGTCCCGGGTGGGGACGAGGCTTAGAACACTGGCCTTTCCGTGTGGAGTTTATATGTTCTCCCTGTGTATGCGTAGGTTTTCTCAGGGTACTCTGGTTTCCTCCCACCCTCCAAAGACATGCATACTAGGTTGATTGGCCGGTGCCAAATTGCCCCTAGGAATGAGTGTGTGTGTGTGTATGGTTGTATGTGTGTGGCCCCGCGACAGACTGGCGACCTGTTCGGGGTGTACCCTGCCCTTCACCTTAAATTAAGGGATGGGCTCCGGCACCCACCGCAACCCCAAAAGGGACAGACGGATAAGAAGATGACTGACTGAATTCAAGTTTAGGGCAGCAAGGTGGTGCAGTGGCCTCACAGCAAAAAGGTCGGGGTTCGAGTCCCAAGCGGGGATGAGGCTCTGAACCCTGGCCTTTCCGTGTGGAGTTTGTATGTTCTCCCTGTGTATGCGTAGGTTTTCTCAGGGTACTCTGGTTTCCTTCCACCCTCAAAAAACATGCATACTAAGTTGATTGGTCAGTACATAATTGCCCCTAGAAATGAGTGTGTCTGGCCCCGCGACAGACTGGCGACCTGTTCAGGGTGTACCCTGCCCCTCGCCTTGAATCAGCCAGGATGGGCTCCGGTACTCCCCCCAATCCAGTAAGGGATAGACGATTAAGCAGGTGACTGAATTCAAGTTCATATTTTCTACATTTCTCATGTTATTAATGTGTTTCAATATTTTTTGTACAACCGGATTCCAAAAAAGTTGGGACACTTTAGAAATTGTGAATAAAAACTGAATGCAATGATGTGGAGGTGCCAACTTCTAATATTTTATTCAGAATACAACATAAATCACAGGTCAATAGTTTAAACTGAGAAATTGTATGATATTAAGGAAAAATATGCTCATTCAAAATTTCATGGTGTCAACAAATCCCAAAAAAGTTGGGACAAGAACCTATTAGAGGCTGGAAAAAGTCATTTGAGCATACAACAAACACCTGGAAGACCAATCAGCACTAATCAGGTCAATTGGCAATATGATGGGTATAAAAAGTGCTTCTCAGATTGGCAGTGTCTCTCAGAAGCCAAGATGGGTAGAGGATCACCAACTCCCACAATGTTGCGTAAAAAGATAGTGGAACAGTATCAGAGAGGTGTTACCCAGCGAAAAATTGCAAAGAGTTTGCAGTTGTCATCATCAACTGTGAATAATATCATCAGAAGATTCAGAGAATCTGGAAAAATCTCTGTGCGTAAAGGTCAAGGCCGGAGAACCATACTGAATGCCCGTGATCTCCGGGCCCTTAAACGACACTGCATCAAAAACAGGAGTGCTACTGTGAAGGAAATCACAGCATGGGCTCAGGAGTACTTCCAGAAACCATTGTCAGTGAACACAATCCACCGTGCCATCCGCCGTTGCCAGCTGAAACTCTATTCTGCAAAGAAGAAGCCATTTCTAACAAAGATCCACAAGCGAAGACGTTTTCACTGGGCCAGGAGTCATTTAAAATGGAGTGTGGCAAAATGGAAGACTGTTCTGTGGTCAGACGAATCACGTTTTGAGGTTCTTTTTGGAAATCTGGGGCGCCATGTCATCAGGACCAAAGAGGACAGTGACAACCCAAGTTGCTATCAACGCTCTGTTCAGAAGCCTGCATCTCTGATGGTATGGGGTTGCATGAATGCGTGTGGCATGGGCAGCTTGCACATCTGGAAAGGCACCATCAATGCAGAAAAATATATTCAGGTTCTAGAGCAACATATGCTCCCATCCAAACGTCGTCTCTTTCATGGAAGACCCTGCATTTTTCAACAAGATAATGCCAGACCACATTCTGCATCAATCACAACATCATGGCTGCGTGGGAGAAGGATTCGGGTACTGACCTGGCCAGCCAACAGTCCAGATCTTTCACCTATAGAAAACATTTGGCGCATCATTAAGAGGAAGGTCAGACAAAGAAGACCCAAGACGATTGAACACTTAGAGGCCTGTATTAGACAAGAATGGGAGAACATTCCTATGTCTACACTTGAGAAGCTGGTCTCCTCAATGCCCAGACGTCTGTTGAGTGTTCTAAGAAGAAGGGGGGGTGTCACACAGTGGTGAAAATGGCCTTGTCCCAACTTTTTTGGGATTTGTTGACACCATGAAATTTTGAATGAGTATATTTTTCCTTAATATCATACAATTTCTCAGTTTAAACTATTGACCTGTGATTTATGTTGTATTCTGAATAAAATATTAGAAGTTGGCACCTCCACATCATTGCATTCAGTTTTTATTCACAATTTCTAAAGTGTCCCAACTTTTTCGGAATCCGGTTTGTAGGTTTATGCCACGTTTAAACATCATTTCTACTTCAAAAACAAACTTCGAGTACGTTAAAGTAGGCTCATTCTCTAAGTTTGAAGCTGGTAAATGCTTTTTAAACGTAATTTTTTTGTCTCTTTTTTTAAAAATATAAAAAGCAAATGCTGTTTTTTGATAATGTGGGCAGCCAAACAAATGTTTAGGCTAATTAAGCCAAAAAACTGTATTCTAAAAATAGAAAAGGAATTACTTTAAAAATTCTAACAAAAATAATAATAATGAAAAAATACAACTTAAAATTTTTAAAAAATACACACACCTGTGATAAACCTGCACCACATTAGACAGTGGCGCCACCACATGTTCAAACATTGTTAAACTTTCCGTAAGAATATTGCGCATTTTAGCAAGTAGTTCGGAAAAGTTATCGGCATTAGCGCCCGTGCATTAACACTCCAGACAGCATGCGTCAAATGCATTTACTTCGGAAAAAACACCATTGTTTATTTTTTTATTTGCAGTTGCTCTCCTGTCTCTGTGATTCAGAGTGACAGAGTGTGAGCAGCCCCTGCCTTTCACAGTGCAGCAAAGAGAAAAAGTTGGCATGTTTTTAAAGGCTGTTACCTCTTTGCTGTTACAGTTAAGGCTGAAACTTTTCAGTTAATGACGTGGAATTGGTTTTTGTATCCGGTTCTTAGTGCCAAACTGTTATCCAATATGAAGCAGCAAGATTATCAGAGTTAGAATTACATTTTAAATTCTTCTAACTAACCTACTATAAGTTTTTTATTTCCTCGCCCTTCGGAGGTTGGATAGAAACCATTAGAATTGGCCGGAAACATCCTGAATCCATCCTCCTAATAATGCTCCATCCCAAGTGCTGAGCTTTATTCATCAGCCACGTCTTCCTTGCTGATGTTCTCCGTATGTTTCTACAGATAGGAGCCAACTCTGCTCACCGGCTTCCAAAGCCCAAATCAATCTAAAGTTTAGTGAGGTCAAAAACACCATCAGACCTTCTCATCTCTGTTTATTAGTAAAACATGTTACATAACGAGTTCAGCAGCATGATTTGGAACATTGATCAGTCAAGGATTGTTTTCTGTAAACAGACACATTCCACTTGAATTCATAATTGTTTTTATCAGTAAAACATTAAAATAAATTTTTCTTCACTGCGGTTGTTATAGATACTTAAAACAATTAAAAACATAAAGTACAAAATGATGTAAATGAAGAGAAAAACTAACGAACTAAACATGCAAATTAAAACTGCATTATCGTTGAAGCACCTTGTTTAACAAGGAGCTAATTTCCTGCATGGTCCGGAAGGTGTTAATGTGTGTGTGTTAGTGTGTGTTGATGTGTGTGAGTCACAGAAATAAACCTTACTGAAAAGTAAAGTTTTACTTTCAGGTGTAAAGTCAGTGGGAGTAAACGAGCATGCTCACACACACACACTCACATCAGGGCTGCACAATATATCGATATCAAATCAATATCACGATAAAACCTACGATTCTCCTTTTCTCCTCCCCGTCCCCTCTCTAATTCTTCCAGTTTACATCTGTCTCTCATGTTTACTGTTTAAGTAAGACTTAGCAGTGTAGTTGCAGCAGTGAGGAGGCGGGGCCACGCGTCCCAACCTGCTGCTAATAAACAAGCTTTTGAGGTTTTAAAACTGCAAAATAAGTTTGGAAGCAAAAAAGTGGTTTTGTCATCAGGATAGAAACGTAAACAAGGTGGACGCTTTTCGATTTAGAGAACACAGGCTGTAAACCAGAGAAATGTTACATAGAGTTGTCTAGTGATTCTTTTATAAAGAACTTTCTCATTTTTCTATTTATTTACATGTTTTGTAATGTTTTTGTTGTTTTGTAGACCGCTTAAAGAATCTGTGGAGTTTTTTTACCGTACTATATTGATCCCTCAATGATAAAATTCCTGTGCTGCATTGCACTGCAGCAGGCAGCCATGATGGTGCTACTGGTTGGAGAAACTGGGGGATAGGTGTCTTCTTCAGGGACCCTTCAGGGGGCTCAGTGGGATTTGAACCGGCTTCTCCCGGTCCCAGGACGGACACTCTACCACTGAGCCAACGCCTCCCTCTGTTAGTTTACACAGTTGATATTTCTCTGGAGGATCCTCCACTCTTCCTGTTTGCTGCTTTTTAATGTCATTTTAGCAGCTAAATATATGTCGGGCAGAATCCTTCCTCATCATGTCTTTACTGTATTTTAGGGCTGAAACAACTAATCGAATTAATCGATTATTGAAATAGTTGCCGACTAATATAGTCATCGATTAATCGTTTAGAATGTTTTTGCTGTCAACTGCACCTAATATTACACAACTTGTTTTTTGTGTATTTTTACTCATGTTAACCTAGGCCATTTTTGTTTGGTACTACACCTCTGAACCAGAGGTAAGATCTTAAGCCCGAACCCAACCCGAGCCCGACCCGGCCTAAGAATGTCTATCATTACTTCGGGTCGGGCTGGATTTTGTAGGCCCGATCTCACCTCTGCTCTGAACAAGGTTAAAATTCCAAATCTAAAACTGTTAACGATTTCTTGTTTTTAAATGTGATCCTGGATGGTCAACAGTTTACAATTTATGTTTTTTTAGCCAGTACTATAAAAGACATTTTATGGGTGCTCGTGATTTACCTTTACTGTATACAGTAAGTAGATTTATTATTTTATATTTGTTGTTGAAATGGTAATATTCTCCCTCTTTATTTCACAGAAAGATTAACATTTTTACTTATTAGAATGAGCCCAACGTGTTGTTTGAGTGGTTATGAGTCGTGTTTTGCATAACTACATTCAGTAAACTATTATTTATTAAGTTGTCAATTCTACCCGATTAATCGAGCCAATAATCGCCAGATTAATTGATCATCAAAATAATCGTTAGTTGCAGCCCTACTGTATTTAAAAACAGTAATAAACATTTTAAATCTTAAATTAGGACTAATTAATCCCTAATTATCAATTAACTAAAACTAGTCGGCCAAATAGATTTTTCAGAGTTTTTATGATTACCACAGAACATGTTTTAAAAATAATCAAAAATTGAATATTGAATTCGTTCTGTCGTCTTCTGCTTATCCGCGGCCAGGTCATGGGGCAACAGCATCAGACAAGAAGCCCGGGCTTCTCTCACCCCGGCTGCTTTCTCTAGCATCCTGAGGTGTTACCTGTCCAGCTGTGGGACACAGTCTTTCCAGCGGGCCCAGGTCTACCTCTTGGTCTACTACCGGTTGGATGTGCCAGAAACACCTCACCCGAACTACCCCATCTGGCTTCTCTCGACCTGTAGAAGAAGCAGCTCTACTCCAAGCTCTTCCCGGACGACAGAACTCCTCACCCGATCTTTGAGCGAGAGGCCAGCCACCCTGCAGAGGAAGCTCATTTCGGCCGCTTGTATCATATCATTATAATATTGAGTCGATATCGTAATATCCGATAAAAATTCAAAATAGGATATTTGGCAATATTGTGCAGCCCTTGGAGACACAAACACATACACACACACAACCTCACTCACTCACTCACTCACACAACGAGGTCACAGTTTATTGGCTTTCCAGGTGAGGTAAGAGTTCCAGGCCACGGCCACAATCTGAACCACAGCCAGCCTGCCGGAGAGAGAGAATACCCATCATTAAGAAACGAGAATAATATGGAACAAAACAATTTACCTCCACCTGATCATCTAATGATCCTGAAACCTTATCAGTTCATATACAGTTGGTACTGAGTTACTGTGGGAAGTTTAATTAAAATCCCTTCCGTGTTTTGGGAGCAAAAAGAGTTACAAAAAACTTTTAATCAAAGGAATAAAAAGTCAGGCTTTTTTAACTGAAATAAAACTTTTTGAGTTTCCATCCAGATCTTCGTTATCAGCAGTAATTATCCTCTTACCGGTGGTGCAGAGGGATGAAGTAGAAATTAGCAATCTGGACCGGCGGCCAGAGCTGAAACACACACCCACACACACACAGAAAGTGAATTGGTGCAGGTATGAGTCACCCTGTGAGAGGTGAGTCCACACACAGAAAAAAAAAAAAATAAACTTACATAATAATTAGAGATCAGAGCGTCTGAGTAGTCCTGCAGAGAAAGAGGAGATCTGTTAACACACACACACGTACACACACACACACAGATGTAGATCTTCCCACTGGGAGGACTGTAGATCCACAGCTGGTGGATTCTGAGTTCCCAGTTTAACAAAAAGTTTTCTGAAACATCAGCAGTGAATCCATCCCAGAAAAAGAGGACGGAGCAGGAGGGTTAGGGGGCACCAGGTGAGAAACACTGATGAGCCTCATCCCAGCAGGTGAGGAGGTTCAGTCCAAACTAAAACTGGAAACAGAGCCTGGATGATTTCATCTGGAGAATTTTAACTGAGAATTTTCTAAAGTTTTGTTCAAAATAAAACATTTAAAAACCATCTTAATAATAATTTCACTTTTATTGATGTCAACTTTAATTTGATCAACTTTATCCTGGATTTTAGAAACATTTAAATACATTTTAAAAACTTTATTTTAGATTTTCTAAATTTATTTAAACACTTACGAAAACTTTTCTGGCTTTAACAAACTTTCTTGTAAAATTTACGACTTGTTTTTTTTTGTTTTAAACTAACTTTATTACTGATTTAAAAACATTAAGTTTGGGTTATAAATTTTTTTTTCTGGATTTCACTTATTTTGTTTTGAATTTTACTTTATTTTTTTATTAATTTGACTTTATATTAATAAACTTTACGAAATAAAGGTGCGGAGCTCTGCTATACAGCAGGAGCTCAGTGTCGAGCCGCTCCTCCTCCAAGTCAAGAGAAGCCAGATTGGGTGGTTTGGGCATCTGATCAGGATGCCTCCCGAGAGGAGACCAATGGGCAGACCCCGGACCAGCCGGACAGACTATGTCTCACAGCTGGACTGGGAACACCTCAGGATCCTTCCAGGTGAGCTGGAGGATGCAGCCGGGGTGAGTGAAGCCTGGGTTTCATGTCTGAGGCTGTTACCCCCACACCTGGCCCTGGATAAGCGGAAAACGACGGAACAAAATAATAATTGATAAATCATACGATCTAATCAATAGAAAAATAGTAAAACTGCAAATAAAAAGGTCAATAAAAAAACACAGTATCTTTCATTTAAATTCAAACAGCAACAGGTCACATAGTGTAGGTTCCAAGGTCGTCACGGCAACATCACCCGTCCATCGTGTCACTTCTTCTCAGAGAGGCACTTTTCTAATTAGAACCAAACAAGCTGTGTTTCCATCCAATAATGCCAGACGGGTTTTAACGGGTTTGAAAGACAGAATTTTTAATTAATGTTATGTTTAAACTCATAATGAGAACATTTATTAATTTTTCTCTTGTTTTTCTGACATTTAAAAGGAAGGCGTTTCTGCTCCACGTTTGTGAATAATTAATGGAGAAAAAAAAGAATGCTGGCTAAGAAAAACACACACACACACACACACACACACACACACACCCACCCACCCACCAACACACACAGACACATCTGTGTGTGTCTGTGTAAACGGTGCCTCTCCTCTTCCATCATCACAGGAAATAGTTTCTCTCTACAACAGGAAGAAGAATGATGAAGGTCGATCACCTCGGATACAAATTAAACCTCCTCTCTGCGTCGCTTTGTTTGTCTGGCAGGTTAAAAAAAAAAGTCAACACGACCAAGAACCGAATCAGGTCCTGCTCAAAAGTAGAGAAGGCTAAAGAACTACATCTCCCAGTTTAAAAGAATCCTCATCTGGTTTGATTCCCACCTGTCAGACCGGACTCAGTTTATCACTTCTCACTCAGTCCCAATCACAACTGGTGTTCCTCAGGGTTCTGTCCTCAGTCCCTTCTTCTCCATCATCTACTTTCCACCACTAGGTCAGATTATCCAGAAACACCACCCTCATTTCCCCTGGTATGCAGATGACACCCAGCCCCAACCCACTTCCACACTGCCCCGGTCAGACTTGGTTGTATCAACCAAGTCAATTCTTTGTTTACCTCAAACTTTCTTGAAATCAAGAGCATTAAAACTGAACTCATCCTGATTGGCACCAAATCCACCCTAAGCAAGATCGATCACTTCTCCCTCTCCATCATCTCTCCCTCGACTCAGGTAAAGAGTCTGGGTGTCATCCTCAACTTTCGTCTTTCTTTCACCTCTCACATAAACGCCATCACCCGCTCTGCTTACTTCCAACGTCTCCGGCCCTCCATCACTCCTGATTCCACTGCTGTACTCATTCACAGTCTGGATTACTGGAACTGTTTTGGTCTCCCACAAAAACTCTCCATAAACTTCAAACTGGTTCAGAACTCAGCTGCTCGTATGGTCACACACACTCGCTCTATTAACCGCATCACACCCGTTCTTTAACAGCTCCACTGGCTCCCCATCCCATTCCGTATTCAATAGAAAATCCTGCTCTAAACATTCAAAGCATTCCACAGCCTTGCACCTCCATGTCCCTCTGACCGTCTCCATGATGCCACACCTGCTTGCCCTCTCTGCTACTGCCCCTCTTTCCAGTTTTCTGCCCCCCCCCCCGCTCATCTTGTCACTATGGGGAGCAGAGCATTCAGTCGTTCTACTCCTCGTCTTTGGAACTCCCTCCCTCCACCACACTGACACACTTTCACACACACTCCGAGAGACAATTTCATAGTGGGGAATTAACCATATTTTTGGAGAGTATGAGGAAACAAGAGCACCCACAGAAAATCCACACATATTAGAGAGAGCATGCAAACTCCACATAGAAAGAACAGTGATTCAAGCCTCGCCCCCACTCCAGGACTTGAACCCCTGACCTTCTTGCTGTGAGACCCCCGTGCAGCCAACTCTTGTTTTTTTATATCATGTATATACATTGAACTTCAAAATGTTCAGAAAGACGTCTTAGAAATAAAATGTATCCTCCTTATCGCGCCTCCCAGCATTAAGAACTACACTCCTTGGTGCTTAAAGAACTACATTTTCCATCATGTCCAGTATGGATGGAGTTCTTTAAATTTATTCTACAGAAACTGTGAAGACGGTGCGTAGAAGATCGATTTTTTTGAACGAAAGTGAAATAAACAGAGTTTTTATCTGTTAAAGATTCTCATTGAAATAAACTAAACCTCTTCAAAATAAAAGTCTTTAGAAGATGAAGTCAGTTTAATGCTTAAGAAGGAACTCCGTGACCTCACGACAAAAATACAGTGAAGAAAAAGAGAAAAAGAACATTTTTTAAAATGATTTTACTCTTATTATTTTTCTATTCTTTGGTTTTTAAGAAGCTGAAAACAGCACGTTGTACAAAAAAGATGATTATTAAGTCATTACAGAAGCAAATTACAGAAGCCGTAATAACGAGAATCATCATTTAATCATCTTCTCACTTCAATGTGTCTCTGAGTCATCTTCAACATCCAAACTATTAGACGGGATCAGTCTGTGTCTCATGAACGAGTTGATTAAAAAGAGAGGTTTTTGTTTCTGAGTTACAGAGATTGAAGGTCACATTGTGTTTGTGTGTTCAGTAAGAGACGACTTAATGAGGTTCAAACATGATTCTTTATTGTCACTAATCTCATCGTGAAATTTAGACAGACTTCAGGCCAAAAACATATAAATAAATAAATAAGAAATAGAGATAAAAATAACAAAAACAGTATAAATATGGATGATTTTTACAGAATAATTAACAGTGATTATTGTTGTTAAAGTGTCCTTGGTTCTAGTCAGGTGAGTGTCCAAGAGGATGGAGGGGGGTTGATTGCTTTCACAGCTCTGAGGCGGGAGCTGGCAGTCCTGATGGGAGAGGTATAAGCAGTCCCTAACCTGGGTGGCGTCCATCGCTATCCATCTTGCCTTCTGCTCAAGTTGGTAGCTGTAAACCGAATCCATATCCGGCACGCTACGATCCCCTGTGCAGTCTTCACCACCTGGACCAAGTCCTTTTTATTCTGTGTGGTGCAGCTGCCGCACCAAGCAGTGATATTGAGAGACAGGATGCTCTCTATAGAGGCTCTGTTCATCAGTAGTTGAGAGTAGAGTCTAGAGAGCTTCAGCTTCCTGAGGAAGAAGAGATGTTTTTGGGCCTTCTTCATCAGGTGGAGTGTGTTGGTTTTCCAGTTGGATGTGAACGGGTGGTAGAAGTCGGTAGATTCTCTTTCCATCTGGAGGTTTTAGATGGTCTTTGTCGGGTTTAGATCTTTTATATTTGCTTTTCTTTTTTTTATTTTCATTTTGTTGTTGTTTAGGGTGTTTGGATGTAAAAGTGAATTCATAAGGTGTGTAAAACCCAGTTCCTGTAGACACTGGGGAGTTTGAGAGGGTTTATGAGGGTTCCTTCCAATCAAAAGCCAGGAGGTCTCAGTTTGGTTATACAGCGTTCACCATAAAGTACTGTTCATTAAGAACGTGTAAGATGGTGAAGTTACCCAGTAAGAGGTTCAGACCAGTTTTATAGTCTGTAAATGAGCCGGTGCCGCCTGTTATTACTGATACACTATGAGGTGTTGCTATTGAGCAACCATGATGGCGTCTCCCTTAAAGGAATGACAGTGGAGTGGGAGGCGGTCACCATGGTAACTCTATGAGCGGTACACACTAATCTGAAAATGAAACGCACCGCCATGGCACCGCCGTGGAACCGCCCATATTCTAGCTTTTAAACATGACATCATTGTTGCTCGGCTGGTGTGCCGCCACTTTCACTTAGTTTTACTCTCAACAAATAAATTGAATTTCACTGGATTTAAATTATTTTTAAATCCCATTAAAATTATAAACAATTACAAAAAACAAAAACATAAACCAGATAAAGTTAAATCTCAAACAAAGTTTTACTCACTCTCTTTAGTTTAGCAACATTTTGCTCCACCGTCAGTCCGTTCAAAGCTCCGGAGATGCACAGGAAAGCTCCGAGGAAACACGGAGCGAAACACAACTGTCACACACAAACATGATCATGAAAACCCCATCAGTTCATATATAGTTGCTACTGAGTAACTGGGAGTAGTTTATTTAAAATGCCTTCAATGGTGAGATCACTTTCATAAAAGGGCCCATCTCATGCAAAAGTGACTTTCCAGAGTTTTCTACCTTGTAAGAGTGATGTCCGGGCCTTGTATATGTGTGTGTGTGTGTGTGTGATGTCCGGGCCTTGTATGTGTGTGTGTATGTCTTTCTAGATTGATTTAGCCCGTTTTTCTGTGGATTTCTGGAACGCTCAGACAAAACAAAGAATGAGCAGATGTCTAAAGTATGACGTATTTGACGTAGCCAGGATGGACTTCGCACACGCCCCCCTCCCTCCTCACCACCCGCCCGCCCTCCTCACCCGCCTCCACTCCGGCCTTACGCCCTCACAAACTCGCTTTCAACGTCCGATATACAGGCTGGTTCGCTGCTCTGCGTCTTTTTTACTTTCTTGCTTGAAACACGCTGACTGCGCTCCACCAAATCAATATATTTTCATAACTATGGTGTAATGCATGTTGTAAACGTGTGTATGTGCAGAGGATACAATGTGAAGAGAGTTATTTTGTATGAGATGGGCCCTTTAAAGTGTTAAAAAAGCACAGACACCCCGAGTTCTAAATGTACATTCTGTGGGCGGAGCCATAAAACATAAAAAAACAAATATAAACATATAAAAAAAACATTTTTTTATCTAAAGACAGATGATTTTTTTCTGACCTGATCAACCAGCATTTTCTTCATAGCAGCAGTTTTATTTCCTCCGACGACCAGTCGGTCTAAAACTTTGTACCAGCTGCCGACGACTGGTCCCTAAAGATGTGGAAACAACGACACACGTACGTCTAAATGACTTATTTTACACAGTGTGTGTGTTTCATAGAAACTTAAAAACGTACCACAAAGAAGAAACCGATACTCATCATCTTCGCTGTTCGCTGCACGTTGTGATTGGCCAATCCTCTTCTTTCAATCAGCTGCTGGGAGATGACATCACCGACTCCCACTAACGATCCTAAAAGATTCAAAACATTAAAGTCACTAAACTTTATTCTGACTAATTAAACCCATGTTAATCAGAGCCTAACGGAGAATAATTATTCTCTTTTAGTCTCAAGTGATTAATTAAGTTAATCCCTTTCAAACCATTGAAAGGATTTTAATAAAACTACCAAAAGTTACTCAGTACCAACTGTAGATGAACTGATTAGGTACTCAGGGTCAAATGTCAGACTCGCAAAGGTCAAGGTCACAAATTTTTAGGAGCCTCTGAGACATTTTGTTTAATGTGTTGTGATTTAATTATTTTTTAATCAAGTTGGTAAAATTTATTTTTGCAGCTGAAAAAGTAAAAAAATAACTGTATATAATTAAAAATGATGGATTTTTGTTTGTCTTGTTTTAAACTTTAAATCTCCAGAAAATTCAGATGTTTTAATCCAGAAAACTTTTGAGTTTTATATCTGATCCAAATAAGCTTGGTTTGGAAATAACCCATTCCTTCCAGTTCTCTGATGCGTTCCGTTCCGTCATCTTCCGCTTGGTCCAGGGTCGGGTCGCGGGGGCAACAGCCTCAAACAGAAAACCAAGGCCTCTCTCTCCCCGGCTGCATCCTCTAGCTCACCTGTAAGGATCCCAAGTCGTTCCCCGGCCAGCTGTGAGACATAATCTCTTCAGTGGGTCCGGGGTCTGCCCCTTGGTCTCCTCCCGGTGGGATGTGCCCGAAACACCTTGCCTGCGAGGCGATCGGGGGGCATTCTGACCAGATGCCTGAACCACCCCATCTGGCTCCTCTCGACCTGGAGGAGGAGCGGCTCGACACCGAGCTCCTCCCGGGTGGCAGAGCTCCTCACCCGATCTCTGAGTGAGAGCCCAGTCACCCTGCGGAGGAAGCTCATTTCGGCCGCTTGTACCCACGATCTCATTCTTTCGGTCACCACCCACAGCTGGTGACCATAGGTGAGGGTAGGAACGTAGACCCTGGTTACCATGGTGAGGGTAGGAACGTAGATCCTGGTTACCATGGTGAGGGTAGGAACGTAGATCCTGGTTAGCATGGTGAGGGTAGGAACATAGATCCTGGTTACCATGGTGAGGGTAGGAACGTAGATCCTGGTTACCATGGTGAGGGTTGGAATGTAGATCTACTTGTAAATCGAGAGCTTTGCTTTTCGGCTCAGCTCTCTATTTACCACGACGAACCGATGCAGCGTCCTAGTTATTGCTGATGCCGCACCGATCCGCCTGTCGATCTCCCGCTCCATCCTTCCTCCACTCGTGAACAAGACCCCGAGATACTTAAACTCCTATACTTGGGGCAGGACCCTGTCCCTGACCTGCAGGGGGCATTCCACCTTTTTCCGTTCTCTGATGCTCCGATCAAATAGTAAGAATTTATCAAGTGGTTAAAACTGGAGAAACCGAACGCCGTGTGTCTAGTTAAGACAGACTTTCTGAACTTATCAGTGTTTCTTTCACAACATGGAAAGAATTCAATATGTTCTGTAAAAAAAACTAAATCTATTTATTTTTTGGATTTTCAGACAAAAAAAATCCACTTGATTGCGGCCGAAGTTTCCTCTGCAGGGTGGCTGGGCTCTTACTCAGAGATAGAGGGCGGAGCTCTGAGTAGAGCCGTTGTTCCTCCAGGTCGAGAGTAGCCAGATAGGGTGGTTCGAGCACCTGGTTAGGATGCCTCCTGAATCCCTCGCTGGTGAGGTGTCCTCCATCAGGAGGAGACCCAGAGGCAGACCCCGCACCCTCTGAAGAGACTTATGTCACACTGGGTGGGGAACGACTTGGGATCTTCCTGGGTGAGCTTGAGGATGCAGCTGCGTAAGAAAACGTCCCTGTGTGTGTGTTTGAGAGAGAGAGGTTGGAAACAATCTTCGGGGGTTTGTGATCGGACACCCCTGGTTTAGAGGTGTATTGGGAAACCCTCAGACTGTATGAGTTTATACTAAAGAGAACTGTAAAGTTACCGTAATTTCACGGCTATAAGGCGCATATAAAAGTCTTAGATTTTCTTCAAAATGAGCGGGGCGCCCTTTCGTGCAGTGCGCCTTGTGTGTAAAAAAAGGCGAACCTAAAAGAAAACGCGGTGCCCGCAAGGCGGACCTGAAAGAAAACACATGAGAACGTTAAAGAGTGAAGTGTGGGAGCGATGGATGACCGAAAGAAACCACAGTTTCATGAAGGGTGGAAGGCAGCGCCGGACAAGTTACGCTACAGTTTGCCAATGGATTGTAGATGCTTGGACTAACGTGTCTGCTGGTACTGTTATCCGAGCTTTCTCAAAAGCTGGTATCCTTTCTGAGGAGCCGCAGAGTACAGACAGTGACTTTGACAGCGAGGAGCGAAGTGGACCTGCTCTGTTGGATTTTGCGCAGCTGTTCGATTCCAAAACAGAGGATGAGGACTTTGACGGATTTGAATAAAGACTATTACCGGTAATGTGCTTGTTTATACTACTTAAATAAAGCACAACCAAACTCAGTTTTGCTCCCGATCTATTTTTTAATACGCACATTTGCACGCTTTTGCGTGTGTTGTTGTAAGGCGGTGTGTGACTGAGGCTCCGCCTTTTTGTACGGTGCGCCTAATGGTCGTGAAATTACGGTAAATATTTCAAAGGTCAAAACTAAAAGCTTCATTTTAAAACTTAGCATTAATCCAAACAATTAGATGATTTTTTTTTTTGAGCCAAAATAGAAAATTTTAAGAAACACAATCAGTCCAAAACAATACAAGCACAATCACAAATACTGACTTTTTAATCAGTATTTAATTACCTCTAATGACCTTAAACAAAAGAATTATGTATTAAAATCTATTTTTTTTTTGTTTAAATTGGAATCATTAACCTCTTAACACCCACCTATTTTCGGGCTGTGCACAATAGTTGGACATACCCAAATGCCATTGCTTATTACAGCAGCATCTTTCAAGTCACATGCTTGTACTATACATCAAAATAAAGCTTAGACCTTCTAGTTTCTGTAGATATGTACATGGAGAGTGTCAGAATTTCAGAGCCTATCCTACAGTAGTTCAAACATAAAAAAAATTGTAGAATTTTAGCCTCGCCTAATTTTTTTCATTTTCCAATGTCCCTAGCCAAGACATACTTCTTAGTAGGCATAATTCCTTCCATTTGTATGACAAAAATCTTGTTGACAACAACTGTGTAAAGTTTCAGATCTCTAGGTACAAGTGTTTTTGACCTATTGACCTTTTACTATAAAAAGTGTCCATTCGGCACAAGCTGTCCAAATCTGTGCCAAAATGTGCCAAAATGTGCCAAAGTGAATTTTTGCCATTCTATCACTTTTTTAGTCATAAAAAATGCATATTAGTGTTTCTGTGACTTTGAATGCCTCCCACAGATATTTTTTTTTCATAATTTTTTAAATGTATATTTTAATATTTTTTACTGTAATTATAAATTTTTCCATAAAAATTATGCACAAGAAATGAAATATACAACTGGATAAATGATATGTTGTGTATGACAACAACTGTGTAAAGTTTCAGATCTCTAGGTACAAAAGTTTTTTATTTATTGACCTTTTAGTATAAAAATGTCTAATCTGAACAAGCAACAAATTGAATTTTTGCCATTTTATCACCTTTTTAGTCATAAAAAATGCATATTAGTGTTTCTGTGACTTTAAAAACATCCCACAGATCTTTTTTTTTCCTTTTTTTTTTTTTTTTTATTATTTTTTTTTATTTACATAATTTTTGCTGTAATTATAATTTTTTTTCATAAAAATCATGCACAATAAAAATTTTTCGGATAAAAAATATGTTCCAAAACCCCAGAAATATAGTTTGCTAAAAAAAAAAAGTTGAAAATAAACTAAAAAATCTTTCTATCTGTGATCACCTCACTCACTCAGTGTCTGCTCCTCATTCGCGTCATGACGCACAAAATGGCGCCGTTTGTTTTGATAAAATTTCCCGTTACGCAGTTGAATAACACGCGATTCTATTGGTCCGGTTTTGAACCAATCCCCTCGTTTTGAAGGTGGAAGTATCAGCTTTCTTTATTGGCTAATCATATATTTTTAAATGACGTCGTTAGCCTGCTAGAAGCTAACATGCTAGCAGTGCTGTTAGCTGAAGGAGAAGCGCTTGCTTCTTTCAAAGCCTTGTAAAAACCAAACTCTTTATCGGAATATTTTGCGAACGGTCTCAGTTTGTAGATAACTTCGTAAAGAAAAGAAACATACCCAGGATGAACTTAAAAACACAGCTAGGCAGTTATTATGGAGATTGGAACGCGACCGCTACTATTTCTCGCAGAAAACAAAATCACGTTTTCTGGAGTTTTTCTCCAAACTGGTTTACTTTTGAGAAAATACAATTTTATATAGTTATTCTGTGGATTGTTACGGACAAAATGAGACCAATCAGATGAAGATTGAACCTGTCTGAGCCCATTACGACTGGATCATAGGTGAGAAATGCGCTCCAAACAGTTTGATTTTATTTGCGAATAGTTTGCTATTTCTTCTTGAAACTAGTGAAAACATAAGAATGGATGCTATGATCGTTTTCTTGAAAGTCTAAGCTTTAAAACGAGGTATAACTTAGTGGAGTTGAACAAAGAATAAGTGTCTTTATGAGTGAAGAAAAAACAAAAACCCACAAACGTACCGTGGACGGGTCAGTGGATGTTAAGAGGTTAACAGTAATTTTCATTTGCTGCCACCCAGTGGTTAAAAACATGAACTACAAGCAAACAAATTTGACCGTTAGTACTGATGAATGGTCACACTGCTGCCACCGTGTGGTGATAAATCTGAACTACATTCCATTGGTTAATAAAGTCTATTAATATTTTTTTTTTCTTCGTACCAGCAGTGATGATCTGGACTGTCCATGGACGTTTAGTCATCAAAGACTGGTAAGATTTCCACAGAGCTGCCATTTCTCTGCAGCAGACAAAAAACACAAATTAGAATTTTAATAGAACCACCGCCCCTCCAGCGGTCCACACAGAGACAGAAATCTAACAAACTCTGTTAATCAGCACCGTGACTCTGTTAATTAGTTACTTTATTTACAGTGAAATTTATTAAAAAATGTAGGAAATCAGCACAAAACCTCTAAAAAACAGAATTTGCACTGATGAATATAATGTATAAATTTAAGGAAATAATGTATTTTTCAACTAATCTTTTGTAGCTTTAAGCAGAAAAAAAACACGTTTTTCTGTAAAATGTGTCTATTTTTTTTATTTGTCAAAGATTACTTTGAATCTTACTTCACAAACAAACAATGTTATTTTTCTGTGTTTAATGTAAAAGCTTAAAAAACAGCAGAATTTTAATAAAATCCGAGTAAAACTAATTTAAAAGAAAACAAACAAACCTGGTCTGAAGTTTGGCTAAAATCACATGGTGCGTTCACGGTACGAAAAAATGCAGGTTTTTAAATTATCATCACCAAGGTTGATGTTACCAAAAATATTTATTTGCAATTTTTTTTGGACAATTTAAAGGTTTTTTATTTTTTATGAAAATTTTAAATCCAAAAATTAAGTTGTAAAGAAATTTAAGTGATAAACAATAGCAAAAAGGTTCAATTCAAGGTTAAATTTATAAATTTCCTCCATTCCCTGAAGGTCTCTTTTGCGTCACTTCCTGTGTAAACAATATAGCTCCCTCTGCTGCCGTCTAGTGGACACAGTCTGTAATTATATATCTTTTAAAAAATGTATCCTCCGTCTCTATCTAGTGGACATAAAATGTAGTTACGTTTAGTCACGTCTTTTTAAATGTTAAATATATGTTTAATTAATTGAATAATTGTATAAAAAAATCAAAAAGTAAGACTTTAAAGAAACTTCTTCAGAAATTTTAAAATTTATGGCGGAAATTTTTGTAGAAGAAGTCAAATAAAGCAGGACGTGGGTTTTATATAATTTTTTAGGCACAAGGGGTCGCAGTGAGTGGTTACTAGAAAGATTTGACTCAAAAACTGCTCCACAATATTTTTTCTAATTTTGATGTAAAACTTTTTTTTTTTTTTTACATCAAAATTAAAACTTTTGTTTCAAACTTTTCATGTTTTTTAAATTTAGTGGGAAAAAAAAATCACACGTTTTGTTTCAAACATTTTTCATTCATTTTTAACAAGTGGTATTTAAAAAAAAAAGAAACAGGTAACAGTTTTTTTTTCTGTGTTTAAATGATGAAAAGACATTTTTAATGATTTGTTTCACAAAGTAAATCTGATCTTTTTATAGCTTGTTTTTTTGCAGGTATTTTTAATGGAAAAAATTCAAAGTCTTTTTGATGCAAATTCATCATTTTTTTTTAAGATGTTCTTTTAAAAAAAAAAAAAAAAAATCCAAATATGAAAATGTAAACATTAAAATAAATAGTTAAAAATCAGCAGCAGTCGAGCCTCAAAATGTCCGCTTTGAATCGGTTTAAATAAAAAACTCTACTGAAGTTTAAATTTGATCAGAAGTCGTTTCTACATTTTTATTCATTTTTTATCAAAACATAAAAAAACTCTTGATTTTTTTTTCCAGATGTTTTCTTGGACGTTTTAATAAAAACAAGGAGCTTAAAAAAAAAAAAAAAAAAAAGTAACAAATAAACAACAAAAAATTATTCAGTGTTTTTTTTTTTTTTGTTCATGTAAACGTAAAGTCGTCCCTTTTAAGTGGAAAAAAAAAAATTCAACTCCTGTTCGACTGAAAGATTTGATCTTTTTTTCTGTAACAAACAGATAAAAACTGTGAGAAAAAAAATGGAAGAAAAACCAGGAAACTTTTGTCCTCTTTGAGTCAGAGCAGAAAAAAAAAAAACCTAAAGGACGGGAACGTATCCAGCAGCTTGTTATTGATCCAGTTTCTGTTTTCCTCAGAAATCCATCCCATCATCGCTCTCACACCAGTCTGACGGAGCGTCTGTACCGAAGTAACGATCCCCAAAGTTTCCTGAGAAGAAAACAAAGAACACCGTGATGTAACAACATCAGACATTACTGAAACTCATTTAAAGAGTCAAATCCAAACGACTGCTGACTCTATGAAAACTGAACATAAGTGGACTGTAACGTAACGCCAAGTAAACTCTGCCTCATCTCAAAGGGCGCGCGCAAACTGGAATGTTTGAAAGTTCTTTTCAGAGAAGAAAATAATGCATCATAACATCCTAGATCAGGGGTGTCCAAAGTCGGTCTTCGAGGGCCGACTTGTTCCTGGTGTTCCTGGTTCAACACAGCTGATGCACAGGAAGTGAAATCAACAGCCAATAAAATTTGGCACAATCACTCTATTAACTGGATCAGGTGTGAGGATGCAAGAACATATGGACAACCTTCAGGAGACCGGCCCTCAAAGACCGGATTTGGACACCCCTGTCCTAGATGATGTCCATGTTCAAATGAAAGCCAGGTTTGACCACTTAACATTAATCTGTGCTAAGCATTACGTTTACTTTTTTGACCATTTTCAATCTTTTTTTTTTTTTTATTTCTAGTGAATTTCATTCTACAGATCAGGTTTTACTTTGAGATCTCCACTGGAGATATAAAGTGAGTTACAAATAAAATTTTTATTATTATTTAAGACAGAGTGTAATTCATCTTTTCAGCCACCAGATGGCAGTGAAGTAAAAGAAAAACAGTTTATCATTTTATATTATTTTTTTTTACAATTTTACTTTTACAAAAAATATCATTTTCAGAACAAAAAAATATGAACTACTTAAAATTATTTGAACGATTTTGAAAATTTGAAGCTAAATTATGTTTTTGAAATTAAAAAATCTACAAAGTCTGAACTTTTATTTGAATGTTTTCAAACACGGAGTAAAGAGTGAAATGTTCTTCTTTCTGGAGACGAGTGACCGCTTTGTGGAAACTAATGAGGTTATAAATTAATCACAACACACGGTGGAGGAGGAGGTGTGTGTGTGTGTGTGTGTGTGTGTGTGTGTGTGTGTGTGTGTGTGACAGATTACATTTGTTGTGGACCCAAGCTTGTTTTTTTTCTACAATCATTCATGGACCGACTTTGGACATCCCTGGTGTATCCTATGATATTTGGGGGGCGTGGCTCAGTGGTAGAATGGCCATCTTTGAACCACAGAGTTGCTGGTTTGATTCCCACTGGGACCATGTCTAAGTGTCACTGGAGAAGACACCTAACCCCCAGTTACTCCCACAGTTACCACCATCAGGGCTGCCTGCTGTGCAGCAAAAGTAATTTCCCCACGAGGAATGAATCGAGTGCCATTATTTTCATTTCTACATCCTGCTTCCTGTCGTGTTCTCTCCTCTAGCTTTAAAAATTAAGTCTAATTAATGTCAAAGTGAATCTAAACAGTAGACACTTCTGTATCCTTCCATGCCGTTCCGTTCTGTCATCTTCCGCTTGTTCCGGGGTCGGGTCGCGGGGGCAACAGCCTCAAACGGGCAGCCCAGGCCTCTCTCTTCCCGGCTGCATCCTCCAGCTCACCTGGAAGGATCCCGAGTCGTTCCCCGGCCAGCTGTGAGACATAGTCTCTCCAGCGGGAGCGGGGTCTGCCTCTTGGTCTCCTCCCGGTGGGACGTGCCCAAAACACCTCGCCCGCGAGGCGCTCGGGGGGCATCCTGACCAGATGCCCGAACCACCCCATCTAGTTCCTCTCGACCTGGAGGAGGAGCGGCTCGACACCGGGCTCCTCCCAGATGGCAGAGCTCCTCACCCGATCTCTGAGTGAGAGCCCAGCCATCCTGCGGAGGAAGCTCATTTCGGCCGCTTGTACCCGCGACCTCATTCTTTCGGTTACCACCCACAGCTGGTTACCATAGGTGAGAGTAGGAACGTAGATCCTAGTTACCATGGTGAGGGTAGGAACGTAGATCCTGGTTACCCTGGTGAGTGTAGGAACATAGATCCTGGTTACCATGGTGAGGGTAGGAATGTAGATCCTGGTTACCATGGTGAGTATAGGAACATAGATCCTGGTTACCATGGTGAGGGTAGGAACGTGGATCCGGGTTACCATGGTGAGGGTAGTAACGTAGATCCTGGTTACCATGGTGAGGGTAGGAACGTAGATCCTGGTTACCATGGTGAGGGTTGGATCATAGATCCTGGTTACCATGGTGAGGGTAGGAACGTAGATCCTGGTTACCATGGTGAGGGTAGGAACGTAGATCCTGGTTACCATGGTGAGGGTAGGAACGTAGATCCTAGTTACCATGGTGAGGGTAGGAACGAAGATCCTGGTTACCATGGTGAGGGTAGGAACGTAGATCCTAGTTACCATGGTGAGGGTAGGAACGTAGATCCTGGTTACCATGGTGAGGGTAGGAACGAAGATCCTGGTTACCATGGTGAGGGTAGGAACGTAGATCCTGGTTACCCTGGTGAGTGTAGGAACATAGATCCTGGTTACCATGGTGAGTATAGGAACATAGATCCTGGTTACCATGGTGAGGGTAGGAACGTGGATCCTGGTTACCATGGTGAGGGTAGTAACGTAGATCCTGGTTACCATGGTGAGGGTAGGAACGTAGATCCTGGTTACCATGGTGAGGGTAGGAACGTAGATCCTGGTTACCATGGTGAGGGTTGGATCATAGATCCTGGTTACCATGGTGAGGGTAGGAACGTAGATCCTGGTTACCATGGTGAGGGTAGGAACATAGATCCTGGTTACCATGGTGAGGGTAGGAATGTAGATCCTGGTTACCATGGTGAGGGTAGGAACGTAGATCCTGGTTACCATGGTGAGGGTAGGAACGTAGATCCTGGTTACCATGGTGAGGGTAGGAACATAGATCCTGGTTACCATGGTGAGGGTAGGAACGTAGATCCTGGTTACCATGGTGAGGGTAGGAACGTAGATCCTGGTTACCATGGTGAGGGTAGGAACGTGGAGCCATGTCATGTATAATTATATACATGTACATGAATCTTAAGTTTGCTGGCGTTTCATTGAGTCTGGATTGGAAGGGTTGAGTCTAAGTTTCAATGTTTTTTTGCAGACGATGAACCCGTTTTCTCACCGATCCCGGGGATGATGTGGAACTGGTCGTTGACCTCTTTGTCCACGGCGGTGGTGATGATGCGGACTTTAGGGAAAGCGTAGGCCACAGAATGAACGCCCATCTCAGCCATCAGCAGAGACAGCAGGAAGATTTTATCCTCCGCCACGTCGTGGTCCTTCACAAAAAAAATAAAACCATAGACAAAATGTCAAACTGAAATTTTTTCAGCCAATATACAAGTTTTTCTTTTAAAAAATGAAAATATCAAGCAAGGAAACTAAAAAAAAATCTGTCCTGCGGTTTTAACTTTAAATTTGTAAATAAAATTAATACTAACTTTACATTTAGCTTTAATATTTTTACATTTTAAATGTCAAATTTTGTTGAATCTCAAGTTAAAAATAAAATTGAACAGCTTTTTTATAACAAAAATAATCAAGTCTTTATTCAAAACATTGACTTATTTTTAAGATGTTATCAAATAACCTTAATGATCTTAAAAAAGACAGTCGTTACTGAGTAACTGTGGGCATTTTATTTAAATCCCTTCAGTGGTTTGAGAGAAATTGTGCTTTAAAAATGTCCCGAACAGCTTAAGTTCTAAATGCTTCATTTATTTTCAGGGATTAAAACACATTTTAATATTTGTTGCTGTTTTTCTGTAAAAAAACCCCCAACTTTTTACTGCTTTAAAATCTCATTGTCGTGTTTACTAAACACAGAAACTACTTCCTGGTGGGATTGACCTATCTTGCCTTCTGATTGGTACAACCAACCAGACTGACCAGCTGCTAAACAATCTGACTAATCAGCTGGCTGCTCAGAGTGTACACAGAGCCGCTGTAAAGCGGAACATAAAACTGGAAAATAATATTGTATTGATATACCAAAACAATGCCACGTTAAGGACGTACCAGGAGAACTCTGATGGCCATGAGAGCAGCAGCTCCTGTGGAGACCGTGCTGTCCATGAGGATAACGTAGTCCTCACTGAGGTCTTTTGGGAGACGGAGGTAATGAAGCTGTAGAAGAAAAGAAATGAGCTTCTACAGCAAACAAACATCACAGCAGCAGGACAAACCTCCGGCTCTCCGGTGTCGTGGTTGGTCTGAATGAGGATTTTTCCAAGTCGGATGTCTTTACAGACGGCCATCAGAGCCTGCTCCATGGTCTCCCCGGCTCTTAGGATGGACACCCCTGTAATCTGGAGAAGATTTAATCTGGATGTCAATTCAGGAGAAAGTGAAGTAATCACAAGAAGTTTTGGAAAAATTGATCGAAACTGTGTGAAAAACCAAACTTACTCGTTTCCCATTTAACCTCCTTCCCTCGTAGACGCCACCCTGTGGGGTTTCCACCGAAATGGGCTGCAAAAAAAAACCCCAGTAAACTTTCCAATGAGACACTTCAGACTCAGATTATGGGGAATAATGGACACAGAACAGCATAGATCTTTTTTTAAGCAAGTGTTTTTTCAATGTAAGCTTCATGAATCCCACCTGCTACAGATTAATTCTAGGCATAAGTCGACCCAAAATCCATTCTGCCCCAACCAGGCATCTGAAACCCCAAACATGGATCATGCAAGAGACATGGTACGCAACAGTCCTCAAATGAGCTGGTGCTGCTTATTATTAAATGTGTAATGTTAATGAGTCGTGGAGCCATGATGGAGTGTCCTTGGGGCAACATGGCTCAGTGGTAGAGTGTCTGATTTTGGACCAGGGGATCACAGGTTGGATCCCCGTCACCACAAGCTCTTGCTGAAGACAGCTTACAACCAAAGTTACACAAAAGTTCACACAGTCCACCACTTCAGTTTGAGTGGATTTGGATGTGATCACGCTTGATGAATGGGGTTCTTAGTGATGGAGCTCGTGAGCGTAACGTTACTCATCGTTTAGCTCCAAAGGAATGAAGCCCATTCAAGTCGCCGTTTTCGGCTAATGTGAAATATTTGGATTCTAGAAGAGTGGTCAGGTCGGGATGGATTTCCAGTTGGCTTATGAAAGCTTTTATTACCCAAGCAATTTGTCTGACCCAAAATCTCTGAGGCCCTGGTCCTAAACTCACCCTCAGTGGCAGGAATGAGAGCGCGTGCTCGATCAGCAGCCTCATTAACCTCTTGGAGTAAAAAATAAACTCATCCCGATTCGTCTCTTTATTCCTGCAGGGAGAAAACCAGCGGAGGTCACATTACAACACTGTCATGAGTGTGTGTATCTGTTTGTGTGTATGTGTCTACCTGATGATGGTGTGCATGCCGCGGACCTGCGGCGTGCTCTGCAACACGCTGAGGGTTGTGGGTAATGGCTGACCTTGATGAGCAGAAGCCAGAGCCGATCTGTCACACAAAGAAACATTTCAGTTACACACACTGCTCACAGTGTTAGTCTACATCAGGGGGGTCCAACCTTTTTTGTCCCGAGTATCAAACCTCCTGAGATCTACCAGTCTGGTGTTAACATCACACACTCATACATACACACACACACACACACACACACACACACACACACACGAACGCATGTCCGCACTGTTTTCATTCTGCAGTAAAACTACCTTCACAACACGTTTTGTTGTTATGCACACGCGCACAAAAACACACTCTTAAACACTCACACGCACACACACAGACAAATTCTTCTCTCACTTTCCGCTCTCTAACACACACTTCTTACACATGCACAGCGTTTTATGAGGGGGAGGAGCCACAGCGGCACTGTGGGCTGTTCATTGATTTCAGACTTAACTTGATTTCACGTCACAGACTCCAAAAAATCATCAATAACACTAGAAAAAGTTGTGAGATTAAAAAACCAAAAACAGAGCGACTCTAGCGACTAGAGAGTCTGAATATTTGCTAAATATGTTGTCAAATTCTGAGTTAACAACACTGACTTCATTTAACTTATTTTCTGACACACTTGGAGACAGTCCGTGATCAACTGGTTGGGCACCCCGGTCTACATGTTTAAAATAATTAAGTTTAGATGTGTTTCTAGGTCGATGGTACACCGGAGGTCTGTCTTCTAATACCAACTATCTCTCCACAGCTAAACTTTGTTTCGTTGTCTTCCGCTCATCCGGGCTGGGTTACAGGGGCAACAGCCTCAGATGGGAAGCCCAGGCTTCTCTCACCCCAGCTGCATCCTCCAGCTCACCTGGAAGGATCCCGAGTCGTTCCTCAGCCAGCTGTGAGACATAGTCTATTCACAGCTAAAACTCTAATGCTTTATTTTATTTAATGTTTTGATTGTGAAAACGTGCGCTATCGTGCACTCTCTTCCATAAAATATTTCACCTTTTACACATAAAAATAATTTGCGAAAATAAAATCCTTAAAACATCAAAATGAGAATTACTTGGACTGCCTCCAGCGATATGGAACCACCTCTTCATTGTGCATGAGTAAGGACAGGAGGCACGGGCTCATCTTACTGTATCATGATCTTTACTTGTTCCATATTTGGACTTCCAGAGGAATGGTTAAGTTGGGATGGATTACTCCTGACATTAAGACACATGTGTGACTTTTAAAGTTGTGTAACAGAGGTTTTTATAAAATCAGCATTTTTGGGATGAAAGCGACTGAAAAAAAAAAGCTTAATTAGCTTAAGATTGATGTGAGTCTTTATAAATGAGGTCTCTGAACTGTGGAACCATAACCTTATCTTCTGTGCATTTTCTGTAAGCACATCTCCGTTCCCACGCCAATCTGTGTTTGAAACCCATTGGCTACGTCCTACAAACATGAATAATGGAATTGTATGTGCAGATGAGTCATGTGTTTTGTTTTTAAGCTGAGGTTGCATTTAAATGAATAGATTACGTCATGATGTGAAAGAAGATGGAAAATGTTATATTCACACCTGTAAATGACATCATGACAGATTTTTTTGACTGAGTAATCTAATCTAATATTTTAATATCTGAGCATTGATTTTGAAAATTTAATGAGTAAAAATTAAATAATTGTCTGATTAATTGGACGTTAGCTTTTTATTTGGACCCTTAAAATTAGAATTGGCATCAGACTCTAAAAACCATGATAGCTTAGTCCCTGATGCTACTGAAAAACAGAAGCTCAGCCTTTAGTTTGGAGCATGCTGAGTCATGCTTTCCACACACAAAACTGCAACTTTAAGCTGTAAAATCTTTTAAAATGTGTCAGTAAAACTGTTTTTTAAAGGGTGTAATTAGCAAACAAACAAGCAGGTTGAGTTAAAGTTAAACATGCTAAATTAATTTAACAACACCAGAGTGCTTTAAGTCTGAAAGGTTAATGAGAAGGATGCACGAACAAGGCGGGCCTCACATATCCCAACGGAGCTTCCTCTGAAGAAGGTGACGTGTTCATGTGATGCATTTTATGTGTTTAAGACAGAAAAAGAGGGAAAGTAGAAAAGAAGAAAGAAAGAAGAAGAAGGAAGAGCAGGATTAGCAGAGAAACAGCTGGACATTTTAGATCATAAATGACTTTGTTTATGCTTAATTAGGGTTCTCGTTCGTCTGAGCAGCTTGTGCCGATAAACGTAATAAATTCCACGATTCACCGTTTGGAGAAGACTCATCCGTGCATGGACAAGCAGCTTGGAGGTGTGGCTGTGTGTGAAAACAGCAACAATGATCCTCCTGCTGTTATTTTCTTTAATAAATAAAAATAAATGCCAATTTATCAAAGATAAGATTAGTGTTTAAAAAGTTTTTTGGGGTGTACTTGCACTATTTAGCCCTTTGTGGTTGACAATGAAACTGCACCTGACAGTAGTTCGTTTCCACGCCTCCTGTCACAAAACATGGAGGCTCTCAGCACTCGGTCTGTCTGTGCGTCGGTTCATCTGTGCTTCTGTAACACTCATTCGGACACAATATTTCCCTAAACCAATGCAGGAATTTTAATGAAACTGCCCAAAAAGTTTGTTTCAACTATATATGCACTAATTAGGTTTCAAGTTCATGTAATGATTATTTAAGATCACAAAACCACCTTTAATTATTAATAAAGTTTGTGATATGGGCACGCGGAGGCATTTAATTTGAAGCCTGATTCTTAAATCCTTATTCTCAGATGATTTAAACTCAAACAGATAAACTAAGAATTAAAAATAAATGAATACTTAGAACAGGTAGTTGTTTAATTTCAGTGTTTAAATTCAGAGTGAAAATAAAAGCAGAAGAAAAGTTGTAGTGATTAAAAAAAGGAAAAAGAACTCCAGCCGTACCTCACAGTGATCTCACGCTGGAATGGTTACACAGCCAGGCAGGGAGGGGTCGTGCACGCACAAGGAGACAAACACACACACCCGTAAAAGTGTGTGTAAACGGTGGGAAAGATGAGAAAAACAAAGAATGAGGTAAGCTACGGCTGCAACGTCAAACTCTCACAGTCACAAAGCAAAAACAAATGTTTGTCGAGTAAAACAAACAACTCAATGCACTCAAAGTTTTTTAGCATGTTTACTGGATTCATGCAAAAATGTGTTATCATGCATTTTTCAACCGCAAACAATTTATTGTACTACATAAGACAAAGTGCTTTTATGAGAGTATTTCACCCCAATACATTCAGAATTGTTATTTTATAAGGGCTGCAAGATAAAAGACTGGCTGGCACCACCAAGTGCCTTGGCTCAATTTAGTTTTACTCGAGATCTAAGGTCAGGGATTACATGCATTTGCTTACGATTGTAGTGAACAGAGATGATGTAACACTAAAACTAGTGTCCATTCAGGCCGAACGATGCTATACAACAGGGTGTCAAACTCCGGTCCTCGAGGTACAGTGTCCTATTTTGAACCATGTATTCCTGGTTCAGCACAGCTGATGCACATAAAGTGAAATCAACAGCCAATAAAATTTGGCACATTGACTCAGTAACCTGGATCAGGTGTGTAGACGCAAGAACACATAGAAAACCTTCAGGACACCGGCCCTCAACGACAGGAGTTTGACGCCGCTGCACAGTCCGTGTTGGTAACAATTCCCCAGATTGAGAATTTAAAGACAGTGTTTAGGATGTTTATTCAGGAAAAGTTTGTTTTTAAGCTCTGTTTTCCGGACTGCACTGATTACTCAGGTGCATGACATATGTCACGTCCAGTCCTGAACAAAAAAGTACCCGCCTCCTTGGATTGAGCGAGTCTTAATGCTACGAGGTCAGACTGTTTTCACAGAGTGAAAGAAACAGTCTGAAGTTTAAGAAAGCTGGCACAAAGTATTAATATTGAATCTTTTTTGTAATAAACACCTACAATTTGCAACGTAAAAATATAAAATCAATATTAATATAATATTCTGTCCACATCGGACAGCCCTAGCTTCAACTAACTTCCATAAAAAAGTCTCTCATTCTTAGAACTGTAAATTTTTTAACACAAAAATCTCCCTTTTGTTTCCAACATTTGAGCAAGAAATAAAGTGTGGTTTATAAACGCAACATTGTAATTCTGTGTGAGTGAACTTTGTGTTCTCACAAAGTTGATAAAATACTGTTTGGATGTTTAGATAGACTGGTTTTGTAGCCCTACGTTACCTCTGCAGGTAGGAAACATTCATTTGTCTAACTGGACATGTTCACTTACGTCCACACTCCATATCTCCAACAAACAGCCCAAAACTACGTCACTAAAAATCAATTTTTGGTTGTAAAGAAACTTTAGATTGTATCCATTATTTTAGAGCTCTGAACAGTCTGGGATCAAAACTCAGCTGTCAGGATCGACTTCTCTCTGGGATATTTTATTATTATGTTTGTAGGAAGTGCAGAATATGTAAAGTTAAAAGCATTTCATCATATCACAATTTATAGCTCAGACAGCATTTTTCAGATGAGAGATAAAGAGAAGCGTTAAAAAAAAAAGATTGCTTCAACTTTAAGTTGCGTAAAACATTTTAAAGAGTTATTGGGAATCGTTACCTTCTCCAGCTGGCCGTGCACATGCTGAACAATCAAACCCAAAGCTACAAAGTTCTCTCCACCTACAAAAAAAACAAGACAATTTGAAAAGCACATTGTAATTGTTACAGGCATTTTTTTTTTTTTTTACCAACCTGGTCGTGAGTGAAAACAAATAAAAATAGACTCAGTTTTTATGAGGACATTTTGCAGAGATACAAAAATGGCCTTGAAAATATTTTTTTTTTATTTTTGGTTTTACAACCAAACGTCAAAGTCACAAAATCTTCAGACTTTACATTATTTTTAACCTTTAAAAAAAAAAAAAAAATCTAATCGGTCATCAACGGTCAGTACTGAGAAACTTTATCTAGATGTCACATTCACAAGAATTTGTGACCTCGACCTTTGATTTCATGAACAAAAATCAAATCAGGTCATCTATAGACAGTACTGAATAATTGTGAGCAGTTTTATCAAAATCCCTTCAGTGTTTTAACTGCACTGGGTGTTTAATGACTCCACAATCTGTGGAAAGACTGGAGACCTTGTTTTCTAGCAGATACAAAAACACAAAAATATTTTAAAGGCACAAATAATGTCTGATGCAAAATGATCATGTTATAGAGCAGAGTGTACTCGTAGCGTGGTCAGTGGGTCAACGTTAATATTTTTAAGAAAGTTTTTTAGTTTTATGGAGACGATAGCTCAGTGGTAAAAATGTTCGCTCTTGGACTGGGAATTCCGTTCCGTCATCTTCCGCTTGTTCCGGGGTCGGGCCGCGGGGGCAACAGCCTCAAACGGGCAGCCCAGGCCTCTCTCTCCCCGACTGCATCCTCTAGCTCACCTGGAAGGATCCCAAGTCGTTCCCCAGCCAGCTGTGAGACATAGTCTCTCCAGCGGGTCCGGGGTCTGCCCCTTGGTTTGCTCCCGGTGGAACGTGCCCAAAACACCTCGCCCGCGAGGCGCTCGGGGGGCATCTTGACCAGATGCCCGAACCACCCCATCTGGCTCCTCTCGACCTGGAGGAGGAGCGGCTCGACACCGAGCTCCTCCTGGATGGCAGAGCTCCTCACCTGATCTCTGAGTGAGAGCCCAGCCACCCTGCGGAGGAAGCTCATTTCGGCCGCTTGTACCGGCGATCTCATTCTTTCGGTCACCACCCACAGCTGGTGACCATGGTGAGGGTAGGAACGTAGATCCTGGTTACCATGGTGAGGGTAGGAACGTAGATCCTGGTTACCATGGTGAGGGTAGGAACGTAGATCCTGGTTACCATGGTGAGGGTAGGAACGTAGATCCTGGTTACCATGGGGAGGGTAGGAACGTAGATCCTGGTTACCATGGTGAGGGTAGGAACGTAGATCCTGGTTACCATGGTGAGGGTAGGAACGTAGATCGACTTGTAAATCGAGAGCTTTGCTTTTCGGCTCAGCTCTCTCTTTACCACGACGGACCGATGCAGCGTCCTAGTTATTGCTGATGCCGCACCGATCCGCCTGTCGATCTCCCGCTCCATTCTTCCCCCACTCGTGAACAAGACCCCAAGATACTTAAACTCCTCCACTTGGGGCAGGAGAATTCGCTGGTTCAAATCCCTCTGAGCTCATCTCTAGGTGTCCTTGGACAAGACACCTGAACCCCGTTTCTCCCACCATTGGCGCCGTTGTGGCAGCCTGCTGCGGTGCAATGCAGCACACAAATTTCCCTGCTGAGGGATGAATAAAGTATATCTTCTTCATTTTCTTTGTGTGTATCAATAAAACGTTTCACATGATACGTATCATAAGTACTGAGCAGAGATTTTTGTGGACTATTACACTTCTTATAGAGACAAAAAAAAAAAACACTTTCTCTCAATTTTTTTTGTATAAAGGATTTTTGTTAAAATTGTTTTTTTCTTAAATGAGAGCTAGTTTTTTATCAAATATAACTAGAGTTGTTCTTTATGTCTTTGCAAATAAATAAATGCCAAATAAGGTGTAACAGTATTAAATTACCTCTGGGAACCACAATGTCAGCAACCTGCACCGTGGGCTCGATGTAGCGTTCAAATGCTGGTTTTACAAATTTATTGTACTGTTTGATGATGCCGGCGATGTTTCGTCCACGTTGTGAAATGTCCCTCTTCAGCCTACGTGTTAAGCGGATGTCTGAATCTGTATCTACAAACACCTTCATGTCCAAAAGCTACCCAAAAAAAACAGAAGAGAGGGAAAAAAATCAGTTAGAAGGTCTGAAATTTGATCTAACAAACAATTTTGTAAAGCATATTTTTATCACCAACTGTGCAAATAATCATCAAGGTATTATTTTACAATAACAACACTGTATAAAACATTTACAGTGGTGGTCAAAAGTTTACATACACTTGTAAAGAACATAATGTCATGGCTGTCTTGAGTTTCCAGTTATTTCAACAACTCTGATTTTTCTCTGATATAGTGATTGGAACAGATCCTTCTTTGTCACAAAAAACATTCATGAAGTTTGATTCTTTTATGACTTTATTATGGGTAAACTGAAAATGTGACAAAATCAGCTGGGTCAAAAATATACATACAGCAACATGAATGAGCAATTTTGGAGACTTAGAAAGTTGTGTCAATGACATGAGCTTCATAGCATTACCTCTTAACTTCTTGTGAGTGATTATGAGTGACTACAGCTGGTGACTTCTCTGAGGCCATTTAAAAAGGGCTCATTGGATAAAAACACCCACAAACCATACAATGGGAAAGTCAAAGGAGCTCAGCACAGATTTGAAAAAGAGAATAATTGACTTGAACAAGTCAGGAAAGTCACTTTTTTTTTTAATTTTGAATTACTCTATTCATCCCTCACCGGGGAAATTTGTGTGCTGCACTCCTTACACCGCAGCAGGCTGCCCTTCAACGGCGCCAATGGTGGGAGAAGTGGGGGCTAGGTGTCTTCTCCAAGGACCCTAGACGTGCTCTCCGTGGGACGCGAACCCGCGACCTTCTGGTCCGCGGGCGAGCGCGCTAACCACGCGGCCACCGTCTCCACCCCACCACACTTGGAGCCATTTCAAAGCAGCTGCAGGTTCCAAGAGCAACAGTGCAAACAATTGTTTGTAAGTATAAAGTGCATGGCACTGTTTTGTCACTGCCACGATCAGGAAGAAAACGCAAGCTGTCACCTGCTGCTGAGAGAAAACTGGTCAGGAGGGTGAAGAGTCAACCCAGGAGCACCAAAAAGCAGATCTGCCAAGAATTAGAAGCTGCTGGAACACAGGTGTCAGTGTCCAGAGAGGTTGCCGTGCAAGAAGGAAGCCCTTGCTCCAAAAGCGGCACCTTAAGGCTCGACTAAAGTTTGCTGCTGATCACATGGACAAAGTTCTGTGGTCAGATGAAACAAAAATTGAGCTGTTTGGCCACAATGCCCAGCAATATGTTTGGAGGAGAAAAGGTGAGACCTTTAACCCCAAGAACACCATGCCTACCATCAAGCACTGTGGTGGTAGTATTATGCTGTGGGCCTGTTTTTGCTGTCAATGGAACTGGTGCTTTACAGAGAGTCAATGGGACAATGAAGAAGGAGGATTACCTTCAAATTCTTCAAGAAAACCTGAAGTCATCAGCCCGAAGGTTGGGTCTTGGGCGCAGTTGGGTGTTCCAACAGGACAATGACCCCAAACACACATCAAAAGTGGTAATGGAATGGCTAAATCAGGCTAGAATTAAGGTTTTAGAATGGCCTTCCCAAAGTCCTGACTTAAATCCCATTGAGAACATGTGGATAATGCTGAAGAAACAAGTCCATGTCAGAAAGCCAACAAATTTAACTGAACTGCACCAATTCTGTCAAGAGGGGTGGTCAAAGATTCAACCAGAAACTTGCCAGAAGCTTGTGGATGGCTACCAAAAGCGCCTAATTGAAGTAAAAATGGCCAAAGGACACGTAACCAAATATTAGCATTGCTGTATGTATATTTTTGACCCAGCTGATTTCGTCACATTTTCAGTTTACCCATAATAAAGTCATAAAAGAATCAAACTTCATGAATGTTTTTTGTGACAAAGAAGGATCTGTTCCAATCACTATATCAGAGAAAAATCAGAGTTGTTGAAATAACTGGAAACTCAAGACAGCCATGACATTATGTTCTTTACAAGTGTATGTAAACTTTTGACCTCCACTGTATATATACTTTAAACAGAAAACCTGCATTGATTTATTGTGAAAATAAGAGGAAAAGTGAAAAACAGCCTGAGGTTAATGTGTTAGTTTCTAAAAACCAATCCCTTGTTGCTTTGCTGCATTGACAAGTGAAGAAGGATGAAAACGTTTTTGACGGCTCGATATTTTTCATGATGCAGTGCAGGATTTGCGGAAACATCAGTTTTTTTCTGTCACTGAAGAGGAATTCAGCTTCACCTTCATCCATTAAACCTCGTAGTCTTAAACTTGAGACCGACAGGCTAATTTTGGTCCCCAAAGTGATAATCCACAGCCTCCAGTTGAATGTAAAATATTTGTATCAATTACCAATATGTAATTTATTTTTGATCGGGATCTGATCATCATCTGGATCATTACTTCTGATTTTAGTCTTACAAAATAAAACAGAACAAGTTCATCCAAGGGTTGAGAACCTTTTGTTTGGGGCTCAGACACAGCAGCTGATTAATGTTATTAGTCAGTCAGTCAGTCATCTTCTTATCTGTCTGTCCCTTTCAGGGTTCCGGGGGGTGCCGGAGCCCATCCCGGCCGATTTAAAGCGATGGGCAGAGCACACCCCGAACAGGTCGCCAGTCTGTCGCGGGTCCACACACATACAACCATCCACACACACACTCATTCCTAAGGGCAATTTCGGCACCGGCCAATTTACCTAGCATGCATGTTTTTGGAGGGTGGGAGGAAACCAGAGTACCTGGAGGACACCCATGCAAACACGGGGAGAACATGCAAACTCCACACAGAAAGGACAGGGTTCTAAGCCTCGTCCCCACTGTGCTACCCACTGCACGACCGTGCTGCCTTAATGTTTATAAATCTTTTTTTTTAAACGATATATTACATTATTGAAAATGAAAAACAAAAAGGTTTAGGAGCATGTCTCTGATGCTACCTCGTCTCGTAACTCCACTGTCACATCTACAGCACCTCTCAGTCTTACAGTCCTCATACTGATATCATTCTCTCACTAAGCCTACTGGCCATAAATGGGGTCTAAAATAAAGAGTCTGATATAAATAAAAAGAAGATCCAGACAGCCCAGAAACTAAACTGGACATCGGAGTAGATTCTGTTGTAATCCCGATTACACACTCACAGATATTCTGTTAACTTTGAAGTCTCTTTATTAGCAGAACAGCTATTGATTTTAAATTACATGAATGAACACAGAATACGATTAATCTCAGCCGACACCGAGCCGGAGGCTAATCAGCAGCACAGATGGCTCCCTGAGGACAGCGGCTCACGATATCGCCACACTCCAGAGCACACAAACAGAAGAAGAGAATGATGCATAGCATGGACATATAAGTGATGAATGACCCTCTTCGCCTCTGCCGCCGACCCCCAATCCTTTTATTCTTTTAGATTTCCACTCACCTTTAAAAGCATCTCATTGTTTTCACATGCTGACAGTTTTTAGTAGAACTACATGTATCATGTCAGTTTGATTTTCAGCAAAGAAAAGAGGAATTTTTAAGCCATTTGCTATTCCAACCTAATTTATGAAGTGTGCAAAGACCAAAATCCAAGTGTACGCCAACTTCTACGCAAAATGAGTAATTTATTAAGGTAATTGAGTGAGTGGACTTGTGTAACTCTAAGTCAACACATCCTATGTCTTATAGATAGTTAGTAATACAAAAAAATAATATAATAATCAAGCTGGGAATTACATGGACCACTTCCAGCGGGGGGCAGCACGGTGGCGCAGTGGGTAGCACAGTGGCCTCACAGCAAGAAGGTCGTGGGTTCGAGTCCCGGATGGGGACGAGGCTTGGAACACTGGCCTTTCTGTGTGGGGTTTCCATGTTCTCCCCGTGTTTGCGTGGGTTTCCTCCGGGTACTCCGGTTTCCTCCCACCCTCCAAAGACATGCATGCTAGGTTGATTGGCTGGTGCCAAATTGCCCCTCGGAATGAGTGTGTGTGTGGATGGTTGTATGTGTGTGGCCCTGCGACAGACTGGCGACCTGTTCGGGGTGTACTCTGCCCTTCGCCTTAAATTGGCCGGGATGGGCTCCGGCACCCCCCGCAACCCTGAAAGGGACAGACGGATAAGAAGATGACATGACACTTCCAGCGGCTGACATGGATTCTGGGTACATGGCGAGTTTCTTTTTTTACTGACAGATCGGTGTGTGCCATTCACAGAGTTCCATGGTGACCGGCACCCTCTGGGGAGACTCCACCACGGCTGCACAATAGTGACATCTCACCATTGTTCACGACAGGCGCCACTGACTCAGTTGGGAATCATTCCATGTGCATCAAGTCGTTTGCATGATGCCTGTTTAGAGTTCTAAAGGCCTGTTTGTGACGGAATAGAGTTCAAGTTGGGCTATGTCTGAGATTTGTCGGAGGTGTAATCTGTGAAGCTTGTAGTTGTTTGATAAATTCAAAGTTTGGGTGGCATAAGGGAGACTCTGGGTCATTAAATAAACAAAGTCAATGAATGTATCTTAAAGAAATGAACAAAAGAAAAAATCTTGTTTTATTTCAAAGAAAAAAAAACATCTGGCATTTTGCCTTCTGGGTGGAAAAGTCAAAAGGGCAGCCTTTAGGAAGGCAGCAGCTGTGAGGGTTTCCTGGTGCATCAGTACTGCCCTGGGATTAAAACCAGCTGTTACAGAGCTAACCCGGATGCACATGATTCATAAATCTGTAGATACATCCAATTTTACACAATGAGAATTTACAGGACAATAGAGGTTTATGCAGAACACTTCCTGTTTGGTGATTGTAATGTCATTTTGGCAGCTGGATGAATGCGTCCTCATGTCTGCATGGCACAGTGTGGGCTCGGAATTAGACACAAATCTCTTTAAACGTACATGTAAAAATTTTAAGATTTTCATCCACATATTTCCTGCTTTTTAGCAGCAGAGATTATTTTTCTTCTAATTACTGGAAACATTGACCTGCTTAATATTGTGGAACAACTTTCAGAGTTTTTCCTTTAACTGGGCTCAAATGAAAAGCTGTTTTCAGTCGCAACTGATGCATCTAACCGGAATTATACTTGATGTTGAGTAACTGAGCAATTTAATTAAAATCCCTTAAAAAATTAGGGAGAAATTGCGTTCACAAAAGTGTTACGGAAGCGCCGAAGCCCGGATGGTCTGAGAACTCACTGCCTCCTCTTAAACTCTGTCTGCGGAGCCATAAAATGAATCGGCTTGTTACCATTAATGCCAAATTAAATTCAATACTCCAACTCTTTAGTTTGTTTTTATCAGGACACAAAGTCTATCAAACAAATAAATAAACAATAAATAAAAGCAGAGTTTACTTCTTTAATCAATAGTCATGATGACTCACTGATTGATATTTATAGTTTAATAAAGCAGTGATCCAGTAAATTCCAGCAGCCTGAATACTCACAGCATTATTAACTCATATTAAAGAATAAACGGAGTCTCCTACCTTTAGCAGCTCCTTGTTGGCAAAGGCCAAAATGCCCTCAAAGATGACCACATTGGCTCCATACACTGTTTTCTACAAGAACAGACAAAAAAAATAAAGGAATAATAACCGAGAAAGATTCTTTCCCATAATACTGCATGTGCATGTAAAGAGTTTCATGGTTTAGCAAATAAACAGAGAATTAAACAGGATGGAGCGGGAGATCGACAAGCAGAACGGTGCGGCGTCATCAATAACTAGGATGCTGCATCAGTACGTCGTGGTAAAGAAAGAGCTGAGCCGAAAAACAAAGCTCTTGATTTACAAGTCGATCTACGTCCCCACCCTCACCATGGTAACCAGGATCTATGTTCCTACCCTCACCATGGTAATCAGGATCTATGTTCCTGCCCTCATCATGGTCACCAGCTGTGGGTGGTGACCGAAAGAATGAGATCGTGGATACAAGTGGCCGAAATAAGCTTCCTCCACAGAGTGAATGGGCTCTCACTTACAGATCAGGTGAGGAGTTCTGCCATCCGGGAGGAGCTCGGTGTCAACCTGCTCCTCCTCTAGGTCAAGAGAAGCCAGATGAATGGGGTGGTTTGGGCATCTGGTCAGGATGCCCCCCGAGCACCTCGCTGGTGAGCTCTTCCCACCGGGAGGAGACCGAGAGGCAGACCCCAGACCTGCTGGAAAGACTATGTCTCACAGCTGGCTGGGGAACGACTTGGGATTCTTCCAGGTGAGCTGGAGGATGCAGCCGGGGTGAGAGAAGCTTGGGCTTCCTGTCTGAACCTGGTGCCCCCGCAACCCAACCCCAGATGAGCGGAAGACGACGGAACGGAAAACCTTTTAAATGTTTGGACTTTTGTTTCAATGCTGTGTCAACAATTAACCAAACCGTAACCTCAAAACCAAAGTTTGTGCCGATCGCTTCTTTTTGGGGATCGTTACACCGCTAATACACACATACATGAAGACACACACACAAATTCATACAGACGCAGACCCTCACACACAAACAACACATACAAAAACACACCGACAAAAAAACCACACTCACACACACACTGACTGATAGACATTTAGAACTAGCACGTTTGCATCCAAACACACACGCATACAAATACACAGAAACTCCTCCAGCGCTGGTTTGGTGTCACATTATAAACCAACCATGAAAGTGTGTGAGAGTGTGCTTGTAAATGTGTGAGTGTGTAAAAGAGAAATGAATCAGTGGTTCAATCAAAGAGAAAAAGCTGCAGAGTTTGTCACAATCCCATTACCTTCCTGTGAACGGTCAATGCGCTGGACGCTGCGCTTATCGATTAGCAGAAAGAGGAGAAACAAAGCAGGACGCAGACGCCACACAAACACACAACAGTCTTTATTGATTTGTTCATTTCCTTCTTGATTGGTAAGTGATGATTTAAAGGCTCTTTAACGTGTTAAAGTACTGCTGAGAGGACAAAGTACAGACGCAGGGTGTATGAGCGGAGTGAAGTTTGCTAATCCCTGCAGGAGACCCCACTCAATCCCACAAATCTGAAGCTTAATTACATTCAATGCCGAGCAAAAGGGTCCGTGAAATTGCTTCAGTTACGAGTGGAGATGGGTGTTTTCCCATGAGATTTCGAACTGTTCGGCCGTGAAATTACATTACAAAGAAATAGTGAGGCGTTATCAGCGGACGTTACAGACTACTCGCAGTGCTTCTGCAAGATTTTAATCATATCTTAGAAAATAAGTCCTCATTATTAACAAATTAGTAAGTTTTTTAGTTTGAATTAGTTAATCACTGAAAATGTGCAGCATGTTCATAGTTTCTACCATACAAATCCAGAAAGTTAAATGTGGTTAGTTTTAATTATCAATATCTTTTGAATGGATTTAAACCTCAAGAATTATTTATTGGTCATAACATTGCAGAAAAATGTTGTAAAGCCGTCACAACTTCTCACCTCCAGTACAACTGAGTTTAGTAAAAACTACAGTGAAATAGAACACAGAAACAAGCCAATTTGTGACCAAATCTCACACTAGCTGATCATTAAAATATCTCAAGACCTGATACCAATCTTGACATCAAATCGGGGACATCCCAATAACATAAATAGCTGCTGTATTATAGATGGAAACGCTCCCAACTCATGTAAAATCAACTTTTCAGATTTTTCTACTGTCTAATAGTGATGAGTGTGCCTTGGATTCGTCCCCAAAGTCGTCTTTAGACTGATTAAAAAATTATTTTACCATTTCTTACCATACAACATGACTACGTAACAACTGCTTTTTACATCGATGACATGTCTTACATAGCAGGAAGTATTTCCTCCCCCTCTTGCTACTTCTCTAGGAGCTGGGTGGAGGATCTGGTACACTCTGGTGCTAAATTTTAGAGGAAGAACCTATGCTTTCACAACATATGCGGCCCTTCTTACTTGGCCTGTGATAAAGCTTTAAGATTTTATAAACATAGTGTGATGAATGTTCCAAATTGTGGTTGTTTTTGCAAGAAGTTATTTTGGATGAGATAAGATTTTTAGAGGTTTCACACACCAACAGGCCATGTGTAATGATTCATCCGTTTAGATTGACGTTTTCTATTTGGGACACACATGATCTGCACATTGATATAGAAGGAAGATAAGTTGAGCACTTGTTTGGCTTCATCGATGTAACACATAGCACTGTCATGATGAGTGGACGAACAGAGGGCCTTAAACGAGTCACGTCATCCAAATCACCTGTTCAGGAACACTTTGACTTTCCTGTCAAACTTAATAATGGAGAGATGACGGTGGATAAAACGGCATCACGTCGCTGTTTCACTGACAGGAATAAAAACAAAGCGGACCCCACAACCGCTTACCACCAAATTGCCAAAGCAAAATCCCTCATTTTAAGTAAAAAAGAGAACAGAATTAACAGAGGAAGTTCTTACCCACTCTTTGCGCCTGCAGTGCGACGTAAAGTCATAGACAGGCACTTTGATGCTTTTTCCTTTCTTCAGTTTTCTCAGGACGTTAATCAGCAGTTCAAAGTCAAAGGCATCAGGGTGATCAAAATTATACTCATTTTTAGCAGCCAGCTCCTGTTCTTCCTTATTCAGCACCTGAGACGCACGGAGCCAGAGATGGACAATAAAATAATCATTCAATAAAAGACGTGTCACATAAAACAAAAGGAAATCTGTGGTCATAGTTAGTTTATCTATTGGTAAGATGAAGCAGACTAACAGTCTAACATTTTCAGGATTATAACATTGTTTTTCTAATTAGATACATTTTTACGCATGTTATTAAGTCATGTTTTATCACTCTAGACTACAGCTGCACCTAAAAACAAATGATGCATCTTAATGTAAAACTAAACATAGGCACCAGGTTTTTCAGACTATTGGTGCACCTGCATTTAACTACAGTAATCTTAAGACCAGAGGTGTCAAGTAGCGAAGTAAGACTACTTCGATACCTTACTCAAGTAGAAAATCTCGTTATCTTTACTTTAACGAAGTAATTATTTTTTTGTCTACTTTTTACTTTTACTCACTACTTTTTTATGCAATTATCTGTACTTTTACTTCGTTAATTTTATAAAAAGTAGTCGCTACTTTCTCCATTTTGTGACCGTTAAAAAGCCGCGACTGTTTGTCGGAGTTTTTTTTTTTTTGTGAACCCTGAATGCATCAAACAAAGGAACAGATGAATGATTGGCTGAAAGGTCCAGTCAATCATTACTTTGGGCCGAGTAGCCCCGCCCACAGACTTTTAAAGCGCAGGGACGTTAGTTTGCTTGTTTAAGACTTGTTGCGGGCTCGGAAATCAAAGTGTTTCTGATGCTGCAACACTGAACTTTGATTGAATTATCAGTTTTTTTAAAAAAAAAACAACAGCAAAGAAATGTTTTATTATTATTATTATTTTCAGTCTGCGGTTATTGTAAACGTCTTTGCTGAAAATGTTGTAGATGGTATTTTTATAAAAATAACTTTGATCTGTGACGCACTATTTTATCTTTAGAAACAAAGCTAATTGAACTGATTAATCCATAAATAGTAGTGGATGAAGTATTTGTGCTTAAAAGCATCCAAAATGTTATTGATTAGTTTATAAAGACTGACTGAGGAGATTAAAACTACACATCGCTTAGATTTTGTATAATGTAGATGTTTGGGTTAACATTAAAAAAAACCTTATATGTACACATATATATGTAAATATGTATATGTATAAATTTATATATACCGTCTCCTAAGTCCCGCCCCTACTGGTTTCTTTCTGGGTTTCTTAAAATCTTATTTCCCTGGTTATTTTTTCATTTTTACAGTTCTTAAAATTTTAGAAAAAGAATCCAAGGATTTTGCCTCCTGTGTGTTTCCTTCACTCCCACTGCCTTACGAGTGCATGTAAAGGGTGTTATTTTGTCAATGGGCGTGGTTTTACTGGGTGTACGATATTTTTTGTAAAATACAATAATTTTACGTCATTAGTACGATAATCCAGCACCTCCCACCTGGCATCGCTGCCCAGGCTGTATGTGGCACTCCCATGCTTACCAACTTGTTAAAGACTACTCAGTATTGCCTCAAAAACTTTGAAAACTAGCTGCCTTCAAGGCTTAAAAAAGCCTTTTGGTCATTTTTTTTTTTCATTTATTTATCTTTTTTTAACATTGAGTGTGTTTGTGTCTGCTGAAGTTGGTTAAATTCGGTGATGCAGAGTGAAGCTTGGTAGCTGAAGGGACGTTACATAATGCCCTGCTTATGTTAATACATTTGATTGTGTTCATTAATCGATTTCCAATAAAGATTATTAAGAAATAAATGTTTCTGATTCATAAAGTTTCACCAAAACACTTTCATTTGTTATCATATTTTCTGCTCCTTAAAGCATGTGATAATAGTTAAAAAATATGTTCACACGCTTTTGTTAACAATATTCCTTTTTTTCTGAAAATTACTTTTACTTTTTTACTTTAAGTAGTTTTAAAATTGGTTACTTTTTACTTTTACTTAAGTAGAAAACTTGAGTTGATACTTCTACTTTTACTAAAGTAGTTTTTTAACTCTGTATTTATACTTCTACTTGAGTAGGAAATGTTGGTACTTTTGACACCTCTGCTTAAGACTATCACAATAAAATAAAACACTGATATATTACTTCCTAGACTACAAAAAAATTACATTGAAAAATACATTAACCAAACTGTAACGAGGTCAGTTCTAGACGACAAGTTAAACTTAACAGGATTTTATGATCCTGTTTCTAGACTTGCTCTCTAGCCCTACTGGGGTCCCTGTGTTTCCTTTTTTTTTTTTTTTTTTTTTACTTTTGTTAGTAGTTTATTGTGTGATTGTCTGGTGGAAAATAATTGTGTTTACAGGTATGACAGGTGCTTAGCATCACTCACTTCTCTTTTTAGATAGCAACACTAAAATCATAATAAAAAAAAGTTTAAAACTTGTTCTTGAACCTTTTTTTTAGTCATAGTTGAATGTGAAAAAAATGAATTAATGCTAGAAATACTATTTTGTGTAAGAATAAATTTATAGATTTTCAGCCATGCTGTTTGGTCTAGAGACAACACACTGAGGAAAAGACAGGAAACAGAGATGTTTGTAGCAGAGATGAAGATGCTGAGGATCTCTCTGGGAGTGACCAGGATGGACAGGATCAGAGGAACAGCACATGTTAGAGGTTTTAAAGTCAGAGAGGCCAGACTGAGATGGTTTGGACATGTGCAGAGGAGAGAGAGAGAGTACATCAGAAGATAGATGCTGGTTTTGGAACCACCAGGAAAGAGGACTAGAGGAAGACCAAAGAGGAGGTTCATGGATACAGTGAAGGAAGTCATGAAGATAGTTGGTGTGAGGTTATACAAAAAAAAAATCTTAAAAAAACATTTTATAAAACTATATTTAAAACATCCATCCATTTTGTTTTAACTGACATTCTAATAATGCCCATTCCCACAGTTGATAATCCAAAATGTGTTGTAATGCACAAAGTTTCAACAAAATGGGAAGCACATTGTATTAATCAAATCTATAATTAAATAATCTGCGGATTTAGGCTGCACTGTGGCGCAATGGGTAGTACAGCGTCCTCACAGCAAGAAGGTCGTGGGTTTGAGTACGGTTGGGGACAAGAATTGGAACACTGGCCTTTCTGTGTGGACTTTGCATGTTCTTCCCGTGTATGTGTGGGTTTTCTCCAAGTACTCCGGTTTCTAACTTCAAACACATGCACGTTAGGTTGATTGGTCACTACGTGACTGTCCCTAGGAATGAGTGTGTGTGTGTGTGTGTGTATGGTTGTATGTGTCTGGCCCCATGACAGACTGTCGACCACTTCGGGGTGCACCCTGCCCCTCATCTCAAATCAGCCGGAATGGGCTCTGCCACCCCCCCGCAATCCCATAAGGAATAGAAGGTGACTGACTGACTAATCTGCGGCTTTTATCTTTTTTTGCGCAGTCAGCAAAAAGTAAGTATAGAGGTGGTGTTAGGTTTAAAAAAAAATGGGGAAGATATGATTTATGTTCGGCTATTGTTTTCCAATCAAATACTCATTAACCGTCTGAGAAAACATCAGTATGAATTACAACTCCCATAGGTGCTGCGAGAGGCCAGAGTCGTTAGGAATCGTTAATCGTTACAGCTAAAGTGCACACAATGTTAATTACACCTTTACATCAGGTGCAGTCAGTGAGCTTTTCTACCTTATAGAAAGAGTCCATTGAAAGTAGAACCACCCATGGAACATCCAGAGCCTCAATTATCTTATTGGCAACAGTGGTTTTCCCAGAGGCACTCCCTCCACACAGACCTAAAGAAGCAGAACAGAGAGGCAGCATCATTAACATCGGATCAAAACAAATGGGATTCACTGCTTTTACTGGACAAATGTTAGCTATTTAGATTAGCAGAAGACAATTGTTTTCTTTTAAGTCTCCTAAGCTTTTTTTAATGCTTTGACTCAGTCACTGGCACAACTTAACTTCAGCAAACCAAAAACTACAAACTGCTGCCTGCGTAGAAGTAAAGGTCAAAATTTTTTTTCCCCTCAAGACTTTAATCTATCTGTCGTGAGGAGTTTGAAATAATGTGAAGCTTTTTTCTTTAAGTTTTGCATCTATTGACTGGGCTAGACATTCAGACTTTAAAGGGCCCATCTCATGCCAAAGTGACTTTCCAGAGTTTTCTACCTTGTAAGAGTGATGTCCGGGTCTTGTATGTGTGTGTGTGTGTGTGTGTGTGTGTGTGTGATGTCCGGGCCTTATATACGTCACCAAAGGGCTTTCTAGATTGATTTAGCCCGTTTTTCTGTGGATTTCTGGTACGCTCAGACAAAACAACCAATGAGCAGATGTCTAAAGTATGACGCATTTGACGTAGCCAGGACGGACTTCACACACGCCCCCCTCCCTCCTCACCACCCGCCCGCCCTCCTCACCCACCTCCACTTCGGCCGTGGTGCTTGTGCTTCGTGCACCTAAAAATCCTCGTCGGATTCCGGATCCAAAATGTAGGGCTGAACATGATGAATCGACATGATAAAATCTTATTTCAGACGCTACCAAACCGCTACGCACGGGTTTACGCCTGCCTTCCTCCTCCCGCTCAGAGATGGGCGGAGGAATAGCGGCTCAGTCAGAGCAGAGGGTGGAGCTTGTACTTTCTCAGGATGGGTGGGGGGGATGAGCAGACCCGGCCTTTCTTAGTTCCGCGTCTGTGACTGCGCTCCACCAAATCAACATATTTTCAAAACTATGGTGTAATGCATGTTGCAAACCCCACATTTTGCGTGTGTATGTGCATGGGATACAATGTGAAAAGAGTCATTTGTATGAGATAGGCCCTTTAAGCAAACAACAGTTTTAAGGGGAGATGGCCAACTTGTCCACTTGTTTCTGAATTAATGGATGTCACTCTTGACGGTTGCTTCTGCGAAATCTAAACTCATTACCCCACTTGTACCAAGGTCATTTCAGAACAGAATTTGTTTCTCTTTAGGTAGAAAGAGTAGGTTTTTTCAAAAGAAATAATGGTGTGATATTCGTTGGTGTGTAAGTGATTAATCAGAATGGAGTTTTCACTATGATATGATTACATTTAAGGTGAAAATGAGGCAAAAACCTGTCTATAATAAATATGAAGTGTACTCGGGCTGTGTACATCTATTGCCATAAGAAAACTGAAACTAATACACTATTAAGTGCATAGACGTTGATAAAGACCTCTTGATCATTTGGTTACAAGAATGAATAAATCCCATGGATCTATTGTGGTATCAGTCCTTCAGATGTGAATTCGAGTATATCTCTAATGCCTTTGTATCCGTTTAATACCAACATCAGTACATCCCTAGCTTGTGTATGCAAATAACAAATCAATACATTCTGATTGCATATCACAGCCAGTTCATGTAAATACTCAAGAACAAGTACACAACATGACAGTTAATCTAGAGGGCTGCCTCATTTCCTCCAACCTGTTAGAAATACTTCAGGACAATAGTCCTGGGACGTGGGCCAGCAGCTCGGGCTGGGTGGCACGCAGGTGAAAAACAGGATGCATTTCTCAGGAAAAGCTGAGTATTTGTGTGTACGTCAGTGCCTGCAGAGCTCCTTGTCTGATTTAAACGACTCTGAAGGAGTTTTTTTTTGCTCTGATAAGAACCATCAAGGCTTAAAAGTGCTGACAGAGAGACGAAGGAAGAAACACTGCAGTGCTGTTTATTTCTAAAAGTAATTATACCAAGTGAGAGATAACAGGAACTCTTATTCTGATTTTACATTTCAATATAAAGGGAAAAAAGGAAAAGTCAATGCCTGACATTTAAATTTGTGACCTTTGCCTTTGTGACATAAATCTTTGGTCACATAAGCCTGAAAACCTAACCAGTTAATCTATAGTAGTACTGAGTAACTGTGGGTAGTTTCATAATAAAACCTTCAGTGGTTTGAAAGAAATCATGCTCACAAACATTTGTGACCTTGACTCTGAGCGCACGAGTTTGAAAACCAAATTACTTCATCTAGAGCTGGTACTAAGTAACTGTGGGCATTTTCATTAAAGGGTTAACTCTAACCGTGGGCGGAGTCGTAAAAATAAAACCTGTTAACAGAGCTCCAATCAATCTTTCACAGACAAGTAATTTTAGAGTCAGCGAGCACAGGAGACTGGGACCAACAAAACCGCATTTTCTATTTGCAATAAAGTCAGATAATAGGAAGAAAAACCTGCAACTTTTGGTATCTGCTATGGTTTCCAATCATTACCCTTTATATCTATCCCCCTTTTCGTGGCCATGCAGACAAACTTCCTGCACCTCTATTCCCTCATCTCTCCATCTTTACTGCAGGTGGTTTGATTTCCTCACATAGCACGACCTGCGACTCGGTACAGCCGAGTGTGAAATTGTTACCAGTCACTGGGGGCCATTGAGAATAACGGATAACAGAATAAAGATAATGTCCACTTCTTACCCCTACGTTTCTGCACTCATGTCAGTCTGAAGGGTTTATCTACGGGACACTGGCTCCACAAATGTCAGAGACACACACGCGCACGCACGCACATACACACTTTACTGCAGCTCAGCTCATCCTCAGGAGAATGTTCAGGTCTATAGGATGGAAAAGAAAGTCTTTGAAACAATATATAATGGAACATACAAGACGCACAAGTAGGACTACAGCTCCCATCGGCAAGGACTACATCTCCCAACAGGAAATACTACATTTCCGAGCTGCATCCCTTATACTGTTTAACAGAAACTGTTTTCTTTTACTTTAAGAAGTTTAGAATTATTCTATTGATAATCAGAATTTTATCTCACCAATAACAAAAGCCTCATTGAACGTGGTCCCGGTAACGTTATACCAAGGTGGTCTGCCCGCTGTGTAGATGGTTCTCTTGTTGGTCCTCAGAAGAGGAGGTTCTGACTTCGACTGGCTCGTAGTCCGTTTCCGTGGGGTCAGCGAGGGGGTCAGGGCACATTGGGGAACATGAGTTTTCAAAACATCCAGTGAATCATCTCCACTCCCACTGGAGGCAAAGGGTGATTATTAATAGATGGTAATAACAGTGATAACAGAAATAAAGCCAGATAGAAACATGGATAAACCTCTCTAAAAGCAACAACCACCAAACAGAAGTACTGATGAGCATTTCTCTGGTGACATCAAATTTTTATTGGTGTACCATTGTACCCTTACATCTGTCTGTTTATCAATTATTCTTTGTATATTAGTTGCCATCAGAAATGCCCATTTCGCTCATTGATGCCTCCCTCACTCATGCATATCCTTCGGCATTCTGAGTATTGCGACATATCTGCAGGCTTAAAGCTGCATTTTGTCAAAACCAACATATGGCAGAATAATCATTAAAAAATTAGAACTGTTGTTTAGATTGAATAACATATTAAATTTGAGAGCTTTTAAGAGACCTGCAGGTATGCTGTTGTTCTGTAGAGAGTAGAGAGAGAACACATGGACTGGAATGTCTCTCTGGTTTTTGCTCTCCACAGTGGGATTTCTACTGTCGGTGTGTTTGAGGGAGAGGTTGTGAGAACTTTCCAGACCTCCCCAGGAAATCACACCGATGCCCAGGAAATAGCATGGGACGTGACAGGGCGCACATTCACATGAGTAAGGCTGTCATCACATGGCAAGGAAGTTGCAATATTTCTCTGCTGGTTCTAATGATTATGCTGTTTCATGCTGTTCTAATGATATAAGGCTGACACAATTTTCCTTTTAATTTTAAATTTGCCTCTCCCAGACGGCATCTATGTGAGATATTTAAAAAAGATGAAATGTCCAGGTCAAGAGGAGCCAGATGGGGTGGTTCAGGCATCTGGTCAGGATGCCCCCGAGCGCCTCGCAGGCGAGGTGTTTCGGGCACGTCCCACCGGGAGGAGACCAAGGGGCAGACCCCGGACCCGCTGGAGAGACTATGTCTCACAGCTGGCCGGGGAACGACTTGGGATCCTTCCAGGTGAGCTAGAGGATGCAGCCGGGGTGAGAGAGGCCTGGGCTGCCCATTTGAGGCTGTTGCCCCCCGCGACCCGACCCCAGAACAAGCGGAAGATGACGGAACGGAACGGAAATGTCAAAGAGAAAGTTTTGAAACGTTAATATTGCGGAGACATTTTGGATTTACAGTAGAAAAAAAAAAATTCAATGAGCAAAAGAAATGACATAACATTTGAGTGGGAGATCAAACGGCAGAACGGTGCAGCGTCTGCAATAATTAGGACGCTGCATCGCACTATTAAGGTGAAGAAAGAGCTGAGCCTCGAAGCCAATCTGGATTCACCAGTCGATCTACGTTCCTACCCTCACCATGGTAACCAGCTGTGGGTGGTGACCGAACGAACAAGATCATGGATACAAGCGGTTGAAATTAGTTTCGTCTGCAGGGTGGCTGGGAAATAGAGAGAGGAGCTCTGCCATCCGGGTCAAGAGAAGCCACATGGTTTGGGCAGATGGTTGCCTGGCTGGTGAGGTGTTCCTTCCCACCAAGAGGAGAGACTATGTATCACAACTGGACAGCGAACACCTTGGGGTCCTGCTGGGTCAGCTGGAGGATATGGACAAGGTAAAGGAAGCCTGAGGTTCCTGATTGGAGTTGTTGCTCTTGCAACTCGGTCCTGGATTAACATGCATTAAATTGATAGATTAAAAAAAAAAAACTTATGTTCAAATTAAATAGTTGTTGAATTAGTAGAGCTTTTTTTTTTTATTATTTTTATTTTCTAAAGTTTACCCTTGGTAACTTACATGAAATAAAACATATTTTTTAAAATTCTCAATGTTTTTTGTAATTTAAAAAAAAAAAAAGTCCAATAAGAAAAATGACCATTTGAATATTTTGTGATATTTCTTAGTTTTATATCATTTAACGTTAAAATAATAACTAATTACACTCCAAAACAAACTCATTTAAAATGTAAAGTATCTTTAATTAGAACTTATTAGAAACTTAATATAAATTAAGTCAATAAAAACTATTTGAACAGCTTGATTTTAAAATATTTTTCATAGTTAACAAAAAAAAAAAATCAAGACAGCATTTTAAGCAAAGAATTTCTTTACTAAAAACACTTTATTGGCAAATAAAGACAATGGATGATTTTAAACAGAAATAAAGATTGATTTAATAAAGATGTGCTCTTGTATTTTTAAGATAAATTTTAATAAATCGTCATAATATTTAATATATTTTTATTACTTGATTTAAATCTAAACATTTCAAATTAAAATTAAATATAAATTGAACACATTGTTAAAAAAAAATCACAAGATGTGATCAAAATCTTTTTTTAACACACATATTTAAACCAATTAAAAATATTGATTAATAGAAAACTTTGGTGCCATTAAGTGTCATTTTAAAAGTATAATTTAAAGCGTTAAAATGAATGTTTTAGTGTATTTATGTCTCTTTTTATTTCTTTGTGTTTTCCAGCCACGCTGACACTGCGTGGCAAAGCTAACAGCTAACAAAGCTAAATAAAACACCTCGAAACAAAGAAAAAAAAATTCTCACATCCCGTTAAAAAACAGAGACACATAGTCTCTATTTGTATTTTCACCTGTCAGAGTTTTGCATGGACTTTTCTGCCTCCATTCCTTCATCTTTCTGCTGTTCCGTTAGCGTGTTTTCACTGCTAGGAGCGGCCATTTCTGATGACGTCATCATGTCCAAACCAAACACTCACTACGCAGGCGTGTTAAAAGAAAGTATTTATTTAAAAAAAAAAATCAATGATAATGAGCCAGTCAGTTCCTCTCTCTCCTCTGCGCATGTCCAAACCATCTCAGTCTGACCTCTCTGACTTTAAAACCTCTAACATGTGCTGTTCCTCTGATCCTGTCCATCCTGGTCACTCCCAGAGAGATCCTCAGCATCTTCATCTCTGCTACAAACATCTCTGTTTCCTGTCTTTTCCTCAGTGACACTGTCTCTAGAGCTTCTATCACACATCACACCGTTCCAGCCTGCCTGCACACACTTCTTCACCTCTTTTCCACACTCTCCATTGATCTTAAGTACTTCAAATCCTCCACCTTCTTTCTCTCTTCTCCCTGTAACCTCACTCCTCTCATCCACACACGTACACTGTCTTACTCTGGAGAATCTTGATTCTGATTCTTTCTAGTACAAGAAATTTGATTGAAATCCGTTCCGTTCCGTCATCTTCCGCTTGTTCCGGGGTCGGGTCGCGGGGGCAACAGCCTCAAACGGGCAGCCCAGGCCTCTCTCTCCCCGGCTGCATCCTCCAGCTCACCTGGAAGGATCCCAAGTCATTCCCCGGCCAGCTGTGAGACATAGTCTCTCCAGCGGGTCCGGGGTCTGCCCCTTGGTCTCCTCCCGGTGGGACGTTCCCGAAACACCTCGCCTGCGAGGCGCTCGGGGGGCATCCTGACCAGATGCCCGAACCACCCCATCTGGCTCCTCTCGACCTGGAGGAGGAGCGGCTCGACACCGAGCTCCTCCCGGATGGCAGAGCTCCTCACCTGATCTCTGAGTGAGAGCCCAGCCACCCTGCGGAGGAAGCTCATTTCGGCCGCTTGTACCCGCGATCTCATTCTTTCGGTCACCACCCACAGCTGGTGACCATAGGTCACCATTTCAATTTTTGATTGAAATCCAATAAATATAAAGATAATTATTAAAAGTCTTTTTCTTTTAAAGACACCAGATTAAATAATCTCAGTACTGACCGTACAAAAGTCCACCTGTTGTTCCTTTGTCCACTGCAGGTGCAGCAGTCTCTGGTTGCACAAGCTGTCTTGTACCTCGAGTCAGAGGGGTGGTTCCTGATCCTCCTCTGACCTACAGACAGGTCCATAGAACAGGAATTGGGAGGTTGGTGTCTTGCTCAGGGCAAACCTCAGAATGAACTCCAGGCAAGGAGTTCATGCCTGTGTAGATACTCAAAGTGCTTTACAGTGTAGCTCACGTTCACATTCACACACGCCATGGAAGGTTTCAGTCACAATGAGGAGAAATGAGGGGTTCTAAGCTATAAACACTGGGCGGTGCGACCGAACATACAACCTTCCAGTAACAGGATGCTCATTCTGCTCCTGAAACATCCTTTCAAGTGACAATTTAAAAAAACTTAGACTACTTATTTTGTTCTAAAACTGTCCATTTTTCACAGCCTTTTTATTTAGAAAATTTATAATATTTTTATCACTTTCTAGTGAATCAGTGCTTGTGTTCACAGCATCACCTCTGATCACTGACTGGGTTGGACATTTTCCAATTGCTGCAATCGTAAAAGCTAATGCTTGAAATCCCTGACCTAGTTGCTGGAGTAAATAAAATGAGCAGCGCTGGTGCCAGCCCAATAATGCTTACATTTTTGCCATGTCGACTAAAATGAAAGAAAAAACATAATTTAAGAAAATTTTCCAATGTTTTTCCAATTTTTTCAATATTCATAGTTCTGATAAAAGGCTCTATGTTTCCATATGTGGTGTATAGGGAGGCGTTGGCTCAGTGGAAGCGTATTTGTCCTTGGACCGGGAGAAGCTGGTTTGATCACTGAGGCCCTGGAGCAGACACCTGACGCCATAGTAGCTCCCACCATTGGTGCTGCCTGCTGCGGTGCAATGCAGCAAAGTAATTTCCCCATTGTGGGACTAATAAAGGAATTCCTCTTCTTCAAAATTTTGGAAAAACATCCGAAACGTGCCAAAATATTCATATATTCAAATATTTAAAAAAGAAATTGTATTCTTGCAATAATATGTCATCCAAAAGCAAATAAAAGCTTGTTTTGTCAGAGATGAAGAGTTTGGATTTAACAAGAATTTCTCCTTTTGGAGCAAATTTAGGATAAATAATTCTTTCTTTTGTTACAAATAAATGTTGATCGTCTTTTATTTAGTATTTCACACCAATGGTTTAATATTTATTTGATTTAAAGTTAGTCTCAAAGCTCAGAAATATTGATCCGTTTGCGCTGCTTTGGGTAGATGGGATGTGCGTGCGTAATTTACGCGCAGAGCACCGGTCTGCTGCTCTGCGCGTAAATTACGCACGCACATCCCATCTACATCTGCATTCGGACAGTTGCAGAGTCCGACCACCCAGCTGCAGCTCCTTGTCTAGACTAAAACTCCTGCAGATTTTTTTTTTAAAGAGTTGGTCTTCTTTTGTGCGCATTTGCGCCGCAATGAGCGGATTCTCTTTTTCATTCAGTTCGGGGAAAAGCTGTCGGTGAACATCTGGAAGAATTACAGACCTGGAGAGGAAACTAAAATATTTTTCTGATTTTACTGGGGTTTTTTTTTCATTGTCCTTCTGCAAAAGATGGAAAATAAAATGGAAAATTCGGAGAAATCTCACCTGATTGATGAGCAAAACGCAAAGATGTACTCCTTAAAACTGCAAAGGTGAGACATGATCACTGCTGTGTGTCTGATGTAATTAGTTACATGACTGAGTTAGTTACTCAGTAATAATAAGAGTTATTAGTTACAAAGTAAATGTAATTATAAAACCGCAGAGGTTCTCTTTTCCCCTCATTGCTGTTTTTTTTTTTTTTTTTTTTTTTTTTTTTTAGTTTTTCCTCACCCAGAAGGAGGTTAAAGGACATGAATGCTCTCTAATGGTTCAGTTAGTTTTTCTGTATTTGCTTTAACATGCATTTTTGTTCAATCTACTTGATTAAAAATAAAATAGGATTGAGTTGAATAAAAAACAAATATAAAAGTTAGATATTTTATAATGTTTTAAAATCTAAAAACTGTCCAGATGAGTGTAAACATAAAAATGAAAATAAATATTATTAAAAAATTAATCAAATTTGAAGTAAAGCTTTGATTAAATGTATTATTTTAAAAAGTGATTTTGTTACCTAAAATGTTGCTTTTCAAACAAGACTTTAAATTTTATTTTTTTTATGCCTTTTTAAAATGATAATTTGTTGTAAAACATTCTTTTAAATATTAACATACGTTTTAAAGAAATATGAAACCCTTTTAGTCTTCAATAGTTTTGAAATCTTGAGCTCCTGCTCATTTTTGGATGATAATTTTTAAATGTTTACAAAAAACAACTTTATAAGTAAAAGGAAAAAAAAACTACTTTTCTGGTTTTAGTGAAGAAGGAGAAACTTTTCTAAACTGTTGTTGGTAAATCTACAGCATGGGAGAACAGAATGGATTTACAGTATGCTGCTTTATTTAAACCCATCAAAGTAACACCTCTTTATGGTCGTAGTAATGTAATCACATTGTGAGTGTAGCAAAAAGAACAAATTACAATACTCTGTTTATCAAAAGGTAAAGCTGATTGTAACCTCGTTATACTTAAACAGGGTTATTCACCACACTACGTAATGCTTCGTGACCGGAGCTGCGTTAAAAATCCTCCATAAAAACTGTCGTTGCTATGTTTTCACACATTGGCTCTGGGTTTGGCCTTTTGAATATATGACATAACCCCTCTGTCTTAGAACCAAGAGCAATAAACACTTTTTGATGGGATTTGCTAAGCTTTTTATTGTGGGCCAACTTTACCTTTTTCAGCTTTCCTGATGCATAGATAAAATAAAATAAGAGTTTTTATGTACTCTTTCTCCATATGTGCGTTTTTCCACCACTGACAATATTCACAATGTACTGATTAGTTAGTTCAAATTGACAATAGGTGTGAGACTGTGAGTGTGAACGTGAGTGGTTGTTGATCCCTTTATGTGGTGCTTAGACAGACTAGAGACTTGTTTAGGTTGTTAATCTGCACACATTGGCTGGCAAGCGGGAAAATGGTCTACACCCTCTGAGTGATTTTCTAGTTTTTAATCTGTTTTAATCCAATCATGTGTCATCATGTGTCATGTGATGATGTGTCAGAATTAATTCCTCCTTAAACTTGAACTAAGGAGTGTAGTTGTTGGTTGTTCATGCTTTATTTTGTAAGTTTTGGTGAGAATAGTGAGCTGTGTATTCAATGAATGGTGGGTTGTAGTTGTGCGGTTTTCGTTTGTGTCGTTGATAGGTTGTGTGCTGGAGTGAGAAGGTATTTGTTGGCTTGTTTGGATGTGTTTCCAGTGCTGTGCGTTGTTGGATGTGTAGACATTGTTGTGATCTATGTAGTGCATTGTTTTTAGTTTGCATGCTAAGATGTGTATTATAGTGTGCATCTTGGTGTTATTTTGGACAGAAAACTGTTTTGAACCCGTCCTCAAAAACGGTTCCACAAAGATGGCATTTTTTTTATGATGAACGACAAATAGTCTGGTTAAGGTACCAGTAAAATCTTAGCGGGGACACAGGCTCTAGTGATTAACATGAATAATGTGGAGAGGAAAGTGATCACCAACCAGAGCCCTCTTCAGTGTAAACCCTCTCGAACGTGCCATAGAGTTCCACCTCTCAGAACAGGACTGGGTTTCAAAACCGTGCCTCTTTGCAGGCAGCTTTTTCAGGGTTGCCAAAACAATGGTGTTCTGTATAAGGCACATACCTTACATCCGTCAATGACTCACCTTCGACGCATCATTCCATTAAATTTAACCCCCTAAACTAGCAAAATGAGTAAAAATCAAAGATCTGTAGGAAGCTTCTTTGCGAAGGGAAGTAACAGAGATACGAAGCAGGCTGTACCTTAGAAACACTCTTCAGGTTTCAGGTCAAGATAGGACTGTCTGGTTCCAGCAAAATAAACTCCGAACTCATTTACCATTTTCATACTGTCGTCTCCTGAGACCCCTTTTCCCAAATCACACAACACATTAGGCACCCCACATCACAGGATGCTCTGTACATTTTCTTGAAAGTTTATGACTTTCAAGTGTACCCTATAGTTGTGAAAATACGATGTGTGTTACGTTTTTACATTATGGTGTTTCTTCATGGCGTGATGTGTGTCACGTTATGATACAAAAATCTGATTTTATGTCATTTTTTGTCACGTAAAATGTTGCTTTTTATATGCAACTTTTGAAGGGCATCTTTTATATTAAAAACGGGCATCAGAACCTTCTTTCAAATTTCAATAAGACCATCTTAGAGTGATATTTGACCCTTTTGGCTTTTCATATAGTTTTATACTATACCATGACACACTTCAAAAGAATGATTCAGTGCTTCCATACTCCACCAATGACAAACTTTTAAACATTTATAAAGAACAACCATGAAAGTAAAAGGAAAAAAGTAACACTTTGCAATTTTATTTGAGCAAAACAGCCTTATTTACAACTCTATTTGCTAGATTGTGCAAGTTTTGTTGTGCATTGTGGGGTGTGTAATCACTGGTTTGCATTGTGAGGAGTGTATTTGTGTAGTATAGGTGTGCAAAATGGTGCACGTCGAGGTGTGTAGTTTTTATTTTCACGTGGCTGATTGTTTTGAATAGTAGAATATGTTTTATTGGTGAGTTTAGATGGGTGTATGGTTTTTTAGTTTTATATGCAATGTTTCTAGATGTCAGTGTCAATTCAGTGGTGCAGTGTGTACATGCTGTTGTGGACAGTAGATTGTGTGGTTTCATGTTAAAGTTAACGAACAGTGAGAGTAACGTGTACGTTTACACTGATGATGTTCCGTTATTTATTAGAAAAAACAGTGAAAAAAGAACTTTTTTCATGAACAAAGCAAAGTTCAGTTGTAACGGTACGTATGCTTATCTCACAAAACAATATGATCATCAAATACAGTATCACAATATTGTTGGGAGATTCACAATACAGTATCACGATGTTATCTGGAGATTCACGATATTTTAGAAAATCAGACAATTATGTACGGGTGTTCATGTGCTCTGATAGATGTTGGTGTGCATTCCAGATTGTGACAAGTGAGCGGTTCACACCAAGCATACACTGAGTTCCAATTTATTTTGTGTTTTGCTCATGAGATTTTTCTGTAGAGTTTTTTGTTGAAGAACATAGGCATCTGGAGGACGCTCTACAGTTTTCTGCTTTGCACTGTCATTTTAGCAGCTGCATATTTATCTGTTAGAATCCTTCCTCATCATGTTCTTATCTGCACGTCACAGTGTGGACTCTGAGACAGACACAATCCTCTTTTAAATTGTGAAAAATGGTATACTTTCACACACCTCTTTCACACCTAGCAACAGAGCTAGTTTTTCTTTCCCAGATTGATGGAAATATTGATGAAGAACAGCTTTTGGGATTTATTTTTTTTTACTTTGATTGGACTTAAAACTGACCTTCATAAAAAAAATTTGATTTCAGGAATCCAAAAAGTGTGACATACAAAACAATCAAGATAAACCAAAGCAATGATCTTGATGACAATTAATTCCCATTTGAAAAATAATGTGGTTAAAGTTTCAATGAAATATTTGGCATTAAAATATAGGTTCATTTTAAAAGTTTAGGCTTTAAAAGTTTTGGGGTTTTTATCTTTTTAGAAACATAAAGTAATAAAAAACTGCTTGAAGCCTTTTTAGTGACAAGTAAACAGAAATTTTAAATATTTTTGTCTGTCTAATAAAATTTGAACATACCTGTTGGTGCAAATACTGTTTTTTGATAATGAGGTCAGGCTGACAAAGATTTAGGCTAATAAATCCAAATTTCAGGAATCCAAAAAACCTGGACATTGAAGGTTTGTGTGCTTATTGAAGTTCTGAAAGTGTTGGCTGTGCATCCTGGTGCATTGTAAAAAAAAAAGAAAGTGTTTTTCAGTATGAAATTGAATTACCTTGTAGATTTCACCACCTATAGAGAACACCAAGGGGCAAAAACAAGGCTGAAAACTCTTTGCTTGGAATCAGACACAATTCTGTAATGAAAAGCCCATTTTAAACATTGAACATCACTACCACTGATTGAAAACTTGTTCAGTGTGTACCCTGCCCTTTGTCTGTTTTTTGCTTTAGATCACACCGTGATTGGAAAAATGTTGGAAAGAAATGTCTCGATGCCAAATGGGTTCATGCTTACACACCCACGCCAACCTAACATCTTTAATTCTTACCACTGAATGCTCTCCTTTTTAAATCACATTGCACCAGACACTGGTCAATCCACACAATAATTTTTACACTAATCGATTAAAAAATCTTACAGTTCCCCCCACTCTGTTTATTGTACGTTTAAACGTAACAGATATTCAAAGGGTTTAACAAAAATTAAACACATCATCACCCTCCCAAACACTCTCGTCCCGCTTTCTTGTGCATTGTGTAGTACTAGTGTATAGTCGTCATGGCAGCCTGCTAGAGTGTGTATCTGTTGGTGCATGTGCATTATTTCCACGCTCCGTTTTCTCCAGTATAGCAAGTGAAATATGTTCATGTGCTGCACGGTGAAACTCATCATCTGTCATAAAAACAGATGCACAGAAGCTTTACTCATGTTTACATCTCAAAAGGATTTTTGGAGATGTAAACATGATTGCTGATTACTTTAAACAATGATCAATCTAGGCAGTTTTTTAATCCTTTATATTAAATTATTTGAATTAAATTACAAATATAAATAATATTAAGAATGGATTGTTTTTAAAAACACATTTGTAAAAGACTTATAAAGACATTAAAAACACACAAACTCAAATCAGAATCAACTGTTTTTTCTTTTAATCCAAAAATTGGAGTTAGCACTTTATTGTGTGGGATTAGATTAATTAAATAATTTAAAAGTAAAATAATGTTATTTTAAACTTTTAAATGCATGAATTATAAATTAAATTTTGATAAAAAAATTTATTGTTTGATTCTTTTACTTTTTAGACACAAATAAAAAAAAAGATTCACTGTAATTATAAACGACTTAGTAACATTTTGTATGAAAGAGTTTAAAATAGAAAATCTTAGTTTTTTTTCTGATAATTAGCTGCTTTTAACCTTTTTCCACTGATTGACTTCTTTTACCGAGTGTGTGTGTGTGTGTGTAGGTTAGGTTTAGATGGTGAGAAATACACAGATGCGGCTCCACATTTGCGATTTCAAGCATCATTTCCCCCAGTATGTGTGTGTGTTTTTGTGTGTGTGTGTTTAACGATTATTTGTTTCTTTTTCTTTTTCCAGCAGCTGGAAGAAACATTTTTAGTTTTTACATTCAACCTTAATTTTTCTCACACACTAGAATGTTTGACACAAATCATGAAGACAATAAAATAAAATAAACAATCAAACTGATTAAAAAAAATGTCTTTCTTTTTATTAAAGGTTTACAACATTTTCTGGAGGCCGAAAAATAGCAAAAAATTTTCTGAAAGTCAGAAATAAACACACACACAAAATTTTTTTGAGACACCAGTAAAATTGATTAATTTGTTGATGACTTTATATTAAATAATAATTTTAAAAATCCAAAGGGGTGACAAAAAAATGCCCTCCAATTAGGTTTAGAGAGTCACACAATCAGGCCTTTTCTAATTAGACACTAATGAGATGAACCGATAAAAACTCAATTATTATATAAATAGATTAAAAAATTAAGACAATCTTTTAAAGAAGCAGCAACACGTAAACATCTGAAATATTTTATTCGAAGAGTTTTTATCTCATCTCATTAGTATGAAATTAGCTTTTATCAGATTCTACTTAAGATTAAAGATTTTCTTGCTGATTTTTTTTACGTTAGAATGTGTTCATTTCCTCCTAATCAATGAAATAATCTATACAAACATTCTGCAGACATCTCGTCTGTTTGAGTAAAAACTCAAAGTCCAAAGATAGAAAACGATCTTTAGAGGAATGTGACAAAAACTCTTTGTTAAATCAAAGATGGAAACACTTTATTTTTAGAGCTTTTAAAAAAATCTCACTTTTTGTTTCATAAAATGTTTTTAAAAAGAAAAAAAAAGCCCAAATAGTTTGTAAAAGAGATTTAAAATTCTTCGAATTAAAAAGCAGAAACATAAAAATTTATAGTATTTAAAAACCTGATCGGTTTACAAGTAAATAAAGATAAGTGAAAATCTGAAATCTTGTGATACTAATTGGTTGAAGATTCATTGTAATCTTTTATTAAAATGAATGTTTCAATTTTTGAAGAAAGAGAAAAGAAAGAGAACAAAGGACAGAAATGTGATCACAGAAATCAGAGTAAGAGTCAAAACAGAAATGAACAAATTACAACTAAAGGAACCAAACCGACGCATCAATATTCTGTACCATTCGTCCAACACTCAGTCCTGTCCATTACCCTGGGAGAGGGGGTTACACCCTGTACAGGTGACCAGTCTGTTTCAGGAAATTACCAAAAAAGACCAGGGGGTAGCTGGATTCAAAGGTCAATAGATACAAATAGTGACCAAACAAGAAAAAAAAAGACCAAATAAGGAAAATGATTAACTGAATAAGGGCAAAACGTTTGACCAAATAACAACATAAAATCACCTGAAAACAACTGGAAATGACCAATAATGAGTAGTAGGTAACAAACAGGGACAGATGTGATGAAAACATAGGATAGACAGGAAAGAAGTAATTAAATAAGGACATGAAAAAAAGATCGTGGTACGATAGATGACCAAATAAAGAAAAAGAGCGATCGAATAAGGACAAAAGAATCACCAAATAACGACTGGAAATGACCAAATAATCACAGGCAGAACTAAATCCATATATTAATGTTCTCTGCTTATTTAAAGTTTTGGTGTGGAAGTCCTGGCCTCTGACCAATCAGAAAGCAGTGATTCATAAAAGCAAAAAAAATTACAGCAAAATAACGCCCCTTAGTGCTAAGAGGTCAGACTATTTCCATGGAGATGCAGAAAGAGTCCGATGGTATAACATTTTTAAAAGATATACCAAATAAGAATGTAAAAGACTATGAGCAAGGGGGAAGTACTCTGCTCACGCTTAGTCCCTCTGCTCTCCTTAACAAGAAGTTCCATTGTGTTTTGCACTGTATTTGAGGCCTCAAGCAAGTTTCACGGTGTGTTGTGCACGGACTAATATTTTTTTATTTTTTTTTTTGATTATTTTGAATTACTCTATTCATCCCTCACCGGGGAAATTTGTTTGCTGCACTCCTTACACCGCAGCAGGCTGCCCTAATGCCCTAATGCCCTGCTCCTATCTAATATGGTAGGACTAAGTGGGAAGTAACAGGAGAGGAAAATCCCAGTTTCAAAATGGTAGTGAAACAAAATAAATGTATTGAAAAATTTTAAGCAGAAATAACATTTCTGAGCTAAAAAACAAAATGTTTTTCCTAATGTGCAAAGAGATTCTGTTCTGTCGTTTTCCGCTTATCCAGGGCAGGGTCGCTGGGGCAACAGCCTCAGACGGGAAGCCCCGGCTTCTCTCTCCCCAGCTGCCTCCTCCAGCTCACCCGGGAGGATCCTGAGGTGTTCCCTGTTCAGCTGTGAGACATAGTTTCTCTAGCGGGTCCGGGGTCTGCCTCTTGGTGGCCTCCTGGTGGAACTTGCCTAAAACCTCACAAGCGAGGCGCTTGGGAGTGATCCTGACCAGATGCCCGAACCACTTCATCTGGCTTCTCTTGATCTGGAGAAGGAGCGGGTAGACACCGAGCTCCTCGCATATGGCAGAACTCCTTATCCGATCTCTGACTGAGAGCCCAGTGACCCTGCAGAGGAAGCTCATTTCGGCCGCTTGTATGCGATCTTGTTCTTTCGGTCACCACCCACAGCTGGTAACTATAGGTGACGGTAGGAACGTAGATCCTGGTTACCGTGGTGAGGTTGGGAATGTAGATCCTGGTTACCATGGTGATGGTAGGAACGTAGGTCCTGGTTACCATGGTGAGGGTAGGAACGTAGAGGTTGGTGAGGTTGGGAATATAAATCAACTTGCAAATCAAGAGCTTTGCTTTTTGGCTCAGCTCATTCTTTACCACGACGGATCGATGCAACATCCCAGTTATTGCTGATGCCGCACCGGTCTGCCTGTCGGTCTCCCGCTCCGTCCTTCCCCCACTCGTGAACAAGACCCTGTCCCTGACCTGCAGGGGATATACCACTGTTTTCCGGGCGAGGACGATGGTCTCAGATTTGGAGACGCTTATTCCCATCCTGACCGCTTCACACTCATAGAACATGGGACATGGAAAAGGGACATAGGCCGCCCTTCCAGCGGGCTCGTCACTTGCTGGAGGGGCCGTAAGGGTCGGGTGATGGAGGAAATGGGTGGCAGCCAACGACGGGAACCCTGGCAGTCAGTCCATTGGCTGCATAAGCTAGCACTAAAATATAAGAGTGATTATATGTACTGTACCTCTTCTACCTCACTTGTACCTCCACATAACACAATTAGGAACATCATCAGCATCCTTTTTTTAAATTAAAACCTTCACAAATCCATTAGAAAATGCTGCTCTATTTGTTTGAAAAGAAACGAGAACTGAACGTAACAGCTGAAACTGTGATATACTGTAAAAAAAGAATTCCATCCATACGGATCACTGGGTATCTGCTATCTGTGCTGATGATACAAGCTTAGCTCACACTGTGTACTTACCCTCTGGACTAAAGTGTGTGACAGTCTTATTTTAAAAAGTTGTTGATTCAGCAAACAGGAGGCGGATAGTGAGAAAGCTTCCCAGAAAATTTCTTTGCTTGGTTTGGATGTTTGATTCAGTACAAAACATGACAGTTAATTATCTTTAAATAGCACAGCATTTTTTAAAATATTTATTACACCGAAAGCACTGACTAATTTAATGTTAACATGACGGGCATGTGATACGCTACACGATTGTTGATACTATAATTATTTCTTTTCTTTTATTCAGCAAAAAAGCTTGCTCAGCCAAAGATCTATGAGGGCCCTGGTTTTTGATGCACGACTTCTTTCTCTGTCTAAAAATTGCTGTCATTTAACAGCTGTGAAGTGAGTTTATCTCATTATTTAGTTTTCTGGTAAAAGAAATAATGTTAGGTCAGGTTTGTTGGACATTTAAGAACCAAGCATTGTCTCGGTTGGCGTCTAATAAATCTGTCTGCAATCTGTTGAAGGAACCCTTTGAGGAGACAAATTGGAAACGAATCTTTTAAGGACAAGTTAGTAGAACATGATTCCAACTGAATGTTGGTATTCACAAATTAAACGTAACGTTTAGGTTGTGTATGGTCTGTGGAACATTTCTCAACTTACTTGCAGGGAAGTACATTTACTTCACACGTGTAGCAGGTGGAGTATTTTATTGCACGGTTTTTAATAGTTTTATTCCGCATGTTTTAATGTAATCATTTGATCTACTTCACCTGCTAAGGATCAGCGAAGCGGTCCCTGAGAATTTGATAAGAGGCAGCTGGGGGTGAGGCAAGAAGAGGCAGCCGAGAGACACACTTGGGAGCCCTTGTGATGAACTGAAGTGATAATGGCACGGTGGTGCGCCAGCCCGCACACCACTGTGCTGCAAGGGACAGGGCTCTCCTCAAGAGACACAATGGCTGATGACGCCGAGCCGTCATGGCAACGGCGGCGGTTTGGGTGAGGATGTCTCTGGCAAGTGGCGATCTAGGCAGGAGGTTCCTGCCTAGATCGCCAGGCAGGATCTAGCCTAGTAGGGACCTACTAGGCTAGATCCCTAGCCTAGTAGGCTAGTGTAAAGGCTAGGGACCTAGTAGGCTAGGGAACTAGCCTACTAGGCTAGTAGGCTAGATGTAGCCTACTAGGCTAGGTCCTAGTGGCCTAGTAGGGCTACTAGGACCTAGCCGTAGTAGGAACCCAGGACCGTGGTCCCCTACTAGGACCTAGCCTAGTAGGGGACCACGGTCTGTGGAACGGACGAAGATGTGCCTGTAGGCTGCAAATCAGGACTAGGAGATACCCGCAGACTGCGGATCGGGATGTGGAGGTGCCCACGGGCTGCGCCCCTAGTAGTGAACCCTGTGTTCTTTTAAGGACTGCTATTTATAGTTTTAAATGAATAACGTGAAAACTGGTTTTATGTTCTGTACCTCTGCTTCTCTGGCACTCCCTGCCCGATCCCGAACTGGTGGTATAGTCACACATGCAGACCACAAACCTCATACTCACAAGTCTAATCAAGACAAAAAACGTTGACATCTCTATGAGCACTTTGAGAACACAACAATATGACTACAGGACAGACTACAGAGCTCTAAAGTCCAATGTTGCAACTTTCATGACTTTCTTTACCTGAGACACAATGGAACGAGTATGTGGAGATACTGTATTTGTAAACAAACAATTGTCATTGACAACGCATGGAACGAAGCCAATAGATTTTAAGACATAATGCAAGAGACGGCAAAGAATCAATCATTGAAAACTAAGTCCTGTTCTTGAGACAGAAAAATGGCCAAAACCAGTTCCAGAGGAGATGTGTATGTATTGATACTGAAAGGACACAGAGTAGTGCTGCCCAGAGAAATGGTCAAACAAGCACTGACGATCAGAAATAAAACTCATTAAGGGGTGTTTCCTATCAAGTAAAATCTAACATGGACTTAGATGTAGAAAGAAACTGTTCAACTTGTGTTCTCATCCAGCCTGTACATGAAGACCAACCGTTACGACCAATAAAACTACCACCAAGACCATAGACTGAGATTGGAATGGATCTGGTTGCTTCAATCCAAACTCAGGGCATTCAATGTGTGCGGCAAGATCCTGGAGACCTTCTACCAGTCTGTGGTGGCCAGCTCCTTGTTCTTCTCTGTCATCTGCTGGGGGAGCAGCATCGCAGCCAGTGACGCCAACAGACTGAATAAATTAATCAGACTGGCTGGCTCTGTCATTGGCAGCAAACAGGACTCCCTTAAGGCAGTGGTGGAGAGGGGGTCACTGAACAAACTTTTGTCCATCATGGATAATCATGACCATCCTCTCTACCCACTCCTGGATGAACAGCGGAGCTCCTTCTCCAAGAGGCTCAGACAGCTCCGCTCGAGAACATCTCGTTACCGGAGGTCTTTTTTTCCGTACGTGATCGGGCTCTACAACGACTCTCTTAGCAGACAGGAAGTTGTTGCTGTGACACACAAATTTCCCATGTGTGGGATCATTAAAGTATATTCTGATTCTAATTCTGAATCTGATTTTGACTGTGATCAAGTACTACACTTTGTTTCCAGAGGGAGTAGTTATTTCAGACATCAAAAATAAAGCTACAGTGGTGATTGCATAAGGGGTGACCTGGCCCTGGTAGGCCTCCGGTTGAGCCCTGGCTTGGTGGAGGGGAGCCCCTGGGCTCTTGGGGTGAGTGCTCCTTCTCGGTCTAGGCCTTGGCTTCCAACACCCGCTGGGCTCACCTGCGGCCGCAGTTGCCATGTGTACGGGACGAGTTAAAAAAAAAAAAAGTAAAGCAATAAATCCATCATAAAAGTTTTTCTATTGTAGGCTGTCTTGGTTTTTGCAAATACAAGCAGTTTGCAAACAGTTTTTGGTGTGAAAATAAGTAGTAAACGTATGGGAAGCCCTCCAAGCGCAACAAAGCATTACTAAATGTTGAATGTTTTTCTGTGTTTTTATCTTATAAATTTATATAAATGTGTCCATATGTTTTTTTCTATTTTTTTTTAATCTGGAGATGATGTCCCCTGATCGTCATTTGGACTGTGTGGCTCTGTTTTATTTGATGCTATCTTAAACTCATGAAATTGTGCCGTTCTTCTGCACAGCACAGCATCATGCTTTAGAAATAGTCAGTGTGTAAAATCCAGTTCATTGTGGGTGTTACGTCCACAAGCCTTCGTGTTGCTTTGGTGTCATGGAAGAGAATCTGTTTTCCGCTTGGCTGCTTCCTTTCAGCCCTTAAAACGAGTCTGTATGTGATAAAAGCAAATCATGCAACGCTGGCAATCTTGTGTGTGAACTGTGGGCTCTAAAGTGTGTGTGTGGTTATCTCCGGCAAAGCCAAATTAGCTCTCTCCACCTCATTAAACATCTCACTGCATCCATCCCTCGCTGGAAGAACAGCAACCTGGTGCGTGCGAATCAAAAGTGGAGAAGTCAGCCTTTTTTGGGGGGTCATAAATAAACACTGACATTCTGGACATTGATTGTTTTAAAAACACAAAAGGATCCTTTAACTTCAGACCTCTATGTCTGATTGAGGTGATTAGGAAAAGTTCAATAACGTAGTTAAAATGTGAAGATAGATTAAATAAAGAAAACCCTACAGAGATAAAACTATGCTGTGATTCACCCATAAGTAGATTTAATCTGAGTCTTCACTGAATTACCCATCGGACCATCCGTCCTGATAAGTGAGCATTGATTAGAGACAACTACTTTGTAGAATACTGGTGTGTTCAGTCCACATCTACTCAGGAAACTCAATCCTCCCAAAATAAACACCACATAAACTGAAAATAATCTCAAACAGCCGTTATTTTAATTTTATCCATATAGCCCAAGCTTTACACATAAAATTCTAACGATAAATACCCCAAAAGCAAACTCAGAATACCTCCTTTCTGGTGAGGAAAACCTTCTAAAAAAACAGCAGTGGGAAAAAATAAGAAACCTCATGGAGATCTACATGAAGGCAGGATTTCCGGATAAAATTAAATTGTAGTTTTTTTTACAGCGGCTGGAGTTTTTTTTATTTAATGGAATCTAAATGCTTAGTTTTTATGAGACATGTTTTATGTTTGGTAGGAGATGCACCTCAGTACTTTTTTCTAAATGTAAACTTTTAATGACATGTTGTGTGTTTATCTTAAAACAAACAAGCAGGATTGGTTAGATCCGGCACCAGCCTCATGAGTGAGGAAACTTTAAAAACGGAAAAATAACCCCCCCGGATATTATCGCTGTTATTTATTTGAGACGCGGTCATCACAGGACCAGTAAACCAATTCAGAAATGTTTTTAATGTGGGAAAACATTCAAACATGGTAGAACAATTTTGAACAGTTTTTGACCAAAACTGTTGATCAAAAACTGTTGACCAGCATGAACCATAGAAGATTCCTGTACCTATGCTGTTGCATATTGCAATCTCCCCATTGTGGGACGAATAAAGGTTTTCTTGATTCAAACTGTTTCTGGGCGCACCCCTCAGAGACGGTTACTGCCTAGAAAGTGAGAATAAGACTACATCAAACTATGGTTAAAATTCATTCTACTTCTCCACCAGTTTTCTGATATCCCTGCATTTTATCTTTCAAAAGTCCATATCTACCTGTTTTTTCTCTCTGCAGTTCCTTTACAGACTCCAAAGAGGATTACCCGACCTTTCCGTGTAAAAATGGAGGCATGTCCGGTGCTATCGAGCTGAAACGACGTGTCGGTACACACTGCCACGGCTCTAAAGCTATGCAACATGAGGAGAGTGGAGACAAGTTACTGGCAAAGAAGAAACTCTACATCGCCTCAGCAGTCTGCTTAGTCTTTATGATAGGAGAAGTCGTAGGTAAAAGTTCAAATTCATTCTACCCAAAACCAAAAATCTGTACTTTGAGAAAATCAGACATTTGTACTGTATAAAAGAATCCATTTTGAAAACCTGCGCCTGCACAGTGTTGGGGAGGCATTTAGAACTCCGGCTGTTTGTGTTACCTGCTTCCGTATCACTTTTGTGGACGCAATGTCTCCTAAACCACCAAGGGGATTTGAATTAAACTGGCAAGATTTACGCCTTGATGTTGACAAGAAATTATTTTCTGTTATTTTCTGAAAGGGGGTTACCTCGCTCACAGTCTGGCCATCATGACAGATGCGGCTCACCTTCTGACAGACTTCGGCAGTATGATGGTCAGTCTTTTCTCCCTCTGGATCTCATCCAGACCTCCAACCAAAACCATGAACTTTGGGTGGCACAGATCAGGTAAACAAGAGATCAAAATAACAAGCTGTTTCCAATTTAATAACAATTAATTATATTCAAAGTGTTTCATTTCTTTTTGTAAAAAAGGATTGCAGCATTTATTTGAGTGATAAATGGACTCTACTCATAAAGTGCTTTTATATGTACCTGTTTTGGTTCCCAAAGCGCTTTACAGTGTAGCTCACATTCACCCGTTCATCCATACACAGTCGTACCTGATGATGGGAGCTGCCATGCAAGGCGCATACCACTATTATCAGGAGCAATTGGGGGTTCAGTGTCTTGCTCAAGGACACCTCGCCATAAACTCAGGGCGAGGGATTGAACCGGTGACCCTCCGATTACAGGACAGTTGCCGTAATCACTGAACCATCCTACAAAAGGCTTCATTATTCACGGTTTTCTGAATATAAGCTATCAGATCATAGAGGCAGGTATGAATTCTAAACTAAATTATGCAAAGACCAAGAACAAGACCCATAGCATGCTTGAGACATGGAAAGACTACATCTCTGGTACGAAGGACTACACATCCCAGCCTGGCAAACTCCCCTTTTTGTCTGAAAAATAATCCAGATTGGTTGGAGAAGTTTGGTAAACCTGGTCATGCTATCTGGTAGCTAAGCTGGCACTACCAACTGTCAGTCAGTCAGACACCTTCTTAACCTGTGTCCTTTACGGGCCTTGGGGGGCCCATTCCGGCTGATTCGAGGCAAGGGACAGGGTACACCCCAAGCAGGTCACCAGTCTGTCGCTGGGCCACACAGACACATTCCTAGGGGCGATCATGTAGCAGCCAATTAACATAACATTGGCTGCCAACCTCTTTTTATTGGAGGAGGGAAGGAAACTGGAGTACCTGGAGAAAATCCACGCATACACGGGGAGAGCATGCAACCTCCACACAGAGAGGCCAATGTTCCAAGCCTCATCCCCACCCAGGCCTGGAACCCAGGACCTTCTTGCGCTACCCACTGCGCCACCGTGCCAACCGCGCTACCCACTGCCTCCGCTTAATCTAATTTCACTCCTGCTCCTAGGTCAGGGATCACATGAACACAATCAGCGATTAGAGGTGAAAGTATGATGTCAAAGCATCCATCTTGGTCTGTTTGTGGTCCGGTAAGCATGCGGGCTAAGCATGCCATCTGGCCAGTGTTCACAACGATTCTTGAGAATTAAAAGGCAGACCAAAAATGGGATGCTGCAGATGGGATTTGGGAAAAATGTTATATTTGTACATTAGAAAAGCCATGTTTGATTCCAACCAGAAAGCGGTGATCGTGCAAAGCAAACAGTACGAGCGAACGAGGTCACACTATTTCCACCGAGTGAAAGAATCAGTCAGATGTATCACGCTAGCTGGATGTTCACCAAGTTACAAATAAAAACTCTTTTTTTCTGTCCACAGAGATCTTAGGAGCTTTCATATCAGTCATGTCCATCTGGATCGTAACAGGAGCGCTGCTTTACTTAGCCATCGAGAGGATCGTACGTAATGACTATGAGATTGAGGGTCATGTGATGCTGATCACCTCTGGATGTGCTGTGATTGTAAACATCATGTGAGTTCACACAGATTTGCTCCACATGAGCAGGTGCAGACCTTTTGACCTTAAGACCATCTCTCCTCCACAGCATGGCGTACATCCTCCATCACTCCACCACCCTACACCCTCATGGTAGTGGTTATCACCAGATTGATGAGGACGGCCAAAGTCCGGTCAGCCACGGCCACACCCACGCCTTTTTGGGTAACCATGGCAACACCAGCGTCCGAGCCGCCTTCATCCACGTGGTCGGAGATTTGCTGCAGAGCATTGGCGTCATGGTGGCAGCAACAATCATCTACTTTCGGGTTTGAAAAATGCAGCTTAGATATTTAAAAATTATATGTAAAATAACATCTGATCCTTTTTTACTTTTTGTCTCTTCCAGCCAGAGTATAAAGTTGCAGATCCACTTTGTACCTTTTTATTTTCCATTTTTGTCCTCTGCACAACCGTCACCATCCTCAGAGACGTCTTCAGGATACTCATGGAAGGTGCAGAAAAATCTGTCGTCTCTTTTCTGCTGTAGATACAGCCGTTATGTTATTAACCCGGGGGTGAGCAAACTATGGCCCGAGCCCCATGTGCGGCTGTCAAACTTTTGGATCTGACCTTCTGAACGTGTTTTCGGTTGGTGTCTACATTCAGAAGAATGTCACCTTGACTTTTGGTTGCATAATTCAAAAATGTAATCAGTTCATTTACAGTTGGTACTGATAACTGTTTGCAGTTTCATTAAAATCCCCTCCATTGTTTGGTACATATGTGTTACAGCCAGAGCCCTTAAAGCATCCATTGTATTCTATTGGTTAAAAACAAACAAGCATTTGGTGATTAAATTTATGTTCAACTTGATGTAAGATAAACAATTTAATGGTTTTGTTTAATTTGAGGCTTTTAATTTAATTAAATAATAATTTATTTTAGTCACTATTTTAATTTGTTCACTATTATGTTTTTTCCCGTTTGAAAGAAACAATGTGTTTACGCTTCAGAAGTCTTAGAAAACTCAAACCGAATGAAAAAAAGCACGTTTTTCAGTAATGGCTGTTGGTTTACACAGAAGAGCAAATCAGAGTGTGTTCCAGTGACCAAGCTGTCGTGCTTTGACAAGGTCAGCATCACATGAGCCGCAGAACCAGGAGCACTCATGTGTAGAATACCTTATAAATCTAATCGAAGAAATCACAGCCTCTTGTATGTCTGTGAAGAACCCAGCCGGTTCCTACAGAAAAGAAAGAATGTTACATTAAATAAAACCACACACAGTTAAAACCGTCCCACAGCGGAGAGCATTAACAACACACAGATGGTCAAGTCCTCAGGACGTTGCTTAGTTTCTAATGTTTCCTCATCAGTGATTTTTTTTCTAGGGGCGGCTAAACTTAATGTGGAGGAGGCATCAACAACTCGGGCTGTGTGTGGGTCCATAACACTTTATATCTTTTAAACCACTTTGGATTTTAAAGAAACAGCTCATAGTTACTCAGTAACTATAGATGAACTGACCATGTTTTCAGATAAACCTCAACCAACTTATTACGCAAGTGGAGGCATTTTGTTAGATGCCGTGGTTTAGATTTTTTCTCATTCCGTTTCGTCTTCTTCCACTTATCCGGGGCGGGGTTGTGGGGTCAACAGCTTCAGATGGGAAGCCCAGGCCTCTCTCACCCCAGCCGCATCCTCCTCACCTGGAAGGATCCAGAGTCGTTCCCGGCCAGGTGTGAGACATAGTCTCTCTAGCGGGTCCGGGGTTTGCCTCTTGGTCTCCTCCCGGTGGGACTAAACACCTCACCAGTCAGGCATTTAGGAGGCATCTTAACCAAACGCCCAAACCATTCCATCTGGCTTCTCTCAACCTGGAGGAGGAGTGGCTCGACATCGAGCTCCTCCCGGATGGCAGAACTCCTTACCCAAACTCTGAATGAGAGCCCAGCCACCCTGTACAGGAAGCCCAATTATTGATGTAAATGGTAGAAAAAAAAAACCCCAGAAAGTAATAAAACCTTTTTTTTTACCTCTTAATGAAACACCTTTAGGTTTCTTGTGAGTTCATGTGGCTCCTGATATTTTTTTTCAGGCTCTCCAAAAGGAATCGAGTTTAACTCTGTGAAGGAGGTGTTGATGTCAGCGAAAGCGGTGAAGTCTGTGCACTCGCTGCACCTGTGGGCTCTGACTCTTGGCCAGTCTCTGATCTCTGTTCACCTGGGCATAGGTAACTTACCCACAGGAAAATGTATTACCCCAACATGTTTATTGAGACTAGTTTGAGATTTTCATGTTGGTCTCTATGTTTACTCTCACGCTCACAGGAAAAAACAAGTGAGACAAAATAGTTAGAAAAGTCACCACTCCTGACCTCTCCTGACCTCATTTCTACCCCAAACTAACTCCCTGGTTTGAACAGATGGTCAGACTATAAACAGCCTGAATGGAGTAAAACAAGGCGAAACAGTTTTAAACTGGTGTTGGTTAATCTGCAGCATGGGAGAGCAGTGTGGTTAGAGCGCCCTCACACTCCTCTCACTTTATATTCTACCAAAGCAATACTGTTTAAACTGTTGGAAAAGTTACTGAATAGATTACTTAGTCACTCAAAAAGTCATACTGTTTGTAATTCTGTTATATTTAATCGTGACTCCCAACGCTGGCGTTCCTGTCACAGCATCATCTCTGGTCTCTGATTGTGTAGGACGTTTTCCGTTGTCTTCCGCTTATCTGGGGCCAGGTGGTGGGGTAACAGCCTCAGACGGGAGGCCCAGGCTTCTCCCACCCCGACTGCATCCTCAAGCTCACCTGGAAGGATCCCGAGTCATACCCCAGCCAGCTGTGAGACATAGTCTCTCCAGCAGATCCGGGGTCTGCCTCTTGGTCTCCTCCCGGTGGGACATGCCTGAAATGCCTCACCAGCGAGGTGCTCGGGGGGCATCCTGACCAGATACCCGAACCACCCCATCTGGCTCCTCTAGACCTGGAGGAGGAGCGGCTCAACACCGAGCTCCTCCCAGATGGCAGAGCTCCTCACCCGATCTCTGAGTGAAAGCCCAGCCACCCTGCGGAGGAAGCTCATTTTGGCCACTTGTATCCGCTTGTAGGATGATTCCCGTGCCTGCAATGCCTGACTGGCATGTTTGTCTTTTGCAAAATCTCCTGTACGTTATTTGAGTATAGTTTGAATGCCAACTTTTCTCAGCCAATGAAAAGTGTGGAAAAGTCCATGCTTATATGAGAAAAATCTAGAAAGCCATCTTATAACTTTAAAACTTCTAAGATAATAGAAAATAAAACCAGACTACAACACATACCTTCCTTACTGCAGGTTATTTTTAGATTTCAACTGATAAACGTTTTAGATTTATTTTCAGATTAAAACCGGTGAGTCAAAGAAAACGATAAATGAGTGATCGTTGTTTTTCAGAGGAAGGAACGGACCCACAGTTGGTTCTGCATGAAGCAACAGACCTGCTCCACACAAAGTTTGGTTTCCATAGCATCACCATCCAGGTGGAGAGCTACACCGAGGACATGAACCACTGCTCCCACTGCCAGGACCCCCGGGACTGATCAACAGAACCTGTCAGTCACGATGCTGCTTCTCTGTGAAGCACGAAGAAGTCAGAATAAAAAAAGAAACATCTATTCCTCCATGTTTTAGGAGGAGATGCTGATGGTGGGGTGCCATGGTAACTTGGATTTAAAAATAAAAGCTTTCTAGTTTGGTTTTTAACATGTACTGGTAATCACGGCCCCCCTTATGACCACCATATCTCCAGGTTGTGTGTCAGCGTGGAGCTCCACTGTTGTTTTTTTTTTTTTTTTACTTTCCCCCATGATCATCCGCACCTTATACTTTACATTAGACTTCAGTTTTTGGCTCTAAAGCTAAAATGTGTTTCCACAAAGCTCAAAATTTAGCAGCAACGTCACTGAAACATTCACCATGACTGTCTGATCACAAGTAGTGTGAAAATGACACAACCAGGGAATCAATGGCCCTCATTTATCAAAACTGTGCATGAATGATGTAAACTTTGGATGCACACAAGGTGTCAGAGAAAAAAGTTATCTTTATCCCAAAGCGGTGCTGACTGGAGAACAAACAAGAGAAATCCCAGTTTTACTTGTCAGACAAGGGTAGTATTCTCCCCAGACTGGAATGTCTATGATTAAATAAATCCCTGTCTGATTTATTTATACAGTTTTGGAAGTAGTGGGAGTAAAGAAGCTTCCGGACCCCTACGTACAGATAAGTAGAGACAAAGAAGAGGTGGGGGTGGTCAGCAAACGTTATTAGCAGATTTCTTGGTTAACATAACACTGGCACACAGCTGTGGGTCATCGGGGATCACATTAAACTAGACCCTTCTGGACGATAAAAAGACCCCAAAATACTTAAAACTCTGACAAACTGTATTCCATGCATATCTGTAAACTATATGAATGTGTACTATTCTTCTTCTTCTTTCAGCATTTCCCTTCAGGGGGCGCCACAGCAAGTCAGTTTCTTCCATCTAACCCTATCTCCTGTATCCTCTTCAGTCACACCAACTATCTTCATGTCTTCCTTCACTGTATCCATGAACCTCCTCTTTGGTCTTCCTCTAGTCCTCTTTCCTGGTGGTTCCAAACCCATCATCCTTCTTCTGATGTACTCTCTCTCTCTCCTCTGCACATGTCCAAACCATCTCAGTCTGGCCTCTCTGACTTTAAAACCTCTAACATGTGCTGTTCCTCTGATCCTGTCCATCCTGGTCACTCCCAGAGAGATCCTCAGCATCTTCATCTCTGCTACAAACATCTCTGTTTCCTGTCTTTTCCTCACTGTCTCTAGACCAATCAGCATGGCCGGTCTCACCACGACTTTTTAAATGTGCTTTATTTAATTTGTTAAAAAAAAAAAAAAAAACTTACAAATTGATGGACTTTTTATGGGACTTTTGATTTTTTGGCTGATCACACATTATAAAAAAAACAGAAAACTTGTTTTCTAAAACTAAAATGATAAAATAAAACCCTAAATCTAGATTTACAAACACGCACATGTCACTTTCTTCAGCATTTACTCAACGCTAGTTGGTGGAGCTCCGTTTGAAAACACCAACTTCTTTTAGTCTTGCTAATAAATGCAACATTTTTCAGAAATAAAATCATAAACTAAACCATTTGACTTTTTCTTATGATGAGCGATCATACATCCAATCAGATTGAGGGATTTTCAAGAGTGTTTTAGACAGAAAAGAAAAAAAAGGATCAAATAATGAAATAGTTCATCATCAGGAAAAACAATAATGTAAAAAAAACCCCAAAAAGACCTACGTAGTTAAATTAAAGATGGTGGCGCTGAACAGAAGCCAAAGGCCACGTCAGTGTTTAGGGACCATCAACATCTGCAGCATGTTTTATCAACGTTACCAAACCATCCTGCATCCATGTCGGTATCTGCTTACGGAGCATCTGGATGGATGTCGAATGTGTACATTAGACTCATACGCTTGGTGCACGTATCGACCCTCATTTCACAAAGTTACAAATGCCAAAATATGTGTGTAAAGATGGTGTACGACCATCTAGATTTATCAGGACATCTTGAACGTAGAGCACGTGTAAATCTCTGCACCAGATCGATCAGATGAGCACTTAAATACTCATGATACATCATGATACGGGCAATCATAATAACGTTAAATTATAGACTTAACACAAGATATTTAACTAGAACATGTATTTTAATAGTTAGTCAGAGAATTAAAGTTTTATTCCTGGCAATGCAGAGAAAATGTGGATACAATCAAACAAAGCAAACACAGTATTCCTTAATTCATCTTCTTATGCTTGATATTTTTTTACTATCATGTTTTTTTTTTTAACCAAAATGCACCTTTTTGTCAACAAAGTGATGAAAAACAGTGAGTACGAGGTAAGCATTGAGACCTGCAGCGGTGTTCTCTGGCTTCTTAAGGGTCTTAAGGTCTCCAAACAAAAAAAAATACTAGTGGAATTGCTGAAACCAGGACGTTGGAGTTTTGGGCCACTGGTTTTTGCTTACTTGACAAAAACGATTGTCTGAGGTTTTTTAATGTCCCAAATCTGCCGTTCATCAATATATATCTTTTATATTTTAAGTACACATACATCTTAAGCACGAGTCCAACTTGTGAAGGTAAAGTAACTTAACTAAAAACAAAATTTATTGCAATCTCCAAAACACCATTAAGTTTAAATGTTTCTCTCTAAGGTCAAACGAGGCCACAGGGATCAACAGATTTTCACCTGTTTGTATTTTTTAAAAATGAATCCATCTAAAATGATCTAACTTTTCTTTTACAGAGATATAAAACTATCTAAATTGCCCCTACGGATGAGTACGTGCATGGTTGTGTTGTGTGGCCCCGCAACAAACTGGCGACCTGTTCGGGGTGTACCCTGCCTTTTGCCTTAAATCAGTTGGGTTAGGTTCCGGTGCCCCCCGCTACCACGTTAGGGATAAACGGTTCAGAAAATGAAACTATCTATGTGCTCATGAAATGCTGTCTGACTATGTATTAATGTGCAGTATTTTAATAAATTTAATAATAAACAGGCCTTAAAAAAACAAATGACAATTGATATCTTCAAATAAAACATTTAGACGTGTTGTTCCTGCGAGGGATGTACGATATATCGATACAGAATCAATATCGCAATTTCAACACCTACGAATAGCTAACTGCAAAGAGCAGTGATTTCTCTTAAGATTTATACAGTATGTCTTTCTCACACTGTGTTTAACTCTGTTCACTCTGAGAAGCCAACTGACTTGTCAGGCATGTTTTCAACTTTCTGTTGAAAAATGATTAGACTGTAAACACTTACACAGGTTAATGAATTCTGTTGTAAAGGTTTAACCGAGCATTAATCTGAATAAATGTTCAGTGTTCATTGAAATTACGCCTCTTTTCAGCTGCTGTATTGATCAAAATCAAATCGATACACCCTCCTTTATAAATGCCAGGCAGAGTCTGGTGTATTTTCTGTGTACGTCTGAAATTTACACCGTTTTGTGCACAACTTTGAACAATGAGGGCCATTGGATGCACATGTTGGGGGAACATGTAGGATGCCATCCTGCTTCTAACCACTGCATGGTTGTTAGTTGTTATTCACCATAATGCACAAAAAATGTTTCTGTCTAACTGCCAAATTTCCACCTGTTTTTGAAGAAATTTGATTTTTTTCTTTGGGAGAATCCAGACAGAAAGCATCTCTAGAGCTACTTGTGAATGTTCTGAGGGCGAGTCCCTCCGCACCGAGTTTATTTCTCTGTTTGTTCTGGGAATGCTGTTGTTGTGTTGTGCTTTTTGTGCGACTTTATTCTCTGTGACTGCTGCAAATATGTCAGAAATTGTGTATTTTGTAAGTTTGTCTACGTGTTCTGCCGACGCAGCGTAATTCATCATAATTGACAGCTCATTTTTATGTGTAACTGCAGGTTTTGTAAGGTGAAATAAAAACTACAGATGACCTACAAAAACCTGACTGGTACTTTTTAAAAAAATAAAGTGGACCAAAATCACTAATAAAGTGTTTTAAAAGTCCAACAACTTTTCAGATCTTTCTACCTTTTAATAGTGATCTGTGAAACTTAACGATTTACTGGTTTTTGTAAGAATTGTATAAGTATTTTGACATAAAAACAAACAAGCACTTGCTACATTGAACACACAAACTACTTTGATGATGTGTTTCATACCTGCTCCGCCCATTCTCACCACTCACATCTTCTTCTTTTGGCATTTCCCTTCAGGAGGCGCCACAGCAAGTCAGTTTCTTCCATCTAACCCTATCTCCTGGATCCTCATCGGTCACACCAACTATCTTCATGTCTTCCTTCACTGTATCCATGAACCTCCTCTTTGGTCTTCCTCTAGTCCTCTTTCCTGGTGGTTCCAAACCCAGCATCCTTCTTCTGATGTACTCTCTCTCTCTCCTCTGCACATGTCCAAACCATCTCAGTCTGGCCTCTCTGACTTTAAAACCTCTAACAATTGCTGTTCCTCTGTTCCTCTGATCCTGTCCATCCTGGTCACTTCCAGAAAGATCCTCAGCATCTTCATCTCTGCTAGCTCCATCTCCGTTTCCTGTCTTTTCCTCAGTGCCACTGTCTCTAGACCAATCAGCATGGCCGTTCTCACCACACTGTCTCTAGACCAATCAGCATGGCCGGTCTCACCCCGGTTTTCACTTTCACTTTAGCTGAAACTCTTCTGTCACACATCACACCTGATACTTTTCTCCACCTGTTTCAGCCTGCCTGCACATGGTTCTTCACCTCTTTTCCACACTCTCCATTGCCCTGGATTGTTGGTCCTAGATACTTAAAATCTTCCACCTTCTTTATCTCTTCTCCCTGTAACCTCATTTTTCCATTTAGATCCCTCTCATTCACACACATGTACTCTGTTTTACTCTGACTAATCTTCATTTCTCTTCTTTCTAGTGCAAACCTTCACCTCAAAGCATTTATACCGGCTTTAAAAAAAGAAAGAATTGGTAAAAAATTTAAAGAGATTGTAACGTTTGTGTTTAACTTGAGTCCTGTGACACTGAAATAGAATTTCTCAAAAACAGCTAAACAACAAAAGACTTCATCGTCTTGAAATTATTTCCAAATGGAGAAATTTTCTGTAGAAAATTCTTCTGCACGTGTTTAAAAAACAAACTAATCTTATTCAGTTATTTTTACATTTTTTCCCCCCTGAAGATTCTACAATGTTGTATTGGTGAACAGACCAAAACAGGGTTAGTATTAAGATAAAAATATCTATTTAAACTTTGTATTTTTAACCCACATGTTGAATCCAATCAAAAACACAAACGAATAGAAACACAAAGTGAAGAAATTTGAGGTGAATTTGATTTTATTTTAAAATGTTAATAAGAAAAAAAATTGCAAAGATCAACAAAATTATATTAAAAAAAATTACATTTTTTACATAGAAACATTTTTTCAGACAATTTTTCTTTTTTTTCCTTTTTTTTGTTTACAAAAACATCAAAATAATTCAAATTAGAAGCAAAATACGAGAGCAAAAAAAAACCCCAAAAATTTTGTTATGAAAAAAAAAAAAAAATTCAAGTATCTTCCCAAATTTGTAGCCTGAGTTGTTTAAAATGTAAATTAAGGATGATTTTTTTTTTTTATACCGTAATAAATTAAATAATTTGTGCTGTAACTTTACGAAGAATTTTCAGTTGCATTCAAGTGCACCTTGTAAAACTTAACTCTCAATATTTATTTTTTTACTCTATTAACTCTTTATATTTCCACTGTCAGTGGCTCAGTGGTAGATCGTTCGGCCTCGGAACCGAAGTTAACCGGAAGTTTGCGGGTTCGATTCTCTCTGAGTTCACGTCTAGGGTCCTTGGAGAACACATTTAACCCCCGTCTCTCCCACCATTGGTGCTGTTGTGGCAGCCTGCTGCGGTGTAGTGCAGCACATAAATTTCCCGGTGATGAATCAATAAAGTATACCTTATTATTAAAACTCAGATCGACAGGCGGATCGGTGCGGCATCAGCAATAACTAGGACGCTGCATCGGTCCGTCGTGGTAAAGAGAGAGCTGAGCCAAAAAGCAAAGCTCTCGATTTACAAGTTGATCTACGTTCCTACCCTCACCATGGTAACCAGCTGTGGGTGGTGACCGAAAGAATGAGATCGCGGGTACAAGCGGCCGAAATGAGCTTCCTCCGCAGGGTGGCTGGGCTCTCACTCAGAGATCGGGTGAGGAGCTCTGCCATCCGGGAGGAGCTCTGTGTCAAGCCGCTCCTCCTCCAGGTCGAGAGGAGCCAGATGGGGTGGTTCGGGCATCTGGTCAGGATGCCCCCCGAGTGCCTCGCGGGCGAGGTGTTTCGGGCACGTCCCACCGGGAGGAGACCAAGGGGCAGACCCCGGACCCGCTGGAGAGACTATGTCTCACAGCTGGCCGGGGAACGACTTGGGATCCTTTCAGGTGAGCTAGAGGATGTAGCCGGGGAGAGAGAGGCTTGGGCTGCCCGCTTGAGGCTGTTGCCCCCGCGACCCGACCCCGGAACAAGCGGAAGATGACGGAACGGAAGAAAGTAAATATTTTAACTGATAATGAAACGAAGTAAAATTATGTTTTACTGAGAATTAGACCCAATCAGAGGAGTTTGGAAAATATGGAAACATTTTATGTCTCAAACTTTTGTTCATCCTTTGAAAAGATACGTTTTTTTTGTACTAGAAGTCGCGCCAGCCAAAAAATGCTCACATAGTAGGAAAAAACAATATATAAGTTGCACTGGAGTATAAGTTGCATTTTTTGGGGGAAATTCATTTGATGAAATTCAACACCAAAAACAGACATATTTCTTTGAAGGGCATTTTAAAAAGTAAATAAAATGGAAAACAGTCGATACAGTATACTACCGTCACATGACGCATAAACAAACTGAGAACGTGCATTTGTCGATCCAGCCGATGACTTCCAGGGAAGTTGCACGGCGCACTCTCCGGCAGATCTCAGGAGGTTTGAAATTTGTAAAGTAGATCTTGAGACAGAAAAGGTTGGGAACCCCTGCGCTAGAGCCTTAAAGCTCCTATTCACGGACACATCAAGTGGCTCGGCTATTTTTTGGTTAAGCCTCCAGGAATGATGGCAGGTATGGAGTTGAAAACTTTTAATTGTGATGTGCGCTCTGTGCGCATGATAGCCACCACAAACAGAGCATCATGTGCTCTAAAGAAGCCATCCTTATGCTTAGCACTTTGTAAGCTTTAAACTAGCATTTCTTGATCCGTCCACATCTACTCTCCCTGCAGCCCGTTGTTCAAACACTCATGTATGAACTTGTTCGTGCGGTTAGCTTTTCTTGTTTTCCTTATTCCAGTTAGAGTAACCTCCACTTTTCACCGGTTCGTTACAAGTTTCTCACTAACTAAAAACTTTCTTTCTGCTGCTCGATTATTGTTTTCAGCTGCATATTATTTTATATTCAGCTTGTAATCTGCAGAAAAGAATTTTCTTTGTTTTTATGCTACCGGCAAAGTTTAAACCAGAGCGCTCTCCTGCAGTAAAGTGTGAAAATGACATGTGAAATAAAAAAATACAATGTGAAAAATGTGTTAACAATTCATCACACAAGTCGCTCCGGATTATAAGTCGCACCTTGACCAAACTATGAGAAAAAAATGCGACTTATAGTCCAAAAAATATGGTACTTTCAATTTTAGACACAACCGCTGTGTAAAAAAAAAAACAAAAAAAGATTTATTATATATAAATTTCTGATGAGGTTTTAAAAGAAGAGACGGTCAACCTGGTGGGTCTGTGGTGAAACTATGGCTGAAGCCATTCAGAATCTTCTTTACCGGATTCCTCCTGGTCGGACTCCATCTCACGGTCGTTTTCCAGAAAAATTTTGCTAAAGTGAGTCCGACTTTCTTCGATAATGTTCTGGACCGGAGTCTTGATCAAATTCCTTAAACAGTGAAGTCTCACCAGACCAGCCTGACCTCCGTATGCGAGCCACACGTGGCTGCTCATGTTGGGATTGAAACGCACCTGAAGAGACAAAGACACAACTTTAATTATTATCATCAAAGTTCAAATCTTTCACTTTATAAAAGCAGTCTGACCCTGCAGCATTGGAATTTGCTTGGTACCTGGTGGGCAGGTAATTTTTTTACTTAACCAATTGTTCCTTGACTATGGTGAATGTGCATGGCGTATGTGATGCCCCTGAATAGTCAGTGTCGTCCAGAAAACAGAGCGTAAAAATGAATGAATGACTCTATTCATCCCTTACTGGGGAAATTTGTTTGCTGCACCCCTTACACCGCAGCAGGCTGCCCTTCGACAGCGCCAATGGTGGCAGAAGCGGGGGTTAAGTGTCTTCTCCAAGGACCCTAGACGTGCTCTCGGTGGGACGCGAACCTGCGAACTTCCGGTCCGCGTGTGAACGCTCTAACCACTGAGCTGCCGTCTCCACCAAAATCAAAACGTTTCCTGAATAAACTTTCTAAACACTGTCTTTTAATCCTGGAGCATCGTTGCCAACACGGACCATACATCATGGTTGATCTTCTTTTTCAGCTACAGAACTACAAACATACGAGGACAGATGCATGTGTTCATGTTGCGGCATCATCTCTGTTCACTATTTTTCCCAAAGCTGGTTTAAGAGCAACTTTGAGGGCTCTGCCGGATGGGCTGAAAGAAGAGACCGTGGAGAAATAAGTTGGGATTCTTTTGCTCAGCCGTTACCTCCATGACCAACTCCAGATGAGCAGAACATGATGGATGTACTTGTCAGGATAACACTAAATTGTGATGAATGAAGCTAAAAAGCAGGAATAAAGAGCAGTTCCTTGATCTCAGAGCTTCCTCTGGAGTTAAGTGACACTCTATGATATAGTCCTAATAATTCCATTTATACAAAAAAGGAAAACATGTTCCTTCTTGGTAAAAAGTTTCCATATTAGAGTGAACAAAATCAGCTTTGGCAGCTGTTATTTTTTACCTTTGGTGAACAAACAGACAGCAGATGGTCTTGTTTGGGTTTAAAGGTTCTATCAAAGAACTTTAATGATTCAATTATAATAATAATGTAACTTTCTTTGTCCCTCAGCGGGGAAATTTGTGTGCTGCATTACACTGCATCAGGCTGCCACAGCGGCACCAATGGTGGGAGAAATGGAGGGTTTGGTGTCTTCTCGAAGGACCCAAGACAAGAACTCAATGGGACTCAAACCCACGAACATCCGGTTAATTTCCGGTCCGAAGGCGAACACTTTACCACTGCGCCACCGCATGTTCTACAACATGTGTAGTACCAGAGTTTTCCAGCCATCTTGGATTCTTGACAAGAAGAAATACAAATACAATAAATCCAGGATCAGATATTTGGTGATGTGTCCTGTGGAAGACTGGTGACCTTTTTTGGGTGTAAGACAAGACAGTCTCTCACTTAAAAACTTGTGCAGTAAAACAACTCCACAGGTTTAACTTGGACGATTTTACAGATCCCTAATATTTTTTATGTTTCTGTAGCAGCAGTAGAAAGAAAATGGTTGAAAGCAGGTTTGACATTTACTGTGCTGCTTTGCATTTCTGACTAATTAAATAAGTTTATGACCACAAAAAGGGACGAATTGATTGATCCAGATGGAGCACCGCTGAAGGTCCCATCACAGAATCTTCTTTCTTCAGCTCTGAATGACTCAGCAGTCTTCTTCAGGAAGTCGATAGCACTGCCTTCTCCGTTCTTTTCTTCCAGAAAGAACTATTTCTCACCTCTTCATTGTAAATCCTCCTCTTCTGCCACTTCTTCTAATGCTCTTTTTCTTTTCAGATTAAGAGTGTGTCAAACATTGGGGGCATTTGTTTTCGTCAATCTTTTCACCCCGCGGTGACACCTTAAAACTTGTCGCTTAAAATTAAACACATCAACCCCTCAAATGGCTGCTTTTTATCTCCTGTGGCCTCCCCCCACCGAGGGCGACATTTTTCTCATTTTACACATCATTACGTTCAGCCATCAAAGGAAGAGCAAGAGGAGGAAGCAAAGAAGGAGCTAGGAGAGGAGAGAAAGCTGTACAAAAAAAAAGAGACATCCTTGTTTAATGGATGGTCACACCCACCTTGTGTACCGCACCCAATGACATGTCATCCAAGTTTTTAATGATCGTCGTTTCTGTATTCTTCATTCGTTTCCAAATATCATGTTCCTCCACCTTGGTGGATATACACTGGAAACAGAGGAATGAATAGACGGGATGAATATGAAGCATGTTGAGGAAGTAAAGTAGACAAACAGACCAGCGGGGATGATCTAAACGATAGAACTTTGAGGTAATTTTAGTAACAAGTAGGAATTGACGCCAAATTGTTGAACAAAATGCTTCCTCTTCTTCTTTCAGCATTTCCTTCCAGGGGGCGCCACAGCAAGTCAGTTTCTTCCATCTAACCCTATCTCCTGGATCCTCATCGGTCACACCAACTATCTTCATGTCTTCCTTCACTGTATCCATGAACCTCCTCTTTGGTCTTCCTCTAGTCCTCTTTCCTGGTGGTTCCAAACCCAGAATCCTTCTTCTGATGTACTCTCTCTCTCTCCTCAACACATGTCCAAACCATCTCAGTCTGACCTCTCTGACTTTAAAACCTCTAACATGTGCTGTTCCTCTGATCCTGTCCATCCTGGTCACTCCCAGAGAGATCCTCAGCATCTTCATCTCTGCTACAAACATCTCTGTTTCCTGTTTTTTTCTCAGTATCTCAGGAATCCTGTCTCCCGCATCCTCTTCAGTCACGCCAACTATCTTCATGTCTTCCTTCTCTGTATCCATGAAACGCCTCCAAATGCCAAAGTCAATAAATGAACTGATCAAAAATTAATATTGAATGATTGAGATCTATGATCAGAGGTCTCAGTTGAAGCAGTCATGGGTAAGGTTTGTAAATTTTGGGACCTTGACCTCTGTATGCATGGCTGTGTAAACCAAAACAGTTAATCTACAATTGGTACTGAGTAACCGTGGGCAGTTTGCTTAAAATCCCTTCTAGGACTGAAAGGATTCCAGAAATAAATCAAGCAATCTGAATGAAAAAAAAAATCCTCAGGTTTTTTTTTTTTGTGCCTTGAACCCTCTCTTTACAATGCCAATGAGGAACTTTAGGTCCAGACGCACCATCATAGTTCGCATTAAACTGTTTAATTCAAACAATTTGACAAAATGGACAAGTTTTATTTATTTCTTTTTATCTTATTTTTACTCACTCTATTCATCACTCACTGGGGAAATTTGTGTGCTGCACTCCTACACCGCAGCAGGCTGCCACGACGGCGCCAATGGTTAGGTGTCTTCTCCAAGAACCCTAGACGTGCACTCAGTGAGATGCAAACCCGCGAACGTCCTGTTGACTAACAGTCCACGGGCCAACGCTCTAACCACTGAGTTACCAATTATTCAGGCTTTACTTTGTTTATCCTTTTGATAAAATATACATTTAGATGAATAAATGTTTAGTTCTTGTATCAGTAATATTTCAGATTGAAATTAAATGTTTTCTTTCTTTTTTATTCCATTTTAGCTTTAAAATGATCCAGTATGTTTTTTATGGAGGAGTTTCAATTCAGACTGCTGATGCTCACAGTTTTACACAAAAAAAAATCTCACTTTAATTTATTCCTGTGGAGTTGAACAGATTTTTTTTGTAAATAGTTGGGGTCAAAATTTTACTGATGCTGGTTTTTTTTTTTTTGTCTAGAAACAGTAGCACTGAGAAAAAGACAGGGAAAAGAGATGGAGGTGGTAGCAGAGATGAAGATGCTGAGGATCTCTCTGGGAGTGACCAGGATGGACAGGATCAGAGGAACAGCACATGTTAGAGGTTTTAAAATTCGAGAGGCCAGACTGAGATGGTTTGGACATGTGCAGAGGAGAGAGAGAGAGTACATCAGAAGAAGGATGCTGGATTTGGAACCACCAGGAAAGAAGACTAGAGGAAGACCAAAGAGGAGGTTAATTGACGCACTGAAGGAAGACATGAAGATAGCTGGTGTGACCAAAGAGGATGCAGCAGATAGGGTTAGATGGAAGAAACTGACTTGCTGTGGCGCCCCCTGGAGGGAAATTATGAAAGAAGAAGAATAAGAAGAAAAAGTTTGTCTTTTCCAATTATTCAAACCTAAGAATTGATAAATTGTTTTCTGGAATAAGTAATAGCAGCAATCTTTATTCCTGCAGTGTTTTGGGAGATATAGTTTTAACAAGTGTTCCAGAAGCACAGACCTCCCCCACATTTTATAAGGAGAGGCATAAAAAGTGAAGGGGGCAAACAAAGTGCCCTGTGGAACGCCAGTGGCTCAGAAAAAAATCTCCAGGTAAAATATTCAGTACTTTTAAATTGGATAAACAAGTTTAAATCTAAACCAGAATGGTTTGTTTTTCACAAAACGTCTATCTTGACTTTTATCAGTCGACAATGAATGAATTTAAAATAACAATCAGCCGCATAAAGACCTACCATGTTTGCATCTGTGAAGTGAAGGTAGTTCTTCTTCACCGCATCTTCGTATGTCTGGAGCTGAAGATGAGAATGACGATCCTTTCCAATTCTTGATTCCTCACCTTCCACCTTCCCATCTTCTCCTGCTGCCGTCTTTTTATTTTCTTCTGTCTCCTCATGAGGAAGCATGGATGTGAGGCAGACGGGCTGGAGAAAAAAAGTCACACAAAACATCTTTTATCAAATCAGCAGCAAAATCTATCAAACATAGAGGCAAACCTCTGAAATAATGTTTGTTTTTAAAAAGTTTAGTAAATAAATATGTACTCACAATACGTTTTTCTATTGCCCTCTTAAAATACGGAAGTGACAGATTCATTGGAGGTAAGAGGGCGAGGATGACCTCTCCGCGGACATCTGATGCGACCAGAGAGTGTAACCACTCAGAGTAGGACAAGGACTACGCTCATATGCACGAACAAACACACACCGACAGGAAAGAAAAAAATAAATCAGTCTTCTATGCAAAGGCACAAACGTTTCCAACGTAGAGGATGTTATCAAGGGTGAAACTCACCCACACGGTGGTTGCCCTGAGGATTGGAAAGTACATCCGCGCGTGGTAATCTATATAATGGACTCCTTCCGAATTTTTCCTAGAAAAAGTAATACCGAAACATCGCTGATGAGATGTCCATAGGAGTAATTTTCTTCATCAAAGTGAAAATGATGCTTCTTACGGTATATAGCAATTATCTTCAGCAATTAAAACTCCAGGTATGTTTAATGGCCAGTGGAGCTCAGTGACCAGGTAGCGTTTTTCAATGCACCAGGGATTTGAGACCTTTTTGAGGTCCCACAGCTTGATGGAGCGGTCCTCACCTGCTGTTGCCAATAGGTACCTGCAAGGAAGACAAAGAACATTTTTAAAGCTTAATTTATTTGTCATATTTGGGAGTGATAGCTCAGTGGTATAACGTTCGCTCTTGGACCGGAACTTCTCCGGAATCAAATCCCACTGAGCTCATGTCTAGGAGTCCTTGGGTAAGACACCTAACCCCCCGGCACCATTGTGGCAGCCTGCTGTGGTGTAATGCAGCAAACATATTCCCCCATTGAGCAATGAATAAAGTATATTTCTTTCTTTTTTATTTAATAAAATGCTCATTGTTACTTTCCCGGTATAGTTGAAACTCTGGAGTTTAACCTAATTTCAAAAGCCTGCTGGTTCAACCTTTGAGTTTGGAATGTGTTTATTCTTTGAATGAATAATAAGCTTATATTTAGCTTCTAAAATCATTGGGGAACAAGAACTTCACCAAGAGGAAAATTCTATAAGTTGGAGGCTTCACCTTCCGCCCTTTCAGCGTGAGGAGACTTGAACCCAAACCGTTTGTCAGCAGACTTGATGTATTGTGAAATCCTCTCCAACAAGATTACTTACTTGTTCTAGAAACTATACTTGTCAGAGCAATGGGTCTATAGTTTTCAGAATCAGCCATTCCACCAGCCCTACCTTTGATAAGAGTATAACATCACAGTCTACGATGAGTTGGGTAAAAATCCAAGAACAAAGCAACCTGTCAGACAGATGGGAAGTAAATCTACTGACCCTCACATTTGGAAACTTAAGATGCTCAGCTGTGACAGCCTCATCTCCAACTGCCTTGTTATTTGACTGGGTAGAGATTGTTGTGACTACTTCCTGAGACAGAATTACATCGGCTTTGCCAACATCAGGAAAGGTTCACTTTGGACACAACCGTGTAACCGACTGTAATGCTGACACCAAAACTACAAGGTGTTTTCAAAACCAGATATTCTATTTATTACACATGGTAGTGGCTCTCATATGTTTAATTTGTTAATGTATATGATTTACATCCAAGTTCATAAAAAAATTGACAAAATAATAATTTTTGCATCAATAACTGACCATGTACCGTATTTTCCGCAATATAAGGCGCACCTAAAAACCTTAAATTTTCTTCAAAGTCCACGATGCGCCTTTTAACCCGGAGCACCTTATATATGGATTAATATTGAGCTACAACAGGTGTCGCAATTGCGGTAAGCAGCCATTTTCCCCGTAGACGAAGTAGTGCGCGGTGCATGCTGGGATATATGAAAGGGCGTCTCATTAGGTGTGTTTGAGATGACACAGGCGGACGCAGTTCTGATCGGCGCAGATCGGTGCGCAATGCATGCCGGTTAGTTTTTCAATGCAAAACCTAACCGGCACACATTGCGCACCGATCTGCGCCGATCAGAACTGCGTCCGCCTGTGTCATCTCGAACGCACCTATTTCCATTTGTGTGTTTGTGTAAAGACCCGGAAATGGCTCCTACCAAGAGACACTGTTACACCGCAGAGTTTAAACTCAAGGCGATCAGTCACGCAATGGAACACGGGAATAGAGCCGCAGTGAGAGAGTTTAACATTAATGAATCAATGGTGAGGACGTGGAGGAAACAAGACGATGCGCTGCGCCAAGGAAGTAAGACTAAACAGAGTTTATCTCCAATGGAAGATAAACTGTGTCACGAAAATACTAAAACTTTATCTCGGAGAAAATAATAAAACAGCTGTTTATTCATTTTGGGAGTAAAAACAGAAAGCTGTTTTGTAATTGTTAATAAAGTTTGACTGACCTATCTGACTGTTTTTTTTTTTTTACATTCCCTTTAGCGCAGCACCATTTAGTGAATGCATAACGTAACCCCAGCCTTTACTGTAGCGCCTTATAATGCGGTGCGCCTTATAGGGCGGAAAATACGGTACACATTTACTTTGAGTCTTCATGCCAATTCCCCCTTTTCTGTTACTCAGATTACTTTAGTCTCTGTTAAAGTGTATGACTCTAAAGAAAACTGGATGCATGTTAAACTTCCTTATAGTTAATAATGTTTTCCATCATTCAGTGAGTAACGTTCCTTTATTAATACAACAGGACTCCCCCCACATTGTCCTTTAACCAGTATGACTCCCCTCCAGCTAATGCCTTGGAATTAGTATTCATATCGCATGACTTAGCAAGCACTGCCGCATCGTTCATGAGTTGAGGCTTTTTCTATTTCTACTCTCCAGTCCATAAATGTAGAGTCTAAGTTGAATAAATGCGAAACATCATGAAATAAAGAGAATTTCCCAGCTGGCCGGAGAGGCTGAAGGGGATTACGGCTTATATAATGTCCCATGGACCACTGATTTTTATGGTGAGAATAAAACTGCCACCTGTTTGCTACTTTTCTGTTTTTCAACATTTTCTACTTTACTTTTCTTTTTTTTCTTAGAGAAGTACACTTTATCTTCTCTTCCCCCTCATCATATAGAAATCTGTATTGACTTTTATGTCTGCATTTGTTTTATAGTCAATGCTGCTGTCGGAGTTGATCAATGGAAGGAGGAATGATTAATTTCCCTTCAAGGGTTGCATTAAAAAAAGAAAAAAAATCACATATTCAGACTCTTATAAATGGACTTGAAGTCCAAACCATTTTGCAGTGCTCAATACTCCACAAGATCTGGGATGCCTGGAAGGTTTGGAGCAGCTCACATTGCCCAAGAGTCTGGAGAAACTCACATGGCCAAAAATTCAAGGGGAATTACTTTGTCCTAAAGTCCGGTCACTTTGAATCACCTGAGAGGTGCCTAAGCGTTTTTAATCAGCACTACGTCATTGGTTAATTCACACCCACCAAAGACGCTGTTTACTCTCTGACTGTCCAATCAGCAGCTCTGAAAATAGTGAGCTAGAAAGCCTGATTAGAATGTCAGCTAACTAACTGACTGACTTAACTAATCTGCCTAATTACCAGGTAATTGTGAAAATGATCTTTTTGTTTGGATACAAAAGCTAGTATTTGGTGTAGAAAACATGTAAAACAATGCATTAAAAATGAATAAAAACCCATTTAAATGATTGTAATCATCACATTTAACAATCTATGAATAAAACAGACTGAAAATGATAGGCTTTTAATTTAAAAAGCGGTTTGCAGCAGGATATTATTTCATCCGTTTGCAGCGGACATGTGTTAATGATCGCAGCGCTGCACATTCATCAGAAAAATAATGGAGCAGGAAAAAGGAAGGACGAGAGATTCAGTGAGGGGTAATAAAAAGTGAAATCTTGACTGATGGGGACCAGTCAGCGTTTTCCCACATGTTCACATAACTGGTTCATATGGAATGATTGGCGATCAAACATACTGCAATGGAGCTGAAGGATGATTCTGATAAAAAAAAGGTTGGAAATTTTTTTTCTTTATTTTAGGATATAAAGTGAAAAAAATCTTGAAATGAGGCAAAATATTGAGAAGAAGATCAATTTGAGGCTGAAGTGTTGAACAATCTGCCTCTGCCTGCTCTGCATCACAAACAAAATTAATAATAAATGGCTAAAGTCTATGTTACAACAAGTTTTAAATGGTCATATTTGAAAAGTTTTTAAGTTTGTAACCATGACCTTTAGTTCATGATCCAGAAAACCAAATCTGTTCATCATATTGATGGTACTGAGTATCTATGGGCAGTTTAATTGAAATACCTTCACTAGTTTGAGAAATATCGCATTCACAAGAAGTTTTGACCACAACTTTTTTGTGCAAAAATCTCTACCCTACATATGAAAATTTCCACAGAAATGCACTTCTTGTGATGGCAGCAGGTCCGCCTTGCACTCCACATTTTTGTTGGATTCAAATTTTGGTAGCGTCTGCAATAAGATTTTATCATGTCGATTCATCATGTTCAGCCCTACATTTTGGATCCAGAATCCGATGAGGATTTTGAGGTGCACGAAGCCAAGCACCGCGGCGGCATGGGATGAATGTTACTGATTGGTAAAGTATTACAAAATGCTTGTAGATTAGTGGAGTGAGGAGGGCGGGCGGGTGGTGAGGAAGGAGGGTTTGCTGCGGAGGGGGGCGTGTGCGAAGTCCGTCCTGGCAACGTCAAATGCGTCATACTTTAGACAGCCGCGTCATACTTTAGACATCTGCTAATTGGTTGTTTTGTCTGAGCGTACCAGAAATCCACAGCAATTTGTGAAAAACGGGCTAAAAAAATCTAGAAACCCCTTTGGTGACATATACAAGGCCCGGACATCACTCTTACAAGGTAGAAAACTCTGGAAAGTTCATTTTGCATGAGATGGCCCTTTAAGCCATATCGGCATGGCTCTACCTAGCGTCCATACGCAAAAGTTTGGGCATACACCAACTTCCACACACATTGAACCGTCTATAAAAGGTGGGGGAGTGTGTGATCTACTCTGTAACTAAAGATAGACAGAAGCTGCTCAAGACATATTGTAAGACGTCGGGGAAAGAAAAACCCTCATGGACGGAAGTGCAAGGGAACTGAAGACAGTAAAGGGAAGTATTTGAAGGGGAAACAATTACAAAGCACACATAAATGTCTGCCAAGAAAATTTAATCACATCATGGAAAAGATGTTCAGGATTCACACACATCGTCAATCCCCACATTTGAACTCATTTTAAGTGAGTGGGCTGTCATGCAATGATTCACATGCTTTCCTAAGTATAGGATGATTTGTAAGTAATATCACTAACACATAAAGATGGGAATTACTTGGTCTGCCTCCAGCGACTGACAGGGATTCCCAGTGCACAGCTACTTTTTTTTAAGGTTGGACCATTTTTTTTTTAAATTTCACTGACAGATCAATATGTGCCCCTCACAGAGTTGCAGTACTGACTGCCTCCACTGTCTTTCGTTTGTGAGAAACGCCACTACAACTGTTTGGTGTTATAACCTTGCCATTGTGCATGAGTGATAAAAAGCAGCACCGGCTCATTTAAGGACCATTGTATATTCATGTTGTCATTTGCATTTGCTGATTCATATTTTGAGTTCTAGAGGTGTGTTTGGAGTGAGATGTTGTAGATTTGATCTATAAAGCGTAAGTTGAATAGACTGACTTACGGAGGTTTTAACAAATCCCAAATTTAACTGTTGTATCTGATGTGTGTAACTTGAGCAAAAACGCTTGGTAACAATTAAGATCTAGGAAAATCTTTACAAATGAAGCTCCTTGTGACCTGATCCTTCTTCCTTCGGCATTTCCCTCCAGGGGCCGCAACACCATGTCAGTTTCTTCCATCTAACCCTATCTGCTGCGTCCTCTTCGGTCACACCAACTATCTTCATGTCTTCCTTCACTGTATCCATGAACCTCCTCTTTGGTCTTCCTCTAGTGCTCTTTTCTGGTGGTTCCAACCCAGCATCCTTCTTCCGATGTACTCTCTCTCTCTCCTCTGCACATGTCCAAACCATCTCAGTCTGGCCTCTCTGACTTTAAAACCTCTAACATGTGCCGTTCTTTTGAACCTGTCCATCCTGGTCACTCCCAGAGAGCTCCTCAGCCTCTTCATCCCTGCTTCCTGTCTTTTCCTCATTGCCACTGTCTCTAGACTAAACAGAATGGCCTCTTTGTGACCTGATGAATAATAAAAAAGCGAGCTCACCTGGAAGCAGGACAGAAGGACATGGTACGGACTGCTTGATCATGAGCAAATATGCACCGATATGGCAGGATACTTAAAGACCTATCTGGATCTCTTACTCGTAGCAATGAAGACTTTGTAACAAGATCCCATAAACCAACGAAACCTGCATATGAAATAATATAAGAATGTGACAATAGATACTGCATCAGCCTGAGAACATCTGAGCTGTTGTTTTAATTTCGAAAGGAACTCCTTAACGACACGTACCATTTTGGAATCCGATTGCAATGAGGTCGTGTGGTTTCTGAGGCAGCCAATCCATTGAAAGGATCAGACCACTATTCCCCTGGTGAGGATTATCTTTTGGGCCAAGTTTCAGTGTCAATTCTCCACGTACCTACAAAAAAAAGACCGTAATTACCATTTGATTTGTTTTTATATTCTTTCTTTAAATTTGGCCATTTGGTATCTAATGTAGAGTTTTTTAGGAACATGTTTTTTTCTGTCATCAAGGAAACACACAGAAGCTTACCTTGTATACCGGTGGTATTCTTAAGTCCGTTTCTGTCAAAACAAAAAAAAAAAAAAAAAAAACCCCACATTAAAAGAGGTATTTTGCTCTCTCGGGGAGGTCATTCTAGATTAAAAACTGTACCTTTTGTTAGCTCAGAAATGCAGTTTTCACCACAAAAAAAAACACTGCACAATATGTGCACATGTCAGTGTAAATCTCATTTGCAGCCACAAAAATTGTATTGTCTAAAGAACATCAAATTGCCGCTTGTTTTTTTTAAATATTCTTATTTTGGTGCATTCACATAAAAATGGTGCAACCTGTTGGGACTGAGCGTGGGCAGAACATGTGCCCCTAAACACTATTTTTAATTTTAGTACTTTATTAATCCCTCACCGGGAGATTTATGAGCTGCATTTCACCGCAGCAGGCTGCCACCTATGACGGCGCCAATGGTGGGAGAAACGAGGGGTTAGCTGTCTTCTCCAAAGACCCTAGATGTGAACTCAGTGGGATGCGAACCTGTGAACTTTCGGTTTGCAGGCGAACGCTCTAACTACTGAGCCACCGCCTCTTGTTTTAAGTCGAAATGTGGGCGTGGCAGAAAACAAAGTCCGTAGCCAAGAACACCCTAGGGTACAAATAGTAACTGAATTTTTAACGGGAGAGCTCACAAATTACTCAAACATGCAAAAATAAAGCAGAAAACCACTTCAGGAGTGTTTTTAATGTGTGAATAACATTCAAATACAAACAAACATTTACCCTGAATAAAACTGTCCTAATAGTTTTTCTTCAGGCTTTAAAGGGCCCATCTCATGTAAAATATCTCTTCTCACATTGTATCCTCTGCACATACACATGCAAAATGTGGGCTTTGCAACATGCATTACACCATAGTTATGAAAATATATTGATTTGGTGGAGCACAGTCACAGACCCGGAACTATGAAAGGCTGGGTATCGCTCATCCCCCCGCCTGTCCTGAGAAAGTACAAGCTCCGCCCTCTGCTCTCACTGAGCCGCTACTCCTCCACCCATCTCTGAGCAGGAGGAGGAAGGCAGGCGTAAACCCGTGCGTAGCGGTTTGGTAGCGTCTGAAATAAGATTTTATCATGTCGATTCATCAAAAAAGTGTGTTTCAAGCAAGAAAATAAAAAAGACGCAGAGCAGCGAACCAGCCTGTATATCGGACGTTGAAAGCGAGTTTGTGAGGGCGTAAGGCCGGAGTGGAGGCGGGTGAGGAGGGCGGGCGGGTGGTGAGGAGGGAGGGGGGGCGTGTGCGAAGTCCGTCCTGGCTACGTCAAATGCGTCATACTTTAGACATCTGCTCATTGGTTGTTTTGTCTGAGCGTTCCAGAAATCCACAGAAAAACGGGCTAAATCAATCTAGAAAGCCCTTTGGTGACAAATACAAGACCCGGACATCACTCTTACAAGGTAGAAAACTCTGGAAAGTCGATTTTGCATGAGATGGGCCCTTTAAATACTCAATTTTAGAAATTGCGAACACAAGCTGGTTGACTTCCATGCTTTGCTACAAAAATGCTAACAGAAAGTCACTTAGCAAATAGTGATGACGCTGTGATGCCAAAATGTAAATGTCTATTCCTTAAGTTTTGATGTCTGAATTCTCTGATTGGTTCATGTTTTTACGGTCTGACGAACAATCACTAATGTCTTAATACGAATAGGCTGAAGCATATTCAGCTTGTTGCTCAAGAACATGTTGATTTGAGCTCCAGGGCCGTGGATGTACCCTCCAACTCTCTGGTTGCTGGACAACCACTCTACCCACTGAACCATGCTACCTCTCTATGCCCTCCATAAGGCAGTTGTTGTGAGAAAAAAGATAAAGCTTGATGAAGGAAAATGACTTGGTGTGGTGCCCCCTTCAGGGCAAAGCCAAAAGGACAGAAAGATTAAAATCCATTTCAAAATTAAGTTAGTCATTTTTCAAACTGCTAATCCCAACCAGGGTTACAGAGCGGAGTACATCCTGAAGAGGTTGCCAGTTTGTTTGGGGGCTTCATATAAAGAAAATTGACCAGTTAAACTCATTCCTAAAGGCAATTTCTCAGTGGCAGATCAACCTGACACTCATGTCACCAGTGAGAACATCCACACTCCACAAGGAAAGGTTAGTATTAAAAGCCATGTCCCAACGAGGCTTAAATACTAACCTTCTTGCTGTGAAGCCACATGGCTAACTGTACAAAAGAAGAGTTTAAATTTACTTTAAGTTTGTTAAAGTCTTTGGGTGGAGACGGTGGCCGCGTGGTTAGCGCGTTCACCCGCGGACCGGAAGGTCGCGGGTTCGCGTCCCACGGAGAGCACGTCTAGGGTCCTTGGAGAAGACACCTAACCCCCGCTTCTCCCACCATTGGCGCCGTTTAAGGGCAGCCTGCTGCAGTGTAAGGAGTGCAGCAAACAAATTTCCCCGGTGAGGGATGAATAGAGTAATTCAAAATAATCAAAAAAAAAATAAAAAATTAAAAGCTGAGATTAGACATGTTGAAGTGCCAGCGATCATTGATAACCATTAACCAGTGATAAGGTTAAAAAGAAAAACCTTTGTATGTTCAAAGAGGCAATAAGTCACTCCATGCTCATTGTTGTGTTTATTAGAAGTAAAATCCAAAAGCAAAGGATGCTGTCAAACTGTTCCAGATCATTAGTTCCTCTTTTCTCCTGCAGGTGAAATGACTCAGATCAAATCAATACTGTCCTCTTCACCTGTCCACATTCTAAACTGGCTTCTACCAGAGGTGTCAAGTAACGAAGTAAGATTACTTCGTTACCTTACTCAAGTAGAAAATCTCGTTATCTTTACTTTAACGAAGTAATTATTTTTTTGTCTACTTTTTACTTTTACTCACTACTTTTTTATGCAATTATCTGTACTTTTACTTCGTTCATTTTATAAAAAGTAGTCGCTACTTTCTCCATTTTGTCACCGTTAAAAGGCCGCGACTGTTTATCTGAGTTTTTTTTTTTTTTATGAACCCTGAATGCATCAAACAAAGGAACAGATGAATGATTGGCTGAAAGGTCCAGTCAATCATTACTTTGGGGCGAGTAGCCCCGCCCACAAACTTTTAAAGAGCAGCCAGGAACGTTAATTTCCGTGTTTGAGACTTGATGCGGGCTCGGAAATCAAAGCTTTTCTGATGCTGCAACACTGAACTTTGATTGAATTATCAATTTTTTTAAAAAAAAACAACAGCAATGAAATGTTTCATTATAATTATTATTATTTTCAGTCTGCGGTTATTGTAAACGTCTTTGCTGAAAATGTTGTAGATGGTATTTTTATAAAAATAACTTTGATCTGTGACGCACTATTTTATCTTTAGAAACAAAGCTAATTGAACTGATTAATCCATAAATAGTAGTGGATGAAGTATTTGTGCTTAAAAGCATCTAAAATGTTATTGATTAGTTTATAAAGACTGACTGAGGAGATTAAAACTACACATCGCTTAGATTTTGTATCATGAAGATATTTGGGTTAACATTAAAAAAAAACCTTATATGTAGATATGTATATATACAGTATACTGTATATATACATTTATATATACCGTCTCCTAAGTCCCGCCCCTACTGGTTTCTTTCTGGGTTTCTTAAAATCTTATTTCCCTGGTTATTTTTTCATTTTTACAGTTCTTAAAATTTTAGAAAAAGAATCCAAGGATTTTACCTCCTGTGTGTTTCCTTCACTCCCACTGCCTTACGAGTGCATGTAAAGGGTGTTATTTTGTCAATGGGCGTGGTTTTACTGGGTGTACGGTATTTTTTGTAAAATACGATAATTTTACGTCATTAGTACAATAATCCAGCACCTCCCACCTGGCAACGCTGGTTCCAGGTGTCACGCATGCTGTATGTGGCACTCCCAACCTTATCAACTTGATAAAGACTATTCAGTATTGCCTCAAAGAACTTTGAAAACTAGCTGCCTTCAAGGCTTAAAAAAAGCCTTTTGGTCATTTTTTTTTTCATTTATTTATTTTTTTTTTACATTGAGTGTGTTTGTGTCTGCTGAAGTTGGTTAAATTAGGTGATGCAGAGTGAAGCTTGGTAGCTGAAGGGACGTTACATAATGCCCTGCTTATGTTAATACATTTGATTGTGTTCATTAATCGATTTCCAATAAAGATTATTAAGAAATAAATGTTTCTGATTCATAAAGTTTCACCAAAACAATTTCATTTATTATCATATTTTCTGCTCCTTAAAGCATGTGATAATACAAAAAATATGTTCATACGCTTTTGTTAACAATATTCCTTTTTTTTCTGAAAACTACTTTTACTTTTTTTACTTTAAGTAGTTTTAAAATATGTTACTTTTTACTTTTACTTAAGTAGAAAACTTGAGTTGATACTTCTACTTTTACTAAAGTAGTTTTTTAACTCGGTATTTATACTTCTACTTGAGTAGGAAATGTTGGTACTTTTGACACCTCTGGCTTCTACTGATATAAAAAGAACCACAAGAGCTACACCGTAGATCTAGCTTTTCATTCCTAGTTCATTTATTTCATTGATTGATTTGGTTTCTTTACTTTCCCCCCCTTTTTAATCTAAAAATAAACTAGTTTCACTGAAATGCATATAAACCAGGGTGTAAAAGACTTTTATCTATGATGTAAAATGTCATGAATCCCCTCAAAAGTCTGTGGTAGATAACAAAACACTTGAATCAGCTGATGTTGCTTTGATTTAATCGTACCATGTTTCTCCCTCAATGGGGAATTTACTGTGCTGCATTGCACCGCAACTGGCAGCCAATGACGGCACGAATGGTGGGAGCAACTAAGGGTTAAGTGTCTTCTTCAGAAACATCTAGACATGAACTCAGCAAGATTCAAACCGGCAACTCTTCGGTACAAAGAGTTGCCGGTTACCCCATTTTAGGGGACAGATTTTACATATGAATAGGCTGTGACGTTGACTCTTGATGACGTCATTGTTAAAATTGAATCAGTTCATCGATAGTTGGTACTAGGCAACTATAGGGAGTTTTGTTAAAAGCTCTGCTGTGGTTTGGGAGATATTTCATTCATAAAAGAGGGGAAGGATGGCTCAGTGAGTAGGGTGACCGCCCTGTAACCGGAGGGTTGCCGGTTCGATCCCCCGCCAGGAGTTCATGCCGAGGTGTCCTTGCATGGAGGCATCCCCATCAGGTATGAATGTGTGTGTGAATGGGTGAATGTGAGCAACACTGTAAAGCGCTTTGAGTGCCGACACAGGTGAAAAAGCGCTATACAAGTAGAGTCCATTTACCATTGCATTCATAAAAGAGTTACGGATGCAGGGACAACCCAAGATCTTAACACCGCCTCCATGTTCAGTGGGCGAAAGTGTAAAATAATGTGCACCCTGTTCTCTATGCTTCTAGAAATTAAACTGCTATTTAATTTGGAGACAACAAAAAACTTCCATTTCCATTATTCTTATGTCTAAAAGAATAAAAAAAGGGCCTTTTTAATTCTCACACAATAAAACTTCACATTAATAGAACTAATTTAACAAACTTTAACAGATGAATTATAACATGCTGCTAGTTGTAAGAAAACCACCATAAAGCATTTTCACTTGCCCCCACCCCGCCTTGTCCTGTCTCCTAACCCTTCCCCACGCTGAGTCCTTGATGACTGACAGAGCAGGGATAGCAGATGTGTCAGCTACAGGGGCTAAAATTCATGGCTTTCAACGCTAACAACCCGCTCGCTCGTGCATCTTCTTTGTCATTTCAATTATAGATCCTTGTCTGATGGAGAACGCTGCTGTAAATGATGAGAGTTCATCCCTTTTGTCTGCTTTTCTCTCTGCAACGCATTTCCGTCTCCATCCCACCCCCAGCACAACATCCCCCCTCCCCCAGACCGCCCCTCACACCACCCCTATGCTCTCTATAACATTGCCCCTTCTTCCCATCTACACACTCATTCATTCTGCTGGCTGAATAGAGAAAAGCTGTTTGGAATTATCTGTGGAAAACAGACATACAGGAATACACACACGCACGCACACACAGACTTATAAACATTTTACATGGACACACAGGCATAGAAATATACACACACTATACACAAATTTTGGAAAAAATAAATCAGCTTAACCTCCAAGTTTTGGGGAGAATGGGAAGAAACTGGAGGAAACCGAATGGACACCCCACCATAAAGAAACCAACAGCGGTGACATGTAGTACTTATGGAAATAAAGGGAAAAAAATGTCATTTTTTTCATGCACTTTCTGAATCACGTATCCCTAACAGAGTCACGGGTAGTACCAGAGCCTCTGCCAGCTAATTTCAGGTGAGAAGCAACCCAAACAGGTCAAACACCCATAACTAGTGAATTTGTAGCAGCCACTCAACCTAACATGCATATTTTTGGAGGGCGAGAGGAAACCAGACAAAACACAAACGGGGAGAACATGCAAACTGCACACAGAAAGGACAGTGTTTCAAGCCTCGCCTCCACTCCAGGAGTCAAACTCCAAACCTTCTTGCTATAAGGCCACCGTGCTAACTACTGCGCCACTATTACAGCTACATTTTTAAATGATTTTAGTTGTGTATTTTATAGTAACTTTCCATTCCAATGCACAATCTTAGGATGTTTTTGTTTCACAATTGCTTAGTTTCTACATTTACTGTTCAAATACAAAGAAGAATGAGAAAAAGTCTGCAGCGGCTTCCCTGGGATCGCACACTGGTAACGTCGCTGTCCCTTTGTATGTTCATAAATTTTTCAACCATATGAGATAAATTTACATCAACAACTATATGTCTATAATGTGTTTCAGTGTTGAATGATCATAATGCATAGCTTAGTGGCAGAGTGCCCGTCTTTGGACCTGAGGTTCACAGGTTCAATTCCCACAAAAAGCTCAGTTCAATATGTCCTTGAAGAAGACACCTCAGTCCCAGTTCTTCGCACCTCTGGTACAGTCATGGCTACATGCAGCGGTGCTTTGCAGCACAGAAATAATAATAATGCATTGAACTTATATAGCGCTTTTCTAGACACTCAAAGACGCTTTACATACATATGTATGCATTATTCATTCACTCCATACAATCATTCACACACACAACATTCTTTCCTGATGATGGGAGCTACCATGCAAGGCGCAGACCACTATCATCAGAAGCAACTGGGGGTTTGGTGTCTTGCTCAAGGACACCTCGGCATGGACTCTGGGCGGGGGATCGAACCTGCGACCTTCCGGTTACGGAGCGGTCGCCCTACCCACCGAGCCATCCTTCCCCCATGATCCCTCATGTAGTCAGAAATGACCACATGAGGGATCAATAAGGTATAATTAGAAAAGCAAAGTGAAGTATGCTGGCCTCATGTTAGGTGGCGCTAATGACCTCAGAGGCTAAAAAAAACACTAAAGTATGTGTTAGCATTGGGTACAGTAGGCAAGTCAAAGTGTAGTGTTTATTTTTAAGCCTTTTTTTAATTGGAAGAATAAGTATATAAAGACATGGAATTTTTCAGATTAGACTTTGATTTAAAGCCGGGAAATTTGTAACAGGATAACCGACACTGGAGCCAAGCACAGATAAAATCTGTTATTTTAACGTCAGAGTTTTAACTTCTCACTCTATACTCTCTATTTTTATATTAATTATTTTTTCTTGTGAAATGAATATAGTTGAATAAAAAAGTAAAGCAACACTTTTTTTCTGGTACAATTAAAGAGTGATGAACTACTGTAGTTTGTAGGGTTATTTTGTATGTAAAATCTGTGTGCAAACTCCACATGGAACCGTCAGAGGTTTAAGCTTTACAAAAGCTAAAAACAGTGACCTTCTAAATCTGCACTGCTACAAAGTGTGCAAGTAAAAGAAATAAAAGCAATTCAAACATGAAACTTATTGCAGGGTTGATCAGTAACAGCTCTTTGCAGACTGAACCCAACGATCCGTAAGTAGAAAATAAAAAGAAAACCACAGGCCATGAAGAAACGGAGAAAATTAAAATAGAAATGTCAGTTTTTATTGAGGTAGTTTTGCTCAAATATAAAAGTGGATATTTTTTTCAGCCATGTGTGATACTGTCTGAACCAACCGCATGGATAACTGTGAATGGCTGGCGGGGGCAAGAATAAAATCAATAACCCTAGTTTATTATGGGAAAGTTTACAGAGAAGATTTTTTTTTAGCTCAGAAATGTGGTAATCCCCCACCCCAAAAAAATATTTAAATACCTTTTGTAGTTGTTGGATTTTTTTACTCTAAAAGTCTACTAAAGCCTAAGTTACTAAGAGGAAAAAAGTCTACTAAATAGAATAAAATAAAACATAAATCACTCGGTTTCTGTCCCTTCTTTTGTCTGTGTTTTGTCCCGTTCTGGAGATGTGACTTTGTGTATCTTTGGACGTAGTTTTGGACTGTATTGTTAACTTCGGACGGCTGTTATTGAGCTAGCCATTTTTTTCCAACAGCTAGCTCCCTGTTGGCTTGTTTTGGAGTGGCTTGTCATAAAGTCGTCCTGCTTTGTTTGCGTGCACGACCAGCTGCTAGCTCTCAGTACCAGATCCACCGTGGCTAGAGGAGACTGCCAAAGTCCTGACGGAACTGAGAACGAGACGATCTGAGAGGAGCGCTCTGAGCTCAGTGACCCATGCGGTTGTCATGGGTCACATCCGGTCGCTTGCTGGCAAGATGGAGGAACTGGGGGCGCTCGCTCTGACCCAATCGGAATGTGGAAGGGCCACTTTGGGCCACTTATTATGGAATGGCAACTGTTCAGATGGCAGATGTCACACCGAACTACTCGATGGACGAGGGTATCGAGGTGTTTGCACTGTACCATCAAATTTCCCTTCGGGGATTAATAAAGTATTTTCAATTCAATTTCTGCTTACATTTAAATGTAGATGTGGCGAACAAAAAAATCCTTGATTACCGTAATTTCACGACCATAGTACGCACCGTATTAAAAGGCGCAGTCCAAATATTGCGTGCTCTGTATTTAACTCACACATAAGGCGCACCTGATGATAGGGCGCGGGTTTTATATACATATCTTCTACAAAGTACTACGTAAGTCCGCCTTACAATAACACACACACATACAATTGGACCCGCGCGTACGCACACACACGTGCGTCTTTAAAAATAGATCAGGAGTAAAACTGAGTTTGGTTGGTTTTATTTAAATATTAGTTACAGTCATCATAAAGTCATTTATTAAATCCATCCAAGTCCTCATCCTCTGTTTCAGAATCTAACAGCTGCTCTAAATCCAACCTCGCAGGTTCACTTTCCACACTGTCAAAGTCACTTTCTGAACCGTGCAGCTCCTCGGAAATGATGCCTGCTTTTGGGAAAGCTCGGACAACAGTGCCAGCAGACACGTTAGCCCAAGCATCTACAATCCAGTGGTAAACTGTGGCGTAACTCGCCCGGCGCAGCTGATCGCCATCAGTTTAAACTGAGCTTCATAAACGTGTCTCTTTTCCATTTTCAGTGTTGTTAAAACAGTAATGTTCTGCATAAAGCAAACACCTGTTCTTTTAGACATAATCCACGCCCACATTTCCCCCTTTAACATTTTCATGTTTTTAACTGCGTCCGCCTGATGGTTCTCTAATACGTCCGCAAATCACCAATCAGATAGGGCGCACTGCACGATAGGGCGCACTGCTCATTTTGAAGAAAATTTGAGACTTTTAGGTGCGCCTTATGGCTGTGAAATTACGGTAATAACAAAGTGGCATATCAATTGTATTGGAATGCTGGACGGGAGAGCATGCAAAACACTCTAACGTGCATGAAGGAAATTTTGTCACATAAAACTGTGACAAAGACAAATAAAAAACGTTTTGGTCACATTTCAGAATAATTTCGTTAATTCAAGCTTTTTCCCCCGAACACGAGTCACCACACATCAGCTTAAATGGAATGTAATGCACGTATGTGAGCATGTATGCTCCATACACACCCACACAAACATAACTGCTTTCCTGTGTGTGATGGATGTGAACGATGAGCTGGTCATTAATCTCATTCAGCCGGTCTTCTATCAGCACAGAGCCAGAGGCGCAGTGGTGTGAATGGACTGGACCACAGCATCCACAAAGTCTCATCTCCTGCAGTGCTCTCAGTGTACATGTGCCCTTTCCAGTTCAAACTACTCACATTGTTTAAGCTGCATCGCACCCTTTTATACACCCTGAAGCACTATTTATGCTAGATGACGATCCTCAAAGGAAGTGTAGTTTATTAAGCACAAGACAGAGTCTAATTAATGAGGTTTGTGCAGAATGTGATGGATAATCTCACAGTTTGATAGATTACATACTTAGCAGTGAGTTCTTCGGTACATGCACAAGTGCCTGTAAAAAGAAATCACTTTAATGAAACTAATGTTGAAGCTAATCATAAACTAACCTTTTAACTTTAAAACTACAACTTTAGTTCACAGAAATATGAAGACAAACTTTTTATTTTGTGTTTGCTTAATCGTTAAAAGTTCTTGTTAACAGTTGTGAAACATGAAAGGAATTGTGTTTGAAGACGAGGATGTAATTCTCACAAAATTCTGTGAGAACGACTAAAACTGCATTGTTCATAATGTCCTCTAAACCTGGATTTTTGTTAGATTTTACTTGTAAATACAGTTGACTACAATTTTTGTGAACTTGTGCACTGTGAACATTTGGTATTCTGAGAGGCTTTGGAACCAGGCACCTCAGGACATTTTTCTTTGTGTAAAATATACCTGTTCTTTCATTCATTTATCTTCTGAGCCGTCCATCCCTAAAAAGGTTGCAGGGGGTGCTGGAGCCTATCCCGGCTGATTCAAGGTGAGAGGGAGGGTACACCCCAAACAGGTCGCCAGTCTGTCGCAGGCCCACAGGTACACAACCATACACACTCACTCCTGGGGGCATTAACATAGTGGCCAATCAACCTGACGTGCATTTTTTTGGAGGATGGGAGGAAACCAGAATACTCGGAGAAAACCCACGCATACTGTACACAAGGAGAGCATGCAAACTCCACAAACTCCAAGCCTCATCCTCAAACCCCCGACATTCTTGCTGTTTATCCATTTTTGACTTACTAAATTTATTTAATTTTTTTAAAAAACACCTTAACAATGTGGTAGTTTTTATCATAGATGGTACAGAATATCGATATTTTTAAAGGTTTTGTATCAAAATTAGAAATTCCAGTCTCGAGACAAGACTACTTTATTGCTCTCTGGTGGTGAGGGTGTGCAACTTTTTTTTGTAACCCTCCTTATTGCCTCAGTCACAAGACGTCCTGTGTGTTTTTAGTCGGTAGATCTTTTAAGGGAGGCCAAATGAGCAAAGCAGATAGTACTGCAAAAGCCTCTGCGCACATTGTGCTCACTTGGCATGGCCCACATGAGTTCTGCATGCTCATCAAACGACTGAACTGGGGAAGTGTCAAGTAAGAAGAAGAATAGTACCTTTATCAGCCCTACAATAGGAAATTACTTTGCTGCATTGCACTGCAGCAGGCAGCTATGACGGCACCAATAGTGGGCACAATTAGGGGCCTAGGTGTCTGGTCAAGTTTTATTCAAATCTCATTTGTGGTTTGGCAAATGTTGTGTTTGCAAAGGTGTTACGAATAATGGTCTCATGAACGATCACACGGACAGCTCAAGTGCTGCATGCCTCCTCCAAATTCTCTGGATGGGTTCAAAACTTCAAAACTAACATGAAACAAGCTCTGAGCTTCCATTGGAACTTAAAAAAATGAAGTTTTGTTGAAGAATCTTAGGCTTACCAGGCATAAAAGGTTTTTTGTTAGAGGGCAGCACATCAGGATGAGGCATGCTGTAAATGGTGACCTCACTGTTGGAGGTGGCCACAGCCAAAAGGCCTAGTCTGGGTACGAATGGAGCCTAAAACAGGAATCATTTGTCATCAATGGTTGGGTTATTGAGAATGGTAACTTCAAAATAAAATATTGAGCTTCCTATTTACTAAACATGATACCTTTCTGACAGAGCTGGAAGGTTCCCAGCCACCAGCAGGACACCACTTCAAATGCCAGATGACGCCTTTGTCCTGGGCCAGTCCATAGGCCAAAGTTGGCTGAACATCTGGACTGAATGCAACATACAGCAGAGAATGATTAATGTGTACAAGTAACAAAAAAACCCACCAACTTTAAATGATCGGTGGCATCATTTAAAAAAACTTGATTAAGCTAAAGTCAACTTCTACAATTTGCTTAGCGTCAAACAATAGTCAACGCACTGCACTGTTTAGAAATTGCTCAATTTGGGTAGAAGTTGGCATATGCTCAGATTTGGGCATAACCACGTCTCAAAACTGAACCTCCAAATTTTTTTTCCATCTCTACCTGTTGTTGTATTCCAGGTTTCCACAGTCCCAAAGTTGGACCATTCCCGGTCCGGATGGGGTCTGTTCTACGCTATGCACATCGTCCATCCGTCGGTGACATGCAAGTGCGATATACTGGGTGGCGGAAGCACAGTCGGGTGTTGGGCACCACTCCAGGGACCACAGCGGTCCACCAACAAACATAAACATGTCCCAGCGGTCGGGATGAGGCGCTGTGGACTCAAACCTGCCAAATAAATAAAAAATAACCACCAAAGTCTTTTAAGCGTGACAAAAAACCTACTTTCTTATTTTGCCTTTAAATCCTTTTCTTTGAGGAGCTCTGCCATCCGGGAGGAGCTCGGTGTCGAGCTGCTCCTCTTCCAAGTAGAGAGGAGCCACATGGGGTGGTTCGGGCATCTGGTCAGGATGCCCCCCGAGAGCCCCGCTGGTGAGGTGTTTCAGGCACGTCCCACCGGGAGGAGACCAAGAGGCAGACCCCGGACCTGCTGGAGAGACTATGTCTCACAGCTGGCCGGGGAACGACTCTGGATCCTTCCGGGTGAGCTGGAGGATGCGGCTGGGGTGAGAGAAGCCTGGGCTTCCCGTCTGAGGCTGTATCCCCCGCGACCCGGCCCCGGATCAGCGGAACGGAATGAGAAAAACTCTACATTCTACATTCTTTTCTTTCTTTCCTTCTAGGGGTGACAACACGTGCCCCTTTCTTTCATCTTAACTCACCTGCCGAGTCTCTGCTGTGCAGGTTCCTCCTCTAAATCTTCTCTGGATACTTTAAAAGCAGCAGATTGGCATTCCTGAGGTAAATATGCTTCTACGTCACTGAAAAGATAAGAACAGAAAGAACAGAAGGAATTTTAATGAAACTCCCTTTTTGGACTTTTCTAACTAGAAGGTGCTTTACCGAAACAATGATTATTGTTGAGGTTAAGCGCGTTAATGTGTTAGAAAAATTGCGCTTGCTAAGCTGTTTTTCTCACCAACAAAAAGTGGTGTTCACGTATATTTGTTCAGTCTGCTGATGACCACAGAGAGAAAAAATACCTACTGGTAAATCAACACCTCCATCCTGTGGCCAAAGAACAAATATTTTCAACATTTTATAAAACTTCAAGACTATATGACTTAGAAAATTAGTTTTTAGATCTAAAGAACTTGTATGACATGGAAGTTAGCTCCGTATGACCAGTAACAAAGCTTGGTCTACATTATTGAGGTAATAGATTAATTTTGTTTTTGTTGAGAATTGGACTTTTTATGAGATTTTCCAGGCATAGCTGAGGCAGTTGGGGAAACTAGTTTGGCGACCTCAAGATTGGGTCTCTTTATTTTTATAGATATGATTCTGTTGGCTTCATCGGGCCGTGATCTTCAACTCTAACTATACCTATTTGATGCAAAGTGTGAAGCGGCCGCAATGGGAGTCAGCGCATCCAGGTCTGACACCTTGACATTCCGCTGGAAAAGGATGGCCTGCCCCCTGCAGGTGGCACTTCACCTGCTCCAAACTGCTCCAAATGGAAGAGTTTAAGTATCTCAGTGAAAAGTGAGAGATAGTTGGTGGAGGAGACAGAAGGATCTTCTGCAGTAATTTGGATGCTAAATTGATCTGTTGTGATGAAGAGAGGCTGGAAAGGAGAACATGGTCACCAGCTGTGAGTGGTGGAGAAGTAAAGGAGCATGCGAGAGGGGCTCAAAGTGGAGCTGTTGCTCTTTTGGAGCAAAATGAGGTTTGACTATCAAGTTAGGATGCTTCCCAGGTGTCCCCCTAGAAAGTCAAACCAGGAGTAGACCAAGAGGAAAACCTGAGAGCCACTGGAGGGATTACATCTTACAGCTGGCCAGGGAACACTTGAATGAGCTAGAGAACATGGCTGGGTGAGGAAAGCCTAGGCTTCCCTGCTAAAGTTGCTTCCGCAGTAAACCAGTTGTGGATAGAAAGAAGAACAAGGGAGTACAATACCTTTGCGGAACAGATTCCCAATGATCCACAGAAGGAATCCAGTTTGGAAAAACCCAGCTGTTTTGGTGTTCTTGACGGCTGAAAACACACAAGCAAGAAGGTAAATAATCAGACAGAAACATTTACAGAGGGGGTATTGTGTTTTTGCTAGAGTATTAATTTTGATCTCATATATAAACATGTTTAGTTTTGTTGGCTCAGGAATTAAATCTTTAAAAACATTATAAATGTATTCATTCAGTTTCACTTAAATTCTCCCTCCTCTCCCTTTTCTGGTCAGTCCCTCCCATGGAGCGTCTACATGACAGCATAAATAATGTTTGAGGTTGCACATACAGTATGGTGTATGGTGTGAAATTTACCAAAACAAGCAGATATTCTTTTATAATTCTTATTTTGGCATATTTACATAAAAATGTGAGGGAAAGAACCAAACAATGCAAAATATTATGGTTGGCGCTAAAGTAAAACAGCTCATCACCCTGAATATGTCCTCACTGTCAAACATGGTGCTGGCAGCATTATGGTTTGTGGAGGTTGGGTAAAATTGATGGGAAGATGGATAGAGTCAAATACAGGAGCATTTTGGAAGAAAACTTGATGGAGTCTGCAAAAGACCAAAGACTGGGGCGGAGATTAGTTTTACAACAAGACAACAATCCAAAACATGAAGCGAAATCTACAGTGGGATGACAAAAAAAACATCCAGATATTAGAATTTCCAAGTGAAAGTGTAGATATGAATTTAATCAAGAATCTGTGGAAAGAGCCGCAAACTGATGCTTTCCATCTAACCCAGGGGTGGGCAAACTACGGCCCGCGGGCCACATGCGGCCTGTTAAACGTTTTAATCCGGCCCGCCAAACATAAAAAATTTAAATAAATAAACCTTGTTAATGTTTTATTTTCCTTGTAATTCTGATTGTTGGTCACTAGATGGCGTCAAAAACACCAACACTGCTCCATTAAAATGTGTGTGTCTCCATGACGCCCCACAAAATAAACAGTGTGTACAGATATGGAAAGACATCGGGGCCAATACACGAACGTAAACAAGCGTGAGGACCGTGGTCTCGGATTTGGAAGTGCTAACTCCCACCTCGGCCGCTTCACACTCTTCAGCAAATCAATCCAGTGAGAGCTGGAGATCACTGTCCGATGAAGCAAACAGAACCACATCATCTGCAAAAAGCAGAGATCCGATGCTGAGGTCACCAAACCGGATCCCTCCAACGTCTCATTTAACATTTAGCGCTTGTTTAAAATCTAGCATCATTCTATCGGTCTAATATAGAGGCTACCAAAGCATGCCATCCATCTGATCCTGTTCCGGCCCCCTGGTCAAATGTTAGAACTCAATGTGGCCCGCCAACCAAAATATTTGCCCACCCTTGATCTAACCTTAGTGAGCTTGAGCTGTTTTGCAAACTTTGGTAAAAAACATAATAAAAACCAGGATTATGTCTAAATGAAAAGAGAAGTTAGAAACTTACAAAGTTTTGTTTGTCATAAAGTTGTCCCAGTAGACCAAGGTGGACATTCCACGGCAACCATGATTCCATTTGCAGAGAGTTTGTCTTTGCTGTCCAAAATGAACTTCTAGTGTTGTTTTAAAATTATCTAGATCTGAGTCTGTTTCTGAGTCCTCCTCTTCCTCGGTTGCAGACGTTTCTTTATGACATGGAACAAAGTCTTCGTCTTCTGCAGCCTCACTGTTCAAACGTTTTCTTCTCCCACCTATACAATAAAACCAATAATAAGATGGTAATGAAAAGACTACCGTGTTAGGTAGAAGAGTGCTTTTTAAAACAGAATAAAAACTGTATAAAGATTGACTTTGTACCTTTTCTTCCTTTTTCACTTTTCGGTGATGAAGCTTGATGTTTGACGTTGGTGTGAGGTTTGCTGTTGTCTCGGTCATTTGGAGGAGAAAGCACTTCTTCTGCCAAACAATGGAGATACTTCAATGCTCTGAAAGACATTTGTTTGTTGATCTGTGAGCTCTGCTTTATGTGTGGCATTCGGAGAACTCATCAACACAATCAACTTCTGGCACCGGTCATTAGGGGTGAGCGTATCGATCCTAACATCGACAATATCGATACCAATGCTAGTATTGATATTGATCGATACTCCAACCAAAATATCGATACTTTGGTTGAAGTTTTACTCCCCCCCCCGCACTTTGCTTCCGTTTTTTTCAAAAATGTAACCTAACTTATCTGTCTGCAAAATATGCGTAAATGCTGTGTGTTGCACCTGTATGCTAAAGCGACTTTTGCTTTGACTTGTCACTCGGGGCCAGGAAAAAAAAAAAAACTGAAGTCGGTAAAAGTAGAGACAGATGGAAGGAAAAAAGAGAAGTAGCGTGTGGCTGTACTTTGAGGCCGGAAATGAAACAACGGCTACCTGCACCATTTGCAGTAAGGCTGTTAAATATAGTGGTAACACTACAAATTAAAGAATCCCCCCAAAGAAAATGAGCAACTTCAGAAACGGCGAGTGGAGGAGAAAACCCTGACCTCTTCTGTTTCCCAGAGGCAGCGCTCGTTAACAGAGATGCTCCAATTTTCCAGAGAACACCCAGGTAGATAGTAATTGTGAAAGTACAACACAGGAGTGTGATCTCTCTAGTTAAAGCACATCCTCCGGTTCCCCTTCTTATAAAGAGGGACTACCACCCCAGTCTGCCAATCCAGAGGTACTGCCCCTCAATGTCCATGCCATAATGTCAGCCAATACAGCCCAGCACCATCCAGAGCCTTTAGGAGCTCTGGGTGGATCTCATCAACCCCTAGAGTCCGGCGGCCGCAGAGCTTTTTGATCACCTCAGTGACCTCGGCACCAGAGATAGGAGGATTTCAGATTCCAGATGGGCTCCCAAAGACCCTTGCTTCTTTTTTCAACCCTAAAAGGAAATAAAACTGATCCATAAACACAGTAGGACTTTCAGCATTAGAGAGGGGAGAAGAAAACAAAGTTATTTTAAGTAAAATCCTATTTTTAGGAGTAAAATGTTTGCAACTGGTTTAATTAATGAAGAAAAGCTTTTATTTTGAGGTTATTTAAACGTGATGCAGCAGCTATTCAGTCTGTGTTTATTATGATAAAATAACTATTGAGAGGTAAAGGAAAGGACTCTACATGAAGCTGAGGGTCCACCACAGTGATCTCGTGACTTACTTCACTGCTGCTCCTCTCCTGTGACGGCCACCTGGTCCCACCTCCTCTTCATGTTCGGTGGGAAGAATCTGTGGTTCTTTCTCTGATGGGAGCTCTTCCTGAAGGCACCACATGACTCTCTTGACTCTCTTTTTTCTTGGTTTTGATGTGACATTTTCCTGCTGCACACTATTTGAAATGCCATTTCCAGTTTCCTCGACCGGGATGCTAACAGCTTTTTTCACAGCTGTTTTCTTGCAACGTTTGTATGTTTTTCTCCTGGGTCTCCCTCTCTGTCTTTTTGTTTTAGTGACAGAACCTGGAGGTGTTTTCTCAGATGTTGGTTCTGCATTAGTCTGAGATGTTCCGCTTTCATCTGATTTGTTTGGAGAAACTTTCACCGTCCTGTAAGAACTATTATCTGTGACAAACTTAGAAATCTCAGTTTCAAAATCAGCATATACAGAATTTTTCTTTCTTTGCCGTCCCCTTGAGCTGAGACTTGACTGAGGACAGTGATTTGATGGCGTTTCCATCTCCATGTCTGTTTCACTACGAAGATGACAAAACAAAACTAATCATACATATTTAAAATAGGCATATGGTGTTGTAGCTTTTTTTTAATCCATTTTAAAATGACAATGGAGCTGAACGGTATTAAAAAAAAAAATCAAATTCCATGTTTTCTTTTTGATATTGTAATTCAGTTTGATATCTTATTTTCGTCTTCTGAACCTTTTCTCCCTGACGGAATAGTGGGTATGCCGTAGCCTATCCTGACTAAAATCATATCAGAGGCAGGGTACACCCGAACAGGTCGCCTGTCCGTTGCAGGGCCACACACTCATTTCTAGAGGCAATTTTGTAGTGCCCAATAAACCCAACATGCATGTTTTTGGAGAGTGGGAGAAAACCCTCGCATACATAGAAGAACATGCAGACTCCACACAGAAAGGTCTGTGTTACACGCCTCGCCTCCAGTCCAGGACTCGCACCCCTGACCTTCTTGCTGTGAGGCCAAAGTGCTATCCACAGCGTTATGAATTGAGCCTGTATTCCAAAAAACTTATCAAAGTACATTCATTTTGCACTGATACTGAATGACAAGGCTGCATGGCGTGCAGTGGTTACCATGGTTACCTCATGGCAAGAAGGTTGGGGGTTCAAGTCCTGTAGAGGTGGAGAGACTTGAAACACTGCCCCATGAAACCTAGTGTCATGGAAGTGTTTCGAGGACAGAACGACTCCTTCACGTTCACACACTTCACATTTAAACATGTTAATTATTCGTTTTAATTTTGAGCCCACACATAAGGAGAAAACCCACACATACACACCCTGTGTATGTGTGGGTTTTCTCCTACCTTCCATAAATATCCATGTTAGGTTAATTGGAGCTATGATGCCAGGAAAAGGTTGGAATGCCCCCTGCGGGTCAGGGACAGGGTCCTGTTTAAGTATCTCGAGGTCTTGTTCACGAGTGGAGGAAGGATGGAGCAGGAGATCGACAGGCGGATCGGTGCGGCATCAGCAATAACTAGGACGCTGCATCGGTCCGTCGTGGTAAAGAGAGAGCTGAGCCGAAAAGCAAAGCTCTCGATTTACAAGTCGATCTACGTTCCTACCCTCACCATGGTAACCAGGATCTACGTTCCTACCCTCACCATGGTAACCAGGATCTACGTTCCTACCCTCACCATGGTAACCAGGATCTACGTTCCTACCCTCACCATGGTATGTGTGGGTTTTCTCCTACCTTCCATAAATATCCATGTTAGGTTAATTGGAGCTATGATGCCAGGAAAAGGTTGGAATGCCCCCTGCGGGTCAGGGACAGGGTCCTGTTTAAGTATCTCGAGGTCTTGTTCACGAGTGGAGGAAGGATGGAGCAGGAGATCGACAGGCGGATCGGTGCGGCATCAGCAATAACTAGGACGCTGCATCGGTCCGTCGTGGTAAAGAGAGAGCTGAGCCGAAAAGCAAAGCTCTCGATTTACAAGTCGATCTACGTTCCTACCCTCACCATGGTAACCAGGATCTACGTTCCTACCCTCACCATGGTAACCAGGATCTACGTTCCTACCCTCACCATGGTAACCAGGATCTACGTTCCTACCCTCACCATGGTAACCAGGATCTACGTTCCTACCCTCACCATGGTAACCAGGATCTACGTTCCAACCCTCACCATGGTAACCAGGATCTACATTCCTACCCTCACCATGGTAACCAGGATCTACGTTCCTACCCTCACCATGGTAACCAGGATCTACGTTTCAACCCTCACCATGGTAACCAGCATCTACGCTCCTACCCGTGGTGACCGAAAGAATGAGATCGTGGGTACAAGCGGCCGAAATGAGCTTCCTCCGCAGGGTGGCTGGGCTCTCACTCAGAGATCGGGTGAGGAGCTCTGCCATCCGGGAGGAGCTCGGTGTCGAGCCGCTCCTCCTCCAGGTCGAGAGGAGCCAGATGGGGTGGTTCGGGCATCTGGTCAGGATGCCCCCCGAGCGCCTCGCAGGCAGGTGTTTCGGGCACGTCCCACCGGGAGGAGACCAAGGGGCAGACCCTGGACCCGCTGGAGAGACTATGTCTCACGGCTGGCCGGGGAAGACTTGGGATCCTTCCGGGTGAGCTAGAGGATGCAGCCGAGGAGAGAGAGGCCTGGGCTGCCCGCTTAAGGCTATTGCCCCCGGAACAATCGGAAGATAACGGTGGAGATGATGGAGACGGTGGCCGCGTGGTTAGCGCGTTCGCCCGCGGACCGGAAGGTCGCGGGTTCGCGTCCCACGGAGAGCACGTCTAGGGTCCTTGGAGAAGACACCTAGCCCCCACTTCTCCCACCATTGGCGCCGTTGAAGGGCAGCCTGCTGCGGTGTAAGGAGTGCAGCAAACAAATTTCCCCGGTGAGGGATGAATAGAGTAATTCAAAATAATCAAAAATAAAAAAAAAATAACGGAACGGAATGTATAATGGTTATAATAATGGTTGCCTGTGTAACAGAATGGTGACCTGTTCAGGGTGTGCCCTACCTCTCCCCTTTCATCAGCCAGAATATGTTCCAGCTTATCCTCATTCAAAAGATGAAACCAAACTGAAATTAATTAACCAAAAAATTAATTAAATACACTAAAAACAGTCAAGCTTAGTCTCTAATTTCACCCACAAAAGTAAAAATGATCTAATTTTAATAACCTATAAAAAACTTTTTGAACATAAATTAAACTTTTCAATAATAATAGTTGCTTAGTCAATTTCCGGTTTTTATTACATCACAAAACCTCACTGAAAAAAATGACAAATTAACTTTTTTCAGCATGTAATTTTAAGTCGGAAAAAAAACACAAATTAGTCATAATTTTTCTAAGGTTATAATAAATTCGGCGTGTGTTGTTTGCACAAAATCAACCTATAAATCGGATAATAATGGTAAATTCTGATGCTACTGCATTAGCAAATGCTATCTACAAAACAGAAAATAACAGGCTTTTTTTTTCCACCGTTAAAACCTCACCCCGCGCGATCCAACGGCTTCTTTTCTGGTGGCGAAGGGTGGAAATCCTCTGACCCAGACATCACCAACTATCCTCCAGACGCACGGGTTCGAATCCTGACCATAAATATATACAAACCTTTTCTAAATCACAGGATTCGAAACAGAGTAAAAAACAGATGAAAATATCGGATTTTTATTTTTAACTGAAATAATCTGCTGTTTTTTTTTCTCCCTCTTTATTTGCATAATGAAGCCTGTTTTAACGCTTACATCAGCCATCAGTCCGCCATGTTAAACCATGATGACGCGCTGTCCCTCTGCTGGTGGAACACACATTTAAACTTTTAAAGCAATTTGTATTAAAAAAAAGCATAATTTTCATATAGAGTTTTTATAAATATATATATATTCATGAATGAATATATATATATATATTTTTTACTACTGCTGTTGTTGTTATTTGTGACCGTCTTTTTTTTTTAATTGGCTGTCAAAGTGGGATTCCAGTCTGTAAACATGAATTAAATGAAGATGATTTTTAAAAAGTAAATCGTCACAATAGTTCAATTAGTAAAAAATAAATAAGAAAAATCATTAAACTATAAAACAATGAAAATTTTTTTCATTTTTAGACAAAAGTTTTACATTCGAAAACTTCTTGAAAACTCATTTTGATTTAAAAAAAATGAGTAAAAAATCAATAAAATACATTTTGAAAACATTAAAAGTTTTTTTCTTTTTAGACAATCAGCTGTTTTTTCAAGCTTAAGATCAAGAACTGTTATAATTTATAGTTTAAGAGAAGATCAATTAGAATTTGTTTTGAATTATTTTGTTACAGTAGTTCAATTAAAAAAAATTAAAAAATAAAGAAAAATTATTAAAAATGAAAAGTCTGTTGTTGAGACATTAATTAAAATGTTTAATTTAACTATTAACTGGGTAAATATTCTTATTTAAATCAAAGTTATTTAAATTACATCCCATATAAACATTGGGGACTTTTAATTTTTTTATATTATTTTTTTATTAATAAGTATGTTTTTAATTTATTTTTGTAATTTTACAGAATTAAAGGTTTGATTTCTCTAAATGTAAAAAATTGATTTTATTAAAAAAGTTAAAAGAATTCATTTTTTTTTTAAAGTCTAGGTTTTAAATATCTAAGTATAAAAGTTTCAATAGTGTGTTTTATTATCACATTTATAACAGTTATTTTTGGGTTCCTATGTTTTGTACTGATAATATTCTTTCATTATTTTCAGTGTTTTTTTTTAGAAAACTTTATTTCTCTAAATTGGATTTTTGCAACAAAATCAGAAAAATTAGACTCCTGAAAAACAGAAGTGGATTTTTAATATAGTTTTAATTAGTTTTTATTTAAAAAAAAAAAAAAAAGACACTTTTTACAATAAAAATGAGTAATATTTTTAATATGCAAACATAAATCTACTCTTTTCTGTAGATATTTTTAGTGTTGTGGTTTTACTTAATTTTGCTGCTTGTTGTCCTTTTGGTCATAGTAGCAGTTTGAGATCTCCACTGGAGATATAAAGTGCGTTACAAATAATTTTTTTATTATTATTATATCTTTAACAATATTCCACATTTTTCCAGAAACAAAAAGGGAAAAGGATAATGAAAGTGGATGTTTTACACTTCATATAATTTGGACATTTGACCATTTTTATTGATAAAACTCTTTTATATTTCAGAATCTTCATCAACACAGCCTGTATTCCAGGGATGGGCAAACTACGGCCCGCGGACCACATGCGACCCGTTAAACGTGCCGAACATAAAAAATGTAAATAAATAAACCTTGTTAATGTTTTATTTTCCTTGTAATTCTGATTGTTGGTCACTAGATGGCGACAAAAACACCAACACTGCTCCATTAAAATGTGTGTGTCTCCATGACGCCCCACAAAATAATCAGTGTGTACAGATATGGAAAGACATCGGGGCCAATACACGCACGTAAACAAGCGTGAGGACCGTGATCTTGGATTTGGAAGTGCTAACTCCCATTTCGGCCGCTTCACACTCTTCAGCAAATCGATCCAGTGAGAGCTTGAGATCACGGTCCGATGAAGCCAACAGGACCACATCATCCACAAAAAGCAGAGATCCGATCCTGAGGTCACCAAACTGGATCCCTCCAACGCCTCGTTTAACATTTAGCGCTTGTTTAAAATCTAACATCATTCTATCGGTCTAATATAGAGGTTGCCAAAGCATGCCATCCATCTGATCCTGTTCCGGCCCGCTGGTCAAATGTTAGAACTCAATGTGGCCCGCCAACCAAAACATTTGCCCACCCTTGCTGTATTCTCTAGTTTACCTCCACACAGGGTCACAACTCTTTAAACCTCTCATTCGATAGGTTTTAGGTTCATTTCAAACTTTTAAAAACTTAAGAAGATGCCTTTTGATTTAAATTCTTATACATTTTACAAAAAATAATAATTTGCTTCCTCAGTATTAAAAACACAGATTAAATCTAATTTCATTTAACATACATTACATTTTTTAAAAAGTAACTATTCTTAGGTTTAAACCAAAAAAAAAAGTTGCTCAAATTTTTTTTTTGGGCAAAGTTTTGTTTTCAGGCAGAAAAAGCAAAACAGTTCACTTTGAATGAGGAGAAAAAAAAAATGAAATGATCCAACATTTAAATACAATCACGTCCTATTGAAGGTGTGAGTATGACATAGACCCGTGCTTCTGTAACAAAGTGTGACCAAGGTGCATGAGCTGTGCGAAAATCCACGAGTTCTATAAATGAGTCAAGAACATGCAAACTTTACACATACTGGAAAAGTACCCCATTCAAGATTTGAACCAGCAACATTCCTTCTCTAAATCTGTACGAATCATGACGATACCACTGTGTATTCTGGAGAATCACTAGTGAACTGTGAACATGCTGGCATAGAAAATATTTGGATCTTAAAGTAGTTTCAGTCAAACTTTGGTCATAAATATTCATAATATATTTTCAAATGGTCAGTTTTTTTTTTTTATGTTTTTTCTCCGATGACTTTTTTTTACTCGCAAATCCTCTTAAGGCAGTGATTGCAGATTTGCAACAGCTAAATATAAACTTTTTTGGTTACCAAAGTAGCCTCACAGCAAGAAGGTGATTTGGATGAGCCATATTTGGAATTATAGAGTGGAATTGGCTTATGGTTGTAATTTGTCAAACGTGTGATTAATAATGCTACAAGACAAGAAAAGCAAGAAAAGTTCAGGGGTTCAAACTCCAGTCTGGGACAAGGCTTGAAACACTAGCCTTTCTGTGTGAAGTTTGCATGTTCTCCCCATGTGTGTGGGTTTTCACCAGGTACTTCAATTTCTTCTCACTCTCCAAAAACATACATGTTAGGTTGATTGACCGCAAGGAAATTGCCATTAGAAAGGAGTGTGTGTGGATGGTTGTCTGTGTGTGTGGCTCTGCAGCAGACTGGCGACCTGTTTGGGGTGTGTTCTGCCTCTCGACTGAAATAATCCAGGATAGGTTTCAACACCACCGTGACCCTGAATAAGCGGTTTCGAAGACAAAACATTTCAGACAGGATTTGTTGCCAGGTAGACAAAACTGAGTTTTAATAAAAGTCTTCAGAATCCATTCTGCTGAATCTCTACACAATGTGATTTTGCTTCAAACAATCAGATTTCGAGCTGGTTTCTTTGGGCTGTCTTAAAGCCTCACAAAGGCTGAAGTTACGTCAAACAGGGTAGCAGCTAAACTAGCAAACACAGCGTCAGTAACTTTACTTTCAAGGTAATTTTCGATTCAAACTTTCTAAAAGAAGTTGAACAAAGTTACAAAGCCAAGCAGCATAGGACACGACACGTGTTCACATCTGTAGAAAAGTTAAATGATATAAGTCACACTTCCGAATATTTAGACACGTACGGCTCTGATGTTGCTACACACAGGTTTAAGTCAAAGATGGACACTAACAACACACAATTAAAGCTTCTCCACAAGAAATGAGATGATATGTAAACCCTAAAGAAAATTATTGCATAAAATTAATGTTGCAATGTTGATTTTCTTCTGTAAACAACAGTAAAGACTTGTTTATGGCAACTGGAGAAGTTCATAAAAAATGACACTGACATGGTGTGAAAAGTTTCAGACAATCAACCAGATTACAATCACATTCAACTAGATTATTTTACTGTGTGTTGATCTCAGTTAATGTCTGGAATTTATACCTCGTGCATGTTTGAAAAAGTTTATTGTTTTGACTCTGGTTTGGATCCACATTTTTGTGGTTTGAGATCGTTCTGTTTTTAACTGATCTTATTTTCTCACTGTTCTAATTATGTCTTTTTAAATAAGAAAATATGAAAAATGGCTACAAAACAGTTTTTGTTTCCCATTAAATCTATGGGAAAAAAAAATAAATTTAAGGAGAAAATGACAGAAGTTGGATGTTGAGTAAAGTGTAAAACTAGAAATGACTTTTTGACTCTAGTCTTTTTGTCAATTTATTTGAAAGTTTTCTTAAGACTTAAATGTAAAATTTTAATAACTTTTTTGCATTTTACAGCATTTATTCTGGATTTATTTGTTTTTTATTTATGTACGTTTTGCTAAATTTTAACCAATTTATTTAATTTTTTTAACTTTATTTAGATTTTTACTCATTTATCTTTTTTTTTTTACAAACTTCATTTTGAAATGTCTTAAGTTTATTTTGGTTTTGCAAAATATATTCTGGATTTTTTTTTACTGGATCTTAGATTTATTAACTTTGTTTTTTTTTATTCTTAGTGTCTCTAAACTTTATTTTGAACCATAAAATACAAGCTTCATTCTGGACTTTATCCCAGATTTTTCCAACTCCAATCTGAATTTACAAGCTTTTTTGTCCTTTTTCCAACTTTTTTAGGAATTTTACTGCATTTATTCCAGGTTTTACAAACTCTCCCCTGGTTATAACATCCCAGCTGTTGAACATCTGGTTCCAGAAAGAAACACAAAGTCATCTCTAATCTCTGGTTTATGATCTTGTTAGTCCAAACACAGAGAGAACCTAAAACTTCCTTAAAAAAAAGAACCTACAGTATGAGGAAATAAGAATACTTTTTTTTCAGATAAACAGAAAATTCAAAACTACATTTCTCTGAACTGAACATGAAACAATTCCAGGCTTTAAAACAGAAATAAAATCTGGTTCTAACATTTAGGTTTAGGGCTGCACGATATATCAATATCAAATCAATGTCACAGAAATTTTATTTGACGGATAAATTGAAAATTTTACTTATAAATTCCCTTTTATATATAAATAAAACCTTTATAAAAATTAACCACTTCGTAACTTCTGTCCTGGATTTGTAGTTTAATCAAATTTAGAATCTTAAATTCTTAAAAAGGGCATTAACTACATGCCCAAAAAAATAACATGTCATAATGAATTATCTTTAACAAAGAACAATTAATCCAAGGAATGAAGAGTTTGACTGAAAGAAAACTATTGTAATTTGATATTTTATCGATATCGTGCTGCCCTAGTTTACACCTCGTTTCTTTCCATCAGAAGATGATCAGAGAATCCTCTGTTGCTTTCCAGCTTCATTCTGAGGATCAATCAGTCCATGCTGCTCCATTAAGGGACAGAAACCCTCCGCTGTTTGTCCCCCTATGTCTCTGCTTCCCTCAGTCATGTTGCTGAGGGTCTGTCCTGCCTCCTTGTGCTCCATCTCCAGCCAGATTGGCCCTGATGGAGGTTCTAGAGAGATGTACTGCAGCATAGGTGGGTCTGACGGTGGAGTGAAGTTCTGCTGCTCCACATTGAGATACTGCATTTGCTGTGGGAGATGTTGGAGAGGGCGAGGCAGTTGGGGTGGAGCCTGGGGGCCACTCCGATGCTCCACAACAACGACCCTTGGCTGGTTCTTTAGAAACTTTTCAAACTTTTTACAGGCTTTTTTGTTTGTTACAAACCAGTCCTGTAGATTAGATCATACAGACAGACAGACAGACCGATACACTTAAAAACATCTTAAATTATCTTAATTTTGATTAAAAGCCTAACTAAAGTCAGTCGCATGTAGAATAAGATTGAAAACCAGAATACAGATGGTAAAATCAAGAATAAAGTTGTTAAAATTGAGATAAATTAACAGATATGTCTAGAATTAGAAAGTCGTAAAACAAGCGGAACATTGTGTAGATAAACAAATAGATGAACATACCTGTGAATGAACAGAGTTAATGTGGTATTTGACTCCACTCTCAGAGTTAAACTCCTTATTACATATTAAACATCTGTATTTTCCTGCCTCGAATTCACCCTTAAAGACACACAAAAAAAAACTGGATCAAATTTGTGTTCTTGAGATTTTATTTCTGTTAAAACTTAAAATCTAAAACTTCTAAATGCAGCTAATTACATCAGAAAGAACTACATCTCCCAACAGGAAAAACTACATCTCCCAATGGGAAGGACTACATCTCCCAACGGGTAGGACTACATCTCCCAACAGGAAAAACTACATCTCCCAATGGGAAGGACTACATCTCCCAACGGGTAGGACTACATCTCCTAACGGGTAGGACTACATCTCCCAACGGGTAGAACTACATCTCCTAACGGGAAGGACTACATCTCCCAACAGGAAGAACTACATCTCCCAACGGGAAGGACTACATCTCCCAACAGGAAGAACTACATCTCCCAGCGGGAAGGACTACATCTCCCAACAGGAAGGACTACATCTCCCAACGGATAGGACTACATCTCCAAACAGGAAGAACTACATCTCCCAACCGGAGGAACTACATCTCCCAACAGGAAGGACTACATCTCCCAACAGGAAGAACTACATCTCCCAACAGGAAGGACTACATCTCCCAACAAGAAGAATTACATCAACCAATAGAGGGTGTAGTTTCCCAAGTAGGATGCTCTTCAATTGAATGATTTGAGACAAAATGATTACAAACCCTTGTGCAGAGCCCGAGGTGAGCTTTCAGTCCTGATACGCTGGTGTACGTACAGCTGCAACCCTGAAGACATATAGATAACTTTAAGATTATCCATAATGCCAGTGATTCTCAGTGATATCCCACATAGGCTTTGCAATACCCTGCAGTATACCTAAACACTGCACAATCTGTCACAAAAACACTAGATTCTTTACTTCATTACCTGGTTGGGACATTGAACTTTCCTCTGCAGCTTTACTTCATTCTTCCACTTTCTGAGGACCTCCTGGCTGAAGGCGGGGAGACCTGGCCGGGCATATTTCAGCTGAAAAGAATTGAAAATAAGTCAGAGATATTCAGAACATTGCACCGAGCTGCCACCTCTTTGGGGGTTATTTACTCAGGATTGCATAAATCTTTGACAGAGCAGCTCAACAACGTTGCTTATGCCACAGAAACTTGACCTTAAAGTGTATAAAGTGATGCATATACAATGATCTTTAAATGAGCTGGTTACCCTCTGTCTTTGTCACCACTATAAAGTCAAAATATGTCCTTTTTAATGCACTGACAGATCAATGTATCATCACAGAGTTGCATGTGGAAGATGTCACCACGGTTGCACAATGACAACACTTCACACTTGTTTATGAATATTGCTAAATGAATCACGTCATTTGCATGATTCCTAAATGGAGTTCTCGGAGTGTGGTAGGAGCAGAATGGAGCTCAAGTTGGTTCACCCCTGAGATTTGTTGCAGATGTCATTTATAAAGCTTACGTTGAGTGAAGAGAATTATGGTCATTTTGATAAATCTCAGGTTTATGAGGCATAAGCACTGCTGTAGTATTGAAGGACAAAAAGCTGCTCAGGCCACAATCTATGTATTCCTTTGTAAATAAGGTCCCTGGAATCCATGTCATCATAAATGAGACCCTTGGTCTTACCTTTTTGTCATCAGGTACCAAGTCAGACTGGAACTTCCTCTTTGGCCAGTCTTTAGGCAGATCGTTGTTGGCGATTTCCGCCAGGTGGAAGTTTGCCACCTGTGCCGAGGTCCGCTGGACTCTCCCACTGGCCGTCTTCTCCAAGTTCTCTTCCTTTTTGGTTGTCAGAACTTCATCTTCCTCACTCCTCTGCGGTGTCTGCAGCAAACAGAAAATGAAAAAAGGCCCCAAAACCAACCAGAGGAACATGCATGTGACTCACAGGAGCATGCTCTGATCTCAGGTGATACTCCAGTCCAGCTTTGGACCTGTAAGTTTTCCCACAGTGTGAGCAGTTTAGCAGCATTTTCTCCAGCTCAGATTCCTCCTTCCCACATTTCTTCATGTGGTAAACGTATCCCATGATGCTGGTGAATGCAGCGGTGCAGCCCTGCACACAACAATGAGAAAAGGAGAAGTCAACAGGTTAGGGAGATGAAAAAATTCCCAAAGACTCTGAAACATTCCTCTGTCATGCAATGCCTAAAGTGGAGGAGTCGGGATCCTGTTCAAGAGTGGGGGAAGGATGGAGCGGGGAAAAGCTAAAGTAGATTTCCAAGACCAGGTCAATCTACTTTATTGATTTTTCAAATAGAGTTCAAAGGACAGTAGTTCACCATTTTAGTAGAAAGATATCACAATTTGGAAGGGATTTCTTAAGTTAATCTATAGTTGGTACAGAGTAACCATGGCCAGTGTCAATAACAGTGGTTCAGGAGATATTGGGTTTACAAGAATTTGTGATCCTGACCCTTAGTTGCATGATCCTGAAAACCTAATCAGTGCACCCATAGTTGGTACTGAGGAACTATGGGGTGCGTCATTACAGTGTTATGGAAACATGAATGTACGGACACCCAAGTGCATCTGAGGCACCCGTCTAAGGCATTAACATGGGGTTTTTTCAATGGTAGAAAATTTGACTGAAAGAGTTTGAAGGTGAAATAAAATTGAGTTTACCTCTTTGGAGCATTTTAATTTGCCAAGTCTCTTCAGAATTTTCCGCAGTTTCTCTTTAATGGCACGATCATCCAAACCTTTGGCATCATCTGCTGACGGCTTAAGGAGAAACATTTAATTTCACATGAGGAAAAACTTAGAAAACAAGAAAAATTAAAAGTGTAACTCAAACTTGTCATGATTCTCTTGCTTGCCACCAGAGAGAGCCTGAACCTCCCTCTGGTGCCCGGGAGATCTACATCTCCTGGACTCCAGCCTGATACTAACCACCTGTGGGCATTAACCTCATGCTGGATACCTGTGGGTCAGTGATATGCCTATTCTGAATCTTCTGGGATTCCCGAAACACCTCTTGTCTTGTTGAAGACCAGGAGCTGATGGACTCATGTTCTGCTCTGATGCAGAATTTGGATGCAGAGATTTTAAATAAATGCCTATTTAAAGGCAGTCTGCTGCCGTGACTTCCTGGTTGGGTCATCATACTTTCCAGCCAGGTCTTCCTAGCTGTCCGAACAAGAAATATTTTGGAATCATGCCCAAGAGATATTCCTTGTTCTAATCCTGCCTTACAGCCTTGCTGGACCTTCTTTGTTAACAAATATTGTTTGTTGTCCTTCTGCATCCTCATCATGACTTGTGATTTCACAAGCTCTATTCACGTGACTCAAAAAACTTTAAATAAATCTTGTTTAATCCAGAAAAAGTTAGAATAATCTCTTCAAAAACAAGAATAAAAAGAAAAAGCTTCTTAAAACAGGAACATTGGGGTTATTTTCCTCACCAATTTTAGTCCATCATGGCAGGGATGACATTTAAGTTTTATTGTGAAATCTAAGTATTATTGAAATCAGGATTTATTCACTGTAATGGAGGGTTCTAATGTGCAAGTAATGATTTTATTTTCTACACAGTGACTTACCAGATGGCTGTGGTCGGCCATGATGTGGTACTTCATCCCTGTGGACGACTTAAGCTGCTTCCCACAGTGTTGGCAGGTAAAAGGTTGCTGCATGGAAACATGACCGGAAATATTCAAGAATTCTTTAACAAACATCCAAGATTTTTTCATAAATATGGCATAAACTTGTTTTTAAGGCTTCCTGGCACACATACACATTAGGCTGATTGAAAATAAAGGAAGAAACCTTCAGCCTGACAAGGAGGTTGTTCTCACCAGTCTGCAGTTCTCCATGTGCTTCTTTAGCCCCTCCACAGTTTTCCTGCTCACACTTTTACATTTCGGACAGGTGACTCGGCCTTTGGCCACAATCTGGAGCTGCCAGCGCTCCTCATCACTTCCTGGTTGGCACACAAACAAAAAAGATGATTTAAAGAAATCATAAAATCAACACAGAGTTCTTCAAACCTCCTTTTTTTCTGTCAGTTTTTCCCTTCAGAGGGCGCCAAAAAAATCAGCTACCTGCTTCTTTTTTTTTCACATTCACTGAATTTCTCCTCTTCATCTTCCTCATCACTAGAATCATCCCACACATCAACATCCCATCCTGAATTGCTACACTCTGAGCACACAGAGTGCCACAAGTTTGCAGTCACTAATCTTAAGATTATCCCATCTAAAGAAGATGTGATCTAACTGTGTGTTCCAACCCAGAAGAAATAAGACCCAATAATCAAGAAAATATGAAAAAATAAAGTAGCTTTCTTAACATTTTGGTTCTAAAGCAAAACCTGTTTTAACTTGGGGGTTCAGAGTGTCTCTCACCTAGAGGGTATGTCGGAGGTTCCTTCCTGGTCAGGAGCACCAGGGGTTTCTGTTCTTGGTCTGTCTGACCAGTTGGAGAGTCGCTGGGATCAGCAGCACCAGAACCTGAAGAAAAACTGGAACTGTTAAATCCCTGCTAATAGATTCTTTTCATAATACCCAAAGACATTTAATGCATAAATTGAAAACAGAACAAAATACCGTTTTTTTAGACTATAAGAGCGATAATTGTAATACTATTTCCTCATATAAGTCGTTTTGAATTATAAGCCACACCACCGACCAAACTATAAAAAAAACCTGCGACTTATAGTCCGAAAAATACAGCAATACAAAATTGAAGATAGTGGATGGTTGTGTAGTTATCGATTGTCTGAACATGTGGGTTCTGTGTTGCTATGTGAACTGTGTAAACGAGTCAACGCTACATAAGTCAGGAGGAGGCAAGAACAGAACATAAACAACTTTTGATTCTGTTTCCTATAAGACTGGAAGAATGGGGGGGTCCGATATGAAGCTAGAGAGAAGAAGAGGAGTGGAGAGAGCAGGAGTGAAGGACAATGTGGATGATTTCAGAGGGTGCAGCAAAATTATGTGTTGCTTTGTAGGCATTTAAGAGAAATTTGATGATGATTCTTTTTTGGTCGTTTCCATTCGCACCACTGGATGCTGTATAAAGATCCATGAGGCTATACACACCATCCGCTGTGTGTAACTATTTGCATTTCTAGTTTGCTTATGCCTGAGATGTGTTGCAGGTATTAAACTTAAGTTGCATAAGAAAATTTACAATGGTTTAACAAAGACACCCTCTAAAAGATCTACTCAAGTCTCAGTGAACGAGGCCCTCAGTGGTGAACCAAGCTGCAGTTCTGAAGAAATTTGTTGGGAGAACGTTGTAGTAATCGATCCAGGAAGGTATAAGACTAAACTAGGCAGAGATGAGAGATTTTGCAGAGTTGAAAGTAGGTAAACTGAGTGACATTATTGACGTGGGACTGGTTAGAAAGTGTGCTGTCAAGCATGACACCCAGACTCTATCAGTGATCCCCTTCCCCTCTGCTCCATTTTCACAATAAAATGATTCGGCTCTTTCTTTGTGTAAACAGGGAGAGAACAACGGATCTGAGACGATGGAAACTCACCAAAGTTTCTGCACCCTGATGGTGATGGGAACTTGCTCTCACCCTGGTCCGGCTCTACGTCTTCTTTCTGGACCTTCTTCATGTTCAGGTTGTTTGTGTTGCTCCAGGTTTCATCCTGAACTTGGCCAGATCCCCAGCTCTGCTCTGCTCCCAGCAAAGTTCTGACTCCTCCTGGATCTCTTCCACCGTTCCAGGATTCATCTGGACCTCTAGCTGCCCAACCCTGCTCAGAGATCTGTCCCTGCCTGGACATCCAGGCATTGTTTGGTCCAGGATGATCTCTTTGTGGTCCCCATGTCTGATCCTGACCAGGGTGTCCAGTTCTGTCTCTGCCAGACTCCCAGACCTGGTTTTTGTTTGCAGTCCAGGACTCTCTGCTCCAGCTCTGGTGCTGAGGACAGGATTGATCCCTGCTGTACTCCTGAACTTCAGACCACACATCCTTCACCTTCAGTGTTGGAGGAGATCCGGGTGTAGTTTGAGCCATGTTATCAGAGTCTGAGCCATTAACCAAACCACCTGAGGGCATCTCAGGGCAGCTGGTGGTTGGATAGTCTACTGTTGATATGGAAACACTCTGGAGATCCTCATATCTGTAAGAAAAAATAAAAAGCTGCATTCATCAGAACATGTCTCCTTTAACCAAGTGAAAGATCCATTCATATCAAGATTTTCTACAAAGGCGAACCAGCAACCTTCCAATGACAAGAAGACTTCTTCCACCACTGAGCCACCTGACTGTATATGGTAATACTTCATGTTGGGAGATGTAGTCCTGTCTGATGTAGTCATTTACTCATTACAAAAAAAAAAAAACCAGGAGACTGAAAGTTTGTCTCAACTTGCTCAACGAGAATGAGAGGACGGACCATGAATCTTCAGTAGAAACAATATGATGGAAAATCTTTTTAATTCTTTTCACCTTTTTCTTCCAGTTGTTCTCTTCATCTTCAGAGCAACGTGCTGCTGGGACACGTCTTTCTGAAAAAGAAACAGGAAGCAAACATGAAAGAAGTGTAAAATGCATGCAAACACGTCTGATCTCACCTCCACATCCTCTGCTGTCTTCTGAGTATGTGTTCCTTCAGAAATGCCAAGAGCTGCTTGGAGGAAATTCAGACACATTTAAATAAAAAAAAAAACCTTGATGTTTATTTACTTGAAAATGTCTTGGTACCTTTTGAGTTGGACATGGAAAGGGTTTTTTTTTTTCGTGGTATGTATAAAGGTGACATCTCCCCTCCGGAGTGGGTTGAAGTCATGCTCCGAGTATAAACATCACAACTGTGAACAACAGAAACAAGGTAAGGCAAACCAAAAAATAAAAAATAAAAAAAAAATCAAATTTAGTCATTTTACTCAATAAAATGGCAGAAATGTGTAGCCATACTCCGAAAGCATTTTTAACACATGCAGTGGAGGCATGTGGCAGTGCCTCCCCTGCCTCCCATGACCGCACATCACTGCTTTTAAACATTTGAACAATCACATTTCCGCCAGCATTGGTTGCTAAATAAACTAAAATTGGCAAAAAAAAATTGGCTGCTGATTGAATATGATCTTCGAGGATATATTCACAATGATGTTGAACAAAGTAAAGAACTATAAGTGCAGGGAACTGATCAGGTATCCACATGTGTAGAAAACATCAGTAATATAAAAGGACAGGCTTTGTTTTTAGCATTAGTGATGAGAAAGAAATTTTTACCAATTAATAATACAAGTTTTTAAAGAGTAAAATCTTGTCAGACTCATTTATTCATAAAGTTTATGAGCTTTTATGAATAGTTCGCGTGTCGTGGCTTTATGCCCAATTAAAACTTTTTCACCACTTGTTTGATAAAGTATTTCACTGGGAAGTCTTTCAAATATTTTTCTCTTTTTTTTGCATGAATTCAGTGTTGCGAGACCCTTTAATAACCATAATATATTGTGGTTATATTACCACAATATAATATACTGTATTATTATTAATAATAATAATAACCATATAATATATTGTTATTGTAATATAGATGTTGAGGGAGATGACTGCTGCAGATGGAGCACTACTGAAGGCCAAACCTTTCTATAATATGACATAATCAAACATATTTTAGCTGAACTTGTGAAAAGCAAAGTTTTTAGACAAAAATACTTTAAAAATAATCAAATTCCTCATTAGAAGCATAAAAAAAGGTAAATTTCTACTCATTTTGTTCAAATTAAGCAAAACATAATTTAATAAATTTGAAAAACTTACAAATTAAAATGTTTTCTAAAAGTTTTTACATGTTAAAGTATTAAAATGAGTTCTTTTAAAGGCTGAAACTGCTTGGATTCCATCTTCAGTCCAATGTTTTTTTTTTATTGGTTTCCATCATGCATGTCATCCAGGACCTGCTGATGAGATCTATGCGTGTGCATGTTGCATTACACATCAGTCTGCTGTTTGGATGCAGGATCAAATAAACATAACTATCAATAAAAGAAGAAAAATGCAGAAATAAAAAGATGAAGAGGATGTTTAATGGGTAGAACATTCAGCTGATTCTATGTCTGCTTTTATAAAATAACAATAAAGTTTAAACCACAGAAAAAAGAAAGAGATGCATCTAAAATAAAAACTGATGTGCAATCATCTGCAGAAGACTGAATCTTTACCGTCCTGCAGCAGCAGCTTTACCCGGGCTTCACGTCCTGCAGCCCGGCCTCTTGTCCGTGCAGACCCCGCTAATATGGAAGGCCTTTTCCCGGTGATCAGGCTCCACAAAGCCAGCTTTACCAACATCTGGACATCAATCTGCAGACATTCTGCACACATGACATATTTGCATGGTTTTGTGGGTGTATCCCGGTGGGGTACACCCTCCTCATCCCAAAAAATAAAAGCTGCATCTCATGCTGCCTTCACGGCCTGTAGGACATACGGACACTCAAATTTTTAAGGAGAAATCTTTAAAATGATTTGTTTTTTAAAAAATAATTCAGCCAAATGTATGCCAATTATGTCTTTAAAATGCATGTAAAATAATAAATATATGTAGTTTTTAGAATTATTTTGTTTAAACCATCGTTAAATTGAGTTTAGAACCAAACATGTTTCCAGATATTTTTACTGATCAACCAACTGAGGTTCTTCACCATGAGTGAGACTCAGGCTTTGCTCAGATTTTCTCTGAATAAAGTCCACAATTATTTCTTTTATTTTTGAGGCATTAAGTTTGAGGTAATTCTGGTCAAGCCGTGTAACAAGGTGGCACGGTGGTGCAGTGGGTAGCACGGTGCCCTCGCAGCAAGAAGGTCGTGAAGACGAGGCTTTTGTGTGGAGTTTGCATGTTCTCCCCGTGTCTGCATGGGATTCCTCCGGGTACTCCGGTTTCTTCCCACCTTCCAAAAACATGCATGTTAGGTTGATTGGCCAGAACATGATTGCCCCTAGGAATGAATCAGTGTGTGTATGGTTGTATGTGTGTCGCCCCGCGACAGACTGGCGACCTGTTCAGGCCTCGAAACAGCCGAGATAGGCTCTGGTACCCCATGCAACCCCATAAGCGACAGACAGTTAAGAAGGTGAAGGACTGACTGATCGTGTAACAAAGGAGAAAAGAAACCAGAGTCACCATCCTTTAAATTACACACCATAACAGTGTCATCAGAGAACTGTGTTACTGCTCGAGCTCCTACAAGTGTCTGAATAGAAAATAAAAAGAAGGGATGATAGCACACATCCTTATGGCATCCCACATTAGACATGAGAGAATCAGATGTTCATTCATCAACCTACAACCCAGATAAGTGTAGAGATCTTCCACAGTATGGGAATCTGATCCCCGTTCATCTGAAAAAGTTTGGTGATGATTTCACTGAGTTGATGAGTACTATTGTGCATGGTATGCCCATAGATGCCATCTGGGCCACACGTCCTCACAAGACGACTTTCCCCTTACCCATGAAACCTAATTAGTTAATCGACAGTTGGCACTGAGTAATAATGAGCATTTCGTCAAATCCCCCTTAGTGCTTGGTGTTTCTTCTACATTGTGTGGATGTAGGTTTACAAAAAAAGCCAAATTATTTTCCATTCTGTGTGTTTTTTTATCTGGTGACTCCAGTGACCCCCGCAAGAGCGGGGATGGACGGTGGGCGGTAGGAGCTGCGTCACGCCTCTCGCCTAAAAAGGCAAAACAGAATACCAGCAGCTAAAAATAAGCCAGGCACGAGGATCAGAAACACAGTGTGAATATGACACCTAGTTAGGTCCAAACTTTACCAGCTGGACATTCCTTAGAGCTGAAAAAAAAAGGGTTTTCTGGTAGGAAACAGAAATCTGGACACATGTGAAGCAGTTGTGAGACTTCACATGTTGGTAGGATAAAGTTTTCATGCAGATCACACATTCATTCTGTCCCGTCTTCTTTTCTATCACCCACTGCCTGGTCTAAATCTGTCTGAGTGTGTCCAGGGAAGGGGGAGGAGGGCCTATCTACAACCCCAGCAATAACCAAGCAAAGGGCAAAGACACTGACCATCTAAACGTGGTCTTTATCCAGCTTCACAACCCCATCCACTGGCCAGGAAGTCTTCAGAACTTGGATGTACTTTTATGACATATTAAAAGAGATTTTTTTTACTTTTAACTACAAGAGGAGAGAACACATTGGAGTTCTGAGAATGGAAAAACAGGGGTAGAGTCCTCCTCAAACGCTTCATATTTTCTATTTTCTTTCAAGAATTGCCTGCCTGGGATTGACATTAATTATTTGAATTGAAACCAAGTTCAGAAGCTGTGGATGTTAATGATTAAATTAAATATAAGTCCACGTTTGGAGCGATGACTGAAACATCAGAAGGTAAACTGATCACACACACTGGGTTTTTGTGCGTATTGCGTGTCTCTGTGAGTGGATTTAAAAACATGCTGATATCATGAATCTGGTCTTTAATGCAGCTTTAAATAAGAGCAGTGAACAGTAACGCTGTTTCAGCAGCTTGTCAGAGTACATTTCAAGACTTAAGCTGGAGTATTTCTTTCACTACTTATTAGAAAAAAAGAGCAATCAGATACAAACACACTGTCTGTGTGCTACTATTAGAATGGTCGGGTTTAATTATTAACTTTTTGAACATTCCATAAACATGTTTTGATTGAACCAAGAAAATTTGGCAAAACCTAAAACTGCTTTCAAGGTGTTTCTGTCGATTCATCTGGATGCCTGGTGAAATGGACCATCTCATTTTCAAAGACTGCACGATACAAAACTTTACATACAGTCTACAATATTCCCGAATAGTCTGATTTCTTAATGGATTTTACAATAGCTGCGTTACATCCAAATGTGTGTTTTCACTATGAAGCATTTGACCAATCAGATGCCAGCCAGCATTGGTTGTCAGATAGACGAAAATCTGTCTTTTGATCCGTTCCCACGGTCCCTACAGTCATTGCTCTCCACAAAAGGGAACAACATAAAATTTTTGCTTCCCAATTGTATATTATCTCTCTAAACCTTCTGAAAGATCCAAGGTTAAAGCTGGGCGTACGCTGTGTGATACTTAGCCAGAATTTACCCTTATTTTATATGACAACTCTAAGATGGTGCATCTTGGTGTCTCTGTGTGCAGAAGGTCACAAGAAGCGATATGTTGCCCCTGACAAGCAATCAGACAGTTGAGATGGATAAGTTTCTGGCATGTCTGAAATATTGTTGTCTGTTGTGGAAACATGGCACTGTCGACCTATACTCCTGATTGGTTGGTTCTGATGTCAGTACTTTGCCTGTGTTGCAGCCATGGCAACACACACAAAGGCAAGACTTGGAGAAGAAGCTCTGTTTAACTTTGCTAGTACAGTGTGAGTGGTTCACTCGCAGCAGACTATCAGATCGTACTATGCACACTTAAATCAAGAGGCTCAAATCATGGGCAATTTAGTTGTTTTCATTTTGAAATATTTTCAAATTGTACAGTCTATATTGGGTTAATGTTTTTAGTGTCAAATTAACTCAAAACAAACTAGTGAAGTTGTTAAATTGAGATTCTTTTCAATAAAAAACACTCGTTTGGACAGAATTTAATTCAATACAAATTCATTTAAACAACCTGGTAGAACAACATAGTTATTTTAACAGGATTTAAATAATTAACTGAACAAAAAAGACCCACAAAAATTACTCTCACTGGACATCACTGTCCACAGAACCCCTCCTCGGTGCAGAAAAGCTCAATTTTGTTTTAAGAACATTTAGTAAATGATTGTTTCTGTTCCGTTGTCTTCTTCTTATCTGGGGCCGGGTAGCTAGGGCAACAGCCTCCGACGGGAAGCCCAAGCTTCTCTAACCCCAGCTACATCCTCCAGCTCCCCTGGATGGATCCCGAGTCGTTCCCCGGCCAGCTGCGGGACATAGTCTCTCCAGCAGTCCGGGGTCTTCCTCTTGGTCTACTCCCAGTGGGATGTGCTCAAAACACCTCACCAGCGATTCGCTCGGGAGGCATCTTAATCAGATGCCCAGACCACCCCATCTAGCTTCTCTTGATCTGGAGGAGGAGTGGCTCGACTCGAGCTCCTCCTGGATGGCTGAACGCCCCACCCGATCTCTGAGTGAGAGCCCAGCCACCCTGCAGAGGAAGCTCACTTCAGCCACTTGTATCTGTGATCTCATTCATTTGGTCACCACCCACAGCTGGTGACCATGGTGAGGGTAGGAATGTAGATCCTGGTTACCATGGTGAGGGTTGGAATGTTGATCGACTTGTAAATCCAGAGCTTTGCTTTTCGGCTCAGCTCTTTCTTTACCTTGATGGATCGATGCAGCGTCCTAGTTATTGCTGACGCTGCACTGATCCGTCTGTCGATCTCACGCTTCATTCTTCCCCCACTGTGAACAAGACCCTGAGATACTTAAACTCCTCCACTTAGGGCAGGGCCTTGTCCCATGACCCGCAGGGGGCATTCCACCCTTTTCCGGGCGAGGACCATAGTCTTGGATTTGGAGCCGCTGATTCCCATCCCTGTCATATTTGATCAAATTTACTTTTACTTACACTTATTTTGAATGCATTATTGAATAACATGTTGTATGGATTCATTAGTCCTTGATTTAAAGAAAAAGATAAACTTTTATTATAGAGTATTTCAAATTTACAAGCTAATATTTATGTTACTTTGCATCCACTTTACAAGTAAAACTGATTCTGTACATTAACAAATAAAATGTCACATCATACATAGGAAATAAAACTTTTCTCACTTTAATTCGAAATGTAAACACAAGGGGACCCAAAGCTGCCACATATGTGACAGATGACACAGTGAATCCCATCATCGTCCTACTGCTGCAGACCGGATTTGAATTAAATTTGTAAAAAAAAATGTCAAGAAAACAGCATTTTGCTCGCCAGATATTAGATTTTTTTTAATAATCTAAAGTCTTCTTTTTACCATCACAACTGATCATTTACTCTAACATAGATATAATTTATACACCCACTTCTGAAACAGAGACACTTTCCAAAAAATTATTATCATTATCTAACGATGGTGCAGTGGGTAGCACAGCGTGAGAAGCTTGGAGCACTGGCCTTTCTGTGAGGAGTTTGCAAGTTCTCCCCGTGTCTGCGTGGGTTTTCTCCGGGTTCCTCGGTTTCTTCCCACCCTCCAAAAACATGCATGCTAGGTTGATTGGCCACTACATGATTGCACCCAGGAATGAGTGTGTATGGTTGTATGTGTGTGGCCCCACGACAGACTGGTGACCCTACCCCTTGCCTTGAATCAGCTAGGATGGACTCCGGCATCCCTTGTTACCCTGTAAGGGACAGACGATTAAGAATGTGACTGACTGATTATCTAATGCCATCAAAGGGGAAAAAATTCTGTTCACAATTATGACAGGATATTGTGTCCTTCATTTCCTTCTATTTTTTCTTGAGAAGTTGGTGTGAAATAGTAGCTTTTTCTTGACAGTGAACCCGCCACTGAATCTTTTTCTTCTCCATCAGTCGTTGTGAGCGGTTACACCAACAAAAAAATATTTCCATTAACACGACTCACCAAAACGGTTTCTTAGCTTTAGCTGGAAATCTGTCTGAATCGAATGTCAGTACAACTCACCTTCTTCAAAACCCTAAAAACTAACAATGTGAAACCTGGGTGAATCCAGAGTTTATCTGTGTTTATTTTCTGTTTAACGACCTGATCAATGGATTATAAAAAAAAAAAAATCTGTCTTGCAACACATGATGACTGAAACATGATTGGTTAAAAACTTCAATCCATCTGATACTTTAGATAATTAAGGGCTTTAAGACTTTGACATTTGGTTTTATAACCTTATATCAAGTTCAACTATGGTTGGTACTGAGTAACTGTTGGAGGTTTTATAAAAATCCCTCAGTGGTTTGCAAGAAATCTCATTCACAAACAAGTTAAGGAAGCACAGATGCTCGGACAGCCCGTATCATATCTATAAATATGATCAACATCAGTCCATGATTGAGATTTTTTGAAGGCAGCAGAAAAGACCTTCAAACTTGTGAGAATAATGCAGAGTCCACAGAGATTTTGAACAGTTCTTTAAATGAAACTCACACAATCTGAAAGCAGGGGCACAACCTCCCCACAGAAGCCTCAGGCACTTGTTGGAAGCAGAGAGCTGAGATCACTCAGAGGTGTGTGTGTGTAAATGTGTGTGTCTGCTGAGTCAGCAGAAAGAGAGAAACCTACTGTAGCTGCCAGCAAAGAGCTGAGGAGAGTCAACAGGTGGTCAAAGCTGCTCCAGCACGCCCACAGGAACACCAGACCCATGAAACAGCTTCACAGAAATAAGACCGATCTTTATAAAACACACAGAATGCAAACAAGAACTGGGATGCTTAGTTTTAGAATAAAAGTGCATCAGTGACATTTTATTTACGTAGTCCAACATCTCTAGCCTGACACATCAGACTGTTTCTTTCTCTCTGGGGAAACAGTCTGACCTCACAGCACTGGGGTTTGCTTGGTCCACGGTGGGCAGTAAATTTAATTCTACCAATTGTTCTTTTCTGGTCAGGGCCGGATGGAACGTGTATAAGGAACCCGAAAAATTCGTCTGGTCTGAAGACAGAGCGTAAAAATAAAGTTTTCCAACCATACTTTTTCCCTTATTGAACATTTTAAACACTCTCTTTAAATTCCCATTCTGCAGAATTGTTGCCAACACGGACCATGTAGCATGTTGATCTCTATTCTCAGATACTGAACTACAAATATGGCGGATGGACGCTTGTGTTCATGTCACACTGTCATCTCTGTTCTCTGATTAAGTAGGACGTTTCCAATTGCTGCAATAATAAGATAATGCCTGCAATCCCTGACCTAGATTCTGTAGCTTTGATACCAATTGGCACGATGGACGAACTTTTAAACATTTACCAGTACCTACCAGTAAACCTGGTTGTTGCAAAGAAGGAGAAACTTTTCTAAACTACGTTAGTCCAAACTCTTGACGTATCACAATATAAAACACTTCATTTAAAAATGCAGGCAATTTGTTTTACTGAGATTCTAATAAATAATATATAGCAACTTTTTCTTGGTAATGTTTTGAATTGTGACAAAAAAAGTGAATTTCTTGTCCATCACTTTTAAACTTTTCTTTCCACTATATTTCTGTAAAGTTTATCTGACTGTTTTCCTATTTTTCTCCTCAGCTCGGTCATCGGTGACCACCACCATGGTTATAGCCGGAGACTCATCCTCACGGAGCTCCAAGAAAAGCCTGTCGGATGATTTTTACTCCACTTTCAGCTCTCCGTTAGCCTGGATCCTGGTTCTGGCTTTGATCATAACCTGGTCATGTGTTTTTATTATTATGTTTGATCTGACTGACTACAAAACCATTTCAGGTAAAATCTTCTTTATTTATCATAAAAGTATTACAGACAAGTTTCGTTCTGCATTAAGAGGATTTTTTTTTTTTTTTTCACATTAGTAAGTCACAGTATTTGGTTATTTTGGATTAAAAATCCTGAACTTAAAATTTATCCTGGAGAAATGAGTGCTTTTAAAGTAATACTTTTGTTGTTGTTTTTGACTTGTATACTCACATCATATTGAAGTAGTTTGAAACTAAAATAAAGTAAAACAACGACTAATTTTACATTTTCATTCACAAAATTAATAGCTCATCACTAAAAAATAAATCTAAATCATCAATAACACGGAAGGTTTTTTTTAACATCACTAAGTTTTCTAACCCTGTCAACATTTAAACGTATTCATTCAAAGTTCAAAATCACTCCAATTCATAAAACTATTCCAAAATATGTTTTATTTCTTATATTTTCACATTTATTTAAATGTAAAAAACCTCTCCAAATTCTAAAGTGTTCATTTTGAAATTCTGTCTTAAAGATCACAGCTCTTTTCTTCCACAAACAAATATCAGATTCTTAAAATGATAGTTTCTATTTTTCAGATCATTATCAAGGAAATAATTCAATTTTCAAATATGTAAATGAGCCACAAATGTAATTAATCCCTGATGTAACAACAGATTAATAAATGGAAAATTAATTTTAAAGCCTTTGTGGACTTTTGAAAGCATATTTGTCATGATGTGGGAGTGGAAGGAGGAGAAGGACCCAAATGTAGGATAATAAACAGAATTTATTAACAAAAACTCCATCGAGGATGTAAGACAAAAAACACAGGATTAACACAAAGAAATGTCTTCAGATCAAAGTTAGAAAAGTTAACTTAGAGTTCAAGGATGTAGTCTTGGTCAGGCAGCCAGGAAGATCTGGCTAGAAGGGTTGGTGGCAGGTGAGGGGATCATGACAATAATTCGTAAAAAAAGTTGTGTAACAAATATGTTTTTATAAAGTTATAATAACAACATCCATTTTAATTAGGGCTTAAATTTAAGGTGCAATGAATAAATAAACTCACACATCAAATCCTTTTTCAGATTGGTTAAAAAAAAAGAAAAAGAAAGCATCATCACCTTGGTGTTTCACTGATAGGAGATTTTCATTACAATAAAATACCACATTGTAATTATGAAAGTATGAGAATTTTTTTAGGTCTGGCAGTTCTGCGTTTCCAAACGCTATTAAAAAAAATTTATAAAGATCAAAACTTCAAAATAAAAGTCCACTTTCAAGAGCATTCAGCAGGGTTTTTCAAATCTTAGACAAAATCATAATTTAGTGCCACGTATTACTGTGAAAACTAAAAGTAAAACTTAGAACATATCATGTTTTTATAATATAAAATTGCACACTTTTGCAAATATATGTTTTTTATTGGTGGCAGCTCTGTGCTTCCAAACTTCTGCAATCAAAAAATTACAAACGTAAATCTTGGCTTTAATAAACTATTTTAGTTCAATCAACATATTTTTTCATAGCTCTGAAAAAATGAAATTTTAAGGCTAAGTATCGCTTTGTAAATTAAAAATAACATAGTTTTACAATGTGGTCGAGAGCTACAATTCTGAAACGTTATGCTGTGGTGTACCACAAGGAACCTGCTTGGGGACACTTTATATCTTAAAATTTTACAGACACTATAAGTTGTACTTTCAGATCATAGTGTGAATAGTTTTTAACTGAAAATGAAGTTTATTTTCACCACAAACTTAAATAGTTAAATAACTTGTTTTTGTTGAACCATTCAACGTAAATTTGATACTTAACTCATTTTAAATGAACTCTAGTTACTTTTTAGCAACTTTTTTAAAATAATAAATACATTTTTAATGCAATTTTTTTTTTATTTAATCCCATTCAACTAAAATGTAATTTTGAAAGCTGTGAAATATTTATTGAGTCACCAAAAACTTTGAAGGGTAGTTTTTTTTTTTAATTCTATATCACAATTTAACAAAAATCTTTGTTTTGTGCAAAAATTCTGCTTTATTTTTTTCTCAGCTCTATAATTAATGCTTCATTTCTCATCCAAGCAGATGGTCCTCCTCCTGTCATCAGGAAGGTTTTAAAGGACTCAGGGCGTAGAGGCAAGGCAGCATGTCTGCTACTAACCGCTCAGTAAAACTACTAATGCAGCTTTTTACAATCACACCATTTTATATGTTCACGCTCAAGGCTTCATAATCTCATCATTGAGAAAAATAATCCCATGTAAAGACAAAATGACCAGTTTTAGTTCATTTTCTTTTTGTTTGACTTTAATTTGTCAGACCTAAAAAGGAGAATTTAATTGCTAGATGCACTAAAAAAAATTTTTATTTGACAAAAAAACAATTTGTTTTCTTCAATTCAACACACTTAAAAAAAATTGCAGTTTATTATAAAGGCTTCAAATTTATATAAAAAAACCCCCACAATTTTTAAATATATTAATAGTAACATAATTAGATAAAGATTAAGGTTTAAAATGAAATAAAATCTTTTTCCATATATAATAGTGGTAGCTTGTCTGTCCTTGGACAGGGAGAAGCCGGTTCGACTTCCCCTGGGATCATGCCTAGATGTCCCTTGAGCAGACACCCATTCACTCCCACCATTGGCACCATCATGGCTGTCTGCTCCGGTGCAATGCAGAACAGGAATTTCCCCATGAGACATATGCCATAGTATTTAAATCTGCCAGTACCGCCTGTCATTACTCACGACAATTTGCTACTGTGCAGCGTTGGTGGAGTTTTCCTAATGGGAAACACAACAGAGTGGGACACAGTCACCATGGTGACTCTGTGACTGGCACACACTGATCTGTCAGTGAAATAAAGAAGAAATACATAAATAAAGAAGACATACAGAAAATTCAGAAACGAATCAGCTCATTGTGAATATTTTCAGTGGTGGAAAACCGAAGAGAAAATAGCAGCATGAAGGTTTCAAAATGAGTTCAAATGTAATGATGGAATATGTGGATCCATTTTAATTGACAATCTTTTCCATAATTTGGTCCATTTTTCACATAACAAGACATTTATGTGTGCTGTCTAATTGATTCCTCGCTGCTTCAAACGCTTCATTTCACTGTCTTCAGTTCATAGCTTCAGTTCACTGGTGTTGTTTTGTCTCCATGTCTTACCGTATGCATTTGGTCGCTTCTGACTTTGCTTAGAGTTAAGCAAAAGTCCTCATGCTGCACCAGCGTTATAGATTGCACACATTTTAGTGTGAGGAAGCTTTATACTGTAATTGGGGCCCCAGATTGCGCATGAGGAGGAGAACTTGTGTTTCAGGTGTTTGTATGTGCTGGAGCAGTTACTTAAAGTGTGTTTAAATAAGAAGGAAATGTTTGAAACAAGTGAATGATGCTCAGATGTTTGTGCTGGCAGCTCTTTGATGGAAAAATGGGGGCAAAAAGTTGCTTTTGGTTGTTAAAGTTGATGAATGAGCGTCAGAAAATGTTTGAAAATAAACTTTTTGCATCAGTATTAAACTAGTGAGGCGGCTAAACTGGGAAATTGGAAATATTTAGTCTAAATTATTGGACAAGTGTTTTGTTTTTTAGTATAAAAGTGTGAATCAATCCCAGATTACTCCCTCACATGTCGCTGAGGTTTTCAACATGTCCTCAAACTTGAGCTCTGAGAATGTTGAATGGAAATTCAAACTGGAACGGCTTGGCTGTATCCATGTGAGAAACCAGAAAGAATCAGATTTAATGTATGTTTATGGTCTGACCTGCATGTCCAGGAAGTCTTACTAAGATCGGCTCGGATCCCCTGAAGGCCGTGAACGATGCTGTGGATGAATCCAGCAACCTGGTGTCTGCAGTGCTCAGCTTCGCTGCAAACCTGATCGCTCCTGATGAAGAGGAAGGTATTCAGAATCCCAGAAAGATCAGAGTGAGAATCACACATCATGTTCACCTTTTTCTCTGTCTTTAGGAAACTTATACGCAGTGAGGAAAAAAGGTTTGTCCTCACGCCGTGTTTTCACCCTGAATGGAAGTTGTTGCTCTGATCAGATCTTTCTCCTTTTGGGAGCTTCAATGTGGACAACATTTTATAAACCTGGTCAAAGTAACAACGTGATGAGTCCCTGATTTTGCAGTGTGGCAGAAAAATGACACAATTAATATTTATTTTGACTTTTCACCTAAGAAAGAACATAAATCCTGAAATGGCCTAATCACCTGACGTGTTTTGATGGTCACTAACAGACTAACAGATACATTAGGAGCCAATCCAAGCTTATTTCTTAAGGAGATATAGTCCTTTCTCAAGTTCTGAATGCCTCAGCTCAAACTTCTACTTCTCTCTTGGGTCCTTGGGCTCTTTTAAAATTTTTCCAAGAGGCCGCAAGTTGAATCCATTCAGATGAATTCATTGAGTTGCAGCTCATATGTAAACCACCAGGTGGTGCTAATGCAACATAAAACAGAGAAAACCTATAAATAATCATCAATTTGGTTTTTGTAAAAATTAGTTTTTGATATTATGATTAATTTATGTGCATTTTAGAATTTTGTGTGGAAAAAGAATAATTCCTTGCATGTAAAATTGGATGTAAGTGCTTCTCATATGACTGCTGTTTGTTTATGTTTTGATTTTTTTTTGACAATGCATGAAACTAAAAGCTTTACCAGAAAAAACATGGACTTTCTGACTGTAAAATATGAGTGAAAAACTGTGATTTTTGGTTGAATAAAGGTAATTTGTATTTATAAAATATCTTAAATAATAATAAAGGTTCTACGAGGAGGAGAAAATAAAGGTAAAGAAATTAATCTGGGAAAGATGTCAAATAACATAAATTAGGAAATTAGTCTTAATCCCAAATGACAACAGTTTGAAAAGTTTGATCCATCTAACAACTGCATGTTCATTTTTTAATCCTGATAGATTTCAATGAGTTTGGATGTGAATTAATTCCTTTTTTTAATGGTTTTTTCTGCTGTTTTTCTTTATTTTATCCATCATGTAGGAGAATTCCTCCCATCCAGAAGTAAAGGTCTGTACTCATGTTTATGTTTGTTTTTCTACAATCTTACTATTATATATCTTCTAACCACATTTTTCAATTTTTACTAGTAATATTAAAGATAAAAAAATTTGAGCCTTTTTAGGAAAACATCTAGTTTTTCTGAATGTGTCAAAGAACCAAAGACGTGTTTGTATTTTTAAACATTTTTGAATCAGTTTCTACTTTATTTGAAAAGTACTTTTTTTTCATTCATGACGAATAATTTAAACCGTGAAAATCAATTAATGGAACTTTCAGAACAACGTGAGAAAAATAAAAGCACTTTTTAACTCCCATGTGAGCAAAAATTCCCAATAATTAATGTTAATGTTTTATAAGTTGAATTAAATTTAATTATATTTATATAGCCTGATATAAAAAAAACAAATGGGCTTCACTTTATAGATTAAAAAAAAAGTATTTCTTTCCCTTAGACCCTGCTTCTCGATGAGGAAAAACTAAAAAAAAAAAAAAAGAAAGAAAGAAAAGCCCAGCAGGGGAAAAAAAAGAGAAGAAACCTCATAGGGATCCACATGAAGGAGGGATCCCTCCTCCGAGACGAGCGTTCAATGTATCTAAGACTGTTAATGAAATACTAGCTTCTTCTACACTATAGCTTTATATCTGAAGAAATCAGTAGATGTTCTTTGTCCTGATGGAAACAGGATGGTAGATAAAAGACAGAGACCTGCCCAGTCTGGCCACACCCAGGACAGGAACACAGAGGATTCATCAGTAAACTGAAACAGAGGAGGAGGAAGAGAGAGGTAGACAACATGTGAATCATACTGTACCAACTAGTGGTGGAAAAATCTAAATGAAAAGACATTAGAGAACAATGAATGAGATGGAGAGGGGACACAAGATAGGACAGCAAGGAGTCAGCCAGGAGTCAGCCAGGAGTCAGCCAGGAGCAATGTGGATACATCAAGCAAGAAAACAGTCTGGAAGAGAATAGTAGATTACTGTTTACAGATTTAATTTTAGCTTCATTTTTTTTGTTACTTTCAGTCATCGGAATGCAAGCGGAGACGAGTCGACCTGCGATCGAAATCGTGAATGAAGATGAAGAGATAGAAGAAAAGGAAGAGGAGGACACTGGAGATGACGGAGAGGAAGAAGAACTAGCTGAAGAAGAACTAGCTGAAGAGGAACTAGCCGAAGAGGAGGAAACACTTGATGAAGAAGAATATGATGAAGAATATGAGGAATATGAGGAGGAAGAGGAAGAATTCTATGATGAGGAGGAGTATTACGAGGAGGAAGAAGAAGAAGAGGAAGAAGAGGAGGCAGAGGAGGAAGAGGTTGAGGAAGAGGAAGAAGTGGAGGCAGAGGAGGATGATGAAGAGGAGGAAGAAGTGGAAGCAGAGGAGGATGAGGATGGAGAGGAGGAAGAAGATGAGGAGGGAGCAGTGGAAGCAGGGGAGGAAGATGAGGATGAGGTTGAAGAGGAGGAAGGAGTGGAGGCAGAGGAGGAAGATGATGGAGAGGAGGGAGGAGTGGAAGCAGAGGAGGAAGATGATGGAGAGGAGGGAGGAGTGGAAGCAGAGGAGGAAGATGATGGAGAGGAGGGAGGAGTGGAAGCAGAGGAGGAAGATGAGGATGAGGTTGAAGAGGAGGAAGGAGTGGAGGCAGAGGAGGAAGATGATGGAGAGGAGGGAGGAGTGGAAGCAGAGGAGGAAGATGATGGAGAGGAGGGAGGAGTAGAAGCAGAGGAGGAAGAGGAGGATGAGGTTGAAGAGGAGGGAGAAGTAGAAGCAGAGGAGGAAGATGAGGATGAGGTTGAAGAGGAGGAAGATGATGGAGAGGAGGGAGGAGTAGAAGCAGAGGAGGAAGATGATGGAGAGGAGGGAGGAGTAGAAGCAGAGGAGGAAGATGATGAAGAGGAGGGAGGAGTGGAAATAGAGGAGGAAGATGATGAAGAGGAGGGAGGAGTGGAAGCAGAGGAGGAAGAAAATGACGATGAGCCTGAGGAGGAAAATGAGGCAGAGTTAAGAGATGATGATGAAGAAGATGAAGGAAAAGAGGAGGAAGAAGATGGTGTAGAAAAGGAGGAACAAGAAGAGGAAGAAGAGGATGAAGAGGACGAGGTGGAAGAAAAAGAGGAAGAGGAGGCAGGAGACGATGCTGATGATGAAGAAACTAAAGAAGAAGAAGAAGACGAGGAGGACGCAGGAGCCGAATTGGAGAAGGAAGATGAGGAAGAAAAATCAGGAGATGAAGACGAGGACGATGAAACTGAAGTTGAGACGGCAGCAGATGATGAAGATGATGAGGAGGCAGTGGAAGAAGATGATGAAGATGAGGAAGAGCCTGAACCAGCTGAACCCGAACCTGAAACAAAAGAACCAGAAGAAGAAGAAAAAGTTCTGGAAGAAAAAGAAGCTGCTGATGAAGACGAGCTACCTTCCTCTTCTGATTCAGACGACGAAGAACAAACCGAAGAAACGAGCAGCGATGATGTCTTCGTTGACACGTCGGACACCAGCGATGACGTCGTCACTGAAGACAGTGAGGAAGACTCTGATCCTCCTCTTCCTCAAGTCACAGTTCCCACTGACGATGATGAAGATGGAAAACTCGAAGAGGAAGATCTTTCTCCTCTTCCCGCTGATGAAGATGAAGATGATCTGAAACCAGACGATGAAGATCTGGACCAATCGGACGACGTCTCCGTGGCGTCCTCTGAGCACTTTGCGGACGATGAACATGACTCTGATGAAGATGAAGATGATGAACCTCCTCTAATTATTGAAGACGATCTGGATGATGAAGACGAAGCTACCGAAGAACTACATGATGAAGATGAGGGTGAGAAAAAGCCTGAAGATGACCTTTTGCCCCCTGATAGCTCAGACAGCGGCGTGCTGGGTGATGAAGATGACGATGAGGACCTTTTGTTGAAAGACGAAGAAGACTCCGATGAAGACTCCATCGCTGGTGACGATCTACCAGATGAAACCAGTGAGGATGAGGATGCTGAGGATGAAGATGTGGACTCCAGCTCAGTGGACCTTGATGATGATGAGGAGAAGGAAACCGTAGAAACGGTTGATATAGATGCTGATGAAGCACGGGACGAAGATGATGATGATGATAGTGAACAGGAGGAAACCGTGGAAACGGTGGATGAAGATACTGATGAAGCAGAGGATCAAGATGATGATGATGATAGTGAACAGGAGGAAACCGTGGAAACGGTGGATGAAGATACTGATGAAGCAGAGGATCAAGATGATGATAGTGAACTGGAGAAAATCACTGAGACGGTTGATGAAGACGCTGATGAAGTCGAGGATGAAGAAGATGAAGCTGATGATGAGGACAAGGAAACCATGGAAACGGTTGGTGAAGTTGCTGAAGAAGCACAAGATCAAGACAATGATGGTGATGATACTGAGGAAGACGATACCGTGGAAACTGTTGATGAAGACACAGATCAAGATGACAGTGAGGGTGATGATGGTGAAGAGGACACGGATACCGTGGGCACAGTTGGTGAAGATGGATTAGTATCTTCATCTGATGAAGTAGACGATGATGATGATGATTCTTCTGAAGACGTCGTGTTGGCAGGTAAAGTGTTAAAGATGTTTTCTGTCAGTGTTTGACTAACAGGGTTTCATCAGTAACGTGGTTTTCTATGTAAAATATTGACATATAATTATCATCACATGTCGGCATCAAGTCTGACGTTGAATTTGTACGAAGAAATAAGTTCAAATTTAAAAATCATTTGGAGAGGACAGAGTCAGAGGACAGAGCTCCGCCCCTTTTTCCTGCCAGCGAATGGGTGCAGATTAACAACCTAAACAGGTCTCCAGTCTGTCTAAGGACCAAATAGAGCAGGGATATTAAACTCCAGCCCTTGAGGGTCGGTGTCCTAATGGTTTTCCATGTGTTCTTGCATCTAGACAGATCTAGATACATCTAGATAGATCCAGGTTATTGAGTCAATGTGGCAAATTTGATTAACTGTTGATTTCACTTGGATTGAACCAGGAACATATACAGTAGAAAACTATGAGGACAAGGGCCCTCTAGGACCGGATTTTGACACCCCTGACATAGAAGGATCGACAATCAGTCACATTCACACTCACACCCTTTGTCAATTGGAACTAACTAAGCAGAACATTGTGAATATTTTTAGAGGTGGGAAAGCCGACGTATGCACAAACAAACAAAAAAAAACCCCAAACTTTGATTTACTTTGATCTGTGCAGCAGAGACGCTAAAAAATAAATAAATAAAGTTAGCCTAAGAGCTAAAAAATCTACAGAATCTCTAAACCTTTCTTAGACCCAAAAGGTGATCCAGATCATCCCCAAAATTGAATCAGTTCTTTATTTTCCTGTTGTGAACAGACACTAATGATTTAATTGAAATCCACAACATTTTTTTAAGTCATCCTGTTCAAACGCGCTTCCCATCATTTAACAATTTTTGGTGTGGGTAGTCAGAATACAAAAAAAAAAGATTTAAGGAGTTAAGAAACAAGACAACATGACTCCATCTGCCCTTGATCTCAAACTTTATTAATAATCTCGATCTTTGTGACCTTAAACTTTGGTTGCATGATACTAAGAACTTAATCAGTTAAAAATGCATCTCCATTACAAAATTAAAGTCACTATCTACAAGTAGAGTTAAAGCAATTCGTCAATGAATTACAAAAATTTAAAAGAAAAATGTCTCTTTTTTTGTGCCGCAATGTTTTAATTTTCCAACGCTCAGTCTTTGTGAGAACATAGAGGCCCCTCGAGATCTTTTTTAATATACTGTACCTGCCAGCCACATTGTTTTACAACCTGTTTGTAATGAAGTAAAATAGTTCCATAAAAACTTTGTGTTATGCTGGATTGATGAATTGTTCCAGGATGTGATTTGTAGAAAAATGGACACCAGGTTTGTCTAAAATACATTGTTTTACTTTTATAATTTGTTCCTCTGAAGCTGTAACGTTTTAGGATCAATATTGAATGTTCGTTTTTCTGATGTGGGCATATGTAGCTGCCACTGCGGCCGCACTATCTTCACAGGAGGAGGCAGCAAAACCTGAAGCAGACGATGTCGAGGATGAGGAAGAGGCTGCAGATGATGAGGCTGGAGAGGATGAAGCAGAAGACACTGGTGGGTGGATGAACTGATGTATCAGTGGTTGCTTTTAAAAATAAAACCTGCAGATTTAAAACCTGCCAAATTTTACTTTATTTGACTTACATCATATTAAACTTGATTTATTGAGATTGTAACAACTAACAAAATGTCAACTGATATAATCGCATAAATGAACAAAAGGTTTTCCTTCTTTCTTTAGCTGCTCCTCAAGAAGAAGAGGATGAAGAAGAAGAACCAGAGGCTCAACCTCAGAAGTCTGTTGATGAATCTGAGGATGTGGATGAGGACGATGAAGATGATGATGAGGAAAAAGCTACAGTGGATGTGGAAGACGAAGTAGAAGCACCAACAGCTGCACCTTCAAGTTAGAAAATAAAAATAAAACCCTGACTTTTCGGTTTAAACAAATTCTAGTTTAATAAAAGCGTGTTTGGTGATTTCAGTGTGTACCTGCCCAGTTTCCTCCGAGACCAAAGAATCAACAGAACAGCCTGAAGAGACGAGAGGTTTGTTATAGTCGAAATTGCAAAATTCTATGTATATAAATGAATATCATTACATCATTGTAGACAAAAACATGCCATAAAACTGCAAACATTGTCACCATTTCTTTGCTTTTTAGAAATACATACTATAGTTTTATTGTATCCATTTGTTTTCATAATCGAAGCTGTAGTTTATTTATTTTGCTAATAATTTCCAGAGTTTCTATTTGCACTGCCCACAAGCAACAATTGTTTCCATGGAGTTTTATTCCCCATTAAAAATGTTATTTTACCGCATCACTACTTAATACTACTGTCATGTACTACCATGTTGCTGGTTAGGTGGTAAAATTTTATGTCATCAAATTCTGTATGATATAAATATTATTACAAAACTGTCCCATGTAAAGAAATAGTATTGAATTGATACGTCTTTCATATCATACACTATTTTTAGTGCTTTTTCTGAACACTAAATACCATGACAGCTTTTGCTGTCAGGGACTGCGAGTACCAATATCTGTAGTCAAGAGGTGCCCGCATACCGTGGTAAGGTTCAGGTTATCAACTGTCCCTTTCCAGCGCCCTGTGGTGCAAATTGAAATGGCCTTTACTTAATTGAAATTTCATTTGAATCATGTAAATAAATGAGTTTTTATGGCTTCATGTGTGCACATAATAATTTCATGTTGACTTTCACAGCTCCCAGGAGGGTCTCAGCAGTGAGGAGGAAGAAAGGTAACCCGTTAAACTGAAATTCATAACTTTTTTTTTTACTGTCGTAGTCTAATTTGTTGTTTATTTTTAAGATAAGGATTCAGCGAAGACGAATGAAAAACCGAAAAAAGAAGGTAAAGAAAATAATCAACATTTTCTTAAGACAATCTATTCATAATGCTGTTTTCTTTTTCAGGTCTTCCCAGAGTTGCAAGTTTGGATCCAAAAGTAAAAAAAGTTAAATCAATTGCTCCTATTTTGAAAGGTAAATAACTTTTATTTTGAAGCAATCGGAATCTTGACAACTTGATTAAAATATTATTTAATTGTAAACAGCTAAAATAAAGGAGAAGGCTAGAGCTGCAAAGAGAAGTAAGTTACACTGATGACCAAAATTAAATGTTTCCTCAAATAAAAAATTGTTTTAACATTTTTTTTTTTTTTTTTTGCAAATTTTCCAAATAGAGATGGAGAAGAAGAAAAAAGAAGAGGTTGTCGAGTCCAAAGAAGAAGGTATTTAAATTTCAAATCTCAAATTTTCCTTTGGGAATTTATAAAGTATATTCAATTCAATTTATTTGCTATTTGTTGTTTCTTATTAAATGACAAGAATAAATGTATTTTTTTCTATGTTGGTTACAGTCAGTCCTTGCAGACCAGCACCAGTTTACTGCCCGGCACCTCCTGGTTGGTACGGTGAGTAAACATCATGGTAAAATGGGATGGTAAAATTTGCTCTGCTTTATGTTCTTTAGTGTCAAATACATCGTCCTGAAACTCATCCACTTTTTTTGTTTTCCAGTTCATCACGTAGTAACAGATACCCCATATCCTCCTCCAACTCTGGCAGGTAATACAAGGCCCACTCTCTTTACTTAGACGTTAAACTTTGACTTTTTCTGCTGAGAAATGAAACGATTTCAAACACATTTTCAGCTCCAGCTGCTCCGGTTTTGACCGTTCATCCTATGCAGCCTCCATATCAGCAACCTATGCCACCAGTTTATCCACAGTATCAGCCGTTTCAGCCTCCTGTGCAGCCAGTGATGCCTCCTGCACAGCAAGCAACACCAGCTCCAGAACCAGTACAGCCAGCAACACCAGCTCCAGAACCAGTACAGCCAGCAACACCAGCTCCAGAACCAGTACAGCCAGCAACACCAGCTCCAGAACCAGTACAACAACCAGAACCAGCACCAGCTCAGCCGGTTGCACAGCCTGAAGAACCAGAGGCCCCAGAATCTGAGATCCCAGCTGAGGCTCCTGTTCCTGGTGAGGATGAATAGTGAGGTTTTTAATGTGTTTAATATTATAACAGATCCTAAGATTTTGCTCCAGTTTTAAAATAAAACCTTTTTCTCTTTTAAGAAGCAGAAACACTGAAGAAGGAAGAAGTGAAAGAAGTCTCCATTAAAAAAGGTGTGAACTGTTTTTTTTTATTCTGATTTTTACTTTTCTTTATTATTTTATAGTATCATTATTTATTAACTAGTAATTAATGATGGATTTGAATTATTTTAATTTGGGAATTTTGAACATTAAACTAGATTTACTTTGTTTTTTATCAAGGATTTTATTAACTATATGGATTTGAATAAATTTATTCTGGGCTTTATTAACTGTTTTCTAAGTTTTTCTGATTTTAATCCAGATTTTACTAAATTCACTCCAGAATATGATAGTTTTTTTTATTTTATTATGCTAAATTTATTTTGATTTTAACCAGCTTTTAATCAGCTTGATTTGACTCATTTGGATCTGATTTTTACCAACTTTCTTCTAGATTTTCAAACTTTTATTTGGATTTAACTTTTATTCAATTAACAGGTGCATTGTATTTTACTGATTTTTATTTTGTCCCAGAAAGAATGAAAGTTTCTCATTTCTGGATTTTGACCCTCTTGATCCAACTTCCATAAAAATTCCACTCTGCTCCAAACTGCTTTGTTTGGAGTAAAAAACAGCCCAAATTCGGCATCTGCGTTCTATTTGTTTTCACTGCTAAATTGTAATAAAAAAAAAAAAACATTCTAAAATGTATGTCAGATTTGGTGATTTTTTTTAATTACTTAGTTAAAATAGAGACATAAATAAAAAGTTTGTTTTTTGATCAGAAGGAAATGCAGACAAATGGATTCATAACTTACATAAGGTTAAAACATTCTTGTGCAAATGTGTTTTTAATCACAAGTATCTAATAAATGAATAAAAATGTCCACATTGTGATTTATTTTATGTGTCAAACACATTTTTTAATTTTCCAGAAGTTCCAAAAAAAGAGAAACGAAAAGTTCGAGCCGTTTCTAAAAAAGGTAAAATTTTCAAGCAAAGAAAAAAAATCAAAAGAGTTTAAAACAGACTCATTTAACTTTAGAATAAAACAGAAAATAAGTCAGTAACAAGAATTCTTTTGATTATTTTAGAGCCCAAAGTTGAAGAAAAGAAGAAGAAATCTGAAGATGGAGGTAAAAAACAAACAAACTGCTAAACACACACACTGATCTCATCAATCAGGAGCTTAATGGTTTGTTTTTTTTTTTTATTCAGCTTCCAAGAAAAAAGTTAAAGCCTCTAAAGAAAAGAAAGGTAACAATATGAGAATCTCACAAGAACGACACATAGTTTAAATCAGTTCAGATTCACCAATAGTTAATCTATTTTTTGTTTAATGTTTCTACACACTGCACCGACAAAAAAAAAAAAAAACCCAAATAAACCAAGAGAAATCGAGATCAAACCCAAGTAAAAATACAATTTGTTCAAGTCAGGGCGAAAAAATAAAAATCCCCTTTTGACCGAAGATATTTATAAAAATGGCACGAAATGTTGGAAAAAAAACTTGTAAAGTCTCAACAACAATGTGTCTGCAATCTATAGAGAAACACCAATTATGGAAAAAATATAATAAAAAGGTTTCTTTTATATAGTTTCCTCACGTTTTGAGGGCTGGATTAAAGGGTCTAGTGGGTCGCACACAGCCCTCAGGTTGTAGGTTACTCACCTCTGGTCTGTGGAGGAAAATTTCCAGACAGAAACAAAACTCCAGTTTTGTCACACCTGACCATACAGGTTCATTTCTTTCAAATTGACCGGACCCAAGTTCTTTCTCCAGCATTTCCAGTGTCAGGAGGGGTAGAGGGTTCTCAGAGAGAGGGGTAGAGGGTGAATCAGCCTGAGAGCGAGCCTGCTGCAGCCTTCATTGCAATAAATTCCGTTCCGTTCCGTCATCTTCCGCTTGTTCCGGGGTCGGGTCGCGGGGGCAACAGCCTCAAACGGGCAGCCCAGGCCTCTCTCACCCCGGCTGCATTCACCAGCTCACCCGGAAGGATCCCGAGTCGTTCCCCGGCCAGCTGTGAGACATAGTCTCTCCAACAGGTCCGGGGTCTGCCCCTTGGTCTCGTCCCGGTGGGATGTGCCCGAAACACCTCGCCTGCGAGGCACTCAGGGGCATCCTGACCAGATGCCCGAACCACCCCATCTGGCTCCTCTCCACCTGGAGGAGGAGCGGCTCGATACTGAGCTCCTCCCGGATGGCAGAGCTCCTCACCCGATCTCTGAGTGAGAGCCCAGCCACCCTGCGGAGGAAGCTCATTTCGGCTGCTTGCACCCGCTATCTCATTCTTTCAGTCACCACCCACAGCTGGTTACCACAGGTGAGGGTAGGAACATAGATCGACTTGTAAATCGAGAGCTTTGCTTTTCGGCTCAGCTCTCTCTTCACCACGACGGACCGATGCAGCGTCCTAGTTATTGCTGATTTCAATAAATAAAGTTGTAAAAACTTCTCACCACATAATTTGGTGGAAATAATGTTCGCATTGTTTCACATTTTCTCAAAAATCACAGAAATTCTTTCTTTTTTAAACTGCTGCAGACCTGCATCCCCAGCGGATAAGTCTGAGGACCAGGATGGACGTCGGAAAAAAGGCTAACGTAACATCTCATACGAAAGATGAGAAGCCCTCCAGATTCTCCGCAGAACCAGGCAAGTCCCAGTTACGCTCATTTTACTTTGATTGAAAAGCTCTTTCGCATATTAACACCTTTTCTTTTTGTTTTCAGCTAAAACAAGGTTGAAATCCACGACTGAGAAGAAAGGTGAGGGTTTTTTTTCCACTTTAATGAACTCTAATGTCACAGAAAAAAAAGTAAATACATATAATTGCAGTGGACCAGTTGTAGTTATAAAAACAAACACTTTTGAGAGCACTAAAATACATATCAGGGATGTAAAGATCATGTCCTTGTATTGGACATTTGGTTCAGTGCAGGGCTGTGCACGAATGATTGCAACTCATCATTGTGTGCACAAGGTGAGTGCACCCATAATGTTTGTTTTGCAGGGTAATTGCAGCTGGTCAGCGTTCAAGCAGCCTGTCTGATAATCAGATAGATCTAAGGTTATTACAGCATCTATTGGAGTGTTTACAGCATGGAATCTAAGACCTGTTAAATTCTAACCTATTTCATTCCGTCTTCTGAACCTCTTACACTTAATAGGATCGTGGGGGACACCGTTAGGTGTAACACAACCATCCAACACACTCATTCCTGGGGACATTTTTTTAAGTGGTCAATCAACCTAACATTCATGTTTTATGAGGGTGGGAGGAAACTGGAGTACCCGGAGAAAACCGACGCAGACATGGGGAGAACATACAAACTCCACACAGTAAGGCCATGTTCCAAGCCTTCTCTCTACTCAGGAACTTGATTCTTCTAATTCAGTTAATCTTAACACTGAGGGAATGAATCAAACTTAAGCAACAATGGACTTTTTGGGCAGAAAAAAGTGACACAGAATCAAAACATCAATTGCAAGCCTTTTTGTGACCGAGAAAGTGTCCAGTCTACTTTTAGTCCCACAATGGGGAAATCACTGTGCTGCATTGCACCACAGCAGGCAGTCACGATAGTATCAATGGTGGGAGCAACTAGGGAGTTAGATGTCTCAGTGAGATTCAAACCAGCTTCTCCCTGTCGTGGTTTTAGGGTGTAGAAGGAGCAGGACCCAAATGCAGGACATCAAACAAGGTTTATTAACTCAATTTAGGCAAGTTTGTAAAGCAAGGGGCACAGGATTAACTCAGGTTTTCAAAAGTTCAAATAATAATGTTCAAACATGGTCAGGCAACCAGGGTGACCTGGCTGGAAGGGATGGTAAGACACAATCAGGATGTCTGGGGTGATCGCCCTTAAATAGATGGCAGGATGCACAGATGTGTGGAATCAGGAATCATTCGCTGGTGACCCAATATGGTTGATTAGGAACATCCAGGGATCCCTCTGGAAGCAGGCGAAGGGATCATAACACTCCCAGTCCAAGAACAAATACTCAACCACTGATCCAATGCCTCCCACATTCTTCCTTATACTCTCCGGTTTCTCAAAAATCTACTGTGTTCCTCATAAGACATTGAAATCTTCTCCTAAGTTGTGGGAGCTTTAAATAGTTTCTATTAAAGAGATTTTTTTCCCGGGAGGAGCTCTTTAGTCTTTTCACACTGATTAATTTTATCAACCTACGTATGAAAAGAAAAGGGTCAAATTTAAGCTTTAATTCTTTAACGACAAGCTTAAACTCTATTGTATCGCGCTCTTAGAACGAGACACAGATTATGTGATTAAGCTGGCTGTGTAACGCACGATGAAGCTCTAATTAGGGACGTGTTGGGCTGTATTACACAGAAAGAGAAGAAGAGGGAGGAAATATTGAATAAAACATAATTATAAGGAGATGTTTGGCAGGTTTTAACACAACTCCTCTCACACAGGAAAAGCTGTGAAAGCTGAAAAGAAATCCAGCAAAGAAGGTTTGGACCTAAAATATAATCAGAAATAAAATATGATGTTCTTGTTTCATAATTAATTCTGTTTTTTTTTTATGTTCAGACAAAGAGAAACAACCACATCCAGCTGGTAAGTTAAAAAACATGGTGAATAATAAATAATTTTCTGGTGTCACACGTAAATCATTAGGTCTCATTTTTTAGAATTATTAGAGAAAAGAAAAAGAGCTTCTTTCCTTTAAATTTTAAGGTATTCATTTAAAATTATCACCATTTTTCACTTTTTTCTAAATAACTTTAATATAAAACAAGATTTTCTTTAAAAGCATGAAGAGTTTCACCAAAATAAAAGTGACTGTTTAAAAGATTTTTTTGCATCACTTAATTAATGTGGATTAAATGCTTGAAATAAAAGAGTTTGAGGTTTGATTTGATTTTTTTATATTGAGTGAATTTGTATCAAATCAACCCAACCCGTCCTCACAACTACACACCCACAATCTACTGATATGTTTTAATCCAACGAGGAGCGGCTGAACACTGAGCTCCTCCCGAATGGCAGAACTCCTCACTCTATCTCCGAGTGAGCGGCCAGCCACCCTGCGGAGGAAGCTCATTTTGGCCGCTTGTATCTGTGATTTTGTTCTTTCTGTCACCACTCGCAGATGGTGACCATAGGTGAGGAATATAATTGAGAAATATTTTAGAGGTTTTAGAATTACAGTTACTTTGGTTTGTAACTAATTACTTTCACTGATACAGTAACTAAGTTAGTTACTAGGTTATGTTTAGAGTCAGGTCATCTGTAATGAAACTGATTACCTTTTTAAGTTAGATAAACAACACTGGATTCAGATCATACAAAATCAATAAATTCAAGAAAAAGTTCCACTTGAAAGTTAGTTTTGTTTTACTCAGAAAAAAATAATATAATTCAGAAAAAGTTGCAAAAAAATGTCAGAATCATGACGGTACTTCTTCCCTAAACGACCACCTCCAGGTGGTAAAGGATCCATTGGCAGGCATGAGGCAACATGGGCAGACTTGACATGGGCAGAATTAATCTGGCTTTACCTGGGCAGGGCTTTCAGGGACCTTGACAGGGTTCTCGGCAAACTAGGCAGGGCTTTCGCCATCCTGGCAGGAATTTAGCCATTCTGGGCAAGGCTTTAGCCATCCAAGGTAGGGCCTTCAACATCTTGGGCAGGGCTTTAGCCATCCTGGGCAGGCTTGAGGCAAACTGGACAGACATGGTGACTTGTGTCCGCTGCGTCCATTCATGGTCGGGTCATTCTGTCAGAATCATGACCAAAAAAACCCCCAAAAACTTTACTGAAATCCAGAGTAAATGAAGTAAAATTCAAAATAGAAAAAAAAAAAAACAGAATATAGAATATAGTCAGTAAATTTACAAAAAAGTTTGTAATATCCAGACAAATTTGTCAAATTTAGAAGTTGGAAAAACCTCTGAAAAAGTTAGTAAAGTTCAGATAACTTCTTAAAACCAAGAAAAATGTTGGCAAAATTTAGAATAAATGTAGTAAAATAGAATAAATATAACAAATATTTGATGAAACATGGACTTGGTTCAATGTTCTAATTTTGATAGTTTAAAATGTTCAGATCATCATTCTCTGCTTCTCTTTTATATATATATATATAAAAAACATGTTTCATGTTCCACGTCAACTAACGTCACCGGAGCTGAAGAAAGACGGAGCACCGTGGACTCAACATAATTGACCTCGAAAACATTAACGGCAGAATTTTTTTTCCCATCAGAAGCAAGAAACGTCTATTTAATTTGTCACATTTTACTTTGTTATTTTATCTTTTTGCAGACGTGCCTGATGTTGAAGAATATTTAACAGAAAAGAAGAAAACCGGTAAGATTTACAGGAAAAAGAGTCAGAGGTCTGCGTTCTGAGTTCTACCTGTAGAATGCTCTTTCCATTCCGTCGTCTTCTGCTTATCTGGGGCCAGGTCACAGGGGCAACAGCCTCAGATGGGAAGCCCTTCCTGTATTAATCAATTTTGCCCAATGATATTGATTTATAGCAATTAAATAGTTACTGAGAGACTGATTGATGGAGATGAAAATACACACAATTCACCGATGATGTAAAAGAATCAGAGGCTTTATGAGTCACGTTTACAATTATTTTTATTTTTCCAGTTTGAGTTTTTATCTCTATTTTTAGAGTTAAAAAGAATAAATATTCAAAGAAGAGATGAAGAAGGTGGAAGATTTGAAGTACATAGGATCAACAGTCCAGAGCAATGGAGAGTGTGGAAAAGAGGTGAAGAAGCGTGGAGAAAAGTATCAGGTTTGATGAGTGATAAAAGCGTTTCAGAAAAAATGAAAGGGAAAGTGTACAAAACCGTGGTGAGAGCGGCCATGCTGATTGGTCTAGAGACAGTGGCACTGAGGAAAAGACAGGAAACAGAGATGTTTGTAGCAGAGATGAAGAAGCTGAAGCTCTCTCTGGGAGTGACCAGGAAGGACAGGATCAGAGGAACAGCACATGTTAGAGGTTTTAAAGTCAGAGAGACCAGACTGAGATGGTTTGGACATGTTCAGAGGAGAGAGAGAGAGTACATCAGAAGAAGGATGCTGGGTTTGGAACCACCAGGAAAGAGGACTAGAGGAAGACCAAAGAGGAGGTTCATGGATACAGTGAAGGAAGACATGAAGATAGTTGGAGTGACCGAAGAGGATGCAGGAGATAGGATTAGATGGAAGAAACTGACTCCTGAAGGGAAATGTCAAAAGAAGAAGAAGAAGAAATATCCAAATAACTCATCTCTTCTCTTTGTTTTCAGGTCAGAGATACTTCCAGTGTGTCTACGTTCCAGGAAAGGCCAAGCAGTACCCGTTACGACCTTTCAGCCAGGCTATGACCCCTGCCATGCTGACGCCAGCCTTCAGGTCGATGCTGGAGCAGCAGAGAGCAGCCAGAGCCTCTGGACAGTAGGACCACCTCCTAACTTAATCTGAGAAGAAACAATGAACAACGCAAACTTGTCTTTAATTTAGTGGTCGATCTGTGGGAGTTCCTGCCTGTAGAAAATACAACAGCCTACGTTTAAAATGACTTTTTTTGCATGTTTTTTATGCAAATCATTTGTTTGAAACTGAGGTTTTATTACCATGGTCACAAATTAATCAAGCAGGTGAACAGTTACTTTAAAAGGGACATTATCTGCTAAATGCAGCTTGTTATCTTTTGGATTCTTTTCAGTGAGTTTTGAGGTCTGTAGTCACTCAGAAAATCTGAATTTAATCCATAAATTAACAGCAAAAAAATCTTTACATAATCTTTGTCACTTTTTGGTTCCTGTTCAGACGCCTTGTTTTGGTTCAAGTCCATCTTTTACATTTTTTCACTCTGTTACGTCACGATTCAGAGGAAATCACCATCTAATGAGAAACAATTAAACAACTTATAGAAAATGAGACACTTAAAAATAATTTAAAATCCGATTCCCCTTAAAAACTTTCACGTTGCAGATCCGACTTCGCAGGTTTTTTCTCTCGTCAGTCGTGGCTGCAACATATTAGCATGCAAAGCTTTTAGTGTGAATTCCCACATGGATCCCACCGGCCTTCCTGTCACTGGATTTCCATCAGTCTCATCGACGTGCAATGAAACGCTTCTTCACACACATCAGACTCCATTTTCACTTCACCTCCATGCAAAAACATCTCCTCTTCTAGGAGTTAGTGATAATTTCACTTTTCATTTTCCAAAAATGTCATTCAAATCCTGCCATTTAAAATACATTAAAATACATTTTAAATGCTTTTCTTCACAGTTTGTTTGGATTTTTGGTTTAAAACAGTCAAAAATAAACTTTAAAGCTGACTTGAATGTAGAAAAAATAAAATCCCATCATTTTTACATAAAGTTGAAATGTTAAGAATAAATTCAAGTCTTCATAAATAAAAAGTTTTAAACTAAAAACCTGAAAACAGAAATTAATTTAAGTTGATTATTAAAACTGAACCTAAAAGTCTGAATTTTGATCTTTTTGTTGAGATTTTTATTTTACATTTTCACCTCAATAACTGACATTTTAACTTTATTTTTGATGCAAAAATTTCACCTGAATTTACTTAAAAAACTATCAAAAGACTAAACTTTGCACGTCCAGAAACATGGAATCTGGTTTAGATACCACGAAGTGACCAACAAACGAGACGCTGTGATGTTCGTTAAAGAGGATGAATGTTATTTTACTCTCATTAATCACCTCTTTATGTAAAGCTGATTTTGTCATATTTTACTTACCTCATTTTTTGCGGCTCAGCATCGAGTTTGTTTCAGTGATGATACATCGATGTTGTCGAGCGATACCAGACATTGATGCCATGTCTTTCTGAATGGAAACAAGACTGAGTGGAGAACAACAAATGCTGGAGAGTGTTATCCAGGTTTTTGTGATCTTTAAAATGTTAACACAACTTTAGATAGTTTTAAAGTTTCACTCAGCATTTTTTTTTCATTTTTTACCGGATGGGAAAAATTTTGGTCCAGCGTGGGTCAAAGAAAGTATAATTTTCATTTTGTCGACTGATTGTTTTCAAGGTCCTAAAAACCCACAGACCTGTTTAGTCCTGTGTGCATGACATAAAACTTGCTTGAGGCCAGAAACACCGTGTATCGTGCATCGAGTAAACAAATTCTTATTTAGGTGCATGTACAAAATAATGCCACACCCTGCTGAAGGGAGGGACTGAGTGTGAGCAGAGTGCATGCACTAAAATACTTCCTACTTATGTTAGAATGTGGCTGTGGTGGAGAACAAAATCTGGTCAAGGATATTCTGGGGTTTGAAATTGATCAGATTTAAACATGAGAGCTTGAAAAAGTCTCAAACATGCTTGAATGAAATAAAACAAACTTCATGTGTGTTTTTTTTTTTTTGTGGGAATTACAAACATAATAGAAAAGTGTATTTGTAGAGGTGGGGTTTGGGTGGGATTGAGACCAAGTTGTCTTACGCCTAAAATTTGTCGCAAGTTCCTGATGTCTTTATACAAAATGTATAAATGGAGGATTTTGTAAATTGAGAGTTTGCTTCATGCAAAAACTTTTTCAGCTTGAGATTTATGTAAGTCTTAATAAATGAAGCCTCAGATCCATCTGGAGCGCGGGTATGGAAGTCTGAGTCTGGCATGTCGTGGTTTATCCATGTTTGTCCAGAGAGCGTTAATGAATTCAGAAAGAGAACAGGAATCGTACCGACAGACCTGCTCGCTTTCCTCTCTTTCTTTAAACGGTCAGATTGTATCAAATTTCTTTCAAAACCAGACTGAACATGTCATAAGCATTAACATTCACACACAAACTTATATAACGACCAGAAAATATGAGTTGTTTAAACTCACAGAAACAAACAAGCTCATTATTTGTTGGTTGATAATTCACTTTAAAGCGTTTGCTGTCTGGTCATCATCAGCGTACGTCTTCAACCTGAGGCTCTGTGTTAAACTCTGACCTCAAAGTCTGAAAACCTTAAAGTGTCATTGCCAAACTAGATTTGGCATTTATTGGAGTGTTTTTTAAAAACACCTTAAAGCAAAGTGGGGTTTTTTTTAGGTGTGAAAGACAGATTGTTGCTTGGAGTTAAGAGTCGTCTGTTTTTTCTCTCATTGTGTGAAAAAAATGAGTCGCTTCCTCTGTGATTATTTTTCTTTTAATCACACAACATAAAAGAATAAAGTGATAGTTTTTTTTTTTTTTTTAAATTTTTACTCATTTTACATCCGTCACCGGGGAAATTTGTGTGCTGCACTTCTACACCACAGCAGGCTGCCACAACGGCGCCAATGGTGGGAGAAACAGGGGGTTAGATGTCTTCTCCAAGGACCCTAGATGTGCACTCAGTGGGATGCAAACCCGTGAACTTCCGGTTGACTTCTGGTCCGCGGGCAAACATTCTACCCACTGAGCCACTGTCTTCCAGCTGTTACACTGATTTAAACATTTATTAAAACTTTACATCTTTAATCAAATGAATGTAAGTGGATGAAAAGTATTTGGGACGAAATTGGATCCTTTTTGGGTTTAAATGTCCTGAAACTCTGCTTTTTGTGGATGCATGTTGAACTATGTGACATGTTTTATTTTGTATTGATATGAATGACTTTTATTTTCTTATGAGGCTTTGGCTGCTAGTTTTCTTTGAGCCCTTCTACATAAACATGAATGACCATTTATCAAAGCTGCATACAAAAGTATTTGGGTGTAAAGATGGTGTACGACCCAAACGATGCGCTCATCTGGAATTATCAGAACGATGTGGGTGTCCTGGGAGCGAGTCAAAGTGGGATTATCTTATAAACTCGTAAGACTTGCCCAGTAAAATTTTTCCTATTCCTCGCCTTTTGTTTGTAAAATCATGGTCGCGTATTTTGCCATCAATTTCTGTTTTGAGATTGGAACTCTAAAATTGGAAAATGACCCTTGGAAGTTTAAAAACAACCCCAAAAAAAGAAGATTTAGACTCTGAATCAAATCCTGTTCATGATTGGTGGTTAATACAAACATGTTTTACTCGTGGGACAAAAATATCAATAGAAACATCAATAAAAACCATGTATTTCAAGAATACCTATTTTAGTCCCACAGTGGGGAAATTTTTTTGCACAAATACGTGCACTTCATAGCAGGAAACAAAAAAAGGAAAGTTTTTTGTTGCTGCTCCTGCACTATAATCCCAGTTTTCTATGATCTCACAGGAATGTGCAGAGGTGCTGATTGGACAATAGTTTGCAGAAAAAGTTTGAAAGTGAGACAAAAAATTGTATTCACGCGACTGTTTAACGATTCCCCAAATTTATTTCTTTCACGTCCAATAAAATAGAAAGTAACTTTTTTTCTCTTTTAGTTTCAAACTCAGTAAATAAAAAATAAAGAATAAGCTTTAACCTATTTCTATTTTTCGGTTTGCAAACGGATCGTTTTATAATTCAAATTTGAAAATGAAAATTGAATGCCAACAAAATATGGGAACCGACTGAGCATGGATCTGAATATACCGGATGTAGACGTGTTGATCATCATTAAATTTTTGGGTTTTTTTTCTGCCATCACACCTACTTATACTAAAAAGAAAATACAACACTGCAAATAGTGAATTCATTTTTTTTTTTTAAATTGTGCGCAACTTTGATAAATTAGGCCCAAAGTGTGTTCAGAGTTTTATTTACTGGGGGAAACTGTGGTGAAAAAAACAAAAATAAAAACTAAAAATTAGAACAAATTCTTACTCAATCAGTTTGAGTTTTTTTGGTTCATTAAAAAAACAGTACTGTTCTGAATTAAAAAATGGAGGTTATTTTTTTTCTTTAAAGTTTTATTTTTGTTTCAGGTAAATTTTTCTTTCAAAGTGAAACAGACTGTTTAATTTTCTTTGGTGTTGCACACATTGTGTTTTGTTCTAATAATAGTTTAACAGACTGAAGACTCGTTGTGTCTCTCGGTCCTTGTTGTGTTTATTTTTTTTAGAGGTGTCTATAGTTCAGAATATTTACAGTCTGTATAAAATAGAAGTTGCATGTAATATAAAGCAGAAGAGATTATTTTATGGATCTGATTTGATCACATTTAAGGAGTCACATGTGATGTTTAAACTGTTAAAATGTAAAAAAAAGTGAGATCATCTGCTGTGTGTGTGAAATGTTCAGGTTTCCATCAAACAGCCGTCTGTCTCATAACTTGAATAAAAAAAATTGCAATTTTTTTTGTGTGTGTTGTCCGTTTTAACTTAACTAGAGGAGGCCTCCGTGAAGGATTCACGCCCTCTCCTGTTTCCTAATTCCTGTCTTGTGTCTTCACTTTATCTCTGGTCACAGAAGTGAATGACTGCAGGGCTTAAATGACATGGGGGAAGATGAGACACAGGTGCAAGCATTAGGGAAAGGCCAATTATGGTGAATTAGGGCAAAAGATAGAACAAGGTGGAAGGAAAAAATGGCCTAAAAAGGAGTTTTTATGTATCTAGGGTCTTTATTAAAAGCTGATTCAACATTGGAAATAATATCAATGCTCCTGAAGTGAGTTCTAACACACCTAGAGTTGCTGAACTCTAATCTCATATGAAAATTGCAAAGCAAATAAAAAATTTAATTGAAAAAGCAAATAAACAACAAGCTTTTAAAAGCAGGATTTTTCAACTTGTTTGTTTGATTAAATGAAAAGATTTAACTTGATCTCAAAGGAGAAAATTGGTCTAAATGTGAGAACGTGAACTTGAGGTTTTCAGGTTTCAGCTTGAATATAAAAATACAGTAGAATCCATTCAGGAATCTAAAAGATTTACTTCTTTCAGGTCGTTTTAATGACTTTACACTAACAAGTAAAATACTAGATGAGTAAAAACCCGAAGCAAGTTCCCAAATCAGAATATACTGTAATCATCCCACACATGGATAATTAGTGTGTCACAGCAACAACTTTCTATCTGCTGAGTGAGACGTTGTAGAACCCAATCACCTACAGGAAGAAAGACATCCATGACCGGTTCCCTGTCCAGCTCTGAGAGATGGTTTCTTCAGCAGGTCTTTGGACTGCCTCTGGGTCTCCTCCCTGGTAGGACGTGCCCAGAACACCTCGCCAGCAAGGCCTTTGGGAAAAATCTTAACCAGATGCCAGAACCACCCCATTTAGCTTTTTTTGACCTAGAGGAAAAACAATTCTACTCCAAGCTACTCGTTCCATCTCTGATAATAAATTTACATTGCATTTCATAACATTTTACGTTTATGGAATATGCATCAATTAAATGCCATTTTTGTGCCTTATTGTAATAAAACTGCATTATTAACTAAAAACAAACCAAAGAATTGAAGTTTTGTGCATCTGGGTTTTCATATTAGGGTGCAAAAGCACTCCAAAACATTTACTATAGTTGTCTGTTTCCATGTGTGGCCTTGCGACAGACTGGCGACTTGTTTGGAGTGTACCCCGAGGTTGAAAATTATATCTACAGATTGTCTCCTCACTTTATCTCCAAGTTTTTCTTACAAACTCACCGCTCTTCCTTCTTATAACTTTTTCTTTCCTTTGTATTGTAGTTAGGTCTTGCAAAAACAAAACAAAAAAACTATTGAAAAACAGACAGTTAGGCAATAAAATAGATATTAAAAAAAATTAAAAAAATTGTGTCATAGAGAAAACTCTCCCCCTAAAAAAGGAGGATTTGTTTGTTGCTTTTATGCTAACGTGTAACTTGCCTGTCATGTTGCACACCAACACATTTGTTGTGGTGCACAGCATATGTTTTAAAAACGCATGTGCAGTCACACACAGTTTATGTGCACTTCTGTTCATAAAACGCCGTATCTCTCTTCCTGTGTCAAACACAACTTTTACTATTAGCATTATTTGTCATGATCCCCTTCCCTGCCACCAGAGGGAGCACTGGATCTTTCCTCATTACCCTGAGTAGGGACACCTGAGGATGATTAGTCTGATGACACACACCTGTGGATCCTGGTGCCTATTTAAACGCAATCAGTCTGCAGAGGATGGATGCAACCATCATCATCCATAAGTTGCATCATTGAACCCTGTTGTAATATTTGAACTTTTAATCCTGAGTTAAACCTGTCACTGTACCAGGATTTTTGGTTAATGATCCTGCTTTGTTGTCCTGCATTTGGGTCCTCCACATTTCTCCACATCCTGACATTATTGTCTGTGTCCTGAAGTTAAAAAAAAAAAACAAAAAAAACAACCTCTGATATAAAATCATGACAGAACAAACCAGTGAGGAAATACGAGTGTTCATATTTATTTTGGTCATTTTTACATTTCAGCAAATTATCTTTAAGAACATTTATACATTAAACACCTGCTAACAGAATATTTATTTCCAGTAATATACCATCTCTTTGTAATAACTTCACAGTTCCGTTTTCCTACGACTCCTACTGCAATTCTACAGTGAAAAAACAGTGATGGAGAAAAACGAAATGCATTCAGTTGAAGTTTAAAAACAACTCATTCAATGTCTTCAAATAGTTTACATAATAATAAGAATTACATTAGGTTTCCAGTGGAAGAGTTTGGCTTTGGCTTGAATAAAAACATTAGTCAAAGTCAGTGGAAAAAAAATCTTTTCACATTTCTAGTTTCTAAAATTAGATTAAATAACGTTATAAACTGATAAATTTTATTTAGCCTTTCTTTACAAGAAAACCACAGTTCTTCTATTTAGAAGTAAAATAAAAATGAGGCACAAAAATGTGGGAAACATTTACTAACCATCCATGAAGCAGATTTAAACCTCTTCATATGACAAAAATAAAAAATATCTTAATCTAGTTTCCATGGCAACACTGTATAAGTTTTTCTCATTTGCAGATTTAAAAAAAGCTTGAACAATAAAGCTTTAAAACTTGACATTTTTACTGTAAATAATTTAATGAACCATCAGAGAGGTTTGTCTGAAAATCATCAAAACAACAGATTTTGATGCTGAAAATTAAAAAATTCAGTTGGATATTGTTTGTTTACTTATATTTTTTGTTCAGCAGTTTCTGATTTTATCTGTGAAAGGCGCTCTTTAAATAAACATTTCTTATATAAAATACCAGGGGCACATTGAGGATGAAAATATAGACTGTTTTTTTCACCAAACCAATCACTGACCCTCATTTATCACTCACGTAGAGCAAAATTTGGGCATTCAGGTGGATGCATTAATCTGGATTTATTAAAATGACGTAAGCCAAGAAGACGGAATGACATTAAAATGATAAATGATGGTATGAACAGTCTTTACTGCAGGATATAATAAACATATCATAACATGTTTAACCAGAATTTGTGTTTTTAAAGTTAACAGAGTGATTAGAGTTTATTTCTTACCAACGAGGAGGAAAGAGTGCACAACTGATACTTGCATAAAAATGGAAATGCAATAAATGAAAGTGTGCTTGATGCCAAAAGAATAATAATTAAAGTATCAAATGTTTTTAGTTTTTAGAATCTAGTATTTTTTCCTGCAAGTGTTAATAAATAGACGCTGTTTTTTCTGCCAAAATGTCTCTAAATCATCTACAGAAGAAGATATACTTTATTGATCCGTCAGCGAGAAAATTTGTGTGCTGCATCACACCGCAGCAGGCTGCCAGGACGGTGCCAATGGTGGGAGGACACCTAGACCTGAGCTCAGTGGGATTTGAACCAACAAACTCCTGGTTCAAGGGCAGACATTTTTACCACTGATCTAGCTTTTAAGTCCTCACATTTTTTAGAGCGAAAGCTTTTTTTTCTGGAGTGACGGCTGTGTTTCCTCTGATATTACACACAGTACATATTACTATGTGTAATATTACTTACACACAGTATGTGTTAGGAAAAAAATCAAACAAAATCAGCATTTTTTAAAACCTGTAAACCTCGTCTCTAAAGACAGAAGGATGCCATCCACAACCTGTAAACCTCTTTAGTGGTTTTTAAATGTTTTTACAGTAAAACTGAGACATTAAAAACATTCAAAATGCTTAATTTGAGTATAAAGAAGCAATAAATTCAGTTTAAACTTTATATAACATGCCTTTTGTAAGAAGTAGAATAAAAATAAAAATCTAGTAGATGTGATAAAGCAAAAAAAAAATCATCTGTTAAAATAGAAAAAGAATCTGTAATAAAACTGTTTTATTAATATTTTTAACATTGAAATCATCAGCAGAGAAAAAACAGATGTAAACGTTTAATCCAAACAACTGGAAGCATCTACAGTGTGTGTGTGTGTGTGTGTGTGTGTGTGCGTGCGTGTGTGAGAGAAAGAGAGAGAGAGAGAGAGTGTGTGAGTTTTTTAAACCAGAAAATGTATTTTTATTGTTTAGTCGGATTTGATGAAAAAAAGAGAAATTATTCTGAATTTACAGACTTTATTTTGAAATTTATCAGAAACAGAATCTACTTTATTGATCCCACACATGGGAAATTTGTGCGTCACAGCAACAACTTCCTATCTGTTAAGTGAGTCGTTGTAGAGCCCGATCACGTACGGAAAGAAAGACCTCCGGTAACGAGATGTTCTCGAGCGGAGCTGTCTGAGCCTCTTGGAGAAGGAGCTCCGCTGTTCGTCCAAGATTATTGACTCTGTTCTGAATTTTCTAAAAGTAATTTGAATTTAATCAACTTTATTCTAGATTTTATGAACTTTATTAGTGTTCTTTGACTTGATCTTAAATTTGATCAACATTTGTTTTGAATTTTATTTGATTTATTCCGAATTCAACTGTTTTTCCTGAAAGAATTTTTTCTTCTGGATTCTACATAAACTTCATCCTGGATTTAACTGACTTTAATCTTGCTTTTTATTCCTCATCTTGGATTCAAATCTTTTATTACCTTTCTGTTCATTTGAACTGTTTTAATGTCACATGTTTTAAAGTGTTTTTGTGTATTTGAAGCACTTTTTCTGGACTAAGATTAAAAATGTTATCATCTTTTTTGCTTATTAAAATTCCTTCATTCTTAATTCAACTGGATTCTAATTCCTTTACTATTTTATTTTGAGTTTGACAAACTTTATTCAGGATTTTACTCACTATTTTCTTGGTTAGACAAACCAGATTTTGTGATTTTTTTTTCTAGGTTTCACAAGGATTAACTCTAAATTTTCTCAGTGTTTTTCTAAATTATTTCCAAATTTGCTTGTAATGAATTCTTTACATTTTGTTTAGCATAAAAACTTAACATGAGATATTTTGTGTGTTTTAATGTTTAAAATGTGATTTGCAGAATATTTACTTGATAATCTGATTGTGCACCACGTTTTAAAAAAAAATTAATTCCCTGTTTTTGAAGAAAAGAGATTAATTCTCTGAATGACAGAGTGAATAATTAACGGAGAATAAAAAGTTTCTTCTGAGCAGCAAAATGAACTCATAATCTGAAGACAGAAAATGTCCTTTATATGGGATTGAATCACTTTTACTGGAAAAATTGTGATCTTTTTTAGCCATACTTACACAAGATAAAAGTAACAAAGAAAATTCTGTGATTTCAAATTTCAGTTTAGTGACTCTTTAATATTTGAAAAAATAATATCAGCAATTTTATTTAATTTTGTTTCACTTTAATTTAGATTTGATCACATTTGTTTTTCATTTCAACCAAATTTCCTTCTAAAAAAAAAAACTTTTTAATGCATTTAATTACTTTGATCTCAATTTAAAATGTAAAAAAAAACCAGTCTGACATTTTGTCTTAGAAATAATCAGAAAGTCTCAAATCTGTAGATCAAAGTCAACCAAAAAAAAAAAAAAAAATCTATGTTGCACCAACTTGCTTAGTTTGATGTTTCCATGTCAGCGGTCCGAATTGGTCCAGTCGTGTTAGACTTTATTCAACAAAACCGCTTATGATTACTCGGTACAATCTATAGGTGAACTGATTGAGTATTTAGGGTCATGCGACCAACGTCAAGGTCACAAATTTACAGGACAGATGAAAGTGTATTCATCGACGCCTCGGCATCTAGTATTTACAAAAAAATAATAATTAACTTCTAGACTTAAAACGGCTAAAATTTGTCCTATTTTATGTTAAAATGTTATCGTTGTAAAAATAACAAATACAAAAATTATAAATTGATTGAACTTTTTGTTAAATTAAATCTCATTAAGTTTAATTGTGATTAAAATAAACGATAAACATCATTTACTGAAGGGACAGAAATATAAACACAGGCTTTTATTTCATCTAAATTTTAGGAAACATCGGGGCCTCGTTTATCAGGTGTTCGTAAGTTGAGCGATTTACGAAGGATGCTTGGATTGTTGCGTAACTTTAAGACAACTAAGGAGCTGCTAAACCTGAAATGGAACCGAGGACAGTGAAATGAAGCATTTGAAGCAGTGATGAAAAGTTTAGAATAACACTGAACCCTTCGTAAATGAAGCCCCTGGAGTTTGTCCTAGTTTTTTTCTTTCCAAACACTCTCTTCAACATTCCCTCTATGCTAATTTCTAAAAAAATAAAAGCCAATTCCAGCATCTTGTAAAAGATTTATCGCTGAAGGTGTTCGTTCAGAGTGAGGACGTGAGATGCAAAAACAAAAGGAATCACATTTTAAAAACAGTGATAAAGTGTTCTAATAATCGGGAATAATAATTGGGCTTAACTCGTAACGTTTTATTGAGACTGATCGGGATACTGATCTACATTCCTGTCTTTTCTGTCTCTTATTCTGCTTTATGTTTATTAATGACTGAATTTTCTGTTTCGTACAGATGCCAAACTTTATTTTTACTCAGACTGGATCAGATCAGTGATGTTCTCAACGTTCTGACTGCCTTCCTGCTCGGTGTTTTGCTCCATGTTTCCAGATTCCTTTTCTAAATAGCTCTGGTTTCCATGGTTCTTAACAGGCTCGCTGCAGAATGCAGTTATTTAATTGCCTTCAGTTTAAACTGCTAAATATTTCCATACTATGCTGTTCATTTTGAATCAAATGAAAGATGTGATGCCACTTTAGCATAATTTTTTATCCATTTTTTGCTCTTGAGTCAAAAAGGAAGCACAAAAAAACTATTAAAATTTGACCGAACATTTTAAACCTCAAAAAGTCTCATAAATTCATCCTGAAATTACAGAAATGATATGATAGATGGTCTATTTAAAAAAAAAAAACAGCTAATCCCGAGGCATTTTTCTGGCTACCCATTAGATGCAGAAAAACACACCCATAGGCTGTGTTCCTAATGACGGCTGCTGTTCAGGAAGAGCCTGCAGCTTTGTAGCTTTTCAAATGGTTGAAGAAAACATGGTTCTCTGTGACGTGTGGGTCAGAAAGACAGAAAAAAACAGAAGATTCAAAAAGCCTGCTCTTACCGTAAAGGGGATTTGCTTTTCCAAGAGATTATTGGAGCGAGATGTAGTCCAGACATTTATTTTATCAGGCCAATCGCCCACTGGAAAATAAGAACAACACTCCTACTGAAACCAGTGCTTGAATGCAGGTTTTGAAGCCAAATTTCCTCTTCGAATCAAACTTCTTAAATTTACTGGACAAAGAAAAAAAAATGTGACCCAAAGCCCACTAAGATTATGATTTGCAGTTTTTGTTTTTCCTTTTTTCTGAATTCTGTGTAACGCTGAGAAAAAAATCCAACCATCCATTCACCATTCCAAGTAACTGGTGTCAAACTCAAACACCCGTCTGGCCAAATCCCAAAATCAATATTGGGACCAAAGTCAGGAGCAAGTATTGCTGTCCGAAATAACAACGACTTAAACAAGTTGTTTTCTTTTTTTTTTTTAAGTATGAAACAAACAAAGCTTAAAATGTGAGGGATAATCGCCGACAAGGTGAACATTATCATAAATTATGGGGAGACGGTGGCTCAGTGGTAGAGTGTTTGCCCGCGAACCGGAAGACAACCAGAAGTTCACGGGTTCGCATCCCACTGAGTGCATGTCTAGAGTCCTCGGAGAAGACACCTAACCCTCCGTTTCTACCGCCATTGAAGCCGTCATAGGTGGTGGCCTACTGCGGTGAAATGCAGCACATAAATTTCCCGCTGAGTGTTTATTGAAGTATATTTTTAAAAAAATTAATGGAGGATGCAGAGGGGAGAACCCTCTGATGTGAAGCCAAGGATAATTGTTTCCACCAAGTCTGTGGCGGAGCAAGGAACACAATGAACAACTGTAATAGAGATGAACAATGAACACCTCAAATGCCATAATGGCAGACTCTAATATCTTTTAGTCATGGACTTGTGGGCCGAAAATAACTATAATGCTGCCCACGTTTGGCTGTCGGGACCAGAGTTTGACACCTATCACCTGGGGTGATGTCGTGGGAAAGCAGCCTAAGCAGGAAGCCCAGAATTGCTTCTTGCTGGACAACATTTTTCTAGCTTATCTTCTGTATTTCCATCCAGCCAGGTTATGTATCCCCAGCATGTCTCACATCTTCCATGGGTCTCATTCAATCAGATGCTTGAGCCCCATTTTATGTCTCCTCTGGTTTTTTCGGGTACCAGCCACAGCCCTTCGGTGAGGACAGGAATGTAGACCACTGGTGAATCCAGAATTCAGCCTCTTCTTTCTTTTACTCCTAAACAAGACCCCGAGATTATTGGACTCCTTCACATGGGCCAGGACCTCATTCCCGACCCGAAGAGATCTCTCCATCCTTCTTAGATTTCTAGGAGCTGGTTCTCAAGAAACCTTCGTCATTCCTCTTTCTTCCAGCTTTGAGGAAGGACCTCGCCATCTTCCGTTCCAGATTGTTTAAAGACGTTATTTACAGTTTCTGAAATTGGCACTTGACATGTAACTAAATAAATAAATACTGTATAAGAACACCATCTGTAGATTCTGAGGGAAAGTTCCTCGTGCCCCTAGGAATCTGCTTTCCTGTCCAAGAGAGCCTGAAAGCCACCTGCAGTTTTCCCTGAAGGATGTTTTGCAGAACGTTGTTGCTTTCGTTCGGTGCACGGGTGAGTCTTTGTGTGTTTGTGTGTACAAATACTGATTAGAAACAGTTTGGAGCTGCTAAAGCGAGGTTTAGTCCAGCGAGAGCAGTGGCTGCATGTTGTCCTCTTCACTCTTCACTTTATCAGGTCTCTTCAAGACTCCTGGTTCCACCACTGACTGGGATCTGGAAGAAAAGAGAGAGCAACATGGTCAGCATGGTTAGTTACCTGGCCATCTGTGAAACACGGAGACATGATGAAAGTGGAAGTAGTTAATGAGCTGTGCATCATTAAGTCCCCGCTAGCTGTTTTACATAGTGTCAGCCAGATGCTCTTTATGGAAATGTTCAAATTAAACAACTGCTGACCTCACCGAGCAACTGGTGGGGTTTTCACTTAAACAGGGATTTCATGTTAAATCAACTTTTTGGAGTTTTTCCTTTTTTTTAAACATTCTTTCCATGCATTCTTGAGTAATTTGCAAGCTTTCTGAATTCAGTTTTCATAAAATATCCAAATGCCAGGTTGTTCTTGGGCAAGGATTTTGTTCTCAGTGTCATCAGGGTGACGACAGGCTGTGGGCCAATCATTTTTACTCATCAAACAGAAATGATTAATAATAATAATGTCCCACAGAATTCATACTTTATTGATATAACTTGTATCCCTCCGCCTACCAAATGTGGAGATTGGGATTTTAATTAAACTTTGCTACTCAGTACTAACTGTAGATGAGCTGAGAAGGCTTTCAGGGTCATGCAACCAAAAATCAAGGTCATAAAGATTGAGGTAAAAAATCTTCCAAACCACAGAAATATTTGAATAAACCTGCCCACAGTTACTGAATCTTCTTCTTTTGGCATTTCCTTTCAGGGGTCTGCACATCAAGTCAGTTTCTTCCATCTAACCTTATCTGCTGCATCCTCTTCGGTCACACCAACTATCTTCATGTCTTCCTTCACTGTATCCATGAACCTCCTCTTTGGTCTTCCTCTAGTCCTCTTTCCTGGTGGTTCCAAATCCAGCATCCTTCTTCTGATGTCCTCTCTCTCTCTCCTCTGCACATGTCCAAACCATCTCAGTCTGGCCTCTCTAACTTTAAAACCTCTAACATGTGCTGTTCCTCTGATCCTGTCCATCCTGGTCACTCCCAGAAAGATCCTCAGCATCTTCATCCTTAACCCACAGTTACTGAATACCAACTAGAAATAATGTGAATGGAACAGAACATGTACTCATATGGAAAGGGGCATTTGTTGTGGTGGAGGGCTGTGTATGAATGATTACAACCAGTCACTGTGTGGGCACAGCTGCCCCATGCGTTAGCCGTCACATGTGCAGTGTTTTGTTTATGTAGTTTTTCCACGCTGCTTTTAAGGTCATTATGAATTTATTTTAAACATCGTTTTTACAGTACGGGTGAAAAATGTAAGTGTGCTTTTCTCCTCATGGTTTCATTATCAGATAATTACTGAGTGACTAATGAATCATGGGTATTTAACAGCCTGCGCCGCCCAACCGTGACATGCTACTTGTTGGTTCTGCGGTAGCTCAAGTGTGTTTGACTTGATGAGTTAGTTTGTGTCCCACAGTGAGAAGATGATGTCCTGTCAGAAGGAATCATCTTCCATAGTGACCTGCAGGAATGAACGTTAGAGCAGGAAATGTCAAACAAGCTCACAGCACCAGTCTGCCAAATATCTGATTACACAGACCAAAATAACCAACCTAACCAAACACACACAAACAACTGCTGTTTAAATGTCTGATGTAAATAGACATAACACAATATTGCTTTTATCACAAAAAAAAGGAATAATCTGGCTTTGAAATAGTGACAAAAGCACTATAGTCGTGGACCTAGAATCCACGTCAGCCACAACGGGCGGCCCAAATATACCTAGCTTGATTTTTATTGGCGTTATCTTTATGTGTAGACTGTGATGTATCGTATAGGAGCAGATTCTTTTCCGTGATGTGGCCTCTCTTTCTTTTGTCAGGCAACCGTCTGTGCTTTCTATTTTTTTCTTGCAGCTCCAAATACTTTATTTCACATTCCTTAGTTCACTTCAGGTTCGGACTATAGAAAGAAAGGGTCCCAGAAGCTGGTGGATCGTACCCTATTTTGGCTGTTTTATGTTAGCTTATGTTTGACACCCAGAAGGATTTGGGGCATCGGTGGGGTAACACACCTTTTCATTGTTTTGGGGGACATGTTTTTCTCCAAGTCCCTCTCTAGGTCTTGGACTGACAGGGTGTAGGACTCGGGACAGTAGTCTGTTTCCTCGTCATAGGCGTGGTCCAGCAGTGTCCGAGCCCACGTCCCCATATCGTACGGAGGCATCATGCCCCCCAGCTCTGACGGCAGGATCTCTGGGTGGATGAGCTGATGGAGGCTGTTCAGGTTGTTACCGTGCATGAAGATCTGGAACGAGAGAAGGTTTAGAGTTTAGAAGTTTTAGCTCAGATCAGTCAGGGGTGGCCCATCAGGGCCTTCAAGGCCTTCTCCTGAGTTCTGAATACAGTATATGCAAATCAGAGACTGATGTCAGTTATATTTTTAAGCTTTCTACATTCCAGCTTTAGGGTTGAAAGTTTCTTACCCTCTTCCTTGTCTTGTCTTTGAGGAACGGTCGTATGACCGTGTAGAGAGCGTGGATGTACCACGGCTGGTTCACAAAGTGGATTCCCCCAAATCTGGCAGGAAAACTGTCCTGTTGGAAGCAGAAAAAAAGAGTGGAAAAACAATTTGTTTTCATCTATCCCTGAGCTTCTGTTCTGTGCAGTTTCTGAACCTTAGAGCTTCTTTTTTTTAACACAACGTATAACGGATCAGCTGCCAGTTAACAGTCAACTTAATTTCATCAACAAGGAGCCTCGTATCCCAACGGTTTACTCGCTGTACTTCTGTATGGCCCATTGTGGGTTATGTGGTGGATGCTTTTAAGAAGATAAAAGTAAGAACTGTATTGTAATTGCACCAAAGGAACGGGATTACAGTTTTAGTACACACAGTAACTCACTCTAACACACAAGTTAGAGTCGGGAGACTGTCTGCCAGACTAGTTTATACTATAATACATGATGAAACATTACAGAGATGAGGGTCACACATCGGGCTATGCTGACGTGCAGAGAAACAACTACTTCAACCTTATTTGATATCTGAAAAGTCTTTTTTTTTTTCATCCTAATTTACTCTCAGTCTGTGACATTAATACTGATACAAACACATCAGAACAAACTGTTCAAGTAGTCTCTTAAACACAAACCAAAATGATTCAAATAGACCTTGTAGAAGCAGAGATAAAGTTAACATTGGATTTGTCGTTTTCCAACAGAAACCCAAACAACAGTCTCAAGTGGAACAGGTTATTACATCCTGTCCTGATAAATTAGCTGGTAAGAGGCAGGGTACACACTGGACAGTAACCAGTTTGTTGAAGACTCACAACAAATGACTTTCATAGAAATTAGACCTATAGTAAATATATTTTTTATTCTATGTCCATAAAAAGAAGCAGAAGCTGCTTCTTATCTCACCAAAAGGATTTCCAGTAAATGTGAAATTACCTCTGTGAGTTTCCTGTCCCTTCTCATTAGATTAGTCCTGCAAATGAGCTCTAATCTCACAGACAAAGGGAAATGGTTTGCTCTGTTTTAGAGTCACCGTTGCTCATGGGCCCTGGGGAAATGAACCCTTCCTCATGCAGGTCAGAGTGCGGCGTCTGCTTTCCAAGAAGGCTGGCCACTCTTATCATAATTAAAACCCACCCCTGGCTCTAATCTGGCTGTGTTCCAGTGCCGGTCTGGGATTACATCATCACATAAGAGTGGGATTGGCCTGAGGTAGAGGTTTATGTGAAACTGTTGGAACTGTGAGACAGTGTCTGGGGAACGTCTGCTCCCAGGCATCACACCAGCCTGACTCACCTAAGATTCTTTTATAAAACATCAGTTTTACTTCATTTATTTATTCATTTTGAACATGTATCTTATTCATGGTTCACAGAGTCTGAAATATGTCCATAAATCATAAAATCAAACTTTATTTTTATCATTAATATAGCTGTCTTTGCAGGATTTGTCATGCAATAGAAAATAGCCTGATTTCCATCCATCCTATCACCTCCTAGTTATCTCTACGTCCATGCATTCCGTTCACTATTTATTTATTTGATATGTTCATCCATTAAAGCCAACTTTTGATACTTTTTACATCAATAATTCCATCTTTTCTTCACCGTCATCCTTCCCATTCTCACTCAGTCACATTGTTGCATATCTCACAACAAAATTTACATTTGCAAAACAATTTGTTTCTTTTTTTCTAAACAGTTCAAACTGCAAACATCAGTAAAAACTTGTAAAACAAGTCATTTGCTCACAGTTTATAGTTTGTTCCTCAAAATGAAGAATTTAAATGAATGAAAGTTCCGTTCCGTCAACTTCCGCTTGTTCCGGGGTCGGGTCGCGGGGGCAATAGCCTCAAACGGGCAGCCCAGGCCTCTCTCTCCCCGGCTGCATCCTCCAGCTCACCTGGATGGATTCCAAGTCGTTCCCCGGCCAGCTGTAAGACATAGTCTCTCCAGCGGGTCCGGGGTCTGCCCCTTGGTCTCCTCCCGGTGGGACGTGCCCGAAACACCTCGCCTGCGAGGCGCTCGGGGGGCATCCTGACCAGATGCCCGAACCACCCCATCTGGCTCCTCTCGACCTGGAGGAGGAGCGGCTCGACACCGAGCTCCTCCCGGATGGCAGAGCTCCTCACCCGATCTCTGAGTGAGAGCACAGCCACCCAGCAAAGGAAGCTCATTTCAGCCGCTTGTACCCGCGATCTCATCCTTTCGGTCACCACCCACAGCTGGTGACCATAGGTGAGGGTAAGATCGACTTGTAAATCGAGAGCAAGTGTCAAAATAAAAACTCCTGATAACTGTTTATGAACAAGAATTAGCCATGTTTTTATTCTGACAGGTCATTATGGAAGTTTTTTCAGATTTTGGTGAAACTACCTGAAAATGATCAAATTACCACAACTGACCAGTATTGAACCAGGAACACAATGACAACCGTGACGACACATATTGCTTGAGAAATAAACCAGAAAAAAAATGGCTGAGAAAATCTTTAAATAGAATATTAAAAGTAAGATGACCTCAATAGCAATTAATGAATCAATGCTGTATTAAAATCTCCAGCAGTAAGCAGGAAGAAGGGTTGGAAGCCCGTGTCTCTGTTTCAGGCTACACAAGCACTCCTGAAATAAACTATTGCTGACACGCAGCATGTTTCATGGTGACAGCGACGAGCTCAACAGCAACGTCAGCATTCAGAGTCAGAGAGACTCCATCAGAAACATCGGCTTTAGATGGATGGCTGGATGAAAAGGCAGTTTAGTGGGAACTACTAATGGACTGATACTGATACCAGTATTAGGCCAACGCTTAGGCACTGTGCTGGTACTCATACTCACATTTAAGGATCAATACCTTAATTAATTCATGAAATATATTTATTCATTTACCATAAGCATAAATAAAAATCAATAAATGTCTATTCATCCTGCAGATCAGGGCCACGGTCCTGCTCCAAGTGGAGGAGTTTGAGTATCTTAGGGTCTTGTTGACAAATGAGAGAGATCATGACAGGAGCAGGAGATCAACAGATGGATCGGTGCTGTGTCTGCAATAATTAGGACATTGCATTGATCCGTCTTGGTGAAGAAAGAGCTGAGTGGAAAAGCAAAGCTCTCGATTTACCAGTCGATCTATGTTCCTACCCTCACCATGGTAACCAAGATCTACGTTCCTACCCTCACCATGGTAACCAGGATCTACGTTCCTACCCTCACCATGGTAACCAGGATCTACGTTCCTACCCTCACCATAGTAACCAGGATCTACGTTCCTACCCTCACCATGGTAACCAGGATCTACGTTCCTACCCTCACCATGGTAACCAGGATCTACGTTCCAACCCTCACCATAGTAACCAGGATCTACGTTCCTACCCTCACCTTGGTAACCAGGATCTACCTTCATACCCTCACCATGGTAACTGGGATCTACGTTCCTACCCTCACCATGGTAACCAGGATCTACGTTCCTACCCTCACCATGCTAACCAGGATCTACCTTCATACCCTCACCATGGTAACTGGGATCTACCTTCATACCCTCACCATGGTAACTGGGATCTACGTTCCTACCCTCACCATGGTAACCAGGATCTACGTTCCTACCCTCACCATGGTAACCAGGATCTACGTTCCTACCCTCACCATGGTAACCAGGATCTACGTTCCTACCCTTACCATGGTAACCAGGATCTACGTTCCCACCCTCACCATGGTAACCAGGATCTACGTTCCTACTCTCATCATGATAACCAGGATCTACCTTCATACCCTCACCATGGAAACCAGGATCTACTTTCCTACCCTCACCATGGTAACCAGGATCTACCTTCCTACCCTTACCATGGTAACCAGGATCTACGTTCCCACCTTCACCATGGTAACCAGCTCTCGATAGCGACCAAAAGAACAAAATTCCAGATTCAAGCAGCTGAAATAATCTTCCTCTGCAGGGTGGATGGGCTCTTACTCAGAAATAGAAAGAAGAGATCTGCCATCTGGAAGGAGCTCGGCAAAGTAGAGCCATTTCTGCTCCAGGTCAAGAGAAGCCACATAGGGTGGTTTGGGTATCTAATTAAGATGCCTCCCGAACACCTTCTTGGTGAGGTTTTACCAGCATGTCCAAACCAGAGGCAGACCCCAGACCTGCTGGAGAGGCTATGTCTCAAAGCTGGGAACACCTGAGGATTCTACCGCGCTTCCTTGCTGAGGCTGTTCCCTGGGAATCTGGTCCCGGAAAATGCAAAAGTTAATACAGTAAAAAATTGCTTGCCTAATCGAGCTTTCAGACCACGACATTTACAAAAAATGCCTGGGAAATCCTGGAAGGAACACTTTACGTAACATTAAACATTTGTCTCTTTCTTCAATGACTAAGTCGTGGACCCACTGCAAGTTTTAATACCATGGAAAAAAAAATAAACGCTGCCATTACTTCTACATAAAAACCCCCCACCAATTTAAACAGTAAGTAAACAAAGTACTTATAATCTCTGCAATACTTTTTTCTTTCTTTAATGACTCTGGTAAAATAGGGTAAATGTCTTTTGAGGTGTCCATTACCCAAAATAAATGAACTTTACGGAAGCAATCGTCTGACACAGTGTTCATTAATTTTGAATAATAGACCCCTCGTCGGGCATTTCCTCTTGCGTAACTGTTGCTTCGTGTCAGGATGGAAGAAAAATAAACTCAAAAGTAATGCAATGAAGTTAAATGTCTTTGCTTTAAGTTAGAAGAGCAAATGTAGCAGTACTCGATGTTGACAAGTGTTCTAATAAAAGTCGTCATGCTAAAACTGGTTTAGAAACTGCAGTAATGGTGCAACCCCAGTGTGAACTAATGGATTAAATTCTATAAATCAAAATGTCTTTTCCCCTTTGTCTTGTCATCCTTCTTAATGCTTCTTTTCACCAGTAGTAATAAATTCAGATTACACAAACTGTCATCTGGTCAATGTGAACAAACACAGTGAGTGAGGAGGTTTATTTTTAGCTGCTGATTGTGTTCAAATCCAGCAGAATTATAAGTGACATGTCCATATGAGCCTGCGTCCACCAGAGAACGTTGTGTGGAATCGTTGTGACTTTTCTGTATTTATTTGATTCCTTGATTTATGAACGTTTAGATGTTTCCATCTTGCAGCCAACTCATCCTCCGTCCTCCTGAGAGCCTGTGGCTTCAGGGAGCTGCATAAACACATTAGAAATGATTTTCTCTGCTAAGAAAAAAAAAAAAAACATCCACCGGCGTAATGGACATTTTTTTTCTTTAAATGTAAAACCTAGAAGCAAAATGCAGCTGAAATTTGCCAATCCAGTTGGCCATGCTGTCTTACTGACTCTAAATGGATTTTTATGATGTTTTAGGAAATTATGGTGAAATTAAAAGAAAAACGTTTTTTTCCAGTTTTACCAAATAAGGTCAGGCTTAAAACACTGCAGTTGGAAAAGCTCATTACAAGGCTGCTGCAAACAGAGAGTGTATCAGAGCTGCTGGTCGTAGCTACTAGTTGGTAAAGTGTGATTCAAATATTGTTCCTCTCCCTACGTGGCCGCAGGGATGGTGACGGCTGTTCTGGATTTTTTGTGGTTCATCTGTGTTTCTGTCCTGAACTTCTTCTTCTTTTTCTTTTGGCATTTCCCTTCAGAGGGCACCACAGAAAGTCAGTTTCTTCCATCTAACCCTATCTCCTGCATCCTCTTCAGTCACACCAACTAACTTCATGTCTTCCTTCACTGTATCCATGAACCTCCTCTTTGGTCTTCCTCTAGTCCTCTTTCCTGGTGGTTCCAAACCCAGCATCCTTCTTCCGATGTACTCTCTCTCTCTCCTCTGCACATGTCCAAACCATCTCAGTCTGGCCTCTCTGACTTTAAAACCTCTAACATGTGCTGTTCCTCTGATCCTGTCCAGCCTGGTCACTCTCAGAGAGATCCTCAGCATCTTCATCTCTGCTACCTCCATCTCTGTTTCCTGTCTCCTCCTCCGTGCCACCGTCTCTAGACCAAATGAGACTTTGACCTGATTTTCCACCAACTTGCCAACTCATCAAACTTGCTGTTATGATTTTTCAGGCAATAAACTAACTCTGAGTGTGCTTCACATGGTGTTTTTTCGACCTCATCTCTTGGTTACCGATAAATCTTCTGTTAGATTCATTTTCCCAAAATATCTAGAAGTTTTTCCTCACTGAGAAGGAGGGTCTAGTCAGGAATCACCTGGATTGATTTAGTTTGGTTTAAAAATGAGCTATCATTTGTCTAAAAACTGATTTCATGTATTTTGTGTTCAATTATCTGTGAAACCCGTTGAGTGGTAGACTGTGTTGTGCTATCGGAGCACACTTATCGTCACTGCTCGTGTTCACAGTAAAACTGCTGCAATTCTTTGCCATCACAGACGTGCATGTGCAGCTGTTGGGCAGAAACGAGCACTTAGCATGGATTATTGGGTAGAGCCGAGCTGCTAAGCAGACATTACAAGCCAGCGAAGTGAACAAGGTGACTAAGATAGATGGTAATTATTGAGCATCCTGAGGGGATCAGAGCTCTTTGCCGAGAGAAGCAGAAAACTGGAAAACAGATCAAAGTCTCACGAGACAGAGATACAAGAAAATTTGTGTACTTTTTACACTTGTCTCCGAAATAATTTGTGTTCCTATTTTTTGACACAAAGCTGCATTTTTCTGCAATTTTTTTTTTCCAAAAAATACTCCTCTGCACCACTGTTTGAGTAAAACTCTCAAAATTGAAAGGAGTTAGAACAAATAAACTCAACAATTGATTGGTTAAAATATGACAATAAAACTTTCCATGGATACAGTTTCTGTTTGTGTAGAATTTTTGAAGATTTTGTTCAGTTTTGGAGGAGAAAATAAAAACCCTCCATAAACTACAAGGTAGTGGCAGGCTGTTGTGAATGTTTTCAGTGAACTTAGAGATAATTTTCTATAAAATTCCGGTAAAACGTAGCAGAAAATGTGCCCAAAGCAGAGATACAATTTGATTTGTGTGACATGTCTGTTGTTTGCAGGAACTTAGGATTTAAAAAGTCAGGCTTGGACCAAATATTTATGCATCAGCTACGAAAAAAATGTTAAAAAAACTTAATGATTTTGAAAAATACTTTTGTTTCAGTTCCTTTTCTGAACCTGCTCATCCCTAACGGGTAGTGGGGTTGCCAGAGCCTATCCTGGCTGTAAGGCAAGAGGCAGGATACACCCGAAACAGGTCGCCAGTCTGTTGCAGGGTCACACACAGACAACCATCCACAGACACACTCAATCCTAGGAGCGATTTTACAGCAGCTAATCGACCTAACATGGACGTTATTGGAGGGTGGGAGGAAACCCAAGCACAGGGAGAATATGCAAACTCCACACAGAAAGACCAGTGTTCCAAGCCTCTTTTCACTTGGGACTTGAACTCTGACATGTTGTTGTGAGGCCACTGTGCTAACCACTCAGCCACTGGTGTGTCGCTTGAAAAATACAGGGAAATAGAGTTTTGGTCATGCTGCCTAGCATCCCCAAAATATCCCCAAAAGTTCTAAGGTGCTGTTTCACAAGCTTCCTGTTGGGATGTGTTTGAGTCTGAAGCGACCTTGTCTCTTCAGTATCGATCAGACACACTGAGGAAGCAGGATCACATTTCAGATGAAGCAGCACATTATAAGGTGAGTCAGCATCAGATTGAAAATACAAAGTAAACAATAATGTTCACAAGCTGCAACCTGGAGTGCACGCAGAAACCCAAACAAGCTTAGGAATTATTTATACGCTCAAAATAAAACCAATTAGGATCTCCTGGAACATAAAGAACAAATCGATTAAGCACAGAAATTGCTCTTTAAGTAAAACTACAGCCGCTCGACAGAAAAGAAAAAGCAAACAGAGATGACAGGAAGCTGGATGAAGCTCACAGAGAACTGGAGTTATACTGGTTTGGTTTATAATGAAACTCAGATACAGCGGATAGATTCAGATAGAAATCCATCGAAGTCAATCAGCAACATTTTTTCACAATAACTGATAATATCTTGGTGGCATGGTGGCACAGTGGGTAGCACAGTGGCCTCAAAGCAAGAAGGTAATGAGTTCAAGTCACAGGTGGGGACGAGGCTTGGAACACTGGCTTTTCTGTGTGGAGTTTGTATGTTCTCCCCGTGTCTGCAAGGGTTTCCTCCGGGTACTCCAGTTCCCTCCCACCCTCCAAAAACATGCATGTTAGGTTGATTTGCTGATACCAAATTGCCAATAGGAAGGAGTGTGTGTCGACCTGTCCTCTCCAGGTCGAGAGGAGCCAGATGGGGTGGTTCGGGCATCTGGTCAGGATGCCCACCGAGCGCCTCGCAGGTGAGGTGTTTCAGGCACGTCCCACCGGGAGGAGACCAAGGGGCAGACCTCAGACCTGCTGGAGAGACTATGTCTCACAGCTGGCCGGGGAATGACTTGGGATCCTTCCAGGTGAGCTAGAGGATGCAGCCGGGGAGAGAGAGGCCTGGGCTGCCCGTTTGAGGCTGTTGCCCCCGCGGCCCGACCCCGGAACAAGCGGGAGATGACGGAATGGAATGGAAGGAGTGTGTGTGTGTGGTTGAATGTGTGTCACCCTGCGACAGACTAGCGACCTGTTCAGGGTGTACCCTAACTTGAATCAGCTAGGGTGATTCAAGTTAGGGTACACCTGGGTTGGGCCCCGGCATTCCCTGCAACCCTGAAAGGGGTAGACAGTTCAGAAAGTGACAGTGTGTGATGACATTTTCGAAAATGCCACAACGTACAAATCTCGCTATGCTTGAAGATGGTAAAGCTTTACCTACAACCTTCGTACCACTGGAATCGCATTTGGCTCTTAATCAAAAACGTTCACAAGCACCAGAAAAGGAGTGAAGATGTTGGAGCTACTAAATGAACTTGTGAACAGCACAACTCTTCTTTTCCTCTCGCTGGTAAGCAAGCAGTGAACGAACAGCATGTGTGGCGTGGATCGGATTGAAACCAAGTCAGTCAGTCACCTTCTTATCCGTCTATCCTTTACGGAATTGCAGGGGGTGCAGAAACTGCAAAATCAAATGATTTCAAACCTTTTTAAAAATGATCCACAAAAAAAAAAAAAAAAAAAAACTACTAAAAATTGTCATCTTGTAAAATGTGGAAAATTTAAATGATAGAAGCCCCTAACGTCTATTCTCATTTCCATCCATTCATTTTAACAAGAAAAACCAACATCAGATTGAATCATTTTGATGGAGTGGGTCACTAATCCTGATTTTATGAATAATGTGCAGCCTGGCACAGTTTCCAGAGGAGTCCCAGTTATTCTGGAGGGTTTGGGTTACGTAACAGTGCTAATGCAGGATTAATCCTCAGAGATTCTCAATGTGGAGCTGCTGAACTGCAGCCTGTCGTCACATTCAAGCTCATTCAGAGGGGAAAAAAACTAAACAGTAATAAGTCATCACTAAATTATCAAACAATATACCTCTGCTTGCTCTATATTACAAACTTATCAGTTCACCTATAGTGGGGATGGAGTAAGGATTTGGAGAAATAGCGTTCACAGGAATTTGTGACCTCAACCTTTCTCCGTTAGAACCATTTTATTGATACCACTACTCATAGATACACGTTTTGATCCGGTACTAATCAGTGCTCTTATTGATACTTTTCCATTTGAAAACAAGAACGTGCATGAAAACTTTCTAGTTAACAACCGTGTTTCTAGTTACCAACACCTTGTTGGTAACTAGAAACAAGTCCCCCCATTCCCCTCTTTGCACTGACAGACTCCCCCATCACCACTGTAGACTCTTTTCGCTTCCTCGGCACTACCATCACACAGGACCTAAAGTGGGAGCCGTCCATCAGCTCCCTGATCAAAAAGGCCCAGCAGAGGATGAAGAAAGCCGAGCTGCCCGCCCAGATCGAGTCCATCCTCACCTCCTCCATCCCCTTGTGGTACACTGGAGCCACAGCTAGGGACAAACATAGACTGTAGCGCATTGTGTGCTCTGCGGAGAAGGTGATCGGCTGCAGCCGTCCATCTCTCAAAGACCTGTACGTCTCCAGGACTCGGGGGCGTGTAGGTCGGATAGCAGCTGATCCTTCCCACCCTGGACATGGACTTTTTGAGCAACTCCCCTCGGGCAGGAAGCTCCGGTCCATTCGGACCAGAACATCCCGCCACAAAAACAGCTTCTTCCCTTCTGCCGTTGGACTTATGTATGCTTTATAACCTGGATCCCCACATCTCTTAGTCACTTTATAACCTGGATCCCCACATCTCTTAGTCACTTTATAACCTGGATCCCCACATCTCTTAGTCACTTTATAACCTGGATCCCCACATCTCTTAATCACTTTATAACCTGGATCCCCACATCTCTTAGTCACTTTATAACCTGGATCCCCACATCTCTTAGTCACTTTATAACCTGGATCCCCACATCTCTTAATCACTTTATAACCTGGATCCCCACATCTCTTAATCACTTTATAACCTGGATCCCCACATCTCTTAGTCACTTTATAACCTGGATCCCCACATCTCTTAATCACTTTATAACCTGGATCCCCACATCTCTTAATCACTTTATAACCTGGATCCCCACATCTCTTAGTCACTTTATAACCTGGATCCCCACATCTCTTAGTCACTTTATAACCTGGATCCCCACATCTCTTAGTCATTTTATAACCTGGATCCCCACATCTCTTAGTCACTTTATAACCTGGATCCCCACATCTCTTAATCACTTTATAACCTGGATCCCCACATCTCTTAGTCACTTTATAACCTGGATCCCCACATCTCTTAGTCACTTTATAACCTGGATCCCCACATCTCTTAGTCACTTTATAACCTGGATCCCCACATCTCTTAGTCACTTTATAACCTGGATCCCCACATCTCTTAGTCACTTTATAACCTGGATCCCCACATCTCTTAGTCACTTTATAACCTGGATCCCCACATCTCTTAGTCACTTTATAACCTGGATCCCCACATCTCTTAATCACTTTATAACCTGGATCCCCACATCTCTTAGTCACTTTATAACCTGGATCCCCACATCTCTTAGTCACTTTATAACCTGGATCCCCACATCTCTTAGTCACTTTATAACCTGGATCCCCACATCTCTTAGTCATTTTATAACCTGGATCCCCACATCTCTTAGTCACTTTATAACCTGGATCCCCACATCTCTTAATCACTTTATAACCTGGATCCCCACATCTCTTAGTCACTTTATAACCTGGATCCCCACATCTCTTAGTCACTTTATAACCTGGATCCCCACATCTCTTAGTCACTTTATAACCTGGATCCCCACATCTCTTAATCACTTTATAACCTGGATCCCCACATCTCTTAGTCACTTTATAACCTGGATCCCCACATCTCTTAGTCACTTCCCTCTTGTTACTTTACTATCTTTATTATTTTCTATGACATTGCACTACTTTTCTTTTTCTTTCTGAGCACTCTTAGTTTTGTTAAAACTATTTTTTTTATTTTTTTTTATTATTTTTTTAATTGCACACTAGTACTACAGCAAGTTCCTAATCTCTGATCTGTTTCATTGACCATGTCAATAAAAGCATTTCTGATTCTGATGTTAAACACATTAAATAAAACACCCTGTTATAGTGCTTTACCATCTCCAGCTGTTCAAATTCCATGCTCTTATTTTTGACAAACAAATTTTTAGTTATGCATTTACACTAATTCAGTTTAATTTTACTTTTATATCCCAATCTCACAATAGAATTGTCTCAAAGGGCTTCAACGTGCTCGCACATAAACTTGTAGAAACAGTGGCGTCGCTACACGTCTCATTAAGCTGGTCAAAGACTGTGTAACTTTTTGTTGGCCTGTCTTTAAAGGGTAATCAATACAAACTCATTCATTTTGGTTTTAGCAGCATGCTCTGCTCAAACTCAGTGTTTGTACCGTTGAGACGCCACTGCACCAACATCGATGAGAATGCCGTTAAGGCTGTGACTCTTCAGTCTAATGACATGATTCGGATGGTAACGGTTTTTGTATTCTAACCGTATTTGTGATTTTTAGTCGCATGACCCTGAAAAAGGGTATGGATATAACAGTTACGGTATGGAACAGATTTTCAGTACATCATTAGAACACAACGTCTGATTTTTAGTTGTGTTTATTCAGCCAACTTTTTGTTTGAACGTTATAAATACATTACATAAAATATGCTCAAAAAAGCTACAAAGGTTTCCTTTTTAAAAATCCATGTAAACAGTAAACAAAATTGTTTACTGTTTACATGTTTACTGTTTAAACTTCTTCTTCTTTCCTCATTTCCCTTGAGGGGGCGCCACAGAAAGTCAGTTTCTTCCATCTAACCCTATCTGCTGCATCCTCTTTAGTCACAATAACTATCTTCATGTCTTCCTTCACTGTATCCATGAACCTCCTCTTTGGTCTTCCTCTAGTCCTCTTTCCTGGTGGTTCCAAACCCAGCATCCTTCTTCTGATGTACTCTCTCTCTCTCTCCTCTGCACATGTCCAAACCATCTCAGTCTGACCTCTCTGACTTTAAAACCTCTAACATGTGCTGTTCCTCTGATCCTGTCCATCCTGGTCACTCCCAGAGAGATCCTCAGCATCTTCATCTCTGCTACAAACATCTCTGTTCCCTGTCTATTCCTCAGTGACACTGTCTCTCGACCAATCAGCATGGCCAAAAGCAGCACAAACACTTTGACAAATTCTGGTCTTGGATTCTATCTTAAAAGCCATAGAGGGCAAACTTAAACACCTAGGTGCCAAAATTTAATACTGGGACAAATTTTCAGGGCAGCATTAATGTCGCTTACACACTTGTATACTTTTACCTGCTGTAACAAACTACAATTGCATATAAAACGCACACGTGTGCACTCGTAGCAGGCGTGTGACAGCCTGCTTCCCACCAGAGAAATACTGGTGTGGTGGATATCCTGTTCACAAGAATTTGTGACCTTGAGCTTTTGGGATTTGGTCTTCAGTGTCACGACCCTGAGAACCTAATCAGTCAATCCTTGGTTGGTACTGAGTAGCTGTAGGCAGTTTTATTGCAAGCTGATCACTTATTTGAGGCGATTTGTGTTCCTAAAAGTGTCCCAGAAGAAATTCACATTGATGCAAATAAAATCCACTTGTTAGAAACAGACGTTCATGATGGAGTTAAACTAGAAAAGGACAAACGGAAAAGGTTTATTTACTATTTTCAGCTTTCTTTCTGAACGTGTGGGGAACGGTGAACATGATCTTGGTGAGTGAGTCACGTTGAAGCAGAAGATGTGAGCGGAACGAAGGAGAAGTAGCTCCTGTCTCTGCACACATCAACACTCAGACGTGCAACAAAAGGAAGCCCATCTGGAGGAGAGGGCAGAGCAGATAGCGAGGCAGCACGGCCGGTTGCTGTGGCAACACGGTGGGGGCGGGAGCGGGCGGGATCCAAGGAGGGCAGAAGAGGGAGGAGAGAATAAGAGAGGGGGTTGATTTAAAGATGATGAAGCTTCTTTTAGGTGAAAATCAAACATGAAATATTTTTTTGATGATGTTTAACATTGTTATTTGAGACATGTGACTTGATTGTGTTTCTATGGAAACACTGATGAGTAATTTTAGCTGATTCTAGTGAAAATAAAAACAAATAACTGTCCCAGAGTGACGCAACGCTCCGTCTGCTTCTATGAACTGCTCTTATTGTCTGAGCAGAGAAAAGATGGAGTGGAAGAGAAGGGGGCAAAGATAAAGGGGCAATAATAGCTGGGGGAGGGGACGTGGACTTCAGTTTGGACCATTATGACAATACATCTCAAAGCCATGTGCTAACGTGGTCTCAGACGTTCAGAAAAAGGTCAGGTTGTCATGGCCGATGGCGTTACATCATAAAACAAGTGTTTGGTTGAAGCTGAACCAGTTTAAGCAGATTAAAGATGCAGCTTGATTTGGTAAACAAGAAATCTCAGATGTATCAGAAAGAGATGGCGGACCGAATATTTTACACCGAGGCCTCCAGTAAAACATCTTTGCTTAAAGGTCCAGTGTCAGACAGGTCACCTGTGTTGGGTGTACCCTGCAGTTTGTCTGCTGTACTATTACCACCATCTCTTGTTTTTTGACAGGCGTGTTTGAATGCAACAGTAAGCAATTTGTCCGCAACGAAAAACTGCCAAACAGATAAAATTACTGACGTACGCAGATCAACATGAAAATCCGTGCTGAGTCAAAGCAAATCTGTGTGAGCTAATCCTGCTCTTGGGTTAGGTCTGGATCAGAACCCTGCAGGTTTAAATGTAAAACTGCTGAAAGCCTCCAGGCTGCAGGTCTCTGTATTTCTAGATTAAGTATTGAGCCTGATGTTTGTTATAAAAACACTTTAAAATGACAGTTTTTAAACAAAAGATCTCAAATTTTCTGCTGTTTAGAATCTTTACAGTTTCTTCAATTTGCATCTAATCATTTAATGTTTTACTTGTTATGAAAAGAGAAGAAAGTTAAACTAAATTTAGTTTATGAACAGCATCATATTCTGAAGGATTATATAACACAGGCTCTCTCGTCAGTTTTTCTGAACTCTGATGTAACATCTATCCCGAAAGCAGAAGAATTAAAACAAACACACATCATTCATGGGCTACGTCCAGCGTTCCATATCTGACTTATGAAATTTAAATAGTTACATTACAAATAACTTCATAAACTCCTCCACCTGCGCTCCTCCTCCAGGTCGAGAGAAGCAAGATGGGTGGTCCAGATGCCCCCGAGTGCCTCGCTGGTGAGGTGTTTTGGGCACGTCCCACTGGGAGGAGACCAAAAGGAGACCCTGAACCTCCTGGAGGACTATGTCTCACAGCTGGCTGGGGAATGACTCGGAATCCTTCGGGTGAGCTGGAGGATGCAGCTGGGGTGAGAGAAGCCTGGGCTTCCCGTCTGAGGCTGTTACCCCCGCGACCCGGCGAGCTATTTATTTATTGCCTAAATAAATATAACAAAATCAGTAATATTATGTGTAAAAAAAAAAAAAATCACTTCTCTTTCTGCTGAACCAGTGGTTGCCAACCAAATAAAATTTATGTTCAATCTTTTAAACTATAATTAAGCTTTATAAATGACATCTGTGCCAAAGCTCACCATTCTGAAAAAACCACGCCTCTAGAACTCCATATATGGATCATGGAAACGACGTGACGAATATACACCTGGAAATACTCATAAGTGGGAAACAGCAACAAAGAAACATGGAATGTACATGTACATGGAATGTCTCGGAAGATCAAATTAGCAAAGATATTTTCTCAAATCGAGGACTTATAAACAGAAAAGATGGGTCGTTCCAACGATGTACTGATGTACACGTCCTGGTATAAAGAGATGATGTCCAATCACCAACAGAAACTGATATAAAACTGAGTTTTAACATCCAATAAAAGCCCCAGAATTAACGACATTTTTTTCAGTCTCGCCTTGTTTCTGGTGCATTTCTTAATGTTTACTTCCAGCTGAAAAACTGTCCTAAAAAACCCAACTCTAATCATTCTATAAAGAGTTCCAGGCTGAGCTCCCAAGGCAAGCGGCCTACATGCTATTTGGATTTTCTAAAAACTAACATTGTTAAAGTTGCTGTGACATAAAAAATCTACACCGAGCAAATGTGTTGTTTAGTTTTACAATGTTTTGGACAAAAATGACCCATTTATAAGGATAATCTAAATATAATGTGTAACCCATGATCCTCCCTGTGGGTTTGGAGAATGAAGGGATGTTCTGTCTACTAAACTAAAACACAAATCCTTCTTGGGCTGGAATATGATGGATCCCATCACTCACACTACTGCCTTTAATATGGATTTTATAACTTTATTCTGGATTTTATCCCAGCTGATTACAGATGAGAGGCGGGGTACACTCTGAATAGGTCGCCAATCTGTTGCATGGCCACAATTTTATAATGTTAATTTCATTAAAGTTATTCTGGATTAAATTCACTTCAATCCAGCAAAAAAAGCCTTAAAGGGTGACAAAATCTGTTATTTGTAACACGCCCACCCGTCTTACCTGCAGCCCCTCGATGGCAAGCCTCAGCATGCTGGGGGTCAGTTTGGACGCCTGCTTAAAGGTGAAGTTGCTCCAGTCGATGATGAGGATGAAACCGTTCACCTGCAGTTCAGGATCTTCAATCATGGATTCCAATGAAAGCAAAATGGCCCTCAGAATGTCCACAAACGTGTATCTGTGAAGAAATAAAAAGAGGCATTGGCCTGTGAGAGGATATATTGTGTCCTCTGAGGAAACATCAGAGACTATGTTTGGTCTGAATCAGAAATTGGAAACGTTTAAGTCTCAAAGAGAAATTTGAAATCAGTTTCTATGGAAAAGAAAAAATTGGAATGCAAAAAAAAATTGACTATAAAACACAGATGACACACATTAGTTAAACAGAAAACAAATGAAGGCAAAACCAACATTCTGAACAAAACGTACCTCAGCCTGGTTTGAATGGTTTTAACTAGAAATAGAAATATACGTTATTCATCCATCAACGGGAAAATTTCTGTGCTGCATTACACTGCAGCAGGCTGCCAGGACAGCGCTAATGGGGGGAGTAACACGGGGTTTGGTGTCTTCCGCATGAGCTCAGTGGGATTTGATCCCGTAAACTACTGGAGCACTTCAGGTCCAAGGGCGAACATTCTACCACTGAGCTATTGCCTCCTCACCAACTACACAGAACAACCTAATTCATTCTTTCCATTCCAAACTTTAACAGAAAACTCCTGTACATCCAGGTCGGTACCGCTCCTACACATTACATAACAAATATTAGTCATTAACCTGATGAAACTAACCATGCAAACAGGCTGAAAGCAGTTGGTTAGCAAGTTAGTGAGATCAGTTGTCTAGGTCCCAGGTTCACATGTATCTGTGAAGGGTTCGAGGACAGCATGCATCTCAAGCTCTTATCTCCAAGCAGGAGATTTTTATTCTCTATATTTTATCTGACTAATATACTTTGTGATCCTAAGCTTAAGATAATGCATATATTTGCATTTTGAAGGATATCACTTAAATAGTCCTACTCATGATAAATTTTCACAAGCTGTCGAGCTCAGTGTGAAACTGAAAGAACCACATGCAGCTCCAGAGCTGCAGGTGGCCGACCCCTGCTCTGGATATTGGCCTAGTTTAGTATTTATTAAACCTAATTTTAAAAATTGTTCCTTCCATCTCAGGATGACAAGTATTCCCTCTCTGGTTTTAAATGGAAGCTGACCAGTCAAACCTCTGAAAACCACGCATTAAAGTAAGGAAACAAATTAATCTAAAAATGTTGTATTTTTATAGGTGAAATCTCCTTTTTCTGTTTTCTTACTGGAGATTATTTTCTGTAAACGAGCAGCGGTGGTAAATCTGATAAAAGTTTGAAATTAAACGGTGGAGGAAGACGTTTTGAAACGTCTCCACATCAACACATCGATCTATTTAATCAATAAAACTGTTTCCAGTTTTTTATCTGATGCTGTTTCTTTAATGATTTTTTCTGCTTCCCTTTGGTTTCATCTTTGAAACCAAATGTCACAGTTCATCAGAAAAGATTTTTTTTTCTACCTGGTGCCAGAAACACATTGAAACCTTGTGGTCCGATGCGTTCACAAGAAACAGAAATAAACATCTTTAAAATGCTTTTAAATCTGTTCCGGGGTCTTCCGGTTATCCAGGTTGAGTCGCGGGGCAACAGCCTCAGACGGAAAACCCAGGCTTCTCTCATCCCTCTGCATCCCCCAACTCACAAGTCGTTCCCCAGCCAGCAGAGGGACATAGTCTCTACAGAGGATCCGGGGTCTGCCTCTTGGTCTGCTTCCGGTGGGAAGTGCCCGAAACACCTCACCAGCGAAGGAGGCATGCTGACCAGATGCCCGAATCACCCCATCTAGCTCCTCTCGACTTGGAGGAGGAGTGGCTCGACACCGAGCTCCACCCGGATGGCAGAGCTCCTCACCCGATCTCTGAGTGAGAGCCCAGCCACCCTGCGGAGGAAGCTCACTTCGTCCGCTTGTATCCGCGTTGCATTCTTTCGGTCACCACCCACAGCTGGTGACCATAGGTAAGGGTAGGAACGTAGATCCTTGTTACCATGGTGAGGGTAGGAATGTAGATCCTGGTCACCATGGTGAGGGTAGGAACGTAGATCCTGGTTACCATGGTGAGGGTAGGAACGTAGATCCTGGTTACCATGGTGAGGATAGGAACGTAAATCCTGGTTACCATGGTGAGGGCAGGAACGTAGATCCTGGTTACCACGGTGAGGGTAGGAACGTAGATCCTGGTTACCATGGTGAGGGTAGGAACATAGATCCTGGTTACCATGGTGAGGGTAGGAACGTAGATCCACTCGTAAATCGAGAGCTTTGCTTTTCGGCTCAGCTCTCTCTTTACCACGACGGACCGATGCAGCGTCCTAGTTATTGCTGACGCTGCACCGATCCGCCTGTTGATCTCCCGCTCCATCCTTCCCCTAGTCATGAACAAGACCCCCAAAAACTTATACTCCTTCATATGGAGCAGGAAATGAAACGATATATTGTGAGCAGGAGGAATGAATCTGAAACAAATCAGATGAATTTTCAGATGATTGAAGAATCATCGATCAGATATTCAGCACCTCCATCTTCACACATTCCATCCCAAACGATCTGACCTACATATTCACACCTCATGTATGCAGCTTCACATTTTATTTATCAAATAAAATGAGCTTTTTGCCTGTTTAACTTTGTAGTTTCATAAGAAAAAACACTCTGGATTTAAATAATAAAAAGGATTTAACTTGAGATGACGTAGTGGACTGAAATGGGGACACAGGAAACTGAGGAATCCTCCATCATTTAGGCCAGTAACTTCTTTTGCCTTCATGCATCATCCAAAAAAAACCCCTGCTGGATTCATGCTGCTTGGTTTATGAATGTATCACCATTTTTAACTCATTTCATTATAAAATAAAATACCACAAATATCAATTTAGTTTATGTTCCTTCATATTAAAAGACGCCAAATCTCCACTGTGGCTTTTGTTGAATTATAAAATGATAAAGAATGAACTATTTGGGTCTCAATAATCATTTGTTTAAATGATCCTATTAATAAAATCATTAGTAAACAGATCATCTGCATGATTGTTAGGTCCTGCGGTCTTACCTGTAAAGATATGTGTGGATCTGAGTGATCGTTTTGGCTCAGCTAACGTGTATATTTGGGATTCATTGAAACTCTACCAAACTTAAGCCTATCGATCACATCAGCGACAAATCTCAAGTGTAAGCCAACTTGATCTCCATCCCGCCCCAAACTTGCCTTTAGAACTCCAAATATGGATCATGCAAATCCCCAAGTTGGAGAAGGTAGAGGAATAAATGATGTAGATGAATGAATGAATGGATGTTTAGGAAGGTTCTGTTACCTGCTTTGGTCCCAGTTTGCTGCAAACAGAACCAGAATCTTCCTGCCATATTTGTCCAGGTTACAAAGCACGCCTGGGAATCCATCCTTCAGTGCCTGCTTGATGCCCGGATCGGTGGCCTTCAGATTTTTGAACATGTCCAGGTTCTGCTGCCTGTACTCAAAATACTGAGCCAGTAACCGAAAGGCCTCAAAGTGGTTAAACTTTCTGGCCCGGAGGAAGCGCAGAATGAACGCATCATCCGTTCGTAGAAAACCGATGTCTGGTCGTGTGATAATCATGTCCCGCACCTCTTGGATGTCCTGGTGAAGAGTCTCTGGGTTCTCCTTTAGCTCTACTTTGGCTTTCTCCAGGGTCTCTGGAGAGAGCCCAGCCTGGAGGTGAGTCATCCTCCAAGCAGAACCCCTTAAAGGCAGTATGGAAGATCTGACAGCCCTGGAACTCTTTGTGAATAACAGCTAAGCCTACGACCTACCTTGGTCTTTTCAAATTTTGTTACATCAACAGTCATACACGGTACGGTGTAAAGTCAAACTCTTGTATGACTTCAATCTTAAAAAAGAGTAAGAACTATAAAAAAACAGTTGTCACTGAAAGCAGCAAGTTAGTAGAGACTGACAAGCTTTGGGTCGATAGTTTTTAACCGTACAAAAAATGATCGGCTGAGGTTTTCAACGTCCCACTGACCTGTAGGAGACCGAGAACTGGAATTTTAACAGTAACAGCTAATGGTAGAGTCCCTGTTTTAAATGATATGCGGCCCTGTCTCCCTCTAGGCAGCAACTTTATTTTTTTATTTTTACTAGTTCAACTAGTGAAGGTAGATTTAAGTAACATTGCAAAACAAAAAAAAAACATCTTCCATACCACCTTTGAATATCCAAACTCGACGCACACAGACGATTTATTTCTCCTTCCCAGACTTTAAATGGAGGCCTGCAGCTCTGTAATCCATACAGAACTGGCACACGCACTGATGCTCCTCTCGCACACCATCAACAAATGGCTCGGTCACTTTTACGCACAGAAGCCTCCAAACAGATGCACTTTCCTGCGCCCCCCTCCTTTCCCAACGGCAGGGATGGAGCCTCCAGGCTTTCAGGCTGAACCTCCAACCTGCTGATCTGACTGGTCAGAGCTCAGACAGCCACTTTCCTCCATGTCTGAGCTTCTCCTTCACTGCTCCTCTCTATGTTCCAGTGACACGGTGGTGATGACAGCATGGCCGCCCAAAGGCGCTCAGGCAATGCGGCACCAACCTGAAACACCTGCTACATCCTCAGCATCAGCATCAACAGACCTTCACCGCGCATCTCCACCCGCTCAATCTGCTGCTTTCTTTTTTACATCACAGTTTAACCAGTCCTCCAGATCCTCAGTGGTTTGGTCCGCAGGTGTCCGGCAGAGAGAGGGGGGGTTTCTTTTCCTTTCGGTTTGTGGTGCTTTTAGAAAAGGGGTGGATGAAAAGAGGGGTGGGGGATTAGTGTCTCTACTCCTCCTGCTCTGCAGCCGTCTGGTCGTGCATTGAAAGTGAGTGACAGGAAGAAACGCGCGCTGTTTGGACACCGCCGGAGGGGGGATGGATGAGAGAAAGAAACGGGTGATGAGAGGGGGAGGAGGAGAGAAGGTAACACTCAGGGCTGGGTAAAGTACAGCCCGAGGGCGATCTGTGGCCCCTCATTGCTTTTTATTTGTTCCACCACTCTTGAAATAATTATTAATAAGAGTATAATAATTGTACTGTTCTGTGTTGTTCTTTATCGTGTTGTTATTATTATCTTATAACAAATTCCATCAAACGCATTTTATAAATACAAAAATACAAAAAAAATACAAATACAAAAAAAACCTTATAAATACAGTTATTCAATTTTACTTTGATTTTTGAAAATGAATTGTTCCATGCGCAGTCCTGCTCGCTTGAGATGTGCACAACACAGTGTAAAGCAATTAAAACTTGCAAAGCTAGGGTATATTAATCACACTCCCTGAAAACTCTCTTGAACGACATCCAGAACATTTAGATGTTAAGGGTTGGTGTGCTTGAAAATTTAAGCTTTTTGTGAACAGAAAATGATTATTTTGCTTGTCTTTTTTTTTTTTTACAAGTCAGCAAGTTACCATTTACCAGTGGTGGATGAAGTACTCACTTTTTGTACTTAAGTAAAAGTACAGATAATTAGGCAAAAAAATCTACATAAGTAAAAGTACAAAAGTAGTTGGTGTAAATTGTACTTTTTAAGTAAAAAGTAAAAGTATTCGACCATAATTCAAATGTTATTTGTTGTGCTATAGGGTGTCACCATGGTAACCAGGATAAATACTCTGCTGGGGTGTGACCCCCCGCTCCTTCTCCAGCCTCTTTTGGTCCACAAAAAAAAAAAATAAATAAAAGGAAAGAGTACAAGTCAAACAATCCCCTCGAAGGGCCAGTGAATGGGCACCAAAATGGGGGAAATGACACTTGTTTTTTAAAATGTTTTGGGGGGGAGGCCCCCAGTCACTATATATTGGCTTTGTCAAAGCCCCGCCCCTTTGGAAAATTCTAGATCCGCCCCTGCTCTGTGTAATAATGGCTCAACTTTTTATTTAGAAGTAAACACAACGAACAACGATCTTCTGACTCTTTTTAATTTGTACTATATTTGATGTTAGGTTTTTTGGCACTGAATGAATGCGGAAAATGATTCTCGATTCATGACTTCTTTTCCCAATCAACTTCTCCTTTTGATTTTGGCGATGCGGCTTCAAGAAGCGCAAAAAAAAACTGTGTATTTTTCAAATTCCTGAACGAAAATGTAACAAAAAATGTAAAACACACTTTTAAAAAGTAGCGAAGTAAAAGTACATATTTGCTCTAAAAATGTAGTGAAGTAAAAGTAAAAGTACCGGTCTTAAATTTTACTTAAGTAAAGTACAGATACACAATTTTTTTACTTAAGTACAGTAATGAAGTACATTTACTTCGTTAAGTTCCACCACTGCCATTTACTTTCAGTGTAGTTAAATTGTTCATACAACAATCACTGCAGCACTGCCGCCGCAGTGTGTGTGTGTGTGTGCTGATTTTGAGAGCAGACAAGTTGCCATCTCTCTCAAAAACACAAATAAATTTTTGTTTCTCTAAAACACACGCCACCCGGCAAATTCCTCTCATGCACACATTCTCTAAAACATACATACAGACAGGTTCCACATACACCCAATGCTTTGGGAGGTGCCATGACAGCAGGAGGCACTGCTCATTGAGAACAGGCTTAACAACATACTTCCACATCACAGACTCCAAAAATCTCCAATAAACAAACAAAAAAAAGTTGTTAGAGGACCTGAATACTCGCTAAAAATAGCAACAAAGTTGCTGAATTGGCAACACTGACTTTCTGTCATTTTATGGGTTTTTTTCCTACCCACCTGGTGGCCAACTTGGGATCAGTCCACGGGCTACCAGTTGACTGGGATTGACTCGTTGGGCACCCCAACCCTACAGTGGCCAAAATGCTACTAAAAGTAAATAAGCAGCACAATTGCACTTGTTTTTTTTTTAAAGAAGTTGGACATCTGAAAATAAGAAGTGATTATTAATTGGAAAGATTTCAGTTGATCTAAAATCAGAGTTTCTCATCCTTGGCGATCAGGAGACTGAGTCAGTCTGACTCAAAGTCTGGCTCTCTGCTTAGTAAAATCCATCAATCAAACGTGATAAACCTTTCCACATGAGGTGAACCGCCGGTGTCCTGTCGGTTTGATCTACCTATCGAGTTATGCTACCTGTAGTCAACATAGGTATCATAACTCGAAATAATGGTGTTATTTTGGCGTTTTTTTTAACAGAAGAAACATCAATTGATTAATACTTTACTTGTCGATTTATACTAAAAAGAGTACAATAAGTACGGAGGGGTGTGTTTTAGCATTTTACTCAAGGGACATCCCATGATAAATTACATTGAGTTATGTTACCGATGCTACGGTCAGGATTGGTAAAGATCAATGTGCTGCGGTTAGAATCGATAAAGCATTTTAAAAACGTAATCTTATCTAATGTAGTTATTTTTTAAGTGAAATAAAGTTCACCTCAGTAGGTGCTCGGTAGTGTGAATCGAAAGGCGGAACTGTTGAGGTGACAGTTCCCAACAACCATCATCAAGGGTAGTGCATCTTGATGATGAGACCCATCTCGATGGAACACTAGTACATTTTTTTATGATTGTTCTGTTGACTTCCGCTAAACCGGGGCCAGGTCAAAGGGGCAACAGCCTCAGGCGGAAAGCCCAGGCTTCTCTCACCCCGGCTGCATCCTTCAGCTCACTTGCAAGGATCCGGAGCCGTTCCCCGGCCAGCTGTGAGACATAGTCTCTAAAAGTGGATCAAATTCCATAAAGCAGGATAACTTGATCCACTTTTTATTTTCTACACTCATCTCTGAACATGTGGTTCAGTTGAACTTCCCACAGATTTCCTTGTCTTGATTTGGTTCCAGGTCTTTCTCTCTTTTTTTTTCTCCATTGCTGAAAACTGGATGTTGTTCTTGGTGGATAACTGCTGACACTACACCCACAGCTTGGTCACACACACGTTATACATGAAATTAATCACTAAACTCATCTCAAACAGGATTTAGATTAGATTTTAAGAGCTAGCTGTAAAAAATGTTTTGCTGGTTGGACAAAGTTGTAGTTTATTGTGGTTTTGCAGAGTTTAGTCTATTTTGCGTTAACAGCGAAATTACAGAAATCCTGGAGGGACTGATTGTGGTCTTGTTTTATAGTTTATGGTCAGGTGTGGTCAGATGGGGGAAGACAAATTGATGAATGAGGGAGGAGGTGAGAGAGTGAGGTGAGTGTGAGGTAAACAGAGGGTGTGACACCTTCCTAACAGCCACCAGACGGCTGCACTTTAACATTCTGAATTCATTCTCCCTCTTTGTTTGTCTCCTTCCAACCACTGAGTGCTCAGTTCTACCAGAGGACCTGAATGCAGCATGTCTTTAATACCAGCGTGTTACTGGGTTTACTGGTCACACTGGCCATTATGATCTAATTTTATTATTTTCTTTCACGTTTCCAAACATGTTTTTCTTAATTCAATCCTTGTCTTTTGTTTCCAGAGCATCTGAAGGAAGGAGAAGGCTTAGAGAACACCTCACATGTGGGGGGATGGTGTGAATAAATGCTGAATGGGGTGGGGATCGTTGCCCCCCAGGGAGCCTGGAGTGGTCACACTAAGTGCCTCGGCTCTGATGGTTTACTAGGAACAAATTAAATGAACTGTGCACAAGCAGAAGAAATGTTCACCTCTCAAACACAACTGATTCCTTCTTAGATTTTGGTCTCAAAACCAAATCTCTGGTTATATTTCACATAAAAAACGAGCATGTTACACAGTACAAATATCTTGGTTTTCTCATTGACAGCTCGCTCTCATTCACTCCTCATATTCAAAGTCTGTTAAAGAAGTTAAAGGTCAGACTTGGCTTCTTTTTTAGAATTAAGTCTTGTTTGTCTTTCTGTTGCTGCCACATTTCTCCCAGTTCTTGACTATGGGGACATAATATACAGACATGCATCTGCACAGTCTCTACAGTCACAGTTTATCACGGAGCTCTCAGGTTTATTACAAACCTCCATCACTTACTCATCACTGTCTGCTTTCTTCACGGCGTTTCATTCATTTATAAATCATTACTTGGACTCCTTCCTTCTTATTTACAGACCCATATTACACTTAAACAGAATGCCAGCTACAGGCTACGATCTTAGGACCACTATCTTTTGTCAGTGCCCAGAGTTTGAACTGAGATGGCGAAGAAAGCCTTTCAGTTTTGTGCCTCAAATGACTGGAACCATCTGCAAAAAGAGCTGTGTCTGTGAGAGCTGGTCTCTCTAAACTCTTTTAAATCTCAACTGATAGACTTGGAGAATAGTCGATGTGGTTGTAAATGTTTTGATTGAATGTTTTATTGTGATATTTTTAATGTATTTTAATTTGTAATGTTTGTTTGGTCCTGGAGGCCGGTGCCTCTTGGCCAGGTCACTCTTGTAAAAGAGATTTTTAATCTCAATGAGCCTAAACCTGGTTAAATAAAGGTCAAATAAATAAGTAGAAAAAGTTTAAAAAAAGTCTTCTGGACAGTTTAATTCTTGAACGAGACGTTTCGACTTCCATCCGGAAATCATTTTCAATCTGAATGAAATGGACTGAAAACTGGATCTATTTATACTAACCTGAGTAACAGGTAAAAAAAAGGACCAAACTGACTCCGGAACACATCTGCAACACATCTGCAACCTGTTGGACATTTGTCTCAACTCCACTTACTTTCAGTTTCGTGGTGGTTTCTACAGACAAATCCACGGCTGTGCGATGGGCTCTCCAGTGTCGCCTATAGTAGCTAATCTTTACATGGAGGAGGTCAAGAAGCAAGCCCTGAGCACATTCCCAGGAAATCCGCCCAGTCACTGGTTCCGCTATGTTGATGACACTTTTGTAAAGATCAACAAGCAAGATCTGGAAGCCTTCACTTCACACATCAACGTTGTGGATCCTAACATCAAGTTTACACGTGAAGACTCCAAGGACAACCGGTTGGCCTTTTTAGACTGCGCTGTGATCATAGGAGAGGACAGGAATTTGCAACTGGAAGTATACAGGAAACCCACTCACACAGACCAATACCTACAGTTTGACTCTAATCATCCATTGCAACACAAACTGGGTGTCATCAGAACTTTACAACACGGGGCCGAGGAGGTACCCACGAGCACAGAGGCTAAGGAGAAGGAGACACAGCATGTCCAAAAAGCCCTCTCGGTCTGTGGATACCCCAAATGGGCCCTGAATAGGGTGAGAGCGTCCAAGAAACATGAGAAGAGGGAAACAGAAACTGAGAAGAGAAAAAATGGAGTCTCTATTCCCTACGTGTCAGGACTGTCCGAGAAGTTACAGAGAATCTTCAGACAACATGACATCCCGGTTTTCTTTAAACCGGTCAACACATTACGGCAGAAACTAGTACATCCTAAAGACAAGATGCCTACAGAAAAACAGAGCAATGTAGTTTATTCGATTCGGTGCAGTGAAGAGAGCTGCAAAGAACACTACATTGGAGAAACAAAACAGTCACTCCACAAAAGACTTTACCAACACAGAAGAGAAGCCTCTAGTGGTCCACAGTCTGCCGTACATCTGCATCTTAAATCCACCAAACACACTTTTGAGGACAGCGAGGTGAAGATTCTAAGTAGAGAGAAAGGTTGGTTTGAAAGAGGGGTGAAAGAAGCCATCTTTGTGATGAAAGAAAATCCCTCATTGAATCGGAGTGGAGGCGTTAGATACGTTTTGCCCGGTATCTATAGCAGCCTTTTGAAGCCATGGACTAAAGATGACACCTCGTGACTCAGTTTCACACCTCTCGTTAGCAGGTTTCTCTATTCACTAGGCTTTTAGCATTTTTATAATAGGTTTGTTTACTGGTCTGTGGCTACAATAGGAGCCATTCACGGCCGAGCCCTTCTTACTATTTTTTACCTGTTACTCAGGTTAGTATAAATGGATCCAGGTTTCAGTCCATTTCATTCAGATTGAAAATGATTTCCGGATGGAAGTCGAAACGTCTCGTTGAAGAATTAAACTGTCCAGAAGACTTTTTTGAAACTTTTTCTACTATGGATCACTCCTGGATGAATGAGGGACTACACAGATTTGTCAAATAAATAAATAAAAACAAAATGTTTTCTTTTAAAATACAATTTATTGAATGCTGTTTAGCTTCAAAATAAAAGTGACATGGTGTTAAAATATAAACTCTAAAGGTGGTGAAAACTGAACTTTATTTGGACTTTTTACAAACAACCAGAGAACAAACACAACAGCGACCTCTGGTGGTTAAAAAGAGAATTCACTCAAATTTTGGGTCATAGGCCTAATTTTGACCCAAATTTTGACCCAAAATTATGAGTGAATAATAAAAATTCACTCATAATTTTGGGTCAAAACATTCTTTCATTGTTCATCTTCTAAACGGCCCATCCATACCCGGGGTCCCGGAGCCTAACCCTGCTGATTCAAAGCCAGAGGCAGGATACAACCCGAATAGGTCGCCAGTCTGTTGCAGGGTAACACAACCAGCCACACACATTCATTCCTAGGGACACTTTCATAGCGGCCAATCAACCTAACATGAATGTTTTTAGAGTAAACCAGAGAAAACCCACACATATATGGGGAGAACATGCAAACTTTTTTTTAGCTGCTCTTTACACAAATCCACCATTCTACTTTTTTGTGCCTTATAGATAATGTAAACCTTTAATTGACCTAAAATTTTTTGTTTAAAATAGTTGTTAAATTTTAAGTACTTTGATTTTATTACGAAGTTGTCAGAATTCTTGCAGTACAAATAATGTCCACAAGAGGGCAGCGTCATCTCGTTTCTAACCATGCTTTGTTACAAAAAAGGGAGAAAATGCTCTTTAAAAAAAAATTGATTAAAAGCTAGTTTGAACCTTCTTGTTTATTTTATTTTATCTTGGATTTACAGCTAAATGAAGCAGAAAATAATCTAGTTTCTTATTAATTAAATTCTGTTCAAATAATTAAGTTTAGAAGTAAATTAAAAGAAAGTGTTTATTTCAAACAGAAGAAACCAGACATTTAGAAGAATGTTAATGGGTTGTTGGTATAAAACAAAGATGGAAAAGTTTCTGATGAACCACTTTCCCTCTAACGAACCTCAAATGGACACGTTTACTCCACATGGGGTCGGACCAAAAAGGTCAGTACATTGCTGATCAGGTGGAATAACATGGAGTCTGACCCCTGTGGTGATCAAAGACACCGGTCTACATGACACACCCGTCTAACCCACTCCTCCTGAAAAGCTCTCAGAGGGCAAACCCACTGACCCCTGCAAACGGGTGGATGAGGGCTGAAGGAAACGGCTGCTTAGGAAGATGGAAATATGAACGCATAGGTGAAAGAGAAGAGAAGTTGAAATGGAATGGATGGAGGATGTATTTTATTGCTGATGGTCACGAAGCGAACGACAAAAACAGAAAAAGGTTCTAGAGAGAAGATAAAGGGGATTAAAAATATAATTAAATCAAACAAAAGTTTAGGAGAAGGTTGAAGCTTTTTCCGGGCCCGGCTGAACCACATGCTGCTGGTTTGATGGAGAGAAGGTGACCAACACAAGTCAGACCAACAGATAAACAAAAGCATCCCATAATTAAAGATAAATAACACAATTTAAATGCCAGGACCGACCAAACAATCAACCAAAAAAACTCAGTCATCAACCAATCAAACAACAAACAAACAAACAATCAACCAACCAATGACTCTGAGCTAAAAACAGGTTAGTAAGACGTAACTAACATTTGATCTTTATTTATGGATTATTGAATTTTTCTCGATGGGGATTGTTTCTGCATGGATTTCAACTGAACATGTGTATTCTTAGGAATCTACGATTTAAAATGATACATACAGTAGTTTAATGGCAAAAAAATCCGTAACATTTACATTAAAAGAGAACAAAAACTTTTGGTGGATCGGTGCGGCATCAGCAATAACTAGGACGCTGCATCGGTCCGTCGTGGTAAAGAGAGAGCTGAGGGAAAAGCAAAGCTCTTGATTTACAAGTCGATCTACGTTCCAACCCTCACCATGGTAACCAGGATCTACGTTCCTACCCTCACCATGGTAAGCAGGATCTACGTTCTTACCCTCACCATGGTAACCAGGATCTACGTTCCTACCCTCACCATGGTAAGCAGGATCTACGTTCTTACCCTCACCATGGTAACCAGGATCTACGTTCCTAGCCTCACCATGGTAACCAGCATCTACGTTCCTACCCTCACCTATGGTCACCAGCTGTGGGTGGTGACCGAAAGAATCAGATCGTGGATACAAGAGGCCGAAATGAGCTCCCTGCGCAGGGTGACTGGGCTCTCGCTCAGAGATCGGGTGAGGAGCTCTGCCATCTGGCAGGAGCTCAGTGTCGAGCCGCTCCTCCTCCAGGTCGAGAGGAGCCAGATGCGGTGGTTCGGGCATCTGCTCAGGATACCCCCGAGCGCCTCGCTGGTGAGGTGTTTTTGGCACGTCCCACCGGAAGGAGAACAAGAGGCAGACCCCGGACCCACCGGAGAGACTATGTCTTACAGCTGGAAGGGGAATGACTTGAGATCCTTCCGGGTGAGCTGAAGGATGCTGCAAGGGTGAGAGAAGCCTGGGCTGTTGCCTCTGCGACCCGGCCCCGAATAAGCAGAATACGATGGAACGGAACAGAAAACTTTTGGACTCAATGTTTTTCCACCAAACCAAGGCGTGGTCTCCTTTGAGATAGCAAGAAGTTAAACAACCAACAAAATGATCAACCAAAGACTTATTTAACCTGTAAAATACCAAATAAAACTCTAAAAACCAATCAGAACTGGTTTGTTGAGTCCAGTCAGATTCAGAAATTTCTCCGTCCTGCAGTGTGACACCATTCTTCAGTGGCCGCCATCTTTTGTTCCCATTCATAAAATTCATCAACGTTAGAACAATCGAAGCTTTGTGCTCTAAGACAAAAGATTTACTCCAGTGAGAAACGTGCAGCCGCATCACAGGGCTACACAAACAGAGACTCAATTCAGTAGTCGGGTCATTGATTGCTGGCCTTCGCTCAATTTTTTCACAGTGAAAATGTACCAAAACTACCCCCGTCAGAGAGTTTAACTCAGGATGGTGAGGTATCCTAAAAATGCACTGTTAAAATGAGTGTTTAGATAAACATTTAGAACATACAGTAATCTAAGAGACACCACTGCAGACGACCCCAGACTCCCTGTTTACTTGATGAACATTTTAAGATTCATCAAGTCACCAGAACAGATGGAGCAAAGGATTTTTTTTGTCTTACAGTAATCAAAAGATCTACGTAAAGCCAAACCTTTTGGTCAAGCACTTTAATGAATGACAAACACTTTCGGGCGGGACTCTTCGGGAACTCGTCCGTGATGTCCACCTAATACTTCGACAACTGACCAGAGTTTACTAAATTAGCTGGTAAATTTTTTCTGAAATAAACATCTTTTTAAAGTAAAAAGACCTGCTCCTCTTCTGTATTCAGACAAGATGATTTGGGCATCTGGTTAAGATCCCTTCTGAATGCTTGTCTGGTAAGGGGTTCCATTCCTTAGGACAAAACGCTGGGAGAAAACCAGGACACATTTAAAAAACTACATCCCCCAACAAGAAGTACTATGTATCACAGCAGGAAGGATTACATCCCCAGACGGAAGGACGACGTCTCCCAGCAAGAAGGACTACATCACCCAGCAGCTAGGACTACATTTCCAGGCAGGAAGGACTACATCTCCCAGAAGGAAGAAACCAAATTTCCCAGCTGCTATTCACTGGATAGGTTGGAAAAAGTTTACTGGGAGAGGACTGTTTGTCCTCTCCATGACTCAAACCAAAAAAAGAGTTGAGGAGAATGAATGGATGATCATTTATCATCCACTCATAATGGATGATGGGTGGACAGATGAGGATTAGGGTTAACCCTAACCTCAACCCTATGGATGGGTGGATAGATGAACTGTATCATCAATAATCCAGAGTAACATTCTGCGACTTTTTTTTTTTTTTTATCTTCAAAGAAAACTATGTATTGTTTCAGAGGCATATATGAGTAAAGTTTTATAATAAAAAAAAAAAGAATAAGTTGATAACTCCTCCAGGTCGAGAGGAGCCAGATGGGGTGGTTCGGGCATCTGGTCAGGATGCCCCCGAGCGCCTCGCGGGCGAGGTGTTTCGGGCATGTCCCACCGGGAGGAGACCAAGGGGCAGACCCCGGACCCGCTGGAGAGACTATGTCTCACAGCTGGCTGGGGAACAACTTGGGATCCTTCCAGGTGAGCTAGAGGATGCAGCCGGGGAGAGAGGCCTGGGCTGCCCGTTTGAGGCTGTTGCCCCCGCGACCTGACCCCGGAACAAGCGGAAGATGACGGAACGGAACAGAATGGAACGGAAAGTTGATGACAAGGTGTTAAACAGTATGTTCTGGTACTGAGTAACTGTGGGCAGTTACATTAAAATTCATTTAGAGGTTTGGGAGACGTGTTGTGGAAACACAGACTGAGTGCTTTGGCCACAGAAAGTGGAAACTATTTAAGTTACCAAGTGCTCTCCACAGTCAGATGGAGTTCATCCCAAAGCTACTTGGGACTCAACAATTCTCCGTAGACCTACTGGTCATGCTGTAACTACAAACCGTACAGAAAATATTTGTCTCTTCTTTACTCTAGTTAAGTTTTTTTTTTCTCTCCCAGACGGTGGAAATGAGACTGAACCACAAAAAACTCATTCTGTCAAAATCATAGTAAATACTTTACCAGTCTTTTAAAAAAAAAGATTCTCGTTCTTTCTCTTTTTATCAGGCACTCTTTAAATTAGCATTTTATTTGGGTGGACCCCAGTCCGAGTTGGCACAGCAGCCATCAGGATGAGGTAATCTGCTCCGAGGTGTCTGATTGGTTGTGGAGGAACTGCTTATGCTGGTCGCATACAAAGAAAAGATTTGGGGCTTAAAGCAAACTTCAATCTGAGGGTGGACCCCCACTAGTGTACACCAATGCACACACACACATACACACATACACACATTCCTTGTTGCTGTGTACATCAGTGATGAAGGAGACTATTCATGGAGACTGACAAATTACTAGTGAAGCATGAGACTAAAGAGACCCCCCATCCCTCCACCTCTGGCTCCACCTCGCTCCATAATAGACTGTGTGAGACTGTGGGTGAGAATAGACCGGAGCCCTGAAAGGAGCATTATGTTTGGCTGCTCGGAACACTAACAAAGCCCCGGCAGTCATGGCAAAGTCTTGCTTAATGTATCATTTAATCTAAAAGTAAGATTTGTTTTAGATTGATTGCAATTTATCCATCAATTGGTGAGTTTAAAATAGGGATGGACGCAAAAAAAGAGGCAAAAAGTTCAAGTTTACTGCAATATAGATACATAAATGTTGAATCAGAATAACTCATCCATGTTTGTTCGTCTACGTTGGATTGCGTTAACACTTTCCAAGCAGCACACTGTATAAAATGTTTTCAGCTTATCCAACATGCAGCAGCTAGTTTTATCAAGAAGCAACAGAAGACAATCCTGTGTTACCTGCTTCATTGTCTTCTAAGAATTAAGTTTAAAAGTTACTACCTATAGTACAGCTGAAACTTTTATCTACCCCCATTTTCCAATCTGGATGAAAATCATCTGCAGCATCAGACATAAAATTAGAGGACAAACTCCCAATATGTTACACTGAGGTTCATTCACCCATTCATCTTTAGAACCACTTGTTCTTGTCAGATTTGCAACCGGAGCCAGGATCTATACCGGCTGGTCACAGGCGAGAGGCAGGATACACCCCAAACAGGTCATGCTCCACAGTATGTAGTGGGGTCACAGAGAAACAGAAAGCCATTCACACACACATTCAACCCTAGGGGCAATTTCTCAGTGGTCAATCATTCTAACATGCATGTTTTTGGTAGGTGGGAGGAAACACATGTGTGCATGGGAGAACATGCAAACTCCACACAGAAAGACCAGTGATTCAAACCTCAACCCACCCAGGGCTCAAAACCCTGACCTTCTTGCTGTGAGGCCACAGTTCTAAACACTGCACCACCATGCGGCCCACACTGAGGTGTTGTCTTCTAGTTCCAACCACTTCTTTTCTCTCTTTTCTTTTTCTTTAAGTATTCTACACTACAAGTTGGTTCATCACAAATCACGTTGTCTCTCTCTATTCCAGATGGATCGTCTGTATTCTTGCTCTGGGTGTTGCCTTGGTGCTTGATTTATCCACACGGCCCTTGGCTGACTTCTAGCTTTCCTGTCCTGTGGCCCTCATGTTATCTCGGGTTCTTCTTGCGCCCATTTTAAAATGATTTTGAACTTTTTGAATGCCCAGGATACAGCTGCATTTTCAGACCTCGTGAGAGGACAGTCACAGAGCGTAGTGGCTAAGCTGGCAAACAGCATCAGTGGCGGCTTACATGAATAAAAATATTGTTTTGTTGCCGTGAAACCTATTTTTAATTAACAAACGATAACTTCAGAGGAAGAACAAATAGATTTGAGATCTGATTTACTTTCAAGGTAATTTTTTAGATGGATTTTGACTTTGAACAATGTAAATAAGTAGCATGAAACAGCACAGGTGTCTAGGTATAGAAAACTTCAGCAGAAATATACAGGACTTTTAGCCTTGCTGAGGAGAGAGAAAGATGGATTTTATCTGCAGATAATCAGTTTTTAATTGATAACATATTATATTCTTATTCTCTTCTTCTTCTTCCTTTGGCTTTTCCCTTTAGGGGGCGCCACAGCAAGTCAGTTTCTTCCATCAAACCCTATCTGCTGCATCCTCTTTGGTCACACCAACTATCTTCATGTCTTCCTTCACTGCGTCCATGAACCTCCTCTTTGGTCTTCCTCTAGTCCTCTTTCCTGGAGGTTCCAAATCCAGCATCCTTCTTCCTATGTACTCTCTCTCTCTCCTCTGTACGTGCCCAAACCATCTCAGTCTTGCCTCTCTAACTTTATCCCCAAAACCTCTAACATGTGCTGTTCCTCTGATCCTGTCCATCCTGGTCATTCCCAGAGAGATCCTCAGCATCTTCATCTCTGCTACAAACATCTCTGCTTCCTGTCTTTTCTTCAGTGCTACTGTTTCTAGACCAATCAGCATGGCCGCTCTCACCACGGTTTTGTACACTTTTCCTTTCATTTTAGCTGAAACTCTTCTATCACACCTGATACTTTCCTCCACCCGTTCCAGCCTGCCTGAACACGCTTCTTCACCTCTTTTCCACACTCTCCATTGCTCTGGACTGTTGATCCTTACTTAAAATCTTCCACCTTCTTTATCTCTTCTCCCTGTAACCTCACTTTTCCATTTGGATCCCTTTCATTCACACACATGTACTCTGTTTTACTCTGACTATTCTTCATTCTGATTCTTTCTAGTGCAAACCTCCACCTCTCCAGCTTTTCCTCCACCTCCTCCCTCCTCTCACTACAGATCATATAACATATTCTATATGTTATATGAACATGTTATATATATATATAACAATATATATATATGTTATATAAACATATATATATTACATATAACATATTATATTCTTATACGTCCGTGTAAAGACTTTTATTGTGAAGTTTTTCATTTGAGATTTGAATTTTTTTTTTTTTTGTATTAATTACTATAGATGGTTTTATAACCATCAAATAGTTTTTGAGGGACGGATTTAAGCAGATGTAACACTACTGAAGGTTCAAGTTTGTAATGCACAGCAAGCTACTGTTCCAGAATATGCTCCGATAATGATAGAGCATCAAGAGAATTAGTCTTAAAGAAAGATAAAAAAAAATGTGTAGGGAAATCCTAGGCAGCTTCATAAAGGATTTAATTCACCATTTTCCTTTAAAAAATATTAGACAGGAGCAAATAAATCATTTTAGAAGTAAAAGCTTGAAAGACGGCTCATTTGTAAAAAGCTGGAGATGATGAAGGGGATTAGACAGACTGGAAAGCTGAAGGACACACACACACTCACACAGAGATTCCAGCTCCCCGGGAGCAGGTTGCTGGACTATACTGTCCTGACAGTAATCCTCAGATTAACTGCTTGGTGGCCTCCACCAGCCAACTGGAAAAAAAGCAGAAATCGGAGTAAACCTGAACATGTGGGTCAGTGATCCAAGCATCCAGACCATCATTCAGGAGGACAGAAAGTTAACCTGAAGCTTAGCAGCTCATAAAAACATCACATCATCTCCATAGCAGCTGCTTCACTTCTTTGAGCTTCAGGTGGAATATTTGCTCTCATTCACATTTTAACAAGAAGCACTGACATCATTAATCATTTCATTTATTGTCTTTTATTCTCTAGATTTAAGATGTTTAATTTACGAACCGGAAGCTTTTAACTGCAAATATATTCAAACTTTCTGACAATAAAGATATGTTCATCTAAAAACAGAAGACTTCACCTGAGACCAACGGCACACTGGAGGGACATCTCCAAGTGTGAGAAGACATGAGGATTCACCTGAAGAGCTGGAAGAAGAGACCTGGATGAAAAACGTTGAAGTTTTTATTGCGATGGTTCCTGCTCCTTGAACTCTGAAAAATAACTGAATAAATGGAAACAATTAACATTTTGTGCTTTCGTCTATTGTCTTCTTCTTCTTTCGGCATTTCCCTTTAGGGGGCGCCACAGCAAGTCAGTTTCTTCCATCTAACCCTATCTGCTGCATCTTCTTTGGTCACACCAACTATCTTCATGTCTTCCTTCACTGTATCCATGAACCTCCTCTTTGGTCTTCCTCTAGTCCTCTTTCCTGGTGGTTCCAAATCCAGCATCCTTCTTCCTATGTACTCTCTCTCTCCTCTGTACGTGCCCAAACCATCTCAGTCTTGCCTCTCGAATTTTATCCCCAAAACCTCTAACATGTGCTGTTTCCCTGATATACTCATTTCTAATCCTGTCCATCCTGGTCACTCCCAGAGAGATCCTCAGCATCTTCATCTCTGCTACCTCCCTTTTCTTCAGTGCCACTGTTTCTAGACCAAACAGCATGGCGGGTCTCACCACGGTTTTGTACACTTTCCCTTTCATTCTAGCTGAAACTCTTCTGTCACACATCACACCTGATACTTTCCTCCACCCGTTCCAGCCTGCCTGAACATGCTTCTTCACCTCTTTTCCACACTCTCCTTTGCTCTGGACTGTTGATCTTAAAATCTTCCACCTTCTTTATCTCTTCTCCCTGTAACCTCACTTTTCCATTTGGATCCCTCTCATTCACACACATGTACTCTGTCTTACTCTGACTAATCTTCAAACCTCCACCTCTCCAGCTTTTCCTCCACCTCTTCCCTCCTCTCACTACAGATCACAATGTCATCTGCAAACATCATTGTCCATGGGGATTTGCTTTGGGACATGCTTTTGTCTATTGTAAAATCTGGTTACTACTAAAACATATTGTATCTACAGATGATCTCTTCACTTTTCTTCTGCTTTATGACTACATTCTCTTCTCTCACACTTACTTTATTTAAGTTACACTCTCAGCCTCCCTCTGTTGATATATTCTCTCTTTCTGTACATCTCTACCTGGCCTCTCTGACTTTATCTCCAAATCCTCAATCGCGTGCTTCTCTTCTGTCTTCATTCCTGACTTGTACATACTGGTCACTCCTAAAGTGAACTTCAGAATTTTCACCATTTTTTCCACTCAATTCAGCCTGCCTGCACATGCTTCTTCACCTCTTTTTCTGTTGAATCAATGTAGATTAAAATCCTCCACTTGCTTTGGTTTTTAATGTAGGTGTTACATATCAAGAAGAGAATCCAAACAACTCAAAACTTCTCAGATTGGTCACCTTCCTTATGAATCTTAAAAATGTCTAAATATGGGGCTGTAATTTCTAAGACAATCTAACTTAAAAAAAAAAAGATTTAAAAGTTTAAAAACTGTGTTGTGTGAAAAAAAAAACTTCACGAACGTCCTAATAAAGTTACAGTTAAATCAAGCCATCCATCCAGCAGGTTGAATAGTGGCTGATAATAATATGAATCCAAAGAGTTTGGAGCTCTATTCACGTTACCGTGGAGATGAAGTCCACTCCATCACTATGCTCTCCACCAACTCTATTTCCATGGTTACGCTTAACCAGGGACTGAGTGGAAGGAAGCCAGAGTTGGACTGGATAATAAAGGCAAAGGGGCACATGAGGGGAAGCAGCCTGGACAGTTTCTAAAAAACACTTTTTAACTTGAAAGACTTTAACATTAAATTGATTTTTTTTTCATTCACATGCAGTTAATTTATTTTTTTTTTTTAAAACAACTAGTGGTGTGAAATTAGAAATCTGTTACTTCTATATTTGAATGATTCTGTTCAGTTTAAAGAGTCAAACTGACTTTGATATATTAAAACAAGGTTAAAGTTTAGAAAAAATGATTTAAAAATGTAAAAATTCACTTTAAAGTATTTACATGAAGATGAAAGAAAAAAAAAACAGGGTGAAACTGTAGAATTTTAATCAACACTTTGGAAAAAAGAGCAAACAAAGAGTGTAGAGGGCAGCTGAAAGGGGCAAATGTTTGGGCTGGTGGCTGAGAAACCAGAGAAGCTTCTGGAAAGAGGAAAATAAAACAAGGAGCTAACGATGTGAGGAGGGGAATTAGAAGAGGGACGGTCATTTGAGGTGAGGATCCGTTGCTTTGCCTCATTTTTCGCTTTTATTTCAGTGATAAAACACAAACGTGAACAAGTCGCTGTCAATACTTTGAGGAAAACGCCTTTGCCTGATCTATATTAAATAATGAATCGTTGAGATTTATGCAGTCATATGTGTGCGGTTTTTAATTTTTTTCCTAAAGACCTAATCAGTTAATCTACAGTTGGTATTGGGTTACTGTGGGCAGTTTCATTAAAGGGGACATATCCTACTAAATTGATATTAGATCTCTTTTAATGAGTTCATTAAATCTGTAGTTACTCAGAATTTATTCTATAAAGTAACAGCAAATTTCACAATTTTCCCAAGTGTGGGATCAATAAAGTAATTCTAATCTAATCAAATAGATCTTTATTTAATTTTGATCACTCTTTTGTTTCTGATAAGACGCCTCGTTTTGGTTCAGGTTCATCCGTTACGTTTTTCATTCTGTTACGTCACATGTTGTGGCCATACCACCCTGTTCATGCCTGATCCCGTCAGACCCCAGAAGCTAACCAGGCTGGGCCTGAGCTGTACTTGGATGGGAGACCGCCGGAACCCCAGGTGCCACGGTGGGACGGCCATTGAGATTAAATTGCCGTTGTGTCCCTATGCAAGACACTTCACCCACGTTGCCTAGTCTGGATGGTGTGTGTGCGGTTGGTTGGTGATGGTCAGAAGGGCCGATGGCGCAAAATGGCAGCCTCGCTTCTGTCTGTTCGCCCCAGGGCAGCTGTGGGTACAACAGTAGCTTACCATCACCTGGTATGGAGTGACTGAATTATACATATGTGAAGCGTCTTTCAGAGTCCTGAAAAGTGCTGCATAAATACAATGCATTATTATTATGTTTTCAGAGGAGATCACCACATAAGGAGAAACAATGGCCGACTTGGGTGTGGCACACATGGACATAAAGAGTAGACCCCACATTGGCTGCTTCAGCTGCCATATTGGATCGATAGTCCTACCTGCAGTCAAACTAAAACTGTGGAAGTAGATACGATGTCTGAGCACTGTGTGGTGGATTCTGGTTCTAATCAGAGGAGGATTGAAAGCAGGACTCAGGATTACTTTTCACATGTAAAACTGAACATTCACTGCATTTATGTCCACAAGTGAAATCTTAGTTAGCTAACTTCAGCTGCTGAGGTCTCAACAGGACTCCATAATACTGACTTAGATTACAAAAGCCACTAAAATAAAACATCTGACATGACTCATATCAACCCGACTAACTTAAAAATACACACAACATCTGACTGGAGAATCGTTTGAAAAGTTTCAAAGTCTAGTGTTTAAGTCTATGGTTGCTCATGTTAGAACCAGAGGAGCTGGGACTTTCCTTTCCATTCAAAGGAAATGAGATATTGTTCAGGGGTTTTTCAGTACTTGGTGCAAAGCAACAGAAAGTAACAAAAATCCCATAAACTCACATACAGTAACTATCTGTGTTTCTGAGAAATAAGGACCATAAGACATACATGATGTTACTCATTTCACTCATTTTTCACTCTACTATTCATCCCTCACTAGGGAAATTTGTGTGCTGCACTCCTACAGCAGGCTGCCACAATGGCGCCAATGGTGGGAGAAACAGGGGGTTAGGTGTCTTCTCCAAGGACACTAGATGTGAACTCAGTGGGATGCAAACCCGCAAACTTCTGGTTAACTTCCGGCGTTGGCAAATGTTCCAACACAGGGGTGGGCAAACTTTTTGACTCGCGGGCCACATTGAGTTCTAACATTTGACAAGGGGGCCGTAACAGGAGCAGATGGATGGCATGCTTCGGTAACCGCTAGATTAGAACAATAGAATGGCGCGTTGGATTCTAAACAAGCGAGCGTATGCCATATATATATATATATATATATATATATATATATATATATATATATATATATGTTACATCAATAGTGTTAAATTTCAAATCTAATACACTAGGTCTGAAATCTTGTGCGACAGCGCTTAAAAACGTGCATTTAGCGGAGCCAGATTTAAAATCTAAGTGCTTGATGCAACATTTTACTTGTTTTTAACATCTAACACGCTTGTTTACGTACGTGTATTCGGCCTGATGGCTTTCCATATCTGTGCATACTGTTTATTTTGACAGTGTCTGCATCACGGAGACACACACATTTTAATGGGAGCAGTGTTGTTGTTTTCTTAACAAAGCCAATATGAGCTTAGTGCGCCATCTAGTGAGGAAACATCAGAATTGCAAGGTAAATAAAACATTAATTGGGTTTATTTATTTATTTATTTTTTACAAAGATCAAACAAGAATGTTTTGACATGAATAATAAAATGCCACATTGCCAGCTAAGTGTTACGGAAGTACAGACAGCCTGATTGCTTCATGCCTCGTCCACGCTTCGTAGGTCGAGGTATAAAAAGGAGAAATTTGCATAAAAATAAAGTACTGCACAACCAACTTTAACAATCACCTTTATTTGTTACAAAATAAACCCTGTAGCCAAAATAGATTTTTGATTTGTTTTTGTGCAGCAATTTAAGACAAAAATAGACATTTTTAACATTTATCAATCTATACAGACTCATTCTCTATCTGTACAAACAGATGTAAACATACACATTTATCAATCCAAATATAAGTGCGTTTATTTCATATTAAATGTGCTTCCCAAGTACTCACTTTGTAATTAATTATGTAACAGAGTCCCAAAAATAGACATGAATTTGTGATATGTTGCACGCACAAAGTGTTTACTATTAGCAGCAATAAAAATAACCTGAATCTTTACTTTCATTGGCCGTCCACAAAAATCTTCTTTTCCCCACATCTTGAGATCTACAAGCAGTTACTTCTGAGTTGCCTTAAAGTCACGCAACAATCCATGCACTTCAGCACTTCCATAGAACGTTCGATTTGCGTGGCAGCAAGCGTACGCACGCTTGATGAGGCCCATTGTTTGTTAACGCTTTGGTCACGTTTAAATCCATTTTAAAAACACGCTTTTAAAGACATGCTTTTGTGCAGCGCTCCCAAAATTTATTTTATGGTTCATTTTTAATAATTTAATATTTACTGACTTTATTTTAAATGTATTCCTTATTAAATAATTTGGTTTTACTTTGCACAGCACTTTGTAACTGTGCAACACAAATAAAGCTATTTATAGTATTTAAAAACTTTAAGAAATGTCAACAATTTGATTTATTAATAATGAAGAAATTAAGTTTTTATTATTTAGAAGTATTACGATTGTTTTCCCTTCGTGTAATCCCACCAACGTCTCTGTGCTTACAACGCAGAGTGTAAAATGAAAGTAAAATAAAAACAAGAAGAAGTCGACTGCAGCATATTAATCTGTCCCCGCCTGTTTCATAGATTTATAATCTTGATGTTTGTGGTCTTAATCTTTACTTGCATGATTTAGAACATATAATCAGTTCATCTATAGTTGGTACTGATCAGGAAGTGGGTAGTTATGTTAAAATCACTTCAGTGATTGTTGTTCCCTTTTTGTTCAAAATGAAAATGAAGCCTTTTTTTCTGTGAGGTAATACTGTGCGTTCATAAGAGTTTGTGACCTTGATGTTTTTGGTCTTGACCTTTTGTTAAGTGACCCTAAAAGTCTAATCAGTTCACCTATAGTCAGTACTGATCACTCATGAGCAGTTTTTTTTTTTTATCCTATTCACTAAAGTATTACAGAAGCACAGACGGCTCGTGTGCTTAACGCAGTGTTCACATTCTTTTGCATAAAATAAAAGCAGAAAAATCAACTTTGCTTAATTATTTTGGAAAAAATATTACAAAATTATTTAGAAAATGTCAATAATTTGATTTAATCAGAGTAAAGAAATATTTTTTTATCATTGTTTAAAACTTAGAAGAGTTTTTTTTTCTCTTTTGTATGATCCCAGAGTATGAATGTGTCTACCATGCAGGTTTTGCTATGCATTCAGAGTAGGTGCGTTGGTCCAGGTAAAGCACGGAGCACACCTGGTACATTTTACACTCTCCATCACACACTATGCTGTTGTTATAACTGACCATGAAGTGGTTGAAAAATGTGTTGAAGCTTTTACTGTGTGGCAGCATGAAGCTGAGGCCGAGCTGCAGAAGGCTGGTTGGTCGCAGGTCAGTCAGTCCAAAAGTCTCCGTCATAACGTATTCCAGCCTCCAGTCAGATCTTTGTTTCTCGTTGGCTTCCGTCAGATTCAGATAGTACTGCCAGATATCCTTCACACGCAGAGAAAAGAAACAAAAAGTCTTTCTGAGAGACAGAAACAGGTTTTGTTTGCTGATCGACAGCGTGATTAATCATCACAGAAGGCGTCTTGCTCCACAGTCTGAGTTAAAACAAGCAGGCTGAATCTGTAGTTTGACCTAAACTCACTTTCTAAGCAGCACATAAGAACACTTGTAACTTTAAACTGCATAGTTTTGGTACGATATGTGGCCTCTTTACATCAACACCATCATATCTTAACTTTAAAGATCAAATAATTGTATTTTACTGATTGTAAAATGATGAAACAAGTAGTTGGTTTAATGAACACACAACTGGTATTTGTTCCAATAAAGTACCAAAGATTGTTTATACAGCTTCTATAGTAGAATTTTTTACACTTTTGGGTACAAACAAGTTATATTTAATGACTACAGGAGCTAAACTGCTGTCTACTTCTCTCTGTGCAGTTAGAGGCTGCAGACTAATGTCCTGACTTTCCTATTTGTTCTTTATAATGAACGTCCATAAATAAACAGTTATCTTATTTTCAACATAACCAGCTCACATTAGGATCCAGTTTCTTACCTGCATACTGTAGTCCTGCTTTTTGTACAGGTACATACGGAACGCCGGGTTGTTCGAGTACGGCTCCATCACGCTTTTGATCGGTGTGACGGCCGGAGACACAAAAAGAGAGTTGACAGGTTTACCTGCAGACAGGGACAAGGGATTGTTACCATGGCAGCACAGTAGTTTTACTAGTAAAGCGGTTTGTTTCTGACCTTTTTGGTCTAGGAGCACCATGATGCTGTCTCTGTGGGTGTGGCCGTAGAAATGCCCTGCCACAACATGGCTGTACTTCCTGAAAATGGACACCAGCCTCTCGTTCTGCATTTTTCTGATGGCGGTGGTGTTGTGGAAAAATGGCAGGAATCCTATTGGAACGTGTGCAATGACGTAAACCTGAGAGATTAAAGCGTTGAGTGTTAGAACCAGCTCAACGTACACCAATCAGATAGAAGTAAAAACATAATACCTTTTCCAGGTTCTGAGCTGCTTTCTGCAGAGTGTTCTCCAACCACTCGAACTGTCCGGCCGGGTCGGTGATGTTATCGGTGACATGATCAGGACCATAGTAAAGGATTGTGTTGAGACTAATGAGGCGTAAACCTGGTTTGACCAGCTGGGAGTAAAAACCACCTGATGACAAAAAAACAAAAAACAGATTTAAATGCCTCTAATAATCCAAATAAAGATCATAAAATCCATACGTTCCAACCCTCACCTATGGTCACCAGCTGTGGGTGGTGACCGAAAGAATGAGATTGCGGGTACAAGCGGCTGAAATGAGCTTCCTCTGCAGGGTGGCTGGGCTCTAACTCAGAGATCGGGTGAGGAGCTCTGCCATCCGGGAGGAGCTCGGTGTCGAGCCGCTCCTCCTCCAGGTCGAGAGGAGCCAGATGGGGTGGTTCGGGCATCTGGTCAGGATGCCCCCCGAGCGCCTCGCAGGCGAGGTGTTTCGGGCACGTCCCACCGGGAGGAGACCAAGGGGCAGACCCCTGACCTGCTGGAGAGACTATGTCTCACAGCTGGCCGGGAAACGACTTGGGATCCTTCCGGGTGAGCTGGAGGATGCAGCCGGGGAGAGAGAGGCCTGGGCTACCTGTTTGAGGCTGTTGCCCCCGCGACCCGACCCCGGAACAGGCGGAAGATGATGGAACGGAACGGATCATACAATTGTTGTAATGAATATGCACTAGTTCTGAATGAGCCGGTGGCATCTGAAAATACCCACAAACAAAAGTGAGGTGTCAATATTTTGCAGTCATGGTGACGACGCCCACAAGCACAAGAGAAAGGGAGACGGTAACCACAGCAACTCTGTGTTTGACACATTTATCTGTCAATGAATTTAAAAAAATATTCCGGGTTTAAATATGAAATGGCTGATTTAGCCAAGGGACAGACTACCAGGGTCCCTGCAGTCGAATGACACCCCTCTCCACTGAAAGAGAGACCAATGTCACTTGTTCAGGCTGAGCCTGGCCTGGATCCATAGGCAATAGCCCGGCGCTGACTACCAAGCTCCATGCCCAGGCCAGGCTCAATGGGAGGAGGGGGTCAGTGATCCATCTCCAGGAAAGGGAAACTTGGCCACGACTGTATTGTTTAAAAGGGCTTTTTGAGCCACATTTTACCAGGGCCCTCACGTGTTTAGCATGGGTGACCCTAATAGGTGTGTCTAGCCCTCGACAACATAGCTCCTAGCAATATTGGAACACGGAAACCCCTCCACTGTGTCACAGTTATGTTAGTTTATGCAAACAAGTTGGTCTGAAACTAAGATACATCCTTTAGCAATAAGGTTAACAGAGAGAAGAGAATCTAACTGTGTTTCTGGAGGACGGTTTGGAAAATAAAAAAAAACCTGAAAGAAACATACGATTCTTAAGAGGGACACATTTAAATGAACAAAGATCAACTAGTGAAAGAAGTTATCCATGTAAAAATCATCAGATTCTATTCCATTTGTACAAAGTGGATCTATTTAAAGTGTCTAAATGTACCTTGAGAGAGAGTGAGGAGTGCTTCTTTTTCCAGCCAGGGTTTCCACAGCTCTGCAGCAGCTTTGTAGATGGCGTTAGTTGTTGTTGGCATTTGGTCCTTAAATAAAGGCGCATAAAAACAATGTCAATATTCAATCATAAAAATCATCTAAAGGGGCTTCAAACACAATCAGCAAAAGTAAGAACTAAGCTAACCAGACCTGCGTAAAAGGACACCTTTAAAGGGTTAAATCAGAGAAAACGAGTTCTGTAATAACATTGGTAATCGGGTAAATAGTTTCACTTTCAATATCATAACCTGGAATATATGTATAAGCTAATCAGCAAATAAAGAGCTTGAAAAGCAAATAAAAGTTGTTAAGCAGAATAAATTTATCTAAGAAGGAATGAAAACTGAACAAACTTGTGGCCAGTAGTCGTGGTTTCCCAGCGCTGGATACACAGTCAGGTTAGGAAAATGCTGTCTGATGGTCTGAGTCATATTGCTGATCACCTGGATCACCATGTCTGTGGAAAGCTCATCAGGTGGGACGTGAGGAGGACTGTCACTGAAAACAAAACAAAAATTAAACCAAACAAGAATAAGTCACAGAACATGTCACAGAATACACCTCCACCTGCTTATAACACTCATTATATTGATAATAAATGGTTTATAACCTTGAAAAAATCAGATCATCTATAATTTCATTGAGTAAGTGAGGGTTCCGTTCCGTTCCGTCATCTTCCGCTTGTTCCGGGGTCGGGTCGCGGGGGCAACAGCCTTAAGCGGGCAGCCCAGGCCTCTCTCTGCCCGGCTGCATCCTCTAGCTCACCCGGAAGGATCCAAAGTCGTTCCCCGGCCAGCTGTGAGACATAGTCTCTCCAGCAGGTCCGGGGTCTGCCCCTTGGTCTCCTCCCGGTGGGACGTGCCCAAAACACCTCACCCACGAGGCGCTCGGGGGGCATCCTGACCAGATGCCCGAACCACCCCATCTGGCTCCTCTCGACCTGGAGGAGGAGCGGCTCGACACCGAGCTCCTCCCGGATGGCAGAGCTCCTCACCCGATCTCTGAGTGAGAGCCAAGCCACCCTGCGGAGGAAGCTCATTTCGGCCGCTTGTACCCGCGATCTCATTCTTTCGGTCACCACCCACAGCTGGTTACCATAGGTGAGCGTAGGAACGTAGATCGACTTGTAAATCGAGAGCTTTGCTTTTCGGCTCAGCTCTCTCTTTACCACGACGGACCGATGCAGCGTCCTAGTTATTGCTGATGCCGCACCGATCCGCCTGTCGATCTCCCACTTCATCCTTCCCCCACTCGTGAACTCGTGAACAAGACCCTGAGATACTTAAACTCCTCCACTTGGGGCAGGACCCTGTCGCTGACCCGCAGGGGGCCTAACTTTAGCTAAGTTAGTTAAGTGAGGGTAGTTTCACTAAAATCCCTTCAATAGTTTGAGAGACCATGTGTTGACAAAATTGTTAAAGGGTTACGGATGCGTGGACAGGCTGGGTACTTGATGCTTCTTCCCCATTTTGTTGGCGAAGCCATAAAAAGCATCAATAATAACTAATTATTTAATTTTGCATTAATACAACTCTAAATGAGTCTAAATAAATAAATAAACTTGAAATAAAACAGACAAAATGAGCTTCCTCTGCAGGGTGGCTGGGCTCTCCCATAGAGAGAAACCAGATGGCGTGGTTCAGGCATCTGGCTAAGATGCCTCCTGAACTTCTCGCCGAGCACGTCCCACCAGGAGGAGACCCAGGGGCAGGTCCTAGACCCACTGGAGAGACAATGTCTCACAGCAAGCAGGGGAACACCTCGTGATCCAGGAGCTGGAGGATGCAGCCGGGGTGAGAGAACCCTGAGATGGTTCACCGGCCCTGGATAAGCGGGAGATGACGGAACAGAACATCTTTAATTTAGCAGCATGGCTCAGTGGTTACAGAAGCCATAAGGTATGTATGTGTGTGTGAGGTACCATGTCAACTGCTTTGAGGTATTCACAGGAACTAGAAAGCATTATATTTGGTCGGTACAGTCCATTTACCATAAATTATTTTTGCTTTTTCAGTTTTAGGAGCTTCCTAATCCCACCACAAACCAGACGATAAGTTGTCACTGTGAGTTTTTATGCACTGTTTGAAGAAGTGATCCTTCTGCTTTTTTCACAAAAAAAAACAAAAATCACATACTGTAAGCAGAAAAACCTCAGATGTAAGAATCTCATGACAACTTTCTGGGAAGTTTTTCAGCTTTAAAACATATGTCCTCTTTGTGTTGGGGTAATAGTTCTAATCTGATTGCATATACAGGTAAGAATAAACACGGTACATTTAGTTTGCTTGGAAATGTGATATTAGCAAAATAAAAGCTTCTAAAAACATTCAGTCAGTTTTACTTTTGTTTTTGATGTTAGATTCACTCTGTTTATTCCGTGGAGGTGAATGACAGTGAATCAAATTACCTATCAATGCATAAATCTCTTTCAAGGCTTGCGTGCACACTTCTGCTGCAAAAACATGCCCACGATCTAACGCAAGCAGATTGTGTGCATAATGAAAAACGCCAAATAGAACCTGGCGTTCTAATAGCATGTGAATACTGAACAGCAGGGCATGTAAATTTGAAAAAAGCCAACCACTTTAGGTACATTTTTTTGATGTGAGAGTAATGTTTCATGATAGAATTGTTTATGATACCCCCGGTTTTAAAAATACAATATTAACATGACAGGGCTGCAAATTTCCTAAAAGGAAACAGCAGTACAGCTGTGCCTTTGATGATTGATCACATAAGATCACCCGATCAGGATGAACAGTACTTCTAAATACTGTGAGAAAAAGAAGAAGAACTGGTTGGACTGCTGGGGAAAGTGGGCAACGTCTTTCTTTGGTACAAACACCAGCTTTCGCTCAGTCGCTCTCATGCACGTGAATCTACGTTTGGATAACGTAGCTGTTGAAGAAGCATGATGTCGCAAATTCAACTAGAGTATAAAAAATCTTTTAAAAACTGAGTTTTATGTTTTAAAAAACATCTGTTAATTTGAATGAATAACTTTATCACACACCCTTATGCCTTTGCCCTAATCAGTTCATCCATAGTAGGAACTTATGTTTATATGATCCAATCTCTGCTCCCATCCAGATCTGTGTAGTTTTAAAATCATTTAAAATGCAGAACTGTGTAGTTCATGCCTGAACCTCTGTCTGGATGAAGCCCATCGGCTACATCATACAAATATAAACTATGAACTTTGATTCTACTTTAATGTAGGAATCAAAACTGATGTGTCAGTAACTGGAAAACCCAAACGTTTCCAGCAACGGGAAACTTTTTTCTCAATTCAAAAGTCTATCCCACTTCCTTAGATTGCCTGTCTACATTCCTGTAGCTGTGTAATAAACACATGACTAGGTTTTGTTATAATGTACTACAAAAAGGATGTGAAACCGTTTTGGAAATTTTAAATGCGTTAATCATCAAAGTTTTCTCTTAAAGCAGAGAGACAAAATTTAGAAAGCTAAATAAAAAATAAAAAGATTCTCATCATGTACTGACCCGGTCCATATGAGGAAGTCTTGTGGTTGTGTGAGCGATGCCAGATGTGTGAAGGCAGACTGGATCAGGCTATATGGGGAGTCGCACAGGTAGTCACCGTATACACCTGGTTTATCAGCCGCGGCGCCTTTGGATGAGAAGCAAACCTTGGTAGGATCTTTGGCCAGGTGGTATGTTGGGTCCAGGTGGAGGTCAGTGATGTGCCAGAATCTGCCTAAAAAATAAATTTGTTTTAATAAAATAAACTCACAAACAGATGACCACTTGAAGCACGCATTTAGAAGGTTAACATGCTTTTTATATTTTAACTGTCAGTGCTTCTATCTGCCAAAATAATGACGGGGATTTAGATTCAAGATTCTTTAGTGTCACAATGTGAGCTTAGTGAAAATTCCACAGACTCCAGCTACAAGTAAAAAAAGTGTTTAAGTATTTCGGGGTCTTGTTCACGAGTGGGGGAAAGATGGAGCGGGAGATCAACAGGCGGATCGGTGCGGCATCAGCAATAACTAGGACGCTGCATCGGTCCGTCGTGGTAAAGAGAGAGCTGAGCCGAAGAGCAAAGCTCTCGATTTACAAGTCGATCTACGTTCCTACCCTCACCATGGTAACCAGGATCTACGTTCCTACCCTCACCATGGTAACCAGGATCTACGTTCCAACCCTCACCATGGTAAGCAGGATCTACGTTCCTACTCTCACCATGGTAACCAGGATCTACGTTCCTACCCTCACCATGGTAACCAGGATCTACGTTCCTACCCTCACCATGGTAACCAGGATCTACATTCCAACCCTCACCTTTGGTAACCAGGATCTAGGTTCCTACCCTCACCATGGTAACCAGGATCTATGTTCCAACCCTCACCTATGGTCACCAGCTGTGGGTGGTGACCGAAAAAATGAGATTGCGGGTACAAGCGGCCGAAATGAGCTTCCTCCGCAGGGTGCCTGGGCTCTCACTCAGAGATCGGGTGAGGAGCTCTGCCATCCGGGAGGAGCTCGGTGTCGAGCCGCTCCTCCTCCAGGTCGAGAGGAGCCAGATGGGGTGGTTCGGGCATCTGGTCAGGATGCCGCCCGAGCGCCTCGCTCGTGAGGTGTTTGGGCACGTCCCACCGGTAGGAGACCCCCGAACAAGCGGAAGATGATGGAACAACTGCTCACATTAACCATTCATCACTGATTAATTAGTCATGTTTGCATGGAGGTCTTTTGAACCTGAATTAGGTTGAAAAATATTATAATCTTACCATTTTATAACCACTAACCCCACATTTATCATCAAAAATGAAAATTTCACATTGCATTCACATTATTTTTTGTTTCTTTCAAATTCGGCTAACAAAAAAAATAAAGAATAAAAGCCTAAAATTATGAAAATATCCACTTTTTAAAAAACAATTTACTGCTAATCAGTGAAATCATACATTTTTAATGAATATTATTAATGATATTAAATAAACCTAAGGTTAAATATGATGATAAATTCAAGGTGATCCAGCGGGGTTTCCACACACCTGTGTCCGCCAGGTAGCTCCTTCTGGACGGCATGCCGGACACACGCAGCGCGCTGGAAAACAACACCAACAAAAACAGCATTTTTATCATCATTTCTTCCATAAAATAAAGTTTTATGACATAAAAGCAGCAAAAAAACACGCGTCCTTCTTCTCAGATGTAAACAGGAACAACAGAGTGACCTTGTGAGAGTCAAAACGGAAGTAAAGACATAGATTAGTTTCTGTTTTTTTTTTTAAGACAATAATAGACGTTAAAATGAAAAGATTTTTTTAATACACAAAAAAACCTAATAAAATTACACACTTCATTTTCTTACAACTTATTTTAAAAAACAAAAAATATAAACTAAAATTTTAAAAAATACCTCTATTTTTTTGTACTTATTAGAGCTAAAGTTGACAAAGGACATTTTTTTTTTTTACAAATGTACAAGCGGCCAAAATGAGCTTCCTCCGCAGGGTGGCTGGGCTCTCACTCAGAGATCGGGTGAGGAGCTCTGCCATCCGGGAGGAGCTCGGTGTCGAGCCGCTCCTCCTCCAGGTCGAGAGGAGCCAGATGGGGTGGTTCGGGCATCTGGTCAGGATGCTACTCCGGACCGATAGCAGTTTTAATACAGGCTGGAAATATCAGGGCGGTTTGTAGATCTAAGAGATTTGAAATCTGGATCGAATCGCTGGATCGATTTGCTGCCGAGTGTGAAGCGGCCGGGATGGGAATTAGCGCCTCCAAATCCGAGACCATGGTCCTCGCCCGGAAAAGGGTGGAATGCCCCCTGCGGGTCAGGGACAGGGTCCTGCCCCAAGTGGAGGAGTTTAAGTATCTCGGGGTCTTGTTCACGAGTGAGGAAAGGATGGAGCGGGAGAACGACAGGCGGATCGGTGCGGCATCAGTAATAACTAGGACGCTGCATCGGTCCGTCGTGGTAAAGAGAGAGCTGAGCCGAAAAGCAAAGCCCTCGATTTACAAGTCGATCTACGTTCCTACCCTCACCATGGTAACCAGGATCTACGTTCATACCCTCACCATGGTAACCAGGATCTACGTTCCAACCCTCACCTATGGTCACCAGTTGTGAGTGACCGTCTCTTTACCACGACGGACCGATGCAGCGTCATAGTTATTGCTGATGCCGCACCGATCTGCCTGTTGATCTCCCGCTCCATCCTTCCCCCACTCACGAACAAGACCCCGAGATACTTAAACACCTCCACTTGGGGCAGGACCCTGTCCCTGATCCGCAGGGGGCATTCCACCCTTTTCCGGGCGAGGACCATGGTCTCAGATTTGGAGGCACTAACCGAAAGAATGAGACCGCGGGTACAAGCGGCTGAAATGAGCTTCCTCCGCAGGGTGGCTGGGCTCTCACTCAGAGATCGGGTGAGGAGCTCTGCCATCCAAGAGGAGCTCGGTGTCGAGCCGCTCCTCCTCCAGGTCGAGAGGAGCCAGATGGGGTGGTTCGGGCATCTAGGCAGGATGCCCCCTGAGCACCTCGCGGGCGAGGTGTTTTGGGCACGTTCCACCGGGATGAGACCAAGGGGCAGACCCCGGACCCGCTGGAGAGACTATGTCTCACAGCTGGCCGGGGAACGACTTGGGATCCTTCCGGGTGAGCTGGATGATGCAGCCCGGGAGAGAGAGGCCTGGGCTGCCCGCTTGGGGCTGTTGCCCCCGCGACCCGACCTCGGAACAAGTGGAAGATGACGGAACGGAACAAATGTACAAATTGAAATTAAGTTTAGGTTTATAGATAGATTTATACAACAAGCCTAAAATAAATACAGTTTAGTCCGTCCATTCTCTTTTTATTTCACCCTCACCCTACCAGATTGGTGATCTGTATGTCAACTGTTGCTCTTCCAGGATCAGCACCGTGTGCCGACCATGGTGAGTATTTTTATCATCCAATATTTTATGTTACGTCCTAAATGTCTGTGGGTTTTTTTTGCTGGACCAGACAGGGAATATTGAGGAGAAAGGGAGACGGAAAGGAGTGAGAAAGAAGAAAAAGAAAGGAGGATAAAGTGAAGAGATAATCTTTAGTTGCAATTTTTAGCATCACAACCAACCTGCTGGATTATCTGAAAAACAAAAGTTTAAACCAGAGATAAAGTTGAAACACAACAGAAAACCTTCCTTAACAAACTTACAAATGTATGTACAAGAGTACATGCATGCATGGTGCTGATGTGAACCATGTGCTTATTAGGGGTAATAGATCTTTCACAGCCCCAAAAGGCTGGAATGAGGAGGAAGAAACACAATCAACTCAGACCCACTTTCATCCCGATGCCAGGATCCCAAAGCAGAATAGAGGGGGCCATTCACCCACTCAGCCTGGTGCAGAGGAGGCCTCCCTACACGAGTCCGCCCGGCACCAAGGAGTACAGACATCCCCAATGCCAGGGCCCCCAGGCTATGGGACAGAGGTCCCATTCCTTCCCCACGGCAGCGAGCTAGCCCAGAGGAGGGCCAAAAGCCTGGGTACAAATCGAGAGGAGAGCAATCAGCCCAAGGATCAAGAAGTTCCCTACTACCCAAACAAGTACTCAGCCGGGGGCCCAGCAGGACTAGGCCGCCCCAGATGCAACTACCCCTGTTCAAAACACAACCAGGCAACCGGCCCTGGCAGCCCGAAAACCACTACGCATCTACAGCTGCACCCCCATCACCCTACCTTCCACAACCCCTCACCTGTAATCCTGCCCAAGTCCTCCCAGCTCCTATATCTACACCTCCTCATAACCTTTCTGTCTATGGGTCACGTGGTTACTTGGCCCAATCCCAAGTGGTTAGCTTATTTCATATACAAACCAAGAGGGGTTTAAACTAATGTTCTGTTTCCTGTGGAAAAATAAAGTTGGTTCAACATTGTAGAAAAAGTTTCAAAAAAGTCTTCTGGACAGTTTAATTCTTGAACGAGACGTTTCGACTTCCATCCGAAAATCATTTTCAATCTGAATGAAATGAACAGAAAACTGTATCTATTTATACTAACCTGAGTAAAAGGTAAAAAATAGTAAGGACGGGCTCGATCAATGAGCCTGTGTTACCTAAGATGGCCGTGAATGGCTCCTATTGTAGCCACAGACCAGTAAACGACCCTATTATAAAAATGCTAAAAGCCTAGTGAATAGAAATTCCTGCTAACGAGAGGCATGAAACTGGGTCACGAGGTGTCATCTTTAGTCCATGGCTTCAAAAGGCTGCTGTAAATACCGGGCAGAATGTATCTAACGCCTCCACTCCGATTCAGTGAGGGATTTTCTTTCATCACAAAGATGGCTTCCTTCACCCCTCTTTTAAACCATCCTTTCTCTCTACTTAGAATCTTCACCTCGCTGTCCTCAAAAGTGTGTTTGGTGGATTTAAGATGCAGATGTACAGCAGACTGTGGACCACTTGAGGCTTCTCTTCTGTGTTGGTAAAGTCTTTTGTGGAGTGGCTGCTTAGTTTCCCCAATGTAGTGTTCTCTGCAGCTACCTTCACTGCACCGGACCGAATAAACTACATTGCTCTGTTTTTCTGTAGGCATCTTGTCTTTGGGATGTACTAGTTCCTGACGTAATGTGTTGACCGGTTTAAAGAAAACCGGGATGTCATGTTGTCTGAAGATTCTCTGTAACTTCTCGCACAGTCCTGACACGTAGGGAATAGAGACTCCATAGAGACAGCCCTCTCACAGACCGAGAGACAGCCCTCTCGGTCTGTGGATACCCCAAATGGGCCTTGAATAGGGTGAGAACGTCCAAGAAACGTGAGAAGAGGGAAACAGTAACTGAGAAGAGGAAAAAATGGAGTCTATGGATCACTCCTGGATGAATGAGGGACTACACGGACTTATTGGTTCAACATTGTTAGAATTGACATATTCCTCATCTTTTTATTATTGTGTGGTTATTCAGGAAACAATGATTGTGATACATTCTGAATAGAATTCAGGTTCATTCTGTCAATTCCTTTTTTCCTAAACCATAAACCATGACTAAGGTCCTCCAAACTCTAAACTGACCTTTTCCCTGCATATTAGCCTCTATCTGTGCCAGCAAATCCAGGAAAGGTTTAAAGGTTAATGCAATTGGAGGGTAATCAATCACATTGGCGGCCTAATTTGACTAAGTGATAGATGTCTGTTGGAGCGATTGTTGTCTGCAGAGTTAGTTGTTGCACAAGTTGTCTTGAATTTCAGACCAAATCCCCAGTTACATGTGCAAAGAGAGGAAGTCAGAATGTTTTGCATGAGGGCTGCACAGTGCAGGGCATCTCCCACAAACAAAAAGACAGTAAAGTGGGAGGTGGTCACCACGGCAACTCTTTGAGTGGCGCAAACTGATTTGTCACTGATATCAAATAGAAATGTTCTATTAATGAAGTAGTGACAAAAAACAATCAAACCACGCATCATGTCGGGAATGTCCAAAAATTTTCCAGCTTGGTGTTTTAATAATATTATTAATCTTCTTCTCCTTTCGGCATTTCCCTTCAGGGGGCGCCACAGCAAGTCAGTTTCTTCCATCTAACTCTATCTGCTGCATCCTCTTCGGTCACGCCAACTATCTTCATGTCTTCCTTCACTGTATCTATGAACCTCCTCTTTGGTCTTCCTCTAGTCCTCTTTCCTGGTGGTTCCAAACCCAGCAACCTTCTGCTGATGTACTCGGTCTCTCCTCTCTGTACGTGTCCAAACCATCTCAACCTGGCCTCTCGGACTTTATCTCTGAAACTTCTAACATGTGCTGTTCCTCTGATATACTCATTTCTGATCCTGTCCATCCTGGTCACTCCCAGAGAGATCCTCAGCATCTTCATCTCTGCTACCTCCATCTCTGCTTCTTGTCTTTTCCTCAGTGGCACTGTCTCTAGACCAAACAGCATGGCGGGTCTCACCACGGTTTTGTACACTTTTCCTTTCATTTTAGCTGAAACTCTTCTATCACACATCACACCTGATACTTTCCTCCACCCGTTCCAGCCTGCCTGAACACGCTTCTTCACCTCTTTTCCACACTCTCCATTGCTCTGGACTGTTGATCCCAATATAATAATATTATTAATAAGTATGTTTAATGTGTGGAGTATTGGGTACAAGTGAGTCCAGGGTTTCAAAATGAGTTCAAATGTGTTATTTAACAATGACGTTTTTCTTATGACTGGCATTCATGTGTGCTTTCTAAAAGTTTTCTCGCTGTTTCAAGTGTGTCATTCTACTGTTCTTAGTTCACTTCAGGTGTCGTCTTGTAATTTGCAAATGATATGTCCTGATTCTGTTTAGAGTCAAGCAAAAGTTCACGCTTTCCGTCACCTTTACTCATTGCTCAATTTACATGGATTCAAAACACAAACTTTGCTGTGAGCACACTTTATTAAGAGGGCCTCATATCAGTCAGTCAGTCAGCCTTCTTAATCGTCCATCCCTTACTGGGTTGTGAGGGTGCCAGAGCCCATCCCAGCTGATTCGAGGTGTGGGGCAGAGTAGTCCAAACAGGTCGCCAGTCTGGGGCCTCCTGCCTCTTAAGTTATTTTGTTGGGTTCATGATACACATTCAATATGTCCATATTTCTCTTTCTTTCAGGCAATTGGGTGTTTTTATTTCACTAGTTGTGACAGTAGGTTGACTTTTAATTGGGCCAGTAACCCAAAGCAATATTAGTACTTTGTAATACTCCTGGAAAGCCTTGTGTGATGTTTGAATCCTCTGTTAAACTAGACTTATTGTTTCTAAAAAGCAAACATTATGCAAAAAATTCAGCTAAAACACTTCAAGCAACTCCTACCATCCTGTTCAAAATTTTCAACATCAGCTCCTCACTGCATACAGTCCAACTCTTCCCATTCAAACGGGAGTCTCCCAATTTCACAGTGCAAATTGATTCACTACGATCTCAAATCTCTCGTTTGTTCACTGTGGTCTTAACGACCTTTTATCAGCATGTAATTTAGTTTGTTATCTTGTTATGATTTGCCTGATACATATTCAGTTTTAACCCAAAAACATCTCGGTTAATATGAAATAACTCATTGTTATACATTGAGAAAATGTTTTATTAAAATATCATTTCTGGTCGGTGACTTTGTCCCAGTATAGAATTTTAGTTATCTAGGTGTTTGGGTTTGACTTTCCGGGTCTGGGTCATTATCGTCTTTCCATTCCAGAACAATACACACATTCTTTGTGTATATTTCCTGCTTATTTCTTGCAACCTTTAATCTTTAGGTTCTAAATACAGACCTTCAAAAAATAGAACAACTTTTAACCATTATTAATTGAACTTACTGTGTTTAAAATAAAAGAATCTCCTATTTGAGAACCCGAATCTGCCCCTTGATCAGAATAAAAGGTTGGACTGCATGTCACTGAAATAGTTTAATCACTTTACACACAAACCAAGAATAAATGCTTGACATTTTGAATACTAATGAAAACCTGCAAACCTTAATTTTCTGACTCTTGGAGTTGCAAAGACAGCATAAACCATGGCAGTGGAAACTACAAATGTTAATTTCCTGGACTTTAAGGGTCAACAGTTGAATAGGCTCCACGCAGTTGTGATCCCTCATTTACAAAAACCCTCATGAGTAAATGCGTACAAACTTTGTGGTTTTATGTTTCTTATAAATACCAGACGTTAACCAAGGATTTATTTTTATTTATTTTTTTTTAGTTTCATGTCTCATACAGAGTTTCAAAGTGATCCGTCCAGCATGACAGACATGTATTCATATATAAAAAAAAATCTTACAAAACATGTGCAGCTTGCAGGCTTCGTACATGCAGAAGGAGATGAAGTGCAAAGAGTAACGTACAACCCACAATAATCACAGAAACATCACTCAGCGGCCGGTTTGAGATGTTGACTGTACTCATGCCTTGTCATATGTACGAACAGAATGGACGTCTTCAAAGGTCAGATTCTACAGGAAAACAGAGAAAAATGATTATTATTTAAATATTATACATATTAATCATCTGAACCGATCATTAGAAAACAAATTCAATTAATAAATTAAACTGATTCATGAAGACAAAACACAATTTATCAGAACATTTCTATCTGATCAGAGAATTCATCGGACTTTATTTTTAATTATTTACATTTTTATTGACTTTTATGAACAAAATGGCTTTGATTTGCACTTTTTAACATTTTAAGCCTTTAGTTCCTTTTATTTCTCAGCTCAACAAACACACAAAGAGCTGCTCTTTGTCCCCTCTCATGCAATTTTTTTCCCATTTTTGTCAAAAAATGGTCAAATAAATTCTTGTAAAATCAAACTTAGAGAGGATAAATCTGTATTTGTGCCACTTACTGCCACCAACTTTCCGTCCTTGATTTCCCGAATAATCTTGGTTTCTTTGCCGTCCCACTTTTGGACGTGGACCAACTTGCCTCCCTCCAGAGTAACAGTAGACTGGAAACAAGCAGGAGAAAGTTTTAGCATGACGTTGTTGATAGTCGAAACACTGAAAGCGTATTTAAAAATCAAAACATGATTAACTTCAACATTTCAGAATTAAAATCCTCCACGTTGATCATCCAATACAAGAAATGCATCAGAAACTTTTTGGCAAGGATTTTGATGTCAATTTGGTGTCAACCTTTCTAATGTGACAGTAATTGAAATATTTTACTTCTTTAAGGCCATGAAATGAGCTTTAAAATTTTTACCTTGCAGTTCCTGTCATCTACAGTGTTTTCATCAAACTCCTCTCCCAGTTTGAAGGAAATCTCAGAGTTTTTGAAGGTGCTTTCGGTGCGAATCACCACTTTGTCTCCATCGTGGCTGATGATCACAGTGGGTTTGGTCACATTACCGACCTGCCTGGTGGCAAAGCCCACACCTAGAAAAGATGACAAAAAAGTTAATAAAAAACATCATGATATGACTCAGTTTAAAGATGCTTTATATGAGTCTTTACTCACCGAGAGCTTTCATGTAATCATCAAAGTTCTCGCTGTCCACCATTTTCCAGGAGGCACAGAATGCGTCGACCATGGTGAAGGTTTTGTAGAGGTGATGAAGAGTCTCTGGATTCTCTGAACAAGCTGCAGATTTTACAACTTTCCTCTCTGCACTTATTTTCTGTCTCTTATTAATATGCAGGCTGATGGGCGGGTCCGGGCTTTCTACTGGCTCAGGAGATTCTCTCTAACTTTGGATTGGCTGATAAATGGGGTCATGTTGTAAAGAATAATAATTAGAAAACGGATTAGAACATTTGTGAGGTTATTGGTGTAAAAGTGCTTTTTAAAGCATTTCATTGGTTTGGTGCAGCTGTATTTTTCATAAGTCCATCTGGCGAGGCAAATATAAATAATTGAAGATGTTCTCATCTGCTGTTTCTCGGTCTGTGAAGCTGTCCATTATGAGTGTGTAATTGAACATGAATAGGATTCAGTGGTTGGTGGAAATGACAGAAGACTCAAAGAAAAGACCAGGCTGCTCTTTTTTGTTACTCCTTCTTTAGCCTTTATGAACATTTCCTCATGTTTTAGTTTCTGTCCGTGTCTCCAGCTTTGGAGACAAAGTTTCATGCGTGTGGAATGTGTCCTGTAGGGGGGCGCCACTGAAGCACAACCCATTGTTGGCCAGCCTTTTGTCCTTAACTGCATTAACACTTTGCCCCCGACTGCATTTTCTTCATGCTCCACATATTAATTACTCCCACTAAACGTCTGGATGTGTGTTCACAGACTCACTGTCCAACTTTCTCACAAGTGGATAAAAGACAAACTCGACTCTCCATTGATTTTATTCCTCCTTCAAACTTTACAAACTAAAAGGGTAAAAATTCACATTTTAGAAATGTTTTTTGCTAAACTTGACTTCAATAAAATACCTTTTAAAAAATCCTTTAATAACCTTAAATAACAAACACTGTAAACACAAGTCTTTATGCAGGTAGTTATTGTTTCAAATATTGATAGTTTTAGTGCAATTTTTTTGCCTCGGCCGACAAAATGTGGAAAAAAACGTCCATTCGAAACGTCAAAGTCACAAATGTCAAGTTCACTAGTTTACAAAAACAATATAACCTCTTCTTTCTAATAACAGAACGACTCAAAGGGTCAATATTCTGCTAAAAGCAGGTTTTAAATTCTTGGATAATTTTTAGAGAGTCTATAAAGTTAGTCGTCACTAAAAAAGTAATTATATTTCATAAAGTATTTCATAAGGAAAGATATGTTTATATTATCTTTGTTACTCTTTTGTTCGTGGTAAAGAGAGAGCTGAGCCGAAAAGCAAAGCTCTCGATTAACAAGTCGATCTATGTTCCAACCCTCACCTATGGTCACCAGCTGTGGGTGGTGACCGAAAGAATGAGATCGCGGGTACAAGCGGCCGAAATGAGCTTCCTCCACAGGGTGGCTGGGCTCTCACTCAGAGATTGGGTGAGGAGCTCTGCCATCCGGGAGGAGCTCGGTGTCGAGCCGCTCCTCCTCCAGGTCGAGATGAGCCAGATGGGGTGGTTCGGGCATCTGGTCAGGATGCCCCCAGAGCGCCTCGCGGGCGAGGTGTTTTGGGCACGTCCCACCGGGAGGAGACCAAGGGGCAGACCCCGGACCTGCTGGAGAGACTGTGTCTCACAGCTGGCCGGGGAACCACTTGGGATCCTTCCAGGTGAGCTAGAGGATGCAGCCAGGGTGAGAGAGGCCTGGGCTGCCCGCTTAAGGCTGTTGCCCCCGCGACCCGACCCCGAAACAAGCGGAAGATGACGGAACGGAACGGAACTTTTTTGTTCCTGATCAGTTGCCTCATTTTGGGTTAGGTCCATTTGTTTTGCTTTTTCATTCTGTTACGTCACATGTTTTCAGAGGAAAACACCATATAGGGTTAAACAGTGGCTGACTTGGATGTGGCACACATAGACATAGAGAGTAGACCCCACATTGGCTGCTGCAGCTGCCATCTTGGATCGATAGTCCTACCTGCAGTCAAACTAAACCTGTGGCAGTAGATCCGATGTCTGAGCTCTGTGTGGTGGATTCTGGTTCTAATCAGAGGACGATTGAAAGCAGGATTCAGGGATTACTTTTAACATGTAAAACTGAACACTGCATTTTGTGTCCAGTAGCAAAATCTTATCCAGCTGACTTTAGCTCCACATGAACTGCTAGGTTTTCACAGACCATAAATCATAGAAACCATAACACTGACTTAGATTACAACCAGAATAAAACATCTTTCATGATTCATATCTTCCCCACTAACTTTAAAATACAAACAAAACAACATTTTGAAAATTGTTTGCAAAAGTGCAAAGTCTAGTGTATTTTTGTCTATAAACATGCATGTCCTAAACTCAGGAGTTGGGGAGGGGTGTGAAGTATCTCATTTACATTTAAGAGGAGCAGCACAAAACAAGGTGTGGTTTTTCAGTACTCGTTGCAAAGATTACAGCAAATAACAACAAAAAATGATAAATTAGGACCTAAAGACATAATGATTTAATAAATTCAAACAATACAAACATGTTTGAACATATTGTTGAATATTGCAGTGGGAACAAACGCTTATTTCGCTTAGTTTTCCCATGAAGTACCACAAAGCGTCGACTCGAGCGATAGAGCTGAAACTCCAGTTTTTGTTAATGTTTGTGGTCCATTTTTACTGACCGAGCCTTTCTCAGAAAGTATTCAAATTACAGTTCAGTTAAGCCGAGCTGGGGCTAAGTCACTTACTTTACAACCTGTGTTTTGTAAAGCAAGGTAACCTAACATAGCCAACATGGAATACGATGAAAAGAGGTTTCATACGGGTTTTGTGAAAGAAACTTTAGCATGGAGCAGTTGATGTCTGAACACCCCAACGTCCTCAAGCAAAACAGTTTTTGGTGGCCCTTTTTTCAGACAGTTATCTTTAAAATTCAACGAGTGGTTGATAATTGAACCACAAACGAAATATTCGTGGGAATTAGCGCCTCCAAATCTGAGACCATGGTCCTCGCCCGGAAAAGAGTGGAATGCCCCCTGCGGGTCAGGGACAGGGTCCTGCCCCAAGTGGAGGAGTTTAAGTATCTCGGGGTCTTGTTCACGTGTGGGGGAAGGATGGAGCGGGAGATCGACAGGCGGATCGGTGCAGCATCAGCAATAACTAGGACGCTGCATCGGTCCATTGTGGTAAAGAGAGAGCTGAGCCGAAAAGCAAAGCTCTCGATTTACAAGTCGATCTACGTTCCTACCCTCACCATGGTAACCAGGATCTACGTTCCTACCCTCACCATGGTAACCAGGATCTATGTTCCTACCCTCACCATGGTAACCAGGATCAACGTTCCTACCCTCACCATGGTAACCAGGATCTACGTTCCTACCCTCACCATGGTAACCAGGATCTACGTTCCTACCCTCACCATGGTAACCAGGATCTATGTTCCTACCCTCACCATGGTAACCAGGATCAACGTTCCTACCCTCACCATGGTAACTAGGATCTACGTATGTTCCTACCCTTACCATGGTAACCAGGATCTACGTTCCTACCCTCACCTATGGTCACCAGCTGTGGGTGGTGACCGAAAGAATGAGATCGCGGGTACAAGCGGCCGAAATGAGCTTCCTCCGCAGGGTGGCTGAGCTCTCACTCAGAGATCAGGTGAGGAGCTCTACCATCCGGGAGGAGCTCGGTGTCGAGCCGCTCCTCCTCCAGGTCGATAGGAGCCAGCGCCTCGCAGGCGAGGTGTTTTGGGCACATCCCACCAGGAGGAGACCAAGGGGCAGACCCCGGAGCCGCTGGAGAGACTATGTCTCACAGCTGGCTGAGATCCTTCCCGGTGAGCTGGAGGATGCAGCCGGGGAGAGAGAGGCCTGGGCTGCCCCTTTGAGGCTGTTGCCCCCGCGACCCGACCCCGGAACAAGCGGAAGATGACGGAACGGAACGAAATATTCGTGTTTCTTGTAAATACATGTTTCCATACATGACACTGGCAGAGTCTCGATAAAAGCAGGCTTCTGTGTGGGTGGTGGCTTTTTTTGGTTTTTACACATTTAAAACCTAAAATGAATCATCACTCTTGCTAAGAAAGTTATATATGACAGAAACATGTCCAACTTTTTGATGCTTCATAAAAAAAAAACTACACATCTGTGTGCAATCAGACAAAGTTTAAATCTGATTCAATTGCTGAGACTTTTCAGCTGTTTGGGATGTGAGCTCGGTCTGTAAAATATAAGAGTCCTCAATCTTTTTCTATCTTTTTACATTCCTCCATTAAAAAATATTGAGAAATGAAGTACATTATTAAATATTTTCCACAGAGAAAGAATCACTGGTGTATGATTAGATTTGAGCCCACATGTGTTTGAGGATCTCTGATGCCACTCTCTGGTAAGAAAAAGAATGAAAATCTTAGACTAAAGTTTCTATTAAACTCTGGTTAGATTTTTAACAAAACTTTTGCAATTTACAAGAAAGTTTTCTCTTGTAAGTTTGAAAAAAAAAAAAAAAGCATTTTAGAAAGATATAAAAGTCTTTAGTGTATTTTTGGTCATTTCCAGTCATGTCTTGGACTTTTTTTACGTGTTACTGTGAAGAAGTTCAAATCCCAAACGGGATAAAATTCAAACCACCTTACAACGGTGAACGGTCTTTTCAGCCACGGACATTTGAGCCAAAAAACTGCAACCTAGGATATTTGAGCCACGGTGACTCGGAGATTTCAGCCACGGACATTTGAAGAACTGCAACCCGGGCGCAACTATTTATTTACGATAAAAAAATTTAAATGACTAAAAGCACGATAAAAATTTTTGCACGATAAAAATTTTTAAGACTAAAAGCAATTATTTTCTGTAGTGCAACTGTTTATTTACGATCAAATTTTTTACATAAAATATCAAATTTTTACATAAAATATCAAATTTTTTTAAAAAATATCAGAATTTTTTATTTGAGCCATGGGATAAAAATGACTAAAAGCAATTATTTTCTGTAGTGCAACTGTTTATTTACAATAAAATGACACAGACATTTGGGCCAAGAAACTGCAACCTAGGCTATTTACAAAATATCACAATGTTTTACATAAAATATCACAATTTTCTACATAAAATAGGTTTTTGGCCAAAATGTCCGTGGCTGAAATATCCGTGGCTGAAATGTCCTAGAACCCCTTACAACAAGGTGTAGAAGACAAAGGGATTTCCTCCCTTTGTCTTCCTTCTTTACGCACATTTTAAATCCTTAAGTTTTGGCTGGTAGAAATGTTTCGTTTTATTTTGGCAATCCTGAAGAAGGTCAGCTTTAATTTTTTTTTATTGATGCTCCGGCTCAACAGAAAAAAATCAGTTTCATTTATGGCTAAAACTGAGATGTGATGCAATGAGAAATATTTTGTCATGGTTTGTCTTGTTGTAGCTTTTTGTCCCAAGGGTTATGGTACTTTTTAAGTAGCAAACCACCCTGAGATCTACCAGTTCAGTCTCAAAAATACTAATAAGTCATACAGTTTAATACAGCTTAATGTAGCTTTATACAACTAATGTCAGGCAGCACACACTGGTAAACTCGTGCTTGTCCTTTTTTGTTCATATTTGTTTTTTAGAATTAAATCACACAGACCGAAAGTCTTCTTATTCTTTCAGCATTTCCCTTCGGGGGCGCCACAACAAGTCAGTTTCTTCCATCTAACCCTATCTGCTGCATCCTCTTCGGTCACACCAACTATCTTCATGTCTTCCTTCACTGTATCCATGAACCTCCTCTTTGGTCTTCCTCTAGGCCTCTTTCCTGGTGGTTCCAAACCCAGCATCCTTCTTCTGATGTACTCTCTCTCTCTCCTCTGCACATGTCCAAACCATCTCAGTCTGGCCTCTCTGACTTTAAAACCTCTAACATGTGCTGTTCCTCTGATCCTGTCCATCCTGGTCACTCCCAGAGAGATCCTCAGCATCTTCATCTCTGCTACAAACATCTCTGTTTCCTGTCTTTTCCTCAGTGCCACTGTCTCTAGACCAATCAGCATGGCCGGTCTCACCACACTGTCTCTAGACCAATCAGCATGGCCGGTCTCACCATGGTCTCACCACACAGATACTAGTACATACAAAAAAAAAAAACTACAGTAGAACAATAAAAGTTACTATCAATAGTAATAAAATACCCATTTTGGACTCAGTTCCTTCCAGGCAGATCTGTTAGATTAAATTGCCTGAAGGAATGAATAACCTTTTAATGAGCTCAGTCCTGCAGTGCAGTGAGAGGAACCTGTTACTTCTTGCACTCTTCTGGTTCGTAACCACATCATGCAGAGGGTGACGGAGATTTTTCAGAATGCCCTGCATTAGAGCCCTCATTCCCCTCTCCAAAACTACTCCCAGAGTAAACGCACTCATAGTCTTAAGTCGTAGTTTAGCATAAGAAAAATATCAAATGCCATTTAAAATTAAGACTAAAATTTGTTATGAAATAAGACAAAGATTTAAACACAAACCATAAAGATAGTAAAAGACCATAAAATATATGAACTCTGTGACTCTTTTAACTCTCCTTGCTGTTTTCTTGGAGTTTATCCAACATTGATGTCACAGTCTCTGAAAGCTCTGGAAGAAGAAAGAGCTTTGACATTGGTTGCCTCAACTGTCCAGTTTTTTTTTATGTTGTTGCAATGAGCGCAAGAACCAAGCTCTGTCCTTGTAAATTTTGATGACTTGTCCAATGAGCCATGATCCACAGGTAGCAGTCAGACCCATGATCACTAAAATTCCCATGTTGAAGGTTTTCTTGGCCCTTGCCCATTTTTGTCATTCCTGTCACAGTGTAAGTTTTTTTCTTGTCTTTAAAAAAAAAAAAAAACTGAAAAATACTGAACCTGTCTTCGGCAGCCTTTGATGAAGAGATTATGTTTATTGAAAAGTTCAAGCGGCTAGACCAGACCTGGGCAAATTACGGCCCGCGGGCCACATCCGGCCCTTTGTACGTCCCTGTCCGGCCCGCGTGAGGCCAATCATACCATAAATTAAACTTTTTTTTTTAACTTTTATTTCGAAATTTTATTATGAAAAGCGTTACGTCGCTACGTATGCACGTCGTAGACGTAGCACCTTCACTCGCGTATACACGTGTGTGAGTGAAGGTGATGCTGTTCGCCAGGTTATCCCCAAGATGTCGGCACACCCCAAGAAAAGAAAAGTTGATAACGAAGTTGATTTCATATAACCTAATATACATATTTACAGAGTGCTTTATTCTTCTGATTATCAGTACCAGCAATTCAAAATATTTAATTTAAGTATTTTACAATGAAAGAAAGTTGGTGGCCCTCTGACACAATTCAGGCTTCTCATGCGGCCCCTGATAAAAATTAATTGCCCACCTCTGGGCTAGACAGTAAGAGGATTTGGTTTGGAGTGAAAGCTATATGATTTAATGTAGTTAAATATTACAGAACATAAAAACCCTACATGATTTGTCCTCAGGTTTTACTTGGAAGTTTTTGCACTTGTAGGGGGGATAAAACTTTTCTAAAATTAAGACTTTTCTCTTCACTAATTGCAGTGTAGTATGCAGTTTTCATACTTTCAAAAGAGACACATTTAACTCACATTCCTCATAAGTCTCTTGTCCTCACAATGAGAAGCTTTTGTCATTCAGTGAATAGGACAATTTATGATAATATTCAGATATTCAGATATTCAATACGACAGACTGGTGACATGTTCCAAGTGTACACTGCCCCTCGCCTCAAATTAGCCGCAATGGGCTCCGCAAACCCGCAACCCCAAAAGGGATAGACGGTTAAGAAGGTGGCTGACATATTATAGTACATGCTGTTTTGTCACTTTGTTTTCAGTGTTTTATTTTCTGTCCTTTCGTCTCTTTTCTGTGGTCCCAGGGAGAATCGGACCAGGTTCTCCCGGTCGAAAGACGGTGTCTCTACCTCTAGGCCAACGCCCCTGAGACCATTGTCACTATGTTTAATGTTATTTTTTGGTATTTTTTATCAAATCTAACAGCATAAAAACACATCTTTTGTTTCTATAATACAGTAACATTTCAGGTTTGACTTACATACTGTATGTACTTTTTATTTTTTATTCTAGTTTAGAGTACAGGCCATTTTTCACCACATGATACTGAAAAAAATGGAACCACATGAAATTTTTTTTTTGTTCGGATTTTTTTTCTCTATACTTAACAGTTTATATAGTCCACATAAAGCAGGTTTTTCTCCCTCACCAACAGACAAATGTCAGTGCGGGATTAGGGATCTTCCCCAAGGACACCTAGACATGAGCTCAGTGGGATTCAAATCGGTGGACTCCTGGTTCAAGGGCCAACATTTTTACCACTGAGCTATCGCCTTCCCTAAAGTTTACATTTTTCAAAGTCATTTAATCCAAAGTAAATACTTAAGATGACTTTTTATTTTAAGAACAGCACTGTAAGAGTACATATTTTATACTTTCAAAGGCAACACATTTAAGAAATGAAGAGAAAAGCTTTTAGGATATTATTGATTTTGCCTCTGGATAGAAAATATGGTGATCATTAGAAACAGGTACTCTGTAGTGATCTGCTGCTGCTCAGTGAGGTCTGATTGAAACAGAAGCTTCTCCAACGTTTTCATAAAACACTGCATCCTCAGGATCAACCTGTTCAGAGAAAAACATCCAAATATCTGCACAGAAATTTATACAGAAAAATAAATGAACCAAGTTTTCTATTTAATTCTATTTTGTTTTACATAGAATCCAATTTGAGAATTAATCGTGAAATCATCAAACATTTTAATCCTGAGCATTTAGTTTTTACTTACTCCAGTCTTTGATTTATTTCCTGAAAAGACAGAAAGAAAAAAGACTGAAGTGAATTCATTATAATGTTTAAACATCTTAAAGTTTGTAAAGTTATTTTTTTACCTTTAGCTTTCGTCCACACATGAACTCCAACAACAGAAACTATGAGAGCTGATAAAGCCACAGACACAGTGAGATTCCTCCATAATAAACCTAGAAAGAAGAAAAAGCAGCAGCTGGTTGTGAACAAGAAGAAGGTTTCAGACTGAGACACAGTGACTGGATCAGAGAAGATCAGAGATTCTGTCTGCACCTGCTGGTTGGGATGGAGGCTTCTCACTTGGAGATGTTTCTTCATCGTTTGCTTGAAATCAAAATCATAAGTTATGGTGAAATGCTTTATAAAAATGTTTATTTACACTAGAATGATGCTTTCATTTTAAAGAAATTTCTCTTTTTTTTTCTTACCTGAGGACCGATGGATAAATGGAAACAGCTGAGTTGTTCTAGTGTGAGTGTTTCTGACTTTACATTTAAATAACTCAAAACTGGAATCCTCTTTCAAGTGAGATGGTGTAAAAGTCACTTTAGCAGAACAAAAAGGTTCTTCTTTTAAAGAAGAAGTTGATTTCTTGATTTCTAAGTTTCTCTTCTCTTCTCCTTCATACAGCCACTCCACTTCATGTAGTAAACAGCCTACGTTCTCAAACACAGAGCAGGACAAATTGACTTGGTCTCCATTCTTCTCTTCAGTCACTGGTAAAAATGCAGATGTTTAGAAAGAAATAAAGCACACTTTATCACTGCGATCATAATTATTGTGAAATTTTCAGGATGTTTTTCTAACCAGAAAGAAACATGATGGAAATACTTACTGGTGAGAACAGAGAGATAAACGTAAGTGTTTGGTGTCAATCGTCCGTAAGCGTACAGACCGACATCTACATGTTGGATCTTCTTTATGACCAGAGAACAGTTTGCAGTCAGACTCAGTCTGTCTGATTTAGAAGCTGCGTCTTCATGAATCTGTCCTAGTTCAAAGATAGTTGTGAATGTTCCCTTACTGCTGAAGTCCCAGGTTGTTCCGTTACATTGATGTTGATCATGTTTCACATTTCCACTAGACAAAGTGATGTCATCACCAAGTCTGACAATGTAGTCTAAATCTTCTGCTTCTGTAGAGCATAAAAAAAATAAAAAACTATGTTCCACAATTGGACAATCACTTTGTACGATGTCAGAATGTATGAAAATGTTTTCTTACCTGCAAACTGAAGCATCAGAATCAGGAATAAAAGCATTTTAATCCATCTGAGAGGAACCATCGTGCTTCTCTGTCTCTCCTTCACTAATAACTGAGTGTGTAAAAGTGATTTGTTCTTAAACAGAAATAAAGGTTGGACTCTGTGTGGGTTGTGAAGTTTCACTTCTGCATTAACATCCTTTTTTACGCTGTTAGATTCTTGCATCATTTTTCCTTAGTTGGTAATGTGGTTAACATGGGTGGACAGTTTATGTTTTCATCCTAGAGTTAGTTTGTTATTGAAGGTTGTTTTTTGTGTTTTAATTTTATCTCTGGTTCAAACAATTTTTTAAATTTTTTTAAACCATGTTTCTTTTTCTGACGCTATTAGAAGTACCAGGATCAACAAGCACTTAACAAGTAACTGAAACAACATTGAAATAAAAACCAAGCTATACAGTATGTGTCTCTGAGCTCCGTCTAGTTTTCCTACAGGCTCTGGATGGTGTTGGGCTGGCACGCCTTTCCACCATTCTGGACTGACAGACTGGTGTGGTGGTCCCTCTTTATTGGAAGGGGGATGGGACGATGTGTTCCAACCACAGAGGGATCACACTCCTCAGCTCTCCTGGGAAGGTCAATTCATGGACTCCTGTGGGGTTTGTACAGAGTCTCGGAACCCATGGTACGGGCTGTCCGGTCTCTGTATGACCGGTGCCAGAGCTTGGTTCGTATTACCGGCAGTATGTCGAGCCAGCCTTTTGGGGAAGGGAAAGATCAGTAGCATGCATGAACTCTCCACACATACACTGTGCCACACTGTTTACTGTCTGCTACGTTTCTTTCTTCCGATCAATTCTATAGCTGTGGTAACAGGCACCTGGAATTTGTCTGTGGTTGTCTGTACTCCCGCTTAAAATGACGGCCCTAATTTTTGGCCGTGCCAGACATGTTGAGATTGTACAGTACGTCCAGGCTTTCAACAGTAATAGCAGTCACTTGCTTCTCTACGCCCCTGTGGCTTGTCTGCATTGGTTTTTCTCACTAACTTGTTGTTGATCTCGTACTTGTTGTGATGTGGGGATGTGGAAGGAGGAGGACCAAAATGCAGGACATAAACAAGATTTATTTAACATAAATCAGGCAAGGCTATGAGGCAAAAGCAAAGGATTAATCCAAAGGAATGTCTTTAAGTAAAAAAAATATAACAGTTTAATGAAAAACTTGGTCAGGCAGCCGGGAAGTGGCTTCACTTTTATTTATGAAACCCAAAATCTCAAAACAATTGTCTAAACAGGCTTCATAAAGTAGTTTTAAAAAGTACAAAAAAAAAAGAACAAAAAATTTATTTACACAAATACACAAAAATTATTACAACTTCAAATCATTCCTGCCCTTTAGACTCTCCTTCTCAGTGAGGAAAACAAAGAAACCTCATGGGGATACACATGAAGGAGGGATACCTCAGGACAAATAGTCAATGTTTCTAAAAGTATTAAATAAATATTAACGAGCTGATTTGTCTCATGATCAAACCTTCTCACTTTGTTTCTTCACAGTTTGAAAGATAAACTTTTCTGTACAAATAAGTTTTTTGTGAATACTTGTGATGTTTGGTTTTGAAGCTGGATCAGTTAGAAACGTTCAGGCTGCTGTAAATGACGCTATCAGGAACCTAAAAAAAAAAAAACACAAAATGTCACCTTCAGACTTTTAAACAGATTTTCACTTTATGATTCAAAGATAATGTAAATCCCACAAAGTTCAATTTTAAGAGCAATTTTTTTATACACTTGCTTCTTTTGCTAAAATTTTTAAGAAACGTGTTTTTTTTTTATTTCAGTTTTATGCAGATGACTGACAGGTGTACACAATCATTGTTAAAAAATAAATAAATAATGGATTCAAATAAAGGTTTTTTCAAGTGTGACTTTATTCGATTGTTAAATTATTTTAATCTCATGTTATAAACAACGTCCTCTATGAAGAGTTTTAAGTCTCATTTTAAAACCCATTTTAATTTCTGCCTTTTAACACCGTGTGTGTTGAGGGATCGTCTGTGTTTTTATCTTAATAGATTGGATTAATGTGAGAGGATAATGTCCTAGAAAGTGGAACAGGATGTATGACATGTGGTTTTGTGACCCTACAACCATTTTCTTGCCACAAAACCGACAGCAACAGGCTGTGAGAGAGATGTGGACCATCACAGATTAAACAACTTCAAATTACCCACAAAGTAATCAGAGCGATGGACTCTAATGCCCCGTGACAGACTGGTGACCTGTTCCAGGTATACCCTACCCCTCACCTTGAATCAGCCGGGATGGGCTCCACCAGCCCCTACAGTCTCCAAAGGGATAGACGGTTAAGACGGTGACCGACTGACTCTATTGCAATTAGTGAGAAAGTTGCGCTTCTAAGTTATCCTGAAACTGTTGCACCATAATGACGCATGCATGGTTTGGCAAGTATGGTGAAACCCTATGTGAGTGATGGCCATAGAGGAAGTAGTGAGGGAGATAATCATTATTGGGCTCGTTTCCATGGTAATCCGTCCTCAGTGTGAGGACATACATTCTGAAATAAAATGCATTGCTACACTCACATGGTTTTCCTTCTTTGTCCTCTTGGTCTTCTTTGTGTTCTTGGTGTGGTTGATGGTGGCATAGGCAACAGCCTCTTCAGGGTCAGTCTGTCCAGGATCAGCCTGTCCAGGATCAGCCTGTTTAGGATCAGCCTGTTCAGGATCAGCCTGATATCACGTAAAACATAACAGCAGTTCAGTGAAATGTCCAGTTATTAAAAGTTTTGTACCAAAGTGAACAGACACAAATGCTGGTGATTTACACGAGTACTGAATAATTAAGATTGACTTTTTAAACTCACTGTGTTTTCTTCATGTTTTTCTTTAGTCCCTAAAAAGATAAAAGTTCAGTTTAATTTCAAACATAAAAAGCAGAAAAAAGAAAATATCACGTTTATATTTAATAAAAACTTCTTAGTTTTTATGTTTTGAGAAAAATAAAACTTAATTAAAAATGTATTAAATTTAAACAGTCTTCTAAATAAGCTAATAAACACTATCTGCATCAAAAAGTTTGAACATATTGTTTTGTTGGTGTAAAAGTTATTTTACAGCAGAAGATACAGACTGAACCTAAAAAGTCTGTATCATGTGGAGGAGGCATTAGCTCACTGGTAGAGTGTTTGTTTTTGAACCGATAGAAGTCGGTTCAAATTGCACGGCAGCATTGTAATTTCTCCAATGTGGAACTAAGAAAGGTTTGAATTATTATTAAAAGATTTTCACCTTTGGTTCTTTTCCACACGATGATCCCCACAACGGTTATTAGAAACACTATGAAACTTAAAGATGCAACCACAATCTGCCACAATGGAACTGGAAAAATAAAATATATATTAATGTCTGAGATACAAAGAAAGGATCATAAGAGGAGAGATTCTGTCTGCACCTGCTGGTTGGGATGGAGGCTTCTCACTTGGAGATGTTTCTTCATCGTTTCCTTCAGATCAAAATCATAACTTATGGTAAAATGCAGTGCTGCAACTTACGGTTATTTCGATAGTCAATTAATCTGCCGATTATTGGACCAATTATTTGATTAATCGGATAAAAATGATGACTTAATAAATATTAGTTTTTCGGCATTTTATTGTATGTCATTACGTAAAACACGACTCATAGTCACAAAAACAACACTTTGGGCCTTGTTCAAGTAAGAGCAAATGTTAATCTTTCTGTGAAATAAAGAGGTAGAATATTAACATGGAGGAGCGGCTCGACACCGAGCTCTTCCCGGATGGCAGAGCTCCTCACCCGATCTCTGCGTGAGAGCCCAGCCACCCTACGGAGGAAGCTCATTTCAGCCGCTTGTACCCGCGATCTCATTCTTTCGGTCACCACCCACAGCTGGTGACCATAGGTGAGTTTTGGAACAGGGTTGGAACGGGTTGGAACGGGTCACCGGGGCCCCCCCTTGGAGCCAGGCCTGAGGTTGGGGCACGCGTGCGAGCGCCTAGTGGCCGGGCTTTTGCCCATGGGGCCCGGACGGGCTCAGCCCGAACAGGGGGCATGGGCCACCTTTCCAGCGGACTCACCACCTGCAGGAGGGGCCATAGGGGTCGGGTGAAGGAGGAGATGGGTGGCAGCCAACGGCGGGGACCCTGGCGGTCAGATCCTCGGCTGCATAGGCTAGCTCTAGGGACGTGAAATGTCACTTCTCTGGCGGGGAAGGAGCCCGAGCTGGTGCGCGAGTTTAAGCGGTTTCGGCTAGATAAAAAAACACCTCTCTGTAAAAATGAGCTTTAATAAATAAAATGACCTGGGTCCATCTTTACCACTTATAATAGTATAAACACAGATCTACTAATCGGTAAAGGGTTACCCAAATAACAACACTTATTTGTTGTGGGGAAACAAATGTGCATTGCAGTGTAGAGGAGGGGGTCTTGTATCCTGGATTGAATTTAGCGATCTTTTTTTAAACCCCTCGCCTTCCACCATTGACAGCGGCCTCATATCAGACACGATCATTTCCAAAGTAAGAGTCCGTGTGAAGCGCTCTGATGCTGCGGAGTGCAACCGTTTTTCCACTGAAAATAGTCCATGTTGGTTTGTTTTTGTTTTTTTGCGGGCAATAAAAAGTGTATCTAGCGACTTATGAAATTGTCATTTATTAGAAATAACGTCATGTTATTCCAGTTTGCCGTCTCCCGCTTCAAGTCCGACATGTTTTTTATTTTTTAAATGTTCGTGACGTTATGCTTCCGTGCCAAAACGTTTCCGTTTTGCAAGCTTTGCATATTAACGCGAGTCTTTCTGATATTTAGTGGAAAATGATCCCAAACATTGAAGGATGTAGTTTGTGTTTTTCTTTCCGACATCTTGTTGGATCTGTCTGATCACGTGAGGCGGGGTGAAATGAAGGCCAATGATTGGCTGCTATCTTCTTCTCCTCCTACTTTAGTAGCTCGCATCGTCAATTTGCTCTCTACTGCTACACTCAGAGACCAATTTACGTGCAGTTGACTGCAAAATCTATTTAGGCGATTAATTGATGACCAAATTAGTTAACAACTATTTCAATAATTGATTCTAATCGATTAGTTGTTTGATAAAGGCTTTAAAAAAATGTTGATTTACATGAGAATGCTGCTTTTTTTTTTAAAGAAATTTCTCTTTTTTTCTTACCTGAGGACTGACGGATGAATGGAAACAGCTGAGTTGCTCCAGTGTAAGGGTATGTTACTTTACATTTAAAAAAATCTAAATTGGGATCCTCTTTCAAGCGAGATTGTGAGAAAGTCACCTTAGCAGAACAAAAAGTTTCTTCTTCTGGAAAAAAAGATGATTTCTTGATTTTTATGTTTCTCTTGTCTTCTCCCTCATACAGCCACTCCACTTCATATAAACAGCCTACATTCTCAGACACAGAGCAGGACAAAGTGACTTTATCTTCATTCTTCTCTTCAGTCACTGGTAAAAATGGAGATGTTTAGAGAGAAAAAAACCAAGATAAAACACACTTTATCACTTTGATCATTATTATTGTGATATTTCAGGATGTTGTTCTAACCAGAAAGAAACATGATGGAAATACTTACTGGTGAGAACAGAGAGATAAATGTAAGTGTGTGTTCTCTCTAGTCCGAAAGAGTACCGACCGACATCTACATGTTGGATCTTCTTTATGACCAGAGAACAGTTTGCAGTCAGACTCAGTCTGTCTGATTTAGAAACTGCGTCTTCATGAATCTGTCCTCTTTCAAAAATAGTTATGAATGTTCCCCCCCTGCTGAATTCCCAGGTTGTTCCGTCACATTGATGTTGATCATGTTTCACATTTCCACAAGACAAAGTGATGTCATCACCAAGTCTGACAATATAGTGTAAAATCTCCGTTTCTGTCGAGCATAAAAAAATAAAAAACTATGTTCCACAGTTGTACAATCACTTTGTACGATGTCAGAATGTATGAAAATGTTTTCTTACCTGCAAACTGAAGCATCAGAATCAGGAATTAAAGCATTTTAATCCATCTGAGAGGAACCATCGTGCTTCTCTGTCTCTCCTTCACTAATAACTGTGTAAAAGTTATTTGTTCTTAAACAGAAATAAAAGTTGGACTTTGTGTGGGTTGTGAAATTTCACTTCTGCTTAAAAATCCTATTTCTCTTACACGGTTATTTTTCTCCGTCATCGTTCCTTAATTGGTAATGTGGTTGACGTGCGAAGGAAGTTTAAGCTTGCAGCATTTCAATCACACACACACACACACACACACACACACACACACACACACACACACACACACACACACACACACACACACACACACACACACACATTGTGTTTTATTCTTCCTCTCACTATCATGGCTTTGCTTCCATCAGTTTGTGTTTTCATCCTAGAGTTAGTTTGTTAAAGAAAGTTTTCTTTTTGTGTTTCAATTTTATCTCTCGTTTAAACTTTAGTTTGTCCTTTTTTTCAGATCATTCATCACGTTGATTGTGATGCAGAATATTTTAACTACAGATTAACCTGCTCCTCAATTTATCCCCCTCTTTTTTTCTTCTATACTCCCTTTTCTTTAAAAGTGTACAAAGAAAGTGCATGACAGGAAAAGTGTACAAAACCGTGGTGAGAGCGGCCATGCTGATTGGTCTAGAGACAGTGTGGTGAGAGCGGCCATGCTGATTGGTCTAGAGACAGTGTCACTGAGGAAAAGACAGGAAACAGAGATGTTTGTAGCAGAGATGAAGATGCTGAGGATCTCTCTGGGAGTGACCAGGATGGACAGGATCAGAGGAACAGCACATGTTAGAGGTTTTAAAGTCAGAGAGACCAGACTGAGATGGTTTGGACATGTGCAGAGGAGAGAGAGAGAGTACATCAGAAGAAGGATGCTGGGTTTGGAACCACCAGGAAAGAGGACTAGAGGAAGACCAAAGAGGAGGTTCATGGATACAGTGAAGGAAGACATGAAGATAGTTGGTGTGACTGAAGAGGATGCAGCAGATAGGGTTAGATGGAAGAAACTGACTTGCTGTGGTGACCCCTGAAGTGATCGCCACAGCAAGTGGCGATTCTCTGTAACCTCACTTTTCCATTTGGATCCCTCTCATTCACACACATGTACTCTGTTTTACTCTGACTAATCTTCAATCTTATTCTTTCTAGTCTCCAGCTTTTCCTCCCCCTCTTCCCTCCTCTCACTACAGATCATAATGTCATCTGTAAACATCATTGTCCATGGGGATTCATGTCTGACCTCGTCTGTCAGGCTGTCCATCACCATAGCAACCAGCAGACGACTCAAAGCAGATCACACTATTTAATTAACTTTATTTTATTTAGTTAAATATTTAATTATTTTATAGAATTATTTAATTTACATTTTAATCAGAATCAGAAGCAGAATCAGAATCTACTTTATTGATCCTACACAGGGGAAATTTGTGTGTCACAGCAACAACTTCCTATCTGCTAAGTGAGTCGTTGTAGGGCCCGATCACGTACGGAAAGAAAGACCTCCGGTAACGAGATGTTCTCGAGCGGAGCTGTCTGAGCCTCTTGGAGAAGGAGCTCCGTTGTTCGTCCAGGAGTGGGTAGAGAGGATGGTCATGGTTTTCCATGATGGACAAAAGTTTGTTCAGTGACCTCCTCTCTACCACTGCCTCAAGTGAGTCCTGTTTGCTGCCAATGACAGAGCCAGCCAGTCTGATTAGTTTATTCAGTCTGTTGGTGTCACTGGCTGCGATGCTGCTCCCCCAGCAGATGACAGAGAAGAACAAGGTGCTGGCCACCACAGACTGGTAGAAGGTCTCCAGGATCTTGCCGCACACATTGAAGGACCTCAGCTTCCTTAGAAAGTAAAGTCGGCTGCAAGTCTTCTTGTACACAGCAGTACTGTTGCTCCTCCAGCTCAGTCTACTGTCGATGGTCACTCCAAGGTATTTGTACTCCTCAACCACCTCCACATCTCTACCCAGAATGCAGAGCGGCTGCAAAGCAGTCCTCCTCCTCTTCCGGAAGTCAATCACCATCTCCCTGGTCTTGTCCACATTGAGGAGCAGGTGATTCTCTCCCGCCCACACCACAAATCCATCCACCACCCTCCTGTACTCCTCCTCCTGCCCACCACTTATACACCCTACAACTGCAGAGTCATCAGAGAATTTCTGTAGGTGGCATGAATCGGAGTTGTGCTGGAAGTCTGAAGTGTACAATGTGAAGAGGAATGGAGAGAGCACAGTGCCCTGTGGGGCTCCCACACCACTTAAAACCACATCAGACCGGACTTTGCCCAGCCGGACGAACTGTGGCCTGTCCGTCAGGTAATCAGTGATCCAGGAGACGGCGGACGCACCAGCACCCATCAGCCGCAGCTTATCACCCAGTAATGAGGGCTGGATGGTGTTAAAGGCACTAGAGAAATCAAAGAAGGTGATTCTCACCATGCCTCCACCGCCATCCAGATGTGAATGAGTTCGCTGCAGCAGATGGATGACAGCGTCGTCAACACCCAGGCGTGGCTGGTAGGCAAACTGCAGGGGGTTCAGAGAGGAATTCACCAGCGGTCTCATGTGGGCTAACACCAGCCTCTCCAGCACTTTCATCACATGAGATGTGAGGGCAACTGGACGGAAATCCTTGAGGTGAGATGAAGATGGTTTCTTGGGTACAGGGACCAGGCACGATGTCTTCCAGAGAAGCGGAACCCTCTCCAGCCTGAGGCTCAGGTTGAAGAGGTGCTGGAGAACCCCACACAGCTGGAGCGCACAGGTCCTCAGGGTATGGGGGTTGATGCCATCTGGGCCGGCTGCTTTGTGCTGGTTTAGCTTCTCCAGCTGTTTCTTCACCTGAAAGGTGGTCACCTTTAAAAAAAGGTCAGTAAAATAAATGCAAGAAGCTACTTAGTAAATTAAATCAAATATTCTCAAATAAATGTAACAATAAAGAAACAAAATCCTCATGAATTTTAAACAAAAGAGCAGAATGATCTTAGTTAGCTGTTTGAATGTCGACCTGCTACATGCATACTTTTTTTTTTGGGTGCGATCCCAGTGTATTTCAAAGCCTCTACACACACACATACACACACACACACACACACACACACACACACACACACACACACACACACACACACACATTCTAGTTTTTTTAATATAATCTCTGTTTTCATTAGGTTTTATTTTACCTTAAAAATACTAAAAACTACTGACGGTAACAATCATTACTACTTGATGATTGTTTCTATTAGAAAACTTTATGACGATCAAAAAGTGAAAATTAAAATCAAACTTAATTTATGAAGCATTTTTCAAACAACGTTATGCAAAGTGCTGAACAGAACAAAAAAAAACCTCTGAATAAGAATCTAAACAGTGTTAAAGTGAACCTTAAAGGCCGTCATATCCTCTGTATTCACCACATTCTTTATTACATACTATAGTACATGTTCAATTATAAAATACAGTACATTTTACATTTCATACATACATGTTACTTCTCATCACATTTTAATGGGAAGGGGCGGCACGGTGGCCTCACAGCAAGAAGGCTGTGGGTTCAAATCCCTAGTAAGGACGAGGCTTAAAACACTGGCCAACATTTTTACCACTGAGCTATCGCCTCCCCTAAAGTTAAACATTTTTTAAAGAGATTAAAACAAAAGTAAATACTTAAGATGACTTTTTATTGTAAGAACAGCACTGTAATAGTACATATTTTATACTTTCAAAGGCAACACATTTAAGAAATGAAGAGAAAAGCTTTTAGGATATTATTGATTTTGCCTCTGGATAGAAAATATGGTGATCATTAGAAACAGGTACTCTGTAGTGATCTGCTGCTGCTCAGTGAGGTCTGATTGAAACAGAAGCTTCTCCAACGTTCTCATAAAACACTGCATCCTCAGGATCAACCTGTTCAGAGAAAACATCCAAATGTCTGCACAGAAAAATAAATGTATCAAGTTTTCTATTTAATTCTATTTTGTTTTACATTGAATCCAATTTAAGAATTAATCATGAAATCATCAAACATTTTAATCCTGAGCATTTAGTTTTTACTTACTTCAGTCTTTGATTTATTTCCTGAAAAGACAGAAAGAAAAAAGACTGAAGTGAATTCATTTTAATGTTTAAACATCTTAAAGTTTGTAAAGTTATTTTTTTACCTTTAGCTTTCGTCCACACATGAACTCCAACAACAGAAACTATGAGAGCTGATAAAGCCACAGACACAGTGAGATTCCTCCATAATAAACCTAGAAAGAAGAAAAAGCAGCAGCTGGTTGTGAACAAGAAGAAGGTTTCAGACTGAGACACAGTGACTGGATCAGAGAAGATCAGAGATTCTGTCTGCACCTGCTGGTTGGGATGGAGGCTTCTCACTTGGAGATGTTTCTTCATCGTTTGCTTCAAATCAAAATCATAACTTATGGTGAAATGCTTTATAAAAATGTTTATTTACACAAGAATGATGTTTTTTTTCTAAAGAAATTTCTCTTTTTTTCTTACCTGAGGACTGACGGATGAAAGGAAACATCTGAGTTGTTCTAGTGTGAGAGTTTCTGACTTTACATTTAAATAACTCAAAACTGGAATCCTCTTTCAAGTGTGATGGTGTAAAAGTCACTTTAGCAGAACAAAAAGGTTCTTCTTTTAAAGAAGAAGTTGATTTCTTGATTTCTAAGTTTCTCTTCTCTTCTCCCTCATACAGCCACTCCACTTCATATAAACAGCCTACATTCTTAAACACAGAGCAGGACAAAGTGACTTTATCTTCATTCTTCTCTTCAGTCACTGGTGAAAATGGAAATGTTTAGAAAGAAATAAAACACACTTTATCACTGTGATCATTATTATTGTGATATTTCAGGATGTTGTTCTAACCAGAAAGAAACATGATGGAAATACTTACTGGTGAGAACAGAGAGATGAACGTAAGTGTTTGGTTTCAATCGTCCGTAAGCGTACTGACCGACATCTACATGTTGGATCTTCTTTATGATCAGAGAACAGTTTGCAGTCAGACTCAGTCTGTCTGATTTAGAAGCTGCTTCTTCATGAATCTGTCCTCTTTCAAAAATAGTTATGACTTTTCCCCCACTGCGGAATTTCCAGGTGTTTCCGTCACATTGATGTTGATCATGTTTCACATTTCCACAAGACAAAGTGATGTCATCACCAAGTCTGACAACATAGTATAAATATTCTGCTTCTGTAGAGCATAAAAAAATAAAAAACTATGTTCCACAGTTGGACAATCACTTTGTACGATGTCAGAATGTGTAAAAATGTTTTCTTACCTGCAAACTGAAGCATCAGAATCAAGAATAAAAGCATTTTAATCCATCTGAGAGGAACCATTGTGCTTCTCTGTCTCTCCTTCACTAATAACTGTGTAAAAGTGATTTGTTCTTAAACAGAAATAAAGGTTGGACTCTGTGTGTTTTGTGAAGTTTCACTTCTTCATTAACATCCTTTTTCTTTTAAACAGTTAGATTCTTGGGTCATCTTTCCTAAAGTGGTAACGTGGTTGTGCGAAGGAAGTACAATTACCTTGGAGTGACCATCGACAGTAGACTGAGCTGGAGGAGCAACAGTACTGCTGTGTACAAGAAGACCTGCAGCCGACTTTACTTCCTAAGGAAGCTGAGGTCCTTCAATGTGTGCGGCAAGATCCTGGAGACCTTCTACCAGTCTGTGGTGGCCAGCACCTTGTTCTTCTCTGTCATCTGCTGGGGGAGCAGCATCGCAGCCAGTGACACCAACAGACTGAATAAACTAATCAGACTGGCTGGCTCTGTCATTGGCAGCAAACAGGACTCACTTGAGGCAGTGGTAGAGAGGAGGTCACTGAACAAACTTTTGTCCATCATGGAAAACCATGACCATCCTCTCTACCCACTCCTGGACGAACAACGGAGCTCCTTCTCCAAGAGGCTCAGACAGCTCCGCTCGAGAACATCTCGTTACCGGAGGTCTTTCTTTCCGTACGTGATTGGGCTCTACAACGACTCACTTAGCAGATAGGAAGTTGTTGCTGTGACACACAAATTTCACCCCTGTGTGGGATCAATGAAGTATATTCTGATTCGGATTCTGAAGTTTAACCTTGCAGCATTTCAATCAGACACACACACACACACACACACACACACACACACACACACACACACACACACACACACACACACACACACACACTGTTTACTGTGTGTTTACTGTGTTAAGCGTTAGAGTTAGTTTGTTATAGAAAGTTTTCTTTTTGTGTTTCAATTTTATCTCTGGTTTAAACTTTAGTTTGTCCTTTTTTTTCAGGTCATTCATCACGTTGGTTGTGATGCAGAATATTTTAACTACAGATTAACCTGCTCCTCTATTTATCCCCCTCTCTTTTTCTTCTATACTCTATCCCTTTTCTTTCTCACACATTTCCTTCTCACTCTCTTCCTGATATTCCCCGTCAGATCCAACAAAAACTCATTAAAAACACAGGCATTTAGGATGGAAAATAAAATATGATGACAATGATGTTTACAGATGACATTGTGATCTGTAGTGAGAGGAGGGAAGAGGTGGAGGAAAAGCTGGAGAGGTGGAGGAAAAGCTGGAGAGGTGGAGGTTTGCACTAGAAAGAAGAGGAATGAAGATTAGTCAGAGTAAAACAGAGTACGTGTGTGTGAATGAGAGGGATCCAAATGGAAAAGTGAGGTTATAGGGAGAAGAGATAAAGAAGGTGGAAGATTTTAAGTATCTAGGATCAACAGTCCAGAGCAATGGAGAGTGTGGAAAAGAGGTGAAGAAGCATGTGCAGGCAGGCTGGAACGGAAGGAGGAAAGTATCAGGTGTGATGTGTGATAGAAGAGTTTCAGTTAATCTTCATTCCTCTTCTTTCTAGTACAAACCTCCACCTCTCCAGCTTTTCCTCCACCTCTTCCCTCCTCTCACTACAGATCACAATGTCATCTGTAAACATCATTGTCCATGCATACTTTTTTTTTCTGGTGCAATCCCAGTGACATTTCAAAGCCTCCACACACACCACCACATTCTAGCTTTTTTTTTAATATAAATTCTGTTTTCATTAAGTTTTATTTTACCTTATAAATACTAAAAACTACTGACGGTAACAATCATTACTACTTGATGATTGTTTCTATTAGAAAACTTTATGACGATCAAAAAGTGAAAATTAAAATCAAACTTTATTTATGAAGCATTTTTCAAACAGCGTTATGCAAAGTGCTGAAAAGAACAAAAAAAAAAACCTCTGAATAAGAATCTAAACAGTGTTAAAGTGAACCTTAAAGGCCGTCATATCCTCTGTATTCACCACATTCTTTATTACATACTATAGTACATGTTCAATTATAAAATACAGTACATTTTACATTTCATACATACATGTTATTTCTCATCACATTTTAATGGTAAGGGGCGGCACGGTGGCCTCACAGCAAGAAGGATGTGTGTTCAAATCTCGAGTGGGGACGAGGCTTAAAACACTGTCCTTCCTGTGTGGAGTTTACATGTTCTCCTGGTGTATGCATGGGTTTTTATCTGTGGGTACTCCTGTTTCCTCACACCAGTTAAAAACATATGTTATGTTGATTGGCCACTACATGATTGCTCCTAGGAATGAGTGTGTGAGTGTGTATGGTTGTAAGTGTGGGGCACCACGACAGACTGGTGACGTGTTCCAAGTGTACACTGCCTCTCGCCTCAGATCAGCCGCAATGGGCTCCACAAACCCGCAACCCCAAAAGGGATAGACGGTTAAGAAGGTGGCTGACATATTATAGTACATGTTGTTTTGTCACTTTGTTTTCAGTGTTTTATTTTCTGTCCTTTCGTCTCTTTTCTGTGGTCCCAGGGAGAATCGGACCAGGTTCTCCCAGTCGAAAGAGGGTATCTCTACCACTAGGCCAACGCCCCTGGAACCATTGTCACTATGTTTAATTTTATTTTTTGGTATTTTTATCAAATCTAACAGCATAAAAACACATCTTTTGTTTCTATAATACAGTAACATTTCAGGTTTGACTTACATACTGTGTGTACTTTTTATTTTTTATTCTAGTTTAGAGTACAGGCCATTTTTCACCACATGATACTGAAAAAAATGGAAACACATGAAATTGTTTTTTTTGTTCGGATTTCTTTTCTCTATACTTAACAGTTTATATAGTCCACATAAAGCAGGTTTTTCTCCCTCACCAACAGACAAATGTCAGCGGGGGTTTAGGGATCTTCCCCAAGGACACCTAGACATGAGCTCAGTGGGATTCAAATCGGTGAACTCCCGGTTCAAGGGCCAACATTTTTACCACTGAGCTATCGCCTCCCCTAAAGTTAAACATTTTTTAAAGAGATTAAAACAAAAGTAAATACTTAAGATGACTTTTTATTTTAAGAACAGCACTGTAAGAGTACATTATTTATACTTTCAAAGGCAACACATTTAAGAAATGAAGAGAAAAGCTTTTAGGATATTATTGATTTTGCCTCTGGATAAAAAAATGTGGTGATCATTAGAAACAGGTACTCTGTAGTGATCTGCTGCTGCTCAGTGAGGTCTGATTGAAACAGAAGCTTCTCCAACGTTCTCATAAAACACTGCATCCTCAGGATCAACCTGTTCAGAGAAAACATCCAAATGTCTGCACAGAAAAATAAATGCGCCAAGTTTTCTATTTAATTCTATTTTGTTTTACATTGAATCCAATTTAAGAATTAATCATGAAATCAAACATTTTAATCCTGAACATTTAGTTTTTACTTACTTCTGTTGTGTAGGAGAGGGAATGAGGAGGATCCAAATGCAGGTTTAACAGTTTATTAAGTGTTGAACAAAGGAATCCACAGCAGAGAGATAACGGCTTCAGGCAGTGCTGGATGGCCAAGAGGAAGGGCTGAAGGTTCCTGTGAGGAGAATAAGAAAATTAGTCTGATATCAAAATTTGACTCAGCTTAGAGGTGGTCAGTTTACCACTAGAATCGTTGAAGACCTGACAGAGACTGTGGGTGACACCAGGTCTTTTATAGCCACCGGTAAGTCTGTGCAGCTGGGAGCAATCAGCCAATCCTCTCGTTAGAAGCCATCCAGCACCTGTGAGTTTTGGGGGAGAGAAAAAAACAAACAAGCAGGCCTAAAAGGCCTCACACCACAGTACCCCCCCCTCTACGGACGCCACCTGGCGGACCACCAGGCCTGTCCGGAAAGCGGCGGTGAAAGTCCCGGACCAAGCCAGGGTCCAGGATCGCTGAACGGGGCACCCAGCACCGTTCCTCCGGGCCATAACCCTCCCAGTCCACGAGGTACTGTAGACCCCGACCTCGGCGACGAACATCCAAAAGACGGTTGACCGTGTACGCATCCGAGCCGTCGACAAGGCGAGGAGGTGGAGGGGGAGCAGAAGGAGGCTGGAGGGGACTGGTAGAAACCGGTTTGATCTGGGAGACGTGGAACACAGGATGTACCTTCATGGAAGAGGGCAGGGCGAGCTTTACCGAGACCGGGTTGACCAGCCGCAGGATCCGGAAAGGGCCAATGAAGCGGGGTGAAAGCTTGCGAGACTCTGCCCTGAGGGGAATGTTCCTGGTAGACAGAAGGACAGACTGACCAACCTGATATGCTGGGGCTGGCTGACGGTGGCGATTAGCTTGGCGCCGCGCCCGGCCGCAGGCCTGTTGGAGGGCCCTCCTAGTTTTCCTCCAGATCCGACGACACCGTCTGATATGGAGCTGCACCGAAGGGACAGCCAGCTCCTGTTCCTGATCCGGGAACAATGGGGGTTGGTAACCCAGAGAAGCCTCGAACGGGGACAATCCTGTGGAGGAACTAACTTGGGAATTATGGGCATACTCAATCCACGGGAGATGAGACGACCACGTGGACTGGGCAGAGGCCAACACGCACCGTAATGTGGATTCCAGGTGTTGGTTAGCCCGCTCCGACTGGCCGTTGGATTGGGGGTGGAAGCCAGATGACAAGCTGACGGAAGCCCCCAGCGCCTTACAGAAGGACTTCCAAACAGCTGATGTGAATTGCGGACCCCGGTCAGAGACTATGTCCAGAGGGATACCATGCAGACGGAACACATGGGTCACCATGAGCTGGGCAGTCTCCAAGGCTGAAGGGAGTTTAGGAAGAGGCACCAGATGTACAGCTTTGGAGAATCGGTCCACAATCGTGACCACAACAGTGTTACCTTCTGAGGGAGGGAGTCCGGTCACAAAGTCCAGTGCGATATGGGACCAGGGACGACTGGGAACCGGTAGGGGATGGAGCAGCCCCGCAGGAGGACGATGAGGGACCTTGCCCCGGGAACAGGCAGAACAGGCAGCGACAAAATTCCTAGTGTCTGCCTCCATCGTTGGCCACCAGAACCGCCGCTGAAGAAGCGCCATTGTACGGCGAATCCCAGGGTGACAGGACCACCGGGATGCATGTGCCCATAGGAGAACCTGGGAGCGGGCAGAGGATGGCACATACGAACGGTTAGCTGGGCCAGTACCTGGGTCCGGATCATGCTGCAGACCATCCCTTATTGCAGTCTCGATCTCCCAAGTGATTGCCCCAATGACGCAGGAGGGGGTAGAATGGGCTCCGGCTCCGATCTGGACTGATGACAGTCATGCAGGCGGGAGAGGGCGTCAGGTTTGGTATTGCGGTTGCCCGGCCTGTAAGTGAGGGTAAAATTAAAGCGTGTAAAGAACAGCTGCCACCGGGCCTGTCGAGAGTTGAGTCTCTTAGCTGCTTGGATGTAAGCGAGGTTTTTGTGGTCTGTCCAGACCACGAATGGGTGTTCTGCGCCCTCGAGCCAGTGCCTCCATTCCTCGAGTGCCAGTTTGACTGCGAGCAGTTCTCTATTCCCCACATCGTAGTTTTGTTCAGCTGCAGAGAGACGCTTAGAGAAAAAGGCACAGGGATGGAGTTTGCCATCCTCCTGATGGTATTGGGACAGCACAGCACCCACCCCTGAATCCGAGGCGTCCACCTCCACAATAAACTGCCTCAAGGGGTCGGGCTGGACCAGAATGGGGGCCGAGGTAAACCTCTTCTTAAGCTCAGTGAATGCACCCTCTGCTTGGGGAGACCAAACGAACGGTCTGGCTGTGGAAGTAAGCTGGGTAAGGGGAAGAGCTACCTGACTGTAATTGCGAATGAAACGCCTGTAAAAATTTGCGAAACCCAGAAATTGTTGTAGTTTGCGACGGGTGTTGGGTCGAGGCCACTCAGCCACCGCGCTAACTTTTTCGGGGTCCGGGCAAACCTGCCCAGCGTGTACAATAAAACCAAGGAAGTTGACGGACTGAGAATGGAACTCTCACTTCTCAGCCTTTACAAACAGACGATTCTCAAGGAGTCGCTGGAGTACCGCACGGACATGGACGATGTGCTCCTCAACAGTGGGCGAAAAAATAAGAATGTCGTCCAGATAAACAAAGACAAAACGATTAAGGAAGTCACGGAGCACATCGTTAATGAATGCCTGGAAGACTGCGGGAGCGTTAGTTAACCCGAAAGGCATGACCAAGTATTCGAATTGGCCCAGGTGGGTGTTGAACGCCGTCTTCCACTCGTCCCCCTCCCGCATTCGGACGAGATGGTAGGCGCAACGCAGATCGAGTTTTGTAAAGACCCGGGCTCCCTGAAGTAGCTCGAACGCCGAATTAATGAGGGGCAACGGGTATTTGTTGCGAACGGTGATGTTATTAAGACCCCGATAATCGACGCACGGACGGAGGGAACCATCCTTCTTACCCACAAAAAAGGACCCCGCTGCTATGGGTGCCGAGGAAGGGCGGATAAGCCCCGACGCCAGGGACTCATTGATGTACTTCTCCATCGCCCAAGAAGAGGAACAACCAGAGGTTAGTGTCACAAGAATCATAAGCCTAGGGGTACCATGACATCTAGTTGTGCCCACCCGTAACCCTAGGTCTACCGGTGGGCCCCGTCTTTTGGGCGACAAGGGCAAGCTGAGAGTAAGTGACTTCTCGACCCGCAATAGAGACACCTCCCTTCTTTTAGTCTAACCTCTCTTTCCTTTTTGGTTAGATGCATCTGTCCCAACTGCATTGGTTCTGTGGAAGGCTGCTCAGCCTCTTGTGGAACAGATGCAAATGCCCTAGGTGGGGGGCAGACCGAGGAAGGCTGTCGATGGCTGTGAACTGGAGCAGGGTGTAGGGCCCGGGTGGTATTTTCATATCGTTTCTCTCTTTGACGGTTGTCTAACTGTATTGCCAGGGAAATGAGTTCCTCCAATGTGGATGGGGTCCCCCTGCCAGCTAGCTCATCCTTCAGAGGATCATTCAGGGCATTTAGGAACACCCCTCTTAGTGCCTTCTGTCCCCAGCCAGCCTCTACTGCTAGGGTCCGGAATGAGATGGAGAACTCCGCCACAGATAGAGTTCCCTGGGAAAGGTGGAGTAGACGCTGGGAGGCATCTCCAGCCCGGTCCGGCACCTCGAACATGGTTCTGAATAAACTCAGAAAAATCAGATGTTGAGCGATCAGCCAGGGGGGCTGCCGCGTCTTCGGCCTCGGCCCACTCCAGTGCCCTGCCCCGAAGAAGACCCACAATGTACAAATTCTTAACTTTGTCTGATTCGAAAGTCCGTGGTCTTAGAGCAAAGACATTTGAACACTGCAAGAGGAACCCACGACATTTCCCCAGGGTTCCATGGAAAGGTTCCGGGTCCGTAATATGGTGGTCCATGAGTGGGCTGGGCATAGCTGAAGGAGGTGCCGAGGCTGTGGACAGAAAAAGAGAACTTAGATTATTTACTTTGTCTGTTAAAGCCTGTAACTGTGTTTTTAATTGAGTATTTTCGTCCATAAGGGCCTTTATGGCCTGTTGTTGTTGTCCCAGGAATATTCCTTGTCGGGTCAGAATCTCTGACACTGAGGGTGATGCAGAACCCGCTGGATCCATTCTGGTCAGGTCTTCTGTTGTGTAGGAGAGGGAATGAGGAGGATCCAAATGCAGGTTTAACAGTTTATTAAGTGTTGAACAAAGGAATCCACAGCAGAGAGATAACGGCTTCAGGCAGTGCTGGATGGCCAAGAGGAAGGGCTGAAGGTTCCTGTGAGGAGAATAAGAAAATTAGTCTGATATCAAAATTTGACTCAGCTTAGAGGTGGTCAGTTTACCACTAGAATCGTTGAAGACCTGACAGAGACTGTGGGTGACACCAGGTCTTTTATAGCCACCGGTAAGTCTGTGCAGCTGGGAGCAATCAGCCAATCCTCTCGTTAGAAGCCATCCAGCACCTGTGAGTTTTGGGGGAGAGAAAAAAACAAACAAGCAGGCCTAAAAGGCCTCACACCACAACTTCAGTCTTTGATTTATTTCCTGAAAAGACAGAAAGAAAAAAGACTGAAGTGAATTCATTATAATGTTTAAACATCTTAAAGTTTGTAAAGTTATTTTTTTACCTTTAGCTTTCGTCCACACATGAACTCCAACAACAGAAACTATGAGAACTGATAAAGCCACAGACACAGTGAGATTCCTCCATAATAAACCTAGAAAGAAGAAAAAGCAGCAGCTGGTTGTGAACAAGAAGAAGGTTTCAGACTGAGACACAGTGACTGGATCAGAGAAGATCAGAGATTCTGTCTGCACCTGCTGGTTGGGATGGAGGCTTCTCACTTGGAGATGTTTCTTCATCGTTTGCTTCACTTTGTCTTGTTGCTTTTGGTTTTCTTCTCGTCTCACATGCAGTGGAGGATTCAGGAGTGCGTGTCTTTGTTATGGTTGTTGGAATCCGTGTTGCTGACGGATTCATTTCTACATCATAGTAACAGAGTAAGAAGACGAGCCCACAGTCACATCATGATCATAACTTATGGTAAAATGTTTTATAAAAGTTTTTATTTAAACTAAATTACTGCTTTATTTTAAAGAAATTTCTCTTTTTTTCTTACCTATGGACTGACGGATGAAATCAAACAGCTGAATGTTTTCTGTGTAAATGTTTCTGACTTTACATTTAAAAAACTCAACAAAATTAGATTTCTCAATCAAGTGAGATGGTGTAAATGTGACATTAGCAGAAGAGGAAGATGATTTCTTCATTTCTAAGAATATCTTCTCTTCCCCCTCATACAGCCACTCCACGTCATTGTAACTGACGATATTCTCAGTCACAGAGCAGGACAAAGTGACTTTATCTTCATTCTTCTCTTCAGTCACTGGTGAAAATGGAAATATTTAAAGAGAAAAAACCCACGATAAAAGACACTTTATCACTGTGATCATTATTATTGTGATATTTCAGAATGTTGTTGTAACCAGAAAGAAACATGATGAAAATACTCACTGGTGAGAACAGAGATAAAGTTTTTTGATATCGGTCGTTCACATGAGTACACACCAGCATCTACATGTTGGATCTTCTTTATGACCAGAGAACAGTTTGCAGTCAGACTCAATCTGTCTGATTTAGAAGCCGCTTCTGTTGTGTAGGAGAGGGAATGAGGAGGATCCAAATGCAGGTTTAACAGTTTATTAAGTGTTGAACAAAGGAATCCACAGCAGAGAGATAACGGCTTCAGGCAGTGCTGGATGGCCAAGAGGAAGGGCTGAAGGTTCCTGTGAGGAGAATAAGAAAATTAGTCTGATATCAAAATTTGACTCAGCTTAGAGGTGGTCAGTTTACCACTAGAATTGTTGAAGACCTGACAGAGACTGTGGGTGACACCAGGTCTTTTATAGCCACCGGTAAGTCTGTGCAGCTGGGAGCAATCAGCCAATCCTCTCGTTAGAAGCCATCCAGCACCTGTGAGTTTTGGGGAGAAAAAAAAAACAAGCAGGCCTAAAAGGCCTCACACCACAGCTTCTTCATGAATCTGTTCTTGTTCAGACATAGTCACTGATTCTTCCTTATTGCTGAAGATCCAGGTTATTCCGTCACATTGATGTTGATCATGTTTCACATTTCCACAAGACAAAGTGATGTCATCACCAAGTTTGATAATAAAAAATGAAAGTTCTGCTTCTGCAAAGCAAAATTTCCAAAATCAAGACAGAGATCAAGTTAAAAAAAACTTTAAGACGTCTGAATGTGTGAAAATATTTTCTTACCTGCAAACTGAAGCATCAGAATCAGTAATAAAAGCATTTTAATCCATCTGAGAGGAACCATCGTGCTTCTCTGTCTCCTCTTATCTCCTTTACTAATGACAGAGTCTCTAAAAGTGGTTTGTTCCTAAAAATAAATCAAGGATGAGCTCTGTGTGGTTTGTGAGGTGTCATTTCCTCAAAGGGTCACAATAATGTCATTTTTTGTCATGATAGAGAGATACTACCACAAAGCACAGACAACATAAGGACTTAGAGAAGAGAGACAGGTTCTGATCTGTCGGCCAGCTGTGTGACACAGTCTCTCCAGTGGGTCCGGGGTCTGCCTCTTGGTCTCCACCCAGTGGGAAGTGACCGAAACACCTTACCCTCGAGGCGCTCGGGAGGCATCCCAACCAGATACCCAAACCACCCCATCTGGCTTTTCTCAACCCGAAGGAGCAGCGGCTCTACTCTGAGCTCCTCCCAGATGGCAGAGATCCTCACTCTATCTCTGAGTGAGAGCCCAAGCACCCTGCAGCGGAAGCTCATTCCAAGAATCAAGAATTTATTTGGGACGTTATTTGTGGGACTTTATTCGTCCCACAATTTGGTCCGCTTGAATGCGCACTCTCGTTCTTTCGGTCACTAACCTCAGCTGGTGACAGTAGGTGAGGATAGAAACGACTTGTAAATCGAGAGCTTTGCTTTTCGGCTCAGCTTTTTTTTTTACCACGACGGATTGATCTCCTGCTCCATCCTTCCCCCACTCATAAACAAGACCTTGAGATACTTAAACTTCTCCAGTTGGGGCAGGACTCTGACCTGCAGGGGGTATACCGCCCTTTTCCGGGCGAGGACCATGATCTCGGATTTGGAAGTGTAAATTCCCATGCCGGCCGCTTCACACTTGGCAGCAAACCGATCCATTGAGAGCTGGAGATCACGGTCCGATGAAACCAACAGGACCACATCATCCGCAAAAAGTAGGGGACCAACCTTACCAACCTTAATTGGTAACGTGGTTGACGTGTGAAGGAAGTTTAAGCTTGCAGCATTTCAATCACACACACACACACACACACTGTGTTTTCTTCTTCCTCTCACTATCATGGCTTTGCTTCCATCAATTTGTGTTTTCATCCTAGAGTTAGTTTGTTATAGAAAGTTTTCTTTTTGTGTTTCAATTTTATCTCTGGTTTAAACTTTAGTTTGTCCTTTTTTTCAGATCATTCATCACGTTGGTTGTGATGCAGAATATTTTAACTACAGATTAACCTGCTCCTCTATTTATCCCCCTCTCTTTTTCTTCTATACTCCCTTTTCTTTAAAAGTGTACAAAGAAAGTGAATGACAGGAAAAGTGTACAAAACCGTGGAGAGAGCGGCCATGCTGATTGGTCTAGAGACAGTGTCACTGAGGAAAAGACAGGAAACAGAGATGGAGGTAGCAGAGATGAAGATGCTGAGGATCTCTCTGGGAGTGACCAGGATGGACAGGATCAGAGGAACAGCACATGTTAGAGGTTTTAAAGTCAGAGAGGTCAGACTGAGATGGTTTGGACATGTGCAGAGGAGAGAGAGAGTACATCAGAAGAAGGATGCTGGGTTTGGAACCACCAGGAAAGAGGACTAGAGGAAGACCAAAGAGGAGGTTAATGGATACAGTGAAGGAAGACATGAAGATAGTTGGTGTGACTGAAGAAGATGCAGCAGATAGGGTTAGATGGAAGAAACTGACTTGCTGTGGTGACCCCTGAAGTGATCGCCACAGCAAGTGGCAATTCTCTGTAACCTCACTTTTCCATTTGGATCGCTCTCATTCACACACATGTACTCTGTTTTACTCTGACTAATCTTCATTCCTCTTCTTTCTAGTGCAAACCTCCACCTCTCCAGCTTTTCCTCCACCTCTTCCCTCCTCTCACTACAGATCACAATGTCATCTGCAAACATCATTGTCCATGCATACTTTTTTTTTCTGGTGCAATCCTAATGACATTTCAAAGCCTCCACACACACACACACACACACACACACACACACACACACACACACACACACACACACACACACACACACACACACACATATTCTAGTTTTTTTTTAAAAGAAATTCTGTTTTTATTAAGTTTTATTTTACATTATAAATACTAAAAACTACTGACGGTAACAATCATTACTACTTGATGATTGTTTCTATTAGAAAAGTTTATGACGACAACGTTATGCAAAGTGCTGAACAGAACAAAAAAAAAAAACTCTGAATAAGAATCTAAACAGTGTTAAAGTGAACCTTAAAGGCCGTCATATCCTCTGTATTCACCACATTCTTTATTACATACTATAGTACATGTTCAATTATAAAATACAGTACATTTTACATTTCATACATACATGTTATTTCTCATCACATTTTAATGGGAAGGGGCGGCACGGTGGCCTCACAGCAAGAAGGCTGTGGGTTCAAATCCCTAGTGGGGACGAGGCTTAAAACACTGGTCTTTCTGTGTGGAGTTTACATGTTCTCCTGGTGTATGCATGGGTTTTTATCTGTGGGTACTCCTGTTTCCTCACACCGGTTAAAAACATATGTTATGTTGATTGGCCACTACATGATTGCCCCTAGGAATGAGTGTGTGAGTGTGTATGGTTGTAAGTGTGGAGCACCACAACAGACTGGTGACGTGTTCCAAGTGTACACAGCCCCTCGCCTCAAATCAGCCGCAATGGGCTCCGCAAACCCGCAACCCCAAAAGGGATAGACGGTTAAGAAGGGGACTGACATATTATAGTACATGCTGTTTTGTCACTTTGTTTTCAGTGTTTTATTTTCTGTCCTTTCGTCTCTTTTCTGTGGTCCCAGGGAGAATCGGACCAGGTTCTCCCGGTCGAAAGACAGTATCTCTACCACTAGGCCAACGCCCCTGGGACCATTGTCACTATGTTTAATGTTATTTTTTGGTATTTTTTATCAAATCTAACAGCATAAAAACACATCTTTTGTTTCTATAATACAGTAACATTTCAGGTTTGACTTACATACTGTATGTACTTCTTATTTTTTATTCTAGTTTAGAGTACAGGCCATTTTTCACCACATGATACTGAAAAAAATCAAACCACATTATTTTTTTTGCTCGGATTTTTTTTCTCAATACTTAACAGTTTACATAGTCCACATAAAGTAGGTTTTTTTCCCTCACCAACAGACAAATGTCAGCACGGGATTAAGGATCTTCCCCAAGGACACCTAGACATGAGCTCAGTAGGATTCAAAAGTAAATACTTAAGATGACTTTTTATTTTAAGAACAGCACTGTAAGAGTACATATTTTATACTTTAAAAGGCAACACATTTAAGAAATGAACAGAAAAGCTTTTAGGATATTATTGATTTTGCCTCTGGATAGAAAATATGGTGATCATTAGAAACAGGTACTCTGTAGTGATCTGCTGCTGCTCAGTGAGGTCTGATTGAAACAGAAGCTTCTCCAACGTTCTCATAAAACACTGCATCCTCAGGATCAACCTGTTCAGAGAAAACATCCAAATATCTGCACAGAAAAATAAATGCACCAAGTTTTCTATTTGGTTCTATTTTGTTTTACATTGAATCCAATTTAAGAATTAATCATGAAATCATCCAACATTTTAATCCTGAGCATTAAGTTTTTACTTACTTCAGTCTTTGATTTATTTCCTGAAAAGACAGAAAGAAAAAAGACTGAAGTGAATTCATTTTAATGTTTAAACATCTTAAAGTTTGTAAAGTTATTTTTTTACCTTTAGCTGTCGTCCACACATGAACTCCAACAACAGAAACTATGAGAGCTGATAAAGCCACAGACACAGTGAGATTCCTCCATAATAAACCTAGAAAGAAGAAAAAGCAGCAGCTGGTTGTGAACAAGAAGAAGGTTTCAGACTGAGACACAGTGACTGGATCAGAGAAGATCAGAGATTCTGTCTGCACCTGCTGGTTGGGATGGAGGCTTCTCACTTGGAGATGTTTCTTCATCGTTTGCTTGAAATCAAAATCATAAGTTATGGTGAAATGCTTTATAAAAATGTTTATTTACACAAGAATGATGCTTTCTTTCTAAAGAAATTTCTCTTTTCTTTCTTACCTGAGGACTGACGGATGAAAGGAAACAGCTGAGTTGTTCCAGTGTTACGTTTTGTCACTTTACATTTAAAAAACTCAGCTAAATTAGATTTCTCAATCAAGTGAGATGATGTAAATGTGACATTAGCAGAAGAGGAAGATGATTTCATTTCTAAGAATATCTTCTCTTCCCCCTCATACATCCACTCCACGTCATGGTATCCGACGAAAAACTCAATCAGAGAGCAGGACAAAGTGACTTTATCTTCATTCTTCTCTTCAGTCACTGGTGAAAATGGAGATGTTTAAGAGAAAAGAACCAAGACAAAACACACTTTATCACTGTGATCATTATTATTGTGATATTTCAGGATGTTGTTCTAACCAGAAAGAAACATGATGGAAATACTCACTGGTGAGAACAGAGAGATAAACGTAAGTGTCCAGGTCTGATCTCGATCGCACGTATGCGTACACACCAGCATCTACATGTTGGATCTTCTTTATGACCAGAGAACAGTTTGCAGTCAGACTCAGTCTGTCTGATTTAGAAGCTGCTTCTTCATGAATCTGTCCTCTTTCAAAAAGAGTAATTAAAGTTTCCTCATATTTGAATTTCCAGGTTGTTTTGTCACATTCATGCTGATCATGTTTTACATTTCCACCAGACAAAGTGATGTCATCACCAAGTCTGACTGTGTAGAATGAAACTTCTGCATCTGCAAAGAAAAAAAAATCAAGATAGAACTGAAAATACATATATTTTTCTTTGTCAGGATCGTCTCTTTTTTTTTTTAGGATAAAAGAGAAAAACTGAAAGATGCTGCTTGAGCACTTGATGCTTCTAGAGTTTTGAGATTTTCCTTCAAATGTAAAGTGCGTTCCAAATTAAATTTATTATTACTAATTTCTTTAATTTACCATATTTAATTTATTCAGTTGTGGAGTTGAACAAATAGTTTTTAAGATGTCTGAAAATGTTTTCTTACCTGCAAACTGAAGCATCAGAATCATGAATGAAAACATTTTAATCCATCTGAGAGGAACCATCGTGCTTCTCTGTCTCTTCTTGTCTCCTTCACTAATGACGGAGTCTCTAAAAGTCTCTTAAACAGAAATGAATGATAAACTCTTTGTGGTTCTGGAAGTTTCACTTCTGCTTAAAGATCCTGTTTCTTTGAGCTGTTAGATTCTTCCTCCATCTTTCCTTGATCAGTAACGGGTTTCACACACAGAGGGAAGTGGAACCTTTGAGTAAAAAATTTAGAAATACTGAGTGGGTGAGCTGGGTGGGATTAGAGGTGAGGGGTAATGGGGGCAAGAAGAGATAATAGAGGTAGAGCTGTGGGTGCATGATGTCTCTAGTCTTCTTGGGGCAGGTGCCTGGTCATGCTCCGGCTTGTGGTGGTTTTTTTCTGGTGCGACCTGGTCCTAATGGGCCTCTGAGCGGGGCGCTGTCTTGGTGGTGGGGATCTGGTCCTTGAGGTGCTTGCTCTCCTCTGGGTGTGCGTCTCAGTCTCCAGAACCCGCTGGACTCACTTCCTGCCACATGGAATGGATGAAACGTCTGCCCCATAGGAAGGGGGTCTTGGCACACCCGGGCCCTCGGTGCCGGGAAGTCTTATTAGGGCGTCTTTTCAGTACCTGGCTTGATGGGTGGCCCTTTCTTCTTTGGGGTCACAGCCTCAGGGTGAGTGTGTGGTAGCTTGTGTTTGTCTCTCCCCCATTCCAGCCTTTTGGGGCAGAGAAAGATCTGTTACCCTTAATAAGCAGATGGTACACGTAAGCAGCACGTATGTACTCTCCACACACTGTGCCACACTGTTTACTGCCTGCTATGTTCCTTTCTCTAAATCAATGCCATAGCTGTGGTAACAGGCACCAGGAAGTTACTTGTGGTTGTCTGTACTCTCGCTTCAGCTGACGGCCCTAATTTTTGGCCGTGCCAGACATGTTGAGATTGTACAGTACGTCCAGGCTTTCAACAGTAATAGCAGTCACTTGCTTCTCTACGCCCCTGTGGCTCGTCTGCATTGGTTTTTCTCACTAACTTGTTGTTGTTCTCGTACTTGTTGTGATGTGGGGATGTGGAAGGAGGAGGACCAAAATGCAGGACATAAACAAGATTTATTTAACATAAATCAGGCAAGGCTATAAGGCAAAAGCAAAGGATTAATCCAAAGGAATGTCTTTAAGTCCAAAAATATATAACAGTTTAATGAAAAACTTGGTCAGGCAGCCGGGAAGTGGCTTCACTTTTATTTATAAAACCCAAAATCTCAAAACAAATGTCTTAAACAGGCTTCATAAAGTAGTTTTTAAAAACACACAAAAAAATGTATTTACACAAATACACAAAAATTACTACAACTTCAAATCATTCCTGCTCTTTAGACTCTCCTTCTCAGTAAGGAAAAAAGAGAAACCTCATGGGGATACACATGAAGGAGGGATACCTCAGGAAAAATAGTCAATGTTTCTAAAAGTATTAAATAAATATTAACGAGCTGATTTGTCTCATGATCAAACCTTCTCACTTTGTTTCTTCACAGTTTGAAAGATAAACTTTTCTGTACGAATAAGTTTTTTGTGAATACTTGTGATGTTTGGTTTTGAAGCTGGATCAGTTAGAAACGTTCAGGCTGCTGTAAATGACGCTATCAGGAACCTAAAAAAAAAACACACCACAAAATGTCACCTTCAGACTTTTAAACACATTTTTCAGTTTATGATTCAAACAGAATGTGAGTCCCACAAAGTTCAATTTTAAGAGCAATTTTTTTATACACTTGCTTCTTTTAGCTAAAATTTTTAAGAAACATGTTTTTTTTTTTTTTTTCAGTTTTATGCAGATGACTGACAGGTGTACACGATCATTGTTAAAAACTAAATAAATAATGGATTCAAATAAAGCTTTTTTCAAGTGTGACTTTATTCGATTGTTAAATTATTTTAATCTCATGTTATAAACAACGTCCTCTGTGAAGAGTTTTAAGTCTCATTTACAAACCCATTTTTAATTTCTGGCTTTTAACATCGTGTGTTTTTGAGGGATCGTCTGTGTTTTTATCTCAATAGATTGGATTAATGTGAGTGGATACTGTCCCGGAAAGTGAACAGGATGTATGGCATGTGGTTTTGTGACCCTACAACCATTTTCTTGCCTCAAAACCTACAGCAACAGGCTGTGAGAGAGATGTGGACCATCACAGATTAAACAACTTCAAATTACCCACAAAGTAATCAGAACGATGAACTCTAATGCCCCGTGACAGACTGGTGACCTGTTCAAGGTATATCCTACCCCTAGCCTTGAATCAGCCAGGATGGGCTCCAGCAGCCCCCCCCCCCCCCCCCCCCCCCCCCCACACACACACACACACACACAATCTCCAAAGGGACAGACGGTTAAGACGGTGACCGACTGACTCTATTGCAATTAGTGAGAAAGTTGCGCTTCTAAGTTATTCTGAAACTGTTGCACCATAATGACGTATGCATGGTTTGGCAAGTATGGTGAAACCCTATGTGAGTGAAGGCCATAGAGGAAGTAGTGAGGGAGATAATCATTCTTGGTTCGTTTCCATGGTAACCGTCCTCAGTGTGAGGACATACATTCTGAAATAATATGCATTGAAACACTCACATGGTTTTTCTTCTTTGTTTTCTTGGTCTTCTTTGTGTTCTTGGTGTGGTTGATGGTAGCATAGGCAACAGCCTCTTCAGGGTCAGCCTGTCCAGGATCAGCCTGTCCAGGATCAGCCTGTCCAGGATCAGCCTGTTCAGGATCAGCTTGCTATTGTGTAAAACATAACAGCAGCTCAGTGAAATGTCCAGTTATTAAAAGTTTTGTACCAAAGTGAACAGAGACAAATGCTGGTGATTTACACGAGTTCTGAATCATCAAGATTTAGTTTTTAAACTCACTGTGTTTTCTTCATCTTTTTCTTTAGTCCCTCAAAAGATAAAAGTTCAGTTTAATTTCAAACATAAAAAGCAGAAAAAGAAAATATCACGTTTATATTTAATAAAAACATCGTAGTTTTTATGTTTTGAGAAAAATAAAACTTAATTCAAAATGTATTAAATTTAAACAGTATTCTAAATAAGCTAATAAACAGTATCTGCATCAAAAAGTTTGAACATATTGTTTTGTTGGTGTAAAAGTTATTTTACAGCAGAAGATACAGACTGAACCTAAAAAGTCTGTATCATGTGGAGGAGGCATTAGCTCACTGGTACAGTGTTTGTTTTTGAACCGATAGAAGTCGGTTCAAATTGCACGGCAGCATTGTAATTTCTCCAATGTGGAACTAAGAAAGGTTTGAATTATTATTAAAAGATTTTCACCTTTGGTTCTTTTCCACACGATGATCCCCACAACGGTTATTAGAAACACTATGAAACTTAAAGATGCAACCACAATCTGCCACAATGGAACTGGAAAAATAAAATATATATTAATGTCTGAGATACAAAGTAAAGAATCATAAGATCAGAGATTCTGTCTGCACCTGCTGGTTGGGATGGAGGCTTCTCACTTGGAGATGTTTCTTCATCGTTTCCTTCAGATCAAAATCATAACTTATGGTAAAATGCAGGGCTGCAACTTACGGTTATTTCGATAGTCAATTAATCTGCCGATTATTGGACCAATTATTTGATTAATCGGATAAAAATGATGACTTAATAAATATTAGTTTTTCGGCATTTTATTGTATGTCATTACGTAAAACACGACTCATAGTCACAAAAACAACACTTTGGGCCTTGTTCAAGTAAGAGCAAATGTTAATCTTTCTGTGAAATAAAGAGGTAGAATATTAACATGGAGGAGCGGCTCGACACCGAGCTCTTCCCGGATGGCAGAGCTCCTCACCCGATCTCTGCGTGAGAGCCCAGCCACCCTACGGAGGAAGCTCATTTCAGCCGCTTGTACCCGCGATCTCATTCTTTCGGTCACCACCCACAGCTGGTGACCATAGGTGAGTTTTGGAACAGGGTTGGAACGGGTTGGAACGGGTCACCGGGGCCCCCCCTTGGAGCCAGGCCTGAGGTTGGGGCACGCGTGCGAGCGCCTAGTGGCCGGGCTTTTGCCCATGGGGCCTGGCCGGGCTCAGCCCGAACAGGGGGCATGGGCCACCTTTCCAGCGGACTCACCACCTGCAGGAGGGGCCATAGGGGTCGGGTGAAGGAGGAGATGGGTGGCAGCCAACGGCGGGGACCCTGGCGGTCAGATCCTCGGCTGCATAGGCTAGCTCTAGGGACGTGAAATGTCACTTCTCTGGCGGGGAAGGAGCCCGAGCTGGTGCGCGAGTTTAAGCGGTTTCGGCTAGATAAAAAAACACCTCTCTGTAAAAATGAGCTTTAATAAATAAAATGACCTGGGTCCATCTTTACCACTTATAATAGTATAAACACAGATCTACTAATCGGTAAAGGGTTACCCAAATAACAACACTTATTTGTTGTGGGGAAACAAATGTGCATTGCAGTGTAGAGGAGGGGGTCTTGTATCCTGGATTGAATTTAGCGATCTTTTTTTAAACCCCTCGCCTTCCACCATTGACAGCGGATCATTTCCAAAGTAAGAGTCCGTGTGAAGCGCTCTGATGCTGCGGAGTGCAACCGTTTTTCCACTGAAAATAGTCCATGTTGGTTTGTTTTTGTTTTTTTGCGGGCAATAAAAAGTGTATCTAGCGACTTATGAAATTGTCATTTATTAGAAATAACGTCATGTTATTCCAGTTTGCCGTCTCCCGCTTCAAGTCCGACATGTTTTTTATTTTTTAAATGTTCGTGACGTTATGCTTCCGTGCCAAAACGTTTCCGTTTTGCAAGCTTTGCATATTAACGCGAGTCTTTCTGATATTTAGTGGAAAATGATCCCAAACATTGAAGGATGTAGTTTGTGTTTTTCTTTCCGACATCTTGTTGGATCTGTCTGATCACGTGAGGCGGGGTGAAATGAAGGCCAATGATTGGCTGCTATCTTCTTCTCCTCCTACTTTAGTAGCTCGCATCGTCAATTTGCTCTCTACTGCTACACTCAGAGACCAATTTACGTGCAGTTGACTGCAAAATCTATTTAGGCGATTAATTGATGACCAAATTAGTTAACAACTATTTCAATAATTGATTCTAATCGATTAGTTGTTTGATAAAGGCTTTAAAAAAATGTTGATTTACATGAGAATGCTGCTTTTTTTTTTAAGAAATTTCTCTTTTTTTCTTACCTGAGGACTGACGGATGAATGGAAACAGCTGAGTTGCTCCAGTGTAAGGGTATGTTACTTTACATTTAAAAAAATCTAAATTGGGATCCTCTTTCAAGCGAGATTGTGAGAAAGTCACCTTAGCAGAACAAAAAGTTTCTTCTTCTGGAAAAAAAGATGATTTCTTGATTTTTATGTTTCTCTTGTCTTCTCCCTCATACAGCCACTCCACTTCATATAAACAGCCTACATTCTCAGACACAGAGCAGGACAAAGTGACTTTATCTTCATTCTTCTCTTCAGTCACTGGTAAAAATGGAGATGTTTAGAGAGAAAAAAACCAAGATAAAACACACTTTATCACTTTGATCATTATTATTGTGATATTTCAGGATGTTGTTCTAACCAGAAAGAAACATGATGGAAATACTTACTGGTGAGAACAGAGAGATAAATGTAAGTGTCTGTGTCTGATCTCGATCGTCTGTAAGAGTACAGACCGACATCTACATGTTGGATCTTCTTTATGACCAGAGAACAGTTTGCAGTCAGACTCAGTCTGTCTGATTTAGAAACTGCGTCTTCATGAATCTGTCCTCTTTCAAAAATAGTTATGAATGTTCCCCCCCTGCTGAATTCCCAGGTTGTTCCGTCACATTGATGTTGATCATGTTTCACATTTCCACAAGACAAAGTGATGTCATCACCAAGTCTGACAATATAGTGTAAAATCTCCGTTTCTGTCGAGCATAAAAAAATAAAAAACTATGTTCCACAGTTGTACAATCACTTTGTACGATGTCAGAATGTATGAAAATGTTTTCTTACCTGCAAACTGAAGCATCAGAATCAGGAATAAAAGCATTTTAATCCATCTGAGAGGAACCATCGTGCTTCTCTGTCTCTCCTTCACTAATAACTGTGTAAAAGTGATTTGTTCTTAAACAGAAATTAAAGTTGGACTTTGTGTGGGTTGTGAAATTTCACTTCTGCTTAAAAATCCTATTTCTCTTACACGGTTATTTTTCTCCGTCATCGTTCCTTAATTGGTAATGTGGTTGACGTGCGAAGGAAGTTTAAGCTTGCAGCATTTCAATCACACACACACACACACACACACACACACACACACACACACACACACACACACACACATTGTGTTTTATTCTTCCTCTCACTATCATGGCTTTGCTTCCATCAGTTTGTGTTTTCATCCTAGAGTTAGTTTGTTAAAGAAAGTTTTCTTTTTGTGTTTCAATTTTATCTCTGGTTTAAACTTTAGTTTGTCCTTTTTTTTTCAGATCATTCATCACGTTGATTGTGATGCAGAATATTTTAACTACAGATTAACCTGCTCCTCAATTTATCCCCCTCTTTTTTTCTTCTATACTCCCTTTTCTTTAAAAGTGTACAAAGAAAGTGCATGACAGGAAAAGTGTACAAAACCGTGGTGAGAGCGGCCATGCTGATTGGTCTAGAGACAGTGTGGTGAGAGCGGCCATGCTGATTGGTCTAGAGACAGTGTCACTGAGGAAAAGACAGGAAACAGAGATGTTTGTAGCAGAGATGAAGATGCTGAGGATCTCTCTGGGAGTGACCAGGATGGACAGGATCAGAGGAACAGCACATGTTAGAGGTTTTAAAGTCAGAGAGACCAGACTGAGATGGTTTGGACATGTGCAGAGGAGAGAGAGAGAGTACATCAGAAGAAGGATGCTGGGTTTGGAACCACCAGGAAAGAGGACTAGAGGAAGACCAAAGAGGAGGTTCATGGATACAGTGAAGGAAGACATGAAGATAGTTGGTGTGACTGAAGAGGATGCAGCAGATAGGGTTAGATGGAAGAAACTGACTTGCTGTGGTGACCCCTGAAGTGATCGCCACAGCAAGTGGCGATTCTCTGTAACCTCACTTTTCCATTTGGATCCCTCTCATTCACACACATGTACTCTGTTTTACTCTGACTAATCTTCAATCTTATTCTTTCTAGTCTCCAGCTTTTCCTCCCCCTCTTCCCTCCTCTCACTACAGATCATAATGTCATCTGTAAACATCATTGTCCATGGGGATTCATGTCTGACCTCGTCTGTCAGGCTGTCCATCACCATAGCAACCAGCAGACGACTCAAAGCAGATCACACTATTTAATTAACTTTATTTTATTTAGTTAAATATTTAATTATTTTATAGAATTATTTAATTTACATTTTAATCAGAATCAGAAGCAGAATCAGAATATACTTTATTGATCCTACACAGGGGAAATTTGTGTGTCACAGCAACAACTTCCTATCTGCTAAGTGAGTCGTTGTAGGGCCCGATCACGTACGGAAAGAAAGACCTCCGGTAACGAGATGTTCTCGAGCGGAGCTGTCTGAGCCTCTTGGAGAAGGAGCTCCGTTGTTCGTCCAGGAGTGGGTAGAGAGGATGGTCATGGTTTTCCATGATGGACAAAAGTTTGTTCAGTGACCTCCTCTCTACCACTGCCTCAAGTGAGTCCTGTTTGCTGCCAATGACAGAGCCAGCCAGTCTGATTAGTTTATTCAGTCTGTTGGTGTCACTGGCTGCGATGCTGCTCCCCCAGCAGATGACAGAGAAGAACAAGGTGCTGGCCACCACAGACTGGTAGAAGGTCTCCAGGATCTTGCCGCACACATTGAAGGACCTCAGCTTCCTTAGAAAGTAAAGTCGGCTGCAAGTCTTCTTGTACACAGCAGTACTGTTGCTCCTCCAGCTCAGTCTACTGTCGATGGTCACTCCAAGGTATTTGTACTCCTCAACCACCTCCACATCTCTACCCAGAATGCAGAGCGGCTGCAAAGCAGTCCTCCTCCTCTTCCGGAAGTCAATCACCATCTCCCTGGTCTTGTCCACATTGAGGAGCAGGTGATTCTCTCCCGCCCACACCACAAATCCATCCACCACCCTCCTGTACTCCTCCTCCTGCCCACCACTTATACACCCTACAACTGCAGAGTCATCAGAGAATTTCTGTAGGTGGCATGAATCGGAGTTGTGCTGGAAGTCTGAAGTGTACAATGTGAAGAGGAATGGAGAGAGCACAGTGCCCTGTGGGGCTCCCACACCACTTAAAACCACATCAGACCGGACTTTGCCCAGCCGGACGAACTGTGGCCTGTCCGTCAGGTAATCAGTGATCCAGGAGACGGCGGACGCACCAGCACCCATCAGCCGCAGCTTATCACCCAGTAATGAGGGCTGGATGGTGTTAAAGGCACTAGAGAAATCAAAGAAGGTGATTCTCACCATGCCTACACCGCCATCCAGATGTGAATGAGCTCGCTGCAGCAGATGGATGACAGCGTCGTCAACACCCAGGCGTGGCTGGTAGGCAAACTGCAGGGGGTCCAGAGAGGAATTCACCAGCGGTCTCATGTGGGCTAACACCAGCCTCTCCAGCACTTTCATCACATGAGATGTGAGGGCAACTGGACGGAAATCCTTGAGGTGAGATGAAGATGGTTTCTTGGGTACAGGGACCAGGCACGATGTCTAATAAAAACAGAATTTATATTTTAAAAAAAAGCTAGAATGTGTTGGTGTGTGTGGAGGCTTTGAAATGTCACTAGGATCGCACCAGAAAAAAATAGTATGCATGGACAATGATGTTTACAGATGACATTGTGATCTGTAGTGAGAGGAGGGAAGAGGTGGAGGAAAAGCTGGAGAGGTGGAGGTTTGTACTAGAAAGAAGAGGAATGAAGATTAACTGAAACTCTTCTATCACACATCACACCAGATACTTTTCTCCACCCGTTCCAGCCTGCCTGCACATGCTTCTTCACCTCTTTTCCACACTCTCCATTGCTCTGGACTGTTGATCCTAGATACTTAAAATCTTCCACCTTCTTTATCTCTTCTTACTGTAACCTCACTTTTCCATTTGGATCCCTCTCATTCACACACATGTACTCTGTTTTACTCTGACTAATCTTCATTCCTCTTCTTTCTAGTGCAAACCTCCACCTCTCCAGCTTTTCCTCCACCTCTTCCCTCCTCTCACTACAGATCACAATGTCATCTATAAACATCATTGTCATCATATTTTATTCTCCATCCTAAATGTCTGTGTTTTTTATGAGTTTTTGTTGGATCTGACGGGGAATATCAGGAAGAGAGTGAGAAGGAAATGTGTGAGAAAGAAAAGGGTTAGAGTAAAGAAGAAAAAGAGAGGGGGATAAATAGAGGAGCAGGTTAATCTGTAGTTAAAATATTCTGCATCACAACCAACGTGATGAATGATCTGAAAAAAAAGGACAAACTAAAGTTTAAACCAGAGATAAAATTGAAACACAAAAAGAAAACTTTCTATAACAAACTAACTCTAGCGGTTAACACAGTGAACACACTAAACAGTGTGTGTGTGTGTGTGTGTGTGTGTGTGTGTGTGTGTGTGTGTGTGTGTGTGTGTGTGTGTGTGTGATTGAAATGCTCCAAGCTTAAACTTCCTTCACACGTCAACCACATTACTAATTAAGGAAAGATGACCCAAGAATCTAACCGTTTAAAAAAAAGGATGTTAATGCAGAAGTGAAATTTCACAACGCAAGAACAAATCACTTTTACACACTCAGTTATTAGTGAAGGAGAGACAGAGAAGTGGGTGTCATGTCACCCACATTTGCAAAACTTCCTTCTTTCACCTCCGTAACATCTCAAAACTTCGTCCATCTCTCTCCCTCCCGGCTGCTGAGAAGCTCGTCCATGCCTTTGTCTCCTCCAGGCTGGATTACTGTAATGCGCTTTCCATCGGGATCCCTGGCAGGAGCACTCAAAAGCTCCAGTATGTTCAGAACAGCGCTGCCAGGGTCCTGATGAGGGTGCACCCCCATCCTTCACAGCCTTCACTGGCTTCCCGTTCACCTCCGTATTGAATATAAGGTCCTCCTTCACACCCATCACTGTCTGCACGGTGAGGCCCCCACTTACCTCTCAGAACTACTCACACTCAATACCTCAACCAGGACCCGGTCAAGCCAACAGCATCGTCTGAACCCACCCAGGACACGGCTGAAAACAATGGGCGACAGGGCCTTCAAGGCTGCTGCTCCCCGCCTGTGGAATGCCCTCCCAGACTACCTCAGGGCCCCACAAACGGAGGATGCCTTTAAAAAAGGACTAAAAACCCACCTTTTTAAAAAAACTTATCATTTTTAAATTTTGTTTGCATTGTATGTTTGTTTTTATTGTGCTGTACTGTTTTAATTGTTTTAAGTTTTAACGTTTTAACCATGTAGCACTCTGAGGCTTGATTTCAGGTGTAGAGTGCATTATAAATAAAATGAATTATTATTATTATTATTAGAAGCACGATGGTTCCTCTCAGATGGATTAAAATGTTTTTATTCCTGATTCTGATGCTTCAGTTTGCAGGTAAGGAAATATTTTCACACATTCTGACATCGTACAAAGTGATTGTTCAACTGTGGAACATAGTTTTTTATTTTTTTTTATGCTCTACAGAAGCAGAAAATTTATTCTACGTTGTCAGACTTGGTGATGACATCACTTTGTCTTGTGGAAATGTAAAACGTGACCAACATCAATGTGACGGAACAACCTGGGATTTCAGCTATAAGGAAACATTCATAACTCTCTTTAAACATGGACGGATTCATGAAGACGCAGCTTCTAAATCAGACAGACTGAGTCTGACTGCAAACTGTTCTCTGGTCATAAAGAAGATCCAACATGTAGATGTCGGTCTGTACTCTTACAGACGATCGAGATCAGACACAGACACTTACATTTATCTCTCTGTTCTCACCAGTAAGTATTTCCATCATGTTTCTTTCTGGTTGGAACAACATCCTGAAATATCACAATAATAATGATCACAGTGATAAAGTGTGTTTTATTTCTTTCTAAACATCTCCATTTTCACCAGTGACTGAAGAGAAGAATGAAGATAAAGTCACTTTGTCCTGCTCTGTGTCTGAGAATGTAGGCTGTAAACAAGAAGTGGAGTGGCTGTATGAAGGAGGAGAGAAGAGAAACATAGAAATCAAGAAATCGACTTCTTTAAAAGAAGAAACTTTTTGTTCTGCTAAAGTGACTTTTACACCATCTCACTTGAAAGAGGATTCCAATTTTGATTTTTTTAAATGTAAAGTAACATACCCTTACACTGGAACAACTCAGCTGTTTCCTTACATCCGTCTGTTCTCAGGTAAGAAAAAAATAGAAATTTCTTTAGAAAAAAAGCAGCATTCTTGTGTAAATAAACAAATTTATAAAGCATTTTATCATAAGTTATGATTTTGATTTGAAGGAAACGATGAAGAAACATCTCCAAGTGAGAAGCCTCCATCCCAACCAGCAGGTGCAGACAGAATCTCTGATCTTATGATTCTTTTCTTTGTATCTCAGACATTAATAAATATTTTATTTTTCCAGTTCCATCGTGGCAGATTGTGGTTGCATCTTTAAGTTTCATAATGTTTCTAATAACCGTTGTGGGGATCATCGTGTGGAAAAAAAACCAAAGGTGAAAATCTTTTAATAATAATAATTCAAACCTTTCTTAGTTCCACAATGGGGAAATTGCAATGCTGTGTTGCAATTTGAACCGACTTCTATCGGTTCAAAAACAAACACTCTACCAGTGAGCTAATGCCTCCTCCACATGATACAGACTTTTTAGGTTCAGTCTGTATCTTCTGCTGTAAAATAACTTTTACACCAACAAAACAATATGTTCAAACTTTTTGATTCAGATAGTGTTTATTAGCTTATTTAGAATACTGTTTAAATTCAATATATTTTGAATTAAATTTTTTTTTTTTTAAATATAAAAACTAAGACGTTTTTAATAAATATAAACGTGATATTTTCTTTTTCTGCTTTTTATGTTTGAAATTAAACTGAACTTTTATCTTTTTAGGGACTAAAGAAAAAGATGAAGAAAACACAGTGAGTTTAAAAACTAAATCTTGATGATTCAGTACTCGTGTAAATCACCAGCATTTGTCTCTGTTCACTTTGGTACAAAACTTTTAATAACTGGACATTTCACTGAGCTGCTGGTATGTTTTACATGATAGCAGGCTGATCCTGGAAAGGCTGATCCTGAACAGGCTGATCCTAAACAGGCTGATCCTGGACAGGCTGACCCTGAAGAGGCTGTTGCCTATGCCACCATCAACCACACCAAGAACACAAAGAAGACCAAGAAAACAAAGAAGAAAAACCATATGAGTGTAGCAATGCATTTTATTTCAGAATGTATGTCCTCACACTGAGGACGGATTACCATGGAAACGAGCTCAAGAATGATTATCTCCCTCACTACTTCCTCTATGGCCATCACTCACATAGGGTTTCACCATACTTCCCAAACCATGCATACGTCATTATGGTGCAACAGTTTCAGAATAACTTAGAAGCACAACTTTCTCACTAATTGCAATAGAGTCAGTTGGTCACTGTCTTAACCGTCTATCCCTTTGGAGATTGTGTGTGTGTGTTGGGGGGGAGTGGGGGGGACGGAGGGGTGATGGAGCCCATCCCGGCTGATTCAAGGTGAGGGGTAGGGTATACCTCGAACAGGTCACCAGTCTGTCACGGGGCATTAGAGTCCATCCCTCTGATTACTTTGTGGGTAATTTGAAGTTGTTTAATCTGTGATGGTCCACATCTCTCTCACAGCCTGTTGCTGTCGGTTTTGTGGCAAGAAAATGATTGTAGGGTCACAAAACCACATGTCATACATCCTGTTCACTTTCCGGGACATTATCCACTCACATTAATCCAATCTATTGAGATAAAAACACGGACGATCCCTCAAAAACACACGGTGTTAAAAGCCAGAAATTAAAAATGGGTTTTAAAATGAGACTTAAAACTCTTCACAGAGGACGTTGTTTATAACATGAGATAAAAATAATTTAACAATCGAATAAAGTCACACTTGAAAAAAGCTTTATGTGAATATTCCATTCTTTTGTTTGTGAAATTTAAAATCACTGCTGCTTCCAATATTTATTTATTTTTTAACAATGATAAAGTTTTTGAAAATATAAAAATCTGTTTAAAAGTCTGAAGTCTGAAATATTTAGTTTTTTTTTTTTTTTTTTTTTAGGTTCCTGATAGCGTCATTTACAGCAGCCTGAACGTTTCTAACTGATCCAGCTTCAAAACCAAACATCACAAGTATTCACAAAAAAATTATTTGTACAGAAAAGTTTATCTTTAAAACTGTGAAGAAACAAAGTGAGAAGGTTTGATCATGAGACAAATCAGCTCGTTAATATTTATTTAATGCTTTTAGAAACATTGACTATTTGTCTTGAGGTATCCCTCCTTCATGTGTATCCCCATGAGGTTTCTTTGTTTTCCTCACTGAGAAGGAGAGTCTAAAGGGCAGGAATGATTTGAAGTTGAAGTAATTTTTTGTGTATTTGTGTAAATACATTTTTTGTTCTGTGTTCTTTTTTTTGTACTTTTTTAAAACTACTTTATGAAGCCTGTTTCGACAATTGTTTTGAGATTTTGGGTTTTATAAATAAAACTGAAGCCACATCCCGGCTGCCTGAGCAAGTTTTTCATTAAACTGTTATATTTTTTTGGACTTAAAGACATTCCTTTGGATTAATCCTTTGCTTTTGCCTTATAGCCTTGCCTGATTTATGTTAAATAAATCTTGTTTATGTCCTGCATTTTGGTCCTCCTCCTTCCACATCCCCACATCACAACAAGTACGAGATCAACAACAAGTTAGTGAGAAAAAACAATGCAGACGAGCCACAGGGGCGTAGAGAAGCAAGTGACTGCTATTACTGTTGAAAGCCTGGACGTACTGTACAATCTCAACATGTCTGGCACGGACAAAAATTAGGGCCGTCAGTTTAAGCGGGAGTACAGACAACCACAGACAAATCCCAGGTGCCTGTTACCACAGCTATAGAATTGATCGGAAGAAAGAAACATAGCAGACAGTAAACAGTGTGGCACAGTGTATGTGTGGAGAGTACATGCATGCTACTGATCTTTCCCTTCCCCAAAAGGCTGGCTCGACATACTGCCGGTAATACAAACCAAGCTCTGGCACCGGTCATACAGAGACCGGACAGCCCGTACCAAGGGTTCCGAGACTCTGTACAACCCCCACAAGAGTCCCTGAGGGACACCGTCGAATCCCTTCTCCTGATCCACAAAGCACATGTGACTGGTTCGGCAAACTCCCATGATCCCTCAAATATCCTGAAGAGGGTATAGAGCCTGTCCGTTGTCTGGGCCAGAAACAACACTGCTCCTCTTCAATCCGGGATTCGACAATCCGGAGGACCCTCCTCTTCAGTACCCCTGAATTGACCTTCCCAGGAGAGCTGAGGAGTGTGATCCCTCTGTGGTTGGAACACATCGTCCCATCCCCCTTCCAATAAAGAGGGACCACCACACCAGTCTGTCAGTCCAGAATGGTGGAAAGGCGTGCCAGCCCAACACCATCCAGAGCCTGTAGGAAAACTAGACGGATCTCAGAGACACATACTGTATAGCTTGGTTTTTATTTCAATATTATTCCAGTTATTTGTTAAGTTCTTGTTAATCCTGATACTTCTAATAGCGTCAGAAAAAGAAACATGGTTTAAAAAAAATTAAAAAAATAGTTTAAAGCAGAGATAAAATTGAAACACAAAAAAACAACCTTCTATAACAAACTAACTCTAGGATGAAAACATAAACTGTCCACCCATGTTAACCACATTACCAACTAAGGAAAAATGATGCAAGAATCTAACAGCGTAAAAAAGGATGTTAATGCAGAAGTGAAACTTCACAACCCACACAGAGTCCAACCTTTATTTCTGTTTAAGAACAAATCACTTTTACACACTCAGTTATTAGTGAAGGAGAGACAGAGAAGCACGATGGTTCCTCTCAGATGGATTAAAATGCTTTTATTCCTGATTCTGATGCTTCAGTTTGCAGGTAAGAAAACATTTTCATACATTCTGACATCGTACAAAGTGATTGTCCAGCTGTGGAACATAGATTTTTATTTTTTTTATGCTCTACAGAAGCAGAAAGTTTATTCTACGTTGTCAGACTTGGTGATGACATCACTTTATCTAGTGGAAATGTGAAACATGATCAACATCAATGTGAAAAAACAAATTGGGTTTTCACCGGTAACGGAACATTCATTACTCTTTTTGAACGAGGACAGATTCATGAAGAAGCAGCTTCTAAATCAGACAGACTGAGTCTGACTGCAAACTGTTCTCTGATCATAAAGAAGATCCAACATGTAGATGCCGGTCTGTACTTATATGGACTATTAACAGCAAACACCCACATTTATCTCTCTGTTCTCACCAGTAAGTATTTCCATCATGTTTCTTTCTGGTTAGAACAACATCCTGAAAATTTCACAATAATAATGATCACAGTGATAAAGTGTGTTTTATTTCTTTGTAAACATCTCCATTTTTACCAGTGACTGAAGAGAAGAATGAAGATAAAGTCACTTTGTCCTGCTCTGTGACTGAGAGTTTTGGCTGTTTATATGGAGTGGAGTGGCTGTATGAGGGAGAAGAGAAGAGAAACTTAGAAATGAAGAAATCATCTTTTTTTCCAGAAGAAGAAACTTTTTGTTCTGCTAAAGTGACTTTTACACCATCTCAATTGATTGAGGATTCCAATTTTGAGTTTTTTAAATGTAAAGTCAGAAATTATTACACTAGAACAACTCAGATGTTTCCTTTCATCCGTCAGTCCTCAGGTAAGAAAAAAAGCGAAATTTCTTTAGAAAGAAAGCGACATTGTTATGTAAATAAACATTTTTATAAAGCATTTCACCATAAGTTATGATTTTGATTTGAAGGAAACGATGAAGAAACATCTCCAAGTGAGAAGCCTCCATCCCAACCAGCAGGTGCAGACAGAATCTCTGATCTTCTCTGATCCAGTCACTGTGTCTCAGTCTGAAACCTTCTTCTTGTTCACAACCAGCTGCTGCTTTTTCTTCTTTCTAGGTTTCTTATGGAGGAATCTCACTGTGTCTGTGGCTTTATCAGCTCTCATAGTTTCTGTTGTTGGAGTTCATGTGTGGACGAAAGCTAAAGGTAAAAAAATAACTTTACAAACTTTAAGATGTTTAAACATTAAAATGAATTCACTTCAAGTCGAGGGTGACGCAGTGACGCAGACACGGAAGCAGACACGGAAGCTCCTACGAGAGACATGTTGTGAGTCAGAAAAGTTGAGACCCGGCGAATAATTGTAAATTTAGATGTTGTGCTTCTGAAATTTTAAGAAAAAAGCCTAGCGACAGTTCTTTTTCCCTCCACGCGGAACAAAAAGTCGCGCTACTGTTCCTTCTCAGCGCGCTACAACCCGGCTAAAACTGGATAGCAGTGAGGAAGATTTGGAAAGCCTATCCCTGTACATTGACCAAGCCTTCGACCGAATCGTGATGGGTAAATCCACCAACTCCGCGAATGGAACCTCCTCAAGCAAGAGGTCCCGCCCGGAAACATCGTCCGGAGCCTCTTCTCCGGCCAGCCAACCTGACTCCACCGCTTGGGATATGCTATATAGCATTGATGCTAAGCTAATTGGCTTGGATGGTCGTTTGTCGCTTTTGGAGGTCTTACACAAAGAATTCCAAGAGCTCAGAGTCTCTCTGGATTTCAGCCAGAAACAGATCGTAGCTCTGACCACAGACAACGAAGCCCTGAAGGTGTCGGTTAAATCACTAACAGATGGGATGAACAGGTTGTCAGATGAAAACAAGAAGATCAAAGAGTCCCTACTGGATCTTCAGTCCAGATCCATGAGAGACAACCTGGTGTTTATGGGAATAGAAGAAAAGCAAGGCGAAAATACAGAAGAAGAAATAAAAAACTTCATCCAGAACCAACTGAAGCTCCCAGAAGAGAAAGTTAAAGAGATTAACTTTCACAGAGTGCATCGCATGGGAGCAGCAAGACCAGGGAGCCGCAGACCAAGACCCATCGTGGCGAAGTTTGTGCTCCACAAAGAAAAAGAAGAGGTGCGGCGTTGCGGGAATCAGCTCCGGGGGACCGACTTCAGAATGGATGATCAGTTCCCCAAAGAAATCCTGGAGCGCAGAAAGATCTTATTCCCCATCAGAAGAAAATTTCTGTCTGAAGGGGCCCGCGCTGTCATCTCTGTGGACAAACTATTTATAAATGGACAACTTCACCGCGACCAAAACACCACTCCCTGGCTCTACTAAAGCAGATATGTATCCACACCTCTCACACACTTCGCACTGTTAATAAGCTATGTTTTGTATTAATTTATCCACTGGGCATAACTTACTGAGCACACAGTTTACTCACCATAGTTAAAGTCGCCACCAGTCTCTCGCCACCTTGAAACAGGCTAATCTTTATGGGTTTGTTCTATTTTGTTTTTCTTTTTTTTCTTTTTTTCCCCATCATCTCTCCCACTGCACCCCTCTTGAACCCTGCTTTTCACACTCTCTTTCTCTTTTCCTTTCCCCCACTCACCTATGCTGCCACATATTCCAACCATACTTCTATATTAATGCTTCCATTAATACTGACTCATATAACACACTCAAACACACATTCACACATCCAATATTACATACACACACATAAAAACAGCACACATAGCGAGTCACAAGCAATACACTCAGATTGTACATGTACAGACACACTTATTTTATTTACCATTCAACATTAGACACTCATTCACACTCTCCCTAATAACAGCATGTCCACTCTTAAGTTAGTCACATGGAATGTGCACGGAGCTGGGACCAGAGAAGAGAGACTAAAAATTTTTAGTAAATTAAAAGACCTTCAGGCAGACTTGATTTTTCTTCAAGAAACTCATATGTCCAGTTCAACAGTGGATGTCCTCTCCACAACAGACTTTCCTAACATATACTCAGCTTGCTATAATTCTAGACAAAGAGGAGTAGCTATCCTCATAAATAGAAAAATTAAATATACAGAAATCAACAAAATCTTAGACCCAGAAGGGAGGTATATAATACTCACCCTTTCCATTCAAAATATAACATTCTGTTTAGCTAACGTGTACGCCCCCAATATAGATGACCCCGCTTTCTTTCACTCCTTTTTTTCCACACTTTCTGAATACACAGACAAATCACTAATAATAGGAGGGGACTTTAACATGGTTTTAGATCCAACAGCTGACAGGCTAAATAGTGCCAGAAATGCTAGAACCTGGCAATCCACAAACTCTGTTAAACAGTATATGGAGGATCTTGGTCTTTGCGATATCTGGCGATCCTACCATCCTTCAGCGAGAGCTTACACCTTTTTCTCCTCTGTACATCAATCATATTCCAGGCTAGATTATTTTCTGGTCAGTAGCTCTTTGTCAAGTATAGTTTCAGATACACAGATTCACCCAATCACTGTTAGTGACCACGCACCAGTTTGCTTGACTCTTAGAAATAAAACATCTACTCCTTCACCTAGGAACTGGAGGTTCAACACAGCGTTACTCAGAGATCCCGTCTTTACTGATTATTTTATTAAAGAATGGTCCTCATTTCTAGAAAACAACGACCACCCAGGTATTTCACCGTGCCTTCTCTGGCAGACAGGGAAGGCTGTCATGAGAGGCAAAATAATATCTTTCTCATCCCATAAAAAAAAACAGGAAGATGCTAAAATAGTGGATTTAGAACAGAGAATTAAATTGCTTGAAGAATCTTATAACTCCGCAGATGAACAAACTTTGAATCAAATAAGGAAAGCGAGGCATGAATTAAATGACATAATTAATCAAAGAACTCAATTTCTAATACAGAGATTACGCTTAGAGAGTTTTGATCATAGCAACAAATCTGGGAAATTTTTAGCAAACCAACTTAAACTAAACAAAGAAAAAACAACTATATCATCAATCACAGACCCATCGGGAAACATAACACACGATCCAAACACAATAAACAGCACCTTTAAATACTTCTACCAATCCCTCTACACACCCCAAATAGACCCTTCTGATCACGACATTAATAATTTTCTAGATAACATCAACTTACCTACACTACAGGAAGCGCAAATAACACCTTTAGAAGCCCCCCTGTCTGCAGAAGAGCTTCACAAGGCACTAACTAACATGCCCAGTAAAAAAGCACCAGGTCCAGACGGCTTTCCAGCAGAATTTTATAAGGAATTCTGGTCAACTTTAGCCCCCACTTTTGTCAGGATGACAACAGAAATCAAAGAGAATAATCACCTACCACCAAGTATGAACTCTGCGGACATTATTTTAATTTTGAAACCCGGTAAGAATCCCACATTACCATGTAGCTATAGACCCATTTCCCTAATTAATGCAGACCTTAAAATAATTTGCAAAGCTCTTGCAGGAAGGCTCGAGAAGGTAGTACCTTACCTTGTACATCCTGACCAAACAGGATTTATTAAAGGTAGACATTCCTCCACTAATATGCGCAGACTTATTAACCTAATCGATTACACAGCCATCAATAACCAAAAAGCAACAATTATTTCACTGGACGCTGAAAAGGCTTTCGATCGAGTTAACTGGAAATTCTTAATAGCGGTCTTAAATAAATTTAGTTTTGGACAGTCCTTCACCAACTGGATCAAAATATTATATAGCTCTCCCAATGCACGAGTTAGAACAAATAATCACACGTCAGCAAACTTCAACCTTCAAAGAGGAACCAGACAAGGCTGCCCATTGTCACCCTCTTTGTTCGCTCTCTTTATTGAACCTCTAGCTGCTGCTGTTCGACAGAGCACAGATATTGAAGGCATTCAGACTAAAAATGTAGAGCATAAAATAAGTCTTTATGCAGATGATGTTATTTTATTTGCTTCAAACTCACAATCTTCATTTTGTAAAACAATCTCGCTGATTAATAAATTCTCCTCAGTCTCGGAATATTCCGTAAATTGGACTAAGAGCACAGCTTTATCAATTAATTGCAATTTTCAAAACCCGCCCTCAACTAAATTACAACCAGGCAACATAAAATACCTAGGAATAAATATTTCTCCAAATCTTTCTGAGCTATTCAAATTAAATTACACCCAACTTTTTAAAACTATCGAAGCAGACCTCATAAGGTGGAAAACTCTTCCCATTTCACTAATGGGGAGAGTGGCCACAATTAAAATGATGATTCTACCCAAAATTAACTATCTGTTCTCTATGATTCCAACCAAACCTCCGACCACTTGGTTCAAATCTCTAGACACTTGTATCTCTCAATTCCTCTGGAAGAGCAAACCACCCAGGATTAGTTTGAAAACGCTTCAGAAATCAAAAGACAGAGGTGGCTTAGAGCTGCCTAATTTTCAGGATTACTTCTTGACAAATAGACTGCATTATATCTTAAAATGGCTGAAACCTGACCTATTGGACGAATCTTGGATAGATATAGAGCACACTCTTTGCGAGAACCTTAACATCTCTGATCTACCTTTTTTTAGTTCAGGCATTAAACGCCACAAGTGTTTCAGAAGTTTAAACATCAGCTCAACACTAACAGTCTGGTGGGAATTTCTTAAAAAAAACAACTATACAATATTCCCATGTAAGCTCACCCCCATTTGGAACAATCCTGATATTCTATTAAACAAAAGCGTGGTGTGCTTCAATTCTTGGAAGGATAAAGGAATCCAACAGTTTCAACACATAATTCATAACAAAGCATTCATCTCCCTCTCATCTCTATCATCAAATCATGGGATCAGCAACAGTAAGTTTCTTGAATACAGGCAACTTAAATCCGTAATAACTTCTAAGTACCGCTTGAACCAATTGGACCTTGAACTTCCACTCACAGTGACACAACTCATGAATTTAAACAATCCTAAACTCACCTCGAAAGTCTACAAATTAGTATCTAAAATAGACGACACAATCCACCTCCCGATGTCAAAATGGGAATCTAATCTATCACTAAACTCCAGTCATCAATTCTGGCTGCAGATCTGTCTGAATGCCTTTAATATGACCAACAGTCCAAACTTACAACTTATCCAGTACAAGATTCTTCACAGAACTCATTACACAAGACGTAGGCTATTTAAAATGAGCCTTGTACAGTCTATGATTTGCACACAGTGCACAGGTAATAACGTTGATGACTATATGCACGCCCTGTGGCTCTGTGCACCCGTGCAAACTTTTTGGCATAAAGTCTGTGAGGACTTATCCAAATTAACTAAACTTAAAGTTCCTGCCTGTCCAAAGCTTTGTTTGTTAGGCAACCTAAGTGAAATAAACATTGAAACTCACAAGGCACAAATGGTTCTCACTGCCTTATGTATCGCAAAGAAAACTATCCTCCTGAACTGGAAATCCAAAAACACTCTTAGCATTAACCAGTACAAAAACCTCCTGTCAGACCACATCAGCTTAGAGATCATGTCTGCATCTTTTAAACATGATTCAACCTCAGTGACCCTCTGGTCCCAGCTGATTAGTCACATCACTCAGTAAGAACATGGTGATAATAGGTACGGGTTTAAACTAGTTCCGGGGGCTTGGAGCGGGGGGCGGTTGGGGTCTCCATGCATCCAGAGGGTCTGGTGTCGACCTGGTCCCGGGGCTCTAGTTGGCCGGGGCGTGGGGTGGCTCGCTTGACTAGCGAGGGAATCGGGATCTCTGTGCCGGCTCCTGCTGGGGTACGGGGCTGGCAGTGGCTGCCGGCCTGAGACGGCGTTGGTGGGACCCTGGTTGGGGTTGGTTGTCATGGTGGGGGCTGGGTTGGGGGGGTCGGCCTTGGGGAGCTGGGGGCTTGCTTCTGCGGGCTGGGGCTCTTGCCTGGGTCCTGGGGGGGCCTAGGCTGTCCTGCAGTGGTCACTGCAGTCGGACCGCCTGGTGCCCGACCTGGGGATCCACGTCTCACCTGCTGCACGGAGGGGACCAGGGAAGGAAGTAGGATGCAGCAGAAAGAAAGGAGAGGTAAGACGAGGCTGTGTGGTGACGGGGTGCCTCGGAGGGTGTGGTGGGCCCAGGTCCTTGGGCCTGTTGGAGGTTGTTTCTGATGGCTCTGGGGTCTCCTGCTGCTCTTGTGTGGCGAAGGACACTACCTCGGTGGCTGTGTCCCGCATGGCTGCCTCTTTTTGGAGCGTGCTGTTTGCCTCGTGGTTGCCTGGCTGGTTCGGAGGGCCCCTGGCGCTTACCGTGTCCGGCTGGGGAGCCGGTCGCCCGGGGGGATGTTTCCCTCCTTCCGGTTGTGCCCATCCGCCTGCTCTCTCCCGGTCCCACACTGCTACATGCTCACTGTCACTTAGGGCGCGGGGTCTGGATGGGTGGGGCACGCTGACGAGGCTTGGGGAGGGTGATTCCCCTTCTGAGTCCCCGTCTGCACCCATCCTCCACTCCACTTTTAACTGCATCTTAGTCATTTATATTCATATAGGGTCTTGAGGGGTATTTCGGAGAGGGAGTGCCAAGTGGGGACACCTGCACTCCCCCCATGCCGTTCCCCCTCAATTTTAAATCCCACCTTAGACACTGAACATGGCACAATGGCACCACACACATTCCAAACTAAACTACACACAGAGAGGTCCTCGGGTTGGGGGGCAATGCCGCTTGGCAGCGACAGGGCCCGCCGCCTGTAAGCGCTCTCTCGCCCACTTCAATTGCAGCACATACATACACAGGTGGGACCGGGGGAGGGCGGCCGGTCTTCACCCGTCTGTGTCCCTTCGAGTCGGCCGGGATCTCGGGGCTCTGCTGCCTGGAGGGGGGCTGGGTTTGCGGGACTTGGAGGCCAGTCACTTCTGTGTTGCCCGCCTCCGGGGGGCGGGAGACACCCAGAGATACGGTTGTATGGTTTTTGTATGGGGGAAACGGGCCCGGGGGCGGTCTCGCCTGGCCCTGCCGGGGCCTTTCGTCACCAGTTGGGGTTAAGAGGTGCACTGGGGTGAGCATCACTAGAGAGTTGGCAGGACTACAGTTGAGGGACTAGGGTAGTGAAGAGGGACATTAGGTGTGCAGAGGTGGTCTTTGGGCTTCCTGGGTCGGGCACCTGGCTGTGTGTTGGGCTGTGGCGGCTGCATGTGGGGTAGCCTGGCCCTGCTGGGCCCCCGGTTGAGCCCCGGCTCGGGGATTGTCGGGTCCCTGGGCCCTTGGGGTGAGTGCTCCCCTCTCGGTCCGGGCCTTGACTTCTGTCACCCCTGGGCTCGCCTAGGGCCGTGGGGTACGGTTGCCGCATCTGCCCCGAGGCCTGTGGGTCCTGGCATCGGGGAGGCCCGTGCTCCTTGGTGCTGGAGTGGCCCTGGCAGGGGTTTCTCTATGCGCCTTGCTGGGTGGGTGGGCGGCTCCTCGACCCGGCCCGGCTTCGGGGTCCCGGGATCTGGATGGGCGTGGGCCCGGGTAGCGTGTGTCTCTGCCTCCCTCGTTCCAATCCTTTGGGGCTGGGGACGATCCGTTGGTCCTAATAAGCACATGGTTCACATCGGCAGCATGCATGTACTTTCACTCACACTCGCACACTATATCACTCTGTTTACTGTCTGCTATGTTCCTTGCTTTCAACCAATATTATCATAACTCTAGTAACATGTGTTTGTGTTGTACATCATTTGCTATAGAAGGTTTTGTTGTATGTGTCAGTTTTATCACTGGTTTAAACTCTTGTTTGTACTTTTTTTTTTTTTTTTCCCTCAGATAATCCAGCAGGTTGGTTGTGATGCAGAATACTACAACTTCAGATTTTCTTTTTACTTTCTCCCCCTCTCTTCTTCTTCTTCTGTACCCTATCCCTCCTCTTTTTCACCCCACCTACCCACGCCCCTCTCCTTGGTAATTCCTGTCAGGTCCAGCGCAGAAAGCATATATATTTTGATTGTAAAGCATTTAAAATAAACAAATAAAGCTTGTCAGGGTCGGCACATTGTGCTGACTCTGGTAGAACAAAACTGTCCAGCAATACTTGACATACAGATCATCATTCTGCTTGTCACAACGCCGGACAGGACAGGAAGAAAAAAAAAAAAAAAAAAAAAAAAAAAAAAGTCATCTTAAGTATTTACTTTTGTTTTAATCTCTTTAAAAAATGTTAACTTTAGGGGAGGCGATAGCTCACTGGTAAAAATGTTGGCCCTTAAAACGGGAGTTCACCGATTTGAATCCCACTGAGCTCATGTCTAGGTGTCCTTGTGGAGGATCCCTAATCCCCCGCTGACATTTGTCTGTTGGTGAGGGAGAAAAACCTGCTTTATGTGGACTATATAAACTGTTAAGTATTGCGAATAAAAATCCAAACAAAAAAAAACAATAACATGTGGTTTGATTTTTTTCAGTAACATGTGGTGAAAAAAGGCCTGTACTCTAAACTAGAATAAAAAATAAAAAGTACATACAGTATGTAAGTCAAACCTGAAATGTTACTGTATTATAGACACAAAAGATATGTTTTTATCCTGTTAGATTTGATAAAAAAGACCAAAAAATAACATTAAACATAGTGACAATGGTCCCAGGGGCGTTGGCCTAGTGGTAGAGATACCGTCTTTCGACTGGGAGAACCTGGTTCGATTCTCCCTGGGACCACAGAAAAGAGACGAAAGGACAGAAAATAAAACACTGAAAACAAAGTGACAAAACAGCATGTAATATAATATATCAGTCACCTTCTTAACCGTCTATTCCTTTTGGTGGTGCGGGTTTGCGGAGCCCATTGCGGCTGATTTGAGGCGAGGGGCAGTGTACACTTGGAACACGTCACCAGTCTGTCGTGGTGCCCCACACTTACAACCATACACACTCACACACTCATTCCTAGGAGCAATCATGTAGTGGCCAATCAAAACAACATATGTTTTTAACCGGTGTGAGGAAACAGGAGTACCTGCAGATAAAACCCAGGCATACACCAGGAGAACATGTAAACTCCACACAGAGAGGCCAGTGTTTCAAATGCTTTATAAATAAAGTTTGATTTTAATTTTCACTTTTTGGTCGTCATAAAGTTTTCTAATAGAAACAATCATCAAATAGTAATGATTGTTACTGTCAGTAGTTTTTAGTATTTATAAGGTAAAATAAAACTTAATAAAAACAGAATTTATATTTTAAAAAAAAAGCTAGAATGTGTGTGTGTGTGGAGGCTTTGAAATGTCACTAGGATCGCACCAGAAAAAAAAAGTATGCATGAACAATGATGTTTATAGATGACATTGTGATCTGTAGTGAGAGGAGGGAAGAGGTGGAGGAAAAGCTGGAGAGGTGGAGGTTTGTACTAGAAAGAAGAGGAATGAAGATTAGTCAGAGTAAAACAGAGTACATGTGTGTGAATGAGAGGGATCCAAATGGAAAAGTGAGGTTACAGAGAATCGCCATTTGCTGTGGCGATCACTTCAGGGGTCACCACAGCAAGTCAGTTTCTTCCATCTAACCCTATCTGCTGCATCTTCTTCAGTCACACCAACTATCTTCATGTCTTCCTTCACTGTATCCATGAACCTCCTCTTTGGTCTTCCTCTAGTCCTCTTTCCTGGTGGTTCCAAACCCAGCATCCTTCTTCTGATGTACTCTCTCTCTCTCCTCTGCACATGTCCAAACCATCTCAGTCTGGCCTCTCTGACTTTAAAACCTCTAACATGTGCTGTTCCTCTGATCCTGTCCATCCTGGTCACTCCCAGAGAGATCCTCAGCATCTTCATCTATGCTACCTCCATCTCTGTTTCCTGTCTTTTCCTCAGTGATACTGTCTCTAGACCAATCAGCATGGCCGCTCTCACCACACTGTCTCTAGACCAATCAGCATGGCCGCTCTCACCACACTGTCTCTAGACCAATCAGCATGGCCGCTCTCACCACAGTTTTGTACACTTTTCCTGTCATACACTCTCTTTGTAAACTTTTAAAGAAAAGGGAGTATAGAAGAAAAAGAGAGGGGGATAAATTGAGGAGCAGGCTAATCTGTAGTTAAAATATTCTGCATCACAACCAACGTGATGAATGATCTGAAAAAAAAGGACAAACTAAAGTTTAAACCAGAGATAAAATTGAAACACAAAAAGAAAACTTTCTATAACAAACTAACACAGTAAACACACAGTAAACAGTGTGTGCGTGTGTGTGTGTGTGTGTGTGTGTGTGTGTGTGTGTGTGTGTGTGATTGAAATGCTGCAAGCTTAAACTTCCTTCGCACGTCAACCACATTACCAATTAAGGAACGATGACGGAGGAAAATAACCGTGTAAGAGAAATAGGATTTTTAAGCAGAAGTGAAACTTCACAACCCACACAAAGTCCAACCTTTATTTCTGTTTAAGAACAAATCACTTTTACACACTCAGTTATTAGTGAAGGAGAGACAGAGAAGCACGATGGTTCCTCTCAGATGGATTAAAATGCTTTTATTCCTGATTCTGATGCTTCAGTTTGCAGGTAAGAAAACATTTTTACACATTCTGACATCGTACAAAGTGATTGTCCAACTGTGGAACATATTTTTTTTTTTTTTATGCTCTACAGAAGCAGAAAATTTATTCTACGTTGTCAGACTAGGTGATGACATCACTTTGTCTTATGGAAATGTGAAACATGATCAACATCAATGTGACGGAACAACCTGGGAATTCAGCAGTAAGGGACCATACATAACTCTTTTTGAACGAGGACAGATTCATGAAGAAGCAGCTTCTAAATCAGACAGACTGAGTCTGACTGCAAACTGTTCTCTGGTCATAAAGAAGATCCAACATGTAGATGCCGGTCTGTACTTATATGGACTATTAACAGCAAACACTCACGTTTATGTCTCTGTTCTCACCAGTAAGTATTTCCATCATGTTTCTTTCTGCTTAGAACAACATCCTGAAATATCACAGTAATAATGATCACAGTGATAAAGTGTGTTTTATCTTGTTTTTTTTCTCTTTAAATATTTCCATTTTCACCAGTGACTGAAGAGAAGAATGAAGATAAAGTCACTTTGTCCTGCTCTGTGACTGAGAATATCGTCAGTTATAATGACGTGGAGTGGCTGTATGAGGGGGAAGAGAAGATATTCTTAGAAATGAAATCATCTTCCTCTTCTGCTAATGTCACATTTACACCATCTCACTTGATTGAGAAATCTAATTTTGTTGATTTTTTTAAATGTAAAGTCAGAAACATTTACACACAAAACATTCAGCTGTTTGATTTCATCCGTCAGTCCGTAGGTAAGAAAAAAAAGAGAAATTTCTTTAGACAAAAGCAGTGATTTAGTGTAAATAAAAACTTTTATAAAGCATTTTACCATAAGTTATGATCATGATGTGACTGTGGGCTCGTCTTCTTACTCTGTTACTATGATGTAGAAATGAATCCTTCAGCAACACGGATTCCAACAACCATAACAAAGACACACACTCCTGAATCCTCCACTGCATGTGAGACCAGAAGAAAACCAACAGCAACAAGACAAAGTGAAGCAAACAATAAAAAAACATCTCCAAGTGAGAAGCCTCCATCCCAACCAGCAGGTGCAGACAGAATCTCTGATCTTCTCTGATCCAGTCACTGTGTCTCAGTCTGAAACCTTCTTCTTGTTCACAACCAGCTGCTGCTTTTTCTTCTTTCTAGGTTTATTATGGAGGAATCTCACTGTGTCTGTGGCTTTATCAGCTCTCATAGTTTTTGTTGTTGGAGTTCATGTGTGGACGAAAGCTAAAGGTAAAAAAATAACTTTACAAACTTTAAGATGTTTAAACATTATAATGAATTCACTTCAGTCTTTTTTCTTTCTGTCTTTTCAGGAAATAAATCAAAGACTGAAGTAAGTAAAAACTAAATGCTCAGGATTAAAATGTTTGATGATTTCATGATTAATTCTCAAATTGGATTCAATGTAAAACAAAATAGAATTAAATAGAAAACTTGGTGCATTTATTTTTCTGTGCAGACATTTGGATGTTTTCTCTGAACAGGTTGATCCTGAGGATGCAGTGTTTTATGAGAACGTTGAAGAAGCTTCTGTTTCAATCAGACCTCACTGAGCAGCAGCAGATCACTACAGAGTACCTGTTTCTAATGATCACCACATTTTTTATCCAGAGGCAAAATCAATAATATCCTAAAAGCTTTTCTCTTCATTTCTTAAATGTGTTGCCTTTGAAAGTATAAAATGTGTACACTTACAGTGCTGTTTTAAAATAAAAAGTCATCTTAAGTATTTACTTTTGTTTAAATCTCTTTAAAAAATGTTTAACTTTGGGGGAGGCGATAGCTCAGTGGTAAAAATGTTGGCCCTTGAACCGGGAGTTCACCGGTTTGAATCCCACTGAGCTCATGTCTAGGTGTCCTTGGGGAAGATCCGTAACCCTGCGCTGACATTTGTTTGTTGGTGAGGGAGAAAAACCTGCTTTATGTGGACTATAAAAACTGTTAAGAATTGAGAAAAAAATTCAAACAAAAAAAACAATAACATGTGTTTTCATTTTTTTTCAGTATCATGTGGTGAAAAAAGGCCTGTACTCTAAACTAGAATAAAAAATAAAAAGTACATACAGTATGTAAGTCAAACCTGAAATGTTACTGTATTATAGAAACAAAAGATGTGTTTTTATGCTGTTAGATTTGATAGAAAATACCAAAAAATTATTAAATTATAGTGACAATGGTCTCAGGGGCGTTGGCCTAGTGGTAGAGATACCGTCTTTCGACCGGGAGAACCTGGTTCGATTCTCCCTGGGACCACAGAAAAGAGACGAAAGGACAGAAAATAAAACACTGAAAACAAAGTGACAAAACAACATGTACTATAATATGTCAGTCCCCTTCTTAACCGTCTATCCCTTTTGGGGTTGCGGGTTTGCGGAGCCCTTTGCGGCTGATTTGAGGCGAGGGGCAGTGTACACTTGGAACACGTCACCAGTCTGTCGTGGTGCCTCACACTTACAACCATACACACTCACACACTCATTCCTAGGAGCAATCATGTAGTGGCCAATCAACATAACATATGTTTTTAACTGGTGTGAGGAAACAGGAGTACCCGCAGATAAAAACCCATGCATACACCAGGAGAACATGTAAACTCCACACAGAAAGACCAGTGTTTCAAGCCTCGTCCCCACTAGAGATTTGAACCCACAGCCTTCTTGCTGTGAGGCCACCGTGCCACCCGTTACCTTTAAAATGTGATGAGAAATAACATGTATGTATGAAATGTAAAATGTACTGTATTTTATAATTGAACATGTACTATAGTATGTAATAAAGAATGTGGTGAATACAGAGGATATGACGGCCTTTAAGGTTCACTTTAACACTGTTTAGATTCTTATTCAGAGGGTTTTTTTTTTGTTCTGTTCAGCACTTTGCATAACGTTGTTTGAAAAATGCTTCATAAATAAAGTTTGATTTTAATTTTCACTTTTTGATCGTCATAAAGTTTTCTAATAGAAACAATTATCAAGTAGTAATGATTGTTACCGTCAGTAGTTTTTAGTATTTATAAGGTCAAATAAAACTTAATGAAAACAGAATTTATATTTAAAAAAAAAAAAAACTAGAATGTGGTGGTGTGTGTGTGGAGGCTTTGAAATATCACTGGGATCGCACCGGAAAAAAAAAGTATGCATGTATACATGTTCTGTTCCTCTGATCCTGTCCATCCTGGTCACTCCCAGAGAGATCCTCAGCATCTTCATCTCTGCTACCTTCATTTTTGTTTCCTGTCTTTTTCTCAGTGGCACTGTCTCTTCTAGACCAATCAGCATGGCCGCTCTCACCACGGTTTTCTAAACTTTCTCTTTCATTTTATCTGAAACTCTTCTATCACACATCACACCTGATACTTTTCTCCACCCGTTCCAGCCTGCCTGCTTTCAAGGTTTTATGAATTATATCAGAACACCTGTCACATATAATCCCTGTTTACGGAGAACCAAGAACTCCTCTACCTAAGACCTAGAAATACCTCATTAAAAAAGAGAGAGAATCCTATTCTTTCCAGTATAAAAGACCTTATGATCCTGACACTTTTGTTCCAAATGCAAAGGTTTTACACTCTACTCCCCCCTTATTAAAAGAATCATCCTGAAAAGAATACTCACCTTTCAATAGATGATCTTTCAGGGCCGAGCAGATGGATGCTGGTTCTCACCAAATACCAATGTGAGAACAGATAAGATGGAGAAAGAAGGAAGAGGAGTGAAAGCCAACGCTCCTTCAAGAGGATCATCAGCTAACGCCCTTTCTTCCCTTTTCTCTTGTGAGTTTTTATACCTTAAGACAAGATAGAGTCAACGGATTCTGTTAACATCTGTTTCCTGACAAATTGACAAGTTTGCAAAATTGACATGGTTTGCCCTTAGCTCCTACTTCTTGTGACAGTCGCAAGAGGTTTTTTGGGTTTACACAGCATTTTCTTCCAGTCACTTCCTAACTGCACAGACGCTTACACAGAATCTTTTCTTAATATATCATAAAGACATTAATGTATAATTGTTTTATATAAAAGTCCAATACATCACATTACTGTATAAAACAATCTTTCATATTGGCTAAAGAACTAATGATTTGTTTCTTAAAATATATGCAAAAATTGAGGTTAATACTAAGTTCTAAGTCAAAGTTTGAAAATAATGTGGTTGATAATATAATCATAGCTAAGGTTTCTTTTATAACAAGCAGATTATATCAGTGCATTGTTTCATTACAAAATGCTCCCAGCATAACACTGCACATACTTCTTCACCTCTTTTCCACACCCTCCATTGCTCTGGACTGTTGATCCTAGATACTTAAAATCTTCCACCTTCTTTATCTCTTCTTCCTGTAACCTCACTTTTCCATTTGGATCCCTCTCATTCACACACATGTACTCTGTTTTACTCTGACTAATCTTCATTCCTCTTCTTTCTAGTGTAAACCTCCACCTCTCCAGCTTTTCCTCCACCTCTTTCCTCCTCTCACTACAGATCACAATGTCATCTGTAAACATCATTGTCATCATATTTTATTTTCCATCCTAAATGTCTGTGTTTTTTATGAGTTTTTGTTGGATCTGACGGGGAATATCAGGAAGAGAGTGAGAAGGAAATGTGTGAGAAAGAAAAGGGATAGAGTATAGAAGAAAAAGAGAGGGGGATAAATAGAGGAGCAGGTTAATCTGTAGTTAAAATATTCTGCATCACAACCAACGTGATGAATGATCTGAAAAAAAAGGACAAACTAAAGTTTAAACCAGAGATAAAATTGAAACACAAAAAGAAAACTTTCTATAACAAACTAACTCTAGCGGTTAACACAGTGAACACACAGTAAACAGTGTGTGTGTGTGTGTGTGTGTGTGTGTGTGTGTGTGTGTGTGTGTGTGTGTGTGTGTGTGTGTGTGTGATTGAAATGCTGCAAGCTTAAACTTCCTTCGCACAACCACGTCACCAGTTGAGGAAAGATGACCCAAGAATCTAACAGTTTAAAAAAAAGCAAGAACAAATCACTTTTACACACTCAGTTATTAGTGAAGGAGAGACAGAGAAGCACGATGGTTCCTCTCAGATGGATTAAAATGCTTTTATTCCTGATTCTGATGCTTCAGTTTGCAGGTAAGAAAACATTTTCATACATTCTGACATCGTACAAAGTGCTTGTCCAACTGTGGAACATAGTTTTTTATTTTTTTTTTATGCTCTACAGAACCAGAATATTCATACTACGTTGTCAGACTTGGTGATGACATCACTTTGTCTAGTGGAAATGTGAAACATGATCAACATCAATGTAACGGAACAACCTGGGAATTCAGCAGTAAGGGAACATTCACAACTATCTTTGAACTAGGACAGATTCATGAAGAAGCAGCTTCTAAATCAGACAGACTGAGTCTGACTGCAAACTGTTCTCTGGTCATAAAGAAGATCCAACATGTAGATGCCGGTCTGTACGCTTACAGACGATCGAGATCAAACACTTACGTTCATCTCTCTGTTCTCACCAGTAAGTATTTCCATCATGTTTCTTTATGGTTAGAACAACATCCTGAAATTTCACAATAATAATGATCACAGTGATAAAGTGTGTTTTATTTCTTTGTAAACATCTCCATTTTCACCAGTGACTGAAGAGAAGAATGAAGATAAAGTCACTTTGTCCTGCTCTGTGTCTGAGAATTTAGGCTGTAAACAAGAAGTGAAGTGGCTGCATTAGGGAGAAGAGAAGAGAAACATAGAAATAAAGAAATCAACTTCTTCAAAAGAAGAAACTTTTTGTTCTGCTAAAGTGACTTTTACACCATCTCACTTGATAGAGGATTCCAATTTAGATTGTTTTAAATGTAAAGTAACATACCCTTACACTGGAACAACTCAGCTGTTTCCTTTCATCCGTCAGTCCTCAGGTAAGAATAAAAGAGAAATTTCTTTAGAAAAAAAGCATCATTCTTGTGTAAATAAACATTTTTATAAAGCATTTCACCATAAGTTATGATTTTGATCTGAAGGAAACGATGAAGAAACATCTCCAAGTGAGAAGCCTCCATCCCAACCAGCAGGTGCAGACAGAATCTCTGATCTTCTCTGATCCAGTCACTGTGTCTCAGTCTGAAACCTTCTTCTTGTTCACAACCAGCTGCTGCTTTTTCTTCTTTCTAGGTTTATTATGGAGGAATCTCACTGTGTCTGTGGCTTTATCAGCTCTCATAGTTTCTGTTGTTGGAGTTCATGTGTGGATGAAAGCTAAAGGTAAAAAAATAACTTTACAAACTTTAAGATGTTTAAACATTAAAATGAATTCACTTCAGTCTTTTTTCTTTCTGTCTTTTCAGGAAATAAATCAAAGACTGAAGTAAGTAAAAACTAAATGCTCAGGATTAAAATGTTTGATGATTTCACGATTAATTCTCAAATAGAATTCAATGTAAAACAAAATAGAATCAAATAGAAAACTTAGTGCATTTATTTTTCTGTGCAGACATTTGGATGTTTTCTCTGAACAGGTTGATCCTGAGGATGCAGTGTTTTATGAGAACGTTGGAGAAGCTTCTGTTTCAATCAGACCTCACTGAGCAGCAGCAGATCACTACAGAGTACCTGTTTCTAATGATCACCATATTTTCTATCCAGAGGCAAAATCAATAATATCCTAAAAGCTTTTCTCTTCATTTCTTAAATGTGTTGCCTTTGAAAGTATAAAATATGTACTCTTACAGTGATGTTCTTAAAATAAAAAGTCATCTTAAGTATTTACTTTTGTTTAAATCTCTTTAAAAAATGTTTAACTTTAGGGGAGGCGATAGCTCAGTGGTAAAAATGTTGGCCCTTAAAATGTGAGTTCACCAGTTTGAATCCCCACTCATGTCTAGGTGTCCTTGGGGAAGATACTTTACCCCCTGCTGACATTTGTCTGTTGGTGAGGGAGAAAAACCTGCTTTATGTGGACTATATAAACTGTTAAGTATTGAGAAAAAAAATCCAAACAAAAAAAACAATAACATGTGGTTTGATTTTTTTCAGTAACATGTGGTGAAAAATGGCCTGTACTCTAAACTAGAATAAAAAATAAAAAGTACATACAGTATGTAAATCAAACCTGAAATGTTACTGTATTATAAAAACAAAAGATGTGTTTTTTTGTTGTTAGATTTGATAAAAATACCAAAAAATAACATTAAACATAGTAACAATGGTCCCAGGGGCGTTGGTCTAGTGGTAGAGATACCGTCTTTCCACCGGGAGAACCTGGTTTGATTCTCCCTGGGACCACAGAAAAGAGACGAAAAGACAGAAAATAAAACACTGAAAACAAAGTGACAAAACAGCATGTACTATAATATGTCAGTCCCCTTCTTAACCATCTATCCCTTTTGGGGTTGCGGGTTTGCGGCGCCCATTGCGGCTGATTTGAGGCGAGGGCAGTGTACACTTGGAACACGTCACCAGTCTGTCGTGGTGCCCCACACTTACAACCACACACACTCACACACTCATTCCTAGGAGCAATCATGTAGTGGCCAATCAACATAACATATGTTTTTTAACTGGTGTGAGGAAACAGGAGTACCCGCAGATAAAAACCCATGCATACACAAGGAGAACATGCAAACTCCACACAGAAAGGCCAATGTTTCAAGCCTCGTTCTCACCAGGGATTTGAACCCACAGCCTTCTTGCTGTGAGGCCACCGTGCCGCCCCTTCCCATTAAAATGTGATGAGAAATAACATGTATGTATGAAATGTAAAATGTACTGTATTTTATAATTGAACATGTACTATAGTATGTAATAAAGAATGTGGTGAATACAGAGGATATGACGGCCTTTAAGGTTCACTTTAACACTGTTTAGATTCTTATTCAGAGGTCTTTTTTTCTTGTTCTTTTCAGCACTTTGCATAACGTTGTTTGAAAAATGCTTCATAAATAAAGTTTGATTTTAATTTTCACTTTTTGATCATCATAAAGTTTTCTAATAGAAACAATCATCAAGTAGTAATGATTGTTACCGTCAGTAGTTTTTAGTATTTATAAGGTAAAATAAAACTTAATGTAAACAGAATTTATATTTTAAAAAAAAAACTAGAATGTGTGTGTGTGTGGAGGCTTTGAAATGTCACTGGGATCGCACCAGAAAAAAATAGTATGCATGGACAATGATGTTTACAGATGACATTGTGATCTGTAGTGAGAGGAGGGAAGAGGTGGAGGAAAAGCTGGAGAGGTGGAGGTTTGTACTAGAAAGAAAAGGAATGAAGATTAGTCAGAGTAAAACAGAGTACATGTGTGTGAATGAGAGGGATCCAAATGGAAAAGTGAGGTTACAGTGAATCGCCACTTACTGTGGCGATCACTTCAGGGGTCACCACAGCAAGTCAGTTTCTTCCATCTAACCCTATCTGCTGCATCTTCTTCAGTCACACCAACTATCTTCATGTCTTCCTTCACTGTATCCATAAACCTCCTCTTTGGTCTTCCTCTAGTCCTCTTTCCTGATGGTTCCAAACCCAGCATCCTTCTTCTGATGTACTCTCTCTCTCTCCTCTGCACATGTCCAAACCATCTCAGTCTGACCTCTCTGACTTTAAAACCTCTAACATGTGCTGTTCCTCTGATCCTGTCCATCCTGGTCACTCCCAGAGAGATCCTCAGCATCTTCATCTCTGCTACAAACATCTCTGTTTCCTGTCTTTTCTTCAGTGACACTGTCTCTAGACCAATCAGCATGGCCGCTCTCAACACACTGTCTCTAGACCAATCAGCATGGCCGCTCTCACCACGGTTTTGTACACTTTTCCTGTTATACACTTACTTTGTACGCTTTTAAAGAAAAGGGAGTATAGAAGAAAAAAAAGAGGTGGATAGATAGAGGAGCAGGCTAATCTGTAGTTAAAATATTCTTCATCATAAACAACCTGCTGAAAGATCTGAAAAAAAAGGACAAACTAAAGTTTAAACCAGAGATAAAATTGAAACACAAAAAGAAAACTTTCTATAACAAACTAACTCTAGGATGAAAACACAAGCTGATGGAAGCAAAGCCATGATAGTGAGAGGAAGAAGAAAACACAGTGTGTGTGTGTGTGTGTGTGTGTGTGTGTGTGTGTGTGTGTGTGTGTGTGTGTGTGTGTGTGTGTGTGTGTGTGTGTGTGTGTGTGTGTGTGTGTGTGTGTGTGTGTGTGTGATTGAAATGCTGCAAGGTTAAACTTGCTTTGCACGTCAACCACTTTACCAATTAAGGTACGATGATGCAAGAATCTAACCGTGTAAGAGAAGCAGGATTTTTAAGCAGAAGTGAAACTTCTCAAACCAAACGTTTATTTCTGTTTAAGAACAAATCACTTTTACACACTCAGTTATTAGTGAAGGAGAGACAGAGAAGCACGATGGTTCCTCTCAGATGGATTAAAATGCTTTTCTTCCTGATTCTGATGCTTCAGTTTGCAGGTAAGAAAACATTTTCATACATTCTGACATCGTACAAAGTGATTGTCCAACTTTGGAACATAGTTTTTTTTTTTTTTTTTATGCTCTTCAGAAGCAGAAAGGTTATTCTATGTTGTCAGACTTGGTGATGACATCACTTTGTCTTGTGGAAATGTGAAACATGATCAACATCAATGTGATAAAACAACCTGGGACTTTAGCTATAAGGAAACATTCATAACTCTTTTTGAACGAGGACAGATTCATGAAGACGCAGCTTCTAAATCAGACAGACTGAGTCTGACTGCAAACTGTTCTCTGGTCATAAAGAAGATCCAACATGTAGATGTCGGTTGGTACTCTTTCGGACTAGAGAGAACACACACTTACGTTTATCTCTCTGTTCTCACCAGTAAGTATTTCCATCATGTTTCTTTCTGGTTAGAACAACATCCTGAAATATCACAATAATAATGATCACAGTGATAAAGTGTCTTTTATCTTGTTTTTTTTCTCTAAACATCTCCATTTTCACCAGTGACTGAAGAGAAGAATGAAGATAAAGTCACTTTGTCCTGCTCTGTGTCTGAGAATGTAGGCTGTTTATATGAAGTGGATTGGCTGTATGAGGGAGAAGAGAAGAGAAACATAGAAATCAAGAAATCATCTTTTTTTCCACAAGAAGAAACTTTTTGTTCTGCTAAGGTGACTTTCTCACAATCTCGCTTGAAAGAGGATTCCAATTTTCTTAAGTTTTTTAAATGTAAAGTCAGAAACTCTCACACTAGAACAACTCAGCTGTTTCCTTTCATCCGTCGGTCCTCAGGTAAGAAAAAAAGAGACATTTCTTTAGAAAAAAAAAGCATCATTCTTATGTAAATAAACATTTTTATAAAGCATTTTATCATAAGTTATGATTTTGATTTGAAGGAATCGATGAAGAAACATCTCCAAGTGAGAATCCTCCATCCCAACCAGCAGGTGCAGATAGAATCTCTCCTCTTATTACTGTGTTTACTTTATATCTCAGACATTAATATATATTTTATTTTTCCAGTTCCATTGTGGCAGATTGTGGTTGCATCTTTAAGTTTCATAGTGTTTCTAATAACCGTTGTGGGGATCATCGTGTGGAAAAGAACCAAAGGTGAAAATCTTTTTATAATAATTCAAACCTTTCTTAGTTCCACATTGGGGAAATTGCAATGCTGTGTTGCATTGCAGCAGGCAGCCATGGCGGTGTCAAAGGTGGTAGCAAGTAGGGGGTTAGGTGTCCACCACAGGGACACCTAGACAGCTCAGTCAGATTTAAACCTACTTCTATTGGTTCAAAAACAAACAACCAGTGAGCTGATGCCTCCTCCACATGATACAGACTTTTTAGGTTCAGTCTGTATCTTCTGTTGTAAAAATAACTTTTACACCAACAAAACAATATGTTCAAACTTTTTGATGCAGATACTGTTTATTAGCTTATTTAGAATACTGTTTAAATTTAATATATTTTGAATTAAGTTTTATTTTTCTCAAAACATAAAAACTAAGAAGTTTTTATTAAATATAAACGTGATATTTTCTTTTTCTTCTTTTTATGTTTGAAATTTAACTGAACTTTTATCTTTTTAGGGACTAAAGAAAAAGATGAAGAAAACACAGTGAGTTTAAAAACTAAATCTTGATGATTCAGTACTCGTGTAAATCACCAGCATTTGTGTCTGTTCATTTTGGTACAAAACTTTTAATAACTGGGCATTTCACTGAGCTGCTGTTATGTTTTTTGCATAGCAGGCTGATCCAGGACAGGCTGATCCTGGACAGGCTGATCCTGGACAGGCTGATCCTGGACAGGCTGACCCTGAAGAGGCTGTTGCCTATGCCACCATCAACCACACCAAGAACACAAAGAAGACCAAGAGGACAAAGAAGAAAAACCATGTGAGTGTTTTAATGCATTTTATTTCAGAATGTATGTCCTCACACTGAGGACGGTTTCCATGGAAACGAGCTCAAGAATGATTATCTCCCTCACTACTTCCTCTATGGCCATCACTCACATAGGGTTTCACATACTTGCCAAACCATGTATACGTCATTATGGTGCAACAGTTTCAGAATAACTTAGAAGCGCAACTTTCTCAGTATTTGCAATAGAGTCAGTCGGTCACCGTCTTAACCGTCTATCCCTTTGGAGATTGTGTGTGTGTGCGGGGGGTGCTGGAGCCAATCCCGGCTGATTCAAGGCGAGGGGTAGGGTATACCTCGAACAGGTCATCAGTCTGTCACGGGGCATTAGAGTCCATCCCTCTGATTACTTTGTGGGTAATTTGAAGTTGTTTAATCTGTGATGGTCCACATCTCTCTCACAGCCTGTTGCTGTCGGTTTTGTGGCAAGAAAATGGTTTTAGGGTCGCAAAACCACATGTCATACATCCTGTTCCACTTTCCAGGACAGTATCCTCTCACATTAATCCAATCTATTGAGATAAAAACACAGACGATCCCTCAACACACACGGTGTTAAAAGCCAGAAATTAAAAATGGGTTTTAAAATGAGACTTAAAACTCTTCACAGAGGACGTGGTTTAAACATGAGATAAAAATAATTTAACAATCGAATAAAGTCACTGTTTAAAAGTCTGAAGGTGACATTTTGTGTTTTTTTTTTTTTTTTTAGGTTCCTGATAGCGTCATTTACAGCAGCCTGAACGTTTCTAACTGATCCAGCTTCAAAACCAAACATCACAAGTATTCACAAAAAAATTATTTGTACAGAAAAGTTTATCTTTAAAACTGTGAAGAAACAAAGTGAGAAGGTTTGATCATGAGACAAATCAGCTCGTTAATATTTATTTAATACTTTTATAAACATTGACTATTTGTCCTGAGGTATCCCTCCTTCGTGTGTATCCCCATGAGTATTCTCTGTTTTCCTCACTGAGAAGGAGAGTCTAAAGGGCAGGAATGATTTGAAGTTGTAGTAATTTTTGTGTATTTGTGTAAATACATATTTTGTTCTGTGTTCTTTTTTTTGTATTTTTTTAAACTACTTTATGAAGCCTGTTTAGACAATTGTTTTGAGATTTTGGGTTTTATAAATAAAACTGAAGCCACTTCCCGGCTGCCTGACCAAGTTTTTCATTAAACTGTTATATTTTTTTTACTTAAAGACATTCCTTTGGATTAATCCTTTGCTTTTGCCTTATAGCCTTGCCTGATTTATGTTAAATAAATCCTCTTTATGTCCTGCATTTTGGTCCTCCTCCTTCCACATCCCCACATCACAACAAGTACGAGAACAACAACAAGTTAGTGAGAAAAACCAATGCAGACGAGCCACAGGGGCGTAGAGAAGCAAGTGACTGCTATTACTGTTGAAAGCCTGGACATACTGTACAATCTCAACATGTCTGGCACGGACAAAAATTAGGGCCGTCAGTTGAAGCGGGAGTACAGACAACCACAAGTAACTTCCTGGTGCCTGTTACCACAGCTATAGAATTGATCGGAAGAAAGAAGCATAGCAGGCAGTAAACAGTGTGGCACAGTGTGTGTGGAGAGTACATGCATGCTACTGATCTTTCCCTTCCCTAAAAGGCTGGCTCGACATACTGCCGGTAATACGAACCAAGCTCTGGCACCGGTCATACAGAGACCGAACAGCCCGTACCAAAGGATCCAAGACTCTGTACAACCCCCACAAGAGTCCCTGAGGGACACCGTCGAATCCCTTCTCCTGATCCACAAAGCACATGTGACTGGTTGGTCAAACTCCCATGATCCCTCAAGTATCCTGAAGAGGGTATAGAGCCTGTCCGTTGTCTGTTCCTCTTCAATCCGGGATTCAACATTCCGGAGGACCCTCCTCTTCAGTACCCCTGAATTGACCTTCCCAGGAGAGCTGAGGAGTGTGATCCCTCTGTGGTTGGAACACATCGTCCCATCCCCCTTCCAATAAAGAGGGACCACCACACCAGTCTGTCAGTCCAGAATGGTGGAAAGGCGTGTCAGCCCAACACCATCCAGAGCCTGTAGGAAAACTAGACGGATCTCAGAGACACATCCTGTATAGCTTGGTTTTTATTTCAATATTATTCCAGTTATTTGTTAAGTTCTTGTTAATCCTGGTACTTCTAATAGCATCAGAAAAAGAAACATGGTTTAAAAAAATTTAAAAAATAGTTTAAACCAGAAATCTGTGTAGTCCCTCATTCATCCAGGAGTGATCCATAGTACGTAGAAAAAGTTTCAAAAAAGTCTTCTGGACAGTTTAATTCTTCAACGAGACGTTTCGACTTCCATCCGGAAATCATTTTCAATCTGAATGAAATGGACTGAAACCTGGATCCATTTATACTAACCTGAGTAACAGGTAAAAAAATAGTAAGAAGGGCTCGACCAATGAGACTGTGTTCCTTAAGATGGCCGTGAATGGCTCCTATTGTAGCCACAGACCAGATACAAACCTATTATAAAAATGCTAAAAGCCTAGTGAAAAGAGAAACCTGCTAACGAGAGGCGTGAAACTGAGTCACGAGGTGTCATCTTTAGTCCATGGCTTCAAAAGGCTGCTATAGATACCGGGCAAAACGTATCTAACGCCTCCACTCCGATTCAATGAGGGATTCTCTTTCATCACAAAGATGGCTTCTTTCACCCCTCTTTCAAACCAACCTTTCTCTCTACTTAGAATCTTCACCTCGCTGGTCTCCGAGTGTGAGATTTGGATTAGAAATCTTTCAGATCGGATACTCTCACAGGCAGAGAAAGATGTTCTTTCCAAAGGACTTAATTTTGCAGTTACGTCAAAAGACATCCCCACCGTAGACTTCATCACAGCCACAGAAGCAGCCATAAAGAAGAACAATTTGTCTGGATCAGAAGCAGCAGATCTAAGGCTAACAGTGCGAAACCTCCATCGTCCAACATCACACCAGAGGAGAGGAAAGCACTGTCAGCCCTGCAGAAAGATCACAGCATAAACATTCTACCAGCAGACAAAGGACGTTGCACTGTGATTCTCAACACCACGGATTATGAAGCCAAGATGAACAACCTCCTGGAAGACACTTCCACTTATCAAAAACTCAAGCGGGACCCTTCCAGTGGCTACAAAAAGAAGGTGATTGACTATTTAAAGAAGCTGGAAAAGGACGACATGATTGATAAAGCTTTGTACTTCAGACTGTATCCTGGTGATGCCATTCCATGTATCTACGGCTTACCCAAAGTCCACAAACAGGATGTTCCTCTTAGACCCATCGTGTGCAGCACTGACTCTATAACCTACAACGTAGCCAAATACCTGAAAACCATCTTGGCCCCCTTAGTGGGTAACACAGAACACCACGTGGAGAACACACAAGATTTTGTAGAGAAAGTGAAACATCTGCATATAGACAAAGATGACATCATTGTTTCTTATGATGTTGTATCACTCTTCACCTGCATCCCTACAAAAGAAGCTGTAACAGCAGTCAGACAAAGACTACAAGGGGACACCACACTGCAAGAAAGGACCAAACTGACTCCGGAACACATCTGCAACCTGTTGGACATTTGTCTCAACTCCACTTACTTTCAGTTTCGTGGTGGTTTCTACAGACAAATCCACGGCTGTGCGATGGGCTCTCCAGTGTCGCCTATAGTAGCTAATCTTTACATGGAGGAGGTCGAGAAGCAAGCCCTGAGCTCATTCCCAGGAAATCCGCCCAGTCACTGGTTCCGCTATGTTGATGACACTTTTGTAAAGATCAACAAGCAAGATCTGTAAGCCTTCACTTCACACATCAACGTTGTGGATCCTAACATCAAGTTTACACGTGAAGACTCCAAGGACAACCGGTTGGCCTTTTTAGACTGCGCTGTGATCATAGGAGAGGACGGGAATTTGCAACTGGAAGTATACAGGAAACCCACTCACACAGACCAATACCTACAGTTTGACTCTAATCATCCATTGCAACACAAACTGGGTGTCATCAGAACTTTACAACACAGGGCGGAGGAGGTACCCACGAGCACAGAGGCTAAGGAGAAGGAGACACAGCATGTCCAAAAAAGCCCTCTCGGTCTGTGGATACCCCAAATGGGCCCTGAATAGGGTGAGAGCGTCCAAGAAACATGAGAAGAGGGAAACAGAAACTGAGAAGAGAAAAAATGGAGTCTCTATTCCCTACGTGTCAGGACTGTCCGAGAAGTTACAGAGAATCTTCAGACAACATGACATCCCGGTTTTCTTTAAACCGGTAAACACATTACGGCAGAAACTAGTACATCCTAAAGACAAGATGCCCACAGAAAAACAGAGCAATGTAGTTTATTCGATCCGGTGCAGTGAAGGGAGCTGCAAAGAACACTACATTGGAGAAACGAAGCAGCCACTCCACAAAAGACTTTACCAACACAGAAGAGAAGCCTCTAGTGGTCCACAGTCTGCCGTACATCTGCATCTTAAATCCACCAAACACACTTTTGAGGACAGCGAGGTGAAGATTCTAAGTAGAGAGAAAGGTTGGTTTGAAAGAGGGGTGAAAGAAGCCATCTTTGTGATGAAAGAGAATCCCTCATTGAATCAGAGTGGAGGCGTTAGATACGTTTTGCCCGGTATCTATAGCAGCCTTTTGAAGCCATGGACTAAAGATGACACCTCGTGACTCAGTTTCACGCCTCTCGTTAGCAGGTTTCTCTATTCACTAGGCTTTTAGCATTTTTATAATAGGTTTGTATCTGGTCTGTGGCTACAATAGGAGCCATTCACGGCCATCTTAAGGAACACAGTCTCATTGGTCGAGCCCTTCTTACTATTTTTTTACCTGTTACTCAGGTTAGTATAAATGGATCCAGGTTTCAGTCCATTTCATTCAGATTGAAAATGATTTCCGGATGGAAGTCGAAACGTCTCGTTGAAGAATTAAACTGTCCAGAAGACTTTTTTGAAACTTTTTCTACTATTTAAACCAGAAATAAAATTGAAACACAAAAAACAACCTTCAATAACAAACTAACTCTAGGATGAAAACATAAACTGTCCACCCATGTTAACCACATTACCAACTAAGGAAAAATGATGCAAGAATCTAACAGCGTAAAAAAGGATGTTAATGCAGAAGTGAAACGTCACAAAACACACAGAGTCCAACCTTTATTTCTGTTTAAGAACAAATCACTTTTACACACTCAGTTATTAGTGAAGGAGAGACAGAGAAGCACGATGGTTCCTCTCAGATGGATTAAAATGCTTTTATTCCTGATTCTGATGCTTCAGTTTGCAGGTAAGAAAACATTTTTATACATTCTGACGTCGTACAAAGTGATTGTCCAACTGTGGAACATAGTTTTTTTTTTTTATGGTCTACAGAAACAAAGATTTTACACTATATTGTCAAACTTGGTAATGACATCACTTTGTCTTATGGAAATGTGAAACATGATCAACATCAATGTGACGGAACAACCTGGATTTTCACCAGTAGGAGAATATTCATTACTCTTTTTGAACGAGGACAGATTCATGAAGAAGCAGCTTCTAAATCAGACAGACTGAGTCTGACTGCAAACTGTTCTCTGGTCATAAAGAAGATCCAACATGTAGATGCCGGTCTGTACCGATATGAACATTTGACATCAAGCACTTTCGTTTATCTCTCTGTTCTCACCAGTGAGTATGTCATTCATGTTTCTTTCTGGTTAGAACAACATCCTGAAATATCACAATAATAATGATCATAGTAATAAAGTGTGTTTAACATAAAGTGTGTTAAACATCTCCATTTTTACCAGTGACTGAAGAGAAGAATGAAGATAAAGTCACTTTGTCCTGCTCTGTGTCTAAGATTTTAGATGGTTACAATGAGGTAGAGTGGCTGTATGAGGGGGAAGAGAAGATATTCTTCGAAATGAAATCATCTTCCTCTTCTGCTAATGTCACATTTACATCATCTCACTTGATTGACAAATCTATTTTTGTTGAGTTTTTTAAATGTGAAGTCAGAAATTATTACACTGGAGCAACTCAGATCATTCATTCGTCAGTCCTCAGGTAAGAAAAAAAGAGAAATTTCTTTAGAAAGAAAGCAACATTGTTCTGTAAATAAACAGTTTTATAAAGCATTTCACCATAAGTTATGATTTTGATCTGAAGGAAACGATGAAGAAACATCTCCAAGTGAGAAGCCTCCATCCCAACCAGCAGGTGCAGACAGAATCTCTGATCTTCTCTGATCCAGTCACTGTGTCTCAGTCTGAAACCTTCTTCTTGTTCACAACCAGCTGCTGCTTTTTCTTCTTTCTAGGTTTATTATGGAGGAATCTCACTGTGTCTGTGGCTTTATCAGCTCTCATAGTTTCTGTTGTTGGAGTTCATGTGTGGACGAAAGCTAACGGTAAAAAAATAACTTTACAAACTTTAAGATGTTTAAACATTAAAATGAATTCACTTCAGTCTTTTTTCTTTCTGTCTTTTCAGGAAATAAATCAAAGACTGAAGTAAGTAAAAACTAAATGCTCAGGATTAAAATGTTTGATGATTTCATGATTAATTCTCAAATTTGATTCAATGTAAAACAAAACGGAATCAAATAGAAAACTTGGTGCATTTATTTTTCTGTGAAGATATTTGGATGTTTTCTCTGAACAGGTTGATCCTGAGGATGCAGTGTTTTATGAGAACGTTGGAGAAGCTTCTGTTTCAATCAGACCTCACTGAGCAGCAGCAGATCACTACAGAGTACCTGTTTCTAATGATCACCATATTTTCTATCCAGAGGCAAAATCAATAATATCATAAAAGCTTTTCTCTTCATTTCTTAAATGTGTTGCCTTTGAAAGTATAAAATATGTACTCTTACAGTGCTGTTCTTAAAATAAAAAGTCATCTTAAGTATTTACTTTTGTTTAAATCTCTTTAAAAAATGTTTAACTTTAGGGAAGGCGATAGCTCAGTGGTTAAAATGTTGGCCCTTAAACCGGGAGTTCACCGATTTGAATCCCACTGAGCTCATGTCTAGGTGTCCTTGGGGAGGATCCCTAACCCCGTGCTGACAACCAAAGGTGAAAATCTTTTAATAATAATTCAAACCTTTCTTAGTTCCACAATGGGGAAATTGCAATGCTGCGTTGCAATTTGAACCGACTTCTATCGGTTCAAAAACAAACACTCTACCAGTGAGCTAATGCCTCCTCCACATGATACAGACTTTTTAGGTTCAGTCTGTATCTTCTGCTGTAAAATAACTTTTACACCAACAAAACAATATGTTCAAACTTTTTGATGCAGATAGTGTTTATTAGCTTATTTAGAATACTGTTTAAATTTAATACATTTTGAATTAAGTTTTATTTTTCTCAAAATATAAAAACCACGAAAACTACAAAGTTTTTAATAAATATAAACTTGATATTTTCTTTTTCTTCTTTTTATGTTTGAAATTAAACTGAACTTTTATCTTTTTAGGGATTAAAGAAAAAGATGAAGAAAACACAGTGAGTTTAAAAACTAAATCTTGATGATTCAGTACTCGTGTAAATCACCAGCATTTGTGTCTGTTCACTTTGGTACAAAACTTTTAATAACTGGACATTTCACTGAGCTGCTGTTACGTTTTACGTGATAGCAGGCTGATCCAGGACAGACTGATCCTGGACAGGCTGACCCTGAAGAGGCGGTTGCCTATGCCACCATCAACCACACCAAGAACACAAAGAAGACCAAGAGGACAAAGAAGAAAAACCATGTGAGTGCAGCAATGCATTTTATTTCAGAATGTATGTCCTCACACTGAGGACGGTTACCATGGAAACGAGCTCAAGAATGATTATCTCCCTCACTACTTCCTCTATGGCCATCACTCACATAGGGTTTCACCATACTTGCCAAACCATGCATACGTCATTATGGTGCAACAGTTTCAGAATAACTTAGAAGCGCAACTTTCTCACTAATTGCAATAGAGTCAGTCGGTCACCGTCTTAACCGTCAATCCCTTTGGAGATTGTGTGTGTGTGTGTGTGTGTGTGTGTGTGTGTGGGGGGGTGCTGTTGCCAATCCTGGCTGATTTAAGGTGAGGGGTAGGGTATACCTCGAACAGGTCACCAGTCTGTCACGGGGCATTAGAGTCCATCGTTCTGATTACTTTGTGGGTAATTTGAAGTTGTTTAATCTGTGATGGTCCACATCTCTCTCACAGCCTGTTGCTGTCGGTTTTGTGGCAAGAAAATGGTTGTAGGGTCGCAAAACCACATGTCATACATCCTGTTCCACTTTCCGGGACATTATCCTCTCACATTAATCCAATCTATTGAGATAAAAACACAGACGATCCCTCAACACACACAGTGTTAAAAGCCACAAATTAAAAATGGGTTTTAAAATGAGACTTAAAACTCTTCACAGAGGACATTGTTTAAACATGAGATAAAAAGTTTTTAACAATCGAATAGTCACTGTTTAATAGTCTGAAGGTGACATTTTGTGTTTTTTTTTTTTAGGTTCCTGATAGCGTCATTTACAGCAGCCTGAACGTTTCTAACTGATCCAGCTTCAAAACCAAACATCACAAGTATTCACAAAAAACTTATTTGTACAAAAAAGTTTATCTTTCAAACTGTGAAGAAACAAAGTGAGAAGGTTTGATCATGAGACAAATGAGCTCGTTAATATTTATTTAATACTTTTAGAAACATTGACTATTTGTCCTGAGGTATCCCTCCTTCATGTGTATCCCCATGAGGTTTCTTTTTATTCCCTCACTGAGAAGGAGAGTCTAAAGAGCAGGAATGATTTGAAGTTGTAGTAATTTTTGTGTAAATAATTTCTTGTTCTTTGTTATTTTTTTGTACTTTTTTAAACTACTTTATGAAGCCTGTTTAGACAATTGTTTTGAGATTTTGGGTTTTACAAATAAAAGTGAAGCTACTTCCCGGCTGCCTGACCAAGTTTTTCATTGCAAAGTCCACACAGAAAGGACAGTGTTTCAAGCCTCGTCCCCACCGAAGATTTGAACCCACAGCCTTCTTGCTGTGAGGCCACCGTGCCGCCCCTTACCATTAAAATGTGATGAGAAATAACATGTATGTATGAAATGTAAAATGTACTGTATTTTATAATTGAACATGTACTATAGTAATAAAAAAGTATGCATGGACAAAGATGTTTGCAGATGACATTATGATCTGTAGTGAGAGGAGGGAAGAGGTGGAGGAAAAGCTGGAGAGGTGGAGGTTTGTACTAGAAAGAAGAGGAATGAAGATTAACTGAAACTCTTCTATCACACATCACACCTGATACTTTTCTCCACCCGTTCCAGCCTGCCTGCACACGCTTCTTCACCTCTTTTCCACACTCTCCATTGCTCTGGACTGTTGATCCTAGATATTTAAAATCTTCCACCTTCTTTATCTCTTCTCCCTGTAACCTCACTTTTCCATTTGGATCCCTCTCATTCACACACATGTACTCTGTTTTACTCTGACTAATCTTCATTCCTCTTCTTTCTAGTGCAAACCTCCACCTCTCCAGCTTTTCCTCCACCTCTTCCCTCCTCTCACTACAGATCACAATGTCATCTGTAAACATCATTGTCATCATATTTTATTTTCCATCCTAAATGTCTGTGGTTTTTATGAGTTTTTGTTGGATCTGATGGGGAATATCAGGAAGAGAGGGAGAAGCAAATGTGTGAGAAAGAAAAGGGATAGAGTATAGAAGAAAAAGAGAGGGGGATAAATAGAGGAGCAGGTTAATCTTGTCATGATGTGGAGCTGAGGCCAAAATATACCCTTGACACAACAAACATGCTCAGATGAAAAAAATCACAAACCAGATTTATTAGATTGATAAAAGTCCAAATAAAGCAGACAACAAGAGATAAACTAGGCAGGTTCTGATGTAGGAGCTGGAGCCAAAAACTGGATAACAGGTCAAGCATGATAAACAACGATCTGGCAAAGAGCGTGTCAAAAACTATTCCATTTATGCTGCAGCAGATGAGTAGATTAGTTTCAGGGGTGACTAGTTGCGCACACACAGACAAGAGGGAGGCGAAGACAGGACACATAGAGGGGGAACAGACTACACTCCTGACACATCTGTAGTTAAATTATTCTGCATCACAACCAACCTGCTGAAGGATCTGAAAAAAAATGACAAAGTAGAGTTTAAACCAGAGATAAAATTAAAACACAAAAAGAAAACCTTCTATAACAAACTAACTCTAGCGGTTAACACAGTAAACACACAGTAAACAGTGTGTGTGTGTGTGTGTGTGTGTGTGTGTGTGTGTGTGTGTGTGTGTGTGTGTGTGTGTGTGTGTGTGTGTGTGTGTGATTGAAATGCTGCAAGGTTAAACTTCCTTCACACGTCAACCACATTACCAATTAAGGAAAGATGACCCAAGAATCTAACTGTTTAAAAAAAAGGATGTTAATGCAGAAGTGAAATTTCACAACGCAAGAACAAATCACTTTTAAACACTCAGTTATTAGTGAAGGAGAGACAGAGAAGCACGATGGTTCCTCTCAGATGGATTAAAATGCTTTTATTCCTGATTCTGATGCTTCAGTTTGCAGGTAAGAAAACATTTTCACACATTCTGACATCGTACAAAGTGATTGTCCAACTGTGGAACATAGTTTTTTATTTTTTTTTTATGCTCTACAGAAGCAGAAAATTTATTCTACGTTGTCAGACTTGGTGATGACATCACTTTGTCTTATGGAAATGTGAAACATGATCAACATCAATGTGACGGGACAACCTGGGATTTCAGCTACAAGGAAACATTCGTAACTCTCTTTAAACATGGACGAACTCATGAAGACGCAGCTTCTAAATCAGACAGACTGAGTCTGACTGCAAACTGTTCTCTGGTCATAAAGAAGATCCAACATGTAGATGTCGGTCTGTACTCTTACGGACTATTGATACCAAACACTTTCGTTTATCTCTCTGTTCTCACCAGTGAGTATTTCCATCATGTTTCTTTCTGGTTAGAACAACATCCTGAAATATCACAATAATAATGATCACAGTGATAAAGTGTGTTTTATCTTGTTTTTTTTCTCTTAAACATCTCCATTTTCACCAGTGACTGAAGAGAAGAATGAAGATAAAGTCACTTTGTCCTGCTCTCTGATTGAGTTTTTCGTCGGATACCATGCCGTGGAGTGGATGTATGAGGGGGAAGAGAAGATATTCTTAGAAATGAAATCATCTTCCTCTTCTGCTAATGTCACATTTACATCATCTCACTTGATTGAGAAATCTAATTTTGTTGAGTTATTTAAATGTAAAGTGACAAAACGTAACACTGGAGAAACTCAGATGTTTCCTTTCATCCGTCAGTCCTCAGGTAAGAAAAAAAAAGAGAAATTTCTTTAGAAAGAAAGCATCATTCTTCTGTAAAAAAATATTTTTATAAAGCATTTCACCATAAGTTATGATTTAGATCTGAAGGGAACGATGAAGAAACATCTCCAAGTGAGAAGCCTCCATCCCAACCAGCAGGTGCAGACAGAATCTCTGATCTTCTCTGATCCAGTCACTGTGTCTCAGTCTGAAACCTTCTTCTTGTTCACAACCAGCTGCTGCTTTTTCTTCTTTCTAGGTTTATTATGGAGGAATCTCACTGTGTCTGTGGCTTTATCAGCTCTCATAGTTTCTGTTGTTGGAGTTCATGTGTGGACGAAAGCTAAAGGTAAAAAAAATAACTTTACAAACTTTAAGATGTTTAAACATTATAATGAATTCACTTCAGTCTTTTTTCTTTCTGTCTTTTCAGGAAATAAATCAAAGACTGAAGTAAGTAAAAACTAAATGCTCAGGATTAAAATGTTTGATGATTTCATGATTAATTCTCAAATTGGATTCAATGTAAAACAAAATAGAATCAAATAGAAAACTTGGTGCATTTATTTTTCTGTGCAGACATTTGGATGTTTTCTCTGAACAGGTTGATCCTGAGGATGCAGTGTTTTATGAGAACGTTGGAGAAGCTTCTGTTTCAATCAGACCTCACTGAGCAGCAGCAGATCACTACAGAGTACCTGTTTCTAATGATCACCATATTTTCTATCCAGAGGCAAAGAGAACATCATCCTAAAACGACCCTTTCCTTCCTTCTTCCCTTCTATCTGTGAGGATCAGAAGCTTTTTTTTTATTTCCTAAATGTGTTGCCTTTGAAAGTATAAAATATGTACCCCTACAGTGCTGTTCCTAAAAAGAAAAGTCATCTTACGTATTTACTTTTGCTTAAATGTCTGTTTAATTAGAGAAGACAGCACATTGGGTTCTCTTTTAATCTTTTTGTATCAGTCATCATCTGAGCTGCTGCTTTTCTTCGGGCACATCAAGTAAAGACACGTTCTCATTTTATCCAAATAAATCCCTTACAGATTCCTTTTACAAAAACAAAAAATGTACGGATGATATTTCATCCAAATTTGACAGATTTCTATATTTTACTTAAATGAGAACACATCAAAAAATGTTCTAGACGCTGGTCGTGGGTGCAGCAGCAGCAGCAGCAGCAGCCTCTGTATGAAGTTAAGTAGCAAAGGTTCACTGGATGAGGTGAGGAACTCTGCCATCCGGGAGGAGCTCGGTGTCGAGCCGCTCCTCCTCCAGGTCGAGAGGAGCCAGATGGGGTGGTTCGGGCATCTGGTCAGGATGCCCCCCGAGCGCCTCGCGGGTGAGGTGTTTCGGGCACATCCCACAGGGAGGAGACCAAGGGGCAGACCCCGGACCTGCTGGAGAGATGTCTCACAGCTGGCCGGGGAACGACTTGGGATCCTTCCAGGTGAGCTGGAGGATGCAGCCGGGGAGAGAGAGGCCTGGGCTGCCCGTTTGAGGCTGTTGCCCCCGCGACCTGACCCCGGAACAAGCGGAAGGTGACGGAACGGAACGAAGGTTCACTTGAGAAAAATACCACACATTTTAAGATATTTTCTGTTCATTTAACTAAAATATAATATTGTTTTACAAAAATGTTATTTTATAAAATTGATCAGTGTCAAAAATTAGGACATTTTGGTTGAAAACTTGTGAGGTATTCAAAAGAATGGAATAAAAATGTCTTGATCCCCTTTCCTGCCGCCAGAGGGAGCCCTGGACCCTCCTAATCACCCTGATTAGGGACACCTAATTGATTTCACGCCACGCACCTGTAAATCCTGCTGCCTAATTAACGGCAAACACCACAGACTTCCATGTCGGGTCTTTGTCATCCTTCCCAACCAGGTCCTCCTGGCTGCCTGACCAGAAGTTATACTTTGAACTCTGTAATATCATTTGAACGTTTGCATCCTGAGTTAATCAGTGCCGTTTGCTTTACAGACTTGACTGAGTTGTGTTCAATAAACCTTGTTTTGATGTCTTACATTTGGGTCCTCTTCCTTCCACATCACAACAAAAAAATACAATCAATGTAAAAAAAAAATTGTTGCAAATCTGAGAAAAATTAGTCAGTCAGTCACCTTCTTATCCATCTATCCCGTACGGGGTTGGGGTGTGGGTGTCGGAGCCCATCCCGGCTGACTTAAGGCGAAGGGCAGGGTGCACCCCAAACAGGTCGCCAGTCTGTCGCGCAGCCACATACATACAACCACACACACAAACACACACACACATTCATTCCTAGGGCATTTTGGCACCGGCCAATCAACCGAGCATGCATGTCTTTGGAGGGTGTTAGGAAACCAGAGCACCCAAAAGAAACCTATGCAAACACAGGGAGAACATGCAAACTAAATAAATAAATAAATAATTTGATCAAAGTAATAAAATTAAAAGTTTTATTAAAAACATGTAATTATTCTGACATTTAGAAAATGTAAATACATTTTGTTTTTAGTTCATGTCTGCTGGTGACGGGGGAAAAACATCTGTGTGTGTTTTTGTGGGGTACACAAACTGTTAAGTATGACGACTGTTGCTCTCGGGTCGCGGGAGCAACTGGCTCAGACAGGAAGCCCAGGCTTCTCTCACCCCAGCTGCATCCTCCAGCTCACCCGGAGGGATCCTGAGTTGTTCCCCAGCCAGCTGTGAGACATAGTCTCTCCAGCAAGTCCTGGGTCTGCCTCTTGGTCTCCTCCCTGTTGGACATGTCCGGAACACCTCACCAGCGAGGCGCTCGGGGACATCCTGACCAGATGCCCGAACCACCCCATCTGGCTCATCTTGACCTGAAGGAGAAGTGGCTCAACACGAGCTCCTCCCGGATGGCAAAGCTTCTCACCCGATCTCTAAGTGAGAGCCCAGCCACCCTGCGGATGAAGCTCATTTCGGACACTTGTATCCGCAATGTCATTCTTTCGGTCACCACTCACAGCTGGTGACCATAGGCGAGGGTGGGAATGTAGATCTTGGATACCATGGTGAGGGTAGGAACGTAGATCCTGGATACCATGGTGAGGGTAGGAACGTAGATCCTGGATACCATGGTGAGGGTAGGAATGTAGATCCTGGTTACCATGGTGAGGGTAGGAACATAGAACCTGGTTACCATGGTGAGGGTAGGAATGTAGATCCTGGTTACCATGGTGAGGGTAGGAACGTAGATCCTGGATACCATGGTGAGGGTAGGAACGTAGATCCTGGATACCATGGTGAGGGTAGGAATGTAGATCCTGGTTACCATGGTGAGGGTAGGAACGTAGATCCTGGTTACCATGGTGAGGGTAGGAACGTAGATCCTGGATACCATGGTGAGGGTAGGAACGTAGATCCTGGATACCATGGTGAGGGTAGGAATGTAGATCCTGGTTACCATGGTGAGGGTAGGAACATAGAACCTGGTTACCATGGTGAGGGTAGGAACGTAGATCCTGGTTACCATGGTGAGGGTAGGAACGTAGATCCTGGTTACTATGGTGAGGGTAGGATCTAAGTTACCATGGTAACTTAGATCCTGGTTACCATGGTGAGGGTAGGAACGTAGATCCTGGTTACCATGGTGATGGTAGGAGTGCAAATCGAATTGTAAATCAAGAGCTTTGCTTTTCGGCCCAGCTCTCTCTTTTTTACCACAACGAACCGATGCAGCGGCCTAGTTATTGCTGACGCCGCACCGATCCGCCTGTCGATTTCCCGCTCCATCCCACTCATGAAAACTTTAACCTGGTAATGATTTCATTTAGTTTTTTGAGCAGAAAGTTTAGACTTAAGCAATCATAGGTGTTAAAAAAAAAAAGTTTTTTTTTCAGTATTATGTGGTAAAAAATGGCCTGTCATTTATAACAGATTTAAAACAGCAACTAGGGGGGAAAAATATGGTAGACTTTAAATGTCAGTGTACAAAACTTTATAAAAACTTTATAAAGTCAAAGGTAATTAATGTGATTAAAAAGAAAAAAAAAACACACATTTACAAACACATGAATAAATTTTAATTAAAGCAAACAAAATGACAATAAATACAATGAAGACTTTAAACTGCAACAACTTGATGATTTATTTTAAAAATCTCATCATCAGCTGATTGATTTTAAACCATCCTGAAAACCCTTAAAATGCATAAAGAGCTGTTTGATAGCCGCCAGAGACATCGGATACAAATGCTCAAATTCTGAAACATTGTCGTCCTTCCTGAGAATCTAATCTGGAAAGCAAAAAAAAAAATAGAGGATAAGCTGTCCGTGCAGTCAAATTACAAACACAGAATGTTAAATTTTGAACGGGTTTAGACAAAAATATGTGGATCATAATTAGATTACTGTTGTTCTTTGCTAGCTTATGTAGCCGACGATCTGACTGCCAGGGTCCCCATCGTTGGCTGCAACCCATGTCCTCCTTCACTTAAGCCCTATGGTCCCTCCTTCAGGTGGTGAGTCCTATGTCCCCTGCTTGGGCTGAGCCGGCCAAAAGTAAAAGCCCAGCCTCTCTGGTGAGGTGTTACAGGCACGTCCCACCAGGAGGAGACCAAGAGGCAGACCCTGGATCTGCTGGAGAGACTATGTCTCACAACTGGCTGGGGAACGGCTCGGGATCCTTCCAGGTGAGCTGGAGGATACAGCTGGGGTGAGAGAAGCCTGGGCTTCCCATCTGCGGCTGTTACCCCTGCGCCCCGGCCCCAGATAAGCGGAAGACGACGGAACGAAATGAAAATTATTCTTTGGATAATTCTTTCAACAGAAAATGAGATTAAACGTATTCTGGATGATAAAAAATCTCACACTCAGCAGGAACATCCTCAAATAACCAAAAAAAAAGTTGAATCCAGTTATTGCTGCTTTAAGTTAAATAAGTTCAGTAAAAGTCGTTAATGCATCACAGTGAAAAAAAAAAATCTTTTCAAAATGATTAATCGTTTGTTAAAATCGACCAAACACTCGTTTGCGCACACAAAGCTGGAATTCTCTGAATTCATAACCGAGCGCATATAATTTAACCCTTATTTATACTGAATATTTTACAATTTAACGCCTTATAAATCAGTATTATAACGACTTTTTTCATTAATATTTAACATCCTCAAACAGCCTTACAGAGCGTCTCCCGTCACACCGTCACTGGAAACACACACCAGGCTTCTTTGGCACGTTCATCAACTAATATACACACAAAACATTTGGCACTGTTTTATTTTGATGCCTCTGCCCACAGAATGTGGAGGAGCCATTAACACTCATGCTTCTGGAACACTTTATGAACGTATTATCAACCAAACTCAGTATCCACTATAGTTGAGCTGATTAGGTTTAAAGGGCCATGCGACCAAAAGTTTTTTTAAAAAAATCACAAATTCTTGTGAAAAAGATTTCTCCCAAAAAAACTAAACGGATTTTAATGAAACTCCCTAATGTTATTCAATACCAACTATAGATGGACTAATTAGTTTTCACAAATTTATTTGTGGCAGACGGAGGAAGATTGTTTGATGCCTCAGCGTTGAAGTGTTTTTTTGTTTTTATGTCCCAAATGTGGGTCTGAACGTGTCTCCGTGGAATGTTTCTGAAGTTTAGTCCAAAGTTTGGCTTTAATTTCTCCTGGAAATTATAGCCGTTATTGTTGTTGTTTTTTTTCCTAATGAACCCTAAAACAAGCTCAAATAGCAGAAAAGCAGATGCCATCAGGAAAAGCATCACAGCGTTGGTCCACTTGTTGCTTTCTGATGTTCTTCTGATTGTTTAGCTGTAACCAGTGTTCCTCCTTCAGGACTGGACCAACCAGCTGTTGGCATCCTCCAGCTCCAGGTCCAAGTCTTCATCTTTATCCAGAGGCTCCGGCGTTCTTAGAGCGAGTTCACGAAGGAAAGCTGGAGAGTAGGCGACGGGTTGAGACGCGGATCTGAGGCCAATTTTTTTCTTGATGAGGTGGAACTGGTCGCGGATGAAGTTGTAGAAGTCGTACTCATAGCGCATGCGGCCGTATAAAACCTGCAGGGCCTCCAGGGTTGGCGTGTGTTTGCGAACGGTGCCCGTCATGTTGCCCATCCTTTGATATGCTGCGATGAGAAAAAAAATTGTGAAGGACTGGAAAAGGACTCACAGAGCACACCTCCACCCCGTTTAAAAAAAAAAGAAAAGAAAAAGTGGAACCAAAGTTCCAAAAGAAACCTTGTAGAATGCTGTCTGGTAACCATAACAACAGAAGATCAAAACAAATGGAACTAAAAGTTATTTTAGTTACTAAATCCTAATAATTAACAGCCATAATCATTGATAACATATAATAATGTACTGTATATTCTATTGATCCCTCACTGTGGAAATTTGCGTGCTGCATTACACCATAGCAGGCTGCCAGGACGACACCAATGGTGGGAGAAACAGGGGGTTAGGTGTCTTCTCTAAGGACCCTAGACATGAACTCAGTGGGAACCGAACGGACGAACTTCCGGTTAACTTCCGAGGGCAAACGCTCTAACCACTGAGCCAGTGGCTCCCCTAAAAAATTTGTGTGCTGCATTACACCGCAGCAGGCTGCCACGAAGGCGTCAAGGTAACAATATATTGAGATATGTATCAAACTGTCTTATGTATTCACCGTAATTTCACGGCCATAAGGCGCACCTAAAAGTCTCACATTTTCTTCAAAATGAGCGGTGCGCCTTTTTATGCGGTGCGCCTTGTGTGTGAGAAAAAGCGGACCTAAAAGAAAACGCGGTGCCCGCGAGGCGGACCTGAAAGAAAAGGCATGAGAACGTTAAAGAGTGAAGTGTGAGCGGCGTGGGAGCGATGGATGACCGAAGGAGACCACAGTTTCACGAAGGGTGGAAGGCAGCGCCGGGCCAGTTACGCTACAGTTTGCCAATGGATTGTACAAAGTAGATGCTTGGACTAACGTGTCTGCTGGTACTGTTATCCGAGCTTTCTCAAAAGCTGGTATCCTTTCTGAGGAGCCGCACAGTACAGACAGTGACTTTGACAGCGAGGAGCGAAGTGGACCTGCTCTGTTGGATTTTGCGCAGCTGTTCGATTCCGAAACAGAGGATGAGGACTTTGACGGATTTGAATAAAGACTATTACCGGTAATGATAATAATGCATTGAACTTATATAGCGCTTTTCTAGACACTCAAAGACACTTTACATTTACATATATATATGCATTATTCATTCACTCCATACAATCATTCACACACACACAACATTCATTCCTGATGATGGGAGCTACCATGCAAGGTGCAGACCACTATCATCAGAAGCAACTGGGGGTTCGGTGTCTTGCTCAAGGACACCTCAGCATGGACTCGGGGCAGGGGATCGAACCTGCGACCTTCCGGTTATGGAGCGGTCGCCCTACCCACTGAGCCAGCCTCGGTCCACCGAGCCATAAGTGCTTGTTTATACTACTTAAATAAAGCACAACCAAACTCAGTTTTGCTCCCGATCTATTTTTTAATACACACATTTGCACACTTGCGTGTGTGTTGTTGTAAGGCGGTGTGTGACTAAGACTGCGCCTTTTCATACGGTGCACCTAATGGTCGTGAAATTACGGTATACCTGGCCCTAACTTAAAGGTTGGTTGGACAATAGATAGTCATAATATTCTTATAGTTTGAAAAGAAAGAAGAAAAATCCAACCATTTTCCGTTCTCAAAATGGAAAAAGAATGGCGGCAAAATAGACGGATCATCTTAACTAATGTGCTTGATGCTCTGCCCAATGTGTCCGTACCAAGAAGGTACACCTACACCTGTAAACATGATATTATCTGAGGAGACGGCAGCTCAGTGGTTAGAGCGTTTACCCGCGGACCGGAAGTTTGTGGGTATGCATCCCACAGAGAGCATGTCTAGGTTCCTTGGAGAAGACACCTAACCCCCGTTTCTCCCACCATTGGTGCTGTCGTGGCAGCCTGCTGCGGTGTAGGAGTGCAGCACACAAATTTTCCCGGTGAGGGATTGATAGAGTAATCCTTTATTCTTTAACTTTATTGTTTAAGCTGAAGTAAGCGATGCACACCCACCTGGGTTTTTGTAAATATCGAGCACTCCAGTAAAGTAATGTGGTAAGAGTCTCTCCAACATGAGCAGAACATCCTCCAGTTCTTCTAAAATCCCAACCAGCAGGTAGTTCTCAAGAACATTCTGCTTGGCTCGTTCTAAAGCCCAAACTCCTGGTTCTCTAAAAAACAATGAAAGAAAGAATGATCATCAGCACAGGACGACAGAAAAAAAACAAAGTAAAGTTATTTAAAGAGTACCTGCACTGTGGATGCTGGCCGCAGAAAAAGGGGATGATGTAAAACACCCGAGGATTGGAGCATTCAGGGTAATTCTCAAGGATGCACACATTAATATCCTGCAAGAAGAAAAAAAAAGTTTTAATTTCAGAACTTTGTTATTTATGTGTAATTATTTTTTTCTGCCAGTAGAGGGAGACCTTCACGTGTTATTCCAGCTAAAGAAAGAATTTTTAACGCTGTTATTTTATTCATAACGTTCTAAAACTTTACGCATGACGCATCTAAGGAGGGTTTTTTTTTTGTCTAATTGGGTACAAAAGTTCAGGAAGTGCATTTATTTAATGAATTTTAATTATATGCAAAATCATGAGACACAAAACTGTTACAAATAAACAAGTACATACAAACCCCGCCCCTTTAATATATAGACAAAACAAACGTGCAAACACACACACACACACACACACACACACACACACACACACACACACACACACACACACAAACTCATATAAAGAGTTTCATTGATAAAATCTAAAAAACAAAGTTGTTAATCAATTTAATTGATTAATTAAATTAATTCCATTTCGTTCCGTCATCTTCCGCTTGTTCCGGGGTCGGTTCGCGGGGGCAACAGCCTCAAAAGGGCAGCCCAGACCTCTCTCTCCCCGGCTGCATCCTTCAGCTCACCCGGAAGGATCCCAAGTCGTTCCCCGGCCAGCTGTGAGACATACTCTCTCCAGCAGGTCCGGGGTCTGCCCCTTGGTCTCCTCCCGGTGGGACGTGCTCGAAACACCTCGCCTGCGAAGCGCTCGGGGGGCATCCTGACCAGATGCCCGAACCACCCCATCTGGCTCCTCTCGACCTGGAGGAGGAGCCGAGCTCCTCCCGGATGGCAGAGCTCCTCACCCGATCTCTGAGTGAGAGCCCAGCCACCCTGCAGAGGAAGCTCATTTCAGCCGCTTGTACCCACGATCTCATTCTTTCGGTCACCACCCAAAGCTGTTGATCATAGGTGAGGGTAGGATCGTAGATCCTGGTTACCATGGTGAAGGTTGGAACGTAGATCCTGGTTACCATGGTGAGGGTAGGAACGTAGATCCTGGTTACCATGGTGAGGGTAGGAACATAGATCCTGGTTACCATGGTGAGGGTTGGAACGTAGATCCTGGTTACCATGGTGAGGGTTGGAACGTAGATCCTAGTTACCATGGTGAGGGTAGAAATGTAGATCCTGGTTGCCATGGTGAGGGTAGGAACGTAGGTCCTGGTTACCATGGTGAGGGTAGGAACGTAGATCGACTTGTAAATCGAGAGCTTTGTTTTTCGGCTCAGCTCTCTCTTTACCACGACGGACCAATGCAGCTTTCTAGTTATTGCTGATGCCGCACCGATCCGCCTGTTGATCTCCCGCTCCATCCTTCCCCCACTCGTGAACAAGACCCCGAGATACTTAAACTCCTCCACTTGGGGCAGGACCCTGTCCCTGACCCGCAGGGAGCATTCCACCCTTTTCCGGGCGAGGAAAACCAGCTTTATTTGATCAAATTTTAAAAAATGAACCTCTATAAAAGGTAGCACTTGATTATTTAAGGCACATTCTTGGTTAGGGGTTTAATATAATTTATCTTTTTGAAATTAAAAAAAAAAGAACTTAATATACTGTACGTTAAAACAAACATATTGAAAACCTCATAAATGGGAAAATTAACGAATGGATATGAATTTTATTCATAAAGTTGCATTTGATCATTAAAAACTAAAAAGACAGATTGATTCTAAATAAGTTCTGTGGTTAATATTTTGCATTTAATAAAAAAAGAGATAATTTTAAAAAAGTCAGTAAAAAAATTGCTATTTGATATTTTATAAATGTCGCTCAGCCTCAGTTCTTCTTCTTCTTCTTCTTTTGGCATTCCCCTTTAGGGGGCGCCACATCAAGTCAGTTTCTCATCTAACCCAATCTCCTGCATCCTCTTCAGTCACACCAACTATCTTCATTTCTTCCTTCACTGTATCCATGAACCTCCTCTTTGGTCTTCCTCTAGTCCTCTTTCCTGGTGGTTCCAAACCCAGCATCCTTCTTCTGATGTACTCTCTCTCTATCTCTTTCCTCAGAAGCGTTCAGCCTCAGTTCAAAGTATTTCAAAGCAGCTTAAAAACTCAACAAACTTAAAAAAAAATGTTATCACCCAAAAACAACAAAGAGAATCAGGTGATTCAGTTGCTTATTGAATTAATATTTGAGTGCAGTTCCTTTTTTTGGATACTAAACTTTTTCACTGTGTCTGTAGACAACGTTCTCCACTGTACAGCAGGATCATTGATCATTGATACAGAAGATTTGAAATCCCTCCATCGAGACCACAACAAAGCGTTTAAAGAAAGCCTGACACATCGTTCAACTCTGTGTGATTTTTAATACAAAGGCTGACTCACAAAAAGCATTTGTCTTTTTACTTTTATATATTTTTTTCTATTAAATTCTCAGATGTTTTCTTTCTTCAAAGAAAACCCGGTGCACATATAGTTTTATTTAAAGTTCACAAGTTCAGGTGAACAAAAGAACAAATGGGTTCTGAAGAAATTCAACTTTAAAAACACACTTGTTTGTACATTTGTTTTGTCTTCTGGATTGCTTAACCCTAACGGGGTCACCAGAGCCTGTCCCGGCTGATTTTAGGCAAGATGCAGGGTACACCCTGAACAGGTCACCAGTCCCTTTGGGGCCACACACACACACAACCATCCACACACAGATTCATTCCTAGGGGGACTTTCAAAGCGGCCAATCATTCTAACATGTATGTTTTTGGAGGAAACCAGAGAAAACCCACACATACACAGGGAGAACATGCAAACTACACACAGATTTTCAAGGATTGTCCCACACTGAACTCGAATACCGGCCTTCTTGCTATGTACAGTATGAGGCCACTGTGCTTATCGCCACGCCACTGTAATCCTGTACAAATAAAAAATGAAATACTCTGAGAACCGATCATTGAGTTAGGATGCTTGACGATTTGGGGTGATTCATTAATTTCACATTTTAAAATTGTTTTCAATTGAGGAGTGATAATGTTTAATTTTTAGAAATATTTTACTCTGTTAGCTGAAACATAAAAATATAAACCACATAAATCCTATTAATTTATCCATTGTTTCTTGTACTTGAATTTTTTTAATCTTGTGAGTAAAATTTAGAGCGCTTAAAAAACCTTAGTATGGGAAAAAAAATCAAATGAAAAGCACATTCCTACCCTCACCATGGTAACCAGGATCTATGTTCCTACCCTCACCATGGTAACCAGGATCTACATTCCTACCCTCACCATGGTAACCAGGATCTATGTTCCTACCCTCACCATGGTAACCAGGATCTACGTTCCTACCCTCACCATGGTAACCAGGATCTACGTTCCTACCATCACCATGGTAACCAGGATCTATGTTCCTACCTTCACCATGGTAACCAGGATCTACGTTCCTACCCTCACCATGGTAACCAGGATCTACGTTCCTACCCTCACCATGGTAACCAGGATCTACGTTCCTACCCTTACCATGGTAACCAGGATCTACGTTTCTACCCTCACCATGGTAACCAGGATCTACGTTCCTACCCTCACCATGGTAACCAGGATCTACGTTCCTACCCTCACCATGGTAACCAGGATCTACGTTCTTACCCTCACCATGGTAACCAGGATCTACATTCCTACCCTCACCATGGTAACCAGGATCTACGTTTCTACCCTCACCATGATAACCGGGATCTATGTTCCTACCCTCACCATGGTAACCAGGATCTACATTCCTACCCTCACCATGGTAACCGGGATCTATGTTCCTACCCTCACCATGGTAACTAGCTGTGGGTGGTGACCGAAAGAACGAGATCTCCGATACAAGAGCTGGAGGATGCAGTTAGGTTGAGAGAAGCCTGGGTTTCCAGTCTGAGGCGGTGGCCCCCGCAACCCGGCCCTGGATAAGCAGACGACGACGGAACAGAACGGATTTAAAAATGTTACATACCTTAATAAATGTATCCGTGTACGTACAGTATGTGTTCACATGTACACACACAGTATCCTCATCATTCTAGATGTGCCTCATTAAAAATGGCAGTTGGTTGGTTTTGTTTCAGTAAAATGATTTAACCGTTTGAAATAATCAGTCACTTGTGCAACAAAAAAAAAAATTCCTTTTCATTCAACAGTCATGTAACAGAGGAACGTCTAAACTTTAAGACTCACCTTGTGGGGTTAAAATGTCAAATCATGCTGATACCTGTTCCTGTTTGTTTTTCCCACACAACCTGTTATTTTCAGCCATTGACAATAACTGAATCATGAGTGAGCTGTTTCCCCTTCTATTCATTCATCCACCTCCGCATTTTAAATAGCTAAGTGTGTGTACGTCTGTGTTTAAATGACTACTGCCTGACTATTCAGTAGTCTATTAGAAGGGGCGTGGGGAAAAACGGAAAATCCAAGCCGACCACAGGAATGTTTCAGTAACACATGCATTAGGTGACCCCCGGCTTGTAGACTGACAGCGTTCTTTCATTGACATTTCTCCTATGTGGTCGGAAAAAGTAGGGAAGGACTAACGCGCAGCAGGCGATGAACACACCTAAAAAGTCTCTGAACTCTTCTTGACTTTTGACACAGCAGGAAACACACACTACACACACTACTTAGACGCTATGGGGTTTTAAACGTGTGAGAAAATACATTTTAATATTTTTTTTGTACATTTCTTATATTTTTAGGAGAGACCAGGGAGTTTCTGGTCAGTAAACTTTGAAAGCAAAGAGTTTAAATCCTCAAACCAGCCACTGGGCATTATGTCTTACATGTCAACACAAAACCAAAATTTACTGTCACAGCTACTCTAAAAATACAAACAAATCCTTCAGCAGCAATTTTCAACTCTTAGACATCACTTTCTGTTCCTTTCAGAACACGTCTTAAATATAAATTTCCAAAACTTAATCTTTTGGCTTTTGGTTTCTCGGTGGCATCCACAGAGATGGTTAAACACACACCACATGGTTGTTATTGTGGTGTGAACAGCTACTTTTACATTTATAGAATGGTACAAGAACATAATTTCACACTGTTTTTGCTGATTAGTCACGTTGTAGAAAAAATCGAACGAAATTTCAAAAATGGGAGGGGCGCAACACAACTCTAGGGTACTATTTTTGATAGCTAAGTATTCCACAATGTCTGGCACCAGTGGTGGAACATAACGAAGTAAATGTACTTCGTTACTGTACTTAAGTAGAAAAATTGTGTATCTGTACTTTACTTAAGTAAAATTTAAGACCGGTACTTTTACTTTTACTTCACTACATTTTTAGAGCAAATATCTGTACTTTTACTTCGCTATTTTTTAAAAGTGTGTTTTACATTTTTTGTTACATTTTCGGTCAGGAATTTGTAAAATACACAGGTTTTTTAGCGCATCTTGAAGCCGCATCGTCAAAATCAAAAGAAGCAGTTGATCGGGAGAAGAAGTCATGAATCGAGAAACATTTTTCCGCATTCATTCAAAAACCAAACATCAAATATAAACAAATTAAAAAGAGTCAGAAGATCGTTGTTCGTTGTGTTTACTTCTAAATAAAAAGTTGAGCCATCATTACACGGAGCAGGGGCGGATCTAGAATTTTCCAAAAGGGGGCGGGTCTTTGACAAAGCCAATATATAGTGACTGGGGGCCCCCCCCCAAAACATTTAAAAAATAAGTGTCATTTTCCTCCATTTTGGAGCCCATTCACTGGCCCTTTAAAGGGATAGCTTGACTTGTCCCCTTTCCTTTTATTTATTTATTTATTTTTTTTGTGGACCAAAAGAGGCGGGAGAGGGGGGTCACACCCCTGCAGAGTATTTATCCTGGTTACCATGGTGACACCCTATAGCACAAAAAATAACACTTGAATTATGATCGAATACTTTTACTTTATACTTAAAAAGTACAATTTACACCAAATACTTTTGTACTTTTACTTAAGTAGATTTTTTTTATTGGTACTTTTACTTTTACTCAAGTAAATTTTTTGCCTAATTATCTGTACTTTTACTTAAGTACAAAAAGTTAGTACTTCATCCACCACTGTCTGGCACCTAACGGAGTGATCTCCATGGCTACCGCTGACTATTCTTTATCAGTTAATGGAAATGGCTCCTGAACGGGACGTAACGTTAAAACTACAACACAATCACACACATAGAAACAGGTAAGAAAGTCGATGGCTGTGCAACCTCCCCTTTCCGTTTCACTGTAGAAAGGGGCCCCTGTGGTCTGCATACTTTAATAACTCAACTCACATGGTCCAAAACTCCAGGGAAAGCAGTGCAATACTTAATTACAGCCAGTCAGACTCAAGCCAGACTGACATTCACTCTGTGTCTTTTAGTCTTACAGACCGGCCTTCTGCTCCGCGCCTGAACTATAAACATGTACTCACATGTCAAATCAGCTCCCAACCAAACACAGTCACTGATTTCATTTTCATTCAGACTGCTCTATTTTATCAAACAGTATTCATAAAGTATTTAGATTTGCACAAAGTACTTATACAGAAAACTCAAAAACACATGTAAATATTCATATTCAGGGGGCTCATTTGTACAAGAAAATGTGTGGATTTTTTGCAGAGCAAGCATGTTTGTAATTTTTAGCTTGAAATTTTAATGTTACTTCTAGTAATTATCCTGTATCTCATTATTTATCACATGTAAGGGGTAAATCGAGAGCTTTGCTTTTCGGCTCAGCTCTCTCTTTACCACGACGGACTGATGCAGCGTCCTAGTTATTGCTGATGCCGCACCGATCCGGGAGATCGACAGGCGGATCGGTGCGGCATCAGCAATAACTAGGACGCTGCATCGGTCCGTCGTGGTAAAGAGAGAGCTGAGCCGAAAAGCAAAGCTCTCGATTTACATGTCGATCTACGTTCCAACCCTCACCATGGTAACCAGGATCTATGTTCCTACCCTCACCATGGTAACCAGGATCTATGTTCCTACCCTCACCATGGTAACCAGGATCTATGTTCCTACCCTCACCATGGTAACCAGGATCTACGTTCCTACCCTCACCATGGTAACCAGGATCTATGTTCCTACCCTCACCATGGTAACCAGGATCTACGTTCCTACCCTCACCATGGTAACCAGGATCTACGTTCCAACCCTCACCTATGATCACCAGCTGTGGGTGGTGACCGAAAGAATGAGATTGCGGGTACAAGCGGCCGAAATGAGCTTCCTCCGCAGGGTGGCTAAGCTCTCACTCAGAGATCAGGTGAGAAGCTCTGCCATCCGGGAGGAGCTCGGTGTCGAGCTGCTCCTCCTCCAGGTTGAGAGGAGCCAGATGGGGTGGTTCGGGCATCTGGTCAGGATGCCCTCCCGAGCGCCTCGCAGGCGAGGTGTTTCGGGCACGTCCCACCGGGAGGAGACCAAGGGGCAGACCCCGGACCTGCTGGAGAGACTATGTCTCACAGCTGGCCGGGGAACGACTTGGGATCCTTCCAGGTGAGCTGGAGGATGCAGCCGGGGAGAGAGAGGCCTGGGCTGCCCGTTTGAGGCTGTTGCCCCCGCGACCCGACCCCGGAACAAGCGGAAGATGACGGAACGGAACGGAAAATCAAAGGAAACCTTAAAACGACGTGTTGGAGCTGCTTTTAGTAGAATGTCAGGGGGTGTTAAGCAGCTTCTTTTTTTTTTTCATCAGTATATTAGACAGGTAATCCTAAATGTTCCCATACAAGTGGGGTAAATTAAATAGCGCGTTCAAGCTCTTCTGTTTCTCCACTCGTCATGACCACGCTGCATGTGGACTGAACCGTAGCACTGATTTTCTTCTCAGGATTTGCAAAGCATAAGCGTCCTCATTTGAAAATATAAATCCAAATAAAATGATGATCAATAACGACTCACCAGATATCTCTCGTCATCTTTCATCCCCGGTGTTCGAATGAGGTGGTTCTGTTCGCCTCTCCAGTCGCCGAAACGACGGAAGAAATAGTTTGAAAGAAACCTGTTGATTGGGTCTCGGATTATGTTGATGTAGACAGGTTGTTCTATCCTAAACCTAGAAAAAAAACAGACACACGATGATGTCAATGAAAGTGTAAAATAAAAATGAACGTATTGGCATGATTTTAGGAGTGTACCTGGTGAAATTCAGGAAGTGAACATGTCTTGTGTAGAAAAATGGCTGAGGGATTTTACTGATGTTCTTCATGAGATCCACCTGCAAAGTGAGACAGAAAAAGTCTTTAGAATTTAACTCAGAAAGTCAAAGATTCAAAGTAATGTTTTTATACCTCCATCCACTGAAAACTAAGAGACATCACAACACTTTTGTGATATCTTCAAAATCATAGCAATAAAAGTGCCCACAGTTACTCATTGAGCTGAGCCGAAAAGCAAAGCTCTCGATTTACAAGTCGATTTACATTCCAACCCTCACCTATGGTAACCAGCTGTGGGTGGTGACCGAAAGAATGAGATCGCGGGTACAAGCGGCCAAAATGAGCTTCCTCCGCAGGGTGGCTGGGCTCTCACTCAGAAATTGGGTGAAGAGCTCTGCCATCCAGGAGGAGCTCGGTGTCGAGCCGCTCCTCCTCCAGGTCGAGAGGAGCCAGATGGAGTGGTTCGGGCATCTGGTCAGGATGCCACCCGAGCGCCTCGCGGGCAAGGTGTTTCGGGCACGTCCCACCGGGAGGAGACCAAGGGGCAGACCCCGGACCCGCTGGAGAGACTATGTCTCACAGCTGGCCGGGGAACGACTTGGGATCCTTCCAGGTGAGCTGGAGGATGCAGCCGGGGAAAGAGAGGCCTGGGCTGCACGTTTGAGGCTGTTGCCCCCGCGACCCGACCCCGGAACAAGCGGAAGATGACGGAACGGAATGTAAAGTTACTCATTACTAACTACAGATGGACTTAAAGTATCACCTCTGTGTCGTCACATCTTTGTGCCACTAATCACAACAAGTGAAGTTAAACTTGAAACTACTATAAAAGTCCAAACTCCACCTTCGTTTAGTTTTATCTTCTGGACATCTTTTCCCTAGAGGGCCATCAGGGGTGTCAGAGTCTGACCCAGGTGATTATAGGTGAAAGGAAGGATACACCGAACAGGTCGCCGTCTGGTCGTCCTCGCCACACATTCCTGGAGGAAATTTTGTGGCGAGCAATCAACCTAACATGCATGTTTATTGGCGGTCGGGAGGAAACCGGACACACGTACAGAACATGCAAACTCCACACAGAGAGGCCAGTTTCCAAGCTTCGCCTCCACTCTGGGACTTGAACCCCTGACCTTCTTGCTGTAAGGCCACCATGCAGGCCCATGTATTGACCGGTTTTTGAAAATTTATACAAGGTCGCAAACTTAATTTTTAAACCCTACTGGCAAAAAATGAAAAAACTTATACATCTGACTACTTTAGCTTAGTTTATCCCTCATACCTCAACCATAAATATTAATACATCCTATAATAATTTGTAACAATAGACAACAGTTGCCCACCCTCACCATGGTCACCAGCTGTGGGTGGTGACCGAAAGAACCAGATCACAGATACAAGCAAGGAAAAAAAGCTTCCTCCGCAGGGTGGATGGGCTCTCACTCAGAGATAATGAGGAGCTCTGCCATCCGGGAGGAGCTCGGTGTCGAGCCGCTCCTCCTCCAGGTCGAGAGGAGCCAGATGGGGTGGTTCGGGCATCTTGTCAGGATGCCACCGAGTGCCTCGCTGGAAAGCCAGACCCCGGACCTGCTGGAGAGATTATGTCTCACAGCTGGCCGGGGAACAACTCGGGATCCTTCCAGGAGAGTTGAAGGATGCAGCTAGGGTGAGAGAAGCCTGGGCTTCCCGTCTAAGGCTGTTGCCCCGCGAACTGGCCCCGGGATGAGGGGAAGACGACGGAACGGAACGGCAACATTTGGTCGAGCACGGTTACAGAAAGTAACAAATCACATAAATATGAGAAATAAGAACCATAAAACATGATGTCATAATGATTACATACAATACAAACATGTTTTAACTTATTATTAAATGGTAATGTTTTTATTTAAACAGGTGTTTGAGTGAAGTTTTTTACATTTAGCAGGACTTTAGGGCAAGATGAGTCATGCAGCTGGCCGTATGGATGTGTGGAATGTGCTCAAACATTCAGAGTTTTCCCACATTTTCATGAACAATTTCTGCCTCTAACCTGCAGCCAAGAGGACTCTAAACTCAGTCTGTAAAAACTCAAACATCTTATGTTAGCTAAAGCAATAATCTAAGAGAAAATTATCAAAAATATTACTAAAAACTCAACTCATTTCATTTTTAAGGTAATTTATATAGAATTGTCTAAAAATTGTGCTTAATTTGGACAAAAACAGAGACTCAAGTTTTTATCAGAAATGATCAATATTTCATTTGATTTTCTGAACCGATGATTACATAACGGGTCTGCTGTGGGTGCCAGAGCCTATCCCTGCTGATTCAAGGTGAGAGGCAGGGTACACACCAAACAGGTCGCCAGTCTAAACACGCACCACCCCCGCCAAGGGGCTATTTTGTATTGGCCAATCATGCTTGTTCTTGTAAGGAAACCTGAATACCTGGAGGAAACCCATGCATACACGGGGAGAACATGCAAACTCCACACAGAAAGGCAAGTGTTCCAAGCCTCGACTCAAACCCACGATAGTCTTGCAGTGAGGCCGCTGTGCCAACCACTGCACCACCGTGGGCCTGATTAATATTCAGTCAGTCACCTTCTTATCCATCTATCCCTTACTGGGTTGTGGGGGGTGCCGTAGCCCGTCCTTGCTGATTCAAGGCGAGGGGCAGGGTACACCCCGAACAGGTCTCCAGTCTGTCGCGGGGCCACACACATACAACCATTCACACACACACTCATTCCTAGGGGCAATTTGGCATCGGCCAATCAACCTAGCATGCATGTTTTTGGAGGGAGGGAGGAAACCGGAGTACCCGGAGGAAACCCTGTCAAACACGGGGAGAACATGCAAACTCCACACAGAAAAGCCAGTGTTCCAAGCCTCGACCCCACCCGGGACTCAAACCTACGATAGTCTTGCTGTGAGGCCACTGTGCTACCCACTGTGCCTCCCTGCCGCCTTAATTTAAAGGTGCAAATGAAATAAAATGTTATTTTCAAGTTTTATTTTGAGCCAAAATAATTCCGTGTTGTTCAGTTAAGCGAAACCTTTTTTTTCCCAGTGTTCTCAGAAGTGATGCTTTCTCCACACTTTCACTCATATCGGGGATTTCCCAGAAATAAAAACACCATGTGGGGCTTTTAGTATGAAAAGCCACAACATCATGCATAAGTGTGGGAGGATTGACTCATATCCTTATATGGTGCTTCCAGCTGTGTCCATTTAGCCAGATGCTAACCATCTCTGAGTGGTTAACAGGTTCTAAACCACTCAAATTGATCAATTATGTCTAAATTAAATAGAAAAACAGGAATGTTTTGAAGTAAACTTTTTGAGTAATTCAATTGGTTACTTTTTCTACAGTTCCACTGTAGCTGGAACTGACCAACGGCAGAGACTAGACGCCATCCACCTGTGTAACCTTGGACGTTTCTTAGGCATCACCTGGTAATATCGATCATCCAACATGAACCAACTCATTTGCAGCAACTGCAGTAGGAGCTGCAGCTCACGCATCGGCTTATTCAGCCACAGCTGATGCCACACAAAAAGATAAGTACTCAGCTGGAGACTCCATTGCATCTGGAGATGGAGGATGCCAACAACAACAATGATGTAGTTACAATACTTAGAAAAAAAAAGTGGTGCATTACTGTGATTTGTTTTAATGAAGCAGATTAAATCAGCGGTACAGCGGGCGGAGACAACAGGGTTTCAAAAGTGAGACGTGTGTTAGCTCAGGAATAAGAGGGAGGGCTGTTAACCACACTGTTCTCCCATGCTGCAGATTTACCAACAGCAGTTTGGAAAAGTTTCTTCTTCTTCATCACAACCAGTTTTACTGGATAAAAAAGTAGATTTTTTTCTTTTACTTCTATAGTTGTTCTTTGTAAATTTTTAAATGTGCGTTTTTAATATCTGCTTCTTCTTCTCCTCACAGCATTCCCTCCAGGGGACGCCACAGCATGTCAGGTTCTTCCATCTAACCCCTATCTGCTGCATCTTCTTCAGTCACACCAACTATCTTCATGTCTTCCTTCACTGTATCCATGAACCTCCTCTTTGGTCTTCCTCTAGTCCTCTTTCCTGGTGGTTCCAAACCCAGCATCCTTCTTCTGATGTACTCTCTCTCTCTCTCCTCTGCACATGTCCAAACCATCTCAGTCTGACCTCTCTGACTTTAAAACCTCTAACATGTGCTGTTCCTCTGATCCTGTCCATCCGGTCCCTCCCAGAGAGATCCTCAGCATCTTCATCTCTGCTACCTGCATCTCTGCTTCCTGTCTTTTCCTCAGTGGCACTGTCTCTAGACCAATCAGCATGGCCGCTCTCACCACGCTGTCTCTAGACCAATCAGCATGGCCGCTCTCACCACACTGTCTCTAGACCAATCAGCATGGCCGCTCTCACCACGCTGTCTCTAGACCAATCAGCATGGCCGCTCTCACCACACTGTGTGTAGACCAATCAGCATGGCCGCTCTCACCACACTGTCTCTAGACCAATCAGCATGGCCGCTCTCACCACACTGTCTCTAGACCAATCAGCATGGCCGCTCTCACCACACTGTCTCTAGACCAATCAGCATGGCCGCTCTCACCACACTGTCTCTAGACCAATCAGCATGGCCGCTCTCACCACACTGTCTCTAGACCAATCAGCATGGCCGCTCTCACCACGGTTTTCAACACTTTTTCTTTCATTCTAGCTGAAACTCTTCACACCTGATACTTTTCTCCACCCGTTCCAGCCTGCCTGAAGAAGCTTCTTCACCTCTTTTTCACACTCCCCATTGCTCTGGACTGTTGATCCTAAGTACTTAGTAGTTAATTGTGTAATATTTTTGAAGTTTTAGAATTTCAGTTTCTAACTATTTACTTTACGATACTGTAACGGAGTCACTAAGTCAGCTACTTTTTGAGACGGGTTATTTTTAATGTAACTAGTTACATTAGTCACAACACTTATTTACAACACTGGTTATTTTTAGAAAAATTATTTTAATTAGTTATAAATTATCAACCCATTATTTGAATTCTTGGCCCGTGGGGTGTTCAGGCTGACACCGCTGTATTAATTCTTTATTCTGGCTGCATCATCATTCTTGGAGGTTTCAGTCTGTAAAACTTCCTTTTTTTTTTACCTCAGAGCATATGGCCTGCAGATGCACACCGTCTAAGTATAGACATGCTGTTGTCATCAGCTGTGGTTTTGGTTTGTTTCTGCTGGTTTTAAACAAGTTCCTCTCTCCCAGTCCTTCACTTAGTGTCGTTAAAGCAGGTTACATAAAACATAATGTTTGGAATCTACAATCTATTTATGTACGAACACCAAGAAATCTATGCCCTTTGTTTTGTGACTGATGCCAGGACGGCTGATTTTCAATTAGTCAACAAATGTATCCAACTTAATGTTCATGAGAAATTTTATTTTTATTATTATTAGTCATATATTAAAGTTTTAAAATCAATGCTCAAATAATAAACAAAAATAAATCTGATAACAGTGAAGATTTAGTATGATTAACTCATTTACAGGCGGTATCGTTTAAAATGACATAATTTGAGAAATTAAAAAATAGTTCACGAGCATCTCGCTCGTGAGGTGTTTCGGGCACGTCCCACCGGGAGGAGACCAAGAGGAAGACCCTCGATCAGCTGGAGAGACTATATCTCCCAGCTGCCTGGGGAACGACTCGGGATCCTTCCGGGTGAGCTGGAGGATGCAGCTAGGGTGAGAGAAGCCTGGGCTTCCCTTTCGAGGCTGTTACCCCCGCGACCCAGCCCCGGATAAGCAGAAGATGACGGAACGGAAAAATAATTGCAATTAAACCTAAGAATCAAACTGTTTGATCAATGTTTTTACCAACACGTTGATAAAACATAATGTCACGGCATGTTGTATTTATGGAAACTGTAAACCTGGGTATTTACTAAATGGGTTCAGTTGGAATCGAGTGGGACCGATTCACAATATTTTTTGCCGATTTCCAGTGTTTTCTGTCACATCACTTTGAAGTTTGGTAAGTTTGGTAGCTGTTGCGCGTCACCCCAGACCTTCTTTATGACACACATCTAAACTTTGAGTTTGTTTTTTGGTAGAAAATTTTGCACGTTCTGCTCAAATAAACACAATAGTCGCTGAAACAACTCTAAACAAAGAGTCAGACGGATTGGCTGCAGTTTGGGTCTCCTGTTGCAGGGGCGTTCCGTTCCGTTCTGTCATCTTCCGCTTGTTCCGGGGTCGGGTCGCGGGGGCAACAGCCTCAAACGGGCAGCCCAGGCCTCTCTCTCCCCGGCTGCATCCTCTAGCTCACCTGGAAGGATCCCAAGTTGCTCCCCGGCCAGCTGTGAGACATAGTCTCTCCAGCGGGTCCGGGGTCTGCCCCTTGGTCTCCTCCCGGTGGGACGTGCCCAAAACACCTCGCTTGCGAGGCGCTCCGGGGGCATCCTGACCAGATGCCCGAACCACCCCATCTGGCTCCTCTCGACCTGGAGGAGGAGCGGCTCGACACCGAGCTCCTCCCGGATGGCAGAGCCCCTCACCCGATCTCTGAGTGAGAGCCCAGCCACCCTGCGGAGGAAGCTCATTTCGGCTGCTTGTACCCGCGATCTCATTCTTTCGGTCACCACTCACAGCTGGTGACCATAGTGAGGGTTGGAACGTAGATCGACTTGTAAATCGAGAGCTTTGCTTTTCGGCTCAGCTCTCTCTTTACCACGACGGACCGATGCAGCGTCCTAGTTATTGCTGATGCCGCACCGATCCGCCTGTCGATCTCCCGCTCCATCCTTCCCCCACTCGTGAACAAGACCCCGAGGTACTTAAAATTCCTCCACTTGGGGCAGGACCCTGTCCCTGACCTGCAGGGGGCATTCCACCCTTTTCCGGGCGAGGACCATGGTCTCGAATTTGGAGGCACTAATTCCCATCCCGGCCGCTTCACACTTGGCAGCAAATCGATCCAGTGAGAGCTGGAGATCACGGTCCGATGAAGCCAACAGGACCACATTATCTGCAAAAAGCAGAGATCCGATCCTGAAGGCACCAAACCGGATCCCTCCAACGCCTTGGCTGCGCCTAGATATTCTGTCCATGAAGGTGATGAACAGAATCGGTGACAAAGGGCAGCCTTGGCGGAGTCCAACTCTCACTGGAAATGGAATCGACATACTGCCGGCTATAGGACCAAGCTCTGGCTCCGGTCGTACAAAGATCGGACAGCCCGTACTAAGGGCTCCGAGACTCCCTACTCCCGGAGCACCCCCACAGGAGTCCCCTAGGGACACAATCGAATGCCTTCTCCAGATCCACAAAACACATGTAGACTGGTTGTTTTCTGCAGGGGCGTATACTTTCAAAAATCTAGCTCCCTGTTAGGAACATGTTTTCTATGAGAACACAAACTGGACCAATGACTGCACAGCTCTGGCTCCAAAAAGTCAAACATGGCGTCTGAATTAGCTTGATTTGACTGGCGTTAAACGCCGGTTGGTTAGATATTTAACTACTATTTCTTTCTTACTTTGAAGTTTTATTGTAGGATGTTTAGGTGAGCGGAGTTGGGTCACGCTCAGGGCAGAAAGTAGTTTAACCCTTTTGTGGAAACCCCCAACCTTGTGTTATCCTAATGAGCCCTGTGAAGACACCAAAAGAGGAGGGGGTGTTGCAGGTATGCCTGGAATCCTTCACTTTCTCCCTGTAGCTTTCCCTGCTAAATGAGAGGGTGTCTGGTTAGACAGACGGACTGGGGGTGGGTAAACAAACACACACACTGACTCCTCAAATGTGCCAAAAAACGTTCAGCTTATCCACATCGACGTGGGGGGAGGATTTGAAGAAGAAAAACAAAGCTCCCACTTTGATGATGATTGAATAGTTGTGCGTTGATTTGATAACGAGAAGTGAAATGATCTGAAAGAAGCTTTTAATGATACGTTTTGAAGAAGAGACACGTGAAGGCTGGAAGCGGAGTGAGTGGAAATGTACTGAGTTTATAGAGAAGAGGGAGGGTACAAACCCAAATCTGACTGGGGCCTCAGATTAACTGGTTTGTGTACATAAATAAGTATACATATTGCTGTTTCTGTCCAAATGTGACATAAGAAGGCCTCGTAAATAGTTTATGAGAGCAGGGCATTGAGAGAGTTCTACATTTTGCCAATTTTTTTTTTACGTAAAGTCAATTTGAGCCATTAAAGAGGGTGAAAATGTTTCCCCCTGACCCTGGAAAAGGTTTGTTAAACCAAAGCAGGGTTCCCTCATCTCCAGCCTGCTGGTGCCTGCCGTCTATGGTTGTTCTGACGTGGAATTCTTCAATGAGCGTTGCGGCTCATTGACTGAACAGATTCTTTTGCTCTCCAGATTTTCATCTGGAAGCTGAGATGCCAAAAGGAATTCATCACTCATCAAGAAAATACTTGCATTTGTATTCAATTAATTAGCTGGCTCCGTCCATGGACACCTGTGGTGCATTTTGTTACTAAATATCTTCTTCTCATTTCATCATTTCCCTTCAGGGGGCGCCACAGCAGGTCAGTTTCTTCCATTTAACCCTATCTGCTGCATCTTCTTCGGTCACACCAACTATCTTCATGTCTTCCTTCACTGTATCCATGAACCTCCTCTTTGCTCTTCCTCTAGTCCTCTTTCCTGGTGGTTCCAAACCCAGCATCCTTCTTCTGATGTACTCTCTCTCTCTCCTCTGCACATGTCCAAACCATCTCAGTCTGGCCTCTCTGACTTTAAAACCTCTAACATGTGCTGTTCCTCTGATCCCGTTCATCCTGGTCACTCCAAGAGAGATCCTCAGCATCTTCATCTCTGCTACCTCCATCTCTGTTTTCTGTCTTTTCCTCAGTGCCACTGTCTCTAGACCAATCAGCATGGCCGCTCTAACCACAATTTCTCTAGACCAATCAGCATGGCCGCTCTTAGCACACTGTCTCTAGACCAATCAGCATGGCCGCTCTCACCACACTGTCTCTAGACCAATCAGCATGGCCGCTCTCACCACACTGTCTCTAGACCAACCAGCATGGCCGCTCTCACCACACTGTCTCTAGACCAATCAGCATGGCTGCTCTCACCACACTGTCTCTAGACCAATCAGCATGGCCGCTCTCACCACGGTTTTGTACACTTTCCCTTTCATTTTATCTGAAACTCTTCTATCACACATCACACCTGATACTTTTCTCCACCCGTTCCAGCCTGGCTGCACACGCTTCTTCACCTCTTTTCCACACTCCCCATTGCTCTGGACTGTTGATCCTAAGTACTTAAGATCTTCCACCTTCTTTATCTCTTTTCCCTGTAACCTCACTGCTCCTCCTCCAGGTCGAGAGGAGCCAGATGCGGGTGGTTTGGGTATCTGGTCAGTAGGTAGCACAGTGGGACTCATGGGTTTGAGTCCCAGAAGAGGACGAGGCTTGGAACACTGGCCTTTCTCTGTGGAGTTTGCATGTTCTCCCCATGTATCCGTGGGTTTCCTCCCACCCTCCAAAAACATGCATGTTAGGTTGATTGGTCACTACATGACATGGCCCTAGGAATGAGAGTGTATGGTTGAATACGTGTCGACCCACGACAGACTGGCGACCTGTTCGGGTGTACCCTGCCCCTCGAATAAGCCAGGATGGGCATTGGCACCTCTGCGACCCCAGAAAGGATAGAAGGTGACTGACACTTTGTTCTTTTTTTGGAGTCTTTGACATGTTTCATGCTGATGAACTCGGAGAGGCTACACGGCTGTATTCTTCCTATTTCCTGTTCTTGCTTTTCTTTCCACTACTTCTTGTTTTTTCGACCTTTTACTTCCCGTTTTCAGTCCTTTTACTGACGTGACAAACTGTGCACGTCTTGCATTGATTTTCTCTTTTTTTATTGATAAATTTTTTATTGTGTTCAGGAAAACACCCAACAGTTTGTTTAGAAATCTCCAACATACAACTAGACATGTATCGTCTAAAGAGTTTAAATAAATTGTAACAAAACAAGAGCAAAGAAAAAGGAGAAAATTCTCACTCATTAAAATCACCTTCATCTCTGAGTAACTTCTAAGATTATCATCAACTTTTTTTATTGTAGTGCTGAGTTTATGTTCCTTCCGTTGCGTCGTGTTCCACTCATCCAGGGCCGGGTTGCCGGGGCAACAGCCTCAAATGTGAAACCTAGGCTTCTCTCACCCTGGCTGCATCCTCTATCTCACCCGGAAGGATCCCGAGTGGTTCCCTAGCCAGCTGTTAGACATAGTCTCTCCAGCGGGTTCCGGGTCTGCCTCTCGGTCTCCTCCCGAAACACCTCACCAGCGAGGCGCTCGGGGAGCATCCTGACCAGATGCCCGAACCACCCCATCTGGCTCCTCTCAATCTGGAGTTCTGACATCCAGGAGGAGCTCGGTGACAAGCCGCTCCTCCTCCAGGTCAAGTTTAAGTTCAAATTTACGAATATGAAAAGGCTTCAAAATTTTTGGTTATTTAGAAAAATCGTGAAATATTATAGATTTAAATAAATTAATCAAATGTGAGGTAAAAAAAATAGTGTTTGCGTCAAATAGACTTCCTCCGTTGTGCTTCAACTTCTTTTAACTAGAATATTTTGTGAAAAAGTGTCAGAAAAGAAAATTTTCTGTTGTCTTTTTTTGGTCTAAACTAGATTACACAATCTAATTTAAATTACTTTGTACTTGAATCTAAATTAGATTTTCATAATCAAACTTTACGAGTGTTACAGGTTGCGTCACATCTTTTTAGATTACATCAGTTTGTAATTTAGTATGATTTTTTTTTTTTTTTTATTTAAATTAATTAAACTTCAGACCCTTCATTTTTTTGGGCTGTGACACATCCAAACAGGGAGATCATGTAGGAAAGTATATTTTTCTGTAGAAGAAAGTTAAGGATATTTTCTGTGAGTACGACAAAGAGAGAAAAAAAAATAGTGACTAAATTCAATTTTATAACAAACACTTCCTTCTATTTTTACAGGAGAAAAAGACAGAAAACAGAGATGGAGGTAGCAGAGATGAAGATGCTAAGGATCTCTCTGGGAGTGACCAGGATGGACAGGATCAGAGGAACAGCACATGTTAGAGGTTTTAAAGTCAGAGAGGCCAGACTGAGATGGTTTGGACATGTGCAGAGGAGAGAGAGAGAGAGAGTACATCAGAAGAAGAATGCTGGGTTTGGAACCACCAGGAAAGAGGACTAGAGGAAGAGCAAAGAGGAGGTTCATGGATACAGTGAAGGAAGACATGAAGATAGTTGGTGTGACTGAAGAGGATGCAGAAGATAGGGTTAGATGTAAGAAAATGACTTGCTGTGGAGACCCCTGAAGGGAAATGATGAAAGGAGAAGAAAACTTCCTTTTATTTTGAAAGAACTGGTTCAGGCTAATGTTTGAGTCCAGAAAACAAAGTAAAAAATTTAAAGGTAACTCAGCGTGAAGTCAATCGCTGTCTTTAGAAAATAAGTTGACACCCAGATTTTTTTACATGATTTTGTTTTTTTTTTTACCTGTTCATGCTTGGTGAGTCGTGTCTTATTGTGAATGTCCGAGATGACCAAGTTGAACTGATGTTTCTCAGCCAGTAACCTGAGTAAGATGACGACTGTTCGGCTTCCACACTTCCCCACACGGTTATAAACCACCTGGCTGGGGAACGGCAAAACCTGCAAACACACACAAATAAAGCACGGGGTTAAAATAAATTCAACAGCCTGCAGTTTTATAGAATGAATATTGTGCTTTATGTGGATTAAAAGTGTTTAATATCTCATCCACATTCTCTGGATGGAGCCAGAAAAAATAGAGAAATGGTCAAACATTTGTATTTTAGGAGAGGGTGGCACCGTGTCTAGAGCACTTGCCCGCGGATCGGAATTCAACCAGAAATTCGCAGGTTTGCATCCCACTGAGTGCACGTCTAGGGTCTTTGGAAAAGACACCTAACCCCCCGTTTCTCCCACCATTGGCACCGTTGTGGCAGCCTGCTGCAGTGTAGGAGTGCAGCAAACAAATTTCCTCAATAAGGGATGAATACAGTGAGTTTAAAAAAAAAAAAAAAAAAAACAAGCAAAAATTAAATGAATCCAACCGTGTGAAATCTGATCTACGATCATTGACTTCTGTTTTTATGTTTGGACAAAAAACAAAAACCACAAAAAAACAAACCCAATCACAGACATCCTTTTATCACGTTCTTACTCAAAATGATACTTTCACCTAAAAAAAAAGCTTCCAAATTCCAGCAAACTTAGATTTCATTTCATGGTTTCTATGAAACAGAAACAAATCTTTCCAGTGAAACATAAGCTCGGATGATGTCATCAGGAGTACAGTTAAGTTACTGGTAATTCTGGGGTTTCACTGGAAGGATTACAACTCCTCACACCACAGTAACAGCAACAGATTGCACCATCTCCTTTTTGACTTTGTGGGATTTCAACATGCTGTCGTTCTTGTTTCTGTCGGCCTGAAGCAGAGGGGTTGACTAATCCATGAATTAGAAGAAAATTAACGACAAAAAGATACATTTAAGGCAAGATTTACCTCTTTTTTTCCCCTGCTGGACCCAACCGTTATTCCCTATTAACAATGACTCCACCAGGACCTTATTGCCACACCTGCTTATGCGTTGTCCATAGTTTTCATAACACCTGTCTTGTCTTGCCCTTGTGTTGGACTGTCTATCGATCTACCCACTACAGCTCCACCTGTTTATTTAATATGCAAAATGTTGCCAGTCAGCGCTGCTGGACTTTAGTCTTAGAAAGACAAACTCAGAATTACAAAATTTCTATATCGAGGCAACAATTACTCTGCACAGACACAGAAAAAGAAAGCAGAAACAGACCTTTTTGACTTGTTGGTCGTTCAGTGTGCTTTGTGTGACCAAAAAAGTTACCCTTTGATGTTATGTTGCATGAATATTTCCAGTGCAACCAGAAAGTATTCACAAGGACTCACTTTTTCCACATTCACTGTTAGATTGGATTTGTTTAAATCCAATATAACTTAATTTGTTTCCACAATTTAAACACAATTTATGTGAGTAAGAAATGAAAGACGGTGCGCAAAATTGATTGAAAAGGTAACAAATGAGATCGATAGTGCCGTATATGTGCATATACATATCTAGAGACATGAATCGAGGTGGTGGGTCCACCAGTCCAGAGCAATGGAGAGTGTGGAAAAGAGGTGAAGAAGCTTGTGCAGACAGACTGGAACGGGTGGAGAAAAGTATCAGGTGTGATGTGTGATAGAAGAGTTTCAGCTACAATGAAAGGGAAAGTGTAGAAAACCATGGTGAGAGCGGCCATGCTGATTGGTTTAGAGACAGTGTCACTGAGGAAAAGACAGGAAACAGAGATGGAGGTAGCAGAGATGAAGATGCTGAGGATCTCTCTAGGAGTGACCAGGATGGACAGGATCAGAGGAACAGCACATGTTAGAGGTTTTAAAGTCAGAGAGGCCAGACTGAGATGGTTTGGACATGTGCAGAGGAGAGAGAGGACATCAGAAGAAGGATGCTGGATTTGTAACCATCAGGAAAGAGGACTAGAGGAAGACCAAAGAGGAGGTTCATGGATACAGTGAAGGAAGACATGAAGATAGTTGGTGTGACCGAAGAGGATGCAGGAGATAGGGTTAGATGGAAGAAACTGACTTGCTGTGGCGCCCACTGAAGGGAAAGGCTGAAAGAAGAATCACCTTCTCATCCGTCTATCCTTTACAGGGTTGTGGGGAGTGCCGGAGCCTATCCCGGCTGATTCAAGGCGAGGAGCAGGGTACAGGGTACACCCCAAACAAGTCACCAATCTGTCGCGGGGCCACACACATACAACCATCCACACACACACACACACACTCATTCCTAGGGGCAATTTGGCATCGGCCAATCAACCTAGCATGCATATTTTTGGAGGGTGGGAGGAAACTGGAGTACCTAGAGGAAACCCACGCAGACACAGGGAGAACATGCAAACTCCACACAGAAAGGACAGTGTCCCAAGCCTTGTTCCCACCCGGGACTCAAATCCAGGGACATGCTCTCTGTAAGTCAGAGCAAAGCAATGGTTTAAATACACCCCAAGAGTTATGTCCCTAACACATCAAAGTAACACAAATAGCAGCTACTATCATGCTTTAGAGAGAAACATCCAACAAATAGAGAATGATTTTATTGGATAAAAGTCCAACATTCCTTTGTGTTTGCCTATAAAACTGTGAATATCTCAGCATGTCAAAATAAAGAAGTGGATGAGATACACTCCATGTTTGGTGGACATAGTTTCCTGCCGATATGATGACAAATGCCTCGGTCTAACGTCTAACAGATCGCTGTGTATTAACACTGGCAGGACACCAGAGATCCTATCAGAAAGACCGAAACACTCGCCAGCACTGACGGCACAAAACAATCTAAACGCCGAGCATTAATTCTGAAACATGCTGTGAGAAATTCCCAAACTAAACGACTTAATGTCAACAAGTAGTTTATATAAAAAACAAGAACAACAAAACGCTTTAAGACTTTCTCTTTTGCCTTTTAAAACTTTGACCACACGTTCACACCCAAAACTCTGAAAGCATCATGACATTTAGAAATATCATCATATGTAAGGTCAGCTCAGAATGAGAACATGTGTTAGTGACCCTACGTCTCACGACCACCACCCACACATTCATCCATCACTCCGAGGCCCTATCTGGGACACACCAGCTGCTTTCTGCTTCTAGCAGGATTGAGAACTGATACGTTACGTTTACAAGTATTTCCTGTCAATGATGAGAGGAGGATGAGCAGGAAGTTGTGTTTCCAGGAAGAATTTTTCTTACACAAAAGGGATTTGAGATGAATTGATTAAAAAGGAAGGAGACACATGAGTTTTTATTGAAATATTTGAGATCAGAGACCTCGACCATTCATCATTAAACAGTTGTGAAACAGCAGGCAGAAGAAGCTTTTAAAATAAGTCTGTTAAAAAAACACTTTTTATGGGTTTTTACTAATAAAACTGGGTTTTTCTTGCATTTTTTTGTCTTGGTATACCACAGTGGTGGAACTTAACGAAGTAAGTATACTTTTTACTTTTACTTCACTACGTTTATAGAGCAAGTGTCTGTACTTTTACTTCGCTACTTTTTAAAAGTGTGTTTTACATTTTCGTTCAGGATTTTGAAAAATACACAGGTTTTTTTTTAGCGCATCTTGAAGCCGCATCGCCAAAATCAAAAGAAGCAGTTGATCGGGGGAAGAAGTCATGAATCGAGAAACATTTTCCGCATTCATTCAAAAACCTAACATCAAATCTAGTACAAATTAAAAAGAGTCAGAAGATCGTTGTTTGTTGTGTTTACTTCTAAATAAAAAGTTGAGCCATCATTACACAGAGCAGGGGCGGATCTAGAATTTTCCTAAGGGGGGTGGGGCTTTGACTAAGCCAATATATAGTGATTGGGGGCCTCCCCCTCAAAACATTTTAAAAAATAAGTGTCATTTTCCTCCATTTTGGAGCCCATTCACTGGCTCTTCTAGGTGATAGCTTGACATGTCCCCTTTCCTTTTATTTTATTTATTTATTTTTTTTTTGTGGACCAAAAGAAGCGGGAGAGGGGGGTCACACCCCTGCAGAGTATTTATCCTGGTTACCATGGTGACACCCTATAGCACAAAAAATAACATTTGAATTATGATCAAATACTTTTATTTTTTACTTAAAAAGTACAATTTACACCAAATACTTTTGTACTTTTACTTAAGTAGATTTTTTTTATTGGTACTTTTACTTTTACTCAAGTAAATTTTTTGCCTAATTATCTGTACTTTTACTTAAGTACAAAAAGTGAGTACTTGATCCACCACTGGTATACCATGAGAATTGCATTATTGGTGCGCAAAATTTCTCTAGCGTGTTTGACATCGCATCATCGCATGCATTTTGACGACGCATCAATACCTGTCTAAACAAGTCTGACATTTCACAAGATATTAATGAGATAAAAATGAACTTTTATTCTGGATGAATCTTCATAAAGGTGCAGGATTATTGTTTGGAACTGACCATATCAATGTGGCGAATACGGTCCAGAGTCTTCTTCTTCTTTCGGCTTTTCCCTTTAGGGGGCGCCACAGCAAGTCAGTTTCTTCCATCTAACCCTATCTCCTGCATCCTCTTCGGTCACACCAACTATCTTCATGTCTTCCTTCACTGTATCCATGAACCTCCTCTTTGGTCTTCCTCTAGTCCTCTTTCCTGGTGGTTCCAAACCCAGCATCCTTCTTCAGATGTACTCTCTCTCTCTCTCCTCTGTACATGTCCAAACCATCTCAGTCTTGCCTCTCTAACTTTATCCCCAAAACCTCTAACATGTGTGAATACGGTCCAGAGTCAAGATATTAAATTCAGCACCTGCAATATTTATGTGATTATTTGACTCTAGGATCTTTTGCAGGAGTGGGCGAACTTTTTGGTTCGCGGGCCACATTGAGTTCTAACATTTGACCGGAATGTTAGAACCGGGGGCCGGAACGGGAGCAGATGGATGGCATGCTTTGGTAACCGCTAGATTAGATCGATAGAATGGGGCGCTGGATTTTAAACAAGCGCCAAATGTTACAACAAGATCGTTAAATTTCAAATCTAGTGGCGCTAAGTTTGAAATCTAAGCGCTTGATGTAACATTTTGCTTGTTTTAACATCTAACACGCTTGTTTACGTGCGTGTATTGGCCCCGGTGGCTTTTCGTATCTGTGCACACTGTTTATTTTGGCAGCGTGGGCATCACAGAGACACACACATTTTAATGGGAGCAGTGTTGTTGCATCTAGTGACAAAATATAAGAATTGCAACAAAAAGAAAACGTTAACAAGGTGTTTTTATGTAATTTTTCAAGTTCATCGGGCCGGATTAAAACGTTTAACAGGCCGCATGTGGCCCACGGACCGTAGTTTGCCCATCTGCATTAGATGAATCAAATCAACAATCAGGTTCCTGTGGACTAATGAGACTGTTTGAATCTAATCAAAGACACACTAAATTGTTTATAATCCTAATTTTGTGCTTCATGAACAGTAAAAGAAATCCCTTCAGAGCTGTTTGATCAGAGGTTACTTTAGTACAACAAGAGCAGCGGTCGGCAACCCGCGGCTCCGGAGCCTCATGCGGCTCTTTCATCCTTATAATGCGGCTCTGATTGGCTCGGGAAAATAAATTACTAAAAAAAATTTTTTTTGTATTTAATTGAAGTGTGTTTTATTTGTGTTAGTTTTTATATTATTTTAGTTCTAAATTTGAAGATTATTGTGATCTTGAAATATCACAAAGTATGCTCCGCGGCATACTTTGAAAGCCCAAGGCGATATAAGGATGACGGCTCACGGATTTTTCCCTTTTGTTTGCTGCATGTACAATTTAAATTCAGCTTTTTAATTTATTCTAAAGAGACATTCAGACATTATTATTTTTTCAAGAATTCAAAATGTGTTCATTACATCGGTAAATTTAATTTTCTCCGTAGCACTTCATAAGACATAACCACACTATAGTTGTTTATACAAAGTGTAAAGGTAAGAAAAAGTAATATATACAGTATTATCTTCATTTTAGATAAATGGATATAAGGATGACGCCTCATGGCATTTTTCTGCTTTCGTTTGCTACATGGACAATTTAAATTCAGCTTTTTAATTTATTTGAAAGAGACATTTATTGTTATTATTTTTCAAGAATTCAAAATGTGTTCATTAAATGAATAAAATGTCATTTTCTCTGTAGCACGTGGATTTCATAAGAAACATGCTGCGGTAAAAAGTAGTAGAAGTTTTTTTTTTTTTCATTTTAGATGTGCGGCTCCCAGTGTTTTCTTTTCCGTGGAAACCGGGTTCAAATGGCTCTTTCGGTGTCAAAGGTTGCCGACCGCTGAACAAGAGGAATAAGTTGGCGACTTGCCATCGAATGAAACGATGCCAACTGGCTTACATCATCAACTGTTATTAATAATAAAAGGTCTGTGTGATAATCAGATTAAATCTGTCTTATGTAAATATTTTATCTCACAGGTTTTGTTAGATCATAAAACCTAGTAAATCCTGCTCTTGTGCAAATTTAGATTAAACCACAGAACGTCCCCTTTAAAACAGACCAGATAGAATTTCTTATCATGGTAGCGGTGGCTCCCAAAAGGAGTTTGGGTGAAATCACGTTCACAAAAATTTGCGAGCTCAACTTGTCTCAACTCAAATGTCCGCCACCCTCTGCACCAGACCACCACCAGGCAGAGGAGCTCCTTCAGAGACAGGCTGCTGTCCCTGTCCTGCTCTACGGACAGACTAAGGAAGTCATTTATTCCTCAGGCTCTTCACGTCCTCTCTGAGCAGGACCTGAGCCACTACAGAACATCGGTACTTCTTCTGGTTAAGACATCTTGAACTTTACACTGGACTCTATGATCAGTATAACAGCCATTTTTTACACCATTGTTTTACATTATGTTTTATTTTATTTAGTGATTTTTTGCTCATTTTGTTGCCAAACAACGATGATGCTGGATACCTGAATTTCCCCATGTGTCAGGATCCCTCATCTTCCGCCAGAGGGATATTCCTGATCCACTTGATTAGCAGCCGAAATGAGCTTCCTCCTCAGGGTGGCTGGGCTCTCACTCAGAGATCGGGTAAGGAGCTCTGCCATCCGGGAGGAGCTCGGTGTCGAGCCGCTCCTCCTCCAGGTCGAGAGGAACCAGATGGGGTGGTTCGGGCATCTGGTCAGGATGCCCCCCGAGCGCCTCGCAGGCGAGGTGTTTTGGGCACGTCCCACCGGGAGGAGACCAAGGGGCAGACCCCGGACCCGCTGGAGAGACTATGTCTCACAGCTGGCCGGTGAACGACTTGGGATCCTTCCGGGTGAGCTAGAGAAGGCAGCCGGGGTGAGAGAGGCCTGGGCTACCCGTATGAGGCTGTTGCCCCCACGACCCGACCCCGGAACAAGCAGAAGATGACGAAATGGAACGGAACTTGATTAGGATCACCTGGGGATGATTCCTGATTCCACTCATTTGTTCACCCTGCTATCTATTTAAGGTGAATCATCCCGAACTTCCCTGTAGGGTCATACCATCCCTTCCAGCCAGGTCACCCTGGTTACCAGACCATGTTTGAACTTTGTTATTATTTAAACTTTGAGTTAACCCTGTGCTTGCTGCTTTACAGACTTTCCTGAATTGTGTTATTAAATCTTATTTGAAGTCCTGCAATTGGGTCCTCCTCCTTCCACATCCCTGAAAACCCTGACACCATGGGGATAAATAAATTGTCTGTCTAATCTAACTTTTTTGACTTCACCATATGGTTGTAGCACCCTGAAAACATGATCAGTTCATCTATAGTTGGCATTCAGTGAATGGTTTTGGGCGTATTACAGAATCAATTTTGACTGTTTTATTTTAAATAAATATCGGCTTAAAAACTGATCGACCTCCAGTAACATCCCTCAATAACTCATTGGTTTATTCTTGTTAAAATACAAACGATTTATAGACATTTTTAATTTTGGGCCAAGAAAGACATAAATACAGCCCGGTTAGAGCGTTTGCCAGGGTTCTAGGACATTTCAGCCACGGACATTTGAGCCAAAAAACTGCAGCCTAGGATATTTGAGCCATGTGGACCACGCATCTAGGACATTTCAGCCTTGGACATTTAAAAAAAAAGATTTACATAAAATGTCACAATTTTTCAAAATTGTGATCTTTTAAAAAATTGTGATATTTTATGTAAAAATTTTCATCGTAAATAAACAGTTGCACTACAGAAAATAATTGCTTTTAGTCATTTTTTATCCCATGGCTTAAATAGCCTAGTCACCGTGGCTCAAATATCCTAGGTTGCAGTTTTTTGGCTCAAATGTCCGTGGCTAAAAAGACCGTTCATCGTTTGCCAGTGAACCGGAAGTCAACCGGAAGTTCATGGGTTCGCATCCGACTGAGTGCACATCTAGGGACCTTGGACAAGACACCTAACCCCCCGTTTCTCCCACCATTGGCGCCATTGTGGGCAGCCTGTTGCGGTGTAGTAATGCAGCACACAAATGTTCCCATTGAGGGATCAATAGAGTGAGTAAGAAAAAAAAAAAATTGGTATAAAAACGTGTCAGTGATAGAAAGACATTATGAAGTCAGGTTTTGTTCAACATAATTCCTCGTGGCTCTACTCTAAAAGAAGGACTTCTATAAAGTCATATTTAATTTAAACATACAGCCTGATTTCTAATTTCTACGTTTCTTTGCCAGAAGACTACAGCTGGGAATGTGGATGTACTCCACCAGTGGCATGTTGAGAAAACGATAATGAGAGATGCAGTAGCCATTAACTCAATGTTAGCAGAGTTTATGTGGGCCGTGAGATGATGGATGCTTTAGAATCACTCAACATTTGTTACTAATTTATAACAACTGTCAGCATCGTCTGTGCATCTGCAACGTTTCTGTGGAGTTTTACATGCTGTTCAAAATGCTTGACTGATATCACTGGTAAGATATGTTGAAATATGTGTGCAGAGTTCTTGATAAAGTAGATGTAAAACTTATCTCTCAAAAAAAGCACAAGCAGCAGAGCTGAAGGAAGCTTTTTGTGAGATTGGATCATTCTTATTAAACTTTATCTTAAACATCAACGTGAAAGGCATAAAAAACGGAAGTTAATCAATCGGAATAAACAACATTTATTAAGCAACAAATTCCTGTTTGTGGTTTCATGCATCTGCATTCTGAATGAGATATGAAGCATCCGGTCTGCCTGTGCTTCCAGAACATTTTCTAAAGCACTGAAGGCTTTACTGAAACTGCCCACAGTTACTCAGTTCACCCTCTAAATGAACTGTTTTCAGTTTCTTTAAATCATAAGTGAAGGTTTGAATACTTTAAAACCATGACTGACTCGATGTCCCCCACCTCCTCCGGTACCTGTGAGAAGCTCTGCCAAAGGTGTGAGTTGAAACTCTCTCTGACGGAAGGATCAACCAGACGTTCCCAGCAGACCCTCACAGATCGTTTGGGCCTGCCAGGTCTGACCGGCTTCCTCCCCCACCATCGACGCCAACCCACGACCAGGTGGTGATCAGTTGACAGCTCCGCCCCTCTCTTCACCCGAGCGTCCGCAAGTGCCATCCGGGAAGAGCTCGGTGTCGAGCCGCTACTACTCCAGGTCGAGAGGAGCCGGATGGGGTGGTTTGGGCATCTGGTCAGGATGCCCCCCGAGCGCCTCGCAGGCGAGGTGTTTCGGGCACGTCCCACCTGGAGGAGACCAAGGGGCAGACCCCGGACCCGCTGGAGAGACTACGTCTCACAGCTGGCCGGGGAACGACTTGGGATCCTTCCAGGTGAGCTAGAGGATGCAGCCGGGAAGAGAGAGCTGGGCTGCCCGCTTGAGGCTGTTGCCCCCGCGACCCGACCCTGGAACAAGCGGAAGATGACGGAACGGAACAGAACAACCATGACTGCTTGAATTTAGTTTTGACACAAACCTCAATCATTTATCCAGCCTGACACGTCAGACCCTGGCAACAGTCTGACCTTGCAGCTTTGGGGTTTGTTTGATCTATAGTGGGGGTACTTTTTGCTTTATCCAATCGTTTCTTTCTGGTCAGAGCCGAACGTGACGTTTATAATGGACCCGAACTTTCAGTGAAGTTCAGAAAACAGAGCGTAAAGACCAACATTTCCCATCGGTAGGTAGCAGGGCAACAATGTCTTTCCATGGCCCTGACTCACCCACAGTGTTCTAGCACTTATGTCAAGATGCTGTTTGTGGACTTCAGTTCGGCATTTAACACCATTGTCCCAGACAAGCTACAAAGTAGTCTTGGCGCTACCAAGACAACTTGGTAGCGCAAGTTGGGATGTGCAACCCAACTTGCACATCCCAACTTGAGTTGTGCAACTTGGGAAGCTGCACAATCCAAGTCGATCAGGGTCACTCTGCTGGTGGATAAGGAACATCTTCACCAACAGGTCCAAGGTGAGGATAGGAGAGCTTACATCTGCACCACTTATCCACTGGAACACCACAGGGCTGTGGGCTCAGGCTAGGTTGAAGCTCCCACATCTGTGAGCTTTCTTTTGTACAACAATACAACGCAAAAAAAATTAACAGAATGGGCTGTTTTAAAAAACAATTAGACCAAAAGGGGGGAAAAAAGCAAGCAAACGCACCCTATTATTGGGTTGTTTGACAAAAATAGGTGCAATGAAAGTATCTGTCCTGAAATGACCAATAAGAGATGTGGAAGAAGCAAAAACAAGATGGTCTTCAGAAAATAATTATGGTCTGTGATTAAAAAAAAAAAATAGCAATAGAATTGGTATGGCAGTTAATAAGTTAAAATAATGAGTAAACGACTGAGAAAGAAAGAGCAAGCTCAGCGTTAATAAGTTTAAACCGAAGATAACAGAACAAAACAAACATAAAAAAAATTGTGAATGTCCCTGGTCCACCACCAGATGGAGCCCAAGACATTCCCTCGTATTCCCGATTCAGGACACCTGATGGTGATTGACCTGCTGCCTCTTTAAAGGTAGTCTGCCTTTCCTTCATGGTCGGGTCAGCATCTCTTCCAGCCAGGTCTTCCTGGCTGCCCGACCAAGAGATTATTTTACATCATGACCAAGAAACATTCCTAATTCTAATCACGTGCCTTGCTTTAACAGCTTTATTGGAATTCTTACTATTTGTTATCCAGCGCTTGGGTCCTCCTCCTCCTTCTGCACCCACGTCATGACAGTAAGTTCAATTAGAAAAATATCATTCTAAATAAATAAGTTTAGAGTGAGGAGTTAAATAAACCGAAAAATATTATTGAGCTTACATAAATGGGTAAATACTGGGAGTGACCAGGATGGACAAGATTACAGATGAGTACATCAGGGGAACAGCACATGTTAGAGGTTTTAGGGATAAAGTTAGAGAAGCCAGACTGAGATGGTTTGGACATGTGCAGAGGAGAGAGAGAGCATACATCAGAAGAAGGATGCTGGATTTGGAACCACCAGGAAAGAGGACTAGAGGAAGACCAAAGAGGAGGTTCATGGATACAGTGAAGGAAGACATGAAGATAGTTGGAGTGACCAAAGAGGATACAGCAGATAGGGTTAGATGGAAGAAACTGACTTGCTGTGGCGACCCCTAAAGTTTAAAAGCCGAAAGAAGAAGAAGAAGAAGACATAAATGGATAAATAATTATCTGTGACCATGTCCTTAAAACACTTGATCAGTTCATCCATAGTTGGCGCACTGAGTGACAGAGGGCAGTTTCATTAAAATCTCATCACCAGTTTGGAAGATAAAAAACTGTGCATGGATGGACAGAGAGCCAGTTTCCTTAACGTGTCCCACACGCTCTGTAGGCGGAGGAATAAAAATGTCTGATTAAAGAAGGATGATGTTTATTTATTACATGTGATTAAATAGAATAAAAATGGTGGATTTAAACTTTGATGTGGAAAATGTGAAAAATTCAAACTGCTGATGTTTAAAATAAAAAAAGAAACAACCTAACCCCAGTTTAGCTGCAACTCATCCCATTTAAATACTTTGTAGTACGTTACTAATGAAAATGACCGTGTGGACTACAAACCTGGTCGCACTGAGGTTTTTTTTTTTTCTAATCGAGTGGCCGTAAAAAAAAGTTTCAAAGACTAACTGACAAACAAAATCCAGATGTGGCTGGATGGAACATAAAAAATGCAGCTGCTCTCCAAAGCCACAAATAAACCTTGTTTCCAAACAAAATTAGGCTCCAGGTTCCACAGAATAACACACAGTAACGTACAGTGTAAGTAAATACACACGTCACTCTGTCAGATAGTCCTGAGAAACAGAACCAAACGAAGTGAAAATCAAGAGACTGATTAAAGAAATAGATAATAAACAAAAGGACGAATGAAGGAAGAAAGTTGGCAAGGAGAGAAAGAGGCACCATGGAGGATAGACGGTGCTACCAACATGCAGCTGGATGGATACAAGGCTCCTGTGTCAGAGTGCGTGTTCAAAGCGTTACTGTCGCCCTGAAGCCAGGTCCTGCTGGTATTTAGACCGAGTTTGCACGCAGCTCTTTCACACAGACCTAACCCTTATCCCGACTGCGTTGCCGGGTTGTGCATAAGAAACAGGCTGTTTGAGGAATAGAAATTCAGAGACACGGAAAGATAGACAAAATGACTCACCCTTGGAGCAGGGGGTCCGTGGTCGTCCAGGAATGTGGACTCACCTGCAAAAGCAAACATAAAGTCATGCATGATAATTAATAGAATTACAGTAAAGCTGAACCGTCATCATGTAATTATTATAATTAACTAAACGACCAAGTGGTTTTTAATATTTCCTCAAATAATGAGCTGAACGCAAACAAATACGACTCTAAGTGAAAAGGGAAAGTGAAGCAATTCAAAGTCTCCATTTAAATCTCCACTCTGAATTTTTGATAATTGCAGCCTAACAGAAAGACATTTTCCTGTCAGGGTTTATTAGCATCTCAGCATCCAGCGGCGGTTTCCAGATCATAAAATAGTGACAGCAATGAGTTGCGTAGCGTCAAGAAATTAAGAGCTGTTGGGTAAGAGTCGACGGTCAAGCTGGAGATACGTGAGATTCCTGACAAGAACAAAACAGCTTCGTTAGAAACAAGAATTTAACTCTAATTAAGCAAACACGTCAAAACATAAGCTTTTTGGAAAACGCTTGTTCTAAACAGCCACCAACAGAACAAGAATAAGTGGAGGCAAAAAGCGTAAAAAATTAGCCTCTGCTCTGTGTAACCATTCCATTGTTCTGCTTATCAGGGGCTGGGTCACGGGGGCAACAGCCTCAGACGGGAAGCCCGGACTTCCCTCACAACAGTTGCATGCTCCCGCTCACCCGGAAGGATCCCGAGGTGTTCCCTGTCTAGCTATGAGACATAGTCTCCCCAGAAGATCCAGAGTCTGCCTCTGGCTCTCCTGTGCCTGAAACACTTCACCAACGAGGCGCTTGGGAGGCATCCTAACCAGATGCCCTGACCACCCCATCTGGCTTCTCTCGAATCTTGAAGGAGCAGCAGCTCTACTCCGAGCTCCTCCCGGATGGAAGAGCTTCTCACTCTATTTCTGAGTGAGAGCCCAGCCACCCTACGGATGAAGGATGCTCTGTAAAACCAATTTCATTAATAATGAATGTTTAGGGTCAGTGTTATAACTGAGGTGAAGCAGTCACACTGTGTGCACAAGGTTTGCAAATTTTGTGACCTCGACCTTTGTAACCTTGACTTTTGATTACATGACCCTAGAAAAAAAGATTTCTAATGCACGTAAAATAGAGTTAGCAGCACGGGTGCACGAAAGTGGTGAGCATGCTGTGTCAGAATGCAATCAAACACGACAAAGTGTTTCTGTGCACCAACATGACAAACCAGGACAAAACAAAGAACAACAAAATACCCCAAAAAATGGCGTTTAAAAAAAATCCTGTGTAAAAGGCAGCTTCTTCCTGAGCTGTAAGTTCATCTATAGCCAGCATTCTGTTTACTTTCCTTGTAGAACATGCAGATTAAAGCATTAAAGATGTAGCTCAGAAAGCTACAGTTTCTTCACACTGTACCACAGTGTGAGTGTAAGCTGTTTAATGTGGGAACAATGCAGCTCATTGAAGATTATCTTCCCAGTGTGGGGACTTACAGACCCACGCTGCTAATCCAGACCCAGGCTGCAGACAGCGGCCTTTTCTTTGGCATCTGATTCAAGTTGGAAAACTTAGCCAATTCATCCACATGTAAAATAATTTAAAACAAGAAGATAAATCCTAACAGAAAAAGGAAGCTGCATTAGATGTAAGGGTTGGACCGAAGTACAAAGAAAATCTCCTGCTCTCTATGAAATGTAAATCTGAACACACGAGTCAGACTCCACGTTTCATTTACAAGTAAGCAGTTTTCCAGGAGGAACTTAAAAGAGGCACATGTTTGCAGTTTTTCTCAGAGGCATTTCAGGTCATGGTGGGGTGAGGATGCAGAGGGGTGGACATCTTCCTCTGCCATTCATCACGGAACCCCTCTCCCTCTCGTCCGCTTCCACCACAAACTATCTCTATCGAGACCCTGTGTGTGGAGTGTGTGCTTCTCATTAGTGTTCTGGATCGAGTGTTGGGCTAATTTTTTCCAGTGCTGAGTCTAGTAAAGTTTGACAGCTGTCCTTTGGCCCCACCACCCAAAAACAGATAAAAAAAAAAAAATAAGCAAAAAGAGCCACTGTACAGCGGAGCGTACTCACTGACCTCCTTCTGCTCTGATCTACACTGACACGTAACAGGGCTGCATTTGATAAACAGAATATCTAATTGATGGTGGTCACCAGCTGTGGGTGGTGACAAAAGAATGAGATCACAGATACAAGCGGCCGAAATGAGCTTCCTCCACGGGTGGCTTGGCTTTCACTCAGAAATTGGGTGAGGAGCTCTGCCATCCGGGTGGAGCTCGGTGTCGAGCCGCTCCTCCTCCAGGTTGAGAGGAGTCAGATGGGGTGGTTCGGGCATTTGGTCGGGATGCCCCCGAGCGCCTCGCTGGTGAGGTGTTTCGGGGACGTTCCACCGGGAGGAGACCAAGAGGCAGGCCCTGGACCTGCTGGAGAGACTATGTCTTAACAGACTCAGGATCCTCCCGGGTGAGCTGGGGGACGCAGCCGGGGAGAAAGAAGCCTGGGCTTCCCGTCTAAGGCTGTTGCCTCCACAACCCGGTCCCAGATGAGCGGAAGACAATGGAACGGAACGGAAAAAAAATTATAAAAAAATGTATGTGTATCAGGAGAATAGTCTCTTCCTTCTGTGTCCTGTTTCCCCCCTCCCTCTTGTCACTGTTTGTCTGTGCGTGTGTGTGGAGTTGGGCGGACCCAGCCGGGAGCTGCAACAAGTCACACTTGAAACTGAGTTATTAACACACTCTTTGCCAGATCGTTTGTCTACTATGCTTTACCTGCTATCCAGTTCTTAGCTCCAGCTCCTACTCCAGAACCAGCCTAATTAATCTGTTTTTGTTTTCTTCATCTGAGCCTTTCTCTTGAGCCAAGGGTCATCTATGTGAACAGGAGGAGAATGGTACAAACTGGGACGGTTTTGTGTGTGAGGGAGGTGTTTAGGAAGATGGTGGAGGCACGGCTCAAGTTAGAGTTTGGGGTGTTTCAAATAAATGGGGACTTGGAGGGTTTTGAAGAGCTGTGGGGGTATGAAGGGGTTTTAGCCACTGTGAAAGAGGGGGATCTTGCACTTGGGTCTCTGTTGTTGAAATCAATGCTCAGATCATTTTAAATTGCAGAATTTAGCAGTTGAAAGTTTGTCATGATTTCACGCTCACAGGTGTAAATATAATCTTTTTCATATAAATTACAAAATGAAACAGACACTTTCTATAAATGGAATTTTTAAGAAAAATTGTTTTGCAAATATTTAATTGTAAGGGTTGCTTAGTAATATTGATTCTGTATTGATATATTGTGCACACCTAACACGCAGGTACGTACACATGTACACATAAAACCAGCCAAAACAAATCTAACTTTAGAAGTTCTGAATTAAAAATGATGTGACGACTCATCAAATTTATTTTTATTAAATTCTCATCATAAAATCAAAACACAAACTGAAAATGAGGGACTTTGAGTCTAAAATTGGACGACATGCGTCACAATTTGCACATGAACTCAAACTTAGTTTCCAACTTGTTATTGGATTTAGTGTTTAGTGAGGTATGTCAGTGTGATGGTTTCCACTGGTTTGGGACTAAATGGTAAATTGGATTAACGTATCACAAGATCTGTCAACTCGCCTCCAGTTAGAACTAAAAAATACTTCCTGGAACAATTATCTTATCAATACAGCAATGTGATCAGAGGAAATGTTTGGCCTACTGATAATTTGGAGCACACACACACACACACACACACACACACACACACACACACACACACACACACACATATGTCGCTCTGGACATGCACAGAGTGATCAAAACATAAATAGACAAGCTGTATTTTTTTGTCTTTGTGCACCGAATAGTAAGGACGCATTAATAACTCTAGCTGTACATACGTCCCTGTTTCAGTAACAAATTTGGTAAAACAAAATCGGGGTACACCTCAAGATCCACCCGGGTGAGCTGGAGGATGCAGCTGGGGTGAGAGAAGCCTGACTGTTGCCCCTGCGACCTGGCCCCAGATAAGCGGAAGACCACGAAACGGAACAATATCGCTCAAAACACTGAAGGGCTTTGAAGAAACTGCCTGCAGTTAGTCAGTACTAACTATAGATCAACTTTAGGAATCAGCTAAAATTTTTCATTTCTTTTTACCAGTAAGAGAAAGGAACTTTCTACAAATAATATGAGCGATTAAGAAAAAACTTCATCAAACTGGAAACATATGACCAAAACTATTAGAAAACACTAAGAGAGGGCAGATTTTCTTTGGCGTCTGCAGAAAAAGACCCTTCCTATTTTCTGCCAGCCAGTGGGTGCAGATTACCAACTTGAACATTGTTGCACTGGCCAGGTATGCAGTCTGTCCAAGGGCCACAAAGAGGGATCGACCACCAATCATGTGCACACTCCTATGTGTCAATAAAGCGCAAGGAGAAAAAAAAAAACTCTCATTTTTAATTTTCTTTTATTTTTGCTGCATAAAAGCTGAAAAACAAAAGTTTGATGAAAAGATAAAGTTCTCTAAAAAGTTAAACAGAATTTTTAAAATACTTCTGGGCTCAAACAGTGACGGAACCACCCCACCTGGCTCCTCTTGACCTGGAGGGGAAGCGGCTCAACACCGAGCTCCTCCCGGATGGCAGAACCCCTCACCCGATTTCTTAATGAGAGCCCAGCCACCCTACGGAGGAAGCTCATTTCGGCCGCTTGTATCTGCGATCTCATTCTTTCGGTCACCACCCACAGCTGTTGACCATGGTGAGGGTGGGAACGATGGATGCCACCCAAGCGCCCCGCTGGTGAGGTGTTTCGGGCACGTCCCACCAGGAGGAAACCATGAGGCATACGTCGAACCCACTGGAGAGACTGTGCGTCACAGCTGGCCGGGGAACGACTTGGGATCCTTTTGAGTGAGCTGGAGGATCCAGCCGGGGAGAGAGAAACCTGGGTTTCCCGTCAGAGGCTGTTGCCCCCGCGACCCGCTCATCCAGATGACAGAACGGTAGTCAGGCTGGCGCCCCAAGTTCTTGCTTTTAATTTTGTTTTACTGGGATTGCAGGCATTAGCTTATGATTGGAGCGATTGTAAAACCTCGTAACCAATCAGTGAACAGAGATGACGGCACGACAGACCGAGGTCTATATGATAACCAGGCTGAATACTTCACATGTCCCTGAAAACTATATCAGTTCTTCTATAGGTTGTACTGAGTAACTGTGTGCAGTTTTACTGAAATCCTTTCAGTGGTTTGGGAGATGCCCAAGTGTTTAATTCTCGTTCCACATTCTGTGGGCGCCGCTTAATTTAAACAGAAGTCATGTTTTAATAGAAACCATGAGGAAACATGAGAGGAATTTAAATTTCAAACTCAATTCATCCCTTTTTAGATAAAAATTACGGCAAAAATTCCACTGCTGTTGGTTTTACAACATCATCTTTTACATAAAATACTTGGCAAAAATCCCCCGATGAGGCGTCACACTAACTGTATTTTAAGTAAAAACTTAATTTGTCTCCTTAAAGAATGCTTGAGCCCGCTCAGGAATACAATAAGCAGTGGTGGATGAAGTACTCACTTTTTCTACTTAAGTAAAAGTAAAAGTACCAATAAAAAAAATCTACTTAAGTAAAAGTACAAAAGTAATTTGTGTAAATTGTACTTTTTATGTAAAAAGTAAAAGTATTCAATCATAATTCAAATGTTATTTTTTGTGCTATAGGGTGTCACCATGGTAACCAGGATAAATACTCTGCAGGGGTGTGACCCCCCCTCTCTCGCCTCTTTTGGTCCACAAAAAAAATAAATAAATAAAATAAAAGGAAAGGGGACAAGTCAAGCTATCCTCTTAAAGGGCCAGAGAATGGGCCCCAAAATGGAGGAAAATGACACTTGTTTTTTAAAATGTTTTGGGGGGGACAGAGAGGAGCGGCGGGGGAGGCCCCCAGTCACTATGTATTGGCTTTGTCTAAGCCCCACCCCCCTTTGGAAAATTCTAGATCCGCCCCTGCTCTGTGTAATGATGGCTCAACTTTTTATTTAAAAGTAAACACAACGAACAACGATCTTCTGACTCTTTTTAATTTGTTCTAGATTTGATGTTAGGTTTTTGAATGAATGGAAAATGTTTCTCGATTCATGACTTCTTCTCCTGATCAACTGCTTCTTTTGATTTTGGCGATGCGGCTTCTAGATGCGCTAAAAAACCTGTGTATTTTACAAATTCCTGAACGAAAATGTAACAAAAAATGTAAAACACACTTTTAAAAAGTAGTGAAGTAAAAGTACAGATATTTGCTCTAAAAATGTAGTGAAGTAAAAGTAAAAGTACAGGTCTTAAATTTTACTTAAGTAAAGTACAGATACACAATTTTTTTACTTAAGTACAGTAACGAAGTACATTTACTTCGTTACATTCCACCACTGACAATAAGCACCCATCAGAACCAGTTCATTTCCTTTGTGAAACAAGCGAAGCTGAAATTAAAGCATTTTCAAGAATAGGTTGAGGTTAAAGTCGCAAACCACACAGGAATAAAGTTTCAGAAGAATCTAAAAGAGATGTGTGGCTTTAAAGTAGAGGTGAAGGTCACAAGACTAGTGTTATGAAATGAATGTTCAACCAGATTACAGGTTCCTTTTCTTGTGAGGGTTAAACTCTCTGATCTGTGACCACATCCTGCTCAAACTTTGGCTTTGCACCGCAGTGGGAAATGTGATTAAAAGAAAAGGAAATCCACTAGGTTTCTCATTTTAAACTTCTAGTGTCTTTATTATAGAAATAAAGAATCGCTTCATTGGAACTAAACACAAAACCATTATGAAGAGATGACTGGTCCTTTTTATGGAAAACACACCCAGTCACACACAGTAGTTACACAACTGGCTTTTCTGTGTTGGTATCAGTGTGTCTTTGTGGGCACCAAAGCCTTTGATTTGAAGAGTGGGAGTGGTCCTCTATTAAGACCCAAAGTTTAACCCATCTTCCTAATTACAGGAGAGAGGGTCAGGGGCTCCACCCATTACACCCAGTTCCACATTACCAGCCACTTACTAAACGCCAAGGAATCAACAATGGTCAAAAAGTTTGATGGTGTTTAAACAAAGTCAGATTCTATGTTTTTTCAGGTGTTTGGACACGAAAACCTGACATGGAGACTCCTTTGCTTCTCTAGAATTTTGGTTTGAATGATTCTAAATAACAATATGCACACAGAAGCACACGTACGGGAAGATTTTGGTAATGTGGACACTGTAAAACTGCTGAGTACATTAGTACAACAACAGTGTCGGCTTTAGTGGGTTCACCAGGGGCGGATCCAGGCGGGAAAGTCTGAGGGGCGAACGCCCCCTCATTTTGGTCCACAAAAAAAGCGCCTCGAGCGCCTCGCGGGCGAGGTGTTTTGGGCACGTCCCCCAGGGAGGAGACCAAGGGGCAGACCCCGGATCCACTGGCCGGGGAACGACTTGGGATCCTTCCGGGTGAGGTGGAGGATGCACCTCACCCGGAGGTCTTCTTCTTTCTGAAGAAGAAATGATGTTCATTGGGTTAAAAGACCTCGTCCTCTGCCCCTCGCCCTCCGCCCCTCGCCCTCCGCCCCTCGCCCTCCGCCCCTCGCCCTCCACCCCTCGTCCTCCGCCCCTCGTCCTCCGCCCCTCGTCCTCCTGGATGAATGAGGGACTACATGGACTTATTTACTTATTTAATTTTTTCAAGTTCGGCGGGCCGGATTAAAACGTTTAACCGGCCAGATGCAGCCCGTGGACCGTAGTTTGCCTTTGCCTGGTTTAGAACCACATTTTGGAGTTGCCGTACACAGTTAGTATTCCACAAGAAAGTAATGTTAAAAACTGATCTGCTTGCAAATACATGTGTGAATATGTAGTACTTTGTATTTGAGTTTAATTAACTTCTGACGATGGTGAAGTAATAACACATCCATTTATTGCCGCAGCAACAAGAGTCGGCTCATTACAAACCAGCCACATTTGGGCATGGACTTGGCTTCCTTTGCTGTACACCAGCTCAGAGCTTATAAAACACACCAGATGTGGAAAAGCATCATGGATAAATGACAGAGCCTCACAGTTACACATAAACACCATCAGGAACATCTGTGAGCACTCAAACGGAATTGGAAACAAGAATTGTGCTTTCAAAATAGTACATGAAAAAGTTACCTTCCTATGAGACGCCACAAAAATGTACATTAAAAAAACAATCACAATGCAGTCACGGAGGTTTTAGCATTTATTTTGCAGTGGTACTGTTTAGTGTGTACCCTGCCTAGTGTGTACCTAGATGGACATATGAAAAAAGTTACTCAGCTTTTTAACATAAATTTCTTACTCCTAAAATTCCTCAGATTGTTTTTTCCTTTTTGTGACCAAAGTCATAAAAAAGCTGCAAAAAATATGATAAATGGTTCACCACAATCTGAAACACCAAACCTTCAAGATGCACGCAAAACAAAAATATACTTATGATTTTTTTTTGTTTGTTTTATGACTCGTCAGACTAAATTATTGAAAATGAGGTCTTAGTTTTTAGAGCCTGTTGTCATGTTAATCTTTTCACCAATTCCGCTTAGATTTATTTACAATCACAAGTGCAAGAGAATGCACCGTAAGAGCGTGTTACTTTTGGGCCCTAATTCATCAGAATAACAATCACAAAAAAGAAAAGAACAACATACTGATGGACTTTCAAGGTGTAAACAAGTTTTTTGTGGGTTTTTGATAATTTGTTTTTGTTCTTTTTGTTCCAGGTTTGTGACCAAAGGAGCCGTGTGGTAAACGCTTTCTGGAATTGGTGAGCTTTAAAGGAGACAGGTTGACTTTGGCAGCCAAGATCTACGTTCCTACCCTCACCATGGTAACCAAGATCTACGTTCCTACCCTCACCATGGTAACCAGGATCTATGTTCCTACCCTCACCATGGTAACCAGGATCTACGTTCCTACCCTCACCATGGTAACCAGGATCTATGTTCCTACCCTCACCATGGTAACCAGGATCTACATTCCTACCCTCACCATGGTAACCAGGATCTATGTTCCTACCCTCACCATGGTAACCAGAATCTACATTCCTACCCCACCATGGTAACCAGGATCTACGTTCCTACCCTCACCATGGTAACCAGGATCTACGTTCCTACCCTCACCATGGTAACCAGGATCTACATTCCTACCCTTACCATGGTAACCAGGATCTATGTTCCTACCCTCACCATGGTAACCAGGATCTACGTTCATATCCTCGCCATGGTAACCAGGATCTACATTCCAACCCTCACCATGGTAACTAGGATCTACGTTCATATCCTCACCATGGTAACCAGGATCTACATTCCAACCCTCACCATGGTAACCAGGATCTAAGTTCTTACCCTCACCATGGTAACCAGGATCTACGCTCTTACCCTCATCATGGTAACCAGGATCTACGTTCTTACCCTCAACATGGTAACCAGGATCTACATTCCTACCCTCACCATGGTAACCAGGATCTACGTTCCTACCCTCACCATGGTAACCAGGATCTACGTTCCTACCCTCACCATGGTAACCAGGATCTACGTTCCTACCCTCACCATGGTAACCAGGATCTACGTTCCTACTCTCTCCTACATTGAGCAAGATCACGGATACAAGTGTCAAAATGATCTTCTTTTGCAGGGATCTTACCTCTCAGAGGTAGAGTGAGGAGTTTGGGTTACAGCTGTTGCTCGTTCGGGTCGAGAGAATGGATATTATGGATGTAAATGATATTATGTATTATGTATTAATCCTTCATGGAGAAATTCCTGTGCAGGCAGCCAATGACGGCACCAAAGGTAGGAGAAACGGGGTTAGGTTTCTTCTCCAAAGATGGCGGTTATTCTTTGAACTAAAACTTTTCCAGACTTTTGAGAGAACTTTCAATATTTCTACTAATTTGTCTGCGAGAAAAAAACGTGCTGCTGAAACAAAAAAGCTTAAAATGGCAGTTTCCTGCAACAATGAACTTTTTGGAGATTTCGTTCATGTCTGAACGTTATTCTCATATAAAAAACATACAGAATCTGAAATGCTTTTATATTTCATTCATGCATTTTTGAGTCATTTACAAATTCTCTCGTCCAGTATTCGCACACATTTCCAATGCTAAGTTCTTGGCCGTGATTTTTGGGGAACTCAGAGTGCCAAAAACAAAAGTGAAACAAACTAAACTTTTTGCAAACCTTTTTCTGCTCGAGGAAATGTTTTATCCAGAAAAAGATCAAACAAAATGAGGTATGTTCATCTACATATTCCATAAGATCAAAAAATTTGCCCTCAAAAGCATAATCTCCCCACTTTTACATGCTTTAATGTCAGCAACCAAAAAGAAAAGGATGGATTTGCTCAAAATCTAAAATTGAAATATTGAAATACTGTGCTTAAGGTTCGGTGCAAGCCTGATCTGTTGAAAGGTGGATTTTGTTATTTTTAAAAGATAAGCTGCTCCTCCAAATCATCTTTTATGACCCCTAAGTGAATCATATTAACAACCTGAACAGACAATACAACAATGAAATGACTCAATGGATCATTTACGCAACTTTTGGGGAAGAAAGTAAATTATATTCAATCCTAGGAAAGTATTTACTGAAGCTTTTACTCTCTAGGTTTTTTATGTTTTGCTACACCTCAGATTTTACAGAAATAAACTCATCATACATGTTGGGAAAAATATTGCAGATTACATTGTGATCTGTAGTGAGAGGAGGGAAGAGGTGGAGGAAAAGCTGGAGAGGTGGAGGTTTGTACTAGAAAGAAGAGGAATGAAGATTAGTCAGAGTAAAACAGAGTACGTGTGTGTGAATGAGAGGGATCCAAATGGAAAAGTGAGGTTACAGGAAGAAGAGAGAAAGAAGGTGGAAGATTTTAAGTATCTAGGATCAACAGTCCAGAGCAATGGAGAGTGTGGAAAAGAGGTGAAGAAGCGTCTGCAGGCAGGCTGGAACGGGTGGCGGAAAGTATCTGGTGTGATGTGTGACAGAAGAGTTTCAGCTAAAATGAAAGAAAAAGTGTACAAAACCGTGGTGAGACCAGCGATGCTGATTGGTCTAGAGACAGTGCCACTGAGGAAAAGACAGGAAACAGAGATGTTTGTAGCAGAGATGAAGATGCTGAGGATCTCTCTGGGAGTGACCAGGATGGACAGGATCAGAGGAACAGCACATGTTAGAGGTTTTAAAGTCAGAGAGGCCAGACTGAGATGGTTTGGACATGTGCAGAGGAGAGAGAGAGAGTACATCAGAAGAAGGATGCTGGATTTGGAACCACCAAGAAAGAGGACTAGAGGAAGACCAAAGAGGAGGTTCATGGATACAGTGAAGGAAGACATGAAGATAGTTGGTGTGACCGAAGAAGATCAAAGAATAGCACCTTTTTTTTTCTTCCCTAAAGTCCTGAAGTGGAATTGAGTGAAATAAAGCAAATAGAATTAAAATAAGATGGATGCAAGTTAGCACAGCAAACCCTGAAACAAGTCCAGGAAGAACAGCTGCTGCACAGCGTTCAGCGGAAATGAACTGACAGATAAAAAGTCAGAGAGGATCACATGAGAACAAATTTTGATCTAATCTCATTTTGGGGATTATTGTCACAAGATGAAGTAAAATATGAGGCTGATTTCTTAATGGACTCAAATTCCATTACAGAGGGGTCTCATGGTTCCAGTAACAGGAAATGCAGCATAAATATACATTAAAACACTTTTTATAATTCTACCCATAGAATGAGGTTCTCGGGCTGTCCGTGAATCTCCTAAACCAGAAAGAACATGACTATAATGTTTATCATCATGCTTAAAGGGTGACCTGATAACCCCGCAGCTCCAGCTGCAGCTCAGACCTCTTCATAGTTGAATCAGCAAGAACATGAAAGTCAAAAGAGAAGTAAAAGTAGACACGTCTCACGAAAAACGGAATTCAGCGAGGTTAGAAAGGAGAAGGGGTCTAGACAACCTCAGGAGGGTACAGCTGGGGGGGAAAGGGAAGCAGAAGTGGTTATTTGTGTGGGTCAGTCACCTTCTTACCCATCTATCCCTTATTGGGTTGCAGGGGTGCCAGAGTCCATCACGGCTGATTTAAGGTAAGGGGCAGGGTACACCCCTAACAGGTTGCCAGTCTGTCACGGGGCCACACACAAACACACACTCATTCCTAAAGGCAATTTGGCACTGGCCAATAGACCTGACATGCACATTTTTGGAGGATGGAAGGAAACCGGAGTGCCCAGAAAAAATCCACACAGACACAGGTAGAACATGCAAACTCCACACAGAAAGGCCAGCGCTCAAAGCCTCATTCGGGACTTGAACCAACGACCTTCTTGCTGTGAGGCTACTGTGCTACCCACTGTGCCACCGTGCTCCGACAGTTCGAGGGAATGATCACAGAGGTGAGAGTTCTGCTGTCCCTCGCAAACAATCATGGCTGGTGTGAGTTCATTCTCTTGCAACGAGGCTTGTTCTTTGAGTCTAATTTTAAAAGATTCTCTGACTCCAGTGAAGGCCTTTTAATGAAACGGCCCATCAGTACTCAATACCAACAATAGATGAACTGTTTTTGGTTTTCATAGTCATGTCATTACGATTGAAGATCACTAAAAATATCAGTCGCACATTCTTCTAAATAGAATCACAAAAAAAGTGGATGGCTTTATAAGAAACTGCCCAAAGCTACTCAGTACCAACTAGATGAACTGACTAGCTTTTCATGGTCGTGCAAGCATACAATGTAAAAAAGGGCAATGTCACCAAAATTTTCTGAATGCCATATTTTCTAATTGACTGAAAGAATTTTAAGGTAACTGCCCACAAATACTCAGTACCAACTATAGATTAACTTAAAGAATCATCTCTGAGTTGTCATATTGGTTAAGCACTGATAACAGGTTTACTGCCGTCCTTTGAACTCTGCAATGACAATCAATTTATTCTTTCGGCATTTTCCTTCAGGGGGCGCCACAGCAAGTCAGTTTCTTCCATCTAACCCTATCTGCTGCATCTTCTTCGGTCACACCAACTATCTTCATGTCTTCCTTCACTGTATCCATGAACCTCCTCTTTGGTCTTCCTCTAGTCCTCTTTCCTGGTGGTTCCAAATCCAGCATCCTTCTTCTGATGTACTCTCTCTTCTCTGCACATGTCCAAACCATCTCAGTCTGACCTCTCTGACTTTAAAACCTCTAACATGTGCTGTTCCTCTGATCCTGTCCATCCTGGTCACTCCCAGAGAGATCCTCAGCATCTTCATCTCTGCTACCTCCATCTCTGCTTCCTGTCTTTATCTCAGTGTCACTGTCTCTAGACCAATCAGCATGGCCGCTCTCACCACACTGTCTCTAGACCAATCAGCATGGCCGCTCTCACCACACTGTCTCTAGACCAATCAGCATGGCCGCTCTCACCACACTGTCTCTAGACCAATCAGCATGGCCGCTCTCACCACGTTTTTGTACACTGTCCAAACCATCTCAGTCTGGCCTCTGACTTGATTTGATGATTCCACATATGACTGCTTCGACCTCTCATAGATCTCAACTGTTCATTATTAATACAGTTTGTGATGCAGAAGAATATTGCTCTTCTTTACGGCAGTATAAGTGGTCTGATTTTCTGACCGGTAAACACGATAGAGAAGGCGCTGCAGCTTTTTTCTGCAGAACAAACAGAAGGCATAAAGAGGTTCTGTGTGGTGCAAAGTCTCACATCGAGGTGAGGGACGGAGGAGAGGAGGAGAGAGTCTGGAGTTCTAGAAGAGTGGGTTAGAAGAGTCAAAAGAAAACACGACAGACAAAAAAAGACAACATTGATGAATAATTAAAAATGATTTTTCCTCGTTTAAGGTTTACAGTAAGACAGTCAAAGAAAGAAAAAAAGAAAAAGTTCTCAGTAAAACGTCAGACAGCTGTAGAGTCTCTGAGGAAGGGGTAAAAGCAGGAGTTCCAGCAGCGTGTTTCTGATAGGTTTCTCATGGGCCCCATCGATGGACCTTTACACGACTCCTGCATAGCTGTGTTTGAAACAGTGGGGTGTGATTTCACGCAGACGTGATTCATTCCCGAAGAATGCCATCTACACACTGGAAGGTCGGGCAGTTTCCATCGACGTCGATCGTAAAGTTTCGCAGTCAAAACAAGACATCACGGTTTTGATCCACGACATGGTTTTAAAAATGAATCAAAATCATTAAGAACTGTTGATTTAATCAATAAAAAAGCTCTTTTTTTATTTTTAATTTCTTTCTAGCGTAAAATGAGTAAAATATTTTGATTAAATTTAGTCATTTTTTTGATCACGGCTACAGAATGTGGATAGGCTCCAGGATCCAGGCTCTCTGTACTTCTGTAACACCTTTGTGACACAATATCTCCCAAACCGTTACCTTCCGTCATCTTCCGCTCATCCAGGGTCGCGGGCGCAACAGTCTCAGACTGGAAGCCCAGGCTTCTCTCACCCCAGCTGCATCCTCCAGCTCACCTGGAGGGATCCGAGTCGTTCCCCGACCAGCTGTGAGACAGTTTCTCCAGCAGGTCCGGGGTCTGCCCCTTGGTCTCCTCCCGGTGGGATGTGCCCAAAACACCTCACCAGCGAAGCGCTCAGGGCATCCTGACCAGATGCCCGAACCACCTCATATGGCTCCTCTCGATCTGGAGGAGGAGTGGCTCGACACCGAGCTCCTCCCGGATGGCAGAGCTCCTCACCCGATCTCTGAGTGAGAGTCCAGCCACGCTGCGGAGGAAGCTCATTTCGGCCGCTTGAATCCGCGATCTCATTGTTTCGATCACCACCCAAACCACTGGGGGAATTTTCCCACAGTTACTCAACATTGACTGATAAAGCTTGCCCTGTACGGCAATTAATTATTCCTCAAATCTAAACTCAAAATCCGCTGTAAAAATGTTGATATCATTCTGAAATAACAATGATTCATAAAAGAAATCCCCGATGGCTAAAAAACGAGACTATGTGGAGTTTAATGAGCATCAAATATTTTAATTATAAATCTGTTTCTTACGACCTGAAGCTAGAAGTTGTTCAGACACGAGTTGATAAGAATATTTATAAAGCTTTGGAACCAGTTTGACTGTTTTCCATTGATAATCAGAACCTGAACGTAACACGTAAAATTCTTAAGGGTTCAAATCTTCACCATGGACTAATCTTCTTTTAGTCACGTATGTGATGAGATCACTGATACAAGCAGCTGAAATGAGCTTTCTCTGCAGGAGGCTTTGCTCTCACTCAGAAATACAATGAGGAGCCCTGCCATCTGGGAGGAGCTTGGAGTAGTACCGTTTCTCCTCTGGGTCGGGAGAAGCCAGATGGGATAGTCTGGGCATCTGGTTAGGATGCCTCCCGAATGTCCTGCTAGTGAGGTGTTTTGGGCATCTCCCACCGGGAGGAGACCAGGGGCAGAGACTGACCCGCTGGAGAGACTGTTGTATGTCTCACAGCTGGACAGGAAACACCTAAGGATTCTTCCGGGTGAGCTGGAGGATGCAGTTGGGGTGAGAGAAGCCAGGGTTTTCTGACTGAGGCTGTTACCCCAGTGACCGGGTGCCGGACTTATCTACTTGTGCCGGATAAGTCGTCAGTAGACGACGGAACAGAACTGTCAAACGTTTCTTCGCAGTATTTGAACTTTATTCAAAAGCTGGGTTTTTCTTGGCCATGGATTTTGTTTTCTAATATGCCCATATCCCGACGTAAACAGAAAGTGTATTTTTTAAAGTCAAATATCTGAGCAAATAAAAGGTACCATGTTTATAAGCCTTATTACCCCACAAAGCACAACAATTAATGGGGACACATCCTGCGGAATGCACCTTTCTAAGTTCTTGGATTCCCTTTATTGAATTAAATTGTTGATGGATCAGTCCTGTTCATGTGAATACCCAAAAATCTATAATCTAACCGTCTCCTCATTAGATCAATAAAAGTAACAGCAATGATATCTTTATATAATATTCCATTTTCAGAGATGCCACAAAGCGGGAGATTTTGGGGGCTGGGGGGCAGGGATTGAGGAGGCGGGGCAGAAATGAGGAGGAGCTTGACATCACATCCGCCATGACAGTTGGTGTAAAACAAACCGTTCAAAACATGAGAAAGCAGCTGGTAAATTGTGCGTCTTCCGTGTGTTACCACCTAGTGTTATGTATCAGTACGAAGAGGAATTATCACCAGGAATACACCCCTTTACTGCTTGGTCACGCTTTGTTTTGAGGCTCACGCACATAAGCTGTCCCATGGCCAAAGTTCTTATTCCATATGTTCACCAAAAACTATACTGGCAATAGACTATGCAGATTGCTACTAGTGGCTTTCAGATGCACAGCTGCAGCAGCAGGAGATGCCATGTGCTTAGCCTCATTATACCTAATTATGTTCATGGAATGCACTAGAGTGTTCATCATGCAGGAGTTTTATTAGCCTTTGGTGGGTGAGCATTAGATAGGTCCTCATTGTGGGTGTCTCCCGCCCATTGCGGGGGACTTGGCATGTCTGCATTTTTGTCATTCATTTTTTTCCATTCAGAAAAGCATTCGATGTGTGTTCCTGTTTTAAACCTGAAACTTCTAACTTACTCAACAGTGGCTGACGACACAACTCTGACCTTTGGATCATTGAAAACACAACTGCTCATTTAAAGGAAACTCATGGATCAGTGAGTCCGAGGTTGAACCACCACTGGCACACCTTCTGTTCTTTTCTCTTTGTTGTAAGATTTAAGTTAGCATGCATGTGTGTAGATGTCCTTAAACTTCAGGATGTGTTGTTAGTCTTAATCTTTGTTTGCATGAAAACAACAGAACAAATACGTGCAACCGTGGAAAAAAAACCTGAAAGATATTTATAGTGGTCGGAACCAGAAGCCAGAAGACTTACGTGTGTAACAGACCACCTTGTCCCCCATGACATCATCTAAAGGGCACACAAAAAGACACACTCTTCACTACACATTTTTTTCCTTTTCACAAGGTGCCAAATAAATCACGTGCGTCATGTGGGAAGCACATGCTGAGGAACTAAACGTGTGCAAGTATCATGTATCATGACTACACACTCATCGCCCACACTTTAAAACTAAAGCAGTTTTATTTAAGATGGTTAAATATCTGATTAAATGAAGAAAACAGGCTTTAAATGTTTGATTAGATTGTTGGGAAACAAGACGATAAAGTCAAGAGTAAAAACGATATCAGCAGATATCTGACTCAAAGGAAACGCTCAAATAGATCCACGTTCAAAGGTGCAAATGAAGGTAATTTATTTTTTTAAAAATGCTGTTTTAGATGATAAATTATGTAAAAAAGATGACTTACGAAGTTCAACAGACAGTCCCTGATGCAACTTCTATATTACAATAAACAAGAATGAGCTGATGTGGAGCTTGCTAATGCAGCCGCGGGTCTGACCGCCAGGGTCCCTATCGTTGGCTGCCACCCATCTCCTCCTCCACCTGACCCCTATGGCCCCTCCTGCAGGTGGTGAGTCCACTGGAAGGGCGGCCCATGTCCCCTGTTCGGGGTGAGCCTGGCCGGGCCCCATGGCCTGGTGGGTGAGTAAAAGCCCGCCCACCAGGCGCTCGCTCTCATGCCCCACCCTCGGGCCTGGCTCCAATGGGAGTTCCCGGTGATCCGCATCCAAGCAAGGGTAACTTGGCCATGCTTGAAATCTTCATAGGGGATATTGAGCCATGCTTTGTCCGGCCCATCACCTAGGATCTGTTTGCCTTAGGTGACTTAATGGTAGGGTACCACCTAACACTAACCCTAACACCCCTCCGCTGGGTGGCTGGGCTCTCAATCAGAGATCGGGTGAGGAGCTCTGCCATCCGGGAGGAGCTCGGTGTCGAGCCACTCCTCCTCCAGGTTAGATCAGTTGATTCTGATCATCCCATCCCATCACCATCCCATCGGGTGGTGACCGAAAGAATGAGATCGCGGGTACAAGCGGCCGAAATGAGCTTCCTCCGCAGGGTGGCTGGGCTCTCACTCAGAGATCGGGTGAGGAGCTCTGCCATCCGGGAGGAGCTCGGTGTCGAGCCGCTCCTCCTCCAGGTCGAGAGGAGCCAGATGGGGTTGTTCGGGCATCTGGTCAGGATGCCCCCTGAGCGGTGTTTCGGGCACGTCCCACCGGGAGGAGACCAAGGGGCAGACCCCGGACCCGCTGGAGAGACTATGTCTCACGGCTGGCCGGGGAACGACTTGGGATCCTTCCGGGTGAGCTGGAGGATGCAGCTGGGGAGAGAGAGGCCTGGGCTGCCCGTTTGAGGCTGCTGCCCCCGCGACCCGACCCCGGAACAAGCGGAAGAAAACGGAACGGATTCTGATCATTATTACCTTGCTGTCATTGACCTTTGGTTTCAGGAACCTTAAACCTCATCAGTCATCTATAGTTGGTACTGAGTAACGGTGGGCAGTTTAATTTCAAATCCCTTCCGCGGTTTGGTGAATATGTCCCAAATGCTGTCACGTCGATCCTGAAACTACACAGCAAACCTGAGTCATCCCCTCTCTGCCAAGCCTTCTACTTCTGTAATGAAACCCAAACCACAGACCCTAAAAAGAGGCGATGAAGAAATATACACCTCGTATGGACCATTAGCATCCAAATTTTCTTCATGAAGACATTTTCCTCCTGCTAAGGGCAACACTTAGAGCGGTCCTCCTGTTTCTGTCATCAAGAGCAGAGGGAGGACATCTGGAAGACGCAGAGGTGCTAAATCTGCCCTCACTACTGTGCTGATGTAGGATTATTTGGTGCGTTGCTTCGAGAAAATAGGCAACATGAAACCGTGTTACTATGTTTTAACTCACATTGCTGCATCTGGCCGCGACACACTGGCAACCTGTTCAGGGTGTACCTTGCCGCTCGCCTCGAATAACCTAGGATGGGTTCCAGCAACCCCCGCAGTCCATAAGGAAAAGAGGGCTAAGAAGGTGACTGACTGCATCTGGTTAATTCCTTTCTGTTAAAAGTATTGGTTAGTGGGGTGGTTCGGGCATCTAGTGAGGATGCCCCCCGAGAGACTCGCTGGTGAGGTGTTTCAGGCGCGTCCCACCGGGAGGAGACCAAGAGGCAGACCCCAGACCTGCTGGAGAGACGATGTCTCACAGCTGGCTGGAGAACGACTCTGAATCCTTCCAGGTGAGTTGGAGGATGCAGCTGGGGTGAGAGAAACCCGGGCTTCCCATCTGAGGCTGTTGCCCCTGCAAACCAGCCCTGGATGATCGGAAGACCATGGAATGAAATGCGAGGAAACCAGGGAAGACCCACACATTTACGGAGAGAACATGCAAACTACACACAGAAATGCCAGCGTTTCAAGCCTCGTCTCCACTCGGGATTCAAACCTGACCTTCTTGCTGTGAGGCCACTGTGCTCCCCACTGCACCATGCCGCCCCATTAATAAATAAATGGTAACGAAGTGAAGGAAGCAACAAGATGACCATCTCAGTGACAAAGAACTTACTTTCTAAATGAATCTGCTTGACATTCAGATAAAAAAAACGAAGTTAACAGCTTCCAATAAAAGTCTCATCAGATAAATTGATAGTGGATCATATTGGACGGCTTTTACGACCAACTGACTGAGGTTTGGGCGTTGAAGATGATAACCGTCACGCTCCTCTCCACCAAGAATCCACCGATGCTGTTTTTCTTAGAAATGCATAAAAACAGAACTTGTTGTAATTTTGTTTTAAAACTACAACAGAAAAAATTATTGATAGGCCGGGTCTCCACCCGGTTTAGAGTTTATGATTTTTGCACGAACCATAAAACATTTTCACCACAGCATGTTCTTTGTGATCAAATGACGTGAGCACCAAACCGCAAGCTGACACTGCTTGTGCATGTGTGCTAAAGCAATGGGGCTCAGCTGTGGTCCTTCTTTACCCACATGCTGTCCACTATGCAGAGAACCAGACTGTCTACCCCGACCTGTAATCACTGTGTAACATGCAAGTTTTATGTGGGCAAACGCTTTTAGCTTTTCCCAAAAATAAGAAGGAAATCTGTCCTATTTGGCGCAGCGTGGGAGGTCACTTTGCTGGAGCAGGATTAAAGTCAGAAAAAGATAAAGAAAAATTAGAATAGGTTGACGCTAAGATCAGTCATCTTCTTATTCCAGGGTCACAGGGGGTGCCGGGGCCCACCGTGGCTAATTTAAGGCGAAGGGCAGGGTACACCCCGAACAGGTCGCCAGTCTGTCGCGGGGCCACACACATACAACCATCCACACACACAGTCATTCATTCCTGGGGACAATTTGGAACTGGCCAATCAACCTACCATGCATGTTTTTGGAGGGTGGGAGGAAACCGGAGTAGAAAATCCACACAAACACAGGGAGAACATGCAAAGTCCACACAGAAAGGACATTGTTCCAAGGCTCGTCCCCACCCGGGACTCGAACCCACGACCTTCTTGCTGTGAGGCCACTATGCTACCCACTGCGCCACCGTGATGCTAAGATGCCAAAAATAATCTTATGGCTGACTAGTTAACCTATAGTTGGTTCTGAGTAACTGTGGGCAGTTTTTTTTAAAAATCCTTGTGAACTCTCAAACACATGAGCAGCCCGGGAAGAGCTATTTATCACTTATCACCTGAACCCCCCACAAGAAGGTGGTCACATTTAACTCTGATTCCTGTTTGAAATTCATTTTTTCCACTTTCATAGAAAAGTTTGAATTTTTTTCAACTCAAGAATAAAGTTTGTAACAAAAAAAAAAAAAAACCCTCCCAAAACCTCCTTGATCAGATTGCATTCTTCATCTTCTGAACTCCTTATCCCTAACGAGCCAATCCCGGCTGGTTACAAACGAGAGGCAGGAAGCGACAACAAACAAACAAAAACAAATGCAAACCCCGGGGAAAACTTTAGTCGAGGGAAAAACCGATTAAAGCAGTCGAGCATAAATGAAGGAACAGCTGGGATTAAAAAGTGGATCCATATGTAGAAACAAAAAAAAAAAAAAACAGCATGTGCTTATTGCTGATATAATCTCAGACACATCTTAAAGGGATGCAGCATATTTTATTAGCAGTTATTTGTTAATATGGATTTAATGAATTTAAATCTTTTTTTGGTACAGAAAGCTGCCGTGTTTGTGACGGTTCCTCCTGAACTTTGAAGATGGAGCCTCTGTAATTTAACCATGTGGGCTAAGCCGTGCCAGCGAGAAGGGGTTTATTTTTGACATTTGAAACCTCTTCATTAGAATTTAACGATGAACCAACTGATTATGTTTTTTTTGTGATCAAGTCTGATTTCTTGTTGATCTGAAATTTTTGTTACATTTTTATCTCATTTTTTTAAATTAATTAACAGTTAGAGTTATCAAAGTTACTGCTCGAATACTAGATAGTATTTGGGGAAAAAAATCATTTAGGATTCACCCTGGCATGATATGATTCAGATGATAGATTTTTAAAAGAATTAAATTGATATTAAAATAACATAGTTAACTATTTTGATTCGACAAAGCAAATGATCTTCCTCTACAGGGTGTCTGGGTTCTCGCTCAGAGATAGAGAGAGGAGCTCTGCCATCCAGCAGAGGCTCGGAGTAGAGCCATTGCTCTTCTGGGTTGAGAGAAGCTAGATAGGGTGGGTCGGGCATCTAGTTAGGATGTCTCCCGAGCAGCTCACTGTGAGGAGTTTCGAACATGTCCCACTGGGAGGAGGGCCTGAGGCAGACCTCGGACCCGCTGGAGAGAATATGTCCCACCGCTGGCCGAGGAACAACTCAGGATCCTTCCGGGTGAGCTGGAGGATGCAGCCGAGGTGAGAGAAGCCTAGCTTCCCGTCTGAGGCTTTTCCGTGGCGACCCAGCCACGGAAAAGCGGAAGACGACGGAACGGAATTTATTAAATTTCTCAAGTCAGATACAAAACACTACATAAAACACAGAACGATGAACTAGATAGAAAAGGTCTGTTTCTGCTTTCTTCCTCTGTGCTTAACAGTTACCTGCACTGTCCAGTGAAATCACACTGTCCAGTGAAATCACGCGGCTGGTGACGTGTGGCGCAGGGGCGACCTGATCACCAAAAAATATTTATGCATATATATCTATATATACATATATAAACATGTATTTGTTTATAAGTATGCAAAACTGTCGAGTGTGAAGATTACATGCATTTTAATAATGTTTTACACCGTTTTATTTTATTTTATTTTATTACTTCCTGTGCAAACCGGAACGAGGGCGCAGGGTACGTACGCCAAACCATGGGGGCCATACGCATCATCATGGCGTCGGAAGCTAATTCAGTTGCTAACAACGCTAGTGGCTTTTTTAAAGACAATTTAGTGTCCTCCCTTCTACAGAATCCGTTTTCTAAGCGTTCTAAAGAAGAAAAAAGAAGAATGAAGGAGCTTGGACCGACACCCCAGATTTGACTGTGCAACAAAACAGTGGAGATCGCGGCTGCTTTTATGTGAGAGGATTTTCGCCTGCTGTCTATCAGAAGTGGCGGTGGCTAACTGGATGCAACATGAGAAACACTTTTTTTTTGTTTCCCCTGCTTATTGTTTTGTTCAGCAGCAACTGAAAAGGTGTGGATATCAACAGGGGTGAGTGACTTGAAGCATTTGTCTGAAAAGTGCAAACGTCATGAAACTTGCCGCACCCATCTTGATAGTAGCTATAAGCGAGGTGTTTTTGGCAGTAGTAACATCCTGGCACAATTAAATGAAGGCTACCGAACTGGCATAAGGAAACATAATGAAGAAGTCACCAAAAACAGACACATATTGTCACGAATAATTTTATATTTATTTTATATATTTATATATACTTTGATATAATATATCTAAAAAAAATTTTGTGTGTGTTTGAAAAATGTGCGCCCCCCCAGTTTTTTTTTTTTACCACCAGCCGCCACTGGTTACAGGTGTTCGTGAGGACACAAAGTTGGTCTAGTTCAACAGACCAACAAATAAATCGAACCCGAATATGATCAATACACTTCAGATCAACACTTCTCTGCAAACCGGGAGAACATGCTGCAGAAAACTTCAATCTAAATGAAAATGCAAAAAATAGTCAAAGTGAATCCTAAAAAATCTTTAAACTAATCCTTCACTGTAATGTTTTCATTTTATTTCTTCCACATGCATCTCAAACATTCCGCTCTCAGACGGCATGCTTGTTAAATTTATCTTACTTTAACCTTTAATTATAGAAATTTGGCAGCGCAGGCACGTAATTTTCATACCGTTGGTGGTTGTACAAAATGAGCCGCATCCAGACACAAAAAAGGACAATATGCATGCATGAAATTATGGATTTGTTTGCCGTCTGCAAACTTAAGAACATGTTAAACAAGCAGAAAATGTGACACTCGCAAGCCGCTGAACACACAAAATGATTCAAGGACGATACTGGAAAGGCACACGCAGAACTTTTCAAATTCTGTGCGTAAAAGAACTGTGTGTTGTGATCACTGACACATGTTCCACCCTGTGATGGTGTGTGTGTTTACCACACGTTCGTTGCCGTGCTTCAGGAACACAGGGGCACATCTGTTCACACACATTTTGCTCTCCAAGAAAGAATTTTTACACCGGGGGGGACAGAGGAAAGTTAGATGGAGATATAGTTAGAATCAAATGGAAAATGACGGAGGGGATAAAATGAGGTAAGATAAACAAAGCCAGAGTTTGGCGGCTCCAGAGATGATGATAATTTTTTGAGGATAAAGAATGAAATAGATTTTTTTTTAGATGAAAATAATCCAGCTGGCAAAGTTTCTGTGAGGTTCAAATCTGATTGGTGAAGATGTTTCTGAGCCAGCGAACAGGAACGTTCTAGTCAATGGAAATCCTTCTGAGCCAGACAGCTGGAAAAAAAAAAAAAGCTTCTTTATGCCGATAACATTGATAAAAATCACTGGTTGCCTTTTCCCAGTTTTGAATTATGGGTTGTGATACCGTGCCGCAGGGCATTGAGGGTGAAAACAGCACCCAGGCGTTGCCAAGGCAACATAAAAAGTCTCACAGACATATTTATTTTCCATTTATATCATTTTCCATCATCAAAACCTGAATAAACTTTTATTTTTATTACAATAGAGACTTTTTTGATTGCCTCATTTAATGACTTGTGGTTTAAAACTTTTAAAAATTATGGTTCAGTGCATTTTTGTACGAGATCGGAACCAAACGCAAACTCATTTTCCGCCGGTGTTTGGACTATTGAACATGATCTCATGGATCCCACAGAGTTTAAAACAATACAAAACTATTTCACCTGAAAAATGTTAAAAACTGTGGTTTGGACATGTGCAGAGGAGAGAGAGAGAGTACATCAGAGGAAGGATGCTGGATTTGGAACCACCAGGAAAGAGGACTAGAGGAAGACCAAAGAGGAGGTTCAGGGATACAGTGAAGGAAGACATGAAGCGGTGGTGGATGAAGTACTCACTTTTTGTACTTAAGTAAAAGTACAAAAGTAATTGGTGTAAAGTGTACTTTTTAAGTAAAAGTAAAAATATTCGATCATAATTCAAATGGGTTTTTTTTGTGCTATAGGGTGTCACCATGGTAACCAGGATAAATACTCTGCAGGGGTGTGACCCCCCTGTCTCCCCACCTCTTTTGGTCCACAAAAAAAATAAATAAATAAAATAAAAGGAAAGGGGACAAGTCAAGCTATCCTCTTAAAGGGCCAGAGAATGGGCCCCAAAATGGAGGAAAATGACACTTGTTTTTTAAAATGTTTTGGGGGGGACAGAGAGGAGCGGCGGGGGAGGCCCCCAGTCACTATGTATTGGCTTTGTCTAAGCCCCACCCCCCTTTGGAAAGGGCCAGTGAATGGGCCCCAAAATGGAGGAAAATGACACTTATTTTTTAAAATGTTTTGGCGGGGAGGCCCCCAGTCACTATATATTGGCTTGTTAAAGCCCCGCCCCCCTTTGGAAAATTCTAGATCCGCCCCTGCTCTGTGTAACGATGGCTCAACTTTTTATTTAGAAGTAAACACAACAAACAACGATCTTCTGACTCTTTTTAATTTGTACTAGATTTGATGTTAGGTTTTTGGCGCTGAATGAAAATGTTTCTCGATTCATGACTTCTTCTCTCGATCAACTGCTTCTTTTGATTTTGGTGATGCGGCTTCAAGACGTGCGAAAAAAAAGCTGTGCATTTTTCAAATTCCTGAACGAAAATGTAACGAAAAATGTAAAACACACTTTTAAAAAGTAGTGAAGTAAAAGTACAGATATTTGCTCTAAAAATGTAGTGAAGTAAAAGTAAAAGTACCGGTCTTAAATTTTACTTAAGTAAAGTACAGATACACAATTTTTTTACTTAAGTACAGTAACGAAGTACATTTACTTCATTACGCTCCACCACTGACATGAAGATAGTTGGTGCGACCAAAGACGATGCGAGAAATAGGGTTAGATGGAAGAAACTGATTTGCTGTGGCGCCCCCTGGATGGAAATGCCGAAAGAAGAAGAAGAAATACTAAAAACTGTAGAATTAAATTCCTGGTGGTGGTTGTTGTCGTCAGAGAGGTTTCACTCTGAGTCCTGCTTCACTTTTCACTTCAATTACAAAGACGTTAAATAAGCCATGGCCAATCTAACAGTCTGATAATAGCATTGAAATCAAAAGATAACAACAGAAAAATAAACAAATGAGAAGCTAAATGAGAAGCGTTAGATCAGGTGTGGGCAAACTTGTGGTCCGTGGGCCACATTGAGTTCTAACATTTGACAAAGGGGCCGGTACAGGATCAGATGGATGGCATGCTTTGGTAACCGCTAGATTAGACCAATAGAATGGCGCTAGATTTTAAACAAGTGCGTTTAATGTTACATCAAGAGCGTTAAATTTCAAATCTAACGGCATTAGGTCTGAAATCTAGAGTGATAGCGCTTAAAAACCTGCATTTAGCGGCGCTAGGTTTGAAATCTAAGCGCTTGATGTAACGTTGTTGCTTGTTTTAACATCTAACACGCTTGTTTATGTGCGTGTATTGGGCCGGATGGCTTTCCATGTTTCGGGCACGTCCCACCATGAGGAGACCAAGAGGCAGACCTGTACCCGCTGGAGTGACTATGTCTCACAGCTGGCCAGGGAACAACTAGGGATCTTCCCAGGGTGAGCTGGAGGATGCAGCCGGGGTGAGAGAAGCCTGGGCTTCTTGTCTGAAGCTGTTGCCCCCACAACCCGGCCCCGGATGAGCGGAAGACGACGGAACAGAACGGCTTCCCATATCCGTGCACACTGTTTATTTTGACAGCGAGCACATTACGGAGACACACACATTTTAATGGGAGCAGTGTTGTTGTTTTCTCAACAAAGCTAATATAATCTAAAGTTTACCCTCTAGTGGGGAAACATCTGAATTGCAGGAAAATAAACCATTAACATTTTTTTCTATTTCAAGTTTTTTGGGCCGGATTAAAACGTTTAACGGGCCGCATGTGGCCTGCGGGCCATAGTTTGCCTATATCTGCGTTAGATGCTAACACTAACCTCCCAAACAAGGTCGTCCCTGCTCTCTGCATACAGCTGTTTGATATGTAAATAACTCTAAATTCAGTAGCTTGTAAAAAATTATTTTTGCTCATGTAAGATGCTACACGTTGCGTACAGCAGCAAGTGCGCCTAAATTTTGGAGGGAATACTTTTTGTTTTTCACAAAGAAACTCATCTGTAGTTTGTTCACCCTGAGCCGAGGTTTCCAAGGAGCTGCACACAAACACCGGTGGATTTTAAAAACATGCTAATTGCGTGGAATCATTTCTGCACAGCCCTAAAACAACCTGAACATGCTGTACTAAAACGTTCTGCATCGTTGTCAGTAATGACACATTTTTACTTTAGTTAATAAACAATGATTAGTTTAGTCGTTAACTAACAAAGCTGTCGGTGGGATCTTCCGTCAAAACAAATACTTCTCAGAACCACTTCTCCCACAGTCTTTTCATTTAGTATTCTTTCATCATTTCCCTTCAAGGGGCGCCACAGCAGGTCAGTTTCTTCCATCTAACCCTATCACCTGCATCTTCTTCAGTCACACCAACTATCTTCATGTCTTCCTTCACTGTATCCATGAACCTCCTCTTTGGTCTTCCTCTAGTCCTCTTTCCTGGTGGTTCCAAACCCAGCATCCTTCTTCTGATGTACTCTCTCTCTCTCCTCTGAACATGTCCAAACCATCTCAGTCTGACCTCTCTGACTTTAAAACCTCTAACATGTGCTGTTCCTCTGATCCTGTCCATCCTGGTCACTCCCAGAGAGATCCTCAGCATCTTCATCTCTGCTACCTCCATCTCTGTTTCCTGTCTTTTTCTCAGTGACACTGTCTCTAGACCAATCAGCATGGCCGGTCTCACCACACTGTCTCTAGACCAATCAGCATGGCCGCTCTCACCACACTCTCTCTAGACCAGCGGTCGGCAACCTTTGACACCGAAAGAGCCATTTGAACCCGGTTTCCACGGAAAAGAAAACACTGGGAGCCGCACATCTAAAATGAAAAAAAAAAAAAACTTCTACTACTTTACCGCAGCATGTTTCTTATGAAATCCACGTGCTACAGAGAAAATTACATTTTATTCATTTAATGAACACATTTTGAATTCTTGAAAAATAATAACAATGAATGTCTCTTTCAAATAAATTAAAAAGCTGAATTTAAATTGTCCATGTAGCAAACGAAAGCAGAAAAATGCCATGAGGCGTCATCCTTATATCCATTTATCTAAAATGAAGATAACACTGTATATATTACTTTTTCTTACCTTTACACTTTGTATAAACAACTATAGTGTGGTTATGTCTTATGAAGTGCTACGGAGAAAATTAAATTTTACCGATGTAATGAACACATTTTGAATTCTTGAAAAAATAATAATGTCTGAATGTCTCTTTTGAATAAATTAAAAAGCTGAATTTAAATTGTGCATGCAGCAAACAAAAGGGAAAAATCCGTGAGCCGTCATCCTTATATCGCCTTGGGCTTTCAAAGTATGCAGCGGAGCATACTTCGTGATATTTCAAGATCACAATAATCTTCAAATTTAGAACTAAAATAATATAAAAACTAACACAAATAAAACACACTTCAATTAAATACAAAAAAATTTTTTTTAGTAATTTATTATCCCAAGCCAATCAGAGCCGCATTATAAGGATGAAAGAGCCGCATGAGGCTCCGGAGCCGCGGGTTGCCGACCGCTGCTCTAGACCAATCAGCATGGCCGCTCTCACCACACTCTCTCTAGACCAATCAGCATGGCCGCTCTCACCACACTGTCTCTAGACCAATCAGCATGCCCTGAGATTTAGTCTAAAATTTTGACTATAAATTTATTACCAAAGTAAAAATCTCCGAAATTGTTTCAGTTTAAACTCGACACTCCATGACGTGCTGAATATTTAAAACACCTGCTGTTTTCCACGGGTGTTTGGTATCGTTGAACACTTAAATATATCATTAGTAGGGCTTTTTTTCAGCAATTTTTTTTTTTTACGCCATAAAATGTTTCTGGTATGCCCCCTGCGGGTCAGGGACAGGGTCCTGCGCCAAGTGGATGAGTTTAAGTATCTCGGGGTCTTGTTCACGAGTGGGGGAAGGATGGAGCGGGAGATCAACAGGCGGATCGGTGCGGCATCAGCAATAACTAGGAGGCTGCATCGGTCCGTTGTTGTAAAGAGAGAGCTGAGCCGAAAAGCAAAGCTCTGGATTTACAAGTCGATCTACGTTCCTACCCTCACCATGGTAACCAGGATCTACGTTCCTACCCTCACCATGGTAACCAGGATCTACATTCCTACCCTCACCATGGTAACCAGGATCTACATTCCTACCCTCACCATGGTAACCAGGATCTATGTTCCTACCCTCACAATGGTAACCAGGATCTACGTTCCTACCCTCACCATGGTAACCAGGATCTACGTTCCTACCCTCACCATGGTAACCAGGATCTACGTTCCAACCCTCACCATGGTCACCAGCTGTGGGTGGTGACCGAAAGAATGAGATTGCGGGTACAAGCGGCTGAAATGAGCTTCCTCCACAGGGTGGCTGGGCTCTCACTCAGAGATCGGGTGAGGAGCTCTGCCATCCGGGAGGAGCTCAGTGTCGAGCCGCTCCTCCTCCAGGTCGAGAGGAGCCAGATGGGGTGTTTCGGGCATCTGGTCAGAATGCCCCCCGAGCGCCTCGCGGGCAAGGTGTTTTGGGCACGTCCCACCGGGAGGAGACCAAGAGGCAGACCCCGGACCCGCTGGAGAGACTATGTCTCACAGCTGGCCGGGGAACGACTTGGGATCCTTCCAGGTGAGCTAGAGGATACAGCCGGGGAGAGAGAGGCCTGGGCTGCCCGTTTGAGGCTGTTGTCCCCACGACCCGACCCCGGAACAAGCGGAAGATGACGGAACGGAACGGAAAATGTTTCCTAAATGTATCCTAACTGGTAACATTTAACCCGACTCTGATTAAATTACCTCTATCCTTTTATCTGAGTCTGACTTGAGACCAGTTTACTTTCGTCTGCATTCCTCATTCTGTTTTACAGTCTCCAGTCTTACTTTGGTAAACATTTAAATGTCCATCCATAGATCTCCATCTTAAACATATGTCCAATCCAAGCCAGGACTTCCCAACCATGTAATTAAGACCTCTAAGGATGCCTGCTGAACCAATCCGGTCCTCAGAATACAGAAACTCAACCTCAAGCTTGACCGGACAAGAAAAAACGAACAACTTCTTGGAAGTTGGGCGTTTGTGTATTTTTCAAACAGAAACTTTGTTAACTTTGGAACAGAATACTTTCACTTTTAATCTGTCCAAAAAAACATTTGGAAAAATGTGGTTTCAGCAGGAGACCAGAACATTTGAACATGATTACACCGGAATCTTGGAGCATAACAGACGTGAAGCAGAGGTTTGCACGTAGGAGAGGAATTTTGAAAAAAAAAAAAAACGTGACGAAACAAGAAGTCAATATTGAGTTGTCAAAAAAAAAAAAACACCTACAAATTGTATTAATAATAAATAGTTGAAATCAATATAAAAACTAATTTAAAGCGTTTTATGTGCGAGCTTTTTACATTTTTGCAATCAGTTTATTAAATTTATCCAAAAACAAATCAGAGTTAGTGTATTTTTTTTTTGTTTTTGTCTCTTCAGAGTTTTTATTTTCTGTCCTATTTTTGTTCCGTTCCGTCATCTTCCGCTTGTTCCGGGGTCGGGTCGCGGGGGCAACAGCCTCAAACGGGCAGCCCAGCCCTCTCTCTCCCCGGCTGCATCCTCCAGCTCATCCGGAAGGATCCCAAGTCGTTCCCCGGCCAGCTGTGAGACATAGTCTCTCCAGCGGGTCCGGGGTCTGCCCCTTGGTCTCCTCCCGGTGGGACGTGCCCGAAACACCTCGCCTGCGAGGCGCTCGGGGGGCATCCTGACCAGATGCCCGAACCACCCCACCCTGCTGAGGAAGCTCATTTCGGCCGCTTGTACCCGCGATCTCATTCTTTCGGTCACCACCCACAGCTGGTTAACATGGTGAGGGTAGGAACGTAGATCCTGGTTACCATGGTGAGGGTTGGAACGTAGATTGATTTGTAAATCGAGAGCTTTGCTTTTCGGCTCAGCTCTCTCTTTACCACGACGGACCGATGCAGCGTCCTAGTTATTGCTGATGCCGCACCGATCCGCCTGTCGATCTCCCACTCCATCCTTCCCCCACTCGTAAACAAGACCCCGAGGTACTTAAAATTCCTCCACTTGGGGCAGGACCCTGTCCCTGACCCGCAGGGGGAATTCCACCCTTTTCCGGGCGAGGACCATGGTCTCGGATTTGGATCCTATTTTTGTTTTTGTGTTTTTTCTTTGGTCCCATTAGGCTTGAGCCTTGCGGGAATCGAACCAGGTTCTCCCGGTCGAAAGACAGTATCTCTACCACTAGGCCAACGCCACCCAGGACGAAATTTGTTTTTAATAGTAGACTTCAATCCACTGTATTCACTTGCTTTAGTTGTAGAAACAACAACATGAAGGTGATCCCATCAGTTCATCTATAGTTGGTACTAAAAACCTAATCAGTCAATCTATAGTAAGTATTGAGTAGCAATAGTCAGTCACAGTCTTCTCCGTCTATACGTTATGGGTTGCGGGGGGTGCCGTAGCCCATACCGGCTGATTTAAGGCAAGGGGCAGGGTACACCCCGAACAGGTCGCCAGTCTGTCGCGGGGCCACACACAGGGAGAACATGCAAACTCCACACAGAAAGGACAGTGTTCCAAGCCTCGTTCCACCCGGGACTAGAACCCACGACCTTCTTGCTGTGAGGCCACCGTGCTACCCACTGCGCCACCGTGCTGCCCTAGCAATAATTGGTTTCAATTAAAAAAAACCTTTTGGTGTGTTTGAAAAATATTGCGTTCATAAAAGCAATGACGTACACGCTCAGTGCTTCCTCCACGTTCGGTTAACGGGGGTATAAAAATTCAGACTTTGAAAAGTTGGTGAGAGTAATGATTTAGGATTTACGGGCCGATTGTCAGAATTTGTTCTACTCCCTTTAATAAAAAGAAGGGTGCTGAAAGAAAACGCTTTAAGAAGAAAAAGAAAAGGAAAACAGAGGTGAGCAGCTAGACAAACGTGTGTTTCAGAGGAGGAATCCCACTTTTAGACACGTGTGGTATTTGACAACGCCACGGCTTTAAAGCAAAGAATAAATCAAAATGTGTGTTTCTAGTTATTCTGTAACGTGTCTAACTCCACCTCAGTCTATTAACACACATTAGAAAAAGGATTTAGAACTTATCTAAATTTAGTTTTGTCTGCAAATTAAAAAAGGAAAGAAAATTAAATCATTTTTCTGGTTTGTTTAACAATAAAACTTTTTGTAAAAACCATAAAACATCTTGTTAGAAAGTGAACCCCAGAAAATGTTCTCCTTCTCCGACTAAATACCGTCACGAGACCGAAAGTCGAAACGGATCTTAAGGGAAAGTTGAAAAGAACTTTGAAGAGAGAGTTCAAGAGGGTGTGAAACCGTTGAAAGGTAAACAGGTGGAGTCCGCGCAGTCCGCCCGGGGGCAAGTAAATGTTTTTGCACAAATTAAATTATTAAACTAACATTTTCTTAAAACATTTCTTGTTAAACGAGGTTTGGAACACTGTCCTTTCTGTGTGGAGTTTGCATGTTCTCCCCGTGCATGCGTGGGTTTTCTCCAGGTACTATGGTTTCCTCTCACTCTCCAAAAACATGCATGTTAGGTTGATTGGCCGGTGCCAAATTGCCCCTAGAAATTAATGTGTAAGTTGTATGTGTGTTGCGCCGCGCCAGACTGGCAACCTGTTTAGGGTGTACCCTGCCCCTCGCCTTGAATCAGCTAGGATAGGCTCTGGCATCTCCCGTAACCCAGTAAAGCACACCTGGGCAAATTAAGGCCCGCGGGCCACATCCGGCCCTTTGTACGCCCCTGTTCGGCCCGCGTGAGGCCAATCACAAACACCATAAATTAAACTTTTTTTTAAACTTTTTTTTTAAAAAGCGTTACGTTGCTACGTATACACGTCGTAGACTTTTACTCCGCCCTCAAAGAGGAGAACTTAGTTTCCACACCTGAGGAGGCATGCTCAGAGGATCCTAGGATCAGTACCGGCTATTCAAAATATTGAAGTATTTTACAGTGAAAGAAAGTTGGTGGCCCTCTGACACAATTCAGGCTTCTCATGCGGCCCCTGATAAAAATTGATTGCCCACCCCTGCAGTAAAGGATAGACGGTTAAGACGGTGACTGGCTGACATATCTTGTTAAATGTAGCGTTGTTTGCCCGGAAAGTTAACCAGCCTTGTTTGAGTTAGGGGTCAAGCAGTCCACCGATTGGCTGATTGAATTACCCTCTCACAAGACACTCATAAGCAACATTTAAGTTGCTAATTAGTGCTAACGGATTTCAGTCTGGAGGCATCCGACAAACACTAAGATTTACAACGATCTGTGAAACTCATTAACGTGTGACATCATACACTGCTGGCAATGTGGGGACACTCCTCTTACACGGAGGAAGAAAGCAGAAACAGACCTTTCTCAAGTTTTTCACTGTTCTGTGTGCTTTAAATGAAAAAATAAGTTATGTTCGTACGTAATAACATATATGTAACATGTCATATGTGACATGTAGTAACATGTGTTTGGGGCATAACTTTAACACATGGATACCAATAAAAATGTTCTTTTTTATCAATTTTTAATAATAATAATGTGTACTTTATTCATCCCTCATCAGGGAAATTTGTGTGCTGCATTACACCACAGCAGGCTGCCATGACAGCGTCAATGGTGAGAGTAACAGAGGGTGAGATGTCTTCTCCAAGGACTCTAGATGCAAACTCAGAGGGATGCGAATCCGCGAACGTCCGGCTAATTTCCGGTCTGAGGGCGAACGCTCTACCACTGAGCCACCATCTCATAATGAGTTAAAAATCATCTTATTAATTGAAATCGGCCTTTTTTGGACTCTTCAAATTGTAATCAACATCATCATTTTTAAAATTAATTTAATATACTTTATTGATCCCTCACCGGGGAAATTTGTGCGCTGCACTACAAGACCGCAGCAGGCTGCCACGATGGCACCAATGGTGGGAGAAACAAGGGTTAGGTGTCTTCTCCAAGGACCCTAGACAGTGGTGGAGGAAGTACTCACTTTTTGTACTTAAGTAAAAGTACAGATAATTAGGCAAAAAATTTACTTAAGTAAAAGTATCAATAAAAAAAATCTACTTAAGTAAAAGTACAAAAGTATTTGGTGTAAATTATACTTTTTAAGTAAAATGTAAAAGTATTCGATCATAATTCAAATGTTATTTGTACTATAGGGTGTCACCATGGTAACCAGGAAAATACTCTGCAGGGGTGTGACCCCCCCTCTCCCGCCTCTTTTGGTCCACAAAATAAATAAATAAATAAAATAAAAGTAAAGGGGACAAGTCAAACAATCCCCTAGAAGGACCAGTGAATGGGCTCCAAAATGGAGGAAAATGACACTTATTTTTTAAAATGTTTTGGGGCGGGGGGGCCCCCAGTCACTATATATTGGCTTTGTCAAAGCCCCGCCCCCCTTTGGAAAATTCTAGATCCGCCCCTGCTCTGTGTAATGATGGCTCAACTTTTTATTTAGAAGTAAACACAACGAATAACAATCTTCTAACTCTTTTTAATTTGTACTAAAATGTTTCTCGATTCATTACTTCTTCTCCCGATCAACTGCTTCTTTTGATTTTGGCGATGCGGCTTTAAGATGCGCTAAAAAAAAAACCTGTGTATTTTTCAAATTCCTGAACGAAAATGTAACGAAAAATGTAAAACAGACTTTTAAAAAGTAGCGAAGTAAAAGTACAGATATTTACTCTAAAAATGTAGTGAAGTAAAAGTAAAAGTACCGGTCTTAAATTTTACTTAAGTAAAGTACAGATACACAATTTTTTTACTTAAGTACACTAAGTTACGTTACACCACTGACCCTAGATGTGAACTCAGAGGGATGCAAACCTATGAACTTCCGGTTGACGGGCGAATGCTCTAACCACTGAGCCACCATATCTCTCAAACATTAGTCTTGAAAAATGTTTCTAATCGAGTAGGGTTCATACCAAACTTGCAGGCGGTAGTTATTTTACTGTTTATAAAGCTGAAGCTTCACGTGTGAAAGGGCCTGCAACGCTGAGTTTGAGCTTCTGTTTCATTCACAGTGTTAAGTCCTCATTATTTTGAGGAAATCTCTGAATGCCTTGCTCTGCTTTTCGGTCAGAATCAGCGTTTTATTCTGAATATTTGAGCTGAAAACATCTGTCAACTGCATCTGGAAATGCTATGGATGTAATTGGTGCCAGAAACACGAGCTTAGCTTCCCAGTTAAACGACATACGGGTTGTTTGGAGGTTCTGTGTTAAACGCTATTGGCCTGCGTGTTTCTAGAAAACACCATGGAAACCTGTGTCTTGTTCAACTCAACCCAACACAAAATGAAGAAATTGTAGATTTGACAAAAAAATCTAAAAATGAATTGTGGTGCAGTTTCCCAAAAAGAGCACATAGTAGTTTTAACTGCATGGGCTGGGCTTCGCAGCTCCATCTCCCCTGCTATATACTTACGGCTGCTATTTTAAAACACCATATATTTTTTCATTGCCTTGAAACGAGAGGCGGAGTTGGACTAAACTTACTCCAAGTTCCTTGAGCAAAGTATTCCACTGACCACCAGGCAACATGTTTCAGCTCACCCCGTCCTCGCTGTTTCTCAGGTTTAACTTGAGTAAATTAAAATCCATCGTTTGATCACGGACCGACTCTCTAAACGCACACTCTGTTTCACACACGAGCCAGAAGAAGAGTAGTAGTAAACATTAAACAATGTGAAACAATTCAAAACATGAAGTAAAGATAAGAGAAACTTGATCACAGATCAGAGATATGATAGCAGCAACAAAGAGAAAGATGAGACCAAGGTTAAAAATACCCCCTAGGCCGGGGCAATTAATCTGTTTCTAAATCTGTCTTGAAAGAATTTGGAAGGTTTTTCTGTGACATCATCACGGATGAAGGTAATTTAAAAAGAATGTTTTATTTACATGCAATTAAAAGTAAATTTGATAAGGTTTTCATGCAGTTGCATGCAGACATTTTCCTTCAGGGGGCGCCACAGCAAGTCAGTTTCTTCCATCTAACCTTATCTCCTGCATCTTCTTCGGTCACACCAACTATCTTCATGTCTTCCTTCACTGTATCCATGAACCTCCTCTTTGGTCTTCCTCTAGTCCTCTTTCCTGGTGGTTCCAAACCCAGCATCCTTCTTCTGATGTACTCTCTCTCTCTCCTCTGCACATGTCCAAACCATCTCAGTCTGACCTCTCTGACTTTAAAACCTCTAACATGTGCTGTTCCTCTGATCCTGTCCATCCTGGTCACTCCCAGAGAGATCCTCAGCATCTTCATCTCTGCTACCTCCATCTCTGCTTCCTGTCTTTTCCTCAGTGACACTGTCTCTAGACCAATCAGCATGGCCGCTCTCACCACACTGTCTCTAGACCAATCAGCATGGCCGCTCTCACCACACTGTCTCTAGATCAATCAGCATGGCCGCTCTCACCACACTGTCTCTAGACCAATCAGCATGGCCGCTCTCACCACACTGTCTCTAGACCAATCAGCATGGCCGCTCTCACCACACTGTCTTTAGACCAATCGGCATGGCCGGTCTCACCTCACTGTCTCTAGACCAATCAGCATGGCCGCTCTCACCACACTGTCTCTAGACCAATCAGCATGGCCGGTCTCACCACACTGTCTCTAGACCAATCAGCATGGCCGCTCTCACTATGGTTTTCTACATTTTCACTTTCATTTTATCTGAAACTCTTCTGTCACACATCACACCTGATACTTTTCTCCACCCGTTCCAGCCTGCCTGCACACGCTTCTTCACCTCTTTTCCACACTCTCCATTGCTCTGGACTGTTGATCCTAGATATTTAAAATCTTCCACCTTCTTTATCTCTTCTCCCTGTAACCTCACTTTTCCATTTGGATCCCTCTCATTCACACACATGTACTCTGTTTTACTCTGACTAATCTTCATTCCTCTTCTTTCTAGTGCAAACATCCACCTCTCCAGTTTTTCCTCCACCTCTCCAGCTTTTCCTCCACCTCTTCCCTCCTTACATTACACTATCATTTGTTCTTATTTAAAACAAACACGCCAATTCAAAAAGTTGCCCGTCCGTTATTCTGTTACATTTTTTAATGCGATTTCTCGCCAAAAAACTAAAGAAACTTTGATGAAACTGTTCATGGCTGCTCAGTGCAAACTATAGATTAACTGATTTGGTTTTCAGAGGCATACGACCAAAAGTGACGGTCACAATAGTTAAGATCACAAAGTTTACAAACCTTTTAATGCCTTTTTAACTTGGAAATTTTATTAGTAGCTCACATCAGGGCTGAACGATGCGGCCAAAAGCAGCAACCCAAGACCTCAGTGTGTGAATATATACACAAGGTTAACTCTCCAAAGCAAACGTGGAATAGATTTAGAATCAAAATTATATTAGTTGGCGGTACGGCTTATGCGTGACGTAAAATACAAGCATTAATTTAATAACTAAAAAGAAAAACTAGTAAATATACAACAATCCCCCTGAGGGTGGGACTGCACCAAGGATCTGCTCTGAGCCCTTTGCTGTTTGCTATGGCGATGGACAGGCTGACAGAAGAGGTCAGACAGGAATCCCCATGAACAATGATGTTTGCAGATGACATTGTGATCTGTAGTGAGAGGAGGGAACAGGTGGAGGAAAAGCTGGAGAGGTGGAGGTTTGCACTAGAAAGAAGAGGAATGAAGATTAGTCAGAGTAAGACAGAGTACATGTGTGTGAATGAGAGGGATCCAAATGGAAAAGTGAGGTTACAGGGAGAAGAGATAAAGAAGGTGGAAGATTTTAAGTATCTAGGATCAACAGTTCAGAGCAATGGAGAGTGTGGAAAAGAGGTGAAGAAGCGTATGCAGGCAAGCTGGAACGAGTGGACAAAAGTATCAGGTGTGATGTGTGACAGAAGAGTTTCAGCTAAAATGAAAGGGAAAGTGTACAAAACCGTGGTGAGACCGGCCATGCTGATTGGTCTAGAGACAGTGTCACTGAGGAAAAGACAGGAAGCAGAGATGGAGGTAGCAGAGATGAAGATGCTGAGGATCTCTCTGGGAGTGACCAGGATGGACAGGATCAGAGGAACAGCACATGTTAGAGGTTTTAAAGTCAGAGAGGCCAGACTGAGATGGTTTGGACATGTGCAGAGGAGAGAGACCGAGTACATCGGCAGAAGGATGCTGGATTTGGAACCACCAGGAAAGAGGACTGGAGGAAGACCAAAGAGGAGGTTCATGGATACAGTGAAGGAAGACATGAAGATAGTTGTTGTGACCGAAGAGGATGCAGCAGATAGGGTTAGATGGAAGAAACTGACTTGCTGTGGCGACCCCTGAAGGGAAATGCCGAAAGGAGAAGAAGAAGAAGTAAATTTACCACATCTTTTTTTGATAAAAACACCATTTTTTCCCCCTCAGTCGCTCTCATGCAAGTGAATCTATAATCGTTAGATGTGTCTCACTAATTTAGCGGCTTAAAAGCATGAAAATTACATTGTTTTTACCTGCAAGTTTGAGTTAATTTGTTGCAGAGCCCTAGATTCTATTCTGAAACTTAGTGGGAACCCCGGTTAAAGTTTTAGAGTCACTTCCCATGAAAATAATTTCACACTGAAAATGAGACTTAACTTGCGAATAAACAAATGCTTCCCGACTTTCTAGTTGAAGCTGCACATTTAAAGCGGTTCTAATGTCATTTTAAGATCTTCTTAAAGTACGGCGACGCACTCAGGGTAAAATCACAAAGTTTCAAACCGTTCCCAACTAATTAGTCTGGGTTTGACTTGGTTTAAAACCACCGTTTCTCAACGAGCCCCGAACAGTGGTTACAATTTACCAGCACTGATGCATGAGACGTGCTTTCTTTTCATGTGGTTAAAACAAAAGCAGTAATGAAAGATAATAGCTCTGTGTTTTGTTAAGGTGTTTGAGCGTCGCTCCGGAGACACGAAGATTTATAATAAAAAAAAAAAAAAACATTATAGATTAGTAAGTAATTATATTCAATTACATCTCATTCAGGGCGGAACGGTGGCACAGTGGGTAGCACAGTGGGTAGCACGGTTGCCTCACAGCTAGAAGTTTGTGGCTTTGAGTCCTGGGTGGGGTATAGGCTTGAAACACTGGCCTTTCTGTGTGGGGTTTGCATGTTTTACCTGTGAATGTGTGGGTTTCCTCTCACCCTCCAAAAACATGCATGCAAGTTATTGGCCACTACATGACTGCCCCTAGGAATGAGTGGGTGGTTGTTGAGTGGGTGGTTGTATGTGTCTGGCTCTGCGACAGACTGGCGACCTGTTCGGAGTGTACCCTGCCCGTTGCCTTGAATCAGCCAGGATGGGTTCCAGCACCCCAAAGAACCCCAAAAGGGATAGATGGCTAAGAAGGTGACTGACTGACTGACACCTCATTCAGGGCGGCACGGTGGTACAGTGGGTAGCACGGTGGCCTCACAGCAAGAAAGTCATGGGTTCGAGTCCTGGGTGGTCCAGAAAGATATGGGGTCAAACTCTGGCTCACGGACCAAATTTGGGTCCACTACCTACTACATTTGGGTCGCAAAGTCATTCCAAATGACTTAAAGTTGCAGAACATGCAGCTTTAAAACTACAAATTCTAAACTGGGGCAGCACGGTAGCGCAGTGGGTAGCACAGTGGCCTCACAGCAAGAAAGTCATGGATTCGAGTCCTGGGTGGGGACGAGGCTTGGCGCACTCGCCTTTCTGTGTGGAGTTTGCATGTTCTACCCGTGTATGTGTGGGTTTTCTCCATGTACTCCGGTTTCCTCCTGCCCTCCAAAAACATGCATGCTAGGTTGATTGGCCACTACATAATTGCCCACAGGAATGAGGGGGTGGTTGTATGTGTGTGGCCCCGCGACAGACTGGCAACCTATTCGGGTGTACACTGACCCTCGCCTTGAATCAGCCCAGATGGGCACCGGCTACCCCGAGATGGATAGACGGATCCCAGAGGATCCCAGAGGGATCTCATTTACTGCTTTTTATTCCTATAGAAAACTGTATAGGAATACAGTTTTCTATGAATACAGTGAAGTTGGCATGATCAAAGAAGATGCAGCAGATAGGGTTAGATGGAAGAAACTGACTTGCTGTAGCGCCCCCTGAAGGGAAATGCCGAAAGAAGAAGAAGAAAACCCTATACCGTGTACCCTGTTTACTTTCGTGCATGGTTGTAAGCAGTCCGGTAAACACTCCTAAACATCATGGAGAACAAACGATTTTAACATCTCTGAGGAAATCACATGCATTCAAATTGTTTTGGCATTCAGACTGGTTGCCATGGAGGTTCGGAGTGATTCAGAGTTTTTTTCTTGACATTAATAAAACGCGTGGTGGCTCACAGCGAAACTCTTTTACTTTCACCTCCAATTCAGCTCTGGCAGATGACGGTGCGGACTGGATTAACTGAGCTTTTCTACCTTAAATTTAAAACGATTGTGTTGACTGTCAGACGTCTGTGAGCGGGCATCATGTTTCACACGTTTGATGACAGACAATGCAGGTATTTTTTTTTTTTTTTTTACAGAAGTTGTAATTCTCGTCTAGGTCTTGTGAAAACTTGGCAAACTGACAGAAGCTGCTTTTTTTTTCAGTTCTGATTAAACAGAATTTGAATTGTGCTCAGACTAGGCAGTTAGAACTGTGCCTGAGTGAGTTTGACCACATCACAGCGGTTCATTTGACTAGTGTGAGTGCCAGCGGCGCGGTTCATTTAGTCGTCCCTGACCCACTAGGACGAGGTGTGCCAGAGCAGTAACACACTAGACTTTGCGACTTTGCAAACAATAATCCAGTCAGATGTGTGTAGCAGGGTACGTACGAGGCATGAAAATTAGACTGTTTTCTTCTGGTGACAGTTTTAATCTAAGTCAATATTAGGGTTTCTACGATTTATAAAGTCTAAGTGAAAACCACGGCAAGTGGTACTCGAAAAGTGTCCCAAACCGTTGTGAGACTAGAGACAGTGTGGTGAGAGCGGCCATGCTGATTGGTCTAGAGACAGTGTGGTGAGAGTGGCCATGCTGATTGGTCTAGAGACAGTGTGGTGAGACCGGCCATGCTGATTGGTCTAGAGACAGTGTGGTGAGAGCGGCCATGCTGATTGGTCTAGAGACAATGTGGTGAGACCGGCCATGCTGATTGGTCTAGAGACAGTGTGGTGAGACCGGCCATGCTGATTGGTCTAGAGACAGTGTGGTGAGAGCGGCCATGCTGATTGGTCTTGAGACAGTGTGGTGAGACCGGCCATGCTGATTGGTCTAGAGACAGTGTGGTGAGAGCGGCCATGCTGATTGGTCTAGAGACAGTGTGGTGAGACCGGCCACACTGATTGGTCTAGAGACAGTGTGGTGAGAGCGGCCATGCTGATTGGTCTTGAGACAGTGTGGTGAGAGCGGCCATGCTGATTGGTCTAGAGACAGTGTGGTGAGACCGGCCATGCTGATTGGTCTTGAGACAGTGTGGTGAGAGCGGCCATGCTGATTGGTCTAGAGATAGTGTGGTGAGACCAGCCATGCTGATTGGTCTAGAGACAGTGTGGTGAGACCGGCCATGCTGATTGGTCTTGAGACAGTGTGGTGAGAGCGGCCATGCTGATTGGTCTAGAGACAGTGTGGTGAGACCAGCCATGCTGATTGGTCTAGAAACAGTGTGGTGAGACCGGCCATGCTGATTGGTCTAGAGACAGTGTGGTGAGAGCGCCCATGCTGATTGGTCTAGAGACAGTGTCACTGAGGAAAAGACAGGAAACAGAGATGTTTGTAGCAGAGATGAAGATGCTGAGGATCTCTCTGGGAGTGACCAGGATGGACAGGATCAGAGGAACAGCACATGTTAGAGGTTTTAAAGTCAGAGAGGCCAGACTGAGATGGTTTGGACATGTGCAGAGGAGAGAGAAGGATGCTGGGTTTGGAACCACCAGGAAAGAGGCCTAGAGGAAGACCAAAGAGGAGGTTCATGGATACAGTGAAGGAACACATGAAGATAGAAGGCGTGACCGAATAGGAGATAGGGTTTGATGGAAGAAACTGACTTGCTGTGGCGCCCCCTGAATGGACATGCAAAAAGAAGAAGACTGACGTAAGCGTGCATAATACACATGGTGAAACCCTATGTGAAAGCAGACCAGAGGGCATGGGGACAATCAGACTCGGGTTGGTTCACGACAACCATGCATGCTCTGACTTTAGCGTTAGTATCATGCCAACCCATAAAACCTGAAAAGTAAGAGACGCTGTTTTTCTAATTTATAGAATTAATCACATCAATCTAAGGCTGATTTTTTTTTTTTGTATAATAAAAAATAAGAACGCATTAGGACACTCGTTCTTTTTGTGATCTTTGGGCATTTTAAAGAAACTTTTTGCTTCCACCATCTGTTTCACTTTCAATGTTTTACTATTCCAAACCATCTGAAGAGATTCGAATGAAAGTGCCCACTCTTAGTCAGCGCCAACTATAGATGAACTAATCAATGAATTCCACTATAAAACTACTCTAACTCCAGCTGCTGATCTGTTTTAGGAAATTCATACAATTAGGTCATATTATAAATTTTGATAACACAGATAGTAAAAAATTTAAAGCGTACACCTACGACTGTTTACGGCTAGTTATGCATTCGTTATGTATTCGAGAGACGGTGGCTCAGTGGTAGACCGTTCGCCCGTGGACCGGAAGTTAACCAGAAGTTCGCATTCCACTGAGTTCATGTCTAGAGTGCTTGGAGAAGACACCTAACCCCCCGTTTCTCCCACTATAGTCGCTGTCATAGGTGGCAGCCTGCTGCGGTGTAATGCAGCACATAAATCAATAAAGTATCTAAAAAAATAAATGTGGAGGCACATTGTTTGATGCTTTGGTGTCATTTTAAACGTGGTCCAGACTCTTTAACCTTCAGCTCACTCTAGAACTAAAAAAAAAACCTTTACCTAAAGCAAATGAAAGTTTTCATCCGACTCAAATTCCCTCAAATAGTTTGCTTTTCTCCGTTTATCCAGGAATTTGACAGAAACCCCAGGGTGGAGAGAGATCCCAAAGCTACTACTGTGTCCGTACATACCTGTCTAATCCCCGACACCGCCTCGCCGTTTACAGCTCCAACATTTTACTTTCCACTTTATGAAAAGTCACATTTATGATTCAGAGAGTTCTAAGATTTGGTGTGAAACTTGTTGTTAAAACACAAACCTATTCTCATGTGGATGTATGCTCACATGTACGCTCTCAATCCTGAACGATCTCAGAATGTTAACCCTTGTGTTTGTTTTGCTCTTGCCACATACCACTGAGTCAGCTGGCATTTGACATGCTGCTGCAGAACCTTTTGGTGTGTTAAGTACACGTAAAAAAAAACAAAAACCGGCCAAACTGTTTTTTATGGCCTTAAAATCTGCCATATTTTTCTTGTGTGTTACATTCTCAGACTGGAATGGAGACAGTTTCCTGTGTAAAAAAGATGTTTAAACTTGTCTAAAATAATAATAATAATAATTTTATTTGCAGGTTTTAATCAACCTCAAACTCAATATGGCCACTCAGGGACAGACCTCCATTGTTGAGTGGTTAGATAAATCATTGTAACTTATGTAGCAATTATCCATGACAGTAGACCAGGGTGGGCAAACTTATGGTTCGCGGGCCACATTGAGTTTTAATATTCGACAAAGGGGCCGGAACAGGATCAGATGAATGGCATGCTTTGGTAACCGTTAGATTAGACCAATAGAATGACGTGCCAGATTTTAAACAAGCGCTAAATGTTACATCAAGAACGTTAAATTTCAAATCTAGCAGCTTTAGGTCTGAAATCTAGTGCGATAGCTCTTAAAAACGTGCATTTAGCGGCGATAGGTTTGTAATCTAAGCACTTGTTTTAACATCTAACACGCTTGTTTACGTGCGTGTATTGGCCCCGATGGCTTTCCATATCTTACAGTGCCCCATCTAGTGAGGAAACATCAGAATTGCAGGTGAAATAAAACATTAACAGGGTTTATTTACCGTAATTTCACGACAATAAGGCGCACCGTACGAAAAGGCGCAGTCTCTGTCACACACCGCCTTACAATAACACACACACAAGCATGCAAATGTGGGTATTAAATAATAGATCGGGAGTAAAACTGAGTTTGGTTGTGCTTTATTTAAGTAGTAACGATACTAAACAAACACATTACCGGTAATAGTCTTTATTCAAATCCGTCAAAGTCCTCATCCTCTGTTTCAGAGCAGGTCCACTTCGCTCCTCGCTGTCAAAGTCACTGTCTGTACCGTGCGGCTCCTCAGAAAGGATACCAGCTTTTGAGAAAGCTCGGATAACAGTACCAGCAGACACGTTAGTCCAAGCATCTACAATCCATTGGCAAACTGTAGCGTAACTCGCCTGGCACTGCCTTCCACCCTTCGTGAAACTGTGGTCTCCTTCGGTCATCCATCGCTCCCACGCCGCTCACACTTCACTCTTTAACGTTCTCATGCCTTTTCTTTTAGGTCCGCCTCGCGGGCACCGCGTTTTCTTTTAGGTCCGCTTTTTCTCACACACAAGGCGCACCGCTCATTTTGAAGAAAATCTAAGACTTTTATATGCGCCTTATAGCCGTGAAATTACGGTATTTCGTTTTTTAAGTTTGGTGGGCCGGATTAAAACATTTAACGGGCTGCATGTGGCCCTCGGGCCGCAGTTTGCCCATGCTTGCTGTAGACTTTAAAATTTTTGGATAAACATGTGAACAACATTAACCATGTAAATAAACAACAAACTAGTGTAAAATTACGGCAAAACAAACCTTAAAAGAGTGATTTCAGTAACGTAAATCACGCCAATTTCAAATATATAACAATATTCTGATAAAAAACATTTTTAAAAAAGTTTGCCGCTACAACTTCCCGCTTGGTGGCACAAGTGGCGGACTGGTTGCAAATGCCATCGTGCTAACGTGAGTAAATTTTTTTGGGGGTTTGTAGCTTTTTTAATTCATATGTTAGAAAATTTAACAATTAGCATGTTTTTTTTCTATTTGCTGTAACATTAGTTTTTAGGATTTAATACATTTAACATTTTTTCCATTTATTTGAATTGAAAACAAATATATTTTACATTTTCAATTATTTCTTTTGAAAGTTTTATTCCATCAGAATTCTCATGTTTTTAGTTAGTGTTTAGTAACTGCTGCAAACTTTTAAAAAGCAATTTCACTCAAAAATGAATAAACTATTCACGAAGAAAAGGTCAAGTGGATTTAGTCAAATTTGAAACAGTAATGTTGCAATAAGTCCGTGTAGTCCCTCATTCATCCAGGAGTGATCCATAGCAGAAAAAGTTTCAAAAAAGTCTTCTGGACAGTTTAATTCTTGAACGAGACGTTTCGACTTCCATCCGGAAATCATTTTCAATCTGAATGAAATGGACTGAAAACTGGATCTATTTATACTAACCTGAGTAAAAGGTAAAAAATAGTAAGAAGGGCTCGACCGATGAGCCTGTGTTACCTATGATGGCCGTGAATGGCTCCTATTGTAGCCACAGACCAGTAAACAACCCTATTATCAAAATGCTAAAAGCCTAGTGAATAGAAATTCCTGCTAACGAGAGGCGTGAAACTGGGTCACGAGGTGTCATCTTTAGTCCATGGCTTCAAAAGGCTGCTGTAAATACCGGGCAGAATGTATCTAACGCCTCCACTCCGATTCAGTGAGGGATTTTCTTTCATCACAAAGATGGCTTCCTTCACCCCTCTCTCAAACCATCCTTTCTCTCTACTTATAATCTTCACCTCGCTGTCCTCAAAAGTGTGTTTGGTGGATTTAAGATGCAGATGTACAGCAGACTGTGGATCACTTGAGGCTTCTCTTCTGTGTTGGTAAAGTCTTTTGTGGAGTGGCTGCTTAGTTTCACCAATGTAGTGTTCTTTGCAGCTCTCTTCACTGCACCGGATCGAATAAACTACATTGCTCTGTTTTTCTGTAGGAATCTTGTCTTTAGGATGTACTAGTTTTTGCCGTAATGTGTTGACCGGTTTAAAGAAAACCGGGATGACATGTTGTCTGAAGATTCTCTGTACCTTCTCGGGCAGTAATCTTGCAGTACACAAAGTGAGTGAGTGGGAATGCACGGTTGTGGGCTGTAAAGTCAGGTCTGTAGGTCTACACGCCCGTTATTGCGACTACACGATGAGTGACTGCCTCAAACAGCTAGTTCCCCACCGCGCTGAACAAAACCCTGTCTGTTCACCGCTGCTCTGCTTCTAACTCAGAGAATCTCACACTTCCAACACATCTACCTCCATCCTCACATCCGCTTTCTACCACCGCCAATCCCCAGTGTTCGCACAGCGAAGCCAACAGGGCCACAAATTATAAAAGCCAAAGGCCGACATGTTGAGCACACTGTGACTCTAAATGCTTATAATAAGGAACAGCATCTGGACACAGCTGGAAACAAGAGGATTAGAAACTCTTGGCACAGGATGTCAGTTTACGTTTTAAAGTTAGTTTTTCTTTTATTTTTCCAATCACATTAAAAATGAAGCTGAACAGATTCTGAGGTTCACGACATTGAGCTTTTGTTCTTTTTTTTATGGCATCTGATGAATTTGAACTGATTAAGACAGTAATGGAAGCTTGGAGTTAAATGAAAGTCTTTCATAATCAATGTCCTCAGTCGTTTATTTCAGAACACATTTTTTCCCCACTTAAGCAACATGAAATGGAGACAAAAAATTCCAAATCTGGATCCCAGTGGAGGTGTCTCATTCTGTCCATGTCCGTGTTACATAACTCTTCCTTCCTAAGCTGATACAGGCAGAAAAGTGAGTTTCTGACATACCCAAAATGATCAGGAGAGCAGCAGAGGAGATAGCATCAGAGAGGTTAGAACGGAGCCAAAAGATATGTATCTGAAACAACGGGATTTTAAACACTCGCTGAAAAGCTTTAAAACCATTTTTCTTTTGTTTTTAAAGTTAAACTTGCAAATTAAACCCGTCTTTTATTGTGTTGGACATTTTTAAAATGTGCTGGATTCTATATGTGGGTGTTTGAGATTGTGTGTGTGTGCACGGGAAACCAATCTGACCCGTGGGATTAGTGGCTGACTTGGTGAGTGACTCTCATTCTGTTCCAGATGTTTATCGCGTCATAAAGGCCTTAAAGCTCTCTGTGAGAAATAGGTAGGAACACACACGCATGCACGCACACTCCGAGCTACACCTGCATGCACAATCTGAAAGGGAACCACTTTTTATTCCTACCCTTTAATTAGAAAACTAAATATAGAAAATATTATAAAATCAACAGGATGTGTTTAGAAGTGCTGATCATTGGATGAAAAAAAACTACCAGCATGCATTCTGGGATTTGTAGTTTCAACCATGTATGTAATTTAGTCAGTGATCCTGACCGACCAGGTCCAGTCATTTGGTACGGCTTTGTGGGCCAAGTGTGATTACATTGACCCATCAGCCAAAATTTGACCACTAAACTTCTCCATTCCGTTCCTCTACAATTCTCTATCCCATGTGTTCATCCTGTCACCGTAGCTGTGTCACCGTGGTAACCGTGAGTCAACATTGAAACTTATTGAAAACATTTAACATTTTATTTGAACCCACTTTAAATAAGTTCTTCTTAAAAGCAAACTATGGAACAAACAATACTTCAAATCAAATAGTACCGTAATTTCACGGCCATAAGGCGCACCTAAAAGTCTCAAATTTTCTTCAAAATGAGCGGTGCGCCCTATCGTGCAGTGCGCCCTATCTGATTTGTGATTTGTGGACGTATTAGAGAACCATCAGGCGGACGCAGTTGAAAACATGAGAACATTAAAGGGGGAAGTGTGGGCGTGGATTATGTCTAACAACACTGAAAATGGAAAAGAGACACGCTTATGAAGCTCAGTTTAAACTGATGGCGATCAGCTGCGCCGGGCGAGTTACGCCACAGTTTGCCAGTGGATTGTAGATGTTTGAGCTAACGTGTCTGCTGGCACTGTTGTCCGAGCTTTCCCAAAAGTAGGCATCATTTCTGAGGAGCTGCACGGTTCAGAAAGTGACTTTGACAGTGTGGAAAGTGAACCTGCGAGGTTGGATTTAGAGCAGCTGTTAGATTCTGAACCAGAGGATGAGGACTTGGATGGATTTGATAAATGACTTTATGACGACTGTAACTAATATTTAAATAAAACCAACCAAACTCAGTTTTACTCCCGATCTATTTTTAAATACGTACGTGTGTGTGCGTATGCGTATGTGCGTATATTGTTGTATTAAGGCGGACTTACGTAGTAGAGGATATGTATATAAAACCCGCGCCCTATCATCAGGTGCACCTTATGTGTGTGTTAAATACAGAGCACGCGAAATTTGGACTGCGCCTTGTAATACGGTGCGCCCTATGGTCGTGAAAATACGGTACTTTAGTATGGTAAATGGACTCTACTTATACACCACTCAAAACGCTTTACATCGTAGCTCACATTCACCCATTCACACACATTCATACCTGATGGTGGAAGCTGACATGCAAGGTGCAAACATCCCAAAAAGTTTGACCACCCACCCTCTTCATTCCGTCTTGCTCTTTCCACTCCTCCTCGTCCTCCTCTACAACTCTCTGTCCCATGAGTTCGTCCTGTTACCAGGAGGAACAAATTTAAAATTGGGACAATTCAAACGAGCCAACATTGAAATTTACACAAATTTAAGACTTTATAATTTATAAGACTTTCTGTTCCGTTATCTTCCGCTTGTTCCGGGGTCGGGTCGCGGGGGCAATAGCCTCAAGCGGGCAGCCCAGGCCTCTCTCTCCCCGGCTGCATCCTCTAGCTCACTCGGAAGGATCCCAAGTCGCTCCCCGGCCAGCTGTGAGACATAGTCTCTCCAGCGGGTCTGTGGTCTGCCTCTTGGTCTCCTCCCGGTGAGACATGCCCGAAACACCTCTCCCACGAGGCGCTCGGGGGGCATCCTGACCAGATGCCCGAACCACCCCATCTGGCTCCTCTCGACCTGGAGGAGGAGCGGCTCAACACCGAGCTCCTCCCGGATGGCAGAGCTCTTCACCCGATCTCTGAGTGAGAGCCCAGCCACCCTGCGGAGGAAGCTCATTTCGGCCGCTTGTACCCGCGATCTCATTCTTTCGGTCACCACCCACAGCTGGTTACCATGGTGAGGGTTGGAACGTAGATCCTGGTTACCATGGTGAGGGTAGGATCGTAGATCCTGGTTACCATGGGTGAGGGTTGGAACGTAGATCCTGGTTACCATGGTGAGGGTAAGAATGTAGATCCTGGTTACCATGGTGAGGGTAGGATCGTAGATCCTGGTTACCATGGGTGAGGGTTGGAACGTAGATCCTGGTTACCATAGGTGAGGGTAGGAACGTAGATCCTGGTTACCATGGTGAGGGTAGGAACGTAGATCGACTTGTAAATCAAGAGCTTTGCTTTTCGGCTCATCTCTCTCTTTACCACGACGGACCGATGCAGCGTCCTAGTTATTGCTGATGCCGCACCGATCCGCCTGTCGATCTCCCGCTCCATCTGTCCCCCACTCGTGAACAAGACCCTGAGATACTTAAACTCCTCCACTTGGGGCAGGACCCTGTCCCTGACCCAGAGGGGGCATTCCACCCTTTTCCGGGCGAGGACCATGGTCTCGGATTTGGAGGCGCTAATTCCCATCCCGGCCGCTTCACACTCGGCAGCAAATCGATCCAGTGAGAGCTGGAGATCGAGAGCTGGAGAGCTGGAGATAACACAAGTTCTGCTCAAAAACCAAACAGAAAAATTCTTCGTAAAATGTGACACAAATAAAATGTGTTGCAGTAAGACTGGAATTTGTAGTTTTAAAGCTGCTTGTTCTGCAGCTTTAAGTCATTTGGAATGACTTTGCGGCCCAAATGTAGAAGTTAGTGGACCCAAATTTGGTCCATAAGCCAGAGTTTGACCCCCTATCTCTCTGATTTCCCACTTGGACAGTTTGAAAGGTTGAACTGTAAGTTTTTACCAATAATAATGAAGGAATCATTTAAGTTTGGGGTTAAAAAAATCCCATAACGGGGCTTTTTTTTCATCACCTCATCAATTACTTCTGGACAGTTTTTTGGTGGGATCATCTGTACTTAATGCGCGTCTGGCACAGAAGACCTTGACTTTTGTTACCATGACATTCATGTTCTAACAAGTTATTAATTATATTCCAGTTGCACAAAAATGAAGAGTTAAGTGGAGTTAGAGAAGCATGAGGAGAAGTCTGATCTGGACATGCAAACGTTTTAAAAAAGTTAGAGAATTTCATGGAAATATAAAGTGTTGTGTTTGAAACGGATGATTTTTGGAAGATGATCTTACCGAGGTACTGCCTGATGTCCAGCAGGATCTCTGGAGGTCCTCCGTTCAGTTGGTAGAACAGGGAACAGAAACAGAAGATGAAGAGTGAAGCCATGCAGAAAGCATAACCTCTCAAAGAAAACCTCCAGGGGACAGAAGACAGAAAACTACACTTCTTCTTGTGGTTTGGAGTCTGGTTCTTCATCATCTCCTCCTCGCAAAGCCGTGCGCAGCCATCCGCCTGTAGGAAACTTTGAAGATCATTTGAAGAGGGTCGCAGCTTTAATTTTGGAGACCTCCGCTGCTCAGGAGCCACGGGGTCTCTGCTGGATCACTGATCCTTCCTTCCGTCCTTCTAATGGTCCATCCTTCTTCTCACAGACTTTTAGGTGTCAGATTACTGAACGTGGAAAAAAAAAAAGAAGAAAAAAAAAAAGTCAAACTTTGGAAAGGAAATGATTTGAATCTGGGAAACAGCACCGCCTGGTGGAGAAACTGGGTACTTTGATTTAGGTTATAACAGATTTATAAACAGTGATTAATAAAAAAAAATGAAAAGAGTTGCTCTTTTATCAGGATTGTTAAACAAGGGAAACATGATTAAATTAATTAAGCGTAGATTTCACTATTTAAGATAAAAGATTCTGTAAAGTCACAATGTGAGCATAGTGAAATTTTAACAGACTCCAAACTAAACCAACATATATGTACAAGTATATATTTAACTCCTATCTATCCAGATGGATCGATAGATATACTTTATGTCTCTCTATTTAATCCATCTTCCTACCTACCTACCTTCCCACCAACCTACGCATCCATCCATCCATCTACCCACATTCCTTCCTACCTACCTACCTACCTACTTACATACCTACCTACTTACATACCTACCTACCTACCTACCTACCTACCTACCTATCTAACTACCTACCTACCTACCTACCTACCTACCTACCTACCTATCTATCTATCTATCTATCTATCTATCTATCTATCTATCTATCTATCTATCTATCTATCTATCTATCTATCTATCTATCTATCTATCTATCTATCTATCTATCTATCTATCTATCTATCTACCTACCTACCTACTTACCTACCTACCTATCTAACTACCTATCTACCTACCTATCTAACTACTTACCTATCTACCTACCTACCTGAATACCTACTTACCTACCTACCCACCCACCTACCTATCCAGCCACCTACCTACCCACCCACCCACCTACCTATCCATCCACCTACCTACCTACCTACCCACCCACCTAACTATCCATCCACCTACCTAACTACCTACCCACCCACCTAACTACCTACCCACCCACCCACCTACCTATCCATCCACCTACCTAACTACCTACCCACCCACCTAACTACCTACCCACCCACCCACCTACCTATCCATCCACCTACCTACCTACATACCCACCTACCCATCCATCCAACTACCTACCTACCTATCCATCCACCCACCTACCTACCTACCTACCCACCCACCCACCCACCCAATCCACCTATCCATCCACCTACCTACCTACATACCCACCTACCCATCCATCCATCCAACTACCTACCTACCTACTAACCTCCCTATCCATCCACCTACCTATCCACCTACCTACCTACCTACCTACCTACCTACCTATGCATCCATCTATCCATCCACCCACCTACCTACCTATCCATCCACCTACCTACCTACCTACCTACCCACCTACCCACCTTCCTACTTACCTACCTACCCATCCATCTACCTATCCATCCACCTACCTACCTATCCATCCACCTACCTACCTACCCACCCACCTACCTACCTACATACCTATCCATCTATCCACCCACCCACCGACATACTTACCTACCTACCAACCTGTCTATCGTTCCATCCATCCATCCTCCTACCTACCTATCTACCTGCCCAAAACACCTCACCAGTGAGGCGCTCCGGTGGCATCCTGACCAGATGCCCAAACCACCCCATCTGGCTCCTCTCGACCTGGAGGAGGAGCGGCTCGACACCGAGCTCCTACCGGATGGCAGAGCTCCTACACCGATCTCTGGGTGAGAGCCAAGCCTCCTGCGGAGGAAGCTCATTTCGGCCGCTTGTATCCGGGATCTCATTCTTTTGGTCACCACCTACAGCTGGTGACCATAGGTGAGGGTAGGAACGTAGATCCTGGTTACCATGGTGAGGGTAGGAACGTAGATCCTAGTTACCATGTTGAGGGTAGGAAATTCGATCCTGGTGGCCATAGGTGAGGGTAGGAACGTAGATCCTGGTTACCATGGTGAGGGTAGGAACGTAGATCCTAGTTACCATGGTGAGGGTAGGAACGTAGATCCTGGTTACCATGGTGAGGGTAGGAACGTAGATCCTGGTTACCATGGTGAGGGTAGGAACGTAGATCCTGGTTACCATGGTGAGGGTAGGAACGTAGATTCTAGTTACCATGGTGAGGGTAGGAACGTAGATCCTGGTTACCATGGTGAGGGTAGGAACGTAGATCCTGGTTACCATGGTGACGGTAGGAACGTAGATCCTGGTTACCATGGTGAGGGTAGAAACGTAGATTCTAGTTACCATGGTGAGGGTAGGAATGTAGATCCTGGTTACCATGGTGACGGAACGAACGTAGATCCTGGTTACCATGGTGAGGGTAGGAACGTAGATCCTGGTTACCACGGTGAGGGTAGGAACGTAGATCCTGGTTACCACGGTGAGGGTAGGAACGTAGATCCTGGTTACCATGGTGAGGGTAGGAACGTAGATCCTGGTTTCCATGGTGAGGGTAGGAACGTAAATCCTGGTTACCATGGTGAGGGTAGGAACGTAGATCATGGTTACCATGGTGAGGGTAGGAACGTAGATCCTGGTTATCACGGTGAGGGTAGGAACGTAGATCCTGGTTACCACGGTGAGGGTAGGAACGTAGATCCTGGTTACCACGGTGAGGGTAGGAACGTAGATCATGGTTACCATGGTGAGGGTAGGAACGTAGATCATGGTTATCATGGTGAGGGTAGGAACGTAGATCCTGGTTACCATGGTGAAGGTAGGAACGTAGATCATGGTTATCATGGTGAGGGTAGGAACGTAGATCATGGTTATCATGGTGAGGGTAGGAACGTAGATCCTGGTTACCATGGTGAAGGTAGGAACGTAGATCATGGTTATCATGGTGAGGGTAGGAACATAGATCCTGGTTACCATGGTGAGGGTAGGAACGTAGATCATGGTTATCATGGTGAGGGTAGGAACGTAGATCCTGGTTACCATGGTGAGGGTAGGAACGTAGATCATGGTTATCATGGTGAGGGTAGGAACGTAGATCCTGGTTACCATGGTGAGGGTGGAACGTAGATTGACTTGTAAATCGAGACCTTGTAAATTGACATGTAAAGCCTGAGTAGCTTAAAGTATTTAAAGCTCTGTAACGCGTTAAGATCTAAAGGAGTAATATTGTAACACAAACATGTAACAAACATTTTTAATCTCAATGATATTTTTTACGCTTTGGGGTTGATTTATTTTGATGTGATAAAATGCTATAAATTATCAAGCGATAAGATTCTTGTGATAATTCTTTGGGTTTTTTTTTTTTTGGTTTTTTTAGGTTTTGTTCCCATCAAGAGACCCTGAAGGACACAACTTACTGAAGAATTTGGAAGATATGAAGTGAAATAACTGGATCATTTTTATCTGCTGGCCTCAAACTTTAAAGTTTGCATCATTTAGAATTTTTAATGATGTTATTTCTGAAGCCTCGGGATAAAAAAAAGTTAAATTGTTTAGTCATAAAATAAGTAGCTTAAAAAAAATTCAAAATAAAATAAAAGTAACTTCATTACTGGTTTGTATTAAAAAATAAGACTAAAATTAACAGAGAAAAGAAAACACGAGAAATATTGCTATCCTTGGCTTCTCTAATTTATTTTTTTTTGTGCATGAGAGTTTCAGAGGAATCTTACGGGTAGAGAAGAGCCAGATGAGGTGGTTCAGGCACCTGGTTAGAATACCTCCCGGATACCTTGCTGTGGAAGTGTTTAACTCTATCAGCAATAGTTTGATCACCTTAGAGATAAAGAGGGAGTGGTTAAAGCACACCAAATTTCACAATAAAAATAGGTCTTTGGTGAATAAAATACATAAAGACTTTAAACTTTGAAAAACTTTTAAAAATCTCATTCAGATTTTGTGTCCTTTCTTTCTAAGACGGATGTTTTAGTAACAGCTGTGCTAAAACTAGGACTGCTTGATAGATCGATATCGAACTGTGATTGTCTTTGGTATTTGTGATATCTAAGACTAGTTGTAATTTATCTTTATCAGGTCTGTATCTTCATGGACTCCAAGCAGCCAACAGATTAATCAGAGCATTAAAAGCTGGCGAATGGATTTGGTTGTCAGAGCGTCTTGACGAGGCAGGGTCAAGGCAACCCGACTAGGAAGTAGTTGTGCAATGCTGACGTCGCAAGTCTTTTAGTCTATGTTTACAAGTGATTTACTTTTCTGTTGCAACGACGCAAGTCTATCTTTATGGTCTGTGCATCTGATTTCCTGGTGGTCACCGCCCGGAGGCTCCTCGAGGCTCCTCGAAGAGTGGTTACAATCAATTAACAAACAAAACTAACTCAACGCCAAGCCGTCAAACAATATGCCTCCGACTTTGGTCGCATGCCCTTGAAAACCTAATCAGTTCATCTATAAGTGGTACTAAGTGGTACTCTCCTTGAGCCGCCATCTTATCGTGGTGAAGGGGTTTGCCTCCCAGAATGATCCAGGAGTTATGTTGTCCGGGGCTCAAGGCCCCTGGTAAGGTCGTCCAAAGCAAACAGTTCCCAGGTGAGGGGCCAGACTAAGCGCGGCTCAAAACCCCCTATGAAGAGATTAAGCATAGCCAAGTTGCCCTTGCCTGAGAAGGGGGTCACCTCCCTCACCCCATTGCCTGCCCTGGAGGTTGGGGTACGAGAGCATGCGCATGGTGGCTAGGCTTTTACCACTCAGCCCAAACAGGGGAGATCAGTCGCCCTTTCAGTGGACTAACTACCTGCAGGAAGGGCTATGGGGTGGGGTAAAGGAGGAGATGGGTAGCAAACGACAACAAGGACCCCGGCAATCAGACCATCGGCTGCATAAGCTATGATGAGCAACTATGGGCAGTTTAATGATTAAAATCCAATTGTGGTTTGGATTAAAGCGTAAAAAGAGATTTATTGTATTGCATCACAATAAAAACTTGCAAAAAAATTGCAATTAGAATTTTTTTTTAAGTATCACAACTTTAATTACAGCTCAAACCAAAACTGTGGGAATAAATATTATTCAGATTCTTTTAAAAGCAAATGAGGACCCAAAAAATAGTCAGGAAATATGGATGCTGAGAATTTTCCAGAAGGTCAAACTACACCTGTGGAGGTTTAGGTGATATGAAATTTACTTCAGAAAGTAACAAGATTCTAAAGGGTCCTGCCCCCAGTGGAGGAGTTTGAGTATCTTGGGGTCTTGTTCACGAGTGGGGGAAAAGATGGAGTGGGAGAACATCAGGCGAATCAGTGCAGTGTCAGCAACAATTAGGACACTGCATCGCTCTGTCGTGGTAAAGAAAGAGCTGAGCCGAAAAGCAAAGCTCTCGATTTACAAGTCGATCTACGTTCCAACCATCACCATGGTAACCAGGATCTACGTTCCTACCCTCACCATGGTAACCAGGATCTATGTTCCTACCCTCACCATGGTAACCAGGATCTACGATCCTACCCTCACCATGGTAACCAGGATGTTCCTACCCTCACCATGGTAACCAGGATCTACATTCCTACCCTCACCGTGGTAACCAGGATTTATGTTCCAACCCTCACCATGGTAACCAGGATCTACGATCCTACCCTCACCATGGTAACCAGGATCTACGTTCCTACCCTCACCGTGGTAACCAGGATCTACGTTCCTACCCTCACCATGGTAACCAGGATCTACATTCCTACCCTCACCGTGGTAACCAGTATCTACATTCCTACCCTCACAATGGTAACCAGAATCTACGTTCCTACCCTCACCATGGTAACCGGGATCTACGTTCCTACCCTCACCATGGTAACCGGGATCTACGTTCCTACCATCACCATGGTAACCAGGATCTACGTTCCTACCCTCACCATGGTAACCAGGATCTAGGTTCCTATCCTCATCATGGTAACCAGGATCTACGTTCCTACCCTCACCGTGGTAACCAGGATCTAAGTTCCTACCCTCACCATGGTAACCTGGATCTACGTACCTATAACCGGGCATGTATCACTGGGAGGAGACCGAGAGGCAGACCCTGGACCTGCTGGAGAGACTATGTCTCACAGCTGGCTGGGAAATGACTCGGGATCTTTCCAGGTGAGCTGGAGGATGCAGCCGGGATGAGAGAAGCCCAGGCTTCCCATCTGAGGCTCTTGTCCCAGCGACCCGGCCCCGGATAAGCGGAAGATGACGGAACGGAACAAAGATGCACACTGTGAAACAATTCATTGTTTTTTTGTTTTTTTTGGTATGTTATTGACAAAAGCAGCAATCACAAGAGTCCGTTTATGACAAGAAACGGTTTTATTATATTTCAGAATGACAAATAGTTATGGACAATTACTTTTGTTTCAATACACAAGCAAATCTGTTTGGACAATCATTAAGTAGATGAAAAACAATCAAAATCATTTGTACAATTATTTTACACGACATCCTGTAAATCCTTACCGTCTGGAACAAGATGCACTCTGCAGGAAGATATTGCTACTTACAGTCAATATGAAAACCCAAAAAAATAACTTATTTAAATATCAATTACATATACAGAATGTGCAACTCATGCAAAACATTGTATATATGTAATTAACTATTTAGATTCATGAAAAAAAAACAATCTGAATGTGAGTAACTGGAGGTTAAATTATGACTGGTTAAAATAACTTGGCATTGGGACGTTAATACTAAAGAAATAAACCAGCAGAACTCATTAAAAACCCTTTATGATACCTGACGAATGGCCCTTTGGGACATTTAGGAACATATTCTGCCAATTCTGTGAAGATTCTCCATCTAAAGTGCATGTACAGTGTCAGTATTTTCATTCTTCTTGGGCTTTTTTTTTTACCTGTTTAATCCTAACCCCCCGTTTCCTCGCTTTCCCAGAGCACCACTTTGATTGAAGTGAGAAAAAAGGTGTAAAATATCTTTTATATCAAGTGCCCACTGCAAAAAACAGCTTTCAAATTTAGAAAACAGTCAAATGTTCAGATAGAAAATACAAGGACTGTCTCTTCAGTCCGGATTATGAAATATTAAACCATTAGAAGAGGAGGATAAAACTCCATACACACACTCACACACACATTCACACCACTTGACTCTTTGTCATGCACAACTGAAGAGTAAAACCAACCATCTCACCCCATTTAAAGTTTCCCTGAACATGTATCTTCTTATAAACGTGGAGGTCATCTGCATATGTGTTTACCATTCCTCACTTTCTGGTTTAAAAACAGGGGGTTTGACCATGAAGAATGAGGGATGTTAAACATGTAGCCTCCTAAAAAAATCCCAATCACCTCAATGTATTTTATGTGGTCCACATTCTTCTTAAATCACCGAAAAGATTCACTGCACATTTTTTTTCTTAGTGTTTTTCTTTTCTTGACACATTCAAGACAAAAAGCTCTTGCTTTGGCACAGTTTTGATCTCAGTCAGAAACTACAGCTTCTACTCGTGACGCTAAGGCAACTAAAAATGTTAAAATCTGGTTGAAAGTTACAATAATAACCAAAAAAAATCTTTTAAATGTTCCATCTTGTGCAAAATGAACTTTTCAGAAGATTTTAGTTTCTAATAGTGACGTAAAGCAACGGTCCTCAACCTCTGGCCTAAGGACTGGTACCGGGCCGTGGTTCATGTGGTACCGGGCCGCACAGAACTGTTATTTTTATTCACTTTGTTTTTGTTCCTACCCTCACCATGGTAACCAGGATCTATGTTCCTACCCTCACCATGGTAACCAGGATCTACGTTCCTACCCTCACCATGGTAACCAGGATCTATGTTCCTACCCTCACCATGGTAACCAGGATCTACGTTCCTACCCTCACCATGGTAACCAGGATCTATGTTTCTACCCTCACCATGGTAACCGGGATCTATGTTCCTACCCTCACCATGGTAACCAGGATCTACGTTCTTACCCTCACCATGGTAACCAGGATCTACGTTCCTACCCTCACCATGGTAACTAGGATCTACGTTCATACCCTCACCATGGTAACCAGGATCTACGTTCCTACCCTCACCATGGTAACGAGGATCTACGTTCCTGCCCTCACCATGGTAACTAGGATCTACGTTCCTACCCTCACCATGGTAACCAGGATCTATGTTCCAACCCTCACCTATGGTCACCAGCTGTGGGTATTGACCGAAAGAACGAGATTGCGGGTACAAGCGGCTGAAATGAGCTTCCTCCGCATAGTGGCTGGGCTCTCACTCAGAGATTGAGTGTAGAGCTCTGCCACCTGGGAGGAGCTCGGTGTCGAGCCGCTCCTCCTCCAGGTCGAGAGGAGCCAGATGGGGTGGTTCGGGCATCTGGTCAGGATGTCCCCCGAGTGCCTCGCGGGCGGGATGTTTCGGGCACGTCCCACCGGGAGGAGACCAAGGGGCAGACCCCGGACCCGCTGGAGAGACTATGTCTCACAGCTGGCCGGGGAACGACTTGGGATCCTTCCGGGTGAGCTGGAGGATGCAGCCAGGGTGAGAGAGGCCTGCGCTACCCGTTTGAGGCTGTTGCCCCAGCGACCCGACCCCGGAACAAGCGGAAGACGACGGAACGGAACGGAAGGAAACATTGAGAAAGTTATTTTGTATAAGATGGGACTTTTTTAGATTTAAAAACAGAGTAAGATGTGTTTTCAGGAAAGTAAGATTTCAGCTGTTTTGCTTGGAAGTGACTGAGAGCTCCGACATTCAAAAGGCCGACACGCAGGCTCCCACGTTTTAAAATGAAGATGTGCTTTAAGCTACCATACAGATGCATGATAGAAAGAGGAGCCACCTGTTCGCCACTCGGTGTCTTTAAGTCCGGATGTTTGTCACAAGAGATAAAAACGATGCACTTGTGAAAATGAAGTGAACAAACCATCTTCTGAGGGGTTGTTAAAAAAAAAGCCAAAACCACACGTCCGTCCTACAAAAGTGTGCAGAGATCCAAGTCTTTGTGTGGTCCCACAGAGTGACTCAGTCTTTATTTTAAAGGCATCTGATATCTTTATTTTGGCCGTTGGGAGAAACTCCTTCATGCCGTAAACATTTAGGAAATGATACGAGTATAAAACACGGAGCAGGAAAGTTCAGCGTGGCCTTTCAGTGGTTCCACATCCGGTCATGTTAAAGTGAGATGATACTGACCAGCTATTCCAAGGATTTAAGACTGAACTTCTTTACGAACGTTGACCAATCGTGCTTCGCTGAGCAGACGGCGGATGTGTCTTTCATCTCGCACTCCGGCTTCCCACACGCTGCTCTCCGTTAAGGAAGCCATCCGGGTCAGCGTGTCGATGCCCGCCGCCGCCAAACACTGTGCATACATAGGCAAGCCGATGGAGGTGAGCCAATCGGAAACTGTGCTGATGTTGGCTAAAGATGAAGGTTTCCGGCTCATCTCCGTTAAACCTCCGGAAGGAATCTAAGAAACAAAACGACACATAAACAGTTTTAGCAATCATTTTATAGAATATGTCTGCAAATAACTCATGATTGGTTATTAGTTTTGAAAATAAAGCTGTTTTAAAGGATGCCCAAAGCCCTAAGGAGGAGCTAAGCCAGGCGTGGGCAAAGTACAGCCCATGGGCCACATGCGGCCCGTTTAAAGTTTTAATCCGGCCCGCTGAACTTGAAAAAATTAAATAAATAAACCATGTTAATGTTTTATTTCTTCTGCAGTTATGATGTTTTCTTACTAGATGGCGCCAAAAATACATCAACACTGCTCCCATTAAGATGTGTGTGTCTCTGTGATGCCCATATTCTGAAAATAAACAGTGTGCACAGATATGGAAAGCCATCGGGGCCAATACACGCACGTAAACAAGCGTGTTAGATGTTAAGATTAGACCGATTGAATGGTGCGCTAGATTTTAAACAAGCGCACTAAATGTTAGATCAAGCGCTTAGATTTCAGACCTAGCGCCGCTAGATTTGAAATTTAACACTCTTGATGTAACATTTTGCGCTTGTTTTAAATCTAGTGCATCCTTCTATTGGTCTAATCAAGAGGTTACCAAAGCATGACATCCATCTGCTCCTGTTCCGGCCCCTTGGTCAAATGTTGGAACTCAATGTGGCCCGCGAACCAAAGGTTTGCCCACCCTGGAGCTAACACCACTATACCCCATTAGGGGTATCCTACCAATGTTGGTGTATGTAGAACCAGTTCTGTGGTCCCTTATACTAGATTGAAAATTATTTCCAGATGGAATTCAAAACGTCTTAATAATCAAACACACTGTTCAGAAATCAACTTTGAAGCCTTTTCTGCGATGGATCCGTACTGGGCGAATGAGGGATTACACGGACTTGTTGCCAGAGATAAACACTGTTAACTTTGGGTGTTGCCTGGAAAGGGTAAATATGATTATTTGGCATCAGGTTCAGAAAAAAAATCAATAACTAACCCCTGAATGATTTACTGGTGATCGATCTGGCATTACTTACAAGGGACTATATTAAAACACTTGCTTTTCATTATAAATTTGGAAAATAGAGTCGATGATGTAATCCGTGGGTCCCGACTCAAGCTTCAGCATAAAAGCCACAACTCAAAATATGTTTTAAACTTTTGAATGATGGAAAAAATTAACTTGCTGTGGCGACCTCCTGAAGTGTTTGGCCAATAGTCTTTCAGACAGAAATTATTTGGCAACAAATTCCTAATAACTGATGTTTTATGAGAGAACAATTGGCCAACGGATAAATTTTAGGACCCTAATTGATGCATTTTTAGGGAAATAGATGTTCAGAAATTAGGTTCTTAGGTTGGCTGTGTTGGCTTACAGCCATGCGGTGCTGCTTGCGGAGCTCCTTCACTCTGAGCTGATCCATGGTGGAAGCCACGTCTTTCACCAGCTGCTCCAGATCTTCAGAGTAACGCTGCACCAGAGGCTGAGGGATTCCATATCGACCGTGCTGCACAGAAAGTAAAGACTGATGTTAATAAACGTCACTTAGAAAGAGAACTTTAACAATCTGGATCAAAATGACTAACTTAAAAACATTTTACTGACGTAGGTTCAGTTTGAGAAATGTTTTGTTATGAAGTCAAACACTTAAACTAAAAAGATCAAAAGTGACACAACAGCAAGATTTGATTGGATTACGTTTTTTTCCCCAATACAAATGCCCTTGTTCTTCTTTTCTTTGTGTTGGCAAACACAGCTGGGCCTGGTTGTCGTTAGCTCAACAAGAAACACAAGAATTCATTGGAAACTGTGAAGATCCAGAGTAAGCATCTCACTTCATAATCAACCAGTTTTTTCCTTCTTGTTCACATTAGACCTTTATGAGCTTCTAAATCTTTGGTTCAGAGTTTTCTTTTTTGAGGTTTAACACACTTTGCTTCACATTCTAACAGCACAGGACCCTCACACTGACGCTACCATCTGGATTTTTATTTTTTACTCACTCTATTTGTCCCTCACTGGGGAAATATGTGTGCTGCACTCCTACACCGCAGCAGGCTGCCACAATGGCGCTGATGGAGGGAGAAACGGGGGATTAGGTGTCTTCTACGACGATGAACACAGTGGGATCAAACCTACAAACTTCCGGTCCGAGGGTGTACGCTCTACCACCGAGCCATCGTCTCCCAAGAGTCCATCTTGAAAAAATCAGAACTTTTGACCTCAGGATCGGATCTCTGCTTTTTGTGGATGATGTGGTCCTGTTGGCTTCATCAAATCGATCCAGCTCACACTGGATCGATTTGCTGCCGAGTGTGAAGCGGCCGGGATGGGAATTAGAGCCACCAGATCCGAGACCATGGTCCTCGCCCGGAAAAGGGTGAATGCCGCCTGTGGGTCAGGGACAGGGTCCTGCCCCAAGTGGAGGAGTTTAAGTATCTCGGGGTCTTGTTCACGAGTGGGGGAAGGATGGAGCGGGAGATCGACAGGCGGATCGGTGCGGCATCAGCAATAACTAGGACGCTGCATCGGTCCGTCGTGGTAAAGAGAGAGCTGAGCCGAAAAGCAAAGCTCTCGAATTACAAGTCGATCTACGTTCCAACCCTCACCATGGTAACCAGGATCTACGTTCCTACCCTCACCATGGTAACCAGGATCTACGTTCCTACCCTCACCATGGTAACCAGGATCTACATTCCTACCCTCACCATGGTAACCAGGATCTATGTTCCTACCCTCACCATGGTAACCAGGATCTACGTTCCTACCCTCACCATGGTAACCAGGATCTACGTTCCTACCCTCACCATGGTAACCAGGATCTACGTTCCTACCCTCACCATGGTAACCAGGATCTACGTTCCTACCCTCACCATGGTAACCAGGATCTACGTTCCTACCCTCACCATGGTAACCAGGATCTACGTTCCTACCCTCACCATGGTAACCAGGATCTACGTTCCTACCCTCACCATGGTAACCAGGATCTACGTTCCTACCCTCACCATGGTAACCAGGATCTACGTTCCTACCCTCACCATGGTAACCAGCTGTGGGTGGTGACCGAAAGAATGAGGTCGCGGGTACAAGCGGCCGAAATGAGCTTCCTCCGCAGGGTGGCCGGGCTCTCACTCAGAGATCGGGTGAGGAGCTCTGCCCTCCGGGAGGAGCTCGGTGTCGAGCCGCTACTCCTCCAGGTCGAGAGGAGCCAGATGGGGTGGTTCGGGCATCTGGTTAGGATGCCCCCCGAGCGCCTCGTGGGCGAGGTGACCAAGGAGCAGACCCCGGACCTGCTGGAGAGACTATGTCTCACAGCTGGCCGGGGAACGACTTGGGATCCTTCCGGGTGAGCTAGAGGATGCAGCCGGGGTGAGAGAGGCCTGGGCTGCCCGCTTGAGGCTGTTGCCCCCGCGACCCGACCTCGGAACAAGCGGAAGATGACGGAACGGAACACATCTATAAAAACCATTTAGATCATTTATGAGCTAAACTCATCTTTATTTCTGTGTTCCTCTGAGGAGTTGATAAGATAAAACTATTCTTACTGCTGAGACTGTCATGATCCCCTCCACTGCCACCAGGGGGAGCCCTGGACCTTCCCTCATTACCCTGATTAAGGACACCTGAGGGTGATTAGTCTGACACACATCTATGATTCCTGGAGACTCCCCTAACTTCCATGTCAGGTCATCTTCATCCTTCCTGATCAAGTTTATCTTTGAACGCTGTTATATTTATTGGACATAAAGACATTCGTTTTATGTCCTGCAATCTGGAAAAAAAAAATATCTCTGCTGCTAGAAAGCAGGAAATATGTGGATGAAAAGATGACATTTTTTTTTAAAGAAATCTAAGCGCTTCAAGATTTGTGTTTGATTCAGAGCCCACACTATGCTGTGCAGATAAAGACAAGACGAGGAAGGACCCTTCCAAACAAATATGCAGCTGCTAAAACGACATCTTTCAGAGAGAACTCATCTGCAATCATTTGGAACTCAGCGTATTGTGAGATGCAAACATTTATTTATCAGACTTTTAAAGCCTTTCTAAAGTCTCTGATGAACAGAACGTTCCACCTCCTTTCCGTGTGAGTATGTGTTACTTCTCCACCAGTGGAAGGAGCTCTGCCATGTTCTTGGGGGCTGTGCCTGGCGTCTGGCGAGTGCTAGCAGGTTTTACACCACCGTCTGCCTTCAGTAAGATTTAGCTCATAAACTTAACAGTCTTAACCGCATCACAGTTCAACCAAAGCCACAGTCTTTCCTCTTCAGCTCCAGCTAGTATATTTATAATTGCTCACATATAGCAACACCCCTACTCTCTCTTCACAAATAAATGGCCCTAAAATATAAAAGTGCACAACATGAAACTTGGAGTCTTTGCACGTATTTATAGACTGAATGAGTCCTAGAGCAAACTGCTGATGTTATTGGCAATCTGGAACCAGGCTTCAGTCAAATTATGACTGAGTTAAGTTGAGCATGTTACAGAGCAACACAAGGAGAGCTTGACGCCAGCCAAGTTTAGCTCAGCCTCAGATTAGACATCAACACTGGAAAATGTTTTATAATGTTTCATTTGGTTTCTAACCATGATATCATCACAACTTTGGACCTTTTTTTTGTCCCTCAACGCCTTTTAAGATTAACTTTTAAAAAAGACTTTTATTCTTGTTCACGAGTGGGGGAAGGATGGAGCGGGAGATCGACAGGCGGATCGGTGCAGCGTCAGCAATAACTAGGACGCTGCATTGGTTTGTTGTGAGAGAGCTGAGCCGAAAAGCAAAGCACTTGATTTACAAGCCAATCTACGTTCCTACCCTCACCATGGTAACCAGGATCTACGTTCCTACCCTCACCATGGTAACCAGGATCTACGTTCCTACCCTTACCATGGTAACCAGGATCTACGTTCCTACCCTTACCATGGTAACCAGGATCTACATTCCTACCCTCACCATGGTAACCAGGATCTACGTTCCTACCCTCACCATGGTAACCAGGATCTACGTTCCTACCCTCACCATGGTAACCAGGATCTACGTTATTACCCTCACCAATGGTCACCAGCTGAGGGTGGTGACCGAAAAAATGAGATCGCGGATACAAGCGGCCGAAATGAGCTTCCTCTGCAGGGTGGCTGGGCTCTCACTCAGAGATTGGGTGAGGAGTTCAGTCATCCGGGAGGAGCTCAGTGTCAAGCCGCCCCTCCTCCAGGTCGAGAGGAGCCAGATGGGGTGGTTCGGGCATCTGGTTCAGGATGCTCCTGAGCGCCTCGCTGGTGAGGTGTTTACGGCAAGTCCCATCAGGAGGACACCGAAAGGCAGATCCCGGACTTGTTGAAGAGACTATGTCTCACAGCTGGCCGGGGAACGACTCGGGATCCTTCTGGGTGAGCTGGAGGATGCAGCCAGGGTGAGAGAAGCCTAATCTACCTGTCTGAGGATGTTGCCCCAGCGACCCAGCCCCGGATGAGCAGAAGACAACTCGAACGGAACAGAAAAGACTTTTATAACTTGCCGAAGATTTTCAAAAGGTTGCTGTTCTGTCAACAATAGAATGTCTTCAGCACTAACTTTAACGTTCCCAATGCAGCATTTCCTCACCTTGTCTGAGTACGGCTCCTCTGTAAGATCAATTCCCTCTGCATGAAGTCGCTGCTCCAACAGGGTGAGCAGGTCTGGACTCATTTTTCCATGAGAGATCTTTCTCGAAACGGCCATTTTACCCCCAAGATCTGAGAGCCAGGGTGGTTGGATTGTTGGTGAAGAACCCAAATCCTCGCTTTTAGATGATGTTGAGCTGGCACAGGGACTGGATGGGGTACTCCCTGTTTTGGCAGGAAGGGCAGGAGCATTGAGCAAGGGGCTAGGGCTGCGGATGACGGGGCTGCCGGGTTGTGAGCGGTTGAAGGAGTGAGAAGGTGAAGCAGTCGGGGATGGTGTAGAGGGTAAAGAGAGCGGTGGGTGACGTAAACCGTTGGCTAGTCTTTCCTTAGACTTCTTTGCAGGAACCGGAGGTGGGATGGGAGGTTTTTTGGGATGAGTCCGAATGATCCTCTCTCCACTCGAACAGGAATCGGGAGGACTTGGGCTGGGACTTGAGAGAGCCTCTAGAATGTTGGAAGATTGAGCTGAAGGAGAACGAAGAGGCAACTGTGAAGGAATGGCGCCTCTTTCAGCCCTTCCTCTCAGACTCACTGTGGGACTCACAGTTTGAGCTGGAGAACTGTTTACCCAGCAGACCTTGGAAGGACTGCTGCTCCCAGATTTGGGTGCTTCAGATGTAGGTATAGGCACCAGAATTGAATCTTCTTTCTGCTTAAAGTTTTCCTCCCAATTTAAATCTCCCAAAGAATGGGAACGTTTCCAGGAACCAGACGTTTGTGGAGGGCCGTCGAGATCCTCACAGCTGCGGCTGGTTGGGATGGGAGACTTTCTGTGAGCTTTGCGTAGCCCCAACAAGTTAAAACCTTTCAGAGAGGGCTTGGTGAAAAGGTTCTTGGGGAACTTGGAGCGTTGGGTTTTGCCATTTTGCTGCAGAGCTTCTGTAGAAAGGGTCATGGGTAGAGTTGGGTAGTTTGGAGATTGGTTACCAGTCGAAGAACGACTTGAACGAGAAGCTTTTCGACTTTTACCTGAAAAAGAAAAAAGACTTTTTAGAAATGAGATGCTACTTTTATCAAAAAGAAACCATTTTTTCTGGGTTTTGTGCAGCTTTTGTAAAATATGAACTGAGAAAAGACTTAACTTTGAAATATTACAGTGAAAGCATGCTTTCCTCAAAACACTCTGTAAAACTTTTAACTTTACTGCCTCGGCTGAGCTTCAGTTTTTCTGTTTACTTTTTATCCTCAAAGCAATTACTTTGGAGGGTAATAAAAATAAGTTGATGCAAAGTCGTTGAATAGAATGCCCCTAACAGAACATAAATCTATGTCTTTGACTTTAGGACGTGGAAAACCCAGTCAGTTCATTTATAGTTGGTATTGAGTAACTGTGGGCAGTTTCTTTAAAATCCCCTCAGCGTTTTGGGAGATATCGCGTTGACAAGAAATTTATTACTTTGACTTTTGGCGGCATGAACTTGAAAAACCAATCAGTTCATCTAAAGTTGGCAGCGAGTAGCATTTACAAGACTGTTATGGAAGCACAGATACACACGTTCTGAGAGCGGAGGCCAAAACATGTTTTAATGGCTAAAACTTCCAAATGAGAGAAATAAATCAATGTTTATTGTTCCGTTATCTTCTCCTAACGGAAGCCTGAGATGACAAGCCAAGGCTTCTCTAATCCCAGCTGCACTGTCCAACTCACACGGGAGGATCCCCGGCCAACTGTGAGACATAGTCTCTCCAGTGGGTCCGGGTCCAGTCTCCCCTGATGGGCCATGCCCGAAACACTTCACCAGTGAGGTGATCAGGACGCATCATAACCAGATGCCCAACCCATTCCATCTGGCTACTCTCGACCCGGAAGAGCAAGACTCTACTCCAAGCTCCACCCACAGGGCAGAGCTCCTCCCTCTATCTCCAAGTGAGAGCCCAGCCATCCTGCAGAGGAAGCTCATTTCAGCCGCTTGTATTGGTGATCGCGTTCTTTCGATCACCACCCACAGCTGGTGACCATGGGAGAGGGTAGGAGTGTAGATTTACTGGTAAATCGAGAGGTTACAACCACGGACCGACGTCCTAATAATTAGGACGTTTAATTGTTCTTCTTAAAAGAACAAAGTTTTTAAACGATGTACAGTAAAACCTCTCTGATAAAAAAAAACAGCATTATATTTCAAAAATTTTTATGTGCGACACACATCTAAAAGCTGTTGGGATAACATTAGCTCTAAGTCGTGGACTGACTGACCAAACAAGAGACGTCAAACCTAAAGAAAAACCTAAAGAAAAGCAAGAACAAAAAGTCTAAACAACTTACCGTTTATCCTTCGGCTTAGAAATGGGAAAATGAAATGAGGCAGAAGAAGATGGTAAAAAGTGATGAAACCGAGAAAAGTTGATTAAATGGGATGAGAAGAAATTTAGTTACGAATAAGTTTTAACCAATCAGGATAAGAACGCCGATAAAAACAAACACATTTCAGGATGGTCTATTTTACAGAGGTTGTGTTAATTTGGGGGGAAAAAGGCAGAAAACAAGGGGTTAAAATAATGAAATAGCATTTATGGTGTTTGTACATGTGACCAATTGATTTTATTGGTCGTATAATCATCAAGATTGATTATTGTTGAGTTTTTGAAAATATTGGCATTTGTTGGACAATTTCCAAAAATAGTCTAATTAAAACTCAAGTATTGAGAAAAAACCCATAAAGATGTCATTTGATGCTTCTGAGGGGTTTCAACAAGCACCGTGAAGCTGGCCCCTCTTAAAATATAAATATAAAAAATAAACAAAAAATATGTCAATTGTTTGTGCTGTAAAATTGTTTGTTTGTGCTATTTTAGTTTTGTTTAATTTTAAGAAATACAATTTGGACGATGACGTCATCCAGACCTTCATTTATTACCAGCCGTCGCCATATTTGATGACGTCATCGTATAAATCCTATTTATTAAAATAAAACAAAAAACTAAAATAGCACAAACAAAATTTTCTACAGCACAAACGATTGACACCATTTTTAGAAATTTTCTCGCATTTTTAAGCAACATAAGGGGCTGAATGACGTCACATTGACCTATAAAAGAATCATAAATATCTAAAAAATAAATAAATAAATAAAACAGCACAAAGGACTGACATATTTTTTATTTATTTATTTTTTATTTATTTTTTAGGAGGGGCAGCTTCACGGAGCTGTATTAACTGCCCTCACCATCTTTACTTTCTGTGGGCGGGTCATGGTCAGCAGCAACAACAGCCAGCTGAAATCCATTGTTTTTTTGGACCAAATGTTGATTTATTTAGAACATGTTCCGTTCCGTCATCTTCCGCTTGTTCCGGGGTCGGGTTGCGGGGGCAACAGCCTCAAACGGGCAGCCCAGGCCTCTCTGCCCCGGCCAGCTGTGAGATATAGTCTCTCCAGCGGGTCCGGGGTCTGCCCCTCGGTCTGCTCCCGGTGAGGCATCCTGACCAGATGCCCGAACCACCCCATCTGGCTCCTCTCGGATCACCCGATCTCTGAGTGAGAGCCCAGCCACCCTGCGGAGGAAGCTCATTTCGGCTGCTTGTACCCGCGATCTCATTCTTTCGGTCACCACCCACAGCTGGTGACCATAGGTGAGGGTAGGAACGTAGATCCTGGTTACCATGGTGAGGGTAGGAACGTAGATCCTGGTTACCATGGTGAGGGTAGGAACGTAGATCCTGGTTACCACGGTGAGGGTAGGAAAGTAGATCCTGGTTACCACAGTGAGGGTAGGAACGTAGATCCTGGTTACCATGGTGAGGGTAGGAGCGTAGATCCTGGTTACCATGGTGAGGGTAGGAACATAGATCCTGGTTACCATGGTGAGGGTAGGAGCGTAGATCCTGGTTACCATGGTGAGGGTAGGAACTTAGATCCTGGTTCCCATGGTGAGGGTAGGAACGTAGATCCTGGTGACCATGGTGAGGGTAGGAACGTAGATCCTGGTTGCCATGGTGAGGGTAGGAACGTAGATCCTGGTTACCATGGTGAGGGTAGGAACGTAGATCCTGGTTACCATGGTGAGGGTAGGAACGTAGATCCTGGTTGCCATGGTGAGGGTAGGAACGTAGATCGACTTGTAAATCGAGAGCTTTGCTTTTCGGCTTTATAACATGTATTTATTTAATTAATTTTGCATTTCTTAATCTTTCGTTTGCTAAAGGTTTTGTTTTCTTTTTTAAGGTTAAAATTTCTTAAGTTTTTATTTTTCTGTCTATTAGTTTGAGTCCCCCTCTCCCTCGTGTGTCAGTGGTCTGATCCGCCTATATTTAAGTTCTCCTCTTGTGTCTGTGAGTTGATGAGTTGAGGTCCAGTTCGGTCAGTGATTCTTGTGTTACCCGTTTTATGAGCCCAGGTTTGTTCTCAAAACTACATATTTTTGTAAAATAAATCCAAGTGGAGGAGTTTAAGTATCTCGGGGTCTTGTTCACGAGTGGGGGAAGGATGGAGCGGGAGATCGACAGGCGGATCGGTGCGGCATCAGCAATAACTAGGACGCTGCATCGGTCCGTCCTGGTGAAGAGAGAGCTGAGACGAAAAGAAAAGCTCTTGATTTACAAGTCGATCTATGTTCCTACCCTCACCATGGTAACCAGGATCTACGTTCCTACCCTCACCATGGTAACCAGGATCTACGTTCCTCTCCTCACCATGGTAACCAGGATCTACGTTCCTACCCTCACCATGGTAACCAGGATCTACGTTCCTACCCTCACCATGGTAACCAGGATCTACATTCCTACCCTCACCATGGTAACCAGGATCTATGTTCCTACCCTCACCATGGTAACCAGGATCTACGTTCCTCTCCTCACCATGGTAACCAGGATCTACGTTCCTACCCTCACCATGGTAACCAGGATCTACGTTCCTACCCTCACCATGGTAACCAGGATCTACATTCCTACCCTCACCATGGTAACCAGGATCTATGTTCCTACCCTCACCATGGTAACCAGGATCTACGTTCCTACCCTCACCATGGTAACCAGGATCTACGTTCCTACCCTCACCATGGTAACCAGGATCTATGTTCCTACCCTCACCATGGTAACCAGGATCTACGTTCCTACCCTCACCATGGTAACCAGGATCTACGTTCCTACCCTCACCATGGTAACCAGGATCTACGTTCCTACCCTCACCATGGTAACCAGGATCTACTTTCCTACCCTCACCTATGGTCACCAGCAGTGGGTGGTGACCGAAAGAATGAAATCGCGGGTAAAAACGGCCGAAATGAGCTTCCTCCGCAGGGTGGCTGGGCTCTCACTCAGAGATCGGGTGAGGAGCTCTGCCATCCGGGAGGAGCTCGGTGTCGAGCCGCTCCTCCTCCAGGTCGAGAGGAGCCAGATGGGGTGGTTCGGGCATCTGGTCAGGATGCCCCCCGAGCGCCTCGCGGGTGAGGTGTTTTGGGCACGTCCCACCGGGAGGAGACCAAAGGGCAGACACGGACCCGCTGGAGAGACTATGTCTCACAGCTGGCCGGGGAACGACTTGGGATCCTTCCAGGTGAGTTTCAAGGATGCAGCTGGGGTGAGAGAGGCCTGGGCTGCCCGCTTGAGGCTGTTGCCCCCGCGACCCGACTACCACCGGTCATGGGTGCGCGTGTCGCTCAGATAAGAAAAAGGACTTTAGAGTGAGAGTCACCCTCGATTTTGCCCAAATACCTCCTTCAGTAACGAGCGGTCACATGTTTTTTAAGGCATTTAAGGGAAAAAAGCCGCTCGTATTAGAAGATCGTGTGCAGTGTGTCATTGAGGAGCTACAGTGCTCTTCTCTAATTCTTGGCACGGTCACCTCACAATGTTTTTAGGAACAACTATGATAATAAACATATTTTTCTTCAATTTATTGGTCCTCAAATTTAATGAAAAACGTTTGTGGGTGCGCTTCGTGTATTAATGTCGGAGAACCTGGACATGAGAAATGTTCACATTGATGAGAAGAAATGAGACACATGTGAAGAAAAAAGTTTATTGAAAAAGAGAGCAGATGTTCAGAGCTCCACACGTCTCGGCCACCCATTCAGACAAACTATCAGTTCATCTGTGGTTGGTACTGAGTAGCTGAGGGGAGTTTTATTAAACTCTTGAGATTTATTTCTCATTAAAAGCTGTTTGAAAGTTACAACAAACCAAAAGTTTTTCATGCAAATTGAACTTTGTAGGTTTTTTGTATCTAAAGTGTAGAATAACATTGCTTATCAGTTCATCTATAGTTGGTACTGAGTAACTGAGGGCTGTTTGATTAAGATCCCTTAAGTGATTAAGAATGTATGTCTTAAGTGATTAAGAATGTATGTCTTGAACAAAAATTTTGGACCTCGTTCTTATTTCCCTTCGGGGATAAATAAAGTATATTCAATTCAATTTATGACCCGGAAAACCTCATCAATTCATCTACAGGTGGTACTGAGTAACTGTGGGTTGTTTCATTTAAAATGTTTTTCAAAATCACATTAATAGAAAAAGTTTCAAAAAGTCTTCTGGACAGTTTAATTCTTAATCGAGACGTTTCGACTTCTATCCGGAAATTATTTTCAATCTGAATGAAATGGACTGAAAACTGGATCTATTTATACTAACCTGAGTAAAAGGTTAAAAATAGTAAGAAGGGCTCGACCAATGAGCCTGTGTTACCTATGATGGCCGTGAATGGCTCCTATTGTAGCCACAGAACAGTAAACAAACCTATTATAAAAATGCTAAAAGCCTAGTGAATAGAAATTCCTGCTAACGAGAGGCGTGAAACTGGGTCACGAGGTGTCATCTTTAGTCCATGGCTTCAAAAGGCTGCTGTAAATCCCGGGCAAAACGTATCTAACGCCTCCACTCCGATTCAGTGAGGGATTCTCTTTCATCACAAAGATGGCTTCCTTCACCCCTCTTTCAAACCATCCTTTCTCTCTACTTAGAATCTTCACCTCACTATCCTCAAAAGTGTGTTTGGTGGATTTAAGATGCAGATGTACAGCAGACTGTGGACCACTTGAGGCTTTTTGAGGCTTTCATTCAGATTGAAAATGATTTCCGGATGGAAGTCGAAACGTCTCGATCAAGAATTAAACTGTCCAGAAGACTTTTTTTAAACTTTTTCTACTACGGATCACTCCTGGATGAATGAAGGACTACACGGACTTGTTGCTAAAAATCACATTAACTTAAATGTTACGGGAGCACGGATCCCCCAAGTGCCTGGTAACTCTTCTATATTTTGTCGGCAGAGGCTTAAAAACCAGGCAGAACCAGTGGTGGAACGTAACGAAGTAAATGTACTTCGTTACTGTACTTAAGTAAAAAAATTGTGTATCTGTACTTTACTTAAGTAAAATTTAAGACCGGTACTTTTACTTTTACTTCACTACATTTTTAGAGCAAATATCTGTACTTTTACTTCACTACTTTTTAAAAGTGTGTTTTACATTTTTCGTTACATTTTCGTTCAGGAATTTGAAAAATACACAGGTTTTTTTTTTTTTTTTTAGCGCATCTTGAAGCCGCATCGCCAAAATCAAAAGAAGCAGTTGATCGGGAGAAGAAGTCATGAATCGAGAAACATTTTAGTACAAATTAAAAAGAGTTAGAAGATTGTTGTTCGTTGTGTTTACTTCTAAATAAAAAGTTGAGCCATCATTACACAGAGCAGGGGCGGATCTAGAATTTTCCAAAGGGGGGTGGGGCTTTGACAAAGCCAATATATAGTAACTGGGGGCCTCCCCCCCAAAACATTTTAAAAAATAAGTGTCATTTTCCTCCATTTTAGCGGCCCATTTACTGGCCCTTTAAGGGGATAGCTTGACTTGTCCCCTTTCCTTTTGTTTTCTTTATTTATTTATTTTGTGGACCAAAAGAGGCGGAGAGACGGGGGGGTCACACCCCTGCAGAGTATTTATCCTGGTTACCATGGTGACACCCTATAGCACAAAAAATAACATTTGAATTATGATCGAATACTTTTACTTTTTACTTAAAAAGTACAATTTACACCAATTACTTTTGTACTTTTACTTAAGTAGATTTTTTGCCTAAGTATCTGTACTTTTACTTAAGTACAAAAAGTGAGTACTTCATCCACCACTGGGCAGAACTCTTATATATCTCTCTTTCTAAGTGCGTGCAGAGGGAGCTGTGGAGCCGTGAACCTGCAGAATAGCAGCTACATGTTATGCAATAGTTTAGTGGCATGAAGAAAAGAAAAAAAAGGTGAAATAAAAAGAGTCTCCTGGCATTATTAAGTGGTTTTATTGCACAACTCGTACATCTACTGAAGCAAAGACTTTGTTTTACTGATGCAAATGAACGACATAAAAAAGGGGGAACCAGCACTTTCACTGGAACCATTCAAAGAAACAAAACAAAGCAGTGGTTTATGAGTCATGGAGTCGTTAAAAAGAGGGTCAGTGAAAGAAAGCAGAAATACACGTACATGTAAATGAAGAAAAAAAGTTCGAAAAATCTGCACACTACATTTTAGGCACATCCTGTTAAAACTGAACTAATTTGTCTCTAAAAACACAAAAAAGTGAGAAAATAATAAAGATGAGAAAAGAAAAATCAGATTAAATGAAGTTTTATCTGTTTAAACTGCCATTAAAATAAAACATAATCATGTGTGAAAACTGAGTCTGCTCGTTTTAACCCTTTCTGTCCACATTCTTTTAAACTCAACAGAAATACTCTCTGAGCTCACATTCATCTTCCTGGCGTCCATCTATGAACCTGGAAGCCACAGGTTGACCGGCTGGGAAACCGTGATCACAACTCGGGAGCGAGTGTGTTCTCATCAAACCGGTTCTGATGATTGGGGTAAATCCTCCTAACCCTGTGGGCTGGACTAGGCTTAGCGGTCTGGAGCATGGCTCCCTCTCATTAACAACTGGCTTTTGGCACTGACGACACAGAACGCCTAAAAGGATGAAAAAAAGTGGGGAAGAAAAGATGGGAGTGAAAGAATTGAAGAAGTGAGATGACTCTATGTGATGTAGAGAGGTAGGGTTAGAGGTAGGAACGTTTGGGTCGGTGCAGGACCGTGCAGGAATGAATTATCCTGGAATGTGTGTGTGTTTACAATCCTTCACCAAAAGAGGGCGTACAGTTTTTATTTGAATGTAATGCGCAAAATGTTCCACCAAAAATTATGTAAAAGTTTGCTCATTCTTAGATGCATTGGTTGCTTGTCCCAGGGAGGGATCTCTCCTTCAAGTGGATCCCCATCAGGTTTCTTTTTTTTTTTTCCCCACAGGTGATGTTTTTTTTTTGTAAGCTTGTAAGAGTGATGTCCGGGCCTTGTATATGTATATGTGTGTGTGTGTGTGTGATGTCCTTGTATATGTCACAAAGGGCTTTCTAGATTGATTTAGCCCGTTTTTCTGTGGATTTCTGGAATGCTCAGACAAAACAACCAATGAGCAGATGTCTAAAGTATGACGCATTTGACGTAGCCAGGACGGACTTCACACACGCCCCCCTCCCTCCTCACCACCCGCCCGCCCTCCTCACCCGCCTCCACTCCGGCCTTACGCCCTCACAAACTCGCTTTCAACGTCCGATATACAGGCTGGTTCGCTGCTCTGCGTCTTTTTTATTTTCTTGCTTGAAACACGCTTTTTGTAGCTACGCACGGGTTTACGCCTACCTTCCCCCTCCCGCTCACAGATGGGCGGAGGAATAGCGGCTCAGTGAGAGCAGAGGGCGGAGCTTGTACTTTCTCAGGACAGGCGGGGGGATGAGCGATACCCAGCCTTTCATAGTTCCGGGTCTGTGACTGTGCTCCACCAAATCAATATATTTTCATAACTATGGTGTAATGCATGTTGCAAACCCCACATTTTGCGTGTGTATGTGCATAGGACTTATTTTGCATGAGATGGGCTCTTTAAATCATGCAGGTCATTGTTACAGCTCTTTTTTTCCACCTAAAGAACGGGATGTTTTTGTTCTGCTTCTGATGGATGTGAAATCAATGTTAGGAAAATAAGATTTAATCACGCATTAATATATATAGTGAAGAATGATTTTTTTTTTTTTTTAATCCCAGACTTAGTCAGGAGAGTAGGATAAAGTGAGAGGACTAAAATGGGATGTCGGTGTGAGTAAGGACAGATGGAAGCCTGGGAAAGAAAAAGTCTGAAGGACGAGGTTAGAGGAGATAAACATTCCTAAAGGTTTTGGGGGAAGGTTGTTTGGACTAAATAAAAAAATTGTTACCATTCTCCAAGTTTTCATTGCTCTCATAGCAACCGGAATCCCGCGGGGAGTCTCCCACCAGACCCCGACTCTCAGAGAGGAGCTTCTCCTGAGAGCGGGACAATCCAGTACGCTCTGGATCGCTGCTGCCTGGACACAGCAAGAGAAAACAATAAGTAAAAAACTTAGAAATAAGCATGAGAAGAAAAGCCCGATATTGCACTCTGCACCAACACAGAGGAAGAAAGCAGAAACAGACAGTTTTCATCTTATACATTGCATTGAAATAAATAATTTTTTTCTCTAAATCAACTCCTTTTGCATGAAAAATATCGGTTTTGAGTTTGGTTTCATTAACCCGGTCCGGCTTTAATCCCAGATGCTTCCTCATATATTCTAAATGTGGTACGTACTGTCATACTCCTGCAGTAACTCCACAGCCGTCAGCAGCATGGTTCTGTGCTGAGGATCTTTGATGTTCAGCTCATCCAAGTCCTCCTCCTCCAGCAGTTTGAATGTGTCCAGATCCTCGTAGCCATTGAACAAGAAAGTGGGCATGTGCTCCTGTCGAACAGCACAAGAAAATAAGTGTGAATGAAGCGCTGCAGCAATCCATTATTTCAGTAATAAATTCAAGTATTCTCATACTTTAGAACAGACATTGGCAAACTACGGCCCGCAGGCCATATGCGGCCTGTTAAACGTTTTCATACGGCCCGGCGGACTTGAAAACATTAAATAAATAAACCTTGTTAATAAGCAGGACAGGATTTCTAGGCGCAGCCGAGGCGTTGGAGGGATCCGGTTTGGTGACCTCAGGATCGGATCTCTGCTTTTTGTGGATGATGTGGTCCTGTTGGCTTCATCGGACCGTGATCTCCAGCTCTCGCTGGATCGATTTGCTGCCGAGTGTGAAGCGGCCGGGATGGTTCTCGCCCGGAAAAGGGTGGAATGCCCCCTCCGGGTCAGGGACAGGATGGAGCGGGAGATCGACAGGCGGATCGGTGCGGCATCAGCAATAACTAGGACGCTGCATCGGTCCGTCGTGGTAAAGAGAGAGGTGAGCCGAAAAGCAAAGCTCTCGATTTACAAGTCGATCTACGTTCCAACCCTCACCATGGTAACCAGGATCTACGTTCCTACCCTCACCATGGTAACCAGGATCTACGATCCAACCCTCACCATGGTAACCAGGATCTACGTTCCAACCCTCACCATGGTAACCAGCTGTGGGTGGTGACCGAAAGAATGAGATCGCGGGTACAAGCGGCCGAAATGAGCTTCCTCCGCAGGGTGGCCGGGCTCTCACTCAAAGATAGGGTGAGGAGCTCTGCCATCTGGGAGGAGCTCGGTGTTGAGCTGCTCCTCCTCCAGTTCGAGAGGAGCCAGATGGGGTGGTTCGGGCATCTGGTCAGGATGCCCTCCCAGCGCCTCGCGGGCGAAGTATTTTGGGCACGTCCCACCGGGAGGAGACCAACGAGCAGACCCCGGACCCGCTGGAGAGACTATGTCTCACAGCTGGCCGGGGAACAACTTGGGATCCTTCTGGGTGAGCTAGAGGATGCAGCCGGGGAGAGAGAGGCCTGGGCTGCTCGTTTGAGGCTGTTGCCCCTGCGACCTGACCCCGGAACAAGCGGAAGATGACGGAACGGAACCTTGTTAATGTTTTATTTTCCCTGCAATTCTGATGTTTCGTCACTAGATGACGCCAAAGATGCAACAACACTGCTCCCATTAAAATGTGTGTGTCTCCGTGATGCACACACTGTCAAAATAAACAGTGTGCACAGATATGGAAAGCCATCGGGGCCAATACACGCACGTAAACAAGCACGTTGAATGTCAAAACAAACAAAATATCACATCAAGCGCTTCGATTTCAAACTTAGCGCCGTTAGATTTGAAATCTAACGCTCTTGATGTAACATTTAGCGCTTGTTCAAAATCTAGCGTCATTCTATCGGTCTAATCTAGAGGTTACCAAAGCATGCCATCCATCTGATCCTGTTCCGGCCCAGTTGTCAAATGTTAGAACTCAATGTGACCCCCAAACCAAAAAGTTTGCCCACCCCTGCTTTAGACCCTCTGTCTTCTAACACGTTTGTCTCAACTACTGCTGCTAATTTAGCAGCTGATGCTAACTACAGCGGTGCGGGCCGTGTGGAAACATGCTCTCAGTGACAACGTTTAGAACCGGCCAAGAGAACGTTGAATGAAAATAAAGTTTCAAGACACAGAAAAGCGGTTTGAGTTCTTAATGACTCTTCTACATTCTGCGGCCAAAGGCATAAAAATTAGTTTAAAGGGCCCATCTCATGCAAAATAACTCTCTTCACATTGTATCCTCTGCACATACACACGCAAAATGTGGGCTTTGCGACATGCATTACATCATAGTTATGAAAATATATTGATTTGGCGGAGCGCAGTCACAGACCCGGAACTATGAAAGGCTGGGTATCGCTCATCCCCCCCGCTCGTCCTGAGAAAGTACAAGCTCCGCCCTCTGCTCTCACTGAGCCGCTATTCCTCCGCCCATCTCTGAGCGGGAGGGGGAAGGCAGGCGTAAACCCGTGCGTAGCTACAAAAAGCGTGTTTCAAGCAAGAAAATAAAAAAGACGCAGAGCAGCGAACCAGCCTGTATATCGGACGTTGAAAGAGAGTTTGTGAGGGCGTAAGGCCGGAGTGGAGGTGGGTGAGGAGGGCGGGTGGGTGGTGAGGAGGGAGGGGGGCGTGGCTACGTCAAGTGCGTCATACTTTAGACATTTGCTCATTGGTTGTTTTGTCTGAGCGTTCCAGAAATCCACAGAAAAACGGGCTAAATCAATCTAGAAAGCCCTTTGGTGACTTATACAAGGCCCGGACATCAAAGCTAGAAAACTCTGGAAAGTCACTTTTGCATGACATGGACCCTTTAAGAAAAATTCCACAAGCTTTTAAACGTGAGAACAAACATGGAGGCTCGTCAAAGCAACCTTGAAGCCCAGAAAAAAAAAAGGAGCCCAAACGCACACCTATCAAAACATTCACAACCACTTCCACTTTCCTTCTGGAACTAACACACTCAGTCCTGAGCAGAAGGGTGGGTGTCTGCTCTGTTTCTTTTGGGTGGGACCGGATTAAACAAAGGACCACCAAGGAACCAAAACCAAACCAGCTGCTTCCAACGGCTCAAAATATACTTTGAGTTTTGGCCACATTTCCAAGGCTGTTTGGCAAAGTCCAGCGGTTAAAAATCACACCGGGGAGGAGACGTTTAACTCTAAGGAGGTTTACTTTGAGTCTGATTCGCTCAGAGTTTTGGGATCATAATGAATCAAGTGTTTTTTATGTTTTATTAATGAAGCATGTGAAGAAGGATTTAAGAGTTTGGAAACTAAAAAATTACATGAATCAACATTGAATTGATATCTTTTTACAACAATTCGCTGAACTTTCAGGCTTGGGAAACTTTTAAATCTGCCTTCAAACTTATTTTTATTAAATATTATCAGCCGTCCGACTTGGACGTGGAGTCTAGTTTGTCTTCATTATGTCCTGGGGTTTAAAATCTCTGAGATTCAGACAAGTTATTTTGTTCTGTTCCGTCGTCTTCTGATCATCCGGGGTCTGGTCGCGGGGGAAACAGCCTCAGACGGGAAGCCCAGGCTTCTCTCTTCCCGGCTGCATCCTCCAACTCACCTGGAAGGATCCCAAGTCGTTCCCCGGCCGGCTGTGAGACATAGTCTCTCCAGCAGGTCCGGGATCTGCCTCTTGGTCTTCTTCCGGGGCCCGAAACACCTCACCAGCGAGGCGCTCGGGTGAGTTCTAGGTGAGGGGCTCAAACACCCCTATGAAGCGATCAAGCATGGCCAAGTTGCCCTTGCCTGGACGCAGGTCACCGTGGCCCCCTCTTGGAGCCAGTCAAGTTATTGAAATAGTAAATTTGGTCTTCATTTCTCTTCGAATGAGATCTTTCAACACGATCTGAAGAAAACTGTTATTTTCTCTCAGTTATGCAGAAATGATATGAAAACCAACGGAGTCGTTTAAACACAGAATAAACACTGAAGATTAGAAGCTTTGAAATTCCTCGTGTGTTTAGTCTGACTTGCTGATTCTGGGAATCTGATGTGTTTCTAACGAGCAGGTTGACGGTTTAACGATAGTAATCTCTAACAGACTGGAACTCACAAACCAAGCAGGTCTGAGATTAAAAACAAGGAACCGAACAGAAAGTCTGCACTTAGATTTGGGACTCGAGGCTCCGGGTGGGAGGCTAAGACGGGGTTTGATGGAGCGGCTACTCTGTTACGTTGGAAGCTATCCGTCTCAGTGGTTATTTAAACACGTAGAACCGTGCGGTGGATGAAGTACTCACTTTTTGTTCCGTTCCGTCACTTTCCGCTTGTTCCGGGGTCGGGTGGCGGGGGCAACAGCCTCAAACGGGCAGCCCAGGCCTCTCTCTCCCCGGCAGCATCCTCTAGCTCACCCGGAAGGATCCCAAGTCGTTCCCCGGCCAGCTGTGGGACATAGTCTCTACAGCGGGTCCGGGGTCTGCCCCTTGGTCTCCTCCCGGTGGGACGTGCCCGAAACACCTCGCCTGCGAGGCACTCGGGAGGTATCCTGACCAGATGCCCGAACCACCCCATCTGGCTCCTCTCGACCTGGAGGAGGAGCGGCTCAACACCGAGCTCCTCCCGGATGGCAGAGCTCCTCACCCGATCTCTGAGTGAGAGCCCTGCCACCCTGCAGAGGAAGCTCATTTCGGCCGCTTGTACCCGCGATCTCATTCTTTCGGTCACCACCCACAGCTGGTGACCATAGGTGAGGGTTGGAACGTAGATCGACTTGTAAATCGAGAGCTTTGCTTTTCGGATCAGCTCTCTCTTTACCACAACAGACCGATGCAGCGTCCTAGTTATTGCTGATGCCGCACCGATCCGCCTGTCGATCTCCCGCTCCATCCTTCCCCCACTCGTGAACAAGACCCCGAGATACTTAAACTCCTCCACTTGGATACTCACTTTTTGTACTTAAGTAAAAGTACCAATAAAAAAATCTACTTAAGTAAAAGTACAAAAGTATTTGGTGTAAATTTGACTATTTAAGTAAAAAGTAAAAGTATTCAACTTTAGAAAATTCTAGATCCGCCCCTGCTCTGTTTAACGATGGCTCAACTTTTTATTTAAAAATAAACACAATGAACAACGATCTTCTGACTCTTTTTATCCGTGTTATATTTGATGTTAGTTTTTTTTATTATGAATGACTGCGGCAAGTGTTTATTCTCGATTCTGATTGGTCCTTGATTCATTACTTCTTCTCCCTCTTGCAGACCGCAGGCGATCAACTGCTCCCTCTACAGGAGGATTTTTGCGATGCGGCTTCAAGATGCGGTAAAAAAAAACCTCCTGTATATCTTTTTAATTCCTGACCGAAAATGTAACAAAAAATGTAAAAACGACTTTTAAAAAGTAGAGAAGTAAAAGTACAAATATTTCCTCTAAAATGTAGTGAAGTAAAAGTAAAAAGTACAGGTCTTAAATTTTACTTAAGTAAAGTACAGATACACAATTTTTCTACTTAAGTACAGTAACAAAGTACATTTACTTCGTTATATTCCACCTCTGGAACCATGTATCCCATAATTAAGGTCACTATTTATGTGTTTTTTCTCTGACTGATTATAAATATTTTTAAGATATCTCGCGGGTCAAAAACTCTTTTCAGGAGCCTCGTTTACTAAGAAAATCATCCATCTTTGGCTGAACAAGCTCTTTCGCTTAACTGAAAGACGTTTCTTATGCCGTGCAAACGTGGACGTTATCAAACCATGATAACTCTCCTCATGCAGCAATGCTTCAGAAATCACGACAAACGGCAGTCGTTACCCAAATAGAAATTCATTTCGCCCCATGCACACCTCTAGAATTACAAATACAGATTATTCAAATGTGAGGCTGTATTTGGGCAGCTATGGTGGCATCGCCCCCAAGTGGAAGAGAGTGGGAGGGAGTCACTGTGGCAACTTTTTACACACACTAATCTGTCGGTGAAATAAGTAAAAAATGGTCCAACAAAAACGAGGTAAACGTTTTTCCCCTAAAACCTGGTGTAAAACCGTGTGTGTGTGTGCGTGTGTGTGTGTCGCTGCTTTACCTTGAGGTTGATTCGCTCCAGCAGCTCCTCCACTGATGATGGTTTTGGGGGTCTCCCCTTCCTCCTCCTCCTAATGGGTCTTTTGGGTTTTTCTTCTTCTTCGTTCAGCACATCCACGTAAATGAACTTGAAGGTGCCGACCTTGTTGTTGAGGAGACCCATCCACGTTCCCATGGGGGGCTTACTGATGATGTCTATCACGTCTCCTCGCTGGGGGGTCACAAAGAAAATTAAAAATAAAATTCCGTTCCGTCATCGTCTGCTTGTTCCGGGGTCGGGTCGCGGGGACAACAGCCTTAAGCGGGCAGCATTGCCTCTCTCACCCCGGCTGCATCCTCTAGCTCACCCGGAAGGATCCCAAGTCGTTCCCCGGCCAGCTGTGAGACATAGTCTCTCCAGCGGGTCCGGGGTCTGCCCCTTGGTCTCCTCCCGGTGGGACGTGCCCGAAACACCTCGCCCGCGAGGCGCTCGGGGGGCATCCTGACCAGATGCCCGAACCACCCCATCTGGTTCCTCTCGACCTGGAGGAGGAGCGGCTCGACATCGAGCTCCTCCCGGATGGCAGAGCTCCTCACCCGATCTCTGAGTGAGAGCCCAGCCACCCTGCGCAGGAAGCTCATTTCGACCGCTTGTACCTGCGATCTCATTCTTTCGGTCACCACCCACAGCTGGTGACCATAGGTGAGAGTAGGAACCCAGATCCTGGTTACCATTGTGAGGGTAGGAACGTAGATCCTGGTTACCATGGTGAGGGTAGGAATGTAGATCCTGGTTACCATGGTGAGGGTAGGAACGTAGATCCTGGTTACCATGGTGAGGGTAGGAACGTAGATCCTGGTTACCATGGTGAGGGTAGGAACGTAGATCCTGGTTACCATGGTGAGGGTAGGAACGTAGATCCTGGTTACCATGGTGAGGGTAGGAACGTAGATCCTGGTTACCATGGTGAGGGTAGGAACATAGATCTTGGTTACAATGGTGAGGGTAGGAACGTAGATCCTGGTTACCATGGTGAGGGTAGGAACGTAGATCCTGGTTACCATGGTGAGGGTAGGAACGTAGATCCTGGTTACCATGGTGAGGGTAGGAACGTAGATCCTGGTTACCATGGTGAGGGTAGGAACGTAGATCCTGGTTACCATGGTGAGGGTAGGAACGTAGATCCTGGTTACCATGGTGAGGGTAGGAACGTAGATCCTGGTTACCATGGTGAGGGTAGGAACGTAGATCCTGGTTACCATGGTGAGGGTAGGAACGTAGATCCTGGTTACCATGGTGAGGGTAGGAACATAGATCTTGGTTACAATGGTGAGGGTAGGAACGTAGATCCTGGTTACCATGGTGAGGGTAGGAACGTAGATCCTGGTTACCATGGTGAGGGTAGGAACGTAGATCCTGGTTACCATGGTGAGGGTAGGAACGTAGATCCTGGTTACCATGGTGAGGGTAGGAACGTAGATCCTGGTTACCATGGTGAGGGTAGGAACGTAGATCCTGGTTACCATGGTGAGGGTAGGAACGTGGATCGACTTGTAAATCGAGAGCTTTGCTTTTCGGCTCAGCTCTCTCTTTACCACGACAGACCGATGCAGCGTCCTAGTTATTGCTGATGCCGCACCGATCCGCCTGACGATCTCCCGCTCCATCCTTCCCCCATTCGTGAACAAGACCCCGAGATACTTAAACTCCTCCACTTGGGGCAGGGCCCTGTCCCTGACCCGCAGGGGGCATTCCACCCTTTTCCGGGCGAAAATAAAATATCCATATCAAATCTTACGATATTATTGCAATTTGATTCTCAACCTTTAGTTTGAGGGAGTCCGAGTCGTACGGACTCGGGGTGAAGTCTGTGTGAACGCGGGCGCGGCCACAGAACGGTCCTCTGTAAGGCGGCTCTTCATCGTCTCCGTCTTCTGACTTGACGCTCTCTCTGTTACTAGCCGATGAGTCAGTGGTGCTGACCGTCTGACCACCTGGAAAAACCAATGTTTGAAATAAGTATTACTGAGCAGAAAAAAGGGGGTAAATGAAAAGGTTCCCTCGTTTTTTACGTCAACACGGTCATCCTCACTGACTGTCCTCTCTGTAAAAACACACGCCTCATGAAAACCATCTAAATATCATAATTACAAGCTTTTATTTGAGGAAACAAAGTTTTATTGAATTTCCAAATGAGTCAAAATTCTGAACGCTTTCCAGCGCTCTAGCGCTCTCTAGTGTTGGAGTCTTGTCAAAACCGGATGATTTGATATTACGCATTGCTTATCCTTGTCAGGTTGCAGGGTGCACCCTGAACAGGGGGCCAGTCTGTTGCAGGGCCACAAATAGAGACAGACAACCAGTCTCAGACACATTGCACATGGCTTGCCAAAAAGCTGGCTTATTGATATCGTAGCTCAGTGTCCTCCGAACATTTCTGTGCCACGGACCGATTTAGAGTCGGACAGTATTTTTACAGATTGGTCAAAAAGTGTAGCAAAAAAACTAAATGGGATCAGCCTGAAAAACTGGTATTTTACCAATGATAATGTAAAAAATATAAATCCTATGTGAGTGCATGTGTGCGGCCTTCTTAGGACTGGTGACCTGTTTAGGGTGTATCCTGTCTCTCTCCTGAAATCATCTGGGATAGGCTCCACCACCAATATGGAGGTTCAGAAGACTAAATTAAACTTTTTTTTCATGCATTTCTTAAAATAAATATCAACGTTGACCTGCTACTTTATCCCAATACTGAATTTTGGACCGCTAGGTGTTTGAGTTTGACACCCCGACCCACGAACAAACAAAGGGGAAGATGGTTATACATTTTGTTTGCATCAAAATGACTTATTTTTCTTTCATCATTTCCGTCCAGTGGGCGCCACAGCAAGTCAGTTTCTTCCATCTAACCCTATCTGCTGCATCTTCTTCAGTCACACCAACTATCTTCATGTCTTCCTTCACTGGTTCCATGAACCTCCTCTTTGGTCTTCCTCTAGTCCTCTTTCCTGGTGGTTCCAAATTCAGCATCCTTCTTCTGATGTACCGTATTTTCACGACCATAGGGCTCACCGTACTAAAAGGCGCAGTCCAAATTTTGTGTGCTCTGTATTTAACACACACATAAGGCGCACCTGATGATAGGGCGCGGGTTTAATATACATATCCTCAACTACGTAAGTCCGCCTTACAACAACACACAAATATACACGTAGACGCGCGCATACGCACACACACACATGCGTATTTAAAAATAGATCGGGAGTAAAACTGAGTTTGGTTGGTTTTATTCAAATATTAGTTACAGTCGTCATAAAGTCATTTATCAAATCCATCCAAGTCCTCATCCTCTGTTTCTGAATCTAACAGCTGCTCTAAATCCAACCTCGCAGGTTCACTTTCCACGCTGTCAGAGTCACTTTCTGAACCGTGCAGCTCCTCGGAAAAGATGCCTGATTTTGGGAAAGCTCGGACAACAGTACCAGCAGACACGTTAGCCCAAGCATCTACAATCCACTGGCAAACTGTGGCGTAACTCGCCCGGCGCAGCTGATCGCCATCAGTTTAAACTGAGCTTCATAAGCGTGTCTCTTTTCCATTTTCAGTGTTGTTAAAACAGCAATGTTCTACATAAAGCACACACCTGTTCTTTTAGACATAATCCACGCCCACACTTCACCCTTTAACATTCTCATGTTTTCAAAGGCGTCCGCCTGATGGTTCTCTAATGCGTCCACAAATCAGATAGGGTGCACTGCACGATAGGGCGCACTGCTCATTTTGAAGAAAATTTGAGACTTTTAGGTGCGCCTTATGGCCGTGAAATTATGGTACTCTCTCTCTCTCCTCTGCACATGTCCAAACCATCTCAGTCTGGTCTCTCTGACTTTAAAACCTCTAACATGTACTGTTCCTCTGATCCTGTCCATCCTGGTCACTCCCAGAGAGATCCTCAGCATCTTCATCTCTGCTACTGAATCAAACCATGACCTCAAAACTGAAGGATGATTTCTGTGTGAAGTTTCACTGCTAAGAAAAAAAAAAAAAAGAATCAGAAACACATCTTACTCATTGAGCTCTGCCCGCTGAGGGAACTGCGCAGACTTTCCACCGAGCCTCCTGCTTTCAGTTTGGGTTTTTCAAGAGAGTCCGTGTCTGGTAGGGGGGATTGTGGGGAACCAGGAACTCCATCCAGACTGGACTAGAGGACAGAAATAAAAGACATGAGAGAAATTATAATAATCAAAACAAGTTGATTAAAAATGATCGATTTGCTGCCGAGTGTGAAGCGGCCGGGATGGGAATTAGCGCCTCCAAATCCGAGACCATGGTCCTCACCCGGAAAAGGGTGGAATGCCACCTGCGGGTCAGGGACAGGGTCCTGCCCCAAGTGGAGGACTTTAAGTATCTCAGGGTCTTGTTCACAAGTGGGGAAAGGATGGAGCGGGAGATCGACAGGCGGATCGGTGCAGCATCAGCAATAACTAGGACGCTGCATCGGTCCGTCGTGGTAAAGAGAGAGCTGAGCCGAAAATTAAAGCTCTCGATTTACAAGTCGATCTACGTTCCTACCCTCACCATGGTAACCAGGATCTATGTTCCTACCCTCACCATGGTAACCAGGATCTACGTTCCTACCCTCACCATGGTAACCAGGATCTATGTTCCTACCCTCACCATGGTGACCAGGATCTACGTTCCTACCCTCACCATGGTAACCAGGATCTACATTCCTACCCTCACCATGGTAACCAGGATCTACGTTCCTACCCTCACCATGGTAACCAGGATCTACGTTCCTACCCTTACCATGGTAACCAGGATCTACGTTCCTACCCTCACCATGGTAACCAGGATCTACATTCCTACCCTCACCATGGTAACCAGGATCTACGTTCCTACCCTCACCATGGTAACCAGGATCTACGTTCCTACCCTCACCATGGTAACCAGGATCTACGTTCCTACCCTCACCATGGTAACCAGGATCTACGTTCCTGCCCTCACCATGGTAACTAGGATCTACATTCCTACCCTCACCATGGTAACTAGGATCTACGTTCCTACACTCACCATGGTAACCAGGATCTACGTTCTTACCCTCACCATTGTAACCAGGATCTGGGTTCCTACCCTCACCATGGTAACCAGGATCTATGTTCCTACCCTCACCATGGTAACCAGGATCTACGTTCCTACCCTCGCCATGGTAACCAGCTGTGGGTGGTGACCGAAAGAATGAGATTGCGGGTACAACCGACCGAAATGAGCTTCCTCCGCAGGGTGGCTGGGCTCTCACTCAGAGATCGGGTGAGGGGCTCTGCCATCCGGGAGGAGCTCGGTGTCGAGCCGCTCCTCCTCCAGGTCAAGAGGAGCCAGATGGGGTGGTTCGGGCATCTGGTCAGGATGTCCCCTGAGCACCTCGCTGGTGAGGTGTTTTGGGCACATTCCACCGGGAGGAGACCAAGAGGCAGACCACGGACCAGCTGGAGAGACTATGTCTCACAGCTGGCCGGGGAACGACTTGGGATCCTTCCAGGTGAGCTGGAGGATGCAGCCGGGGAGAGAGAGGCCTGGGCTGCCCGTTTGAGAATGTTGCCCCTGCGACCCGACCCCGGAAGATGCGGAAGATGACGGAACAGAACGGAACGTTGATTTGTTTCTGCAGTTTCCAAAAAAAAAGGACTTCTAAAATCCTTTTAGTGGCTTGAAAAATATCACATTCACAAAAATTTATGACACAATTTTTGAATCCCTAGCCTCTGAACAAAAGGCACCAAAAATCTAATCAGTTCATCTGTAGTTTGTACTGAGTTATCCTCTTTACGTTCAGAGGTATTTTTTAAAAAGCTGAATCACTGTGCACATCCTGCAGGGAGTCACTGGGTGGCGCTGTGGTCAAACAGATGGTAATAATCACAGATGTTTGTCTTCAAAATTTTAAAACAACTCAAAGGAAAAAAAAGAATGATTTATTCTGGTTTGTTTTTATTCGTCCAGTCGTTTCTTGTGATTTTTAATCCTAAAAAGAACTATTTCACAACTCGTTCGTAACGCAGGACGGATCGTGATGGGAAACAGAGGTTTGTTCTCTGGAGGAAAAGAAAGATTTATCTTTAAATTCTTCAAGATTTTAACACATTGAACGAATCACACGATAAACATTTATTTTCACGACTAGTAACCGTACCTCGTTCAGTCATCTGAACCGAACATGACTGCGGTTGTCATGACGATAAAGGGCCCAAACTCATGCAAAAGTTTCCAGAGTTTTCTAGCTTGTAAGAGTGATGTCCGGGCCTTGTATGTGTGTGTGTGTGTGTGTGTGTGTGTGTGTGTGTGTGTCTTTCTAGATTGATTTAGCCTGTTTTTCTGTGGATTTCTGGAACGCTCAGACAAAACAACCAATGAGCAGATGTCTAAAGTATGACGTATTTGACGTAGCCAGGACGGACTTCACACACGCCCCCCTCCCTCCTCACCACCCGCCCGCCCTCCTCACCCGCCTCCACTCCGGCCTTACGCCCTCACAAACTCGCTTTCAACGTCCGATATACAGGCTGGTTCGCTGCTCTGCGTCTTTTTTATTTTCTTGCTTGAAACACGCTTTTTGTAGCTACGCACGGGTTTACGCCCGCCTTCCCCCTCCCGCTCAGAGATGGGCGGAGGAATAGCGGCTCAGTGAGAGCAGAGGGCGGAGCTTGTACTTTCTCAGGACGGGCGGGGGGATGAGCGATACCCGGCCTTTCATAGTTCCGGGTCTGTGACTGCGCTCCACCAAATCAATATATTTTCATAACTATGGAGTAATGCATGTTGTAAACGTGTGTATGTGCAGAGGATACAATGTGAAGAGTTATTTTGCATGAGATGGGCTCTTTAAAGACGCCATCCGATTGGTAAAGCTACTGAATGCCTAGAAAAATTAGGCCACAGCGAGAGAGACGGATCGCTTTCCATTCCCACAATCCCAGCGAGCCCAAGGGAGACTTGCATCACTCCATGAGCTCACCGTTAAGCACACACTCCACCCAACGACCCGAGCCCAGAGGACGGAAAAGCAAAGACAGAACTTCAAATGGGAATTGGGTTTGCTTTGTAACCAACACAAACACCCCCTCCTCTCATACAGATGTGCTTCACACAGAAACAACCTTCTTTTTTTTACAGGTGAAGCTTCCATGTGCGTTGCTCAAAGCGTTTCTAGATCTGTGTGTGGGTGTGTGTGTAGGTGGGTTCTAACCTGCTCAGAGAGGGAGTTACTGTATTTCTTCGACATGCGTTTCCTCATGGTTTCTTTCACTGATTTGACTTTTTTGCCCAGTGAGATGCGGGACGTGTTTGGAGACTTCACTACATCTCTGTAGATTGCCTCCTGCTCTTTATTCTGTGAAAAAAAAAAGAAAAGAACTGGTTAAATTTGGGATTCTCACAGCAAGAAGGTTGGGGATCGAGTTCTGGAGCGGGGACGAGGCTTGAAACACTGGTCTTTCTGTGTGTAGTTTGCATGTTCTACCCGTGTATGTGTGGGTTCCAGTCTCCTCCCATCCTCCAAAAACATGCATGTTAGGTTGATTGGCTGCTATGAAATGTGTACCGTTCCAGTCGGTCATCTTCCGCTTGTTCCGGGGTCGGGTCGCGGGGACAACAGCCTCAAACGGGCAGCCCAGGCCTCTCTCACCCCGGCTGCATCCTCCAGCTCACCTGGAAGGATCCCAAGTCGTTCCCCGGCCAGCTGTGAGACATAGTCTCTCCAGTGGGTCCGGGGTCTGCCCCTTGGTCTCCTCCCGGTGGGACGTGCCCAAAACACCTGGCCCACGAGGCGCTCGGGGGGCATCCTGACCAGATGCCCGAACCACCCCATCTGGCTCATCTTAACCTGGAGGAAAAGCGGCTCGACACCGAGCTCCTCCCGGATGGCAGAGCTCCTCACCTGATCTCTGAGTGAGAGCCCAGCCACCCTGCAGAGGAAGCTCATTTCGGCCGCTTGTACCCGCGATCTCATTTTTTCAGTCACCACCCACAGCTGGTGACCATAGGTGAGGGTAGGAACATAGATCCTGGTTACCATGGTGAAGGTAGGAACGTAGATCCTGGTTACCATGGTGAGGGTAGGAACGTAGATCCTGGTTACCATGGTGAGGATAGGAACGTAGATCCTGGTTACCATGGTGAGGGTAGGAACGTAGATCCTGGTTACCATGGTGAAGGTAGTAACGTAGATCCTGGTTACTATGGTGAAGGTAGGAACGTAGATCCTGGTTACCATGGTGAAGGTAGTAACATAGATCCTGGTTACCATGGTGAGGGTAGGAACGTAGATCCTGGTTACCATGGTGAGGGTAGGAACGTAGATCCTGGTTACCATGGTGAGGGTTGGAACGTAGATCCTGGTTACCATGGTGAGGGTTGGAACGTAGATCCTGGTTACCATGGTGAAGGTAGGAACGTCGATCCTGGTTACCATGGTGAGGGTTGGAACGTAGATCCTGGTTACCATGGTGAAGGTAGGAACGTAGATCCTGGTTACCATGGTGAGGGTAGGAACGTAGATCCTGGTTACCATGGTGGGGGTAGTAACGTAGATTCTGGTTACCATGGTGAGGGTAGGAACGTAGATCCTGGTTACCATGGTGAGGGTAGGAACGTAGATCGACTTGTAAATCAAGAGCTTTGCTTTGCTTTCTTTTTTTTTGCTCCGCTTTTCAGTTGTCTGTGTGTGGCCCCGCAACAGGCTGGTGACCTGTTCGGGGTGTACCCTGCCGGGATAGGCTCTAGCACCAAAATGACTTTTCTCAATGGATTAGAAGATATTGTCTTTACAAAAGTGTTACAGAAGCACAGATGGATGTCTGAATGCTTCCGAAGGCATAAAAAAAGAAAAAAAGAAAAGGGAAGCAGATCAGGAAAAAGGTTGAAGAGGACTCGGCACAAGAAGAAAAAAAAGATTTAAACTCTGATTGAGTGTGACGGCAGGGTTCAGATTCTGCTCCCTCGGAGCTTCTTGCCATTTTCGAAGCTGCCAGAACTTACATTTGCCTCGGAGCTCGTGTTGACCACATGGAGGGAACGATTGGACAGGTCAAAACCCCCGAAGCTGCACGTTCTCTGTGGGGGAGCCAAAACACAATCAAATGAGTCACAGTCATAAGGTCAGTTTGGAGAGAACGACCCACGCCCACTCGGTTCTACACACGATGACTCATGCTTTGCACGGCACAGGCAGTTCGGTTTATGTCGATGGTTTCTACATAAGAGACGGAATGATGCCGTACGGGACCGTGGACAGCCGACAGACATGATGTAACGATCACATGACTGCTGTGTGTTGTGGTTTAAATCTAAACTAATAAACATGAACGACTTAAGATGTGGAGAAGCTAAAATTAACCGGATTTTAATTTGAAAAGGAACGATGCAGTAAAATGTGGGTCAAAAGTTTGGGTAAAAATGATTATTAATGTAAATAAAGAAGTGAAAGAAAAGATAAAAAAAATTCTAAAAACAAGAAAGCATTTTTTTTTTAATTAAACACTTTATGAGAAAAACGTGTTTCATCTGAAAAAACAAAGTGGAGTTTAATTTGTGACTTTAAAGGTTTCCCACAACACAGCGTATGACATGAGAAGGAAACGGATCCCACTTCACACAAAAATGTAGACGTCAACATAAAACATCGGAGAGAAAAAAAACCCTCAATTACACTGACTTCACTAAACTATCTAACAGAAAGTTTGGGCTGCGCTGGAAGAGGGGCGCACACTGAGAAAGACTCATGTCCACAGCTGTAGTCCACATCACAGCGCTCTGCAGAACAAGCATGTCTGAAAAGAAGCCTGATGGAGATGTTCGATGGAATGGACATGCACCCAGAAAAATATGCCTCTTGGAACAAAAAAAATTATATAAAAACCAAAAAATGGAGAAAAAAAAAGAAGCTACATCCGCATTTAGAGGCACGGGCCATAAAACGGGACAAAAAAAAAGCAACAAAAACAAAGTGGATTCAGATTTTTTTTGTATGAGAGCGACCTCCAGAACACATGAGGACGTAAGCACACTCAAAGCTGCAGAATAGCTTCACTAAGTCACTAAAAAACCTCCTCGTATTTATTCTTCTGGATAAAACGAGCATTAATACAATAATAACCAGGCTTTATGGGTCATTTTTAATAAATATGTCTTATTATCTGAACTTTTATGTTACTTTATGCTTTATAAATTTAAAAAAAAAAAAAACGACAACTTTCCTAAGGCCGTTCTGAACGTCTGAAGCAGTTTGATGTGGTCTTAAAATATTAAACATTGATCAATGTGACGTCTCTGACGTTTAAAAATGCACTTATAAGACCATGTCCACATGTAGACGGGTATTTTTGAAAACGTACATCCACTGTCCTCCGTTTTAGAAAAACACTCGCGTCCACACGGAGCCGTATAAATACGCTTCTGAGTGCGGTTATGAGCATGCCAGACCAGTAGTGGGCAGTATGAGTGGAGGAGCAGGGAGGTTTATGTGATTAATAATTGCAGATTGTAACGCGTTTCTCCTTCTTTGCTCCTCAACAAGAAACAAGAGCAGTTGGGGCGAGAAAAGAGGGTCTGCAACAGGGTCCGTGGATCCATGCTGCCCACTGTCTGCTTTTATAAACAAGAACGCACACCAATGTCGTAGGTAGTGATGCATAAAAATGCAAGTCTCCGTTTTCACACGTCCACACGCAAAAACGGAGTTTTCCAAAATCTCCACTTTGGTCGGAGTTTTCAAAAACGCCGGTTTTGAGTAAAAAAAAAAAAACCTTCATTTTCGTGTGGACGGACGAAACGGATAAAAATATATGTGTTTTCAAAAATACCCGGCTATATGTGGACGGGGCCTAAAACATTTAATACTTTATATTTAATCAGCTGAAATCTTAGTCTACTGAAAACAAGATTAATCTTATTAAAACTATGTTAAATTTTAATCAAACGTAATACTTTTCACATGAAAATTTAAAGACAGTTTGGAAGATCTTTATAAAAAAAAAAAAATTAAAAATGTCTTTAATCTGTTTTTTTTAGTTGGACTTCTAGAAACTTTCATTTAAGATTTAGTAAAAGAAAACTAAAATAAACTGTAGATTACGTGAGACATTAAAAGCTTTAGCGAATCACTTTTGTACGGTGAATAAAAACCATTGGCCCACAGCCGGAGGGCAGCCAATAAAAACTATGCAATCGCTTCTTATGAAAAAAAATCACAATTTAACAGTAAAATATTTTTAATAGATGCCGTTCCGTTCTGTCATCTTCCGCTTATCCGGGGCCGGGTCGCGAGGGCAACAGCGACCGGCTTCTCTCACACCCAGCTGGATCCTCCAGCTCACCCGGGAGGATCCCGAGTCAGACCCTGGCCATAGTCCAGGGTCTGCCCCTTGGTCTCCTCCCGGTGGGACGGGCCCAAAACACCTCACCAGCGAGGCGCTCGGGGGGCATCCCAACCAGATGCCTGAACCACCCCATCTGGATTCTCTCGACCTGGAGGCGGAGCACCTCGACACCGAGCTCCTCCCAGATGGCAGAAGTCCTCACCCGATCTCTAAGTGAGAGCCCAGCCATCCTGTGGAGGAAGCTCATTTCGGCCGCTTGTATCCGCGATCAAATTCTTTCGGTCACCACCCACAGCTGGTTACCATGGTGAGGGTGGGAACGTAGATCGACTTGTAAATAAAGCTTTACTTTTCAGCTGACGCACTGTTTTCAGTGATTTTGGTTTTCCAACATTCCTATTGGTGCATCTCTTCGGACATGCATTTCTATTGGTTGGAGACCCAGAATGAGCCAGAAAAAAACAAACTGAGTCTTAACGCTTAGCCACTTTACACAAAACAGAAAAGATCTTCCATACTGTCTTTATACATTAGAATATTTAAATCTTATGACGTATTTTATAAAAATATTTCTGCTTTTTCTTAAATTTCTAAACTATTTTGCAACTTTGAAGCACAGAGTCCTGCCCAAACGCGGCGGCCGACTTAAACCCAATGGTCCAAACTCACAGACTTCTGCTGGATGCGTAAGAGCACACGCTTGGTGCAGCGGTCTACGCTGGCCGCCCACTTCCTGTCCACCTCGCGGTCCTCCTCCAATAGACACCGCCGCTCAGCGCGGCTGAGGGTGACTGGGCGGACCAGCTGGGCCCAGTTGAGATGGCCGTACAGGCTTCTTTCTACCACATAGGTGATGTTCAGCTCACTGACCGCCGTTCGGCCTCGCAGCCTGCGAGAGGGGAACACCCACCCACCTCCCCCGCTTCCGAAACCTTTTGACTTGGCTACGTCACAGCGGATGGGTGAGGAAGGGGTGACGGACAAAGGGGAGATGGGGGACTTGGTGTTGCGTGAACGCTGGTAAAGAAGGTGCTTGGTGGAGTATGCGTAGTTGGGGTCGGGTTTCCGATGGGTCCAGCTGCCGTGGTGCCGGTTGGCAGGTTGGTGTTTATGACCGCTTTGATGACCGTCGTCCAGGGATATTAGTAGGCGTGACTGGGGTTTGGGGCGGGGTTTGGTAAGCCCGTAGAAGGCATAGAGGGCCTCGTTGTTACTTACCCCGTGGGAGATGGAGCTGAGAGCTTTCCTCATTTCGCCGTCTGTTGTAGAGCGAGACAGCTTTCCTTCATCGTCCAATCCACAACCGTCTAGCTCCGAGTAGGACGAGCCGCTGCCGGCAACACCAGAGATGGAACCTCCTGGAGCTGTGGAGCCAGCCGGGGTTCTCCTGGTGGGTCTTATCAGACCGTGATTGGCTGAAGACTTGCTGAAGGTTTTCACCAGCTTGTGTCCAGACCAGGTATCCAGGCTGCTAGAGGAGGGGGAGGTGGTCAGGCTGTCGGTGTCTCCATCCAGAGAGAGCTGATCATGGGTGAGAGAAGGGAGAGAAGCGTCCTGCGGCTTCAGGGGCTTCTTCAGGACGCCTGAGTAGAGAGCTGCGTTGTCCTCACAGTGGAGGGGGGTCTCCAGGTTCAGAAATTCTAAAGAAGACAGATGTGTTATTATTTACGGCATATCGTTAAAACCACTACGTTCCTACCCTCACCATGGTAACCAGGATCTATGTTCCTATCCTCACCATGGTAACCAGGATCTACGTTCCTATCCTCACCATGGTAACCAGGATCTACGTTCCTACCCTCACCATGGTAACCAGGATCTACGTTCCTATCCTCACCATGGTAACCAGGATCTACGTTCCTACCCTCACCATGGTAACTGGGATCTACGTTCCTACCCTCACCATGGTAACTGGGATCTACGTTCCTACCCTCACCATGGTAACCGGGATCTAAGTTCCTACCCTCACCATGGTAACCAGGATCTACGTTCCTATCCTCACCATGGTAACCAGGATCTACGTTCCTATCCTCACCATGGTAACCAGGATCTACGTTCCTATCCTCACCATGGTAACCAGGATCTACGTTCCTACCCTCACCATGGTAACCAGGATCTACGTTCCTACCCTCACCATGGTAACCAGGATCGACGTTCCTACCCTCACCATGGTAACCAGGATCTACGTTCCTATCCTCACCATGGTAACCAGGATCTACGTTCCTACCCTCACCATGGTAACTGGGATCTACGTTCCTACCCTCACCATGGTAACTGGGATCTACGTTCCTACCCTCACCATGGTAACTGGGATCTAAGTTCCTACCCTCACCATGGTAACTGGGATCTACGTTCCTACCCTCACCATGGTAACTGGGATCTACGTTCCTACCCTCACCATGGTAACTGGGATCTACGTTCCTACCCTCACCATGGTAACTGGGATCTACGTTCCTACCCTCACCATGGTAACTGGGATCTAAGTTCCTACCCTCACCATGGTAACCAGGATCTACGTTCCTATCCTCACCATGGTAACCAGGATCTACGTTCCTATCCTCACCATGGTAACCAGGATCTACGTTCCTATCCTCACCATGGTAACCAGGATCTACGTTCCTACCCTCACCATGGTAACCAGGATCTACGTTCCTACCCTCACCATGGTAACCAGGATCTACGTTCCTACCCTCACCATGGTAACCAGGATCTACGTTCCTATCCTCACCATGGTAACCAGGATCTACGTTCCTACCCTCACCATGGTAACTGGGATCTACGTTCCTACCCTCACCATGGTAACTGGGATCTACGTTCCTACCCTCACCATGGTAACTGGGATCTAAGTTCCTACCCTCACCATGGTAACCAGGATCTACGTTCCTATCCTCACCATGGTAACCAGGATCTACGTTCCTATCCTCACCATGGTAACCAGGATCTACGTTCCTATCCTCACCATGGTAACCAGGATCTACGTTCCTACCCTCACCATGGTAACCAGGATCTACGTTCCTACCCTCACCATGGTAACCAGGATCTACGTTCCTATCCTCACCATGGTAACCAGGATCTACGTTCCTACCCTCACCATGGTAACCAGGATCTACCCTCACCATGGTAACCAGGATCTATGTTCCTACCCTCACCATGGTACCCAGGATCTACGTTCCTACCCTCACCATGGTAACCAGGATCTACGTTCCTATCCTCACCATGGTAACCAGGATCTACGTTCCTATCCTCACCATGGTAACCAGGATCTACGTTCCTATCCTCACCATGGTAACCAGGATCTACGTTCCTACCCTCACCATGGTAACCAGGATCTACCCTCACCATGGTAACCAGGATCTATGTTACTACCCTCACCATGGTACCCAGGATCTACGTTCCTACCCTCACCATGGTAACCAGGATCTACGTTCCTACCCTCACCATGGTAACCAGGATCTACGTTCCTACCCTCACCACGGTAACCAGGATCTACATTCCTACCCTCACCACGGTAACCAGGATCTACATTCCTACCCTCACTGTGGTAACCAGGATCTACGATCCTACCCTCACCATGGTAACCAGGATCTACGTTCCTATCCTCACCATGGTAACCAGGATCTACGTTCCTATCCTCACCATGGTAACCAGGATATACGTTCCTATCCTCACCATGGTAACCAGGATCTATGTTCCTACCCTCACCATGGTAACCAGGATCTACGTTCCTATCCTCACCATGGTAACCAGGATCTACGTTCCTACCCTCACCATGGTAACCAGGATCTATGTTCCTACCCTCACCATGGTAACCAGGATCTATGTTCCTACCCTCACCATGGTAACCAGGATCTACGTTCCTACCCTCACCATGGTAACCAGGATCTACGTTCCTACCCTCACCACGGTAACCAGGATCTACATTCCTACCCTCACCATGGTAACCAGGATCTACATTCCTACCTTCACTGTGGTAACCAGGATCTACGATCCTACCCTCACCATGGTAACCAGGATCTACGATCCTACCCTCACCATGGTAACCAGGATCTACTTCCTACCCTCACCATGGTAACCAGGATCTACGTTCCTACCCTCACCACGGTAACCAGGATCTACATTCCTACCCTCACCATGGTAACCAGGATCTACTTCCTACCCTCACCATGGTAACCAGGATCTACATTCCTACCCTCACCATGGTAACCAGGATCTACATTCCTACCCTCACCATGGTAACCAGGATCTACTTCCTACCCTCACCATGGTAACCAGGATCTACGTTCCTACCCTCACCATGGTAACCAGGATCTACGTTCTTATCCTCACCATGGTAACCAGGATCGGCATTCCTACCCTCACCATGGTAACCAGGATCTACGTTCCTACCCTCACCATGGTAACCAGGATCTACGTTCCTACCCTCACCACGGTAACCAGGATCTACGTTCCTACCCTCACCATGGTAACCAGGATCTACGTTCCTACCCTCACCACGGTAACCAGGATCTACATTCCTACCCTCACCATGGTAACCAGGATCTACATTCCTACCCTCACCATGGTAACCAGGATCTACTTCCTACCCTCACCATGGTAACCAGGATCTACGTTCCTACCCTCACCATGGTAACCAGGATCTACGTTCTTATCCTCACCATGGTAACCAGGATCGGCATTCCTACCCTCACCATGGTAACCAGGATCTACGTTCCTACCCTCACCATGGTAACCAGGATCTATGTTCGTACCCTCACCATGGTAACCAGGATCTACAATCCCACTCTCACCATGGTAACCAGGATCTATGTTCCCTGCAGACGACATGGCGTCACATTCCGCTTACAAATCAGGAAAGTGGTTTTGTTTTTTAATTATGAGTATTTTTAGTTTCCTTCATCCAAAAAACAAATTATTGGGTGTATTTTTTTAACCTTTTTGTCCATGTTTAGAAAACATGTCAGTAATGACCTGAACCGACCTTCAGGAGCGTGTTTCTTTCCTTCTTCCACTTTGATCAGTTTCTTCCTGACTCGACGTGTTGAATTGACTAATTTGTGAAGCCGTTTGAACTTCACCGAGTCCTCGGACTGCTCGTCATCAGACTGCTCACGAGACTGGTGAAAAAAAAAAAAGATAAAAATGAAGCTAAAAGGATGAAAAACTGTTAACATTTCTGTAAAAGTTAGTCTGTTTGTGAGAAATGGAGGATTAGAACGATGACGAGTCACTGCATTGCATGAGATTTTTTTTTTTTTTGCACCAAATACACGCTTTCAAAACTTTGATTTGAGACAAATCGACACCCTTAAAATTATCTTTGAAACAGATGTAAACATTCAAAAAATGGATAATAGAAATCCTTTCTCAAAACGCTGAGATAAAGAGAGAGAACTGCTGGAAAAAAGTTTCTGGAAATCTGGATGTCATGTAAAAATTATGTTCAAAATTTGACATAGGTCCCAGGGGGCGTTGGCTTAGTGGGCGAGTTACCGGGAGAACCGGGTTTGAACCCGCCTGGGACTACGGGACTGAAAACTGGAAGGACAAACTAAAAACAACAAACATAAAAAAATTGACCTAAATGTATGAAATGAAACGTATTTTAATTTGAGGTTATTTAACCGAAACATCTTTCACAGGAGTATGCTATCCAAAAATAATGAACCCCTGCGGCCAATCAGAATGAAGTATTTACCCAGGCTTATCATATCATTATTGTTATGTTTAGTCTTTTCAGGGTTTTTATTTTCTTTCCTTTCGTTCTTTTCTGTGGTCCAGGGACGGCTTGGGCCTAGTGGGAATCGAACCAGGTTCTCCCGGTCAAAATACGGTATCTCTCCCAATAGGCCAACGCCCCCTGGAAGCCCCATCATTATTTTTAAGAGTCAACTTGCAGTGCGTACGTTCCCACTGATATTAAATGACAGTAACCAGGACACGAAGGCATGCATAGACATCGTTATTAATCTGAGGTTCAACATATAAAGAAATCAGTCACAGCGCTATCGGACCCTCAAATGCGAGTACGAGCACCAGCAGAAATAAGTCAAATTTAAAAAAAAGAAAGTGTCGGCTGATGAAGCCAGAGGTTCAACTTGGAGGTTGTTGATTCCACAACGTCCCAGGATGACGTTTCATTTCTGTTCCGTTCCGTCATCTTCCGCTTGTTCCGGGGTCGGGTCGCAGGGGCAACAGCCTCAAACGGGCAGCCCAGGCCTCTCTCACCCCGGCTGCATCCTCCAGCTCACCTGGAAGGATCCCAAGTCGTTCCCCGGCCAGCTGTGAGACATAGTCTCTCCAGCGAGTCCGGGGTCTGCCCCTTGGTCTCCTCCCGGTGGGACGTGCCCGAAACACCCCGCCCTCAAGGCGCTCGGGGGGGCATCCTGACCAGATGCCCGAACCACCCCATCTGGCTCCTCTCGACCTGGAGGAGGAGCGGCTCGACACTGAGCTCCTCCCGGAAGGTCAGAGTTTCTCACCTGATCTCTGAGTGAGAGCCCAGCCACCCTGCAGAGGAAGCTCATTTCAGCCGCTTGTACCCGCGATCTCATTCTTTCAGTCACCACACACAGCTGGTGACCATAGGTGAGGGTAGGAACGTAGATCCCGGTTACCATGGTGAGGATAGGAACGTAGATCCTGGTTACCATGGTGAGGGTAGGAACGTAGATCCTGGTTACCATGGTGAGGGTAGGAAAGTAGATCCTGGTTACCATGGTGAGGGTAGGAATGTAGATCCTGGTTACCATGGTGAGGGTAGGAACGTAGATCTGGTTACCATGGTGAGAGTAGGAGCGTAGATCCTGGTTACCATGGTGAGGGTAGGAACGTAGATCCTGGTTACCATGGTGAGGGTAGGAACGTAGATCCTGGTTACCATGGTGAGGGTAGGAACGTAGATCCTGGTTACCATGGTGAGGGTAGGAACGTAGATCTGGTTACCATGGTGAGAGTAGGAACGTAGATCCTGGTTACCATGGTGAGGGTAGGAACGTAGATCCTGGTTACCATGGTGAGGGTTGGAACGTAGATCGACTTGTAAATCGAGAGCTTTGCTTTTCGGCTCAGCTCTCTCTTTACCACGATGGACCGATGCAGCGTCCTAGTTATTGCTGATGCTGCACCGATCCACCTGTCGATCTCCCACTCCATCTTTCCCCCACTCGTGAACAAGACCCCGAGACTTACAGGACGTTTCATTTCCTGCAGGTGAAACCCATGATCGTAACAACACGTCTGTAATCTTCATCAATGGGAAAGAAAAATAATGTTGTCTTCTCTTTTTTTAAAGTCATATTTCTCTCTTTTCAGAGTTTTACAATCAGTTTTTTTTTTTTTTTTTCACAGACCTGCTCAGCGGACCTTAACAAAAGTCAAATCATCATTCATTAAACTTTGAGAAAGCAGCAGATTTCATCTCATGTGGACCCAAAAATCCCTCAACCGAAACCCAGTCCTGACTCAGATACAAGCGGGACTCACTTAAACATATCTATTAAAAAGTTCTCCAAAGAAATCACAAAAAAAAAGTTTGGATTGAGTTTGATGCTGTGAAGAAAGAAGGCCTGAGGAATCAGAACAGAAAGGAGTGGAAGGTTGAAAAGGACGAGGGGAAGATTTACGGCTCCCAGGACCGTCCTAAGAAACACCATCCATGCAAACTGCCTGATAAACAGCAGAGAAGGGACGTGTTGTAAAAGCAGGAGAATAAACGAGGACGTCCGTTAGTCTGAGAGAATACGAGACGGTTAAAAATAAATAAATCTAGCAGCAAATTTTAAGATTCAGCCATTAATTACTGAAAAAATTAAACACAAAACATGTCTGCATAAAAAAAACTAACAAAGTCAAACTTACCACCTCATAAAAAAAAAAAGTTCTGTGTCTCTTATTTTGTCCGATTCCTCAAATTTCAGAAAACCAAAACAAAAAGTGAGCCAACCGCATCCTGCTGCACGTTTAAGTTTGAATATCATCACATGCAAGCGGACGCAGCGTGCTGGAGAATCTAGCTCAGAGGAATGAGGGACTGTTTGGATGAGCTGCAGAGAAAAGGCGTGTTGTGCATGGAGAACAATCCAGCGTTTGAGCCCCTCTGACCCTGCCTTGGCCCCCAAATCACTAATGGCCAGCCCTGGAATGCAGGCTGTGATCAGCGGGGTAAAACAAGAACACAGCAGCACAGGCATTAAAACATCATCCATGCATCAGATTTTAATATCTACTTTTATTTTGTTTTGACGGTGACATGACTCCGCCCACTCAGAAGGAGAATGCAACAGCAGAGAGAAAATATTTCCTAAAGCAGCCAATTTTGGAAGTGAGTGAAAGAGGGAACAGATCCGTCCCCTTCGTGTCTTTATCTTCGCTCTCTTCATCTCACTCGTTTCCCCTCCGGCGTTCCCTCCATGAACCAAACAATCTCAGTACTGTTCTAACGTCACGTTTTGATTTCTTTTTTAAAAATAGGAAACGGACGAGGTTGAACAGGTTTGTCGGTCCGATTAATTTAATTTACACATTTCTAGTAAAACTTTATTGATCTACATTTTTAATCAAGAAATTTTTTTTACTCACTCTATTCATCCCTCACCGTGTGCTGCACTCCTACACCGCAGCAGGCTGCCACAACGGCGCATATGGTGGGAGAAACGGGGGGTTAGGTGTCTTCTCCAAGGACCCTAGACCCTCCCACTAGACCCCCAGTGGGATGCGAACTCGCGTCCCACTCCTCACCAACCCCACTCCAACCCTCACCCGATCTCTGAGTGAGAGCCCAGCCACCCTGCGGAGGAAGTTCATTTCGGCCGCTTGTACCCGCGATCTCATTCTTTCGGTCACCACCCACAGCTGGTGACCAAAGGTGAGGGTAGGAACGTAGATCCTGGTTACCATGGTGAGGGTAGGAACGTAGATTCCGGTTACCATGGTGAGGGTAGGAACGTAGATCCTGGTTACCATGGTGAGGGTAGGAACGTTGATCCTGGTTACCATGGTGAGGGTAGGAACGTAGGTCCTGGTTACCATGGTGAGGGTAGGAACGTAGATCCTGGTTACCATGGTGAGGGTAGGAACGTAGATCCTGGTTACCATGGTGAGGGTAGGAACGTTGATCCTGGTTACCATGGTGAGGGTAGGAACGTAGATTCTGGTTACCATGGTGAGGGTAGGAACGTAGATCCTGGTTACCATGGTGAGGGTAGGAACGTAGATCCTGGTTACCATGGTGAGGGTAGGAACGTTGATCCTGGTTACCATGGTGAGGGTAGGAACGTAGGTCCTGGTTACCATGGTGAGGGTAGGAACGTAGATCCTGGTTACCATGGTGAGGGTAGGAACGTAGATCCTGGTTACCATGGTGAGGGTATGAACGTAGATCGACTTGTAAATGGATCTACGTTCCAGGAGTTTAAGTATCTCGGGGTTCTGTTCATGAGTGGGGGAGAGATTTTTTACTCCCTCTATTCATCCCTCACCGTGTGCTGCACTCCTACACCGCAGCAGGCTGCCACAACGGCGCATATGGTGGGAGAAACGGGGGGTTAGGTGTCTTCTCCAAGGACCCTAGACCCTCCCACTAGACTCTCAGTGGGATGCGAACTCGTGAAGTTCCGGTTGACTTCCGGTCCGCGGGCGAACGTTCTACCACTGAGCCACTGTCTCAAAAACATGGCTGCCTTACGTATCGATATGGCATCAACTTTCTGAAGGTTTATTTCATCTTCCACATTCAGAGCCTTCCAATGCCAGGTTGTTCTTGGCCGTGAATTTTGTTTTCCGCCATGCCCACGTTCTAACTTGAGCTTGAAGTGTTTTAGTGTTTTAGTGCAGGTGATCTGCTCACGCTTGGTCCCATTTTTTAATCAGCTTTGCAGAACGTTCTAGTTTTACAACAACATGCCCTATCAGTTCATCTGTAGTTGGTACTGAGTCACTATAGGCTGTTTGATTAAGATCCCTTCAGTGGTTAAAATGTTGGACCTTGTTCTTTTTGACCCTAAAAACATCATCAATGCATCTATAGTTGGTACTGAATAATTTTGGGTTGTTTAATTAAAAATGTTTTACAAAATCACATGAACACCTCCGCAGGGTGGCTGAGTTCTGCCACCCGGGAAGTCTCGGTGTCGAGCTGCTCCTCCTCCAGGTCGAGACGAGCCAGATGGGGTGGTTCGAGCGCCTCGCTGGTGAGGTGTTTTGGGCACGTCCCATCGGGAGGAGACCAAGAGTCAGACCCCAGACCCGCTGGAGAGACTATGTCTCACTGCTGGCTGGGGAACGACTCAGGATCCTTCCGGGTGAGCTGGAGGATGCAGCCGGGCTTCCCGTCTGAGGCTGTTGCCCTGGCGACCCGGTCCAGGATGAGCAGAAGATGATGGAACGGAAACTCAAACAGGATTTACGCTGTGTTGTGCAATTTTATTCATTTGGGTCAAACGTATGCTGAAGATATTAATTTCTTTTAAGATCAATAACCCTTAAAAATCTGAGAAAATGACCAAATTTAGCAAATTTAATTTCTTTGCAAACAAAATAAACACGTTCCTAAATCTGAGGAAGAGCTCCAGATGTTGAAGCCTCATCATCATCGTCTAATTTTAAAGATTCCATCAATTTTAATCTTTTCTTTTTGGGAAAATAAACAACATTTTTCTTCAAAATAGAAACAGTGCTCATGAGTTATCTTTAAAATATGTGGGGTTTGTTTACTTTTGGGGTTAAAGTCCCTTCCTGTTTAAAAGTGGGTCAGAGCAGAAGAATGTACGGATGAATGTCCCCTTGGTTTGTATGAAGAAAAAAAATCTACAGAAACGACATGGAAATAAAATCTAAGCCGACTTGATCCTCAATCTACAGACTTTATATGTCTTTGGATTTTTTAAGGACAACATAAAAAGTTTTGAATCCCGTCACAGATGAAATAAAAACCATCCCTAACTAAATCCGCAGCCAGAAATTTGGCCGGGATTAAGTCGGTCTTCCTGCCTGAGCTGACCTAAATTCCCACACAAGCAGTTTGAACTTTTCTAACAAACCGATGAATAAAATGTGGACGAAAACCTGCAGAAAAAAAATGGATAAACTTCACCGTAGTGGAAGCAGGTTTAAAAATGTGATGAAATTATTGGTCTGGAGTTTATAGAATCTTCATCTCCATCTTTTAAAACCGTGTAGGATACGGTGGGATGTACGTACACGGTAAAGAATCAAATTATCAGCTGCAGTAGATCATGATGAAAAGAAAGGTCTAAGTCAGGGGTGTCCAAATCCGGTTCTCTGATTGTTTTCCACACGTTCCTGGTTCAATCCAGCTGATGCACAGAAAGTGAATCAACAGCCAATAAAATTTGGCAAAATGACTCATTAACTGGACCAGGTTTGTAGGTGAAAGAACATATGAAAAACCTTCAGGACACCGGCCCTCCAGGACCGGATTTGGACACCCCTGGTCTAAGAGATAACTAGTTTACAACAGTCATGTTTGGATCCTCAATCTTTTCTTGCATAACTCTAAAAGCCAATTAGTTCATCTACATTTAGTATTGAGTAACTGTAAGCAGTTTCAATAAAATTCTTTCAATAGATTCGGAAGATAGATGAAGATAGATGGAGCGGGAGATCGACAGGCGGATCGGTGCGGCATCAGCAATAACTAGGACGCTGCATCGGTCCGTCTGGGTAAAGAGAGAGCTGAGCCGAAAAGTAAAGCTCTCGATTTACAAGTTGATCTACGTTCCTATCCTCACCATGGTAACCAGGATCTACGTTCCTACCTTCACCATGGTAACCAGGATCTACGATCCTACCCTCACCATGGTAACCAGGATCTACGTTCCTACCCTCACCATGGTAACCAGGATCTACGTTCCTACCCTCACCATGGTAACCAGGATCTACGTTCCTATCCTCACCATGGTGACCAGGATCGACGTTCCTATCCTCACCATGGTAACCAGGATCGACGTTCCTACCCTCACCATGGTAACCAGGATCTACGTTCCCACCCTCACCATGGTAACTAGGATCTACGTTCCCACCCTCACCATGGTAACCAGGATCTACGTTCCTACCCTCACCATGGTAACCAGGATCTACGTTCCTACCCTCACCATGGTAACCAGGATCTACGTTCCTACCCTCACCATGGTAACCAGGATCTACGTTCCTAGCCTCACCATGGTAACCAGGATCTACGTTCCTACCCTCACCATGATAACCAGGATCTACGTTACTACTCTCACCATGGTAACTAGGATCTACGTTACTACCCTCACCATGGTAACCAGGATCTACGTTCCTACCCTCACCATGGTAACCAGGATCTACATTCCTACCCTCACCATGGTAACCAGGATCAATGTTCCTACCCTCACCATGGTAACCAGGATCTACGTTCCTACCCTCACCTTGGTAACCAGGATCTATGTTCCTGCCCTCACCATGGTAACAAGGATCTACGTTCCTACCCTCACCATGGTAACCAGGATCTACATTCCTACCCTCACCATGGTAACCAGGATCTACGTTCCTACCCTCACCATGGTAACCGGATCTACGTTCCTACCCTCACCATGGTAACCAGGATCTATGTTCCTACCCTCACCATGGTAACCAGGATCTACGTTCCTATCCTCACCATGGTAACCAGGATCTACGTTCCTACCCTCACCATGGTCACCACCTGTGGGTGGTGACCGGAAGAATGAGTTCGCGGGTCCAAGTGGCCGAAATGAGCTTCCTCCGCAGGGTGGCTGGGCTCTCACTCAGAGATCGGGTGAGGAGCTCTGCCATCCGGGAGGAGCTCGGTGTCGAGCCGCTCCTCCTCCAGGTCGAGAGGAGCCAGATGGGGTGGTTCCGGCATCTGGTCAGGATGCCCCCCGAGCGCCTCGCGGGTGAGGTGTTTCGGACACGTCCCACCAGGAGGAGACCAAGGGGCAGACCCCGGACCCGCTGGAGAGACTATGTCTCACAGCTGGTTGGGGAACGACTTGGGATCCTTCCAGGTGAGCTGGAGGATGCAGCCGGGGAGAGAGAGGCCTGGGCTGCCCGTTTGAGGCTTTTGCCCCCGCCACCCGACCCGGAACAAGCGGAAAATGACGGAACGAAAAGATTCGGAAGATATTGTGTTTACAAAATGATTCTGGATGCACGAACAGGCGGAGTATCATAATCTGTCATCTTAAAAAAACAATAAGGATTTCAGTGGAATATTTAGAGAGAGCAGAGAAAGCTGGAGAGGTGGAGTTTGGTCCTGGAAAGGAATGAAGGTTAGCTGCAGTGACACAGAGTACATGAGACGCGAGGTTACACAGAGAAGAGGAGAGGGGAAGTTAATGGTTGCAGTGAAGAAGAACATGGAGGTAGTTACTGTGAGAAAAGAATGAAGAAGAGAGGGTTAAAAAGGAGCTGGCTGGCTGTGGCGCGTCTCCTGGACACGAACGAAAAGAGACAAAAACCCTTTGACAAGTTTATCGGTGACACTTTAAATAAATTTAAACACAAAAAAAACTAGTTTAAGAACAAAACCCACAGTTTTAACCCTTGTTTCTCATCAACGCTCCGTCTTTCTGTGTGAAAAATAAAGCTGTAGAGTAATAGTTCTATCAGAGGAGGGGTGTGAGGAAGGGATTGGGCATGGGTGTACTTACATTGCAGTTTGAGGACTGGTTTAGAGCGGGGGCAGATCCGTCAGCCCACTCTGCAGTTTCAGTACTGCTGGACTGTCTGCTGCGCTCATACTCCTTCAGCTACACGGAGAAGAAGAGTTTAGAGGTAAAGGAACAGGGCAGGAGGAGGGAGGTTCTACTCTCACCCAGCATGCTCTGACCCAACATCAAACTCATTCATACTCCTAGACACCCAACAGCTGGTCACCAACTTTTAAAAGATCGTATAAAACAGTCAGACCTACTGCAGTCCTGCGTTAAAATCAGAGGTGCACAAAATCGTCACACATAGTGACCCACAAATTCATCATAGAACGATGTCTTTAATATCAACGGAATCGGATATGATTTACAGACTATTGTCTTCCTCTGCAGGGTGGCTCGGCTCGGACTCAGAGAAAGAGGGAGGAGCTCTGCCATCCAGGAGGAGCTTAGAGTAGAAAAAAAGGCTCCTCCGGGTCGAGAGAAGCCACATAGGGTGGTTTGGGCATCTGGTTAGGATGCCTACTGAATTTGTCAGTGGTGAGGTGCTTCAGGCACGTTCAACCAGGAGGAGACTCGGACTCGCTGGAGAGACTGCGTCTCACAGCTGGACAGGGAACACCTCGGGATCCTCCCGGGTGAGCTGGAGGATGCAGCCGGGGTGAGAGAAGCCTGGGCTTCCCGTCTGAGGATGTTGCCCCAGCGACCCAGCCCCAGATACGCAGAAGACGACAGAAAACCGCAGCAGGCTGCCACAACGGCGCCAATGGTGGGAGAAACGGGGGGTTAGACGTCTTCTCCAAGGAGTCATGAACTCTGTGGGAATCGAACCCGCGAACTTCTGGTTCGAGGAAGATTTCAATAAAATCAAACCCATCGTCAGGTCAGAAAAGCAGTAGTTTTTTTTTTTTTTTAACTATCTATTGCTGAATTTATCAAAAACTATTTACCGTAATTTCACGACCATAAGGCGCACCTAAAAGTCTCAAATTTTCTTCAAAATGAGCGGTGCGCCCTATCTGATTTGTGATTTGCGGACGTATTAGAGAACCATCAGGTGGACGCAGTTGAAAACGTGAGAATGTTAAAGGGTGAAGTGTGTGTGTGGATTATGTCTAAAAGAACAGGTGTGTGCTTTATGTAGAACATTACTGTTTTAACAACACTGAAAATATAAAAGAGACACGCTTATGAAGCTCAGTTTAAACTGATGGTAATCAGCTGCGCCGGGCTAGTTACGCCACAGTTTGCCAGTGGATTGTAGATGCTCGGGCTAACGTGTCTGCTGGCACTGTTGTCCGAGCTTTCCCAAAAGCAGGCATCTTTTCCGAGGAGATGCACGGTTCAGAAAGTGACTCTGACAGCGTGGAAAGTGAACCTGCGAGGTTGGATTTAGAGCAGCTGTTAGATTCAGAAACAGAGGATGAGGACTTTGATGGATTTGATAAATGACTTTATGACGACTGTAACTAATATTTAAATAAAACCAACCAAACTCAGTTTTACTCCCGATCTATTTTTAAAGACGCACGTGCGTGTGCGTACGCGCGCGTCTATGTGTATGTGTGTGTTGTTGTAAGGCGAACTTACGTAGTAGAGGATATGTATATAAAACCAGCGCCCTATCATCAGGTGCGCCTTATGTGTGTGTTAAATACAGAGCACGCAATATTTGGACTGCGCCTTTTAATACGGTGCGCCCTATGGTCGTGAAAATACGGTACAATGTATCCATTTGCAGGTTTACTCCAGACGCCACGTTAAAAGTCATGTTTACGTTTAGTCGAGTACCGGATGTGCACCTCTGATAGGTCTATCTAACTAGTCATTACTAAACCTTAACGAGCTCTGAATCAAACAGAACTCCTAAACACACAAAAATACCTTCACATGTTTGGATGTGATATCTGCTCATGTGATGATTCTTCTAACGATGACGTTACACGTGTTTTTAATGAAGTTTGGACTCAAATTTTGATAAATTATGTCAAATTAAATGAAAGACTGAGATTTTTTTCTTTGATAAATGAATCAAAATGAAATGTTTGATTATGGATGTAAAAGACGGATCTTCAAATTTGAATGTTTTTGATGCTCTATTATTAAAACTAAGTGATTTTTTCTGAATAAATCGAATCAGTCAAATAAAGAAATGAATGGAAAAACAAACAAACAAAAAAAAAGAGTAAAAGTGTATTTTTTTTCTCTAAAAACCCAGAAAAAAACCATCGAAGCAAAACCAAGATGATAGAAATGAAGTCAAATTTTTTTTTTTAGAAAGATTATCACCAAAAAAAACCCCCATGTGAACCATTGGATCACCAACAGGTGGCGCTACTGAGCTACTGATCATCAATCAAGTGGAAAACACACCCACTCAAACCTCCTGAATCCTGAACCCTTACACACAAACACACACCACTTCTCTGGAGTGTGTGTGTGACAATGCAGTGTTAAATGTTCAACCGGTTAGTACGTGTGAGTCTTTTTAGTTGCAGAAAGTAAAAGAAAAAAAGCAGCTTGAATCAGAAAAATCTAGTGATAAATCAAAGTTTCTACCCGAGCGAGAGCTTCTTCCACGGTGATCATCTTCTCCTTCACCATCATCATCAGCTGGATGCGCTCTTCATCGCTCATGGTGATCTCACTGGCCACGTAGCCGATGTCTTCTCCTGAACGAAAGGCCAAATGTGAAGCGACTTGGCGTTTTTGAGATGGATGTGAAAAACATCTGTGACCGCACCAACCTTTGGAGGACTGCCGAGCGACCGGTTTGTGTGGGGATTTTCGAAAGTTCTGCCAAAAAGATTTGTTTTTCTTCTTCTGGTCCCATTTACCTAAAAAAAACAACACACAAAAAAACAGTTCAGTCATGTTCTTATCCGTGTATCCCTTACAAGGTTGCGGCGGGGGCCGCAGCCCATCCCGGCTGATTCAAGGTGAGGGGCAGGGTACACCCCGAACAGGTCGCCAGTCTGCCGCGGGCCACACACATACAACCATCCCCACACACACTCATTCCTAGGGGCAATTTGGCACCGGCCAATCAACCTAACATGCATGTCTTTGGAGGGTGGGAGGAAACCGGAGTCCCCGGAGGAAACCTATGCAGACACGGGGAGAACATGCAAACTCTACACAGAATAGACAGCGTTCCAATCCTCATCCCCACCCGGGACTCGAACCCACGACTGTCTTGCTGTGAGGCCACTGTGCCACCCACCGCGCCGCCCTAATTCAACCAGTTTGATTTAATTATTTCATCATTAAGATCGCTCAACTTATTTACAGCAATATCATGTTTTCAAGAATTTGTGACCCCAACATCTAGATGCATTACTCTGAATACCTAATCAGTTAATCTATAGCGAGTACCGATCGATGTTATGAATCTTCAGTGCGTTGGGAGATATTGTGTTACTTAAGTGGTCGGAGGTTTTATAATTTCTGTGCTTACCTCCAGATCCGTCCTCAGAGCTGGACTTGTGGAGCGACATCCTATAAAAAGAAAATAAAGTCAGTTAGAATTCATTTAATCCATCCACAGCAGGGCAAAAAGGAGACGGTGGCTCAGTGGTTAGAGCGTTCGCCCGCGGACCGGAAGTTAACCGGAAGTTCGCAGGTTAGATTCCCACGGAGTTCATGTCTTGCTTCCTTGGAGAAGACACCTAACCCCTGTTTCTCTCACCATTGGCGCCGTCATAGGTGGCAGCCTGCTGCGGTGAAATGCAGCACATAAATTTCCCAGTCATCAATCAGTCGTCATATTTCCGTTCCATCATCTTCTGCTTGTTCCGGGGTCGCATCGCGGGGGTAACAGCCTCAAACGGGCAGCCCAGGCCTCTCTCTACCCGGCTGCATCCTCCAGCTCACCCAGAAGGATCCCAAGTCGTTCCCCGGCCAGCTGTGAGACATAGTCTCAGGTCCGGGGTCTGCCCCTTGGTCTCCTCCTGGTGGGACGTGCCCGAAACACCTCGCCCGCAAGGCGCTCGGGGGGCATCCTGACCTGATTCCCGAACCACCCCATCTGGCTCCTCTCGACCTGGAGGAGGAGCGGCTCGACACCGAGCTCCTCCCGGATGGCAGAGCTCCTCGCCCGATCTCTGAGTGAGAGCCCAGCCACCCTGCGGAGGAAGCTCATTTCGGCCGCTTGTACCCGCAATCTCATTCTTTCGGTCACCACCCACAGCTGGTTACCATGGTGAGGGTAGGAACGTAGATCGACTTGTAAATCGAGAGCTTTGCTTTTCGAAAAAGCAAAAGCAAAAGATTCTTGGGACACGATGTACAAGAATACCTTTAAAAAAACGACTTATATTTCATATGAAATGAAACCATGTCTTAAAAATGATCTGAATACTTTAAAAAAGATTTTTTAATTAAGATGCTTCTTAATGATGTCACATTCTAGTTGACTTGTTTGGTTGTGGGTTCTAAAAACCTCACCTCAACCCCGTTTTCTTTGCAAATTACATATTTATTTCTTGAAAATTTCCAGTCATTCATTCAAAAACTCATGTTTTTAAAGATTTTTTTAAGTTGCTGCATTTCAGTCAGACCACCACATGAGGTCAGTAAAGATTTCTACACAGGGCTCCTGAGGTTTGAGACAAACATGAAGAATAATAAGATACATGTAAAAAAGAAGGAACTGAGGAGCAGAAATATTTGTAGAAGTGAAAAAGAGAATAAGATGAATAAAGAAACAGACGTAAAGAGGGCAGACTCAGCCCGTTTGACTTTCCATTTCCCTTCTCCGGACAGACAGTCAGGAGTGGGAGAGAAAAAGACAGACGGAAAATATTTGGGAAGAAGTGAAACAAAACCTCACTGACATGTAAAAACCAGAACATGAAGAACATGTCAATTTAAAAAAAAAAAAAAAAACATGAACTACTTTCAGTTCTCAATCAAAAAGTCACGAATGAGCAGCTTGAAGCTTGTTTTCGGGCAGCGTGTCAGATCCTGACTGACTCTCCCTTTCTCTGACAAAAGATGAGGAACCACATCAAACAATCTATTTCTGTCTGCTTTACACGGAGCAAGCATGGGCTTCAAAGGGTTGGCTTCTAAAAACCAGTAAAAGTAAAGCTTAAGGACAATAGACCAAAAACCATGGAAAGGGGTTTGAAAGATTTGGAAGTGTCCATAAAAACGATGATGCATGATGTCATGCACCAGGGGGCGAAGATACCATCATAGGAAAACAAAAAATGACAACAGAAGAAGACGAGTGCATTATGTTCCGTCGTTTTCCGCTTATCCCGGGCCGGGTTGTTGGGACAACAGCCTCAGACAAAGAGCCTATAGGCTTCTCTCACCCCAGATACATCCTCCAGCTCACCCGGAAGGATCCCGAGTCGTTCCCCGGCCAGCTGTGAGACATAGTCTCTCCAGCGGGTCCGGGGTCTGCCGCATGGTCTCCTCCCGGTGGGATGTGCCAGAAACACCTCCCCAGCGAGGCGCTCGGTAGGCATCCTGACCAGATGCCCGAACCACCCCATCTGGTTCCTCTCGACCTGAAGGAGGAGCGGCTCGACACAGAGCTCCTCCCGGATGGCAGAGCTCCTCACCCGATCTCTGAGTGAGAGCCCAGCCACCGTGCGGAGGAAACTCATTTCGGGCGCTTGTACCTGTGATCTCATTCTTTCGGTCACCACCCACAGCTGGTGACCATAGGTGAGGGTAGGAACGTAGATCCTGGTTACCATGGTGAGGGTAGGAACGTAGATCCTGGTGACCATAGGTGAGGGTAGGAACGTAGATCCTGGTTACCATGGTGAGGGTAGGAACGTAGATCCTGGTTACCATGGTGAGGGTAGGAACGTAGATCCTGGTTACCATGGTGAGGGTAGCGACGTAGATCCTGGTTACCATGGTGAGGGTAGGAACGTAGATCCTGGTTACCATGGTGAGGGTTGGAACGTAGATCCTGGTTACCATGGTGAGGGTAGGAACATAGATCCTGGTTACCATGGTGAGGGTAGGAACGTAGATCCTGGTGACCATGGTGTTCGTTAGCCCCCGAACCACCCCATCTGGCTCCTCTCGACCTGGAGGAGGAGCGGCTCGACGCAGAGCTCCTCCCGGATGGCAGAGCTCCTCACCCGATCTCTGAGTGAGAGCCCAGCCATCCTGCGGAGGAAGCTGATAAATTTAAATTTCATTTAAAATACTCAGTGGAAACAGTCTGACCTCTCTGTATTGGGGTTCACTCGGTCTACAATGGGGCTGGATTGAACACGAATGGTCGGTGTATCCGGAAAATAGAGTGTGAAAACAAACACTCTAATAAACTTTCTAAAAACCGTCTTTAAATTCTCAATCTGGCAAATCATAGCCAACAGCTAGAGAACTACAAACATGGCCGCTTGACTTCACATCACAATGTAATCTGCTTTCTGATTGGGTAGAACGTTTTTCCATTCCAGGATGTCGTTGAATAAAACTGGACAAAACTGTACCTACAGTACATTGTTTTCCTGATGTTTCTCTTCAGACTGGCACTGCCCACCAATAGTTTTGGTTACCTGGTCATCTTGGAACGACCAGGCGCCAATTTTCAACTTCTCTTGGTGTCATGATACACATGTATTTTGTTCGTTGATCATTTTATGCTGATGTCAAAATGAGCAACAGAAAAATGAAAATGTAAGAAGTTAACTGCTGCTAAAGCGGGAGCTACCACCTGGCACTAGTTGGTAACTTTAACCTCCCAGATTAGGTCGTCCCTGCTCTCAGTGTGTGGCTGCCTGTAATGTAAACGGTTCTAAATTTAATATCTCATAAGCAATAAAGTTTATTTCTCACAAGATGTTACAATCCGAGGAGCTGCATTTATCACCACGTCTATACGCAGCACGTGGTAGAGCAAATTAAACACCAGAAATTATAACCCAAAGTTTATCTACTGAAGAAATCTTAATCAGTAATCCAGCCATGTTTTATTTCCTCCATCTTTTCAGAAATCCTTTATAAGCTGCACATCTGGAAACAGCTGCAACAGACAGGTGGCTGCTAGAGAAGCAATGTTAAAGCATGTGAGGGGAACAAAACCAAAAAGAAACAGTTCATTTTCCCCTTCAGTGGCTGCATGTCGGTGAGTGTGTGTGTGTGTGTGTGAGAACATATGCTTGTTCAAACATGGCTGTTCTCTCTAGCTGCAATGTGAAATCTCTGTTCGGCTTATGGCCTGGCTTCCATGGCAACATAATGAGATGCTAATTGAATGGAGGCCTGCATGGTTTACCCCTAACCCTTCATCCCCCCCGTCTCAGATTGGTTTCCTAACGCCATAAGAATTCACTTTGAGGCTTTTTTTTCACCCCCTCCCAACCGTACATGGCCTATAGATTAACCCCGCGCCGTCATGTGGTGCACAAATGCATGCACTCTCACTCTAAAGCACCCTGATGCCTCCCGGAGAGGGTGTCAGCGAAAGCAAGGTGTCATTCTGCAGCTTAATCGGTTTAACCTTAAGATATTAGTCCTGCCTTTTTGTTTTAGTTCTGCTCTTTTTTAATTCTAAAAGCTTGTTAAGAGCAGCAGAGGCTAATCTATCCGGATGATGCTGACCGGTCAAATTAGGTTCTAGTAAAACTAAAAAAAAGAGGAAAATCTTTTAAATTCTCAATCTTAATGCAACTGGAAGGATTTTAATTGGTTTAAAAAGAGCATCATTATGGAGACGTTTTTTTAGGCGGAGGTCCCTTTAAGAAGCTAATTGTACAAGTTGCCACTTTATTTGCTTCTTCTTCTTTCGTCATCTCCCTCCAGGGGGCGCCACATCAAGTCAGTTTCTTTCATCTAACCCTATCTCCTGCATCCTCTTCGGTCACACCAACTATCTTCATGTCTTCCTTCACTGTATTCATGAACCTCCTCTTTGGTCTTCCTCTAGTCCTCTTTCCTGGTGGTTCCAAACCCAGCATCCTTCTTCTGATGTACTCTCTCTCTCTCCTCTGTACATGTCCAAACCATCTCAGTCTGGTCTCTCTGACTTTAAAACCTCTAACATGTGCTGTTCCTCTGATCCTGTCCATCCTGGTCACTCCCAGAGAGATCCTCAGCATCTTCATCTCTGCTACAAACATCTCTGCTTCCTGTCTTTTTCTCAGTGACACCGTCTCTAGACCAATCAGCATGGCCGCTCTCACCACACTGTCTCTAGACCAATCAGCATGGCCGCTCACACCACACTGTCTCTAGACCAATCAGCATGTCCCCTCTCACCACACTGTCTCTAGACCAATCAGCATGGCCGCTCTCACCACACTGTCTCTAGACCAATCAGCATGGCCGCTCTCACCACACTGTCTCTAGACCAATCAGCATGGCCGCTCTCACTACACTGTCTCTAGACCAATCAGCATGGCCGCTCTCACCACACTGTCTGTAGACCAATCAGCATGGCCGCTCTCACCACACTGTCTCTAGACCAATCAGCATGGCCGCTCTCACCACACTGTCTCTAGACCAATCAGCATGGCCGCTCTCACCACACTGTCTCTAGACCAATCAGCATGGCCGCTCTCACCACGGTTTTGTACACTATTCCTTTCATTTTATCTGAAATTCTTCTATCACACATCCTGATACTTTTCTCCACTGCCTGCACACGCTTCTTCACCACTTTTCCAGTCTCCATTACATTACGGCAAATAAACAGAATGTTGAGGCTTTTTAACCGAAACATCTTCCAGATGTGTACGTGTTTCCTACAGCTCTCTGTTATTTATTGTCCAAAAAACTACTCAAGAGCATGACGGGTGATGTAGATGCATCAAGCATTCTGCAGCATGTTGTTTTCTGCATGTTAATTGGCACCTTGTATTCCTCATGCTGATTGGCTGTACATACGGTATCACAGCCCAGACGTGGTTGAGACAACACAGCTTGTAGACGAAGGATAAAATGAAAAACAGCAAAGTTTCATTTCTTTTTTTCACTTTTGTGAACCTGATTATGGTCACGTAACTGCTAAATTTTAGATGCCTGGGACCAAAAAAAAAAAAAATTTGTTGTATATAAATTTTTTTAAGTAAATGCAATAAATCAGAACAAACTGTTGCTTTTCCAGCAAAAAAAAAAAAACATGACAGATCTATTATATCCGTTTCATTCTGTCGCACACACACAGAGGCACACACGTCATATGAATCTATGGAGGCCAGAGGCCTCCTCAGTCTGGTGACGCCCGGGACAGGATCACAGGAGATGTTACGGTCACTGTTTTAACTCCATATTAGTTTCCTGCAAAAGTTTGAAATTTAGGGTGTTTAACCCCAAATATTAATGCCTGTTTGATCAAAATTGAGACTGTGTGTCTTGAAGAGGTTTACAGCCTACAAACATCGATTAAAAAAAGGTAACGATGAATTCTCTCCTGATTTTTTTTTCAGTTCAAACTTAAAGTCCGTGTAGTCCCTCATTCATCCAGGAGTGATCCATAGTAGAAAAAGTTTCAAAAAAAGTCTTCTGGACAGTTCAATTCTTGATCGAGACGTTTCGACTTCCATCCGGAAATCATTTTCAATCTGAATGAAATGGACTGAAAACTGGATCTATTTATACTAACCTGAGTAAAAGGTAAAAAAATAGTAAGAAGGGCTCGACCAATGAGCCTGTGTTACCTATGATGGCCGTGAATGGCTCCTATTATAACCACAGACCAGTAAACGACCCTATTATAAAAATGCTAAAAGCCTAGTGAATAGAAGTTCCTGCTAACGAGAGGCATGAAACTGGGTCACGAGGTGTCATCTTTAGTCCATGGCTTCAAAAGGCTGCTTTAGATACCGGGCAGAATGTATCTAACGCCTCCACTCCGATTCATTGGTCGAGCCCTTCTTCCTATTTTTTTAGACTTTTTTGAAACTTTTTCTACTAAAGTTCAAACTATACTGTTTATATTTTTACATACTTTTATCACTGATTTTTTTTTTTTTTTTTTTGTGTCTTGTTAAATGCCACCTGGACCAAAGCGATCACCGGTGTTGTTCTAGAAACAAAGAAAGGTGACAGTGTGACGGTGGCTGTGTGCAACAGGAAGAACACGAGGATGACCTCTTCAGGGGCCGTCGGTTAGAAAGGTCTTGCGGAAAGAAAAAGGGCAGAAGAAGAATAAAAACACACCTCTTTTTTTTTTCTCCACATTTTAATTGAGCGTGCACTTTCCTTTTCACTCATCAGAACATTTCCATGAGGGTACCAGCATCAGTACGAAACGTGTCCGCATGGTGAGGGATCAGAATCTTTATGACGCAAAAAAAAGTGATTACACTATTGGTCGGAATTATTACTCCATTCTTATTCACTGGAAAATGTGTCCTTTATTTTTTGATAATGTACACATCAGAAAGATGTTTCGGTTAAATAGCCTCAACATTCTGTTTAGTTGCTGTAATCTAATGGAGAGTGTGGAAAAGAGGTGAAGAAGCGTGTGCAGGCAGTGGAGAAAAGTATCAGGTGTGATGTGTGATAGAAGAGTTTCAGCTAAAATGAAAGCGAAAGTGTACAAAACCGTGGTGAGAGCGGCCATGCTGATTGGTCTAGAGACAGTGTGGTGAGTGCGGCCATGCTGATTGGTCTAGAGACAGTGTGGTGAGAGCGGCCATGCTGATTGATCTAGAGACAGTGTGGTGAGAGCGGCCATGCTGATCGGTCTAGAGACAATGTGGTGAGAGCGGCCATGCTGATTGGTCTAGAGACAGTGTGGTGAGAGCGGCCATGCTGATTGGTCTAGAGACACCGTGGTGAGAGCGGCCATGCTGATTGGTCTAGAGACAGTGTGGTGAGTGCGGCCATGCTGATTGGTCTAGAGACAGTGTGGTGAGAGCGGCCATGCTGATTGATCTAGAGACAGTGTGGTGAGAGCGGCCATGTTGATTGGTCTAGAGACAATGTGGTGAGAGCGGCCATGCTGATTGGTCTAGAGACAGTGTGGTGAGTGCGGCCATGCTGATTGGTCTAGAGCAGCGGTCGGCAACCTTTTACACCGAAAGAGCCATTTGAACCCGGTTTCCACGGAAAAGAAAACGCTGGGAGCCGCACATCTAAAATGAAAAAAAAAAAAAAACTTCTACTACTTTACCGCAGCATGTTTTCTTATGAAATCCACGCGCTACAGAGAAAATTATATTTTATTCATTTAATGAACACATTTTGAACATTTTGAATTCTTGAAAAATAATAACAATGAATGTCTCTTTCAAATAAATTAAAAAGCTGAATTTAAATTGTGCATGCAGCAAACAAAAGGGAAAAATCCGTGAGCCGTCATCCTTATATCGCCTTGGCCCAAGGCCCTTGGGCTTTCAAAGTATGCAGCGGAGCCTTGACTTGAATATATAAAATAAATTGGGGGAAAAAGCACTGTGTCACTAAACAATGAAAATTAAATATTTGCAAAATATCTGCATAAATATTTATTTTACCTGGTTAATGGGACTTCTGCTCCTGAACCTCTGCGCACAGCTTCTGCAAATCGGGAGTGTACGAAGTCACTTTAATCTTTACGCAGGACTGTAAGCTGTCATCTGTGAGCCGTAAGCGGTGTTTGTTTTTAATGCAGTTCATGGTGGAGAATAGCTGCTCACATACATATGTGGATCCGAAGATCGACAGGACTCCAAAGGCATATTTCTTCATGTTCGTGTAGGTGTCGGGATGGCATTCCATGTTTCAAATATGAGTTTGTCCGGTCTCGGGAGGTTCTCAATATCACTCCATTTGTGATTCTGAGCAAGAGTGGCCTTCTGACGGGCAACATCTTCAAGGTCCTCTGTCAAGCGTTTGAATTTGGACACCCAAATGTCTTTGTCAGCTATGTCAGCCAGCTCCAGCTCCAGAGCAGGTTGACTTACACCTGCAAATGCAGTCACGTTTAGCAGGGATGGATCAATGGTCAGGGGAGTGACGGGGAAGGACAATGTGGTTTTTTCCTCTCTGAACTCACGGAATCGTTTACCAAACGACGCTTGCATTGTGGTGATTGTAGACTGCAAATACTCTGAATTGATCACTCCGTGAGCTTGTTTGAACTCCCTTAAAGAGGGGAAGTGAGACAGTGTGCCTCTCTGTAAATCTCTGGCTAAAACTGTCAGTTTGCGCTCAAACGCCAACACCTCCTCCAGCATGTGCAGCGCTGTGCCTCCTCTCCCCTGAAGCGTTGTGTTCAGCGTGTTTAGTTTCGCTGTCATGTCCACCATGAAGTGGAGTTTTTCCAGCCACTCTGGCTGTTCCAGCTCAGGAAAGGTGAGCCCTTTGCTGCTCATGAAAGTTTTCACCTCTCCCAGACATGCAGCAAAACGTTGAAGCACCTCTCCTCTGGACAGCCACCGGACTCTGTTATGCAGCAGGAGATCAGAGTATGCGCTCTCCACCTCATCCAGTAATGAACGGAACTGGCGGTGATTTAAACCTTTTGCCATTATTTCATTGACAATCTGAATAACAACATTCATGACCTCTGTGCATTCTGGAGGAAAACTTTGCGCGCACAATGCCTCTTGGTGCAGGATGCAATGAAAAGTCAGCAGCTTTCTATCCAGTGATTTCTGCAGCAAAGCCACAAAGCCCCTGTGCGCTCCAGTCATACTCGGTGCCCCATCGGTAGCCACCGACACGAGGTGGGTTGTTTTTATTTCTTTGGCTCGTAAACAATCAAGCACAGCCTCACAGATGTCCTCCCCCCGTGTCTGGCATTTTAGTGGTATCAGCTCAACCATTTCTTCCTGTGGTCCAGCAGAATTCACATATCGGAAGAACAGCGCTATTTGTTCAATGTCCGTTTTGTCTTTGGACTCATCACAGGCGATTGAGTATGCTGCTGCTGAATTGATGTCTTTGATTTGCTGTTTTGTGATATTTTCTGCCATTTTTATGGTTCTGTCTTTGACAGTTTTCGCAGAGAGAGGCATCTCTCTGATTTTCTGCACAATTTCGTCTTTGTTTTTAAAGTCCGCAAATAAGTGTTCTGAAATCTTAAGGAATGATTCTTTCATATATTCTCCATCTGTGAACGGTTTCCCATGCCTGCCTATTTCCTGAGCGGCCACAAAGCTTGCATATGTAGTTGTATTTGCAGACTTCACCCACTTCTTGAATTGATTTTTCGTCCGGTCATCCTTCTGCATAAGTTCCGAAACAGCTTTTTTCCTCTCTTCTCCCTCTGGATATTTTTCAGCAAAGGCTCTGTGTGTATTGTTAAAATGTCTTGCGACATTTGACCGTTTATTGTTAGCCAGTTTTTCTCCACAAATTAGGCATACTGGTAGGCCAGTCTCGCCCGAGGTAAATGCAAATGAATCTGCCCAGGCATCATTGAATGTTCTATTTTCTTGAGATATTTTTCTTTTCTTACATTTCTCCATTGGTTTTGCCGGGATTGAAAGTCGCTCAAAATAGACGGCGTTTCAGCGGGTATACCAGCTTCCGCAGTGTGACGTCTATTTTGAGCGACGAAAAAATAATATCAAATAATTTAATTAATATTTTAATATTTCAAGATCACAATAATCTTCAAATTTAGAACTAAAATAATATAAAAACTAACACAAATAAAACACACTTCAATTAAATACAAAAAAAAATTTTTTTAGTAATTTTTTTTAGATGGGCCAAGAGCCGCATTATAAGGATGAAAGAGCCGCATGCGGCTCCGGAGCCGCGGGTTGCCGACCGCTGGTCTAGAGACACCGTGGTGAGAGCGGCCATGCTGATTGGTCTAGAGACAGTGTGGTGAGAGCGGCCATGCTGATTGGTCTAGAGACAGTGTGGTGAGAGCGGCCATGCTGATTGGTCTAGAGACAGTGTGGTGAGAGCGGCCATGCTGATTGGTCTAGAGACAGTGTCACTGAGGAAAAGACAGGAAACAGAGATGGAGGTAGCAGAGATGAAGATGCTGAGGATCTCTCTGGGAGTGACCAGGATGGACAGGATCAGAGGAACAGCACATGTTAGAGGTTTTAAAGTCAGAGAGGTCAGACTGAGATGGTTTGGACATGTGCAGAGGAGAGAGAGAGAGTACATCAGAAGAAGGATGCTGGATTTGGAACCACCAGGAAAGAGGCCTAGAGGAAGACCAAAGAGGAGGTTCATGGATACAGTGAAGGAAGACATGAAGATAGTTGGTGTGACCGAAGAAGATGCAGGAGATAGGGTTAGATGGACACCTTGTTGTATCCTCCCTGTGTTTTACGTAACCGATCCTAAACACCACACATCACAGTTTCCGCTGTTCCAATGTGTGCTTTCATCAAGATCCATTAAGCTCTCCTTAAAGCTCCCTGATAAGCCCGCTGCCTCCTCTAACAAACAATACCAACCAATCAAGCACAGTTCAAAACAGGAAGTCCCCAAATCAAGAACCATAACCATGTGAGAGCACTCTGTCATCAATGCATGCACTAATGGCGTCAAGCGAGCTGTGCCCACATCATACAACGAGGAGGGTAATCTATTCCTCAGGTTTGTTGGTGGTACTGTGAAGAACACGTCCAAGAAACGGAAGGGTGTGTCCATCGTTTTGTCTACAAATGATAGATGAAAAGCAAAGCTCCCGATTTACAAGTCAATCTACGTTCTTACCCTCACCATGGTAACCAGGATCTACGTTCTTACCCTCACCATGGTAACCAGGATCTACGTTCCTACCCTCACCATGGTAACCAGGATCTACGTTCCTACCCTCACCATGGTAACCAGGATTTACGTTCCTACCCTCACCGTGGTAACCAGGATCTACGTTCCTACCCTCACCATGGTAACCAGGATCTACGTTCCTACCCTCACCATGGTAACCAGGATCTACGTTCCTACCCTCACCGTGGTAACCACGATCTACGTTCCTACCCTCACCGTGGTAACCACGATCTACGTTCCTACCCTCACCATGGTAACCAGGATCTACATTCCTACCCTCACCGTGGTAACCAGGATCTACGTTCCTACCCTCACCGTGGTAACCAGGATCTACGTTCCTACCCTCACCATGGTAACCAGTATCTACGTTCCTACCTTCACCATGGTAACCAGGATCTACGTTCTTACCCTCACCGTGGTAACCAGGATCTACATTCCTACCCTCACCGTGGTAACCAGGATCTACGTTCCTACCCTCACCATGGTAACCAGTATCTACGTTCCCACCTTCACCATGGTAACCACGATCTACGTTCCTACCCTCACCATGGTAACCAGGATCTACATTCCTACCCTCACCGTGGTAACCAGGATCTACGTTCCTACCCTCACCGTGGTAACCAGGATCTACGTTCCTACCCTCACCATGGTAACCAGTATCTACGTTCCTACCTTCACCATGGTAACCAGGATCTACGTTCTTACCCTCACCGTGGTAACCAGGATCTACGTTCCTACCCTCACCGTGGTAACCAGGATCTACGTTCCTACCCTCACCATGGTAACCAGTATCTACGTTCCCACCTTCACCATGGTAACCAGGATCTACGTTCCTACCCTCACCGTGGTAACCAGGATCTACGTTCCTACCCTCACCATGGTAACCACGATCTACGTTCCTACCCTCACCATGGTAACCAGGATCTACGTTCCTACCCTCACCATGGTAACCAGGATCTACGTTCCTACCCTCACCATGGTAACCAGGATCTACGTTCCTACCCTCACCATGGTAACCAGGATCTACGTTCCTACCCTCACCATGGTAACCAGGATCTACGTTCCTACCCTCACCATGGTAACCAGGATCTACGTTCCTACCCTCACCATGGTAACCAGGATCTACGTTCCTATCCTCTCCATGGTAACCAGGATCTACGTTCCTACCCTCACCATGGTAACCAGGATCTACGTCCCTACCCTCACCATGGTAACCAGGATCTATGTTCCTACCCTCACCATGGTAACCAGGATCTATGTTCCTACCCTCACCATGGTAACCAGGATCTACGTTCCTACCCTCACAATGGTAACCAGGATCTACGTCCCTACCCTCACCATGGTAACCAGGATCTATGTTCCTACCCTCACCATGGTAACCCTCACCATGGTAACCAGGATCTACGTTCCTACCCTCACCATGGTAACCAGGATCTACGTTCCTATCCTCTCCATGGTAACCAGGATCTACGTTCCTACCCTCACCATGGTAACCAGGATCTACGTCCCTACCCTCACCATGGTAACCAGGATCTATGTTCCTACCCTCACCATGGTAACCAGGATCTATGTTCCTACCCTCACCATGGTAACCAGGATCTACGTTCCTACCCTCACAATGGTAACCAGGATCTACGTCCCTACCCTCACCATGGTAACCAGGATCTATGTTCCTACCCTCACCATGGTAACCCTCACCATGGTAACCAGGATCTACGTTCCTACCATCACCATGGTAACCAGGATCTACGTTCCTACCCTCACCATGGTAACCAGGATCTACGTTCCTACCATCACAATGGTAACCAGGATCTACGTTCCTACCCTTACCATGGTAACCAGGATCTACGTTCCTACCCTCACCATGGTAACCAGGATCTACGTTCCTACCCTCACCATGGTAACCAGGATCTACGTTCCTACCCTCACCATGGTAACCAGGATCTACGTTCCTACCCTCACCATGGTAACCAGGATCTACGTTCCTATCCTCTCCATGGTAACCAGGATCTACGTTCCTACCCTCACCATGGTAACCAGGATCTACGTCCCTACCCTCACCATGGTAACCAGGATCTATGTTCCTACCCTCACCATGGTAACCAGGATCTATGTTCCTACCCTCACCATGGTAACCAGGATCTACGTTCCTACCCTCACAATGGTAACCAGGATCTACGTCCCTACCCTCACCATGGTAACCAGGATCTATGTTCCTACCCTCACCATGGTAACCCTCACCATGGTAACCAGGATCTACGTTCCTACCATCACCATGGTAACCAGGATCTACGTTCCTACCCTCACCATGGTAACCAGGATCTACGTTCCTACCATCACAATGGTAACCAGGATCTACGTTCCTACCCTCACAATGGTAACCAGGATCTACGTTCCTACCCTCACCATGGTAACCAGGATCTACGTTCCTACCCTCACCATGGTAACCAGGATCTACGTTCCTACCATCACAATGGTAACCAGGATCTACGTTCCTACCCTCACAATGGTAACCAGGATCTACGTCCCTACCCTCACCATGGTAACCAGGATCTATGTTCCTACCCTCACCATGGTAACCCTCACCATGGTAACCAGGATCTACGTTCCTACCATCACCATGGTAACCAGGATCTACGTTCCTACCCTCACCATGGTAACCAGGATCTACGTTCCTACCCTCACAATGGTAACCAGGATCTACGTTCCTACCCTCACCATGGTAACCAGGATCTACGTTCAAGTTTCATTTCAAAGAAAAAACATCTCCAACCGGTTGTTTGTGTCCAAAAGATGATGCTAAATTTTACTTGAAAGAAAATAAGTTTTAGCGTTGAGTTTTTAAGAATATTTTGATTAAAATAAATATAAAAAGGATTAAAAACATACTCATGTTTTTTATCTAAGTAACGGAATCAAATCCGTCACATTTGTTTGGAGCTTTTATTTTTATTTAAATAGAATATTTAACCGAAACATCTTTCAGAGGTGTGTGTGATCCATCATTACACACATCCAGAGAATTTACACCACTGAGAAATGTTCCAGCCAAAAAAAAAAAACCTCATGATCCTCATCCAAATACCAAGTGGTAACCATGACAACAGGAGCTTAAAACAAACTGTACTGTAAGTTTTATGGTTATTTATCAGTAAAATAAAGGTTATACTAAATCATGTCTGTCGGTTTGTCTCAGATAGATGCATCCCAAACCAAACATGTCCAAAAATAATGCAAAGCAGTTTAATAAAATATCATTTTCATCTTCATAAAAACTGGATTTTTAATAGAAATAATGCATCCATATCCTGCATGCACTGCATGAAGAACGAGCTTCTCTTTTTGGGTTTTACTCCGACAGTAATGTCATTGGAAATTTAGCATCTGGATCTCATCAGAGTCCGCCTGTGCAGCATGTACGGCCATGGGAAAAGAGGTCATGTCTGTGGTATGAGCTTCCTCTGCAGCACGTGCTCATCACACGGACATCATTCCACAGGAGTGTGGGGGCGACGGGGGGGCGGGGGGGGGCACACATGTTTAACACAACAAGAAAAAGATGCAAAGTGATTGATCGTTTCAGGATTTTTTTTTTGTATGTTTTCTTTTAAAGTCTGGAACTAATTAGAATTTTTAATTGTGTTCCTGCTTGAATTTAAAGCTGCGTCGGTGAAATTTAAGACCTATAAAATTACACTGATGTGCAAAAAAGGAAAAGCCAAACTTTTGTGGTCCAGGAACCAGCAGAAAGGAACCCCACCCATGCCCTTCTCCATCCTGCCATTTTGCTCATGCAATTTAGCTGTAATCTGTTGACCATCACCCTACGTGTCCCCCCGTCTACCTCACCCAACACAAAGCCAGGAAGGAAGTCCAGAGGGCCGAAGAATGAAGAATAGCTGTTGAGCCGAGCTGAACTGAGCAGGTCAGATCTGTTTCCCGTAACCACAGCAGGGATGTGGTCAGAGGAGCTCAACTACGTCATACCAGTGATGCCAATGTAGAGAAAGAGCTGGACCATTATTTATCATTCTATAAACTTTCCATCTTAATAATCATTAGTTACTCCGTCAGACCGATGGATCATATCCACAGTCATCTGGTTCTAAAGAACAGCTCATAAAACGGCTTCAGGTCAGTGATGATTCGTCCAGGAGATGGGTGTGTCCGTTCCCAAACCAGTCTGAGATCATCTAATCAACTCTGGTAACCCAAGCTTGGACATATTATGTGTGTGTTTTATGGATCCTCATTGATCCGTGGTCTGATTTGACACGCCTACAATTGGCAGACTTATTTGGGATCCTGGTCGTTTCAGACAAAAGATGAAAAGTTGATTTAAAATCTAAACTCATACTTACTTTCTATCTGTTTCCGGAGTTGAAACCTCGCTGCTGAAGCCCAACGATTCCTGTAAAGATACACATGGAATCAATGTGAGACAGAAACTCTCATGAGATTCTTTCATCTTTGATCTTCAGTCTCTCGACTCACCTGAATCTCATTACGAAGCAGCAGAGAAGTATTGCTCGAGTCCTGTTTCTCCTGGAAAATGAACAGAAATAATGACCCGATCAGTCACTTTTTGTCACTGATGAACTTTAAGAACAGAACTAACGAGGCTCGACAGGTTGAACGAGTTCTGTACAGAAAAACAGAGCTGAGGAATGTTTTCTTAATGCATGATGCAGGACGTCCAATGCCAACCCAGACATACCCTTTCTGGAATCATAACAGACACACGTGCACACAAATAACTCGGCAGACGAGTCACGACCTGCTTCGTCAAACCAAACTGGTTAAACTTGTTTTTTTCAGTAATGGTTTTGTGAAAGTCATGGATTTTTCTTTTAAAATCAACACAAAAGCATCTACATATAAATTTCACGGTTTCATTAGAACGACTCCTCAAACCCAGTGGTGAAATGTAACGAAGTAAATGTACTTCGTTACTGTACTTAAGTGAAAAAAATTGTGTATCTGTACTTTATTTAAGTAAATTATAGACCTGTACTTTTTACTTTTACTTCACTACATTTTTAAACCAAATATCTGTACTTTTACTTCGCTACTTTTTAAAAGTGCGTTTTGTATTTTTTGTTACATTTTCGTTCAGGAATTTGAAAAATATACAGTTTTTCTTTTTTTTTTAGCGCATCTTGAAGCCGAATCGCCAAAATTAACCTGTAGAGGGAGCAGTTGATTACCTACGGTCTCCAAGAGGGAGAAGAAGTAATGAATCGAGGACCAATCAGAATCGAGAGTAAACATTTTCCGCCAAAAAACTAAAATCAAATATAAAACAAATTGAAAAAAGAGTCAGAAGATCGTTGTTTGTTGTGTTTACTTCTAAATTAAAAAGTTGAGCCATCATTACACAGAGCAGGGGCGGATCCAAAATTTTCTGAAGGGGACCAGCGGTGTGAGGTAGTTGACAAAGTCAGTATAGGGGGAATGGGTTCTCCCCACCCCCCGGAACATTTTGAAAATAAGAGTCGAAAAGCAAAGCTCTCGATTTACAAGTCGATCTACGTTCCTACCCTCACCATGGTAACCAGGATCTACGTTCCTACCCTCACCATGGTAACCAGGATCTACGTTCCTACCCTCACCATGGTAACCAGGATCTACGTTCCTACCCTCACCATGGTAACCAGGATCTATGTTCCTACCCTCACCATGGTAACCAGGATCTACGTTCCTACCCTCACCATGGTAACCAGGATCTACGTTCCTACCCTCACCATGGTAACCAAGATCTACGTTCCTACCCTCACCATGGTAACCAGGATCTCCGTTCCTACCTTCACCATGGTAACCAGGATCTACGTTCCTACCCTCACCATGGTAACCAGGATCTACGTTCCTACCTTCACCATGGTAACCAAGATCTACGTTCCTACCCTCACCATGGTAACCAGGATCTACGTTCCAACCCTCACCTATGGTCACCAGCTGTGGGTGGTGACCAAAAGAATGAGATCGCGGGTACAAGCGGCCGAAATGAGCTTCCTCTGCAGGGTGGCTGGGCTCTCACTCAGAGATCAGGTGAGGAGCTCTGCCATCCGGGAGGAGCTCGGTGTAGAGCCGCTCCTCCTCCAGGTCAAGAGGAGCCAGAGGGGGTGGTTCGAGCATCTGGTCAGGATGCCCCCCGAGCGCCTTGCGGACGAGGTGTTTTGGGCACATCCCACCAGGAGGAGACCGAGAGGCAGACCCCGGACCCGCTGGAGAGACTATGTCTCACAGCTGGCCGGGGAACGACTTGGGATCCTTCCGGGTGAGCTGGAGGATGCAGCCGGGGTGAGAGAAGCCTGGGCTGCCCGCTTGAGGCTGTTGCCCCGGCGACCCGACCCCGGAACAAGCGGAAGATGACGGAACGGAACTTTTACTTAAGTATTTTTTTTGCCTAATTATCTGTACTTTTACTTAAGTAGATTTTTTTATTGGTACTTTTACTTTATTTTTTTTTGTACAAAAAGTGAGTACTTCATTCACCACTGTTTAACTGAAACCACACGTAGAATAAAACAGTCAGACTCGACTTTGATCTTCGTTGTTAGTAAAATAATTGTCAAAGATAAAAACATGTGAATTTCTTTTAAATCCCACACGACAAAAACAAAATGAGCTCAGATTTAAAATCTTGTCAAAAACAGAGAATCAGAACTTTCTTTGTCTCTGTTTTTAACCTGCAGCTAGATTTCATTTGAAGTCGGTGATCAGCCTTCGGGGTGACGGGATGTCGCCTCGGTTACCGTGAAGGGATGCTTCTGGATTCTTTCTTATCCTGTCATTTTAAAGACAACCTGATTTCTAAACTCCGTGCACTCACAGCTCAGTGCTGTGATTTACCAAGTTGCACTCAGTCAGTAATTTGCTTGAGGGTAGAGAACAAATCTAGAACAGGGTTAACGAGTAGATGTCGTGTCAGTGCTGCTAATTGTTCTGACTGAGACGGATTGTTTTTATGGGAAAAGAAAGTAAAGACCCCGTTTTAACTTTTCTAGTGTTAATATTAGTTAAAACCAAGCAGAAAATTCAACTGGAAAATATTTGGATCACATCCTCTCCCATTTAAACCCTGTCTATTTCGTTCATGCATGTCTGAGTCCTTCACGAGCTCTTCCGTCCAGTAGCCAGCTACTATTCGAGCCATGTCAGCCTACCAATGCCTGATCCCGCCAGACCTCAGAAGCTAAGCATGCTGAGCCTGGGCTGCACTTGGATGGGAGACCGCAAGAACCCCGGGTGCCACAGTAGGACGGAAGTTGAGATCAAATTGTCGCTTTGTCCCTGGGTAAGACTCTTCACCCACGTGTCCTAATCTGGATGGTGTGTGATCAGTTGGTCATGGTCAGATGGGGAGATGGCGCAAAAATGGCAGCCTGGCTTCTGTCAGCGCTATATATACAAAATGTAAAATTATTATTATTATTCATATTACATGAGATTTTCTTCTTCACCGCATTCTGATGTTCAAAGGAAATGTTTTTTGAAGCAATCTGCTCACGCTTGGTCCCTCCACTCAAAACGAAGTGCCATTTCTAGGCACACAGAACAAAATAAGACTATAAAAAAATAATCACTAGCTTTGCAAACTTAATTTACTTTACACTGTTTTTGAATCCTGTAACACGGTTTAAGTATTTGAGTTTAAGTATCTCGGGGTCTTGTTCACGAGTGGGGGAAAGGATGGAGCGGGAGATTGACAGGCGGATCGGTGCGGCGTCAACAATAACTAGGACGCTGCATCGGTCCGTCGTGGTAAAGCGAGAGCTGAGCCGAAAAGCAAAGCTCTCGATTTACAAGTCGATCTACGTTCCTACCCTCACCATGGTAACCAGGATCTACGTTCCTACCCTCACCGTGGTAACCAGGATCTACGTTCCAACCCTCACCATGGTAACCAGGATCTACGTTCCTACCCTCACCATGGTAACCAGGATCTACAGTCCTACCCTCACCATGGTAACCAGGATCTACGTTCCTACCCTCACCATGGTAACCAGGATCTACGTTCCTACCCTCACCATGGTAACCAGGATCTATGTTCCTACCCTCACCATGGTCACCAGGATCTACGTTCCTACCCTCACCATGGTAACCAGGATCTACGTTCCTACCCTCACCATGGTAACCAGGATCTACGTTACTACCCTCACCATGGTAACCAGGATCTATGTTCCTACCCTCACCATGGTAACCAGGATCTACATTCCTACCCTCACCATGGTAACCAGGATCTATGTTCCCACCCTCACCATGGTAACCAGGATCTACATTCCTACCCTTACCATGGTAACCAGGATCTACGTTCCTACCCTTACCATGGTAACCAGGATCTACGTTCCTACCCTTACCATGATAACCAGGATCTACGTTCCTACCCTTACCATGGTAACCAGGATCTACGTTCCTACCCTCACCTATGGTCACCAGCTGTGGGTGGTGACCGAAAGAATGAGATCGTGGGTACAAGCGGCCGGAATGAGCTTCCTCTGCAAGGTGGCTGGGCTCTCACTCAGAGATCGGGTGAGGAGCTCTGCCATCCGGGAGGAGCTCGGTGTCGAGTCGCTCCTCCTCCAGGTCGAGAGGAGCCAGATGGGGTGGTTCGGATGCCCCCCGAGCGCCTCGCGGGCGAGGTGTTTTGGGCATGTCCCACCGGGAGGAGACCAAGGGGCAGACCCTGGGCCCGCTGGAGAGACTATGTCTCACAGCTGGCCGGGGAACGACTTGGGATCCTTCCAGGTGAGCTGGAGGATGCAGCCGGGGTGAGAGAGGCCCGGGCTGCCCGTTTGAGACTGTTGCCCCCGCGACTCGACCCCGGAACAAGCGGAAGATGACGGAACGGAACGGGACACGGTTTACACTGTGTCGTGCACACGCCCACTGAGCAGTACTAAGCAGGGAGTGAGAGGAGCGGGGAATTCACCGGGTCTAAAACAGAAATGAAACTGAACAAATGTATTTTTTTGGCTTTGCCCACAGAATAAGAAGGAGGTGGTAAACACTTGGACTGTCTGACCCCTTCTAAACCATTGACAGGGTTTTGATCAAAATTCCCACTGTAATGTCATACCGTCTATAGATGAACTGATAAAATAGAACAGGTGGAAGCATATTGTTTAACCTTGGCATTAACTCTGCTCTCATTTCATGACTTTATTCTGTTTAAATACCAGTTTTAGGATCATTTATACTGCTCATGTCACCCTAAGGCTCTTCAGATTTCAGGAGATGATGTCACTTACTCACTTTGAACACGACAGTGTGGAAATATTTACTTTATTTAAAAAAGAAGGAGGAACTTTAACTTGGGTATGCCAGAACAGGAAGCATGATTAAAACCCTGAAGGAAGTCCTGATCTTTCAGTTTCTAATATCTGCTCGTAGAGATAGAGGATGAGGCACTCCTCTTAAAAAACACTCATTTCCATTTTCTGTCAGAAGGAAATCCTAGATTTATTCGGTAAAATGGAAGAACGACAAAGGTCATTTTAGGGGTTTAGACAAGAAGGGCTTTTATGGATTTACACAAACGTGCGTCATGCAAATGGACTCAGAAGAAAAATAAACGTTACAAACTTTGAAACTAAAATAATTTGAATACAGCCAGTCACCTTCTTAACCGTGACTGAAGGTGACTGAGTCACGGTTCAGTGACCCCTAAAGGGTTACCCCTAACCCTTTAGGGTTACGAGGGGTGCCGGAGCCCAAACAGCTGATTAAAAAACAAGGGGCAGGGTACACCCCAAACAGATCACCAGTCTGTTGCGGAATACCGTAATTTCACGGCGATAAGGCGCATCTAAAAGTCTTAGATTTTCTTCAAAATGAGCGGTGCTCTTTTTCGTGCGGTGCGCCTTGTGTGTGAGAAAAGGCGGACCTAAAAGAAAACGCGGTGCCCGCGAGGCGGACCCGAAAGAAAACACATGAGAACGTTAAAGAGTGAAGTGTGAGCGGCGTGGGAGCGATGGATGACCGAAGGAGACCACAGTTTCACGAAGGGTGGAAGGCAGCGCCGGGGGAGTTACGCTACAGTTTGCCAATGGATTGTAGATGCTTGGACTAACGTGTCTGCTGGTACTGTTATCCGAGCTTTCTCAAAAGCTGGTATCCTTTCTGAGGAGCCGCACGGTACAGACAGTGACTTTGACAGCGAGGAGCGAAGTGGACCTGCTCTGTTGGATTTTGCGCAGCTGTTCGATTCTGAAACAGAGGATGAGGACTTTGACGGATTTGAATAAAGACTATTACCGGTAATGTGTTTGTTTAGTATCGTTACTACTTAAATAAAGCACAACCAAACTCAGTTTTGCTCCCGATCTATTTTTTAATACACACATTTGCATGCTTGTGTGTGTGTTGTTGTAAGGCGGTGTGTGACTGAGACTGCGCCTTTTCGTACGGTGCGCCTAATGGTCGTGAAATTACGGTACTTTTGACTTAGAATCAACTCAAGAGACAGAATCTTTAAACTATTGAACAATTCAAACATTTGGATCAGCTCTTCATCGCCTCCTTCTTCATCACAAGAAACAAATGCAGAGTCCTAATTAATGAAGACGCTGCACCACATTGCCTCTGGATAGGTCAGTCAATTTTTCCCTCATTTGTAATGAAGACCCTGAGATACTTAAAGAGTTGGTATAGTGCTTATGTACGGTAATAATATTCCGTTCCGTCATCTTCCGCTTGTTCCAGGATCGGGTCGCGGGGGCAACAGCCTCAAGCGGGCAGCACAGGCCTCTCTCTCCCCGGCTGCATCCTCCAGCTCACCTGGAAGGATCCCAAGTCGTTCCCCAGCCAGCTGTGAGACATAGTCTCTCCAGCAGGTCTGGGGTCTGCCCCTTGGTCTCCTCCCGGTGGTACGTGCCCAAAACACCTCGCCCGCGAGGCGCTCGGGGGGCATCCTGACCAGATGCCCGAACCACCCCATCTGGCTCATCTCGACCTGGAGGAGGAGCGGCTCGACACCGAGCTCCTCCCGGATGGCAGAGCTCCTCACCCGATCTCTGAGTGAGAGCCCAACCACCCTACGGAGGAAGCTCATTTCGGCCGCTTGTACCCACGATCTCATTCTTTCGGTCACCACCCACACCTATGGTGACCATAGGTGAGGGTTGGAACGTAGATCCTGGTTACCATGGTGAGGGTAGGAACGTAGATCCTGGTTACCATGGTGAGGGTAGGAACGTAGATCCTGGTTACCATGGTGAGGGTAGGAACATAGATCCTGGTTACCATGGTGAGGGTAGGAACGTAGATCCTGGTTACCATGGTGAGGGTAGGAACGTAGGTCCTGGTTACCATGGTAAGGGGAGGACGTAGATCCTGGTTACCATGGTGAGGGTAGGAACATAGATCCTGGTTACCATGGTGAGGGTAGGAACATAGATCATGGTTACCATGGTGAGGGTAGGAACGTAGATCCTGGTTACCATGGTGAGGGTAGGAACATAGATCCTGGTTACCATGGTGAGGGTAGGAACGTAGATCCTGGTTACCATGGTGAGGGTAGGAACATAGATCCTGGTTACCATGGTGAGGGTAGGAACGTAGATCCTGGTTACCATGGCGAGGGTAGGAACATAGGTCCTGGTTACCATGGTAAGGGGAGGACGTAGATCCTGGTTACCATGGTGAGGGTAGGAACATAGATCCTGGTTACCATGGTGAGGGTAGGAACATAGATCCTGGTTACCATGGTGAGGGTAGGAACGTAGATCCTGGTTACCATGGTGAGGGTAGGAACGTAGATCCTGGTTACGATGGTGAGGGTAGGAACGTAGATCCTGGTTACCATGGTGAGGGTAGGAACGTAGATCCTGGTTACCATGGTGAGGGTAGGAACATAGATCCTGGTTACTATGGTGAGGGTAGGAACGTAGATCCTGGTTACTATGGTGAGGGTAGGAACATAGATCCTGGTTACCATGGTGAGGGTAGGAACATAGATCCTGGTTACCATGGTGAGGGTAGGAACGTAGATCCTGGTTGCCATGGTGAGGGTAGGAACGTAGATCCTGGTTACCATGGTGAGGGTAGGAACATAGATCCTGGTTACCATGGTGAGGGTAGGAACATAGATCCTGGTTACCAGGAACATAGATCCTGGTTACCATGGTGAGGGTAGGAACGTAGATCAACTTGTAAATCGAGAGCTTTACTTTTCGGCTCAGCACTTTTTTACCACGACAGACCGATGCAGCGTCCTAGTTATTGCTGATGCCGCACCGATCCGCCTGTTGATCTCCCGCTCCATCCTTCCCCTAGTCATGAACAAGATCCCGAGATACTTAAACTCCTCCAAGACGAAGCCAAATATGATGCCTCTGACTAATGGTGTACGGTTGATGTGATACCAGGATGCAGCTGGCATCTGTGTAAGGTTTCTAAATTTTTTTTACTATCATGTTATCAAAATTTATAATGATATTTACTGCAGAAAGATTTGTAATTCATTTGCTGTTGGTGGTAGAAATATAAAAAAAAACATTTTAAAGTTGTCTTAAGTTCAGCTATAGTCGGTACTGAGTAACTTGGTAGTTGTTCAGAAAATATCTTTATGCAAAAGAGTTTCAAAATAATGAACAAAAAGCAGTCAAAGTCTTCATTTTCTGTTTTAAAAAAAACAAAAATTCATCTCAGTCTGTTTCTCAGATTGAGCCCAACAGGAGCCGATCCGGAAGTTTCTCCTAGAGATAAATCATCAGATCCCAGATATCCTTTGAACGGCTTCTCTATCCCGGGAATTTGATGATTCCCATAAGTCAGGAAGCAGGTATCTGTCTAAGGTCGTAAAAACATTTTCTCCAGCCTGCAGCGTCTGGAGGAAAATCTGGGACAGCACTGTTTGTTTTTCTGTGGGACAGACACACACACACACACACACACACACACCCTGCACCCGCTGGTTTGTTTGAACCTCAGGATTGTGCAGCGTGTTGTGTACTTAGTTACACACATTAAGGAGACGTGAAACCGAACAAGGTGTGTGTTAATCACGTGCACAAATACTCTCACACAGGTTTTACAATCTGATCCTCTTCCTGGTTTCTACAAAGTGTCTCTCTCACCGCTGGGCGAGCAAGCACGGGCGTCGTGCCAACACACACATAGCTGACACACACTTAAAGCAAAACACGCACATTTACCTGCCTGGTTCGGGCACGTAGAGATACGAAATAAGGCTGCAACAATTGATTGTTTTGATTGGTGATTATTTTATTGGATCAATTAATAAACTATAGGATGAATTATTTTGACGGGTCGGAGGTAAACATTTCCTGCAGCGTGATGTAACCCTCACCATGGTAACCAGGATCTACGTTCCTACCCTCACCATGGTAACCAGGATCTACGTCCTACCCTCACCATGGTAACCAGGATCTACGTTCCTACCCTCACCATGGTAACCAGGATCTACGTCCTACCCTCACCATGGTAACCAGGATCTACGTCCTACCCTCACCATGGCAACCAGGACCTACGTTCCTACCCTCACCATGGTAACCAGGATCTACGTTCCTACCCTCACCATGGTAACCAGGATCTACGTTCCTACCCTCACCATGGTAACCAGGATCTACGTTCCTACCCTCACCATGGTAACCAGCTGTGGGTGGTGACCGAAAGAATGAGATCGCGGGTACAAGCGGCCGAAATGAGCTTCCTCCGCAGGGTGGCTGGGCTCTCACTCAGAGATCGGGTGAGGAGCTCTGCCATCCGGGAGGAGCTCGGTGTCGTGCCGCTCCTCCTCCAGGTCGAGAGGAGCCAGATAGGGTGGTTCGGGCATCTGGTCGGGATGCCCCCCGAGCGCCTCGCGGGCGAGGTGTTTCGGGCACGTCCCACCGGGAGGAGACCAAGGGGCAGACCCCGGACCTGCTGGAGAGACTATGTCTCACAGCTGGCCGGGGAACGACTTGGGATCCTTCCAGGTGAGCTGGAGGATGCAGCCGGGGAGAGAGAGGCCTGGGCTGCCCGTTTGAGGCTGTTGCCCCCGCGATCCGACCCCGGAACAAGCGGAAGATGACGGAACGGAGACGTCACAACCTGGTATGTTTGTATATTTCGGTATTTGGCAGCTACGTGTTTTCAACTCCAACTGGTCAAATTTGGGCCGATTACGACGACTCCCGAAATTATCCAATAAATTGGTCGGACTCTACTTTTTATGACAGATGTTTGGATGGCATTAAATTCTACACAGCTGGATAAAAATAGAAAAAAAACATGTTTAAACCGATGCCAGCGTGACTGGCACAGATTCTCACGTCAAATCGATACGTCCCGTCCCAGAGAGACGACGTTATCCTTTCCATGAACCTTCTCCCATCGCCGTGTCTTACTGCCCTACTTCCCCACAACATGTGCATGTGTTTTCTCTCCAGATGCCTGAGGGGCATGTTGGTGCACATCCCATCCCGTGTGTGTGTGTGTGTGTGTGTGTGTGTGTGTTAGAGACGTTTGAACGTGTGAGTACTCTGAGTGTTTGCTCGTGACAGAATCAAATTAAAATAAAAGAGAGCAAAGAGATGACTTGAACTAACAAGAATCACGATGTCAGCAAACAGGAGGGTTACACACACACACACACACACACACACACACACACTCCCTAGAAGTAACATCAATCCCAAACATCAGGAACCACAGCTTTACTAAACTTTTTGACCAAAAACATATGGTTTTAAACACCTTGTGACGTGTTTATTTTAGAAAATATCATTTACAAAGATTTTCCTTCAACAATCAAGCCGTTGCCAGTCGAGTGGGCGGTGGATATGTGAAGTGATCCAGCTGGCACGGCTGGTTGAATCTGGGCGGGCTTTATGTGGACACTCAGGTTCATAAGCCAAAAGACGTTAGTGGTGGAACGAGTAGAACGAAGTAAACACATGCAGAACCTGTTCTGAACTTCACTAATGATTTGAAGTAAACAAACTTCTGCTTGGGGGCAAGAAGTCGATAAAATTAGAAATCATAGGTTGGCATAACGCAGCGTGACGCAATGAAGAAAGCAATGGTTAAAATATGGTCTCAAAATCATACAGGGTCATTCATGCCTTTTAGTCTGGCTCGAAATGATGATTTTTTTTTCCCTGCAATTCTAGTGCTTTCCATTAGGGGAGCCATTAGGTGTAACCCAGGGGTGGGCAAACTTTTTGGTTCGTCGGTCACATTGAGTTCTAACATTTGGGGCCAGAACAGGATCAGATGGATGGCATGCTTTGGTAACCTCTAGATTAGACCGATAGAATGATGCTAGATTTTAAACAAGCGCTAAATGTTACATCAAGAGCGTTAAATTTAAAATCTAGCGGGGCTAAGTTTGAAATCTAAGCGCTTGATGTAACATTTTGTTTGTTTTAACATCTAACACGCTTGTTTACGTGTGTGTATTGGCCCTGATGGCTTTCCATATATGTGCACACTGTTTATGTTGACGGCGTACACATGACAAGGACACACACATTTTAATGGGAGCAGTGTTGTTGTATCTTTGGCACCATCTAGTGACGAAACATCAAAATTGCAGGAAAATAAAACATTAACAAAATTTATTTATTTAAATTTTTCAAGTTCGACAGGCCGGATTAAAACGTTTAACGGGCCGCATGTGGCCCGCGGGCTGTACTTTGCCGATGTCTGCTGTAGCCTCAATGATTACTTGTGAGCGTGCCACGCTCAGAAGAAAGACAGAGATGTTTTTATTGACTTTAGGGGGCGTTAGTGAATTTTTTCTACTTGTTAAGTTATTTTCCAACAAACGCACCACCTCTTTTTTTTTTTATTCATGGTGGCCCCGCCACAGAATATGACATGAGCATTAAGAACAAGTGCCGTTTGTGCTTCTGCAACACTTCGACAAACGAGCGATCTCCTAAATTGAAGAGATTACAATGTAACTGCCCACAGCTACTCAGGACTAGTGTTGTGTATCTGACTTAAAAAAGTTAAATTGGTACCTTACAAGTTCAAAAAGTAACTGAGATACTTTTACACAGTTACAATAGTTTAAAAGTATTTAGTTACAAAATAAAGAAACTGTAATCATAAAACCTTTAAAATATTTGACAGTAAAATTTTACGCATTAGATTTTCTGGAATATTTCAAATTTGTCCAAAATCTACAAACTTCAATTTTACTCATATTAGTGGGACAATATAAACTCAACTTCAGTTTAATGCTGCAGCATTGCGTCATAACGTGATGCGTTGAAACATAAAAATCAGAATCAGAGAGACTTTTATTTTGAAGGTCAGAGAACAAGATTTAGAGACAAGGAACTTGTTGAGGTTCTAATGTGGAAAAAATAATAAGCATAGTTATAAAAATAATTAAAATAGGAAACGTAAACTATGAAAAAAGTTAACACAAACTTTTGTATTTGTTTTGTGTTCATTTGAAAGAATGAGATCTCGGATACAAGCGGCCGAAATGAGCTTCCTTCGCAGGGTGGCTGGGCTCTCACTCAGAGATCGGGTGAGGAGCTCTGCCATCCAGGAGGAGCTCGGTGTTGAGCCGCTCCTCCTCCAGGTCGAGAGGAACCATATGGGGTGGTTCGGGCATCTGGTCAGGATGCCCCCCGAGCGCCTCGTTGTTGAGGTGTTTCGGGCACGTCACACCAGGAGGAGACCAAGAGGCAGACCCCAGACCCCGAGACTATGTCTCACAGCTGGTTGGGGAACAACTCGGGATCTTTCCGGGTGAGCTGGAGGATGCAGCCGGGGTGAGAGAAGCCTGGGCTTCCCGTCTGAGGCTGTTGCCCCTGCGACCTGACCCTGGAGTAGCGGAGGACGACGGAACAGGACACAAAATCAAAAAACGTGATATTATCACCCAAACTATTGAAGGTATTTTGAGGAAACTGCTTACAGTTACTCAGTACCAACTATAGATGAACTGATTTGTCTCACAGAGTTATGTAACCAAAGGCCAAAGCTGTAAAAGTCGAGGTTTACTGGAACTAATTTATCCGGCAGACGGAGGTCTATTGTTTAACCCTTTGGCATCGACTTTATTCTCGTTTCTTCAATAAACTCGTTTACCAAACGCAGTATTTTCTTTTGGCCTTTATGAGAACTTTTGGAGGCGGTTATGGTCAACGTGTGGGAAAGTTTGGCCACTCATGTAATAAACTACCCATTGGTGAGCAAATAAAATGTCTAATTCTTCTGATGGTTAAAGTAAAATCAGCCTTAAGCTCGTTGGATCATGATTGTTTTGAGGTTTCAAAACTAATACCGGAGTTATTACAAATTCCAATGACAGAATCCCAAAGTTCAACTCGGACAAATAAATCAGTGGATGTACAACATGCTCTATTTCAGGGTTTTTCTAATAAAGAAACAGCTAATAACTCTGGTACGTAAGATTCAGGTCAGTGTCTGAGCAGGCCGAGAAAATACAGGCGGCGGAGTCGACAAATGAGCAGGACTCAGAGTGAAGCTGGTATTTTTTTAACCCAAATGATCTGATCCACTTGGAGGAACGAAGCTCACGAAGGGGAAAAACCACATTGTGGTAAAACAACTAAACCCTCTGCTCAAGAATTGAGCCTCTAAACTGTGAAGCCACCCAGCATGAAAACAATTACAGAGTAGAACATTCTGAAAGCCGGTTTCCTGATAAAGAAAATCTCAATGTTATTCCTACATTAAAAAAAAAAAAAAAAGCCTTTGTTTTTTCATTTTATTTCATTTGTGTCTTTGAATTATTTGCGAGTACAAACGTCAATTATTCAAATTTTTTTCAACTTCATGTATGTTCTTGGCCTAGAATTTTGTTCATCCTCGCTGACTGAACTCATGCTGCTGTTAGAAACTTGGTCGATTTTCAAAAATAAAACATAATTCGGGCTCGGACAATAAATCTGAACCTGGTTTAATTTCCGCTGGGACTGCTCGGTCATCAACACACCGTTCCGTCATCTTCCGCTTGTTCCGGGGTCGGGTCGCGGGGACAACAGCCTCAAACGGGAAGCCCAGGCCTCTCTCTCCCCGGCTGCATCCTCCAGCTCACCTGGAAGGATCCCAAGTCGTTCCCCAGCCAGCTGTGAGACATAGTCTCTCCAGTGGGTCCGGGATCTGCCCCTTGGTCTCCTCCTGGTGGGACGTGCCCGTAACACCCTGCCCGCGAGGCGCTCGGGGGGCACCCTGACCAGATGCCCGAACCACCCCATCTGGCTCCTCTCGACCTGGAGGAGGAGCGGCTCGACACCGAGCTCCTCCCGGATGGCAGAGCTCCTCACCCGATCTCTGAGTGAGAGCCCAGCCACCCTGCAGAGGAAGCTCATTTCGGCCGCTTGTACCCGCGATCTCATTCTTTCAGTCACCACCCACATCTGGTTACCATGGTGAGGGTTGGAACGTAGATCCTGGTTACCATGGTGAGGGTAGGAACATAGATCCTGGTTACCATGGTGAGGGTAGGAACGTAGATCCTGGTTACCATGGTGAAGGTAGGAACGTAGATCCTTGTTACCACGGTGAGGGTAGAAACGTAGATCCTTGTTACCATGGTGAGGGTAGGAATGTAGATCCTGGTTACCATGGTGAGGGTAGGAACGTAGATCCTGGTTACCATGGTGAAGGTAGGAACGTAGATCCTTGTTACCACGGTGAGGGTAGAAACGTAGATCCTTGTTACCATGGTGAGGGTAGGAATGTAGATCCTGGTTACCATGGTGAGGGTAGGAATGTAGATCCTGGTTACCATGGTGAGGGTAGGAACATAGATCCTGGTTACCATGGTGAGGGTTGGAACGTAGATCGACTTGTAAATCAAGAGCTTTGCTCTTCGGCTCAGCTCTCTCTTTACCACGACGGACCGATGCAGCGTCCTAGTTATTGCTGATGCCGCATTGATCCGCCTGTCGATCTCCCTTCTCCCATCTCCCATCCTTCCCCCACTTGTGAACAAGACCCCGAGATACTTAAACTCCTCCACTTGGGGCAGGACCCTGTCCCTGACCCACAGGGGGCATTCCACCCTTTTTCGGGCGAGGACCATGGTCATGGATAAGTCTCATGGTTCTAATCTAGAGAAAATGGAGTGACTTTTATTCTGAAAAATATGAGAAATTTAAAATTTAGAAGTGAATAAATGAAAATAAATCATTCAAGAGCAACGATGTATTCACTGATTGATGATAGAAAATTTATTTATGAGCAGATAAACTGTAGTTTACTAAAATAAAGGAAAACAGTTTCAAATGAAGCAGAATGAGTCGTGCATGAAGGTTTTTTTAATTTGAAAATGATAAAAACCAAGTGGGGGGGTTTCTGTTTGAATGGATCTAATCATATCGACGAAACCTGGCTGATCGTTTCACATCAAAACGTGTCGTTCTATCTGCTGAGAAAACATTTTCTACTCAGTCCTGACCTCACACTGACCTGCTCCTAAACAATAACCCCCTATACATCAAATTACCCCACGAGTAAAAGCCATGCACCCCTCCTCCTACGCCCCGTATGGGAAACTGTAGCTTTAATCCAGCCGGAGGGGAAGTTTATTTAACCAGTTGTGTTCCAGCTAGTCTTAAAACTAACATGGAGATGGATGGAAACAAGAGAGCAGCGTGCAGGCAGGAAGGGGGGTGCATCGATAGGAATCTCACAAAGAGCCTCCATCATCGACTTTTAATGACTCCGCCCATAGAGCGTTGAGGAGGCGTGAAGCACTCAGGCTGTCTGTGCTTCTGTAACACTTTGTAAACGTGTTATCTTCCAAACCATTCAGGAGTGTTTTTAAGAAACTGCTGAAAGTGACTCAGTGCCCACTATAAATGAACTGATGAGTGATTCAATATCATACAACCAAAAGTCAGTCATACCTTCTTATTCGTCCATACCTTGCGGGATTGTGCGGGGTGCCGGAGCCCAACCCGGCTGATTCAAGGCGAGGGGCAGGATACACCCCGAACAGGTCGCCAGTCTGTCGCGGGGCTACACACATATAACCATCCACACCCACACACACTCATTCTTAGGGGCAAGTTGGCACCGGCCAAACAACCTAGCATGCATGTTTTTGGAGGGTGGGAGGAAACCGGAGCACCCAGAGGAAACCCATGCAGACACGGGGAGAACATGCAAACTCCACACAGAAAGGACAGTGTTCCAAACCTGGTCCCCACCCGGGACTCAAAGCCATGAGTCCCGGGAGTCTTGCTCATGGGTGCAGCAAGACTCAAACCATGATTCCAAACCCAAATTCCTGCAAAAGAAATATCTCTCAAACCAGTGAAGGGATTCAGACGAAACTGATCACAGTTACTCGATACCGACCATAGATGAACTGATAAAGTTTATTAGAGGGTAGGTGAAGGTGTTTTGTTTGACTCAGCGAACATAAGACCTGCTAAATGTCTTGTGTGTGAAGCTGGATGAACACTGTGGGATTTTAGTGTGACTGAATCGCCAACGTTAGCCTGACTTCAAGTTTTAAAATCCCACACAATACGATCCTGTAGTCAGCTGTGGATGAACCACTCATAATGCACAAGTAACATTGAATGGAGCTTTATGTGGGATAGAGTTCCAACGGTCTTCAATTTTTTTGGGATCAGGCAGTTGAGCACAAAAATGATTTATTAGTCCAATAACTGATGATTAAGTATTGATTGCGTTTTTATGCGTCACTACCTGCGACAAATAATGCACGTACGTCATTCGTGTAGCAGACAGTGGGCAGCATGGATCCACGGACCCTGTTGCAGACTCTCTTTTCTTGCCTTTTTATCCCCTCTCAACTGCTCTTGCTTCTTGTTGAGGGGCAAAGAAGGAGAAATGCGTCGCAATCTGCGATTATTAATCACATAAGCTTTACTTTTAAATTAAACTCTGCCCACTGCTGGTCTGGCATGCTCATAGTCGCAATCAGAAGCGTGTTTATACGGCTCCGTGTGGATGCGAGGACAGCAGATATGCGTTTTCAAAACTACCCGGTTACGTGTGGACATGGTCTTAGTGTTTATCCAGACGTATGAACGAACGTAGCTTTTATTATTGAAAAAGAAAAATGTCAGACTAAAATAGAAACCATGAAAAATTTCCCGTTTTAAAGAACAGAAACCTGTAAATGGTTCTTCTTCTTTCAGTTTCACATCGTACCGCAGACCTCAGCAATATTCACACACATCGGGGATTTCTACCAGGACTGTTGAAATGTGGTGTCTGCTGGTCGACACCCATTTCTTCTAAATATGATGATTTTAAATGAGATTGTCTACGACCGTGTGTTTTCTTTGAGGGAAGTCAGGGATCTTCTTCATCAGGACTTGTCTGGATACGTCAGGCCTACGATCTTTCTAGATGCGCTTGTCTGTTCCAAGAGGCTTACATGTGAGATTCAACGGGAGAAATATGATGAGAAAAAAGACAAATGGAGTCCTTTATTCTCTTTGGTGGCGTGGCTCTGATTTCAGCATTACTTTCATTATGTCTGGTCCGAAAATCGCCAAAAAAAAAAAAAGAGAAATTTAATCCTCACATAAAGTCAAATTCAAAGACTTCTTTAGATTTTAAAATTTCCAAACCTAATTTTAGAAAAGTGTTGTTCCGTTCTGATCCGTCATCTTCCGCTTGTTCCGGGGTCGGGTTGCAGGAGCAACAGCCTCAAGCAGGGAGCGCAGGCCTCTCTCACCCCGGCTGCATCCTCCAGCTCACCTGGAAGGATCCCAAGTCGTTCCCCAGCCAGCTGTGAGACATAGTCTCTCCAGCGGGTCCGGAGTCTGCCCCTTGGTCTCCTCCTGGTGGGACGTGCCCAAAACACCTCGCCCGCGAGGCGCTCGGGGGGCATCCTAACCAGATGCCCGAACCACCCCATCTGGCTCCTCTCGACCTGGAGGAAGAGTGGCTCGACACCGAGCTCCTCCCGGATGGCAGAGCTCCTCACCCGATCTCTGAGTGAGAGCCCAGCCACCCAGCGGAGGAAGCTCATTCCGGCAGCTTGTATCCTCGATCTTGTTCTTCGATCACCACCCACAGCTGCTTACCATGGTGAGGGTAGGAACGTAGATCCTGGTTACCATGGTGAGGGTAGGAACGTAGATCCTGGTTACCATGGTGAGGGAAGGAACGTAGATCCTGGTTACCATGGTGAGGGTAGGAACGTAGATCCTGGTTACCATGGTGAGGGTAGGAACGTAGATCCTGGTTACCATGGTGAGGGTAGGAACGTAGATCCCGGTTACGGTGGTGAGGGTAGGAACGTAGATCCTGGTTACCATGGTGAGCGTAGGAACGTAGATCCTGGTTACCCTGGTGAGGGTAGGAACGTAGATCCTGGTTACCATGGTGAGGGTAGGAACGTAGATCCTGGTTACCATGGTGAGGGTTGGAACGTAGATCCTGGTTACCATGGTGAGGGTAGGAACGTAGATACTGGTTACCATGGTGAGGGTAGGAACGTAGATCCTGGTTACCATGGTGAGCGTAGGAACATAGATCCTGGTTACCATGGTGAGGGTAGGAACGTAGATCCTGGTTACCATGGTGAGGGTAGGAACATAGATCCTGGTTACCATGGTGAGGGTAGGAACGTAGATCCTGGTTACCATGGTGAGCGTAGGAACATAGATCCTGGTTACCATGGTGAGGGTAGGAACGTAGATCCTGGTTACCATGGTGAGGGTTGGAACGTAGATCCTGGTTACCATGGTGAGGGTAGGAACGTAGATCCTGGTTACCATGGTGAAGGTAGGAACATAGATCCTGGTTACCATGGTGAGGGTAGGAACGTAGATCCTGGTTACCATGGTGAAGGTAGGAACATAGATCCTGGTTACCATGGTGAGGGTAGGAACGTAGATCGACTTGTAAATCGAGAGCTTTGCTTTAAAAAGTGTTGTATTGAAACAAAATAGAAACTCTGTCTAGATTGTGTGGGTTGATCTTGGAACCCTCCGTAAGGTGTTGTCCTGACCTCTAGTCATTTTGTCATGCATGCTTCTCTTCATCTCCTGCCAAACTTTACAGAGTGGCAGGACAGCTGCAGGCTCTCAAATTCACCTCCTCCTCCCTTCTTCGGTCTCTTTTCACATCCTTATTTTCCTCCTACACTGGCTTCAGGCTAAAGTCCTAACTGGCTCTTCTCAGCCTGAGACACAATTTTCTGTCTAAAAAATGAGAACATCCTAAAAAAGTACAACATGTACTACAAAAAGAAAAAATATATCATGTAAAAGAAGAGATAGGAGCAGGTTTTCTACTTTCTGGATCATTTATGATTAATATGAACATTATAATAGGAATAATAGATCAGCAATAATGCAGCATCAGCAATAACTAGGACGCTGCATCGGTCCGTCGTGGTAAAGAAAGAGCTGAGCCGAAAAACAAAGCTTTCGATTCACAAGTCGATCTACGTTCCTACCCTCACCATGGTAACCAGGATCTACGTTCCTACCCTCACCATGGTAACCAGGATCTACGTTCCTACCCTCACCGTGGTAACCAGGATCTACGTTCCTACCCTCACCATGGTAACCAGGATCTATGTTCCTAACCTCACCATGGTAACCAGGATCTACTTTCCTACCCTCACCATGGTAACCAGGATCTACGTTCCTACCCTCACCATGGTAACCAGGATCTACGTTCCTACCCTCACCATGGTAACCAGGATTTACGTTCCTATCCTCACCATGGTAACCAGCTGTGGGTGATGACCGAAGTCCGAAGAAGAGATCGAGGATACAAGCGGCCGAAATGAGCTTCCTCCATCGGGTGGCTGGACTCTCACTCAGAAATTGGGTGAGGAGCTCTGCCATCCGGTAGATGCTCGGTGTCGAGCCACTCCTCCTCCAGGTCGAGAGGAGCCAGATGTGGGGGGTTTGGGCATCTGGTCTGGATGCCCCCTGAGCGCCTCTCTGGTGAGGTGTTTCGGGCACATCCCATGAGGAGGAGACAGAGAGGCAGACCCCGAACCCACGGGAGAGACTATGTCTCACAGTTGGCCGGGGACTGACTCGGGATCCTTCCGGGTGAGCTGGAAGATGCAGCTGGAATGAGAGAAGCATGGGCTTCTCGTCTGAGGTCCACCTCAAACAGGTCGCCTTTTTTCAGCAGTACAAAAAAAAAATTGAAGATAACTCATGCGAAATAAAGAAGGGATCACTGTGCATTAAAATCATTAACAAACATCCTAATTATTTCATCACTTTTTCTTTCACATCTCTAATTTTTTAAGCTCCGCCCACGTTTCCACACGTCCAGAAAGCAGCAGGAATCACAGAAGAAGGACCTTATATCTTGTTTGGTGTGTGAGTGGAGCTCTGCTGCGTTGAAGCATACACAAAGCCGGCTTCTCTCAAACAGCATTCCATTAAACACATGCTCGCAGCTTGGCAACCACATGGTTGCCCCACTGGCCTACATCCTGGTGGAAAAGAATCCCCCAAAACTCCGCCGAATGGAACCCTGAAACAGCCTTTTATTCACATTTAAAACAAGACTTTAGACTCAATCTGACTCTTCGATGTACATTTTCAGACTGTTTTTGACATGACCATGACCATGCCTCGGACTGCTTCAAAGTAGATCACACACTTTCTAGTTCATATATAGCTGGTACAGAGTAAATGTGGGTAGTTTCATTAGAATTCTTTTAATGGTTTGACTCTTATTGCGTTGTACGGGTTTTGCATGCATTTTTTTTTCAATTGTCTGTAACTTTTTTAAATATTTTGAGGTTAAACATGATTATGAATTTGTGACCTCAAAATTTAAACCCAATCAGTGTATCTATAGTGGGTACTGAGTAACTGTCAGCAGCTTCATTAAAAGGTTTTCTTTCAGAGTAACAGGTATTTTTTTGGTGGGTGTATTTGGAGTCATACTCTTATCAATCTTTGAGCTGTGCTCTCCTTTAAGGCAACGTAAGCCCTCAAACAATGGGGGAGGCGGTGGCTCAGTGGGAAGAGCGTTCACCTGCAGACCGGAAGTAAACCGGAAGTTCGCGGATTCGCATCCCACTGAGTGCATGTCTAAGGAGAAGACACCTAACCCCCTGTTTGTCCCACCATTGGCGCCGTCGTGGCAGCCTGCTGCGATGTAGGAGTGCAGCGCACAAATTTCCCCATTGAGGGATGAATAGAGTGGGTAAAAAAAAAAAAAAATTTCTCCGGTGGTCCGGGAGAGCTAGTCCGTAGTTTCACGTCCGGGACGGAAACCACACTGCTCCTCTTCAATCCGAGACTCGACAATCCGACGGACCCTCCTCTCCAGTACTACCGAATAGACCTTCCCAGGGAGGCTTCATCGGACCGTGATCTCCAGCTCTCACTGGATCGATTTGCTGCCGAGTGTGAAGCGACCGGGATGGGAATTAGTGCCTCCAAATCCGAGACCATGGTCCTCGCCCGGAAAAGGGTGGAATTCCCCCTGCAGATCAGGGACAGGGTCCTGCCCCAAGTGGAGGAGATTAAGTATGTCGGGGTCTTGTTCACAAGTGGCGGAAGGATGGAGCAGGAGATGGACAGGCAGATCGGTGCGGCATCAATAATAACTAGGACGCTGCATCGGTCCGTCGTGGTAAAGAGAGAGCTGAGCCGAAAAGCAAAGCTCTCGATTTACAAGTCAATCTATGTTCCTACCCTCACCATGGTAACCAGGATCTACGTTCCTACCCTCACCATGGTAACCAGGATCTACGTTCCTACCCTCACCATGGTAACCAGGATCTACGTTCCTACCCTCACCATGGTAACCAGGATCTACGTTCCTACCCTCACCATAGTAACCAGGATCTACGTTCCTACCCTCACCATGGTAACCAGGATCTACGTTCCTACCCTCACCATGGTAACCAGGATCTACGTTCCTACCCTCACCATGGTAACCAGGATCTACGTTCCTACCCTCACCATGGTAACCAGGATCTACGTTCCTACCCTCACCATGGTAACCAGGATCTACGTTCCTACCCTCACCATGGTAACCAGGATCTACGTTCCTACCCTCACCATGGTAACCAGGATCTACGTTCCTACCCTCACCATGGTAACCAGGATCTACGTTCCTACCCTCACCATGGTAACCAGGATCTACGTTCCTACCCTCACCATGGTAACCAGGATCTACGTTCCTACCCTCACCATGGTAACCAGGATCGATGTTCCTACTCTCACCATGGTAACCAGGATCTATGTTCCTACCCTCACCATGGTAACCATGATCTACGTTCCAACCCTTACCATGGTAACCAGGATCTACGTTCCTACTCTCACCATGGTAACCATGATCTATGTTCCTACCCTCACCATGGTAACCAGGATCTACGTTCCTACCCTCACCTATGGTCACCAGCTGTGGGTGGTGACAGAAAGAATGAGATCGCGGGTACAAGCGACCAAAACGAGCTTCCTCCACATGGTGGCTGGGCTCTCACTCAGAGATCGGGTGAGGAGCTCTGCCATCCGGGAGGAGCTCGGTGTCGAGCCGCTCCTCCTCCAGGTCGAGAGGACCCAGATGGGGTGGTTCGGGCATCTGGTCAGGATGCCCCCCGAGCGCCTCGCGGGCGAGGTGTTTCGGGCACGTCCCACCGGGAAGAGACCAAGGGGCAGACCCCGGACCTGCTGGAGAGACTATGTCTCACAGCTGGCTGGGGAACGACTTGGGATCCTTCCAGGTGAGCTGGAGGATGCAGCTGGGGAGAGAGAGGCCTGGCCTGCCCGTTTGAGGCTGTTGCCCCCGCGACCCGACCCCGGAACAAGCGGAAGATGACTGAACGGAACGGTCCGGGAGAAATGTTCAAGAAGCTCAAACAGCCTCAGGATGGCGTAAAAACATATTAAGATATTTTTGGGTGTCATTTACTTAAAAATGACGCCCAAATGAACAAATTTAGCCGAGCGTGGGTTCAAATAAAAAAAACTCAAACTCAAATCAAAAACATGCTTTTACCCTACCATGTCTATTTCCTGAGAAACTCTCCGCTTCCGTAACTCCTCCATGCGGTCGCTAACGTCGCTGAAGCAGGTGTTGTAGTATTCCGAGTATTCTTGAGCGAGGTCATCTATGTTTCCAAGAGAACCATCCTGAAAAAAAGACAGATTTTATTTAGAAAATTCAGACGGGTGGGAAAGATGGGTCAAGATCTAAAAATTCAAAACACTCGATGTTCACTTTCCAGAGTTTGACTTGATTTCATCCTTCAGGGATAATAATCTAGTAATAGTCTGAACCTGTTTTTACTGTAAAACCAACCCCACACGGTCATTACCCTGCCAGGTGTGGATTTAAGAAAACCCTGCTTATGGGCTTCAAGATAAACAGACACAAAAACACACCCATTTCCTTCAAAGATTCTGGTTTGAGGCACTTTAATAAGATTTAAAGCTTTTTTAACTTGTGTATTAAACATGTCTTTGTTCGTACACGCCTAAGCCGGAGGATCGGGTAGCGCAGCCCCTTTTTTCTCATTCTTATCAATTCCCAGACAGTATTTCTGCCAAAGCAAGGTTACTTCCTCGGTTTAGTCTTTGAGACTCTCTTCAAGGATGATCATTACCTCCTTAGACACCTAACGGACTTTTAAAGAAAACAGGTTTCCCTCCTGATGGTTGGAGTTTAGGTCCCATCGGCTCATTTCTTTGAGGGGTTCAGGAATGAGGAACGAAGCAGGAATTCAAACAGAAAATAAGACATATTGACTTTGAACTATGACACAGAAAGATTTGTAAAATGGTCAAAAGATTAGATAAAATTCATAAAAAAAAAACTCAAACTAGTTTCAATTTAAGGCGGCAGTGCCTTGGAGGCGGAGCCTTGGAGACAGAGCCTTTTTTTTTGTCAACTGAACATGAAGAAATTATACGTGTGAACTGATTTTTTTTTCTTAAAAAGCTGCTTTTGAGGTGAATTCTTGTGGTTTCAAAATAAAAGAACTATTGAGCTATTTTTTTCAAATACTTTGGGTGTTTTTGGAAAATTTCTCACTCGGATGGTCATTTTTCCAACGATATCGACTCCACTTGAACGCCTCTTAGTCAGTCACCTTCTTAAAGTCTAAAAACCCCTTTCGGGGTTGTAGGAGGTGCCGGAGCCCATCTGGCTGATTCAAGGCGAAGGGCAGCGTACACCCTGAGCAGGTCACCAGTCTGTCGCAGAGCCACACACATACAACCATCCACATCCACACACACTCATTCCGAGAGGCAATCACGTAACGGCCAATCAACGTTGGAGGGTGGGAGGAAACCAGAGTACCCTGAGAAAACGCAGGAAGACACAGGGAGAACATGCAAACTCCACACAGAAAGGACAGTGTTTCAAGCCTCGTCCCCACCCAGCACTTAAATGGTAAATGGACTCTACTTATATAGCGCTTTTCTACCTGCATCGGTACTCAAAGCGCTTTACAGTGTAGCTCACATTCACCCACTCACACCTGATGGGGATGCTGCCATGCAAGGTGCAAACCACCATGAGGAGCAATTGGGGGTTCAGTGTCTTGCTCAAGGACACCTCGGCATGAACTCATGGCGGGGGATCGAACTGGCAACCCTCCGGTTACAGGACGGTCACCCTACTCACTGAGCCATCCTTCCCTTAAACTTTCACTTAAACCCACATCTTCTTGTTGTGAGGCCACCGTGCCGCCCAATACTTTATAGGTTTGGGCGGCACGGTGTAGCTCGGTGTAGAGCTGCTCCTCCTCCAGGTCGAGAGAAGCCAGATGGGGTGGTTTGGGCATCTGGTCAGGATGCCCCCCGAGCACCTGGTGAGGTGTTTTAGGCGGTGAAAGGTCTTTTCAGCCACGGACATTTGAGCCAAAAAACTGCAACCTAGCATATTTGAGCCACGGTGACTCGGACATTTCAGCCACGGACATTTGAAGAACTGCAACCTGGGCGCAACTGTTTATTTACAATAAAAAAATTTAAATGACTAAAAGCACGATAAAAATTTTTAAGACTAAAAGCAATTATTTTCTGTAGTGCAACTGTTTATTTACGATAAAATTTTTACATAAAATATCACAATTTTCTACATAAAATAGGTTTTTGGCCCAAATGTCCGTGGCTGAAATGTCCTACATTCGGGGGCGCACATGGCTCAAATATCCTAGGTTGCAGTTTTTTGGCTCAAATCTCCGTGGCTGAAATGTCCTACAACCGTTTTAGGCACGTCCCACCAGGAGGAGACCAAGAGGCAGACCCCGGTCCAGCTGGAGAGACGATGTCTCCCAGCTGGCCGGGGAACGACTCAGGATCCTTCCGGGTGAGCTGAAGGATGCAGCCGGAGTGAGAGAAACCTGGGTTTCTCGTCTGAGCCTGTTGCCCCCGCGACCCAGCCCCAGATAAGCAGGGGACGACAGAACGGAAATCATAGTAAAGTCATCTTAGTTCATCCAGAGAGAAATAAAGACAAAGTGGGGGTTTATTGTAAAGATGAGTCGAGTAAAAAAGAAGCAAACATTCTAAGATATAAAATTTTTCAACCCGTCTTATCATGTATCTGCTCTAGGTTCGCCCACCCTTGATCTAAGTTACGAGCCTGGGTCAAACTCGTATGCAACGCGGCAGCGATGACCCTCCTCAGAATGTAGGCCGTTCTGTTAGCGATGGTCGACTGTTGAATATTCATTAGTGTTGATCTAATCTGTGCCAGGCAGACAGCTATGGTCCAAACAGTCCCTCTCAGTCTCACTCTCTATCTGGGTGCCAGGCCACAGATGAATGGATCCCTGTGAGTAAGACTTCTACACACACACATTCAAACAAACACACACTGGGACATAAGGACTTCCTTAGAGGTTGCTGTCTAGTCATAGAGACCCCACATCAGCATGCATATGCACGTATGCATGCAGGGGATTTAAAAACACCAAACCAAAACAAACTGTGGCAAACACGAACAACCGGGTAGTTTTTGGATTGAAAATCTAGATTTTTCTGTTTTTATGGGAATAATTATTCCGTTCAGTCGTCTTCCGCTTATCCAGGGCTGCGTCGCGGGGGCAACAGCCTCAGACGGGAAGCCCAGGCTTCTCTCATCCCGGCTGCATCCTAAACCTCACCCGGAAGGATCCTGAGTCGTTACCCGGCCAGCTGTGAGACATAGTCTCTCCAGCAGGTCCTGGGTCTACCTCTTGGTCTCCTCCCGGTGAGACATGCCAAAAACACCTCACCAGCAAGGCGCTCGGGAGCAGAGGTGTCAAAAGTACCAACATTTTCTACTCAAGTAGAAGTATAAATACTGAGTTAAAAAAACTACTTTAGTAAAAGTAGAAGTATCAACTCAAGTTTTCTACTTAAGTAAAAGTAAAAAGTAACCTATTTTAAAACTACTTCAAGTAAAAAAAGTAAAAGTAATTTTCAGAAAAAAAGGAATATTGTTAACAAAAGCGTATGAACATATTTTTTAACTTTTATCACATGCTTTAAGGAGCAGAAAATATGATAATAAATGAAAGTGTTTTGGTGTTAAACTTTATGAATCAGAAACATTTATTTCCTAATAATCTTTATTGGAAATTGATTAATGAACACAATCAAATGTATTAACATACGCAGGGCATTATGTAACGTCCCTTCAGCTACCAAGCTTCACTCTGCATCACCTAATTTAACCAACTTCAAGATACAAACACACTCAATGTAAAAAAAATAAAATAAGCCCTTTTAAGCCTTGAAGGCAGCTAGTTTTCAAAGTTCTTTGAGGCAAAACTGAATAGTCTTTATCAAGTTGATAAGGTTGGGAGTGCCACATAAAGCCTGCGTGACACCTGGAACCAGCGTTGCCAGGTGGGAGGTGCTGGATTATCGTACTAATGACGTAAAATTATCGTATTTTACAAAAAATATCGTACACCCAGTAAAACCACGCCCATTGACAAAATCACATCCTTTACATGCACTCGTAAGGCAGTGGGAGTGAAGGAAACACACAGGAGGCAAAATCCTTGGATTCTTTTTCTAAAATTTTAAGAACTGTAAAAATGAAAAAAATAACCAGGGAAATAAGATTTTAAGAAACCCAGAAAGAAACCAGTAGGGGCGGGACTTAGGAGACGGTATATATAAATTTATATATATACATATCTACATATGTATGTGTACATATAAGGTTTTTTTAATGTTAACCCAAACATCTTCATGATACAAAATCTAAGCGATGTGTAGTTTTAATCTCCTCAGTCAGTCTTTATAAACTAATCAATAACATTTTGGATGCTTTTAAGCACAAATACTTCATCCACTACTATTTATGGATTAATCAGTTCAATTAGCTTTGTTTCTAAAGATAAAATAGTGCGTCACAGATCAAAGTTATTTTTATAAAAATACCATCTACAACATTTTCAGCAAAGACGTTTACAATAACCGCAGACTGAAAATAATAATAATAATAAAACATTTCTTTGCTGTTGTTTTTTTTTTTTTTAAAACCTGATAATTCAATCAAAGTTCAGTGTTGCAGCATCAGAAACACTTTGATTTCCGAGCCCGCAACAAGTCTCAAACACGGAAATTAACGTTCCTGGCTGCTCTTTAAAAGTTTGTGGGCGGGGCTACTCGCCCCAAAGTAATGATTGACTGGACCTTTCAGCCAATCATTCATCTGTTCCTTTGTTTGATGCATTCAGGGTTCAAAAAAAAAAAAAAACTCCGACAAACAGTCGCGGCTGTTTAACGTTGACAAAATGGAGAAAGTAGTGACTACTTTTTATAAAATTAACGAAGTAAAAGTACAGATAATTGCATAAAAAAGTAGTGAGTAAAAGTAAAAAGTAGACAAAAAAATAATTACTTCGTTAAAGTAAAGATAACGAGATTTTCTACTTGAGTAAGGTAACGAAGTAGTCTTACTTTGCTACTTGACACCTCTGCTCGGGAGGTATCCTGACCAGATGCCCGAACCACCCCATCTGGCTCCTCTCGACCTGGAGGAGGAGCGACTCGACACCGAGCCCCTCCCGAATGACAGAGCTCCTCACCCAATCTCTGAGTGAGAGCCCAGCCACCCTGCAGAGGAAGCTCATTTTGGCTTCTTGTATCCGCGATTCATTCTTTCGGTCACCACCCGCAGCTGGTGACCATAGCTGGTGAAAGAGGAGATGGGTGGCAGCCAATGACGGGGACCTTGGCGGTCAGATCCGCGGCTGCATAAGCCAGCTCCAGAGTTCATGAATAATTATTAATGATATTTTCTTTTAATACTTTTTAAAAACATTATGGAGGATCTTTGAACAAGTCTTTGTGAACACCGGTTAATTCGGCACGATATCGGCTGTAAAGCGTGGCCTTTTTTATTTTGACCTAAAGAACTACAAATATGGCCGTCATCTCTGTTCACTGATTGGGCGGATGATTTTCAATTTGCTGCAACCGTAAACTACTGCCAGCGGAGACACTATGTTGCAACTGCTTTACAAATAAAAAATTATGACCACTAAAACCAGGAAACTAGAGGGATCAACTTGGGTTTTGAACGTCGCACCGAGTGGTCAGTTTAAAACACAGATCTAAGTACTGAAGTCCGATTAAAGCGACATTACAAACAGATAAGTCTATAAATCTCCTGCAAACCAGCCTTAAAGAATCCCTGATCTAATAAAGACGTGCTTCAAGTCTTGACAGCGCTAACACACGCTTACCTTGTTCCAAACACTGACATGGAACGCATCCTTAACGTAGTTCATCAACTCATTAACCAACCACATGCCAACATGGAGCCGATCTACTACCCAACAACTGAACGAAGTCAAAGGATTATTTATAACAAGAAGGATGTCTCAGCAGAAAAGAAGGATCAACGTGTTCAAGGCTGTACGAAGAAAGTCTGTAACAGAAAAGTAAGAATCTCAAGAAACTCCTTTTGTCTTGGTTTATAGATGAAAAGAGAAATAAATTTGATTATAAGCTAAAAAAAACCAGACATTTGAAAACATTTAAAATAGTGCTTTCATTTTAACGCGTTACAAAAATTAAGGCAATTAATTATGACGTATTAACAGTGGCAAGCCGATGTTTGTGCATTTGAATTTTGGCCCATTGTAGGACCCGTAGTCTTCTCGGCCGTCCTACATCGCCTCTGCTGGCAGCAGTGGTTCAACACAACAGACATGGACAAGACTCAGTAGAATGAGACAGTCGGTCCGCTGAACGGCAAGTTTTTATACAAAAATAATAGAAATGGGACAGTAAATAAAAACATAGTAATTTGTAGTTTTTTCCAAAAAGGAGTTCTCCTACCACCGGAGCAACTCCAGCCTGACATACCATCTAAACGTAAAACATGATCAGGCGAGTTTCTCTGTAGCGAGTGTGGCTACCGGGAGCTCGCTCCGCCAAACCAAGCTGGCTGAATGAGCAAATCCACAACAGAGAAATGAACAAATAGTATCATGAAGTTGGTTGCTGCTGATTGGAGGACAATTTCTATCCTTGAAGATAAGAACGAACCCTAAACGTCCACCTGGCCTCATGAGGCACAGTTCACCAATAATTCTTCCTCTTCTTCTTTCGGCTTTTCCCTTTAGGGGTCGCCACAGCAAGTCAGTTTCTTCTATCTAACCCTATCTCCTGCATCCTCTTCAGTCACACCAACTATCTTCATGTCTTCCTTCACTGTATCCATGAACCTCCTCTTTGGTCTTCTTCTAGTCCTCTTTCCTGGTGGTTCCAAACCCAGCATCCTTCTTCCGATGTACTCTCTCTCTCTCCTCTGCACATGTCCAAACCATCTCAGTCTGGTCTCTCTGACTTTAAAACCTCTAACATGTTCTGTTCCTCTGATCCTGTCCATCCTGGTCACTCTCAGAGAGATCCTCAGCATCTTCATCTCTGCTACAAACATCTCTGTTTCCTGTCTTTTCTTCAGTGACACTGTCTCTAGACCAATCAGCATGGCCGCTCTCACCACACTGTCTCTAGACCAATCAGCATGGCCGCTCTCACCACACTGTCTCTAGACCAATCAGCATGGCCGCTCTCACCACACTGTCTCTAGACCAATCAGCATGGCCGCTCTCACCACACTGTCTCTAGACCAATCAGCATGGCCGGTCTCTCCACGGTTTTGTACACTTTTTCTTTCATTTTAACTGAAACTCTTCTGTCACACATCACACCTGATACTTTCCTCCACCCGTTCCAGCCTGCCTGAACACGCTTCTTCCCCTCTTTTCCACACTCTAAAATCTTCTCTTCTTACTGTATTCAATTGATCAGTCTTAATATCCTAGAATTCAGATTCTTTATCAGGAGACTTTTAGCAAATATGACATTAAAATGTGATTAATTCAATCAATTAATTACAAAATTCTGTAATTACTTTGATTAATGTTTTTAATAGACTGACACCACTAATAAAAACCTCATCTTTGTCTGAAATATCAAATTAATAATGAATGGTTGAGGTTTATATAAACCATACTACACGGTCATATCTAGAAGATTTTAAAAGTTTGTAATCTTGAGCTTTGGTCACATAACCTTGAAAACCTAATCAGTTCATCTATAGTTTGTACTAGCAGAAGGCAGTTCTCAGGTGTTTGAGAGACATTGCGTTCTCAAAAATGTAACAAACACATACAATCTGTGTTTAATGTCATAAAAAATCCGGCAAAAGTTTGGCACCTGTAGAATATGAAGATAAAAACAGATAAATAATAATAGTAATAAAAAGTAATAGAAAAATTTATTTTCTTGGTTAGTTTTTATGATTGTTAGTTTTATTCCTCACTAATAAAATAATCCACAGCTTTACAGCATTTCTGAAACAGTGACTAATGCTGATGATGTAAGAGTTACTCCACCCTGACCGACTCCCCGACAGGACGGGAACAATAGCAGAGAAACGGACAAACAATCAAGAGTCTCCAAGAGTTTTAGTCAGTTTACAGTAAACAGCAATCCGATGCATCCGGATGACTGAAAAAAAAAACTTTAGGATCTTCTCTTCCAGGCAGGATACACCTAAAACAAGTCACCAGTCTGTGCAAGGCATCACACACACACTTAGTCCTAGGAATAACGTCATAGTGGCTAATTAAGTCAACATGCATGAGGAAACCGGAGTACTCAGAGAAAACCCACATGTACACAGAGGAGAACATGCAAACTCCACACAGAAAGACCATCATTCCCACTGAGTGCACGTCTAAGGTCCTTGGGGAAGACACCTAACCCCCCGTTTCTCCAACCATTGGCGTCGTCATAGGTGGGAGCCTGCTGCGGTGTAATGCAGATAAATAAATTTAAATTCCAACCCGGGACTTGAACCCTGACCTATTTGCTTTAGGCCACTGTGCAAAACACTTGACCATGGTGCCACCCACAAGAAAAGACTCGTTAAAAATATCAAACAATGTCTAAATGAATCCATAAACACATGAGTCTATAAACACGTATACATACATATATATATTTGCGAATGTGCATATTTATTTTTGGGCTGAACTGATTTATTAGTTGCCAGTTAAAATGGAGTAAAAGCTGGAGAGGTGGAGGAAAAGCTGGAGAGGTGGAGGTTTGCACTAGAAAGAAGAGGAATGAAGATTAGTCAGAGTAAAACAGAGTACGTGTGTGAATGAGAGGGATCCAAATGGAAAAGTGAGGTTACAGGGAGAAGAGATAAAGAAGGTGGAAGATTTTAAGTATCTAGGATCATCAGTCCAGAGCAATGGAGAGTGTGGAAAAGAGGTGAAGAAGCGTGTGCAGGCAGACTGGAACGGGTGGAGAAAAGTATCAGGTGTGATGTGTGACAGAAGAGTTTCAGCTAAAGTGAAAGGGAAAGTGTACAAAACCGTGGTGAGAGCGGCCATGCTGATTGGTCTAGAGACAGTGTGGTGAGACCGGCCATGCTGATTGGTCTAGAGACACCGTGGTGAGAGCGGCCATGCTGATTGGTCTAGAGACAGTGTGGTGAGAGCGACCATGCTGATTGGTCTAGAGACAGTGTGGTGAGACCGGCCATGCTGTTTGGTCTAGAGACAGTAGCACTGAAGAAAAGACAGGAAGCAGAGATGTTTGTAGCAGAGATGAAGATGCTGAGGATCTCTCTGGGAGTGAGCAGGATGGACAGGATCAGAGGAACAGCACATGTTAGAGGTTTAAAGTCAGAGAGGTCAGACTGAGATGGTTTGGACATGTGCAGAGGAGAGAGAGAGAGTACATCAGAAGAAGGATGCTGGATTTGGAACCACCAGTAAAGAGGACTAGAGGAAGACCAAAGAGGAGGTTCATGAATACAGTGAAGGAAGACATGAAGATAGTTGGTGTGACTGAAGAGGATGCAGGAGATAGGGTTAGATGGAAGAAACTGACTTGATGTGGCGATTCCTGGAGGGAAATGATGCAGGATGTGGACATGTTTCTTACTTTTAAAAACAAAAGCGATCGTAGTAACCTTAAAGATCTCAGGTTTTTTTTTTGTAGATACTCTAACTATTGTTACTGCATTCCAAGGAAACGACTCACTTCTCACGTTTCATTTCATTACTCTCAATTTTTTTTAAATGAAAGCGTTGCTCAAGTGACACATTTTATAAAGTCTGGACTAAAATAGATTGGAACCCAAAATATTGAAGCATGAGAATTAGTCATCTGTTTAAAACTTTGAACATATCAGAGGGACGAATGACGTAAAATTTCCACCTGTTACTCTGAGTGATTCTTAAAAAAAAACATTTTAAAAATTCAACCTGTTCAATCAATATGTTTCAGATTTATTTATTCACATCATGTTATAAACAATCTTAAAATTTCACATTTATTAACTACATTTTAAGGTACAAGCGGTCGAAATGAGCTTCCTCCACAGGGTGGCTGGGCTCTCACTCAGAGACCGGGTGAGGAGCTCTGCCATCCGGGAGGAGCTCGGTGTCGAGCCGCTCCTCCTCCAGGTCAAGAGGAGCCAGATGGGGTGGTTCGGGCATCTGGTAAGGATGCCCCCTGAGCGCCTCGCAGGCGAGGTGTTTCGGGCACGTCCCACCGGGAGGAGACCAAGGGGCAGACCCCGGACCCCATGGAGAGAATATGTCTCACAGCTGGCTGGGAAACGACTTGGGATCCTTCCAGGTGAGCTACAGGATGCAGCCAGGGAGAGAGAGGCCTGGGCTGCCCGTTTGAGGCTGTTGCCCCTGTGACCCGACCCCGGAACAAGCGGAAGATGACGGAACGAAACGGAACGACCATTTTAAGGTAAGATTTGTTTTTAAAAAGTACGACCTCCTTTTCAGTCCTTTTGTTTGGTACAGCGGAGCTCAGTTACAGAAACCCTGAATGGGGCGGGTGTAGAGATGGCATGGATACCAATATGATATCAGTTTAGGAAAGAGGAGTGCCTCTGCTGCCACGTCAAAACACCCGTAGTGTAAGAATGTCCGTTTATTATGCAACACCAAGACCAAAAAGCAGGTTGAATCGGTGCGTCGTAGCGTGCCAAAGCATGACCAACCGAGCAGATCTAACATGAGTCACACAAAAAGATCAACAGAAATTTTCTGATGAAACTTTTTCATGGCTTCACCCACAGAATGTAGAGGTGGGATTCAGAAAACTGGCTGTCCATGCATCTGTACGTCTGTAACACCGCTGTAAATGTCATCTCTTCCAAGCCACTGATTGACTTTAATGAAACTGTCTGATCTTACCAAAATACCAACTATAGATGAACTGATAAAGTCTGTGACATAGGAAACGAAGGGTGTATCCCCACTCTGCATGGTTTCCATGAACCAAGCCTAAGTCACAATTACCCCTTGCCCTGTTTCATGCTGCCTTCGCCTGGTCTGCACTCACATACCGGATCACGCTTATGTCGGTATAGAGAGGCACTCGTTGACCAATTCAGTTTTGGAGCTGTAAATTTTACAGTTTGGTGCACTCGGTATACACTGGATTCGTCTCAGATTTAGCTCGATTTAATGTCAAACGACACTTTTAAGATCAGGCCAAATTTTGATTTGGGTCGCATGAAATCTTGCTCTATAGAAGCGCCACCATTGGCCGATTCTCTCAGCAGACGATTGGATCATACCACGTGAGCCCTTAAATTGTGAGGCTGGCAATCGAATCAAATCGAAGGCCAATTAGTTTCAACGTGTGGTGGGGTTTTAGTCCAATGAACCAAGCTTCAGAGGTTTGAAACACTGCAGCACAGTTCAAACTAAGCCCTAAATTAAAGGTAACAATCATGTTTTAAATCCCATTTTTCCATTTTTTTAAGCAATTAAATCATTTCTGATGTGGATTCATCAACCAACCAAAGCGCTAGCACAGGGGTGGGCAAACTTTTTGGGTTCTAATATTTGACCAAGGGGTCGGAAACAAACGCAGATGGATGGCATGCTTTGGTAAACAAGCGTGCTAGATATGGAAAGCCATCGGCGCCACTTCACGCACGTAATCTACCACGCTAAATTTGAAACTAAGCAAACTAGCGCTTACAAAAGCGTGCATCTTGCGCGCTAGGTTTAAAATGTAGGTTTGAAATCTAATGGACTTGTATAGTAGAAAAAGTTTTGCCAGAAATTGAGAAGAGGAAAAATGGAGTCTCTGTTCCCTACGTGTCAGGACTGTCCGAGAAGGTACAGAGAATCTTCAGACAACATGACATCCCGGTTTTCTTTAAACCGGTCAACACATTATGGCAGGAACTAGTACATCCCAAAGACAAGATGCCTACAGAAAAACACAGCAATGTAGTTTATTCGATCCGGTGCAGTGAAGGGAGCTGCAAAGAACACTACATTGGTGAAACTAAGCAGCCACTCCACAAAATACTTTACCAACACAGAAGAGAAGCCTCAAGTGGTCCACAGTCTGCTGTACATCTGCATATTAAATCCACCAAACACACTTTTGAGGACAGTGAGGTGAAGATTCTAAGTAGAGAGAAAGGTTGGTTTGAAAGAGGGGTGAAGGAAGCCATCTTTGTGATGAAAGAGAATCCCTCACTGAATCGGAGTGGAGGCGTTAGATACATTTTGCCCGGGATTTAAAGCAGCCTTTTGAAGCCATGGACTAAAGATGACACCTCGTTACCCAGTTTCACGCCTCTCGTTAGCAGGAATTTCTATTCACTAGGCTTTTAGCAATATTATAATAGGGTCGTTTACTGGTCTGTGGCTACAATAGGAGCCATTCATGGCCATCATAGGTAACACAGGCTCATTGGTCGAGCCCTGCCTTATTATTTTTTACCTTTTACTCAGGTTAGTATAAATAGATCCAGTTTTCAGTCCATTTCATTCAGATTGAAAATGATTTCCGGATGGAAGTCGAAACGTCTCGTTCAAGAATTAAACTGTCCAGAAGACTTTTTTGAAACTTTTTCTACTATGGATCACTCCTGGATGAATGAGGGGCTACACGTACTCATCTAATGGACTTGTTTTACTTGCTTGCATTGGCGAACGCATCACGGAGACACACACATTTTAATGGGAGTAGTGTTGTTTCTCAACAAGGTTGATATTATCCAGAGCCATCTAGTGACAAAACATCAGAATTGCAGGAGAAATAAAACTTAAATTTTAAAGTTCGGCGGGCCGGAATAAAACGTTTAACAGGCCGCATGTAGCCCACAAGCCGTAGTTTGCCCATGTCTGAGCTAGAAGATGGCGGATTGAAATATGTGGGTTTTTTTTTTGGTCAGACTGTTTAGGAAACAAAGGCCAAAGGCTACGGTTCACTCGCTTTTAGAGAGCTTCCTTAGGAAATCCGTTTCTTGATCAGAGGATTGCTTTAACTCGCCATGCGAGGAAGCCTGCAGGGTCTCACTGTGACCTCATTTAAGAGTCTGGGCGAAGTTGAAGTGAGGAGAGTTATGTGACTGAACAAATAAAAATAACTTCATCACATCAGGCCGACAGAAGGGCCGTAAAGTCTTCAGACACAATAACTGAACAGCTATGGTGGAACGTAACGAAGTAAATGTACTTTGTTACTGTACTTAAGTAAAAAAATTGTGTATATGTACTTTACTTAAGTAAAATTTAAGACCGGTACTTTTACTTTTACTTCACTACATTTTTAGAGCAAATATCTGTACTTTTACTTCGCTACTTTTTAAAAGTGTGTTTTACATTTTTCGTTACATTTTCGTTCAGGTTTTGAAAAATACACAGGTTTTTTTTCATCGTCAAAATCAAAAGAAGCAGTTGATCGGGAGAAGAAGTCATGAATCGAGAAACATTTTCCACATTCATTCAAAAACCTAACATCAAATTAAAAAGAGTCAGAAGATCGTTGTTCGTTGTGTTTACTTCTAAATAAAAAGTTGAGCCATCATTACACAGAGCAGGGACGGATCTAGAATTTTCCAAAGGGGGATGGGGCTTAGACAAAGCCAATACATAGTGAATGGGGGCCTCCCCCCCAAAACATTTTAAAAAATAAGTCATTTTCCTCCATTTTGGCGCCCATTCACTGGCCCTTTAAGAGGATAGCTTGACTTGTCCCCTTTCCTTTTATTTTTATTTATTTATTTATTTTTTTTTGGACCAAAAGAAGCGGGAGAGGGGGGTCACACCCCTGCAGAGTATTTACCCTGGTTACCATGGTGACTCCCTATAGCACAAAAAATAACATTTGAATTATGGTCGAATACTTTTACTTTTTACTTAAAAAGTACAATTGACACCAAATACTTTTGTACTTTTACTTAAGTACAAAAAGTGAGTACTTCATCCACCACTGCTGAACAGATCTCAAATCTTTGAATCTCCTCAACCATCAAACTGACCCTGCAACAAGTTCAACTCGACAAGAGATTCTTTCTTTAACGTCCAGTTAGAATCCAGTAAAGAACAATCAGATGTGAAGGAAAGACTCGGAAAGAGGGTGGAGTTAGAAACAAACTCATACAGTCATCCAAACTGATTCCTAATTAACCCAAAAACCATGAACAAGCTTTGAATGGTGAACCTTAACGACTATAAAATCTCATTTTGAAATTACAAAGCTTTTAATTCATTAAAAATAATTTTAAAAACTTGCCTCTGCCGTTGGCTTTCTCAGTGAATCCTCTTTACATGTCACAATAAGTCATGAATACGTGTTAAAGACTTTCACAAAAGGGTGTATTTGGTCTTTTTATAGGCGTGTCGTCATCCAATCACGTGAGAAAAAGTAAGACTTGAGGTAAGCCGGTTTTTAAAGGGCATTCTCATGACGGCTCCAAAACAAACAAAAGCCATTCAAAGTCACAGTGAGAGTCATTGTTCGATGCGGTCCGATAGATACGATGTTTATCAAGCGCACAATGAATTTTAAAAATAAAAAACAAGAAATTGTTGAGTTAAAGTTCAGTAAAGAGCGTTTAGGTTACAGAGATTTGTATACGTGTGGATTCTGATCCTAATCAGTCCGACCCGGCTCACCACTGAACCGCAGGAGACTCGTCTTACAGATAAGAATCTCTCAGCGTAATCACGCCAGCGAATCGAGTTAGATCAGGAAAGATAACGTCTGCGGAGCAAGTTGAACAGAAGCTGGAAAGTAGATTAAATCCAAAAAGCTGGAGAAATTGACATTTTATTACAGGGCGAGACAATACTATGACTAGGTAGACCAGAGATGGGCAAATTACGGCCCGGGGGCCATCTACGGCCTCGTAAATGTTTTAATCCGGCCCGCCAAACACAAAAAATTCAAATAAAAAAACCTTGTTAATGTTTTATTTCTCCTGCAATTCTAATGTTTCCTCACTAGATGGCAAACTCTAGATTTTTTGGTTTTGTTGAAAAAAAAACAACAACACTGCTCCCATTCAAGTGTGTGTCTCCGAAATGAAAAAATGAATTACTCTATTCATCCCTCACCGGGAAAATTTGTTTGCTGCACTCCTTACACCGCAGCAGGCTGCCCTTCGACGGCACCAATGGTGGGAGAAGCGGAATGCGCTTCTTTAAAATCTAGCGTTATTCTGTCGGTCTAATCTAGAGGTCACCAAAGCATGCCATCCATCTGATCCTGTTCCGGCTCCTTTGTCAAACGTTAGAAGTCAATGTGGCCCGAGAATCAAAAAGTTTGCCCACCCCTGAGCTAGACAGTCTGGCGCTACCCGGTGCATCCACTCATTTTCATTTTACACCGGCGACTCGTCAGAAATCGCAAGTATTAACTTGCAGTGATTGGAAGTTGTGGTTTCCTCCACCAACACCAGAGGGAGCCAGGGACCATCTCACCTTTCCCCCAATTCTGGCTGACTGGAACACCTGCATCTGATTGGAACACCTGCACCTACTCTCCCGGCTGCCTATTTAAAGGCAGCCTCACCAGCATTCCTCGTCGGGTCTTCATACCTCCAGCCCTGGCTGACTCCCGACCCAACTGACTTTCTTGATTCTGATATTGACTTTGATAACCTTTTGATCCATCTCCTTTGATTACAGCTTTGCTGATTCCTGGTTTAATAAACCTTGTTTAAGTCCTGCATTTGGGTCCTCCTCCTTCCATGTGCACTCCGCACCACAACAGTCACAATGTAGTGACATAAACATAAGCATCGGTTCAGGCCAGGTTTATTTTTTTTAATAAGGGCCAGTTTCACAGAGGACCGAACGCACTCTTAGCAACGATTACTTAAATTGAGGATTCAAAGCCAGAACGAGTTTATTCTTATTGAAAGACGTCGCTCGTCTGCTGCCGATGGAAAATTTGGTTTTTACTCTCTGTTTTCCAGACTCCACTGACTGGTCGGGAACATTACGTACATCACATCCGGCAATAAATGTACCTAATCACTGTCGAGCAACCAAACCCATCCTCCATCAAACTGTTTAAGCTTTCACTTTCAAACCTGTAATTACTTGCATTTCACAACATTAAAAGAGAAATGTTGTTTACAGATGACATTGTGATCTGTAGTGAGAGGAGGGAAGAGGTGGAGGAAAAGCTGGAGAGGTGGAGGTTTGTACTAGAAAGAAGAGGAATGAAGATTAGTCAGAGTAAAACAGAGTACATGTGTGTGAATGAGAGGGATCCAAATGGAAAAGTGAGGTTACAGGGAGAAGAGATAAAGAAGGTGGAAGATTTTAAGTATCTAGGATCAACAGTCCAGAGCAATGGAGAGTGTGGAAAAGAGGTGAAGAAGCGTGTGCAGGCAGGCTGGAATGGGTGGAGGAAAGTATCAAGTGTGATGTGTGATAGAAGAGTTTCAGTTGAAATGAAAGGGAAAGTGTACAAAACCGTGGTGAGAGCGACCATGCTGATTGGTCTAGAGACAGTGTAGTGAGAGCGACCATGCTGATTGGTCTAGAGACAGTGTGGTGAGAGCGGCCATACTGATTGGTCTAGAGACAGTGTGGTGAGAGCGGCCGTGCTGATTGGTCTAGAGACAGTGTGGTGAGAGTGGCCGTGCTGATTGGTCTAGAGACAGTGTGGTGAGAGCGGCCATGCTGATTGGTCTAGAGACAGTGTCACTGAAGAAAAGACAGGAAACAGAGATGGAGATAGCAGAGACGAAGATGCTGAGTATCTCTCTGAGAGTGACCAGGATGGACAGGATCAGAGGAACAGCACATGTTAGAGGTTTTAAAGTCAGAGAGGCCAGACTGAGATGGTTTGGACATGTGCAGAGGAGAGAGAGAGAGTACATCAGAAGAAGGATGCTGGGTTTGGAACCACCAGGAAAGAGGACTAGAGGAAGACCAAAGAGGAGGTTCATGGATACAGTGAAGGAAGACATGAAGATAGTTGGTGTGACTGAAGAGGATGCAGGAGATAGGGTTAGATGGAAGAAACTGACTTGCTGTGGCGCCCCCTGAAGGGAAAAGCCAAAAGAAGAAGAAGAAATGTTGTATGAATGTAACACTGCTGCACTCAAATTTTTCTTCAGGGATAAATAAAGTATTTTCAATTTCAATTTCGGTTCTAGCATTTCATTGGACGTAACCATCCGAAACCATAAACAAGAGTTTCTGTTGTCCTAGAGAGTACCGACATGCGCTTTTAAAGCATGCTAAACCAAGAAAAGAAATATGGAATAGACATTGCAATATTAACAACTGTAAAATTTCAAAATTCTGCAAATATTTATGCCGAGATAGTGTAGTTTTGCCAAAGATCGAGGCCACAGCAAACTTTACGATAACGTCAGTCAGTTTTTTAAAAAGTTGAGAACTGTTTTGACCCTGAAATTTCAAACAGCACGTGAAAGAAAATCCCAAATAAAATGAAAGAATTTCTCATTTTTCAAGCAGAGCACAGAAGGCTTCGTTTGGGAGACGGTTTCCTACGACCACCAGCAAAATAAAAGTCACATCTTTTCATTTCACAAGGTTTTTTTTTTTAAGCCTGAAACGAATCCAAAAAAAATCTGGAATGAAAAGTTTAAAACTTGTTGATTCTGTTTATGGAACTAAAAAAAAAAAAAAAAATGACCATAGGTCTGTGGACGTTTCCTCCCAGGGTGAGAAATGTGGTTAAACCGAGAGGCAGCGAGCCAGGTCACCCACCTAGAGGGTGGGATGGACCACCAGCATCTACGTCCTCAGTGCCAGACCAAACCAGATTAACACCCCTCTCAGGATGAAGCGTTTGGTCAGAAAATCAGTTACAAGTTAAAACTTTAAAAAAAATTGTGTGACTAAGACGGCAAAAAAAAAATTTAGACAACAAAGCTTTGACTGCAACAGACTGGCGACCTGTTCGGGGTGTACCCTGCCACTCGCCTCGAATCAGCCAGGACAGGCTCCGGGTGATACGCCCTTAAGACGGTAGGTAGAAGGTTAAGAAGGTGACTGACTAAAGCTTTGAATAATAAGCCTTACAAACATTACCAGTTCATCTATAGTTGGTATCGAGAAACTGTGGGTAGTTTAATTCAAGTCCCTTCAGTATTTTGGAAATATAGCTTTCACAAGGATTCATAACCTTTACCTTTAAATTCAATCAGTTCATCTATAGTTGGTACTGAGTAGCTGTTGGCAATTTCATTTAAATTCCATCAGTGGTTCATCTCATTCATAGAAATTTGTTCCACTGACCTCTTGTTACGTCACTCTGAAAACTATATAAGTTCATCTATAGTTGGTACTGAGTAACCATGGGCAGTAAAATTAAAACTCCTTTTCCACGTTTGATTTGGAGGAAGCCGAAATGAGCTTCCTTTGCAGGGTGGCTGGGCTCTCATTCTGCCATCCGGGAGGAGCTTGGTGTCGAGATGACCACCAGGTCGAGAGGAACCAGATGGGGTGGTTCGGGCATCTGGTCAGGAAGCCCCCCAAGCGCCTCGCTGGTGAGGTTTATCGGACACGTCCCACCAGGAGGAGACCAAGCGGCAGACCCCAGACCCGCTGGAGAGACTATGTCTCACAGCTGGACAGGGAACAACTCGGGATCCTTCTGGGTGAGCTGGAGGATGCAGCCGGGGTGAGAGAAGCCTGGGCTACCCATCTGAGGGTGTTGCCCCTGCGACCCGACCCCAGATGAGCGGAAGACGATGGAACAGAACGGATTTGATTGGATCGGATTTTTGATGCTTTCCTCCCCAAAAAAAATCCCTTTAACATTAGACTTAAGTAATCAGATTACTTGTGAGTTTAAATCTAAAGATTTCTTCAGTTCAGATTGAACAGAGTTTTTAAGACTTCATTTTATTTATTTTTTTTGCACATTAAACATAACGGTTTTAATTTAACTTCAGAAGGAAAAATTTTCAAATTAAGTTGCATTTGGTTTGATTTGTTTTTTCAAAGTGCAATTTTATTAAAGACATAAAAACATGAGTAAAAAATAAAAAATCTACTTTTTATCTGTGATCCCCAAATTTGGTGAATTGTGGAAATGAACGGATCACAAGAGAACATGCAAAAAAAAAAAAAAGATCCTATTGAAATGACAACAAAGAGTGAGATCCAGTGTTCACACTGTTCACTAGTCCTACAAAAAAAGAACCTGATGATTTCATGATCTAAAACACAACCAGCCAATCTGGAAATCACCTTCCAGAGTCAGCCTGAGAAATCCCTCATGGTTCATTGTTAGGACCCCAAAACCCCCCTTTTAGACCCCTCAGAAAACACTCACCAGCATCCCCATAACGTCTGTCCACAGCTGAGAAAAACTATCGTTTTTATCCTCTTGAGATTCATCAAAACTTGCACCCTGATCTTCTTCCATGATGTTAGAAAAAAAAAAAACTCTTGGATTTTTTAAAATTTGCACCAAAAAAAGCTGCAAGAAAAAAAAAAAAGAAAAAAAAACCTGCTCCTACAAACTTAAAATCCTGTTTCTGCACAGATCAGATGCTCCAAGACGATCTGCTACGATTAAAAGTTTATTTAAAAAACTCAAATTTGACATTTTTGTTGATAAATCCGTGTAAAAACAAACAAACAAAATAGACCAATCAGATGGATTGTTTTAAAAAACAAACAAACAATAAAAATCTGCGGTTAAAAGCGTTGAAAAGAAACTTTAAACCGAGGAGAAAGTTTGCAAAAAGTTCCTCAAAGTCCTCAAAACATGAACAGGAGGTGTTTCTAAAGCGTTACACAGAGAAAAATGAGCTTTGCACCTCCTCCCCCTTCCTCTCGCTCCTCCTCCCCCTTCCTCTCGCTCCTCCTCCAAAAAAAAGAAAACCTGCTCTCTGATCACCAAAATAAAAGCTCTAAAAACCTTCTTTGTGTAACATTTTTGTCTAAAAGTTGGGGTTTTTTTTTAACTTTCATTTGATTTTTTTTGTTCCTCCACTGATTTTTTTTTTTACATCAGACTAGAGGAGGGTCTCAGAGGGTCCAAACATGTCAATAAAGAGTTAAAACCAGAGCTGAAAACATTGTCTGGATGATAGTCTAAAAAAAAAAAGAATGAAATATACAGAAAAAAAAAAAAAATTAAATTTTCAAATAGTTCAAATATTCCGTTCCGTTTCATCGTCTTCCGCTCATCCGGGGTCGGGTTGCAGGGGCAACAGCCTCAGACGGGAAGCCCAGGCTTCTCTCACCCCGGCTGCATCCTCCATCTCACCCGAAACACCTCACCAGCGAGGCGCTTGAGGGGCATCCTGACCAGATGCCCGAACCACCCCATCTGGCTCCTCTCGACCTGGAGGAGGAGCGGCTCGACACCAAGCTCCTCCCGGATGGCAGAGCTCCTCACCCGATCTCTGAGTGAGAGCCCAGCCACCCTGCGGAGGAAGCTCCTTTCGGCCGCTTGTACCCGCGATCTCGTTCTTTTGGTCACCACCCGTAGCTGATTACCATGGTGAGGGTAGTAACGTAGATCCTGGTTACCATGGTGAAGGTAGTAACGTAGATCCTGGTTACCATGGTGAGGGTAGTAACGTAGATCCTGGTTACCATGGTGAGGGTAGTAACGTAGATCCTGGTTACCATGGTGAGGGTAGTAACGTAGATCCTGGTTACCATGGTGAGGGTAGTAACGTAGATCCTGGTTACCATGGTGAGGGTAGGAACGTAGATCCTGGTTACCATGGTGAGGGTAGGAACGTAGATCCTGGTTGCCATGGTGAGGGTAGGAATGTACAGTAGATCCTGGTTACCATGGTGAGGGTAGGAACGTAGATCCTGGTTACCACGGTGAGGGTAGGAACGTAGATCCTGGTTACCATGGTGAGGGTAGGAACGTAGATCCTGGTTACCACGGTGAGGGTAGGAACGTAAATCCTGGTTACCATGGTGAGGGTAGGAACGTAGATCCTGGTTACCATGGTGAGGGTAGGAATGTAGATCCTGGTTACCACGGTGAGGGTAGGAACGTAAATCCTGGTTACCATGGTGAGGGTAGGAACGTAGATCCTGGTTACCATGGTGAGGGTAGGAATGTAGATCCTGGTTACCATGGTGAGGGTAGGAACGTAGATCCTGGTTATCATGGTGAGGGTAGGAACGTAGATCCTGGTTACCATGGTGAGGGTAGGAATGTAGATCCTGGTTACCATGGTGAGGGTAGGAATGTAGATCCTGGTTAATTTTATAAAAATAGTGGGCAAAAAAAATGAAAAAAAAAATTTCTATTTAAAAAAAAAAGTCAAAATTGTTTTCAAATGGATACAAATAGTTTTAAAAATAACTTTCCAACTAAAAAAAATTACAAAAAAAGCAACCCAAATTTTGGACAAAACAATATAGAAAGTCTAATATCACAGAAAGTTACTCAGTATCAACTATAGATGAACTGATAGTTTGTGACACAGAGCGGGCAAAGGCTTGGTGTTGGCCTTTTTTTTTCTGAAAAAAAATTGAACCAGCCGACTGGTTCAGTTTGAATCGTGAACAAAGTACATTCCTTTCTCAATTGTGGGAAACAAAAAAAAAAAGAAATCAAAAGCACTTTGTGAAAATGTTGGATGTGTTTTTATTCCAGACTGCTTCTTTCTAAATGTGGACGTGCAGGATGTAAACAGAGGCCGCTCTGCAGTTTTATGCTCCAGATGTCATTTGAATACAAAAAGCATGAGGAGAATCACTTAATGTACAAGCATGAAATCACACGATCAGACGTTGGTCTGCTCGGGCTTCTCTCTATTGTTCTCTGGTGGGTACAAAAGATGGCACAGCTGCTTAAAAACCCGGGAGGAAGAAATACAAGTTTAAATCCAACATCTCACTCATTCATTTATATCTAGTACAGTTTCAAACTTTTTCAAGAGCAACTGCAGTGGTGGATGAAGTACTCACTTTTTGTACTTAAGTAAAAGTAAAAGTACTAATAAAAAAATCTACTTAAGTAAAAGTACAAAAGTAATTGGTGTAAATTTGACTTTTTAAGTAAAAAGTAAAAGTATTTGACCATAATTCAAATGATATTTTTTGTGCTGTAGGGTCACAAATAAATACTCTGCAGGGTCGTGTTCCCCGCCCCCTCTCCCGCCTCTTTTGGTCCGCAAAAAAAAGAAGGGGGCTAGTCAAGCTATCCCCTTGCAGGGCCAGTAAATGGTCCACCAAAATGCAGGAAAATGACACTTATTTTTTAAAATGTTCTGCGGGGGACGAGGGGGGGAGGCCCCCAGTCACCCTATATTGGCTTTGTCAATGACCTCACGTCCCCGCCCTCCATCGCCACCCCATCTTCAGAAAATCTTAGAACCGCCCCTGCTCTTGGCGCTGAATGAATGCGGAAAATGTTTACTCTCGACTCTGATTGGTCCTCGATTCATGACTTCTTCTCCCGATCAACTGCTTCTTTTGATTTTAGCGATGCAGCTTCAAGATGCGCTAAAAAAAAACGTTATATTTTTTAAATTCCTGAACAAAAATGTAACGAAAAATGTAAAACACACTTTTAAAAAGTAGCGAAGTAAAAGTACAGATATTTGCTCTAAAAATGTAGTGAAGTAAAAGTAAAAGTACCGGTCTTAAATTTTACTTAAGTAAAGTACAGATACACAATTTTTTTACTTAAGTACAGTAATTCGTTACGTTCCACCACTGAGCAACTGTGATGCTTTTGTGGTGTAATTTTTATCTTTTAACAAAAATAAACATTTGTTAAGACATGAACAGAGAGTACATGTGTGTGAATGAGAGGGATCCAAATGGAAAAGTGAGGTTACAGGGAGAAGAGATAAAGAAGGTGGAAGATTTTAAGTATCTAGGATCAACAGTCCAGAGCAATGGAGAGTGTGGAAAAGAGGTGAAGAAGCATGTGCAGGACAGACAGGCTGGAAAGGGTGGAGGAAAGTATCAGGTGTGATGCGTGATAGAAGAGTTTAAATAAAGTTTAAATCTTTTTCTCTTATCAGAAAAAAAAGCTATTTTGAATCAAACTTGCTATTTTTCTTGGTGTTTAAAAAAAATAGTAACTTGGTTATAAATACGCAGATTTGATTCAAACAGAAGGCAGATAATAATAATATATTTTATTTATAATGCGTTACATTTTAAGACAAAAATCCCAAAGCGCTACAGAAAAAATAGATAAAGTAAAATTTAAAAACCATATGCTACATTTAAGGGTCGCCACAGTAAGTCAGTTTCTTCCATCTAACCCTATCTCCTGGATCCTCTTCGGTCACACCAACTATCTTCATGTCTTCCTTCACTGTATCCATGAATCTCCTCTTTGGTCTTCCTCTAGTCCTCTTTCCTGGTGGTTCCAAATCCAGCATCCTTCTTCTGATGTACTCTCTCTCTCTCCTCTGCACATGTCCAAACCATCTCAGTCTGACCTCTCTGACTTTAAAACCTCTAACATGTGCTGTTCCTCTGATCCTGTCCATCCTGGTCACTCCCAGAGAGATCCTCAGCATCTTCATCTCTGCTACCTCCATCTCTGTTTCCTGTCTTTTCCTCAGTGACACTGTCTCTAGACCAATCAGCATGGCCGCTCTCACCACACTGTCTCTAGACCAATCAGCATGGCCGCTCTCACCACAGTGTCTCTAGACCAATCAGCATGGCCGCTCTCACCACACTGTCTCTAGACCAATCAGCATGGCCGCTCTCACCACACTGTCTCTAGACCAATCAGCATGGCCGCCCTCACCACACTGTCTCTAGACCAATCAGCATTACCGCTCTCACCACACTGTCTCTAGACCAATCAGCATGGCCGCTCTCATCACGGTTTTCTACACTTTTCCTTTCATTTTATCTGAAACTCTTCTATCACACATCACACCTGATACTTTCCTCCACCCGTTCCAGCCTGCTTGAACACGGTTCTTCACCTCTTTTCCACACTCTCCGTTGCTCTGGACTGTTGATCCTAGATACTTAAAATCTTCCACCTTCTTTCTCTCTTCTCCCTGTAACCTCACTTTTCCATTTGGATCCCTCTCATTCACACACATGTACTCTGTTTTACTCTGACTAATCTTCAAACCTCCACCTCTCCAGCTTTTCCTCCACCTCTTCCCTCCTCTCACTACAGATCACGATGTCATCTGTAAACATCATTGTCCATGGGGATTCCTGTCTGAATTAAAAGTCTTATTAAAAATGAATGTCTGCAGGTCTTTTTTAAATGTGTCCACAATTTGTGACTCTCAGAAATTCTGGGAGCTCATTCCAGAGTCGTGGGGCAACGGCCTGGAAGGCTCTGTCCCCCATTGTGGTCAGCCTGGTCCTGGGCTGGTGGAGACAGTGGGTGGACGGCATGGAAGGCTCTGTCCCCCAATGTGGTCAGCCTGGTCCTAGGCTGGTGGAGACAGTGGGTGGGCGGCATGGAAGGCTCTGTCCCCCAATATGGTCAGCCTGGTCCTAGGCTGGTGGAGACAGTGGGTGGAATGCATGGAAGGCTCTGTCCCCCAATGTGGTCAGCCTGGTCCTAGGCTGGTGGAGACAGTGGGTGGATGGCATGGAAGGCTCTGTCCCCCAATGTGGTCAGCCTGGTCCTAGGCTGGTGGAGACAGTGGGTGGACGGCATGGAAGGCTCTGTCCCCCAATGTGGTCATCCTGGCCCTACGCTGGTGGAGACAGTGGGTGGGCGGCATGGAAGGCTCTGTCCCCCAATGTGGTCAGCCTGGCCCTAGGCTGGTGGAGACAGTGGGTGGACGGCATGGAAGGCTCTGTCCCCCAATGTGGTCAGCCTGGTCCTAGGCTGGTGGAGACAGTGGGTGGACGGCATGGAAGGCTCTGTCCCCCAATGTGGTCAGTCTGGTCCTAGGCTGGTGGAGACAGTGGGTGGACGGCATGGAAGGCTCTGTCCCCCAACGTGGTCATCCTGGTCCTAGGCTGGTGGAGACAGTGGGTGGACGGCATGGAAGGCTCTGTCCCCCAATGTGGTCATCCTGGTCCTAGGCTGGTGGAGACAGTGGGTGGACGGCATGGAAGGCTCTGTCCCCCAATGTGGTCATCCTGGTCCTAGGCTGGTGGAGACAGTGGGTGGACGGCATGGAAGGCTCTGTCCCCCAATGTGGTCATCCTGGTCCTAGGCTGGTGGAGACAGTGGGTGGACGGCATGGAAGGCTCTGTCCCCCAATGTGGTCAGCCTGGTCCTAGGCTGGTGGAGACAGTGGGTGGACGGCATGGAAGGCTCTGTCCCCCAACGTGGTCATCCTGGTCCTAGGCTGGTGGAGACAGTGGGTGGACGGCATGGAAGGCTCTGTCCCCCAATGTGGTCAGCCTGGTCCTAGGCTGGTGGAGACAGTGGGTGGACGGCATGGAAGGCTCTGTCCCCCAACGTGGTCATCCTGGTCCTAGGCTGGTGGAGACAGTGGGTGGACGGCATGGAAGGCTCTGTCCCCCAATGTGGTCATCCTGGTCCTAGGCTGGTGGAGACAGTGGGTGGATGGCATGGAAGGCTCTGTCCCCCAATGTGGTCAGCCTGGTCCTAGGCTGGTGGAGACAGTGGGGGGATGGCATGGAAGGCTCTGTCCCCCAATGTGGTCAGCCTGGTCCTAGGCTGGTGGAGATAGTGGGTGGACGGCATGGAAGGCTCTGTCCCCCAATGTGGTCGGCCTGGTCCTAGGCTGGTGGAGGCAGTGGGTAGAATTAGCGTGAAGGTGTCTTGGGTTGACGTGTGGGGAGAGGAGCTCAGTGAGGTAAGAGGGGGCATAAACATGGACACGTTGGTAAGTGACGAGGCAGATTTTGTAATGAATTCTGGAACAAATGTGAAGCCAGTGAAGTGGTTTGAAAACAGGGGGGATGTGGTCAAATTTTCGCCTCCTCATCAGGACCCTGGCAGCGCAGTTTTGGATGTGCTGAAGCTTTTAACAAAGAGGGCATTACAGTAGTCGAGTGTGGAGGAGGTGACAATTTACAAAGTCCTCACAGATCGGGTTAGGAGCTCTGCCATCCGGGAGGGGTTCGGTGTCAAGCCGCTCCCATTCCAGGTCGAGAGGAGCCAGATGGGGTGGTTCAAGCATCCTGTCAGGATGGTCAGCCTCGCTGGTGAGGTGTTTCGGGAACGTCCCACCGAGAGGAAACCAAGAGGCAGACCCCGGACCCGCTTGAGAGACTATGTCCCACAGCTGGCCGGGGAATGACTCGGGATTCTCCCGGGTGAGCTGGAGAATGCAGCTGGGGTGAGGCTGTTGCCCCTGCGACCCAGCCCCGGATGAGCGGAAGACGACAGAATGAATGAACGGAACAGAACAACGTCCTATGGTAAATTTTTTTGCTCATGATCATTTTAGGACACATACATAGAAAACATTGAAGATGTTTTAGGATGCAGTTTAGAATCTTTTTAATTGTTTCTAACTGTAATAAATGTTTAGAGACAAAGTAATAAAAGGTAAAGTTTTTTTTTAATTTACAATAAAACCCACAAATAAAACAAAAAAAATGACCCAATTCTTTAACATGTGTGAAAAATGTTTATAAAGCTGTTCATAGACGTTCATATTTCAATAAAGACCATGATATTTGGCTAAAAATGGATTTTTCTGTTTGGTTTTAGAATCTTTTGTTGGAAAAGACGTGTTCTTTTATAAACAACATCCCTCTTCTTGGTTTCTGTGAATGAGACCAGACTAATACACACCTTGGATGAGTGGGAGCTACTCAACAGTTTACTGCTTTCAGTCTAAACACTTTGAAAAGAAAGTTTGTTGGGAGGTCAGATCGCAGTGCGGGGGGTCTCCAGTGTTGACCAATAAGGGAACATAAATACATAATGATGGAAAATATTTATTACGTCTCTCAGAGTTCTTTAAAGAATCACAACAACGGGCAGAACAACATTATTAAAATGTCAAATTACAATTTTTTTTGTCTGATTTTGTTGTTTTAATTCAGTCACTTTCTTATCCGTCTATTCCTTACGGGGTCGCAAGGGATGCCGGAGTCCATCCTGGCTGATCCAAGGCAAGGGGCAGGGTACACCCCAAACAGGTCACCAGTCTGTCGCAGGGCCATCCACATACAACCACCCACACACGTACTCATTCCTAGGGGCAATTTGGCACCAGCCCATTGCATTTCTTTGGAGGGTGGGAGGAAACCCACGCAGACACAGGGAAAAGATGCAAACTCCACACAGAAAGGACAGTGTTCCAAGCCTCATCCCCACCTTGGACTCGGACCCATGACCTTCTTGCTGTGAGGCTACCCACTGCGCCACCATGCCGCCTATTTTAATTCAATGTTTAGTAATCAGTATCAGAGTTCTCACGGTTCATGTGTTCAAGCCGAAAGGGAGACGCGATTCAACTCCCGATGAAGCAACCCATGAGTTTTCTTGTGGATAACAAAAAGTCATCACACTCAAACTACCAAACCAAGGATACTCGCTTTGCATAAAGACTAGAGGTGAGACCGGGCCTAAAAAATCCAGCCCGACCCAACCCGGCCCGCGGCTATTAAAACCCGACCCGGCCCGAGCCTGACCAATTAACTCGATTTGCTTACAGGCCCGAGCCCGAAGCAAACCCGAAATGTCATATTTTATTGATGAGGACTCGGGAAGACGAGGGTTATTTATAAATAGGAACACTTTCAGAAACATGCTTTTTAAATTTTTTTAAGGATACATTTTATAAACATATATTTATTTGAAAAAAAGTTAGCGATAGAGAAGCCCGAGCACGACCCGACCCAAATTTTGTGTCGGGCTTGGGTTCGATCTTAAGATCTTACCTCTAATAAAAACACTTTGAACCTTGCGGGAGTTCCGTTCCGTCATCATCCGCTTGTTCCGGGGTCGGGTCGCGGGGCCAACAGCCTCAAACGGGAAGCCCAGGCCTCTCTCTCCCAGGCTGCACCCCCCAGCTCATCAGGAAGGATCCCAAGTCGTTCCCCGGCCAGCTGTGAGACATAGTCTCTCCAGCAGGTCCAGAGTCTCCCTCTTGGTCTCCTCCCGGTGGGATGTGCCCGAAACACCTCGCCTGCGAGGCGCTCGGCGGGGGCATCCTGACCAGATGCCCGAACCACCCCATCTGGCTCCTCTCGACCTGGAGGAGGAGCGGCTCGACACCGAGCTCCTCCCGGATGGCAGAGCTCCTCACCCGATCTCTGAGTGAGAGCCCAGCCACCCTGCGGGAGTTCTTTTGTTAAACATAAACTTTTCAGCTTCTGAATTCAGAAACTTTTACATAACAAACAGCTGCAGCCTGAGAGCTGGGACGACCTAGTCTGGGAGGTTAGGCTTAGTATCTGATGTTAACTAGCAGTTCTGGTTGTGTGGTTTAGGTTTAGCCACATTTAGCTTCTTACGTTTTCATTTTTCCGTAGCCATCTGTAATTAGTAGGAATTTCAAAGCTATTATCAAAATTTTGGTTCAGTCGCTGCTTATTTAACATTTTGTGAAAATTGAAACGCTAGTAAAACAGGAGAAATTAATGAACAAGGAAGCAAATGATTAAATAATAATAGCTAGAAAACCACGGCTTAACCTGTCTGGCACCGACAACCATCAAGCAGCAGTCTAATGACGTAAAAAGTAAAATTTTAATAGAAAAAAAACTCTGAGGAAACGTTCTGTTCAAAAGCCAGAATATGAATAAACCCCCGGCCGGCGGTGAGCATAGACATTTTGAAACTGTTACAGATTGAACAAAATGGTTAAAATTCAAAGTAAAATAAATTTTTTGCAGGAGTTAAAACCGGGATATACAGTCCTTGTAACGACGTTGTACGACCCAGAGTGCTACAAACAGCAGGGGTCAGACCGTTAATGAGGATTTGTTGACTCGTCAGACTCAAACATTGCTGATGTGTGAATATGTGTGTGTGTGTGTGTGTGTGTGTGTGTGTGTGCGCTCAGTAATCCGCTTTCCTTCTTTTCACACCCACCACTAATCAAAGTGTCACTTGGTCAAAGTAAAAGCAAAGGTCAGTGTAGTTGTTTGAGCGGGTGTTAATTACACCGCTATCAGATTCTAACATGTCTTTGCTGCATGTTCTTCTTCTTCCATTCTCCCTGCAGGGGGCGCCAAAGCAAGTCAGTTTCTTCCATCTAACCCTATCTGCTGCATCCTCTTCAGTCACACCATCTATCTTCATGTCTTCCTTCACTGTATCCATGAACCTCCTCTTTGGTCTTCCTCTAGTCCTCTTTCCTGGTGGTTCCAAACCCAGCATCCTTCTTCTGATGTACTCTCTCTCTCTCCTCTGCACATGTCCAAACCATCTCAGTCTGACCTCTCTGACTTTAAAACCTCTAACATGTGCTGTTCCTCTGATCCTGTCCATCCTGGTCACTCCCAGAGAGATCCTCAGCATCTTCATCTCTGCTACCTCCATCTCTGTTTCCTGTCTTTTCCTCAGTGACACTGTCTCTAGACCAATCAGCATGTCCGGTCTCACCACACTGTCTCTAGACCAATCGGCATGTCCGGTCTCACCACACTGTCTCTAGACCAATCAGCATGTCCAGTCTCACCACACTGTCTCTAGACCAATCAGCATGTCCGGTCTCACCACACTGTCTCTAGACCAATCAGCATGTCCGGTCTCACCACACTGTCTCTAGACCAATCAGCATGGCCGCTCTCACCACACTGTCTCTAGACCAATCAGCATGTCCGGTCTCACCACACTGTCTCTAGACCAATCAGCATGGCCGCCCTCACCACACTGTCTCTAGACCAATCAGCATGCCCGCTCTCACCACACTGTCTCTAGACCAATCAGCATGTCCGCTCTCACCACACTGTCTCTAGACCAATCAGCATGTCCGGTCTCACCACACTGTCTCTAGACCAATCAGCACGGCCGCTCTCACCACGGTTTTGTACACATTTCCTTTCATTTTATCTGAAACTCTTCTGTCACACATCACACCTGATACTTTTCTCAACCCGTTCCAGCCTGCCTGCACACGCTTCTTCACCTCTTTTCCACACTCTTCATTATATCACATTACTCTTGCATTATATTTCTCATTAAAAATCTAAGCAAACAATAGTTCCATAAAAGAAAATGCCTGTTAAGGCGTCCATTTTTAGAAATGAATAGATTATTTAAGGGTTAACGACCGTCTCAAAGAGCTTTACCCCTCTTATAACAAGGTTAGCGAATACCTAACATTGCATAAGTGAAATAAAGTATCATTTCAGAGAGAGACGAAATCCAGTATTAGTTATAAATACTTGATTTAGTTTATTTAATGTAACCATTCCTATCATTTCAAATTGCATGTTTTATCCAAAATTTTGCTTAAAATAAAAGTCCAAAAATAGTTTCTAAGATAATATTTATTGCAAAAGTTTCCAGAAATTTAATTTAAAACTAAAGAAATGACTCATGTTTTTGTTAAGTTTGTGTTATCATTGGGATAGCCCAACCCCCCAAACACACTTATAAAAACGTTAATTTTTATCTTCTGTTGTTAAAATTAAGAATGGTAACCAGGATCTACGTTCCTACCCTCACCATGGTAACCAGGATCTACGTTCCTACCCTCACCATGGTAACCAGGATCTACGTTCCTACCCTCACCATGGTAACCAGGATCTACGTTCCTACCCTCACCATGGTAACCAGGATCTACGTTCCTACCCTCACCATGGTAACCAGGATCTACGTTCCTGCCCTCACCATGGTAACCAGGACCTACGTTCCTACCCTCACCATTGTAACCAGGATCTATGTTCCTACCCTCACCATGGTAACCAGGATCTACGTTCCTACCCTCAACATTGTAACCAGGATCTACGTTCCTACCCTCACCATGGTAACCAGGATCTACATTCCTACCCTCACCATGGTAACCAGGATATACGTTCCCAGCCTCACCATGGTAACCAGGATATACGTTCCTACCCTCACCATGTTAACCAGGATCTACGTTCCCAGCCTCACCATGGTAACCAGGATATACGTTCCTACCCTCACCATGGTAACCAGGATCTACGTTCCTACCCTCACCATGTTAACCAGGATCTACGTTCCCAGCCTCACCATGGTAACCAGGATATACGTTCCTACCCTCACCATGGTAACCAGGATCTACGTTCCTACCCTCACCATGGTAACCAGGATCTACGTTCCTACCCTCACCATGGTAACCAGGATCTACGTTCCTACCCTCACCATGGTAACCAGGATCTACGTTCCTACCCTCACCATGGTAACCAGGATCTATGTTACTACCCTCACCATGGTAACCAGGATCTACGTTTCTACCCTCACCATGGTAACCGGGATTTACGTTCCTACCCTCACCATGGTAACCAGGATCTACGTTCCTACCCTCACCATGGTAACCAGGATCTACGTTCCTACCTTGACCATGGTAACCAGGATCTACGTTCCTACCCTCACCATGGTAACCAGGATCTATGTTCCTACCCTCACCATGGTAACCAGGATCTACGTTCCTACCCTCACCATGGTAACCAGGATCTACGTTCCTACCCTCACCATGGTAACCAGGATCTACGTTCCTACCCTCACCATGGTAACCAGGATTTACGTTTCTACGCTCACCATGGTAACCAGGATCTACGTTCCTACCCTCACCATGGTAACCAGGATCTATGTTCCTACCCTCACCATGGTAACCAGGATCTACGTTCCTACCCTCACCATGGTAACCAGGATCTATGTTACTACCCTCACCATGGTAACCAGATCTACGTTTCTACCCTCACCATGGTAACCAGGATTTACATTCCTACCCTCACCATGGTAACCAGGATCTACGTTCCTACCCTCACCATGGTAACCAGGATCTACGTTCCTACCTTCACCATGGTAACCAGGATCTACTTCCTACCCTCACCATGGTAACCAGGATCTACGTTCCTACCCTCACCATGGTAACCAGGATCTACGTTCCCACCCTCACCATGGTAACCAGGATCTACGTTCCTACGTTTACCATGGTAACTAGCTGTCGGTGGTGGAGCTCGGTGTCGAGCTGCTCCTCCTCCAGGTCGAGAGGAGCCAGATAGGGTGGTTCGAGCATCTGGTCAGGATCCCTCCTGAGCTCCTTGCGGGCAAGGTGTTTTGGGCTTGTCCAACCGGGAGGAGACCAAGAGGCAGACCCCGGACCCGCTGGATAGACTATGTCTCACAGCTGGCAGGGTACAACTCGGGATCCTTCTGAGTGAGCTGGAGGATGCAGCCGGGGAGAGGGAAGCCTGCGGTATCCGTTTGAGACTGTTGCCCCTGCGACCCGGCCCCGGATGAGCGGAAGATGACAGAATGGAACTAATTCTTTTTATATTCAAATCATTTCTTTTTTTACTTGAATGATTTCCTTTTCTTTCTCACTAACTTCTGTCCTTGTCGTCATGTATCTGGCGGGTTTGGACACATTTAAGACTCCAGTTTTTCACACAGTTGCTGCTCATTCTTTCAGAATCTCACATTCAAATAAACATCTGTCGTTTCAGTCCCGTCTGATTAAAAACTGCCTGGAATTTCATCCTGTGTTCTCACAGAGTTGTAACATAATCACCGCCTGCATGGCTACAGAAGCATGCGATGCATGGAGAATCTGGAAATCCGAGGATTAGCAGAAATATGTGCTGTTTTTATTTTAGACTTTTTTTTTTCTGAAAGCACATGAAAGTAACTTCCACTTCATTACTGAGAGCAGGTTAAACGAGCCAGGGATTTATGTGCATGCTACATTTGAGTGTAGTCATCAAGACGTGACCTTCACATATGGGAGACGGTGAATATTAAAGTGGAATTTAAAATGTTTTTATCTAAATGATATCAGCAAACCGTGTGTGTGAAAACCTCTTTGAACCCCCTGGACTTTTTTATCAGCTCGGCATCTCAGAGGTTCTTCTGAAGTTTAAATTCCTGGGACTCCAGCAGGTATGCTGATTTGGCCGTCTTCATTTTCAGATAATCAGCATACCAAACACTACGTGATGCGTTTGGGGCTACCCACCTCTCACTGGGGCCAGACAGACCTTTATCTGACTTCTCTGGTTCTGTTTGTAGAACATCTAAAGACCGCTCTATGGTGCCAATAAATACCATCAGCGTTTCTCTGCTGCCACCTTTTTTCTTTATTACTTTTTCTTTCACCATCTCCTAAAGGGTAAAATCAGTGTATGAATTTGAAGCCAACATTTCTTCATTTTTTCCCTCTTGGCACTCATTTTCAGTCAAATCTGAAACAAAACAACTGATTCATGACTGTGTGTAAATCCCCCAAGTGAAAGACCAAAGTATTGATTTAATTTAACACGCTCCTTAAGAGAGGAAGAATGCGTTGCGTGGAAACGGTAATTAGTTTTTATGCTAATTGGATGTGTGTGATGACTTCTTCACAGACTCGACAGGCATGCCTCTCGCTCTGGAATGTTCAAATGATACAAATACTGTACATATTTGAGTGTCGAGGCGTGGCAGGGTCTTTTCAGGCCAGTTGCCAAGTTGTAAACTTTTATCTTTAAAGAGTCGACTAATCTCCCACTTGAGTCCACTCGTTAAACACTCGGACGCTCCGATAGGTCGCTAAATTAAGCCTAAGATAAACTTGCGGATGATGTGGTTCTGTTGGCTTCATCGGACCGTGATCTCCAGCTCTCACTGGATCGATTTGCTGAAGAGTGTGAAGCGGCCGGGATGGGAATCAGCGCCTCCAAATCCAAGACCATGGTCCTCGCCCGGAAAAGGGTGGAATGCCCCCTGCGGGTCAGGGACAGGGTCCTGCCCCAAGTGGAGGAGTTTAAGTATCTCGGGGTCTTGTTCACGAGTGGGGGAAAGATGGAGCGGGAGATCGATAGGCGGATCGGTGCGGCATCAGCAATAACTAGGACGCTGCATCGGTCCGTCGTGGTAAAGAGAGAGCTGAGCCGAAAAGCAAAGCTCTCGATTTACAAGTCGATCTACGTTCCAACCCTCACCATGGCAACCAGGATCTACGTTCCTACCCTCACCATGGTAACCAGGATCTACGTTCCTACCCTCACCATGGTAACCAGGATCTACGTTCCTACCCTCACCGTGGCAACCAGGATCTACGTTCCTACCCTCACCATGGCAACCAGGATCTACATTCCTACCCTCACCATGGTAACCAAGATCTACGTTCTTACCCTCACCATGGCAACCAGGATCTACGTTCCTACTCTCACCATGGTAACCAGGATCTACATTCCTACCCTCACCATGGCAACCAGGATCTACGTTCCTACTCTCACCATGGTAACCAGGATCTATGTTCCTACCCTCACCATGGTAACCAGGATCTATGTTCCTACCCTCACCATGGTAACCAAGATCTACGTTCCTACCTTCACTATTGTAACCAGGATCAACGTTCCTACCCTCACCATGGTAACCAGGATCTATGTTCCTACCCTCACCGTGGTAACCAGGATCTACTTTCATACTCTCACCATGGTAACCAGGATCTACTTTCATACCCTCACCATGGTAACCAGGATCTATGTTCCTACCCTCACCGTGGTAACCAGGATCTACGTTCCTACCCTCACCATGGTAACCAGGATCTACGTTCCTACCCTCACCCATGGTAACCAGGATCTACGTTCCTACCCTCACCATGGTAACCAGGATCTACATTCCTACCCTCACCCATGGTAACCAGGATCTACGTTCCTACCCTCACCATGGTCACCAGCTGTGGGTGGTGACCGAAAGAATGAGATCGCGGGTACAAGCGGCCGAAATCAGCTTCCTCCGCAGGGTGGCTGGGCTCTCACTCAGAGATTGGGTGAGGAGCTCTGCCATCTGGGAGGAGCTCGGTGTCGAGCCGCTCCTCCTCCAGGTCGAGAGGAGCCAGATGGAGTGGTTCGGGCATCTGGTCAGGATGCCCCCCGAGCGCCTCGCGGGCGAGGTGTTTCAGGCACGTCCCACCGGGAGGAGACCAAGGGGCAGACCCCGGACCCGCTGGAGAGACTGTGTTGCTGGAGAGACTGTGTCACAGCTGGGCGGGGAACAACTTGGGATCCTTCCAGGTGAGCTGGAGGATGCAGCCGGGAAGAGAGAGGCCTGGGCTGCCCATTTGAGGGTGTTGCCCCCGCGACCCGACCTCGGAACAAGCGGAAGATGACGGAACGGAAAATATAAACTTCGGAATAAACGCATCATCACAATCTGTCATTTGCTCCTGTGGACAATCATCACAAAACATGTTGATTCAATTCATAAATTTAGCCAAAAATTTTAAAAAAATGAGAACTTTTTAAAGTCAAGTAACTTTCCGGCTCTGAAACAGATTCTGATTGGTTCCCACAGTCTGTGTTAGACTAAAGAAATGTCCAGATTCTGAAATGTGGGAGTAAAAAAAAAAGAGACACATGTTGGTGGGGTTAAAGCAAAACAGAAGTAGACCTCCCCTGATAGTGAAAGTGACCCTTCCTGGAGAACGGTGATCCCAGAACTTAAAAATATCTCCTTTGGGATTAGAGAACACACTGATAGGAAAGATTAACGGCATGTCGGACACACATCAAGGGGACCAGGCGAGCGCTTCAGGAATTCTAGACATGAACGTAGAAAATGTGAAACGTTTGATACCTGACTATTCTAAAAAAAAAAAAAGTAGCAAATAAAACAAATAAAAAAAGTCATTCAAAATTTTTTGGCCTGAAATAATTGTTTATGTTTGTAACTAATTAAATATGACCAAGGCGGAGCCTCACGTACGTCAATGTTAATAGAATATAGTCTTCTTCTTCTTCTTCAAATCGTTTCCGGCAGGCTATACGCTCGAGTGCGCAATGCTGCCCTCCACAGGTCGACCAATCTACAGTTAGATTTTAGACTATGTGTGTGAATGAGAGGGATCCAAATGGAAAAGTGAGGTTACAGGGAGAAGAAATAAAGAAGGTGGAAGATTTTAAGTATCTAGGATCAACAGTCCAGAGCAATGGAGAGTGTGGAAAAGAGGTGAAGAAGCGTGTGCAGGCAGGCTGGAACGGGTAGAGGAAAGTATCAGGTGTGATGTGTGATAGAAGAGTTTCAGATAAAATGAAAGGAAAAGTGTACAAAACCATGGTGAGAGCGGCCATGCTGATTGGTCTAGAGACAGCGTGGTGAGAGCGGCCATGCTGATTGGTCTAAAGACAGTGTGGTGAGACCGGCCATGCTGATTGGTCTATAGACAGTGTGGTGAGAGCGGCCATGCTGATTGGTCTAGAGACAGTGTGGTGAGAGCGGCCATGCTGATTGGTCTAGAGACAGTGTGGTGAGACCGGACATGCTGATTGGTCTAGAGACAGTGTGGTGAGAGCGGCCATACTGATTGGTCTAGAGACAGTGTGGTTAGAGCGGCCATGCTGATTGGTCTAGAGACAGTGTGGTGAGAGCGGCCATGCTGATTGGTCTACAGACAGTCTCACTGAGGAAAAGACAGGAAACAGAGATGTTTGTAGCAGAGATGAAGATGCTGAGGATCTCTCTGGGAGTGACCAGGATGGACAGGATCAGAGGAACAGCACATGTTAGAGGTTTTAAAGTCAGAGAGGTCAGACTGAGATGGTTTGGACATGTGCAGAGGAGAGAGAGAGAGAGTACATCAGAAGAAGGATGCTGGGTTTGGAACCACCAAGAAAGAGGACTAGAGGAAGACCAAAGAGGAGGTTCATGAATACAGTGAAGGAAGACATGAAGATAGTTGGTGTGACTGAAGAGGATGCAGCAGATAGGGTTAGATGGAAGAAACTGACTTGCTGTGGCGCCCCCTGAAGGAAAATGCCGAAAGAAGAAGAAGAATGTAATGAAGTGTAATATTTTTAAGTTATAATAATAAATTTATCGGTATTCTGTGTCACCAAGTGTTCAAATAAAAGTACTCATATTGCTGTAAGACTATTTTTCTGTTTCCAGACGTTCAGATATAAAAGCCGTATCAGTGCCACTGTGGAAAGAGGTCAGGAGACAAGGCAGCCAGCTGTGTTGGTGTCAGGATGGCAGCGCCAGGCTCCCAACTGATGTGTCATCTGGCTCTGCATGCCAGAGATTAACACATGATGGAGCGCAGCGGAGCATGGGAAGACTTGATGGAAACATGAGACCATTTTAAACCATTTAGATTATATTAAATATGTCTTTGAAAGGATGTCGAACTAAATGGAAGAATAATCTAGGATTAAAGGATATGTTTCAGCTTGTATGTGGATAAATATTCAGATTTAATTTATCCTTCTAATAAAAAAAAAAAAAAAAATGTTGGAAGGATAAACAAAAATCCTTTATTTTTATTTAAATAAAGGATTTGTAGAGCCTGGTTCCTTTGTAACCAGGATCTATGTTCACACCCTCACCATGGCAACCAGGATCTACGTTCACACCCTCACCATGGCAACCAGGATCTACGTTCACACCCTCACCATGGTAACCAGGATCTACGTTCCTACCCTCACCATGGTAACCAGGATCTACGTTCCTACCCTCACCATGGTAACCAGGATCTACGTTCCTACCCTCACCATGGTAACCAGGATCTACGTTCCTACCCTCACCATGGTAACCAGGATTTACATTCCTACCATCACCATGGTAACCAGGATCTACATTCCTACCCTCACCATGGTAAACAGGATCTACGTTCCTACCCTCACCATGGTAACCAGGATTTACATTCCTACCATCACCATGGTAACCAGGATCTACATTCCTACCCTCACCATGGTAACCAGGATCTATGTTCCTACCCTCACCTATGGTCACCAGCTGCAGGTGGTGACTGAAAGAATGAGAACGCAGATACAAGCGGCCAAAATAAGCTTCCTCCGCAGGGTGGCTGGGCTCTCGCTCAGAGATCGGGTACGATCTCTGAGCCACATTCCTCCAGGTCGAGAGGAGCCAGATGGGGTGGTTCGGGCATCTGGCTAGGACACCCCGAGCGCCTCGCTGTTGAGGTGTTTTGGGCACGTCCCACCGGGAGGAGACCGACAGGCAGACCCTAGACCTGCTGGAGACACTATCTCTCACAGCTGGCTGGGGAACGACTTGGAATCCTTCCAGGTGAGATGGAGGATGCAGCCGGGGTGAGAGAAGCCTGGGCTTCCCGTCGGAGGCTGTTGCCCTCGTGACCCCAGCCCCAGATGAGCAGAAGACGACAAAACGGAATGGAACTTATTTTGGCCTGTATTATAACACATGTAAACTTAGCAGCAGATGGAATTCATCCAGACATGGAAAAAAGTGTGAGGTTTAAATTCAAATCATATTTAATCTCAAAATATACAAGAAAAAACATTTAAAATATGCCAGTAACAAAAAACATAATACTTTAATTTATTTTACACACAGATACTCCTGTGTTTGCTACTCCTAACAATTAAAAGTAGCAAAAAAAAAAAAAAAATCACTTAAAGCTGAAAGTAAAAAAGTGAATGAAAGAAATTAAGTTTTATATTAAAAATAATTTAATGACGTTCACATTTTCCACAAGTCTCATGTTATTTTTTTTCTTTTGTTTTTTTTTGTGGCCCATGAATAAAAAGGTTAGTGGGCACTCCTGAGGGGTGGATCCAGTGGGTGTGGGGGGCGCACACCATACCCTTTTGGTCCACAAAAAAAAAAAATGTTCTCACTACTTTAATTATTACAAACTTTGGGCAAAATATGCACCAAAATGCAGAAAAATGACTCTTAATTTTCAAAATGTTCTGGGGTAGAATGCCCCCCAGGCCTCCCTATACCACCAAGCACCACAGGTGCTCATTTTGTCCATGACCTCACACCCCCCCTCTCCTCTTTAGAAAATCCTGGATCCGCCCCTGCTCCTGATCTTCGGTCCTCTTTTCAGTTTAACTTGGTCTTTGTCAGTAAAACAGAACAAAGTGATGCCCCCTGCTGTTCCTAAACAGACTTACAAGCTCCAGAGTTCAAACCGAAGCCCCCAGCCCCCTGTCAAGATTCTAGACTGTCCATTAAATCTGGTTCCACATCCTGTTCTGCCAAGTCAGCCAGTCTGCCATATGTTAGCCTAGAACCAGTCTATTAATGAGCGTGTGTGCTGTGAACACACCACATAATCATCCCCTGCAGTTTGATCCAAAAGTTTATAGGAGCTGTTTGAGGTTTATGGGATGTGTGCACGTTGACCCTTACCACACCTTCCTGTAGATCCCTGTGCTGCAGACAATGGCTGGGTTTTTACGGTCACCTACAGTATGTACGTGTACTGTTTTACAGTCTTAGAAGAGATTTGAAGAGTCATTTGGTAAATATTGACGGATTAGATTAAGAAAAAGATATTTTGGCATTAGCTGCGCCCGTTTGGACGTGCACTATTGAGCTTAAATGGGTCATATAGTTTAAATATAAATTTAATATCATACAGTATCACATTAAAGCTTTCAGAAACAGAAAAAAACTGAGTTTCTTGTGACAAATTCCTACTGATTTGTCTCAACTAGGGCTGCACAATACGGTCAAATATCAGAGCACGCTGGAGGGTTGTGTTGTTTGGTTACTATGGTTACAATCACCTGTCTGTTGACTAAATCCCATTGTTATATTAATACTTTAAATGCACATACTTTTTTTGTTTTACTCCTGATTTTTTTCGTTCCGTCATCTTCCGCTTGTTCCGGGGTTGGGTCGCGGGGGCAACAGCCTTAAGTGGGCAGCCCAGGCCTCTCTCTCCCCGGCTGCATCCTCTAGCTCACCTGGAAGGATCCCCAGTCGTTCCCCAGCCAACTGTGAGACATAGTCTCTCCAGCGGGTCCGGGGTCTGCCCCTTGGTCTCCTCTCGGTGTAACGTGCCCGAAACACCTCGCCCGCGAGGCGCTCGGGGGGCATCCTGACCAGATACCCGAACCACCCCATCTGGCTCCTCTCGACCTGGAGGAGGAGCGGCTCGACACTGAGCTCCTCCCGGATGGCAGAGCTCCTCACCCGATCTCTGAGTGAGAGCCCAACCACCCTGCGGAGGAAGCTCATTTCGGCCGCTTGTACCCGCGATCTCATTCTTTCGGTCACCACCCACAGCTGGTTACCATGGTGAGGGTAGGAACATAGATCCTGGTTACCATGGTGAGGGTAGGAACGTAGATCCTGGTTACCATGGTGAGGGGAGGAACGTAGATCCTGGTTACCATGGTGAGGGTAGGAACGTAGATCCTTGTTACCATGGTGAGGGTAGGAACGTAGATCCTGGTTACCATGGTGAGGGTTGGAACGTAGATCGACTTGTAAATCGAGAGCTTTTCTTTTCGGCTCAGCTCTCTCTTTACCACGACGGACCGATGCAGCGTCCTAGTTATTGCTGATGCCGCACCGATCCGCCTGTCGATCTCCCGCTCCATTCTTCCCCCACTCGTGAACAAGACCCCGAGATACTTAAACTCCTCCACTTGGGGCAGGACCCTGTCCCTTACCCACAGGGGGCATTCCACCCTTTTCCGAGCGAGGACCATGGTCTCGGGTTCTTTTCAAGTTGACCTAAAACAAGCATAAGTTGATGCCGAGGCATCAAAATTGTGACCTTGATCTTTGTTCACACGACCCTAAAACTGTAATTAGTTCATCTATAGTTGGTACCAAGTAACTGAGTTTTATCAAAAGTGCGGTTTGAGAGATGATGTGTCCACCCTCGACCTTTAAGACCGTGATGAACTGATAAGATTTATGCAACCATATATTTTTTCATCTTCAGAACCATTTAAACCTAAAGAGGTGGCAGTGGGTGGCGAAGACTATCCCCGCCGATTTTAAGGCGAGAGGCAGAGTACAACCCAAACAGGTCCCCAGTCTGTTGTGAGGCCACACACACAGACAACTATTCACACATACACACTCATTCCTAGGGGTAATTTCATAGCAGCCAATGAATCTAACCCAGGGTGGGCGAACTTTTTAATTCGCAGGCCACATTGAGTTCTAACATTTGACCAAGAGGCTGAACAGGAGCAGATGGATGGCATGCTTTGGTAAACAAGCGCGCTTGATATGGAAAGCCAACATGCTTATAAAAAACGTGCATCTAGTGCGCTAGGTTTAAAATGTAGGTTTAAAATCTCCTGACAATCTATTGTGACAACGTGCGCATCCCGAAAACACACATTTTAATGGAGCAGTGTTGTTGTTTCTTTGGCGCTATCTAGTGACAAAACATCAGAATTGCAGGGAAATAAAACATCATGTTATTTACTTTTTTTGGGCCGGATTAAAACGTTTGCTAGGCTGCATGTGGCCTGCGGGCCGTAGTTTGCCCATGCCTGATCAAACATGCATGCAAACCAAAGACAACCCACACATTTATATGGAGAACATACAAACTCCACACAGAAAAGCTATTGTTTCAAGCCTCGCCGACACTCCAAGACTCGAACCCCTGACTTTCTTGCTTTGAGGCCACTGTGCAGCCGTTTTTTTTAAAATCCCGACACACTTATTTTCTGATTTGTATGAATAAAAAAAGCATTTTCACAAGGTTAAGAATTTTTTTTTTTAAAGGAACAGAGCTTAAGATAAAACAGAGACCCTCAGAAGAAAAGGAAGCCCTGTCTTCACCTCTCCTTTAACTTCTCACTCACACACAGACAGGAGATGTCGCTCTTTTGGTTTATTCTGCTTTGAAGCTGTGATTTTGTTCCACATCAGTCAGAGTAACTTCAAACCTTCAGTCCCTGGACACGGAGAAGGGCAACGAGAATGACAAAGACCTGCGAGGAGGAGAGGAATCCAAGGGGTCTACCGAGGATGCTAATGTCTGAATCAGGAGCAGGTGGGGTTCTCAGAAATAGGAAACGAGGTGCTATAGTGACGCAGGAAGAAAATACATTAAAAAAAAACCAGATACAAAATGAATAGATGCGGGTCACTGAAGAACAGAATAGGTTTGCAAAACAATCCAAAGTGTCAGGAGAGTAGTCTGTTCCCCCTCTGTGTCCATTTTCCCCCTCCCTCTTGTCTGTGTGTGTGCAACAAGTCACACCTGAAACTCATCTACTCATCTGCTGCAGCATAAATGGATCAGTTTTTCACACACTCTTCGCCAGATCGTTTGTTTACCATGCTTGACCTATTGGCTCCAGCTCCTACATCAGAACCTTCCTAATTAATCTGTTTTTGTCTTCTTTATCTAAAATTGTTATCAATCTCATAAACCTGCTTTTGATTTAGATTCTGCTTTTGATTCCGGTTAGCGCGTTCGCGCGCGGACCGGAAGGTCTTAGGTTTGCGTCCCACATAGAGCACGTCTAGGGTCCTTGGAGAAGACACCTAACCCCTGCTTCTCCCATCATTGGCGCCGTCGAAGGGCAGCCTGCTGCGGTGTAAGGAGTGCAGTTTACCCGGTGAGGGATGAATACTATTATTATTGTTATTATGAGGTGAGGAGCTCTGCCATCCGGGAGGAGCTTGGTGTCGAGCCGCTCCTCCTCCAGGTCGAGAAAAGCCAGATTGAGTGGTTCGGGCACATGGTCAGGATGCCCCCCGAGCGCCTCGTGGGCGAGGTGTTTCGGGCACGTCCTACCGGGAGAAGACCAAGGGGCAGACCCTGGACCCGCTGGAGAGACTATGTCTCACAGCTGGCCGGGGAACGACTTGGGATCCTTCCAGGTGAGCTGGAGGATGCAGTTGGGGTGAGAGAGGCCTGGGCTTCCCGTTTGAGGCCGTTGCCCCCGCGACCCGACCCCGGAACAAGCGGAAGATGACGGAACGGAACGGAATTATTATTATTTCTTCATCTGAGCCTGTCTGTTGTGTCAAGGGTATATTTTTGTCCCCAAGTCCACATCGTGACACAAAGTGAACTCTACCAACTTGACTGATGTGATCCAGTGCTTCCATTCTGCACAGGATTTAACCGTGCAACGTGCAGAATATTCTGAGCTTCTTATGCAAGTCTGACACCAGCTCACAGAGTTTCACCAAGACGGATTATTACACTCTGTACATGTGTTTCTCAAAGTAGAAACAGCTTCACTCTGTCTCGGTTTTCCTGGTTTTCCAACGATAGAAAAATGTTTTTACAGTTTCATAACGTCGTGCTTTATTCTCATAGGACATCGTATGACCACGATAAACCAGAAAATCCTGCTTATGCCCACAGCATGGGAGATCAGTGGAACATGGAGCAAGAAATACTAAATATTTTTATGGTAAATTAAAATGTTCCCATAAAAAAATGTAAATGTACAGTTAAACAAAACAAGAAAATATTGTAAGTTGACGTAAATGTGACAAAAGTAATGCCTTTTCGCTTCCTTCCGTTCAGTCGTCTTCCGGTTCTCGGTGGCCGGGTCGCGGGGGCAACAGCCTCAGACGGGAAGCCTAGGCCTCTCTCACCCCGGCTGCGTCCTCCAGCTCACCTGGAAGGATCCCGAGTCATTCCCCGGCCAGTTGTGACACATAGTCTCTCCAGCAGGTCTGGGGTCTGCCTCTTGGTCTCCTCCTGGTAGGGCATACCCGAAACATCTCACCAGTGAGACGCTCGGGAGGCATCCTGACCAGATGGCCGAACCACCCAATCTGGCTTTTCTCGACCTGGAGGAGGAGAGGCTTAACACCAAGCTCCTCCTGGATGGCAGAGCTCCTCACCGGCTCTCTGACTGGGAGCCCAGCCACCCAGCAGAGGAAGCTCATTTCCGCCGCTTGTATCCGCGATCTCGTTCTTTTGGTCACCACCCACAGCTGGTGACCATAGGTGAGGGTTGGAACGTAGATCCTGGTTACCATGGTGAGGGTAGGAACGTAGATCCTGGTTACCATGGAGAGGGTAGGAACGTAGATCCTGGTTACCATGGTGAGGGTAGGAACGTAGATCCTGGTTACCTTGGTGAGGGTAGGAACGTAGATCCTGGTTACCATGGTGAGGGTGGGAACGTAGATCCTGGTTACCATGGTGAGGGTAGGAACGTAGATCCTGGTTACCATGGTGAGGGTAGGAACGTAGATCCTGGTTACCTTGGTGAGGGTAGGAACGTAGATCCTGGTTACCATGGTGAGGGTAGGAACGTAGATCCTGGTTACCATGGAGAGGGTAGGAACGTAGATCCTGGTTACCATGGTGAGGGTAGGAACGTAGATCCTGGTTACCATGGAGAGGGTAGGAACATAGATCCTGGTTACCATGGTGAGGGTAGGAACGTAGATCCTGGTTACCATGGTGAGGGTTGGAACGTAGATCCTGGTTACCATGGTGAGGGTAGGAACGTAGATCCTGGTTACCATGGTGAGGGTAGGAATGTAGATCGACTTGTGAATCGCGAGCTTTCCTTTTCGGCTCAGCTCTTTATTCACCACGACAGATCGATGCAGTGTCCTAGTTGTTGCTGACGTTGCACCGTTCTGTCTATTGATCTCCCGCTACATCCTTCCCCCACTCGTGAACAAGACCCCGAGATACTTAAACTCCTCCTCTTGGGGCAGGAATGCCTCTTCATGCTCTAAAAATGTGTAACCTTGACTTTTGCTCACATGAGCCTGAAAACCTAATAAGTCCATCCATGCTGCAAACAGCCTGACCAACCAGCTGGCTGCTCAGAGAGAGAGAGACACAAAACTGGGAGAGATGTTGGCACATAATGCAGAGGGTTTATCTGCTCATGTTTAACATTTAAAAATTTGATCTACAACTAATCAAAGATAAAGAAATAATTTTTTAACCATTTTCATAAAACCAGGGTGAAAACTGCTTTTTTTTTTTTGTCTGTATAAACTCCAACCACATTATCTCCAAACCTAGTTCTGCTCCAACTCTTTAACTAGCTCCCTCCAAACTTGGTAACATAGTGACAAGTAACCATAGCAACCCTCCATCCCTTCTCCAGTCTGATAAGAGCTCATTAAGGACTAGTGGGGAGTCCTGTCTGGAATCTCTGATCCAGACCTAATTAACACACCTTTCCAACTCTCACCGTCTCATTTCGCCATGGCCTGAAAAGGTTTTATCACACACAAAAGGAGCACGTCCGGGTTTATAAAACCAACCAAACTAACAGTTGGTGGTTGTTAGTTTTAATGAGTGTCCTTCCAGTTTAAATCAGAGGTCAGCCAACTCACTGTTAACCGGTCTGACTCACTAACTAGTCACTGTTTTCACCTTCCAGCCAAATCAGCTCAGCTTGATCAGAGAATAAAAGTTAATAGGTTAAACAAACGTTAGGAAAAAAAAAAAATCCTTTGGGAAGCACATGTGCTTCCACTCTGTGCCTTTAATTGCTGTAACACCGATTTTTTTTTTTTCTCATTTTTTCCTCACTCTATTCATCCCTCACCGGGGAAATTAGTGTGCTGCACTCCTACACCGCAGCAGGCTGCCCACGACGGTGCCAATGGTGTGAGAAACAGGGGGTTAGGTGTCTTCTCCAAGGACCCTAGAAGTGAACTCAGTGGGATGCAAACCTACGAACTTCCAGTCCGCGGGTGAACGCTCCAACCACTGAGCCACCTCTCCCCTAAATGGTAATATTGGTTACATTACCAATTTAAAGGGTCCAGTAAAGACCGGTTTCCAAATTATTCGGAAATAATGGTTAAAAAAAAGTTTTCTAAAATGTTCCGTTCCGTCATCTTCCGCTTGTTCCGAGGTCGGGTCGCGGGGGCAACAGCCTTAAGCGGGCAGCCCAGGCCTCTCTCTCCCCGGCTGCATCCTTCAGCTCACCTGGAAGGATCCCAAGTCGTTCCCCGGCCCGTTGTGAGACATAGTTTCTCCAGCGGGTCCGGGGTCTGCCCCTTGGTCTCCTCCCGGTGGAACGTGCCCGAAACACCTCGCCCGCGAGGCGCTCGGGGGGCATCTTGACCAGATGCCCGAACCACCCCATCTGGCGCCTCTCGACCTGGAGGAGGAGCGGCTCGACACCGAGCTCCACCCGGATGGCAGAGCTCCTCACCCGATCTCTGAGTGAGAGCCCAGCCACCCTGCGGAGGAAGCTCATTTCGGCCGCTTGTACCCGCAATCTCATTCTATCGGTCACCACCCGCAGCTGGTGACCATAGGTGAGGGTTGGAGCATAGATCCTGGTTACCATGGTGAGGATAGGAACGTAGATCCTGGTTACCATGGTGAGGGTAGGAACATAGATCGACTTGTAAATCGAGAGCTTTGCTTTTCGGCTCAGCTCTCTCTTTACCACGACGGACCGATGCAGCGTCCTAGTTATTGCTGATGCCGCACCGATCCGCCTGTTGATCTCCCGCTCCATCCTTCCCCCACTCGTGAACAAGACCCCGAGATACTTAAACTACTCCACTTGGGGCAGGACCCTGTCCCTGACCCGTAGGGGGCATTCCACCCTTTTCCGGGCGAGGACCATGGTCTCGGATTTGGAGGCGCTAAATCCCATCACGGCCGCTTTCTAAAATGTGTTTGTTTGTAAAAGTCAATGCAGATAGAATAAATTGGAAAACGAGTGGATGGAGGATGTAGCAGTAGATCGAGAGATGAATCGGTGCAGCATCTGCAATAATTAGGACGCTGCGTCAGTCCGTCGTTATGAAGAAAGAGCTAAGCCAAAAAGCAACGCTCCGGATTTACCAGTTGGCGGCATGTAGGTTCTTGAATCAGACTTCTTTTTCGCCAGTTGGCAACATTTTTGTTTCTCGTTCGAGTGCAAAATTGGCTTATTTAATCAGCTAGCCGATTAATCGGCTGGCTCAACGATTAATCGGTGAGCCAGCCGATTAATCGGCCAGGGTCTAAACATCATCATGAGGACTCATACAGAAACTGGTGTACGTATACACTCATCTAAATGAAAGGAATAATAAATTAGATTGTAAAAAACAATATCATCAAACTCAAAAGTAGATAAAAGTAATTAATAAATAAAATCCCTGGTTTTAAAGTTATTTTTATCTACATTAAAAATATACAAGCATTAAATATCACACATAAAAAACAGGTCAAAAAGAATTGCTCTATTCAATATGAAAAATTTACATTTCTCGTCGCTGTTATTTATGAAATTAGGACAATGTTTGAGGAAAAATTGAGCACATCCGATTTGTGCAAAACATGAACTGAGATGAAAATAATGAGCATGAGCTGAAAACACACACATGCAGCCTGAGATGCTGTGTGTTGGCAGGGATGATGTGCTGCAGGGTTTGGCTGAGAGCCAACGCAGGCCAAACAGACTTATATACATCCTGTTTTAAAACTCTGATTATTTACGTTTATTCTGCATGATTACAGACCAGCTCGACATCGGAAAAAATAAGACACAAAATCACGATGAGATTACTGGAGAACGTGGGGGAGCCGTCGAGAACGCAGGCTGGATTTATTAAGAAATGCAAAGGACATGACGGGACGAGTCAGGGCAAGTTTTTTAGTCCACAGCAAAAGTTATAGCACCCTCTGGGGAAGAGAACCCACACTACACGTGGACTGCAAGTTAAAAGTTAGAACGCTTTGTGTGAGGTCAGAAATCTGTAATCACAGCATGAAAAAAAAAGAAGTAACAACACACACATTCTAACGACTGTTCTTAAAAGACATGGAGATTTTCTCACTCAGAAAAAGGATAAAAACGTCCTCATTTTCAGGCCAAAAAACTGACTCAATGCTTTTAGGCTGTAAAGCTACTGAATGAACAACCACCTGAAAATTAAAGTCTTGTCACTACACACAAGTTCAAGTCCAGAAGTGTCTAGCTCTGTCATGTGAGCCATATTATACCCAAAGAGTTGTTACATTCCGCCCACAAAGCCACACCACGTAACTACAGAAGCTGACTGACCGGTGTTTAGAGGAGACATGGGATAAAGCATCAGTAGATAGAGCAGATTTTGTGGGTTTGATCTCATGCCCAGGAGCTCATGTTGACATGTCCTTGAGGAAGACACCTAACCCCTAATTGTTCTTTATGGGTGGTGGTTAGCGCCGTGTGTGGCAGCTTTTACACCATCAGGTATGGACGTGTATTCACAGTTGGTAGAAAACGCTTTCTAAGTAGAATCCATTCATTGTTTACTGGTCTACAGCCCGATCCCAGAATGTTTTTTTGGGGTTTAAGGACGTCGATCCTCAGGACCAATCAATGATCTCTATTTTGTTGACTGCTGTCATGGCAACCTAAAACCAACACCACCGATAACGAGCAAAATTTTAGCCAGCAAACTTTAGCTCCGCATTTACTGCCAGGGTTTTAACCGGGTAGAGGGCGGATCCAGGGGAGGACCGTCCCCCCCCTTTTTTGGTCCACAAAAAAAAGAAGAAGAAGAAAGGAAACGGGACTAGTCAAGCAATCCCCTGGCAGGGTCAGCGAATGAGCACCAAAATGCAGAATATGACTCTAATTTTTCAAAATGTTCTGGGGGTGGTAGGGCTGCCACCCCATACTGGCTTTGTCAATGACACCATGCCCCCCTTTAGAAAACCCTGGATCCGCCCCTGTCCAACTGAGACTGTAAATCATATAAACTATAATATTGACTTAGATTACAACTGTCACCAGAACACGACAAACAGCTGAAGTAAAATTTTTTTGGAATAAAACACCTTTAAAACCGAATAGACTAACTTTAAAATACAGACAATCTGACTGGAAGATTTTTTACAAAGTAAAACACCCGTGTGTTTATGTCTACAGTCTCACAGGTTAGAGACATGGACACAGTTTTTAAGCAAAACATGTTCATATAACTCACATTTTTTTCCACCTATATTAAATTTTAATATTTGAGTTTAGAGTTCTTGTCCTAATTCAAGGCATTTTGTTTGACACTTTTATTTTGAGGCATTCTTATAGGTTCAGGTGTAAAACTTGTTAAATCTAAGGTGAGTTTCACCATCTGAAAGATTCTAATCCCATTGAGAAGATTTCAGATGGTGAGAAAACGGAGACAAATTGTCTGACTTTATCTGTTTTTTTGTGTGGGCCAAATAGCTCTGATTAACATGTACTGCAACTCGATTTCCCAGGATTTACTGGCACAGTGGCACAGCAGAGAAAACAAATAAATGAAATAGTCGGGCTTTATCTGGTTAAACACCAAACCCATACACAGTTTCCCCAAATTTATTTGGCTGAGATTGGTGGTGATGTCAGCAGCTATGTAAAGATTGAATCAGCAAAGTCCCAGAGGACTCATATAATCTGCATCTATCAGTCTGCAGGACGTTTCTCACACTCTGCATCTCAGCTGGTCTACAAAACCTCTTCTTCTTCTCCTTTCGGCATTTCCCTTCAGGGGGCGCCACTGCAAGTCAGTTTCTTCCATCTAACCTTATCTCCTGCATCCTCTTCAGTCACACCAACTATCTTCATGTCTTCCTTCACTGTATCCATGAACCTCCTCTTTGGTCTTCCTCTAGTCCTCTTTCCTGGTGGTTCCAAACCCAGCATCCTTCTCTGACTTTAAAACCTCTAACATGTCCTGTTCCTCTGATCCTGTCCATCCTGGTCACTCCCAGAGAGATCCTCAGCATCTTCATCTCTGCTACAAACATCTCTGCTCCCTGTCTTTTCTTCAGTGTCACTGTCTCTAGACCAATCAGCATGGCCGCTCTCACTACACTGTCTCTAGACCAATCAGCATGGCCGCTCTCACCACACTGTCTCTAGACCAATCAGCATGGCCGCTCTCACCACACTGTCTCTAGACCAATCAGCATGGCCGCTCTCACCACACTGTTTCTAGACCAATCAGCATGGCCGCTCTCACCACGCTGTCTCTAGACCAATCAGCATGGCCGCTCTCACCACACTGTCTCTAGACCAATCAGCATGGCCGCTCTCACCACACTGTCTCTAGACCAATCAGCATGGCCGCTCTCACCACGGTTTTGTACACTTTTCCTTTCATTTTAGCTGAAACTCTTCTGTCGCACATCACACCTGATACTTTTCTCCAGCCGTTCCAGCCTGCCTGCACACACTTCTTCACCTCTTTTCCACACTCTCCATTGCTCTGGACTGTTGATCCTAGATATTTAAAATCTTCCACCTTCTTTATCTCTTCTCCCTGTAACCTCACTTTTCCATTTGGATCCCTCTCATTCACACACATGTACTCTGTCTTACTCTGACTAATCTTCATTCCTCTTCTTTCTAGTGCAAACCTCCACCTCTCCAGCTTTTCCTCAACCTCTTCCCTCCTCTCACTACAGATCACAATGTCATCTGTAAACATCTTTGTCCATGGGGATTCCTGTCTACAAAACCTCTACATAGCAAATCAAAACATGGACATCAGACGTCAGGATTTCTCCTCACCCTGGTACTGCAAACTCTTTCGAGCAGCTGAAGATAAATGGCTTAAATCTCCCAAAAGACTAAGTCCACATTTTCATCTAAAGGATAGACAGTTAAGAAAGTGACTGACTGACTTTTTCAGCCTGTAAAGGCTCTATAAAAACCATGCTGCCTGTACATCTGTAACACTATTTTGAAGCTATGTTTCCTGAACAATCCCTACAAACCGCTACGGGGTTGAAATTAACTGTTCATGTTATTTTTTTTTCTTGTTTACCCTCTCTTGTCCCAGTTTTGTGACAAGCTGAATGTTGATCTGTGTGTCAAGTCTGGAGCCAGGTTCATAGCAGACAGGAAACAGTGTGACACTTTATGCATTTTTTTTTTAACAAAACGTCCGTGTAGTCCCTCATTCATCCAGGAGTGATCCATAGTAGAAAAAGTTTTAAAAAAGTCTTCTGGACAGTTTAATTCTTGATTGAGACGTTTCGACTTCCATCCGGAAATCATTTTCAATCTGAATGAAATGGACTGAAAACTGGATCTATTTATACTAACCTGAGTAAAAGGTAAAAAAATAGTAAGGACGAGCTCGACCAATGAGCCTGTGTTACCTATGATGGCCGTGAATGGCTCCTATTGTAGCCACAGACCAGTAAACAAACCTATTATAAAAATGCTAAAAGCCTAGTGAATAGAAATTCCTGCTAACAAGAGGCGTGAAACTGGGTCACGAGGTGTCATCTTTAGTCCATGGCTTCAAAAGGCTGCTGTAAATACCGGGCAGAATGTATCTAACGCCTCCACTCCGATTCAGTGAGGGATTTTCTTTCATCACAAAGATGGCTTCCTTCACCCCTCTTTCAAACCATCCTTTCTCTCTACTTAGAATCTTCACCTCGCTGTCCTCAAAAGTGTGTTTGGTGGATTTAAGATGCAGATGTACGGCAGACTGTGGACCACTTGAGGCTTCTCTTCTGTGTTGGTAAAATCTTTTGTGGAGTGGCTGCTTCGTTTCCCCAATGTAGTGTTGCAACTCCCTTCACTGCACCGGACCGAGAAAACTACATTGCTCTGTTTTTCTGTAGGTATCTTGTCTTTAGGATGGAAGTCGAAACGTCTCGTTCAAGAACTGAACTGTCCAAAAGACATTTTTGAAAATTTTTCTACTTTTTTAACAAAACAAATCAGGACGACAGACTTGCTCAGTTTCAGGAATATATCCAATAAGAAATCATCTAAAAACAATCTAGCGTGAAGACGTTGATTCTCTCCGACCAGTCTGTCCTGCCGTGTGTGAAACAACTCCATCAGAGTTGAGACAAAGCAGATATGAACACTGCTTTGTAAATGTGGAGAGATCAGAGAGAAAACATGAAAAAGAGCTAGTCAGGCTTGAAAAATGAGAGGCAGATGGGCTTCTGATGGGGCTCTGAAAATACATCTGTTCTTATATAAAGAGGAAGAAAAGTCCAGAGAAATCAGGTTTGAGTCTGTGTGTATTTATCATCGTTCATCAGAGAACATGCAAACTGAGGACATCTGAAGCTTCAACAGCACGTGTACGAATAACATCGGAAAAGTCACTCTAGTGATGAAAAATTATCAAAAAAAAATTGACCAAATTTGAATAATTAGAAGGTATTTTTTCACTTTTTTTTGCATCAATCTCATTCAAATTCTGTCATTTTCTTTACTGACAGTGTTTTTTTTTTTATAAGTATTTCTTGTGACGTCACTGAAAGTCATTGTTGAAGACAATCTATTAACAATAGCCTCCAGTCAATGTTTTCATGGGTCCAAAACAATCCTCAGCTTCATAAGCCAGATGAATACATTTCACTGGTTTGTTGTCTGCCACACAAAAAGCACCAATGTTGTGCCAAATGATACTTCTTCGCTGGCAGAAACCGTCAGTGTTCTTGGTCAGACAGTGGCGTAGAGTACTGTCTGACCAAGGCTTCTATCTAAACAAATTTAGATAATAATAAAGTCATATTTGGGGTCGAGATTCCAGAATTCCTGAGGACCGCACAAAGTTTGGACACGTTGAAAAAAGGGACTAACGATATCCCCCTTTATGAAGGCTTGTTGGTACTTTTTGAATTGAATAGAATAAACTTTATTGATCCCCGAAGGGAAATTTGAGTGCTGCAGTGCAAACACCTCGATGCCCCCTTTACGCTAACCGCTGGCGTCCTAGTGCGGTCGCACTGTGTCCAACCTGGCAACCCAAAAGCAGGAGTCCGGAATGGGTCCGCAAAGCCAGGCCACAGTGAAGAACACCAAACTGGCCTCTTTGTATTTCACTGGGTCCGAGTGAGCGCCTCCAGTTCCTCAAGCAAGCAACCGGACGTTTCCATGGAAACCGTAAAACACAGGAAGCAACTTCCCTAGCCTGTCTCCTTCTCCACACCTCCTCCAGATCGACACCTTCTCCTCAACTCCTCCAGCCAAACACGGATGTGGCTCCAAGAGCCGTTCCGTTCCGTCATCTTCCGCTTGTTCCGGGGTCAGGGGCAACAGCCTTAAGCGAGCAGCCCAGGCCCCTCTCTCCCCGGCTGCACCCTCTAGCTCACTTGGAAGGACCCCAAGTCGTTCTCCGGCCAGCTGTGAGACATAGTCTCTCCAGTGGGTCCGGGGTCTGCCCCTTGATCTCCTCCCGGTGGGACGTGCCCAAAACACCTCGCCCACGAGGCGCTAGGGGGGCATCCTGACCAGATGCCCGAACCACCCCATCTGGCTCCTCTCGACCTGGAGCTGGAGTTACTCTAAGAGCCAATTATTTATTATCAAAAATGACAAATGAATAATAATAAAAAAATAAATTCAGAATCGCAGTTCGTCTAAAAAATACGAATAAGTTAACAATGAATGCCTTCAATTACCTGAAGTCACAAACCGGATTATTAACGAACGCTTGAGGATAATTAGGTAAAAACCTCAACCTTTGTGACTGACTATTTGTCGCCTGACCCTGAAAACCTACTCAGTTCATCTACAGTTGGAATTGAGTAAATTTAGGCAGTTTTTATCCAAATCTCTTCAGTAGTTTTGGACATATTGTTCTCTGGAAGCACAGACGGCTTAATGTCTCCCCCACATTTGGTCGTTGCAGGTAAAAAGACTGGCCCTGATGGTGCAGGTGCCTCACTTTAGCCAGGTGCCCGTGTCTGTTGGAGCTGGGTGGACCCCTGTGGTTTTGGCCGCTGGGGTCATGGGCGGGCTGTCTCCTGGTGTGGATCGATCCCCAGTTATTGTTTCCTCACAGCAGCATCAGGCCGGATGTTTATTTTTATTTCAGTTAAAGAGACAGTAGCTGGCGGTTCAGGTGAAATGAGACTAGGCGAAATACTCTCACATGAGAATGGAGGGATTAACTCTAACCCTTGACTACAGGAGTAACATCTGGGTGGTTTTGGGGAAACAAAAATCCTGATGAATTAAAATGGATTGATGGATTGTTATGATTTATTGCTGATAAGACAGATTAGATTAAGGGGTGCCCAACCTTTTTGCTCCCAAGATCTACTTTACAAATATCAAATCTCCTGAGATCTACCAAGCCCATGTTACCGTCACAAACCCCACAGATCGTTTCCAGCCTGCTGTATCTACCCCTACAACACGATTTGTTACATACGTACACACATTTCCATCCGGAAATCATTTTCAATCTGATAGAAATGGACTGAAAACTGGATCTATTTATACTAACCTGAGTAAAAGGTAAAAAAATAGTAAGAAGGGCTCGACCAATGAGCCTGTGTTACCTATGATGGCTGTGAATGGCTCCTAATTTAGCCACAGACCAGTAAATGACCCTATTATAAAAATGCTAAAAGCCTAGTGAATAGAAATTCCTGCTAACGAGAGGCGTGAAACTGGGACACGAGGTGTCATCTTTAGTCCATGGCTTCAAAAGGCTGCCCTAAATCCCGGGCAGAATGTATCTAACGCCTCCACTCCGATTCAGAGAGGGATTTTCTTTCTTCACAAAGATGGCTTCCTTCACACCTCTTTCAAACCAACCTTTCTCTCTACTTAGAATCTTCACCTCACTATCCTCAAAAGTGTGTTTGGTGGATTTAAGATGCAAATGTACAGCAGACTGTGGACCACTTGAGGCTTCTCTTTACCAACACTGTGTTGGTTCTTTGGTTACAATAGGAGCCATTCACGGCCATCATAGGTAACACGGCTCATTGGTCGAGCCCTGCCTTACTATTTTTTACCTTTTACTCAGGTTAGTATAAATAGATCCAGTTTTCAGTCCATTTCATTCAGATTGAAAATGATTTCCGGATGGAAGTCGAAACGTCTCGATCAAGAATTAAACTGTCCAGAAGACTTTTTGAAACTTTTTCTACAATGGATCACTCCTGGATGAATGAGGGACTACACGGACTTGTTACGTGCACACACACACTCACAGCGCTTTGCAAGGGGGAGGGGCCACAGCAGCACCGCGGGCTGCTTATTGATTACAGGCTTAACAACGTCACAGACTCCAAAAATCTCCAGTAAGAGCAGAAAAGCCGCTAGATTGATACTTTTTTTGAAAAAAACCCCAAAAAAGTCCTTAGATTTTAGCAACTCTAGCGGCTGACTTCAGGGCAGATGTCATTGTGAGGCTGATGATAGGCTGGCGCCAACTTTTTTTTTTTTTCAATGCCATGCGATCTATCCATAATGCCTTTGCGATCAACCAGTTGATCGCGATCGACGCAATGGGCACCCCTGGATTAGATAATAAATTATTTTGTTTGTAAAGGAGTCTTTGTAGACTGGATCCGACCCGATGAAAACTGAAAATGATTGCTGTAAAGTCCCAAACAACGACTCAGCTGTGATCTCAGTCCCGCTCATGCCACCTGCACGTAACGTCATTTCTTCCTTTGTTTCCATCACAGAGACGCAGGCTTAGCTAACAGTCAGACATAAACTGAGAAGTGGCGTTACAAGCAGACACGGACCAGCTGCAAAGACGGAGAGATGACGGAATCGCACATGTGGCAGAAACTGCACAGTCCAATGATTCCAGAGAGACGGTGGAAGAAATGAACGTCTCATGACCGCCTTACAAACATGAGCTTGATGCAAACCCAAGCACATGTTTTAGAGATTTTTAATAGTTAAATATATGCATCTAAACAGCTTTGTGTGATGTTTGGTGCCAAATAGCTATGGTGGGATTTGGCTTGGCGGTAATGGGATTAAACACTCATGAGTGTTTACAGAGAACTGCTGTGTGTACAGTTCCATCATTCAAAGAAACGAACAACAAACCCAACAAGCTCTAATCCAGGCCAAATGATTCCCTTTCATCATGGCTTCAGTCTCATCAGAGCCCAGCAATGGATGGGTGAACTGGAAAGTAGCAGAGCACAGAGACTGACGGAGAACAAGACCGCCTTTGACAGCTTAGACCCTGTTTGAAAATTCCTATTGAAAAACTTGACACACAACGAGGCCAAAGCTGTCCGCAGAGAACCGACACGTTCTTCCAAGGCTTCACAGTCACTTGGAAATGAATAATAAATCTGAGTGGGTGCCCGGCGCCATGGTTCGACAATACTGCCTTAAATCTTCTCCTAAGCACGCAGATGGTGGTGTCTTGTCTGTGTGTCTGTGTGTGTCTTTGTGTGTTTTTGCATTGTTTATGTTTCCTGCAAACACAATGACATAATGAGTACGCTCTTCCTGCGCAGTGACAACTCCCCTTCCTCTGATTTCTTTCCTTCTCCCTGAATTCACATCCACACCTCGCTCGCTCTCAGCTGGAGGGGAGATCCAGATGTGATGAGGAGGAATTGGGCAGGAAAGAAGGGGAGAAGGACTCAGGGGTGACAGACTTTATTGTTCAACTCCATTGGGGTTCAGTTTCTAGGCTGACTCTGGATTCAGATTTAAACACAAACAATGGAGTCTCACTGGCGGACAAGGACCTTTTGTTGACGTGTGTGAGTCAAAGCAAACTAATAAGAACATCATTCTGAGGGTTTGGGTTGATTTTTAGCTGACTTATTTAAGTAGATTTTTGGGAATGCATGAGGGCAGTTTTTTACTGAGAACCTCTAAGGCCGTCAGTTGCTGTTGTGAGGAGTCCCTCTCCGTCATATTACAAATTGAGCTGCTTTTATTGGTCGGTTGAATAAATCAGCCGATGCCGCGGTCTCATGAGACATCGGTTCCGTTCCGTCATCTTCCGCTTGTTCCGGGGTCGGGTCGCGGGGGCAACAGCCTCAAACGGGCAGCCCAGGCTTCTCTCTCCCGGCTGCATCCTCTAGCTCACCTGGAAGGATCCCAAGTTGTTCCCCGGCCAGCTGTGAGACATAGTCTCTCCAGCGGATCCGGGGTCTGCCTCTTGGTCTCCCACCGATGAAACGTGCCCGAAACACCTCGCCTGCGAGGCGCTCAGGGGGCATCCTGACCAGAAGCCCGAACCACCCAATCTGGCTCCTCTCGACCTGGAGGAGGAGCGGCTCGACACTGAGCTCCTCCCGGATGGCAGAGCTCCTCACCCGACGTCTGAGTGAGAGCCCAGCCACCCTGTGGAGGAAGCTTATTTTGGCCGCTTGTACCCGCGATCTCATTCTTTTGGTCACCACCCACAGCTGGTGACCATAGGTGAGGGTTGGACGTAGGTTGATCTACGTTGATTTACAAGTCGATCTACGTTCTACGTAGATCGACTTGTAAATCCAGAGCTTTGCTTTTCGGCTCATCTCTCTCTTTACCACGACGGACCGATGCAGCGTCCTAGTTATTGCTGACGCCGCACCGATCCGCCTGTGGATCTCCCGCTCCATTCTTCCCCCACTCGTGAACAAGACCCCGAGATACTTAAACTCCCCCATTTGGGCAGAACCCTGTCCCTGACCCGCAGGGGGCATTCCACCCTTTTCCGGGCGAGGACCATGATCTCGGATTTGGAGGCGCTAATTCCCATCCCGGCCGCTTCACACTCGGCAGCAAATCGATCCAGTGAAAGGTGGAGACATCGGTAAGTGGCAAAAACGTTGCCGATTGAAACTGATAGATTTCTGTTCGTGGGCCTATCCACCAAACAATCAGATTTACAGAACGTTCATAAAAACCGTCATATGAGGCTCTGCACTGACACAAAGGAAGAAAGCAGAAACAGACCTTTCTCATCTTGTTTATTGTTGTGCGTGTTGTGTTTGGTGCGTAGCCAGATCAAACCAATAAAGACGGTGAGACGTTGGCTCAGTGGTTTGAGCGTTCACCCGTGGACCAGAAGTCAACCAGAAGTTCGGAGGTTCACATCCCACTGAGTTCATGTCTAGGGTCCTTGGAGAAGACACCTAACCCCCCGTTTCTCCCACCATTCGTGGCGTCGTGGCAGTCTGCTGCGGTGTAGGAGTGCAGCACACAAATTTCCCCCATGAGGGATGAATAGAGTGAGTAAAAAACAAAAAAAAAAATTCAAGGGATTGTGTCTTGATTTTTAACTGACTTATCTAAAAAGATTATTGGCAATGCGTATTTCTTGTACGGGGAACCTCGTGACGGTTTAGGTCCTGTTGTAAAGACCTCCTACTCAGTCACACAAACAATAAGTGGGGTCCGACCAATTTATTGATCAGCCAATTAAATCTGATGATTTTGCCTTCTTGCAAAACGTCGGGATAATGTTTCGTAAAATGATGCCGACAATAACCAATGGACGGCAGTCTGAAAGCCTCTGTGCCATTTGTTCCACCTCATCTACAGATTTGACGAAAGTTTTGATAGATGTACCAACGTGTGACATCACACCGTGCAGGGAACATGGTGACTGTGACTTTTTCATTATTTTACATGTATTTTATGATTAAAATAGCTAGTTTACACCAAATCGGTCCGTCATGGTAAAGAGAGAGCTGAGCCGAAAAGCAAAGCTCTCGATTTACAAGTTGATCTACATTCCTACCCTCACCATGGTAACCAGGATCTACGTTCCTACCCTCACCATGGTAACTAGGATCTACGTTCCTACCCTCACCATGGTAACTAGGATCTACGTTCCTACCCTCACCATGGTAACCAGGATCTACGTTCCTACCCTCACCATGGTAACCAGGATCTACGTTCCTACCCTCACCATGGTAACCAGGATCTACGTTCCTACCCTCACCATGGTAACTAGGATCTACGTTCCTACCCTCACCGTGGTAACCAGGATCTACGTTCCTACCCTCACCATGGTAACCAGGATCTACGTTCCTACCCTCACCATGGTAACCAGGATCTACGTTCCTACCCTCACCATGGTAACCAGGATCTACGTTCCTACCCTCACCATGGTAACCAGGATCTACGTTCCTACCCTCACCGTGGTAACCAGGATCTACGTTCCTACCCTCACCATGGTAACCAGGATCTACGTTCCTACCCTCACCGTGGTAACCAGGATCTACGTTCCTACCCTCACCATGGTAACCAGCTGTGGGTGTTGACCAAAAGAATGAGATCGCGGGTACAAGCGGCCGAAATGAGTTTCCTCCGCAGGGTGGCTGGGCTCTCACTCAGAGATCGGGTGAGGAGCTCGGCCATCCGGGAGGAGCTCGGTGTCGAGCCGCTCCTCCTCCAGATCGAGAGGAGCCGGATGGGGTGGTTCGGGCATCTGGTCAGGATGCCCCCCGAGCCCCTCGTGGGCGAGGTGTTTCGGGCGCGTCCCACTGGGAGGAGACCAAGGGGCAGACCCCGGACCCGCTGGAGAGACTATGTCTCACAGCTGGTAGGGGAACGACTTGGGATCCTTCCAGGTGAGCTGGAGGATGCAGCTGGGGAGAGAGAGGCCTGGGCTGCCCGCTTAAGGCTGTTGCCCCCGCGACCCGACCCCCGGAACAAGTGGAAGATGACAGACCCTCTTCGCCTCCAAAAATGTGCATGCTAGGTTGATTGGCCGGTACCAAATCGCCCCTAGGAATGAGTGTGTGTGTGTGTATATGGTTGTATGTGTCTGGCCCTGTGACAGACTGGCAACCCCTTTGCCTTAAATCAGCTGGGATGGGCTCCAGCACCCTCAGCAACCCCATGAGGGATAGACGGATAAGAAGCTGACTGACTATTTGAAGATATGGGCGAGCAGAGGCTTAGGGCACAAAAAAAAGTTGGAAAAAACTGCGTAAAATGACTGAACTTGTTCATTTAGAAGTAAAAATAGTAGAACAGTGTTGACTTGTATCAGCGAGCAGATGTGTGACAGGAAGACTGAATGTAGGCCGCATAAATAATGTCCTTTATGACTGAAGAGAGCGAATAAAAAGGGAAGAAAATAACAAACACATGTCCTCTTCACAGCCCGGGCGAAGACCGTGAGTCAGCAGAAACAAAGTAATACAGTCAGAAACAAGAGGCACAAGAAGGTCTCACTATCTGTTCAGATCTTTTTCTAATCGTTCTGTTATTCTTACTACGGATCACCCCAACATGTACCAAACCCAAAGACGTTACAAACAAATGAATGAAATGATTCTTCAAAATGTCAGTACTCACCGAGAGGCCCTGCTAGTCTCCTTTTCCAGTCAGACTGTCTGCAGATCCAACACAGACTAACTCTTCAAGTAGTTAGAGTACAGAACAATGCATGTGTGCCTGAGCGTAAGCAGAGCGGAGACACACAGAGGTCCAGTCATCAGGCAACAGAAGAGGAGGAGGCTATTCAATCGTCTAACCCACATTTAGACCAGAAGAAGGATCCCACCCTGACTTTCTCCTTCTCAGTTTCACTTCTATCTGTTCATACACACCATCCTAAACACACACACTTAGTTTTTCTTTTGAGTTACGAACAGGCCGTCCTTAAAACTGTCTTCCTGTTGAAGATAACAATGCTGGGCTGCAACCTGACACACCTACACAGCAGAGGAACAAAGGAAGACGTGCTTCTTGGTTTGAGATCAGACACAAACTGACCAAAGTGGACGAACAGAAAATTACTGCAGTGTAATTTTGTTTTGCAAAAACAATTTGATTCCAAAAGTAAACACATTGTAATTAAAAAAATAAAAAAAAATCAGAGAAAATCTAACATGAGACAACAAAAAGCAGGATTGTTTGAAAGTGGAATCACCACAGAAATTGGGGGTTTTGGTGTGCCTCTGCTTTGAGGTTTTAACAAATCCACTGTTACTAAGTACCAACTATAGATGAACTGATTGGGTATTTGTGGTCAAGACCACAAAGGGTTCTGTTCCGTCGTCTTCTGCTCATCCGGGGCCAGGTCAGGGGGGCAACAGCCTCAGACAGGAAGCCAAGGCTTCTCTCACCCCGGCTGCATCCTCGAGCTCACCCCGGACAGCCGGTACCAAGGGCTCCGATACTCCGTACTCCCGCAGCACCCCCACAGGAGCCCCGAGGGACACGGTCGAATGCCTTCTCCAGATCCACAAAGCACATGTAAACTGGTTGGGCAAACTCCCACGACCCCTCCAGGGTCCTGAAGAGGGTCTAGAGCTAGTCTGTAATTCCACTGACTGCAAATTTGTGGGTGTAGTCACAGATTCTTATGAATACCATATGCTCCAAACCAATGAAGGGATTTTAAACTGACTACAGTTACTCAGTGCCAACTATATATGAACTGATTAGGTTTTCAGGGTCACACAACTAAATAATTTGATTTTAGACTTTAAGTTGACACCAAATCACAACTCTGATTTTGTCATGATTTTTTCTCACAATAAAATTTTTCATAATTTTGTGACGTTGACTATAATTTTATGTCATTTTTTTCGTTTCGTCCAACATTTATCTCGACGTGGTTCGTTTATCATCATTGACCTGATTTCATTCCGTTTGCTTTTGTCAGCAGGGTTTTTTTTTTTTTTTGGAACATGGTTATGTTTAGATTCAAATTTCTGGTTCCATAAGTGTTTGAATTCTTTCTTCACACACAGGAAATGTTCTGTCTGCACACTTGAAGAAAGAATGTTGACCACATTTTCATTCGTAAACACTCCTGGATGGCTTTGTTTACGTCGCTCGCTCACAGTACACATTCGTGAAAATCCATTTATTACAGTTCCTCTTTCTGTTTGTTCATACGAACATTTTTTATCTCTAAATGTTTTGACATCAGGTTTAAACAGGATGCAAGTCGATTGTGATACGAGTACACAAACCGGAGCGGGTTTAACCGGAAAGAGGAATCAAACGTCAGCTTTGGACGCTGCATCGGTTCGTCGTGGTAAAGAGAGAGCTGAGCCGAAAAGCAAAGCTCTCGATTTACAAGTCGATCTATGTTCCTACCCTCACCATGGTAACCAGGATCTACGTTCCTACCCTCACCATGGTAACCAAGATCTATGTTCCTACCCTCACCATGGTAACCAGGATCTATGTTCCTACCCTCACCATGGTAACCAGGATCTACGTTCCTACCCTCACCATGGTAACCAAGATCTATGTTCCTACCCTCACCATGGTAACCAGGATCTACGTTCCTACCCTCACCATGGTAACCAGGATCTACGTTCCTACCCTCACCATGGTAACCAGGATCTACGTTCCTCCCCTCACCATGGTAACCAGGATCTATGTTCCTACCCTCACCATGGTAACCAGGATCTACGTTTCTACCCTCACCATGGTAACCAGGACCTATGTTCCTACCCTCACCAGGGTAACCAGGATCTACATTCCTACCCTCACCATGGTAACCAGGATCTATGTTCCTACCCTCACCATGGTAACCAGGATCTATGTTCCAACCCTCACCATGGTAACCAGGATCTACGTTTCTACCATCACCATGGTAACCAGGATCTACGTTCCTACCCTCACCATGGCAACCAGGATCTATGTTCCCACCCTCACCATGGTAACCAGGATCTACATTCCTACCCTCACCATGGTAACCAGGATCTACGTTCCTACCCTCACCTATGGTAACCAGCTGTGGGTGGTGACCGAAAGAATGAGATCGCAGGTACAAGCAGCCGAAATGAGCTTCCTCCGCAGGGTGGCTGGATTCTCACTCAGAGATCGGGTGAGGAGCTCTGCCATCCGGGAGGAGCTCGGTGTCGAGCCACTCCTCCTCCAGGTCGAGAGTAGCCAGATGGGGTGGTTCAGGCATCTGGTCAGGATGCCCCCCGAGCCGCTCGCAGGCGAGATGTTTCGGGCACGTCCCACCGGGAGGGGACCAAGGGGCAGACGCCTGACCCGCTGGAGAGACTATGTCTCACAGCTGGCTGGGGAACGACTTGGGATCCTTCCAGGTGAGCTGGAGGATGCAGCCGGGGAGAGAGAGGCCTGGGCTGCCCGTTTGAGGCTGTTGGCCCCAAGACCCGACCCCGGAACAAGCGGAAGATGACGGAACGGAACAGAGCTTTGAGATACTCATATACTTTTTTTTTTTTATGAATTCCACCATTATTTGCATATTTGTAGAGCAATATATTTACTGTACATATTAATCTATAACTAAATAAATATTTATATATTAAAAAGGGTCTAATAGTTCTCTTAGAAGACATAGGTAATTGTGGCCCCGGATGAGCGGAAGACGACGGAACGGAATGGAATTCTTTTTTTTAGATCGGAGTTCCGAAACCTAACCCTAAGCCTAGCCCTGACCCTAACACTAATTCCAATAACAGTATGGCAGGTCACAGATCGCGATAGTTAGATCATCTGGAAGGGAGGGGAAAATAAACAAGTCACCCAGCTTCACCGCCACAGGTCGATGCAGCTGGGCAAGTCAGTTTTTTCCATCTAACCCTATCTCCTGCATCTTCTTCGGTCACACCATCTATCTTCATGTCTTCCTTCACTGTATCCATGAACCTCCTCTTTGGTCTTCCTCTAGTCCTCTTTCCTGGTGGTTCCAAACCCAGCATCCTTCTTCTGCTGTACTCTCTCTCTCTCCTCTGCACATGTCCAAACCATCTCAGTCTGACCTCTCTGACTTTAAAACCTCTAACATGTGCTGTTCCTCTGATCCTGTCCATCCTGGTCACTCCCAGAGAGATCCTCAGCATCTTCATCTCTGCTACAAACATCTCTGTTTCCTGTCTTTTCCTCAGTGACACTGTTTCTAGACCAAATAGCATGGCCGCTCTCACCACACTGTCTCTAGACCAATCAGCATGGCCGCTCTCACCACACTGTCTCTAGACCAATCAGCATGGCCGCTCTCACCACACTGTCTCTAGACCAATCAGCATGGCCGCTCTCACCACACTGTCTCTAGACCAATCAGCATGGTCGCTCTCACCACACTGTCTCTAGACCAATCAGCATGGCCGCTCTCACCACACTGTCTCTAGACCAATCAGCATGGCCGCTCTCACCACACTATCTCTAGACCAATCAGCATGGCCGCTCTCACCACACTGTCTCTAGACCAATCAGCACGGCCGCTCTCACCACACTGTCTCTAGACCAATCAGCATGGCCGCTCTCACCACACTGTCTCTAGACCAATCAGCATGGCCGCTCTCACCACACTGTCTCTAGACCAATCAGCATGGCCGCTCTCTCCACGGTTTTGTACACTTTTCCTTTCATTTTATCTGAAACTCTTCTATCACACATCACACCTGATATTTTCCTCCACCCGTTCCAGCCTGCCTGCAAACGCTTCTTCACCTCTTTTCCACACTCTCCATTGCTCTGGACTGTTGGTCCTAAGTACCTAAAATCTTCCACCTTCTTTATCTCAAAACAAAGCAGATAAAATAGAAAAAAAATTGTATTGTATGATATTACAGCCATAAATGAATGACTTTACTACTTTACTTCATTTTTCATGACCATGCATCTCTTTTTTTTGTCCACAAATTTATATAACACAGATTTAAACAGTTCTAAACATAAATCTAACCAACTGAAAGTCTGACCTTCCTGTTTCGTCCAGCTTCGTCTTGAGGGCTCTGATGATCTGGTTTTTTATTTGCCAACATGTCAGACTGGTTAACGTCACGACCATCCCAATAGTTTAGTTTTTTTAGAATGTTGTGATGAGTTTTATATCGAAGAGGGAAGTGAAGAGAAAAATAAAATAACAGAAACAGATTTCACACTTGTTTCTATTCTCCTTCATCCTTTTATTCCAATCTGACCTCGGGCGACTGTCAGAAGCTGGCTTTTCAAAACGCTGTGATCTTTACATCCTTTTTTTTTCTCTTCAGTTGTTTTCTTTTTTATTTCAATTTACATTCAGAATGAAAAATAAGTCCATAAGTTCATCTATAGTTGGTACTGAGTCACCATGGGCAGGTTAATTAAAATCCTTTCAGTGGTATGAGAGACGTCTCGACATACAAGACCTTGGTCTTTGATCGTATGACCTTGAAAACCAAATCAACTCATCTATAGACAGTACTGAGTAACTGCAGGTAATTTGATTTATAATCCTTCAGGGCTTTGGGGAATATTTCACGACACGTTACAGATGCGTTCCTACCCTCACCTATGGTCACCAGCTGTGGGTGGTGACCGAAAGAATGAGATCGCGGGTACAAGCGGCCGAAATGGCTTCCTCCACAGGGTGGCTGGGCTCTCACTCAGAGATCGGATGAGGAGCTCTGCCATCCGGGAGGAGCTCGGTGTCGAGCCGCTCCTCCTCCAGGTCGAGAGGAGCCAGATGGGGTGGTTTGGGCATCTGGTCAGGATGCACCCCGAGCGCCTCCCTGGCGAGGTGTTTCGGGCACGTCCCACCGGGAGGAGACCAAGGGGCAGACCCCGGACCTGCTGGAGAGACTATGTCTCACAGTTGGCCAGGGAACGACTTGGGATCCTTCCAGGTGAGCTGGAGGATGCAGCCGGGGTGAGAGAGGCCTGGGTTGCCCGCTTGAGGCTGTTGCCCCCGCGACCCGACCCCGGAACAAGCGGAAGATGATGGAACGAAACGTTACAGATGCACTAACAGCCCGGTTGCTTCATGCTTGCACTACATTTTGTGGGAGGAAGCATAAAACGCCACGTCCTGTTGAGAAGGATCGAAGGTGAACGGTGTGCGTACACGTTCTGTGTACGTTACCATGTAGGTGTGGTGGAGAATAAAACACGTGGAGGAGAACTCGCAATACTTAAATTGAAAAATCCATGTTTCAAAAAAATAAATATCTCTTTCATCAGAAAAAATCCCTAAAAATGAGGTTTAGTTAAAAAATTTAAACAAAGAAAAACTCGAGCCGAATTCACACGAAACCACAAAGAAAAACAAAGTCTAATCAAAACCCCCCAAAATCAATTAGTGGATGGTAAATAGGCCGTTCAATTACTTATAGCTTCATCCACGTTCCTCCTGAGGCAAACAATCAAGCAGCAGACACAAATTAACTCTGAACAAGAGCACTTGGCTTCGGTCTGATTTCCCCAACAGCGAGAGATGGCATCTGTGGGACGTTGGAGAAAAAAAAAAAAAACCAGGTGTGACGAGGTTCAAACACAAAACACACTCTATCAAAGAAAAATGACAACTTCCTTTTGGAGAAATGATCTTCTTTAAAAATCATTTTGAAGCAAATAAACGTGCTTTCCATTTCAATCCCTCATCTTCCGCTCATCTGGGGCCAGGTCGCCGGGGCAACAGCCTCAGACGGGAAGCTCAGGCTTCTCTCACCCCGGCTGCATCCTCCAGCTCACCCAGAAGGATCCCGAGTCGTTCCCCAGCCAGCTGTGAGACATAGTCTCTCCAGCGGGTCCGGGGTCCGCCTCTCGGTTTAGTCCGGTGGGACGTGCCTGAAACACCCCACCAACGAGTCACTCAGGAGGCATCCTGACCAGATGCCGGAACCACCCCATCTGGCTGCTCTCGACCTGGAAGCACGCAGCTCAACACCGAGGTCCTCCCGGATGGCAGAGCTCCGCACCCGATCTCTGAGTGAGAGTCCAGCCACCCTGCGAAAGAAGCTCATTTTGGCCGTTTGTATCTGCGATCTCATTCTTTTGCTCACCACCCACAGCTGGTTACCATGGGTGAGGGTTGGAACGTAGATCCTGGTTACCATGGTGAGGATAGGAGCGTAGATCCTGGTTACCATGGTGAGGATAGGACCGTAGATCCTGGTTACCATGGTGAGTGTAGGAACGTAGATCCTGGTTACCATGGTGAGGATAGGAGCGTAGATCCTGGTTACCATGGTGAGGATAGGAGCGTAGATCCTGGTTACCATGGTGAGTATAGGAGCGTAGATCCTGGTTACCATGGTGAGTGTAGGAACGTAGATCCTGGTTACCATGGTGAGGGTAGGAATGTAGATCCTAGTTACCATGGTGAGGGTAGGAATGTAGATCCTGGTTACCATGGTGAGGGTAGGAACATAGATCCTGGTCACCATGGTGAGGGTAGCAACGTAGATCCTGGTTACCATGGTGAGTGTAGGAACGTAGATCCTGGTTACCATGGTGAGGGTAGGAACGTAGATCCTGGTTACCATGGTGAGTGTAGGAACGTAGATCCTGGTTACCATGGTGAGGGTAGGAACGTAGATCCTGGTTACCATGGTGAGGGTAGGAACGTAGATCCTGGTTACCATGGTGAGGGTAGGAACGTAGATCCTGGTTACCATGGTGAGGGTAGGAAAATATTATTGTCATATATGTACTGAATTAACCTGATTGGTTGATAGTGACTGGCATTGGGGCCACTGCACTGGAACACACACACACACACACACACACACACACACACACACACACACACACAAGGGCTTGAAAACTTTACATGATTCCTTTTTTCTAAAGATATCATTGTTCAAACTTGAGCTCAGAAAATCTTTTTGACTCTGTTTTGAGTATTTACATTTTGTTCCACCAGATGGCAGTAAAGATTTAGTCTCCTCACACACACATACACATACACATACACACATACACACACACTAACCAGACAAGTAGGCGAGACACGGCAGGGAGTGAACGTGATGAAAGACCACAGCAGAAAGCAGACAAGTAGACTCGGCCACAAAGACACAAACAGTCCGACATGTTTCCCTTTCACTGTGTTCCTCCGTGCAGCGTGGTTCAAGTTCTCAGCTGCACCAGGAGTTCTGACTTCTATTTTTCCTCCTGAGCCACTTAAAATCAAACTTTCAAAGACAGACTGATGCTTTTCTCTGAGTGGCACCAGCGAGCTTGGCTGTTAAATGAAACGAGCGACCGTTCTGTACTCCGTATTAGTGTCAGAGCTGCAGGCGGAGTGGGGGGTCACTGCGTGTTGATGAAGAGAGACAGGCGAGCTGGAAAAAGCAGAACTTTCATTAGACTTAGCCGGCAGGGTCGAGAAGTCAAGATGCCAGCATCGAGAGGGGAGGGTGACAGCGGCACCAGAAGGTCAACCTGCTCATGGGCTTCAGCGTCGAGTCCAGAAGGGAAAGCTACTGCTCACTCCATGAACTTCATCCGTTCTGTTTATAGATGGGTGATAGCAGTGTAAACGTACATGTATTCGTACAAACCATTTCGGTACGGGGTGTTCGGTTCAATGCAGGACTGTACATAAATGATTACAAATGCATGCACAAAGCATGCCATTAACCCAGGGGTTGGCAAGCTTTTTGGTTCGCGGGCCACACTGGGCCGGAACAGGAGCAGGTGGATGGCATGCTTTGGTAACTGCTAGATCTAGTGGCGCTCGGTCTGAAATGTAGTGCAATAGCGCTTAAGCACGTCCATTTAACGGCGCTAGGTTTGAAATCTAGTGCACTTGATGTAACATTTTGCTTGTTTTAACATCTAACATGCTTGTTTACATGTGTGTATTGGGCCCGAATGGCTTTCCATATAATAAAGTGTGACATCTAGTGAGGAAACATCAGAATGGCAGGGAAAATAAAACTAGTACCAAGGTTTATTTATGTAATTTTTTCAAGTTTGTCAGGCCGGATTAAAATGTTTAATGTGGCCCGCGGGCCGTAGTTTGCCGATGCCAACATTAAACAGTCCTGCTTTAACGTAAAACAGGACCCAGTTGTAGTTTATTTCCAAGTTAAGTAAAAAAAAAAGTGTGTACACAACACTTAATGTATAAATTTGGCATCATAAACAAAGCAAAGTTTTCTTTTGATATTGAAGAGTCCCCCCTTATAAAACGTGTAACCATGGTTACTGTTACTGAGGACCCTCCTCTGTCTTTGGGAGACAGGTGGATAAAATGAAGTTGGAAATTTTACCACACCTACAGGCCTGGTCTCCTTTTTTCGTAAATAGGTGGAGTTGTGTTTGTTCTCACAACTGCAAATCTCTCATTACAATGAAATAAAATAGCTTGAGTTTGGAATTCAAATTATTCTCGATCGTAATTCTCCATCTTTTTTCGATAACAGAAACCATAGTTTTGGATTTGAAGGCACTGATTTTAATTCCAGCAGCTCCACAGTTAGCAGTAAAACAGTTTTGTGTCTTAATAAAGCAAATTGAATCCAATCATCTGCAAAAAGAAGAGACTCAATCCTGAGGTCAGTGAAAAGAATCGCCTCACTAACTCAGCTGCATGTTTCCGGTCGACCGTGGTCTACCGGTAGATCGCGGACTGGTCCCGGGTCGACCGCGAGACGTGTTTAAAAAAAAATGAAGAAAAAAAAAAAAGACTTTTTTTTATGACAGAAAGTCAATGTTGCCAATTTTGTGACTTTGACGCTAAATTTAGCGACCATTCAGCCGCTTAAAAAAGCTACTAGTGACAATCTAGAGCCTTTCTTGTGTTATAGAGCGCTAAAACCTGGATGTTGGCCATGATCAGGATGAAACTATCAAAGCAATATTTTTTTTTTGATTGGTGGAGAAGATCCTAATACAATTCTAAATCATTTATTTTCAAACAATCCCGATTTGATGCCGGCAATTCACCCCGAATTTCCAATCAGCTGCAGATCTGAAGGCTAATAAAGGAGTGGATGCCATTCCGGGTTGATGACGTCATGTGAGACGTCATCAACCCGAATGTTGATTGGATAATCAATTGTAGTTTTTATAAATAAATGTTCTAATTGGCTGTCGATCTGGAGGAACTACTATCAGGGCGGTTTGTAGATCTCAAGAGGTTTGCGACTTAAAACGTAGATCTTGGGACAAAAAGGTCCCAAGATCTACAATCATTGATGGATATCTGTTTTATTTTATCGATACCACTCCTCTTATTGATTTGCTTTTCAATTTTAATCTTATACTTTTTTTATACTTTTCTGTGTGAAAACAAGTACCGTAATTTCACGGCCATAAGGCGCACCTAAAAGTCTCAAATTTTCTTCAAAATGAGCGGTGCGCCTTGTGTGTGAGAAAAAGCAAACCTAAAAGAAAACGCCGTGCCCGCGAGGCGGACCTGAAAGAAAACACATGAGAACGTTAAAGAGTGACGTGTGAGCGGCGTGGGAGCGATGGATGACCGAAGGAGACCACAGTTTCACGAAGGGTGGAAGGCAGCGCCGGGCGAGTTACGCTACAGTTTGCCAATGGATTGTAGATGCTTGGACTAACGTGTCTGCTGGTACTGTTATCCGAGCTTTCTCAAAAGCTGGTATCCTTTCTGAGGAGCCGCACAGTACAGACAGTGACTTTGACAGCGAGGAGCGAAGTGGACCTGCTCTGTTGGATTTTGCGCAGCTGTTCGATTCTGAAACAGAGGATGAGGACTTTGACGGATTTGAATAAAGACTATTACCGGTAATGTGTTTGTTTAGTATCGTTACTACTTAAATAAAGCACAACCAAACTCAGTTTTGCTCCCGATCTATATTTTAATACCCATATTTGCATGCATGCGTGTGTTGTTGTAAGGCGGTGTGTGACTGAGGCTGCGCCTTTTCGTATGGTGCGCCTAATGGCCGTGAAATTACGGTAATAAAAACAATGTGAATAAAATCCTTTTAGTTTAAAACCATTTTAAACACTATTTTAATGTAACATCTTGTGACTGCTGACAAATCGAAACAAACCAATTTATTTTGGCTTGTGGAATTCTGCCGGTAGTGTTAAGAATACAGTTAAGGCTGGCATTTTTCAGTCCATTAAAATTTGATGACATGGTACCGGTGTCAAATGGCACTCCCTTCCTCATCAACCACTGAGATCCATTAACTATTCCTCATTCTCATGAATATTTGTTTGTTAATGCAGTCAATTTAATACAAAACCATCAAAATCAATTAGATTTGCAACTCTAATTTTGCAATTCGACAAAACCAGTTGAAAAATCAATGATATAGAAACACCATTAGAGGCTCGTCTGAAATGTTTTCTGTCTCCTTCCAGTTTAAATCACAGGTCAGGGTTCATGCTGTTCAGAAATCCAGGGAGAGAGCTTATGATTGGCTGTGATTACAGTCTGACCATCTCCTCAGAGCTCATCTGGCTAGACCTGGCACAGGAAAACACTCCACACACTCTGGTCATTAACTGAAGAGAGCCCGAGCTGAGCGGGGAGGTAGTGACACATATCCTTCACCTTGACGTCGCCTGGAGGTTACACTATTCATTTTAAAGCAGCCGTGGGGCCTCTGATATTCGAGGGAGTCTTATTCCCTTGACTTGAATGTGCGGTGAGCTCCGGTCTGCTGGAACGTATTTGGAGGACTCGGAGAGAAAAAGCAAGAGGAGTAGAACAGAAAACCTCCTCGGGCAGATTTGTGATATCGGGCACTATAAATATAATATGACTTAAGCATGAATCTGTGTGACGCGTATGTATGAACGAGCAGGTTCAATCCAAGCTGGAGTGAGATGTCAGAGGATGGTGGCAACATGCAGTAGACTACCAAGATGATTTTTATGCCTACGGAATGTACGGGAGACATAAAGCGCTCGGTCTGTCTGGTCCGTCCATCTATGCTTCTATGACACTTTTCTGAATATCTGATTTTATTTAAGTGCTTCAAGAAACCAATTGAACTCAGTACCAACTATGGATGAACTGATCAGTTTTATTTTGAGCAGTTTTACAATGCTTTTGTAATACAAACGGGTGTAAAGAAGTTTTTTTCAACTGCTTACAGCCCAGTTTTAGAGCACTTTTTGACCCTTAAGGCTTTCCATATTTGTTTAACGTTGTAACGTGATAGACCCAAAAATAATTTTTTATTGTTGACATGTCTGAGCTTCCGTATTTTATCGCAGTGTTAGCAAACTTTTAAATATTTACTTAAAACAATACAAAATTTGAAATTCAGTAAAGCTGTTTTTTTTTTAAGAAGAGGGAGAAACTTTTCTAAACTGCCGTTGGTAAATCTGCAGCATGGGAGAACAGTGTGAATTAATGCTGCTTAATATCATGTTGTATGCTCAGTAATCTAAAGGTTATTTAATTGTAGGAAAAGTAACTAAGTAACTTGTTTGAGAAAAATGCGAGCTCTCACATTCAGTACGTATTCTTCAAGAGCTTTTTCTTGGCCATGCATTTTGTTCTCCACCACTCCCACATTCTGATGTTCCGTTGTCTACCGCTTATCCGGGGCCGGGTCGCGGGGCAAAAACCTCAGACGGGAAGCCCCAACTTCTCTCACTCCGGCTGCATCCTCCAGCTGCATCCCCCAGCTCAACCGGAAAGATTCCGAGTCTTTCCACGGCCAGCTGTGAGGCATAGTCTCTCCAGCAGGTTCGGGGTCGACTCTTGGTCTCCTCCTGGTGGAAAGTATCCGATACACCTCACCAGCAAGGCGCTCGGGGGCCTGATGCAAGACCAGATGCCCGAATCCCCCCGAGGGTAGGAACGTAGATCCTGGTTACCACAGTGAGGGTAGGAACGTAGATCCTGGTTACCATGGTGAGGGTAGGAACGTAGATCCTGGTTACCATGGTGAGGGTAGCAACGTAGATCCTGGTTACCATGGTGAGGGTAGGAACGTAGATCCTGGTTACCATGGTGAGGGTAGGAACGTAGATCCTGGTTACCATGGTGAGGGTAGGAACGTAGATCCTGGTTACCATGGTGAGGGTAGGAACGTAGATCCTGGTCACCATGGTGAGGGTAGGAATGTAGATCCTGGTTACCATGGTGACGGTGAGAACATAGATCGACTTGTAAATTAAGAGCTTTCCTTTTTCGGCTCAGCTTTCTCTTTACCACGACCAACAGAAAATATTTTAGTGCACATGCTCTGCTCATGCTTGGTCCCTCTCTTCAGTAGGGAATTGCACTTTATGTATCTGCCTGCAGAATGCAGAAGAGGCTCTAAGCACTCGAGCAGTCCGTGCTTCTGTAACCTAATGTCTCCAAAATACTGCAGGAATTTGAATGAAACTCCCAACGGTCATTCAGTACCGACTATAGAAGAAATGATCAAGTTCAGGGTCATGCAACCAAATTATTTTGAAAGCAGCATCTCCAGTCTCAAGTTTATACATTTAAGAATAGATAGAGGCATATTGATCAACCTGTTGGCATCGACTTATTCATCTTGCCTTTTGGATCAATCGGCTCAATTCGTTTTCTTGTTTTAACCAAAAAAAAACGGCCAAAAGATTTCATTAAGAATCTTGATTAATCATTACATTTATCGTTATTTAGACATCTAAAGAACCCAAGATGTTTACCATTAAAAAGATGGGGTCAACTTGACTGAAAAAAGGCTGGATGGTAAAATTTATGAGTCTCTTCTCTGAGTCGACAGTTGTTTTCTCTAAACGTCGCTCACCACCGCGGTGACTGATCGACAGCCGCCTGTAGCTCTTGTAAATGTGAATTAATCCTCAGATGTGCCTGTGATCCTCCCACCTCCTTCTCATTCTCCCTATCCCTCCCGTCTTGACAAGTGCTTCACCTCAGCTCTCGGGGGATTGGAGTCCAGCCAGCCGTGTGTAATTAAAAGCGCATAAAGAGAGATCAAGCTCTCTGCCTGGAGGCTGAATCCACCCAGCGTCCTGCTCCGTCAGGCTCTAGGAACCCATTCATTATCATGCTCAATGCTACTATTTTTACAAAAATAATGAAGCAAATTTTTTTCAACAGAGATTATCCAATGACAGAAAGGACTAAGGAGGTTAATTTATGACGGAGAAGCATGAATTGACTTAAACATTTGTTGAAAATTACACCCTTAGAGCAAAAAATAATGGAAATTCATTCACTGAATGCTGATTAGACCAAGCACTTGAAGCTTTGCTTTCGGTTTGGAAGCCATCTTTATGTTGGTTTGACCTGATGTTGTGACGTCTGGTTGGAGGAAGGACTTCCTCTTAGCAACACAGAGAACTTATCGTGAGATTACCAATGAAACATCGTAGAAAATTATCAGAGGAAGGAAGATTTGTCAGATTAAGACAGAGAAATGTGAGGTTACAGGGAGAAGAGAGAAAGAAGGTGGAAGATGTTAAGTATTTAGGATCAACAGTAAAAGGAATGGAGAGTGTGGAAAAAAGGTAAAGAAGCGTGTGCAGGAAGGCTGGAACGGGTGGAGAAAAGTATCAGGTGTGATGTGTGATAGAAGAGTTTCACTTAAAATGAAAGAAAAGCGTACAAAACCGTGGTGAGAGCGGCCATGCTGATTGGTCTAGAGACAGTGTGGTGAGAGCGGCCATGCTGATTGGTCTAGAGACAGTGGTACTGAGAAAAAGACAGGAAGCAGAGATGTTTGTAGCAGAGATGAAGATGTTGAGGATCTCTCTGGGAGTGACCAGGATGGACAGGATCAGAGGAACAGCACATGTTAGAGGTTTTAAAGTCAGAGAGGTCAGACTGAGATGGTTTGGACATGTGCAGAGGAGAGAGAGAGAGTACATCAGAAGAAGGATGCTGGGTTTGGAACCACCAGGAAAGAGGCCTAGAGGAAGACCAAAGAGGAGGTTCATGGATACAGTGAAGGAAGACATGAAGATAGTTGGTGTGACTGAAGAAGATGCAGGAGATGGGGTTAGATGGATGAAACTGACTTGCTGTGGCGCCCCCTGGAGGGAAACGATGGAAGAAGAAGAAGAAGGTGTTACTGAAATGTATTTGGTTACATTACAAACAACCTATGGGTGGCGCGGTGGGTAGCATAGTGGCCTCACAGCAAGAAAGTCATGGGTTTTCTTGCATGTGAAAAAACCCATGCAAGAACGACCAGCTGTGAGACATAGTCTCTCCAGCGGGTCCGGGGTCTGCCCCTTGGTCTCCTCCCGGTGGTACGTGCCCAAAACACCCTGCCTGCGAGGCGCTCGGGGGGCATCCTGACCAGATGCCCGAACCACCCTATCTGGCTCCTCTCGACCTGGAGGAGGAGCGGCTCGACACCGAGCTCCTCCCGGATGGCAGAGCTCCTCACCCGATCTCTGAGTGAGAGCCCAGCCACCCTGTGGAGGAAGCTCATTTCGGCCGCTTGTACCCATGATCTCATTCTTTCGGTCACCACCCACAGCTGGTTACCATGGTGAGGGTTGGAACGTAGATCGACTTGTAAATCGAGAGCTTTGCTTTTCGGCTCAGCTCTCTCTTTACCACGACGGACCGATGCAGCGTCCTAATTATCGGTCTCGACCAACCCAAATATCACAGGATAAAAATGTTTTAAAATAATCATGGCAAAAATATAACAAATTTTGCACATGTTAATGAGCACCTAAGAACCTTACACTTTCTCAAAAGTCGACAATGCGTCTTATTATCTGATGTATCTCATACAGGATATGAGCATCTACATTCCTACCCTCACCATGGTAACCAGGATCTACGTTCCTACCCTCACCATGGTAACCAGGATGTACGTTCCTACCCTCACCATGGTAACCAGGATCTACGTTCCTACCCTCACCATGGTAACCAGGATCTACGTTCCTCATACAGGATATGTATGACTATTGGTTGAGTATTGGTTGACTATTGGTGCCCATAACTATTGGTTGATTATGGGCACCGTAGATATGAGGCGTCTCCAAACTAACAATGTAGAAAATATTGATATTGTTGGGATTCCAGTCACACACCACTTCTGTATGAAGAGCCCAAGACGGGCTCCTTTCAAGTAACACACTTACGACACAGGGTTCAAACTCAAGTTATCAGTCACACAGTAGAACATGGGGTCGCCACAGCAAGTCAGTTTCTTCCATCTAACCCTATCTGCTGCATCCTCTTTGGTCACACCAACTATCTTCATGTCTTCCTTCACTGTATCCATGAACCTCCTCTTTGGTCTTCCTCTAGTCCTCTTTCCTGGTGGTTCCAAATCCAGCATCCTTCTCTCTCTCCTCTGCACATGTCCAAACCATCTCAGTCTGGCCTCTCTGACTTTAAAACTCCAACCCCTCGTTTAAAGGTGGACATGTTGTTCCGTGTTTCTACATGGACTCATTCTTGTTCACATTGTTTTTACTTTCATTCCACATTGAACACGGCCGTAGAGAAATATTTATATTTTTAGCCTGAGGAGCGAATGAATCTTGGAAACAGCTTCCTCCCATTTGGCATTCGGTGCGAGTCCTTCTGCCAGGCACTGAATCTTCTTTAATCTTTGATTTTCTCCGTCACAAAAGTGTAATTCAGTTTCTTTTTATGAGCCGAGCGCAGCCATGCTGTTTTATCTGGTTCATATCTGACAGACAAGCAGAGTTCAAAAATTCAATTCTCACCTTCTTTTGCTCGTCATAAATCTGATTATTTATACCCACGGCGAGTGAGCCACATCAACATCAAAGTGAATGACACTATGTGTGCAGCTGACGTTGGCGCGAAGCGGAAAGCGCAAACCTCTCGCAGGCGAACGTAAAGACAAGCAACTAGAGGTAAAATACAGTTCATCTCCGAAAGACTGCTGACTCTGGTTTGAAAAATTTGTTGGCAGGAGCACATATGACCCATCTTTATCCTCGAGGCTTTTCCAGAGAGACCATACGAAGTAGCAGGGTATTAAATAACCAGAGGTGGACCACAGATAATTATCAGCTGTATATTTTTCAGACACTGTGATAGAGCATTGTTAAAATCTTGGATTTGGAAGGCTGATGGTTTACAGTGAATTAAAATATGAGGTCGATCAGGTTTACGCTTATGAATTCTTGGGTTTTTAGTTCGTAGACTTTAACGTAACTGTGGACGAAAGTGAACTGAAGTAGAATTAATGTCTTAAAATATACAACCAAATGAAACAGTCCCACCACTGAGGGTCCTGAACCCTGCTTGTGGTGCTTATTTAAACATGGCGGCTGCAGCCGTCTCTGTCTGAACCAGCTGTTTATAATCAGAGTGAAAATCAGTCGTTTATTTAAAAGAAGTATCGAAAAATTGCAGTTCCGTTTCGTCGTATTCCGCTTATCCAGTGCCGGGTTGCAGGGGCAACAGCCTCAGACAAGAAACCCAGGCTTCTCTCAACCCGGCTGCATCCTCAAGCTCACCCGGAAGGATCCCGATTCGTTCTCCAGCCAGCTGTGAGACATAGTCTCTCCAGCAGGTCCAGGGTCTGCCTCTTGGTCTCCTCCCGGTGGGACGAGCCCAGAACACCTCACCAGCAAGGGCCTCAGGAGGCATCCTGACCAGATGCCCGAACCACTCTGTCTGGCTTCTCTCGACCCGGAGGAGTAGCGGCTCGACACAGAGCTCCTCCCGGATGGCAGAGCTACTTACCCAATCTCTGAGTGAGAGCCCAGCCATCCTGCGGAGGAAAATCATTTCTGCTGCATTTATCCGTGATCTCATTCTTTCGGTCACCACCCACAGCTGGTTACCATGGTGAGGGTGGGAACGTAGATCTTGGTTACCATGGTGAGGGTAGGAACATAGATCCTGGTTACCATGGTGAGGGTAGGAACGTAGATCCTGTTTACCATGGTGAGGGTAGGAGCGTAGATCCTGGTTACCATGGTGAGGGTAGGAGCGTAGATCCTGGTTACCATGGTGAGGGTAGGAACATAGATCCTGGTTACCATGGTGAGGGTAGGAACATAGATCCTGGTTACCATGTTGAGGGTAGGAGCGTAGATCCTGGTTACCATGGTGAGGGTAGGAACGTAGATCCTGGTTACCATGGTGAGGGTAGGAACGTAGATCCTGGTTACCATGGTGAGGGTAGGAGCGTAGATCCTGGTTACCATGGTGAGGGTAGGAACGTAGATCCTGGTTACCATGGTGAGGGTAGGAACGTAGATCCTGGTTACCATGGTGAGGGTAGGAGCGTAGATCCTGGTTACCATGGTGAGGGTAGGAACGTAGATCCTGGTTACCATGGTGAGGGTAGGAACGTAGATCCTGGTTACCATGGTGAGGGTAGAAACGTAGATTGATTTGTAAACCGAGAACTTTACTTTTCGGCTCAGCACTTTTTTACCACGACGGACCGATGCAGCGTCCTAGTTATTGCTGATGCTGCACCGATCCGCCTGTCGATCTCCCGCTCCATCTTTCCCCCACTCGTGAACAAGACCCTGAGATACTTAAACTCCTCCTCTTGGGGCAGGACTCTGCCCTTGACCCGCAGGGGGCATTCCATCGACTCCATAACATGCTTTTCCGTTATTTTAGAGTCGATACAAACCCGTCTTTGTGTCTTTAATTTCTCTAATGAACGGCATCAGCAGCTAACGGTGTCGTCAGAGCGTGGTTCTTATAACTAACCACCGTTAGACTCATTTAAAGAGTCATAGTTTTTTGGTTTCTCAGATAACGATTTCCTGGATAATCTACGACAACTTTCCGCTTCTTTATCGTTTTTTATTTTAAAGACCTAATGACGTCCATTTTCTCCCCAGAAGTCATTTCACCAAAAGTGATTCATAAATCTTTTCCAATGAGACCAGAAACCGACACCTGAGTCTTTGAACACGAGTGTGTGTTGGCGAACGGATAAAAAAAGATGGTACTCAACAATTCCATCTTTCCAGCTCTCAGTAAGAGTGTAATATCACACACTGTGAGCACATCCTGTTCTCACTCATAAATCTCTAGTTTTTTTTTTCTGGTTTTGTGAGTATAACCCCCCCATTCAAGGCTCCGTCTGCAGGCCCACGCTGACTCGTATTGGACAAGATTGGAACCTGTCGCAGTAATGGGGTCTGTGACCCAGCGTAGGTGTGTGAGGGTGCATATACACACATCTGTCTCTGCTCGGTGATGTATGAGGAAACAAATCTTTCATTTTGGTCTCAAGGGCATGGCTCGGTTGTAATAAACAAGCAGCCTTGGAAATCAGTCAGACAGTCAATATTGATTATTTAAATAAGCGACGGCACTGCAATCATAAATATACATCGATTGAACCGCTTCGAGTCGAGAAGCTTTGATTTTAGGTTGAAAAATGTGAAATTTTTAAGCTGCTTCTGAAAAATGGAAAATATTTTTTCTCTTCAAGAGAAAGAAGTTGAAAAAATAATAGTGAAAAAAAAAAGTCTATGCTTTACGTAAAGAGGACACTTGTCCCTTTGCGGGTTGAAGACCGTGTTTCTAGGGTAACGGGTTTGATTAATTTCCTCCCGGGTAAGCTGGGGAATGCAGCCGGGGTGAGAGAAGCCTGGGGTTCCCGTTTGAGGTGGTTGCCCCTGCGACCGACCCCGGATGAGCGGAACGGAAGCAGTTTGAGAAATCTTCCAGCAGCTCAACAACTTTTTTTCGAAATGACCCGCTTCGGTCGTTTCTGAATTCTTCATGGTTTAAATCTCAGATACTTTATTGAATTGAATTAAAAATACTTTATTAATCCCCGAGGGTAAATTCGGGGAGATGGTGGATCAGCGATAGAGCGTTCGCCCGTGAACCGGAAGGTCTAGGGTTTTTGAAGAAGACACCTGTAACCCCCGTTTCTCCCACCATTGGTGCCATCGTCATAGATGGTAGAATTGGAAGGAGACGGCAGCTCAGTGGTTAGAGCGTTGGCGCGCGGACCGGAAGTTCGCGGGTTCGCGTCCCACAGATAGCACGTCTAGGGTCCTTGGAGAAGACACCTAACCCCCGCTTCTCCCACCATTGGCGCCGTTGAAGGGCAGCCTGCTGCGGTGTAAGGAGTGCAGCACACAAATTTCCCCGCTGAGGGATGAATAGAGTAATTCATTTAATTTAAATTTGATGCTGCGGTGCTAACACTTCGATGCCCTCCTGGTCCGCTTACACGGTGTGAAATCTGGCATCTGAACAGTTAAAAACCAGTCCATAATGAGTCCATGGAGTCAGGCTTCAATGAAGCCCACCAAAGTGGCCCCCAAACCTTCCTGCTGAGTCAGAACAACCGTCCATAGTTCCTCCATCTTGCCAGCGAGCGACCGGATGTTACCCATGACAACCGCAGGGACACCGGGCTCAAAGCGCCTCCTTTCTGATCGTCTCCTTCTCAGTTCTGTCGGGACTGCACCAACTCTTCCAGCCATGGTTGATCTGGTTCTAAGAGCTAGCTGCTAGTTGTGTGCATGCAAACAAAACGGGACGACGCCATGACTGGCAAAACACGCCAACGAGGAGCTAGTCATTGCATAAAAATGGGTGGTATAAAAATAGCTGTCCGAAGTAAACAATGTAGTCCAAAACGACGTCCAAAGAGCGCACAGTCACATCTCACACACAGTCACAAGGGACAGATACCGAGTGGAAAAAAAATGCGAAAACAGACGACCAGACGCCAAAAAACATTACCGTAATTTCACGACCATAAGGCGCAGCTAAAAGTCTCAAATTTTCTTCAAAATGAGCGGTGAGCCTTTTTGTGCGGTGCGCCTTGTGTGTGAGGAGAAGCGGAGCTAAAAGAAAACGCGGTGCTCGCGAGGCGGACCTGAAAGAAAACGCAGAACATTAAAGAGTGAAGTGTGAGCGGCGTGGGAGCGATGAACGACCGAAGGAGACCACAGTTTCACGAAGGGTGGAAGGCAGCGCAGGGCGAGTTACGCTACAGTTTGCCAATGGATTGTAGATGCTTGGACTAACGTGTCTGCTGGTACTGTTATCCGAGCTTTCTCAAAAGCTGGTATCCTTTCTGAGGAGCCGCACAGTACAGACAGTGACTTTGACAGCGAGGAGCGAAGTGGACCTGCTCTGTTGGATTTTGCGCAGCTGTTCGATTCCGAAACAGAGGATGAGGACTTTGACGGATTTGAATAAAGACTATGTTGTGATGCGGAGTGCACATGGAAGGAGGAGGACCCAAATGCAGGACTTAACAAGGTTTATTAAACCAGGAATCAGCAAAGCTGTAAACAACGGAGAGGGATCAAAAGGTTATCAAAGTCAATATCAAGAAAGTCAGTTGGGTCGGGAGTCAGCCAGGGCTGGAGGTATGAAGACCCGACGAGGAATGCTGGTGAGGCTGCCTTTAAATAGGCAGCCGGGAGAGTAGGTGCAGGTGTTTCCAATCAGAGCAGGTGTACCAGTCAGCCAGAATTGGGGGAAAGGTGAGATGGCCCCTGGCTCCCTCCGGTGGTGGTGGAGGGAACCACAACAGACTATTACCGGTAATGTGCTTGTTTACACTACTTAAATAAAGTACAACCAAACTCAGTTTTGCTCCCGATCTATTTTTTAATACGCACATTTGCATGCTTGCGTGTGTGTTGTTGTTGTAAGGCGGTGTGTGACTGAGGCTGCGCTTTTTCGTACGGTGCGCCTAATGGTCGTGAAATTACGGTACATTGTGATCAAAACCAGAAAATCAGAGGAATCGACAGGCTTTTTGTACACCAAACAAAAATGTGTCGAACCTTCATATCCTTGGTTTTTTAAGCTTTAAAATCTAATCTTGAGATTTGTGACGAGGTATGACTTTTGGAATCTTGTTTCACTGCCTCACTGAGCTCAAATCTGACCCTGTGGGTCTTAAGGGCTCAATGGTTTGAATTTAAGAACCTGTTGTTTAAAACTGTATGTTAATGGGCTAATTCCAGTTAACCCGGAGCAAACGTAGATCTTTCCCGTCCGCCTGCCTCCAGTGAAAAATGGACATCTATCCTAAACTATTCTCCCCTCTCACTCCATCTCTGTTCCCCTCGGCTGCCTTTAATTACAGATGGAGGGATAATCGAAGAGCGGCGGGCCAACCTGAGAGGGGAAATAAGAGCGAGCGGAGGTGGAAATCACCCTCCACTGCAGAGCCCCCCACCTTTTCCACAGCCACGTGTCAAAAAATGAATGATCGCCACGTCTTTACACGAGACAGAGCAAAGCTCAGGACCCACAAGACGGTGTGAACAAAGGAGTCCTTTCAGGGACGAGGCTTTATCAAAGAAAATGAGACATAACAAGTGAGGAGTTGAAATAATAATTAATAATTAGATCTTTTTTTTTTGCTCTTTAAAATCAATTGATGAGAAAATAATAGAATCTATTGGTTTGTAATGATTTTTTTTTCAAACCACCCCCTAAAGCAGCCTTGTGTCCCAGAAATTCCATTTACCAAAGATTAGCTCCATTCTCTTAGACCTCATTCGCCTTCTTAATTAAAAGATGAAGATAAAAAATGGGTGGGCTTCAAGTTTTTAAAAAATATCCCCCGGACTTCTTACAGAAAACGCAGCTCGGAAACCAGATGAAAGGACTGATGCATATTTAATGTGATGGGAAACTAAAAGTCTTCCTCTAACCTGGTGGCTATCCGCCATCTGCATGCAGGTACATACTGAACGTGTGTGCATGTGCACAAGTGTGTTTGCTGTGCGTCTGCAGGGGGTGGGATGGGCTTCATGGAGCATGATTGCACAGCAGGACTTAGTTCCTTTTCAAAGGAGAAATGCACAGCGGGGAAACACACACACACACACACACACACACACACACACACACACATGTTCTTAGCACACATGAAGCATTGTGGCAGCTTCATGTGATACATTTCTCTAACCTCATCATGTCAGGATTTCTCAGACTGCACGTGGCTTTCTTCATTGTCCGACTCTGTTTGAAAATCTAACCTAAAGTAATTCAAAAGCCAGAGGCTGCGTTCGGATTTGACTTTAGCTAAGTAATTATTTTTTTATGAAGATTTAAGAGGAATTTATTCAGATTTTATTCAATTTAACCAGACGTAGATTTAAATCTGCTGTATTTGAAGGGCTGTGTTTGCCTGGATAAAAGCAGCCATGAGGTGGAATCTTTTAAAAAAAAAACATTTAATGTGATTAATTTATTAAAATACATTAAAGACTCTTTGTTTTTGTTCAAATTTATCTACAGATTTTAGTTTTTGTGACTTTGCAGCACTTTTTATAGCACGTCGCCAGAACTCGTTTTTTTTTTTGCTACAAACCAGTCACCTTTTTAACTGTCTACGAGAATGCAGGGGGGCCAAAGCCCATCCCAGCTGATTCAAGGCAAGGGGCAGGGTACACCCCGAACAGGTCGCCAGTCTGTCGCAGGCCCAAACACACTCACTCATTCCTAGGGGCAATTTGGCACTGGCCAATCAAGCGGAGTGTGGGAGGAAATCGGAGTACCCAGAGAAAACCCATGCATGCACGGGGAGAACATGCAAACCCCACACAGAAAGGACAGTGTTGCGAGCCTCGTCCCCACCCGGGACTCGAACCCATGACCTTCTTGCTGTGAGGCCACTGTGCTACCCACTGCACCACCGTGCCGCCCTATTCTACGAACCAAACCAGCAGAAATTCAAAATAAATTCCGTTCCGTTCCGTCATCTTCCACTTGTTCCGGGGTCGGGTCGCAGGGGCAACAGCCTCAAACGGGCAGCCCAGGCCTCTCTCTCCCCGGCTGTATCCTCCAGCTCACCTGGAAGGATCCCAAGTCGTTCCCCGGCCAGCTGTGAGACATAGTGTCTCCAGCGGGTCTGGGGTCTGCCTCTTGGTCTCCTCCCGGTGGGACGTGCCCGAAACACCTCGCCTGCAAGGCGCTCGGGGGGCATCCTGACCAGATGCCCGAACCACCCCATCTGGCTCCTCTCGACCTGGAGGAGGAGCGGCTCGACATCGAGCTCCTCCCGGATGGCAGAGCTCCTCACCCGATCTCTAAGTGAGAGCCCAGCCACCCTGCGGAGGAAGCTCATTTCGGCCGCTTGTACCCGCAATCTCATTCTTTCGGTCACCACCCACAGCTGGTGACCATAGGTGAGGGTTGGAACGTAGATCGACATTCAAAAATAAATAAATAAAAAATTTAACGATTACGAATTTACTCATCTCTGTTTCCTGATTGGCTGGACTCTAATGCCTGACCTAGTTGCTGGAGTTCCTGGAGTTGCTGGAGTGAAAGCAATGAATGAAGGCACTAGGTGGCACCAGACTGGCGACCGTGCAGCCATAGCTGGAATTAATTTAGCAAATCAGGCCCAGAATGAGATTTTTTTTTTTTTGTGAGGTGGTACCATTAAGTCTAAATATGACGTCGCCCGGTGGGATGGTGGGTACAGGAAGCAGATGGATGCCTACAGTTAGTCAAGGTCATGGTGGGCCAACAACAGAGTTCCTCCAGCATGAAGCTCCGCGCTCCCTAGAGGCTGCTCGCTATAAAACACGGAAGAACATCTGGTGTTTGATGGTGTGTGTGTGTATGAAAGGAAATGACACCAAACACACATCCACACAGCTGTATTCTCTGGATTAGATTCCCAGAGTGACTCTTTAGCCTTTTCCAGCGTCCCCCGAGGGAGTCGCCGAATTCATTTTAGATGCATCAAGTGTGACATGGAGGAAATAAAGACGCAGAGTGTCTGTAAACAGTCTGCACCCAGTTTGATTAACAGAGCTTTGTGTCACTGTCTTTGGAGCAGACGGTTCTGGTGTCGGGGCTGGGGGCCACGGGGGTTTGGATTTGCTTCCTGAAGCTGAGAAGCGATTGGAAAGAATCCAAAAAAAGCAGATGTGCATGCAATTTATTTCCCTGACACAACAAACCAGGAGGATACACATAACTAAGACTTTACCAGGAATTAAAATATAAAAGGAAAACTCAAAACAAATAATCTCTTCGGTTTTGATCCGATTTTCCGAAAGCGTGGAAGAAAAAAAACCTTCGTATAAAAACTACAAAGGGTACAATCTCATAACGTGCTACCCACCGGGGAAACCGAGGATTATATCAAGACCTAATTCCCTCCTCAAACCAACTAACTAAGATAATTATTCAAAAATAGAAACTCGTTAACGCAGGGAAAATTATGACCTAATTCCTGTTGGATTGGGATTTGGTCTGTAGAGCATGAGAAAGAAAGAGGGCGTTTTTAAACCAACACAAGAGGGACCGAATTATTGCCACTTAAGACCCTGTCCACACATAGCCGGGTATTGGCTATGTGTGGTATCTGTGGTAACCAGGATCTACGTTCCTACCCTCACCATGGTAACTGGGATCTAAGTTCCTACCCTCACCATGGTAACTGGGATCTACGTTCCTACCCTCACCATGGTAACCAGGATCTACGTTGCTACCCTCACTGTGGTAACCAGGATCTACGTTCCTACCCTCACCATGGTAACCAGGATCTATGTTCCTACCCTCACCATGGTAACCAGGATCTACGTTCCTACCCTCACCATGGTAACCAGGATCTATGTTCCTACCCTCACCATGGTAACCAGGATCTACGTTCCTACCCTCACCATGGTAACTGGGATCTACGTTCCTACCCTCACCATGGTAACCAGGATCTACGTTGCTACCCTCACTGTGGTAACCAGGATCTACGTTCCTACCCTCACCATGGTAACCAGGATCTACGTTCCTACCCTCACCATGGTAACCAGGATCTACGTTCCTACCCTCACCATGGTAACCAGGATCTATGTTCCTACCCTCACCATGGTAACCAGGATCTACGTTCCTACACTCACCATGGTAACCAGGATCTTTGTTGCTACCCTCACTGTGGTAACCAGGATCTACGTTCCTACCCTCACCATGGTAACCAGGATCTACGTTCCTACCCTCACCATGGTAACCAGGATCTACGTTCCTACCCTCACCATGGTAACCAGGATCTATGTTCCTACCCTCACCATGGTAACCAGGATCTACGTTCCTACACTCACCATGGTAACCAGGATCTATGTTCCTACCCTCACCATGGTAACCAGGATCTGCGTTCCTACCCTCACCATGGTAACCGGGATCTACGTTCCTACCCTCACCATGGTAACCGGGATCTACGTTCCTACCCTCACCGTGGTAACCAGGATCTACGTTCCTACCCTCACCATGGTAACCAGGATCTACGTTCTTACCCTCACCATGGTAACCAGGATCTACGTTCCTACCCTCACCATGGTAACCAGGATCTACGTTCCTACCCTCACCGTGGTAACCAGGATCTACATTCCTACCCTCACCATGGTAACCAGGATCTACGTTCCTACCCTCACCATGGTAACCAGGATCTACGTTCCTACCCTCACCATGGTAACCAGGATCTACGTTCCTACCCTCACTATGGTAACCAGGATCTACGTTCCTACCCTCACCATGGTAACCAGGATCTACGTTCCTACCCTCACCGTGGTAACCAGCTGTGGGCGGTGACCAAAAGAATAAGATTCTGGATACAAGCAGTTAAAATGTTGATTCCAGTTTATCAACAGTTTATCAATTTAATTTATCGTGCAGCTCTAAACTACACACACACACACACACACACCACTTTTATCTCATCTGAATCCATTTGAAATAAAAGCAAACTAAAAACATGTGGAATTAAATCCTGTTTGTCACTGGCTTGTAAGCAGACGCAGTGTTTTCATAGGCACAGCGTGTGTGTGTGTGTGTGTGTGTGTGTGTGTGTGTGTGTGTGGGCCTGTGCGTCTGGTAATGAAAGGCTTGGCGAAAGCAGAGCCGTGTTGGGTATTGATCTGTTCCTGTGCTGGGAAGACTGGAGCGAGATAATGACGACTATCTGTGATGTTTCATTCGTGTTCTCCGTCTCTGCACACGTCCCGTTTCAGCAACATGAGAAGAATTTAAACACACAGACGTTCACGTCACCTGCAAAAATATACACACCCCTTTATGTTTACAGTTTATTTTCTTGTTCATAGAATGTCGGGGTCATCAAGGACTCGGATCGTCTGTACTTTCCCTACACATTTTGTGAACGTGATTTCTTCTGCGGCGGCACGTTGGCGCAGTGGGTAGCACAGTGGCCTCACAGCAAGACGGTCGTGGGTTCAAGTCCCGAGTGGAGACGAGGCTTGAAACACTGTCCTTTCTGTGTGGAGTTTGCATGTTCTCCCCATGCCTCCCCATGGTTTCCTCCTGGTACTCTGGTTTCCTTCCACTCTCCAAAGACATGCATGCTAGGTTGATTGCCCGGTGCCAAATTGCCCCTAGGACTGAGTGTGTGTGTGGCCCTGCTACAGACTGGCGACCTATTCGGGGTGTACCTCCACCCCCCGCCTTCAATCAGCCAGGATGGGCTCCGCCAACCCCCGCAAGCCCGTTTAGGATAGACAGATAAGAAGGCGACTGATTGACTGATTTCTTCTGAACCACCAGAGGGCACTTACTTAATTAGTCAGTACCAACTAAAGATGAAATGATTTTCAGGGTTAAGTTACTTACAGTTGACATCACAAATTCCTGCAAAGACGACGTCTCCCAATTCAGTGAGTGGATTTTAAAACTACTCAATACATTTTCCTCTTTTTGTGTTTTATTTTAACACCCTGCGGACGTTTGTTTGTTTGGATTTTTCAGATGATTTAAAGTCACCTATCTCAGTCTTTTTGGGTAAATCTTGGCACTTTTTGTTTTTCATGAACTCATCCGATTGGATGCAAAGTTTTTAGGCTTTACAAAGAGGGAGTTTTTTGGGGGCGGGGCCAAAAGGAGGAGGGGCTTGAAATCACATCCACCAATGGACAACACCCGCCATGACAGTTGGCGTAAAACAAACCGTTCAAAACATGAGAAAGCAGCTGGTAAATTGTGCATCTTACGTGTGTTACCACCTAGTGTTATGTATCAGTATGAAGAGAAATTACAGATAAAAACGGATCATTAATTTATCTTTTATTTTTACTCAAAGTTAAGTTTTAAAGAAAGTTATAAATGAAAATTGTGAAAAGTGTAAAAAAATGAACTCGAGTTTTAGTAAAAACAGAAATTGAACGGGAAGAGGGAAAACGAAAAGCGGGAGATCGACAGGCGGATCGGTGCGGCATCAGCAATAACTAGGACGCTGCATCGGTCCGTCGTGATAAAGAGAGAGCTGAGCCGAAAAGCAAAGCTCTCGATTTTTTTAAGTCGATCTATGTTCCTACCCTCACCATGGTAACCAGGATCTACGTTCCTACCCTCACCATGGTAACCAGGATCTACATTCCTACCCTCACCATGGTAACCAGGATCTACGTTCCTACCCTCACCGATGGTCACCAGCTGTGGGTGGTGACCGAAAGAATGAGATCGCTGGTACAAGCGGCCAAAATGAGCTTCCTCCGCAGGGTGGCTGGGCTCTCACTCAGTGATCAGGTGAGGAGCTCTGCCATCCGGGAGGAGCTCGGTGTCGAGCCGCTCCTCCTCCAGGTCGAGAGGAGCCAGATGGGGTGGTTCGGGCATCTCGTCACCAGGAGGAGACCAAGGGGCAGACCCCAGACCCGGTGGAGAGACTATGTCTCACAGCTGGCCGGGGAACGACTTGGGATCCTTCCAGGTGAGCTAGACGATGCAGCCGGGGTGAGAGAGGTCTGGGCTGCCCGTTTGAGGCTGTTGCCCCCGCGACCCGACCCCGGAACAAGCGGAAGATGACGGAACGGAACGGAAAGAAATTGAACGTCTTCAGGGTTTGTGACCAAAAGTCATCTTCACAAACACTGAGGTCACAGATTCTTGTGGTTCGGAAATTTCCCAAATTCCTGAAAAGATTTTAATCAAACTGCCCACAGTTACTCAGTACCAACTGTAGATGAACTGATTGGGTTTTCAGTATCATCTGACCAACCGTCAATGTCACAAAGGTTAAAATCTCACACATGCCTGCCTGAACGTCCCTTCAACCAATCATTACTAATACCGCTCGTGGCGTACGGCATGATGGAGGCGTGTTGTTTGATGCCGAGACGTGATTTGCTTGTTTTTTTTTTTTAATGTTTTCTTATATTTGGATTTTTTAGCTTTAACAAAGTGTAAGTGCAGAGTGTGTCTGCTCTTAAAAGGGGTTCGGCTTCAAAGCTGCAGCCGGCTTTTATGTCAGCATCACCCCGGTTTGTGAGTTTTCCTCTCTTCCAGGTAACAGCAGCGAAGCTCTTTTATTTGAACAGTTCCAGACATTTTCTGTGAGATGAAAAGCACCCTCATAAATACGTTTAATCCACTCCGGGCAGCTGGTCAAAGTACGTGAGGATGCAGGATTAACGTGTGCCACCTCATGCACTTTTTAGCATGAGGTGGCACTTTTACTTTGGTTATTTTAAAATATCACATAGTAAAATGTCTCTTTAGACTTTTCAGGATCAAAGACTGCGACACAGATCTGAAGAAATGAGGATAGATTAAAGCAATAACACTGAAAAATGAGAAAAGATACGGATCACTTTATAGATTGTTAGACTTCGGGCTAATCCAGGCATGGGCAAACTACGGTCTGCGGGTCACATCCGGCCCGTTAAACAGTTTAATCCGGCCCATTGAACTTGAAAAAATTAAATAAATAAACCTTATTAATGTTTTATTTTTCCTGCAATTCTGATGTTTTCTCACTAGATGGTGTCAAAGATACAACAACACTGCTCCCATTATAATAGGTGTGTTTCATGATGTGCACGCTGTCAAAATAAACAGTGTGCACAGATATGGAAAGCCATCAGGGCCAATACACGCACGTAAACAAGCGTGTTAGATGTTAAAACAAGCAAAGTGTTACATCAAGCGCTTAGATTTCAAACCTCAGTCAGTCAGTCAGTCATCTTCTTATCCGTCTGTCCCTTTCGAGGTTGCGGGGGGTGCTGGAGCCCATCCCGGCCAATTTAAGGCAAAGGGCAGGGTACACCCCGAACAGGTCGCCAGTCTGTCGCGGGGCCACACACACACTCATTCCTAGGGGTAATTTGGCACCGGTCAAACAACCTAACATGCATTAGGTTAACAGGAAACCCACGCAAACACAGGGAGAACATGCAAACTCCACACAGAAAGGACAGTGTTCCAAGCCTCATCCCCACCCGGGACTTGAACCCACGACCTTCTTGCTGTGAGGCCACTGTGCTACCAACTGTGCCACCGTGCTGCCCGATTTCAAACCTAGTGCTGCTAAAAGCGCGTTTTTAAGCGCTATCGTACTAGATTTCAGACCTAGCGCCGCTAGATTTGAAATTTAACGCCCTTGATGTAACATTTAGCGCTTGTTTAAAATCTAGCATCATTTTATCGGTCTAATCTAGAGGTTACCAAAGCATGCCATCCATCTGATCCTGTTCAGGACCCCCTGGTCAAATGTTAGAACTCAATGTGACCCACGAATCAAAACATTTGCCCATCCCTGGGCTAATCTAGAACTCCGATAGAAAAAAACATCAGCAATTCTTAATCTGACAAGAAATCCACGAGAAAAAGACAAAAAAAAAAAAAAAAAGAAGTATAAAGCTGGATTTTCAATTAAACACAGGCTCATGAGTAACAGACGTGTGGCTGCTGTGAAAGCTGGTCATTTGTAATCCTCATCTCAGTCCTGTTGACAACATGCTCAAACATCGTCCCATCCCACACCGTCACCACCCCTGAGTGCGGTTTTGATGCACCCATCATGTCTGCTTCATGCTTGGCTGGAGTTTTTATTAATTGCGACCCGGCGAATAATGTGAATAAATGTTTGGTGGTGGCCAGTGATTGGCTGTTTCTTGTGTCTGTCGAGTCGATCGTGGATTTAAAAGGTTTGTCTTGTGAAGAAATAATTGAGAAAGTTTGATGATGGATTCTATGTTTTGGAATAAAGACGTTTCAAACTGCGTTATTTTTTTTAGTCTTTTAAGTTTTATTTGTTACTTTTTTTTATGGAAGAACAAAAAGGTTCAATATTGCTCTGAAACCCTCACCATGGTAACCAGCTGTGGGTGGTGACTGAAAGAATGAGATCGCAGATACAAGCGGCCGAAATGAGCTTCCTCTGCAGCGAGGCTGAACTCTCACTCAGAGATCGGGTGAGGAGCTCTGCCATCCAGGAGGAGCTCGGTGTCGAGCCGCTCCTCCTCCAGGTCGAGAGGAGCCAGATGGGGTGGTTCGGGCATCTGGTCGAGAAGCCCCCTGAGCGCCTGGCTGGTGAGGTGTTTCGGGCACGTCCTACTAGGAGGAGACTGAGAGGCAGACGTCGGACCCGCTGGAGCAGACCTGGGCAAATTAAGGCCCGCGGGCCACATCCGGCCCTTTGTACGCCACTGTCCGGCCCGCGTGAGGCCAATCATAAACACCATAAATTAAACTTTTTTTTTTTTACTTTTATTTTGAAATTTTATTTTATTTTGAAAAGCGTTACGTCGCTACATATGCACGTTGTAGACTTTTACTCCGCCCTCAAAGAGGAGAACTTTCCACACCTGAGGAGGCATGCTCAGAGGATCCTAGTCCTCTTTGGATCTACCTATCAATGTGAACAGACATTCTCAGTTATGAAGTTCAACAAATCCAAACACAGATCCTCTATGACTGATGACCACCTCTCAGCTGTCCCTTGTTCAAGCCCAGAACAGACTGGATTATTCTCACTGAAGAGGTAACATGAGATGGAAAGCATGACAAGTTATTAAATAAATTGCACTGGTTCAATAATTGTTTTTCTTATTTAACCAATAGACCACAGTTTCACATAACCTAATATACATATTTACAGAGTGCTTTATTCTTCTGATGATCAGTACCAGCTATGTATTTTACAATGAAAGAAAGTTGGTGGCCCTCTGACACAATTCAGGCTTCTCATGCGGCCCCTGATAAAAATTAATTGCCCACCCCTGCGCTGGAGAGACTATGTGGGAATGCAGGGGAATGGCTCGGGATCCTTCCGGGTGAGCTGGAGGATGCAGCTGGGGTGAGAGAAGCCTGGGATTCCCGTCTGAGGCTGTTGCCCCCACGACCCGGCCTCGGATGAGCAGAAGATGACGAAACGGAACTGGTCTGAAATGAACATGTTTACATTTAAAAGGTTGTTTTTACGCCTGTTTTAAATATAAAAATGACGCCCTTTAAAAGTAGCCTGTAGACGTTTTATCTTTAAAATACTTCATCCTTGAAGGAAAATTGAGATCTGTACTTTTTAACCGTGAGGACGAATGGTTAGAGTCTGATGGAGACTCTAACGGCGGAAATGATTTTCTGTACCGTTCCTTTGAGCAATGGGGTTGCAGGAGCCTGTTACTGAAGCTGCTCCTCAGATGGTCCACATAGTCATAGACACAGTGGGAGGGGTTGAAGCTTAAAAAACGACCCCGACTTGTCAGAATCACCAACTCAGTTACTTTTGGGGGAAAGGTATTTGTAACGTAACACTGGGCGTGTGTCCGTGACGTGATATCAGACACCAAAAAAAAAACATTCAACCATTTTTTCTATTTTAAAGCAGAATCAAATCATTTTCTGTCTTTTAGACTGAATAAAAAATGAGATCAAGTTTTGCTTTGGTGTCCGTTTTACAGCTTTTTTTTTTCTAAGTGTTTTCTTTCTTGTTCAAACGAACTGATTCAAGTTTCAATAAACTGGTTCTTAAAAATAAATAATTAAAAATATCGACTTGTTTAGAAGAAGCTCATCAGAATGAAACGGGTTGTTGTTTTGAGGTGTGTTTTTAACTATTATTGCAGCCTGAGGTCATTTTTAGGGTGAAATAGAATTAAAATAAATAAAAAGAACAACATTAATGCTAAAAAAATAAATAAAAAAATGCCTGAAAACAGTGTGGAGTTTCCTTCAGGGCGTTTCATCATCACGGTTTACCAATTAAAAGTCAATTCTCAGGATAAATCATGCAGGAAGGAAACCATCCCAGAGCTCGTGGGCAGAAAATGGCAAATTAAAACTGAACATTCCAACGCCAATATGTAAATATTTTACCTGAGAGGTGTGTGTGTGTGTCTGGTTAGGCATGTTTGAGACGTGTGTAGAAGTGTGAGCGTCCCTGAAGCGGTGTGCGGCATCTGTAGTAGCACGTCCTTGAGGAGCAGAGCGCCAACGTTATTACAAGAAGTAATCTCAAGAGGAAACTGAATATTCATGAGCATCGTTCCGGCTTTAAAACAAAAGCAGAACGTCTCAAACAGAAAATTTAAAAGTGTTTAACGAAACCAAACGTTCCACATGCAGAGATTTTAAACATGTGTAAAAACGTCAGGGGTCATTTTAAAATCTACCCTCACCATGGTAACCAGGATCTACTTTCCTACCCTCACCATGGTAACCAGGATCTACTTTCCTACCCTCACCATGGTAACCAGGATCTATGTTCCTACCCTCACCATGGTAACCAGGATCTACGTTCCTACCCTCACCATGGTAACCAGGATCTACGTTCCTACCCTCTTCATAGTAACCAGGATCTACGTTCTTACCCTCACCATGGTAACCAGGATCTATGTTCCTACCCTCACCATGGTAACCAGGATCTACGTTCCTACCCTCACTGTGGTAACCAGGATCTACGTTCCTATTCTCACCATGGTAACAAGGATCTACATTCCTACCCTCACCATGGTAACCAGGATCTACGTTCCTACCCTCTCCATAGTAACCAGGATCTACATTCCTACCCTCACCATGGTAACCAGGATCTACGTTCCTACCCTCACCATGGTAACTAGGATCTATGTTCCTACCCTCACCATGGTAACCAGGATCTACGTTCCTACCCTCACCATGGTAACCAGGATCTACGTTCCTACCCTCACCATGGTAACTAGGATCTACGTTCCTACCCTCACCATGGTAACCAGGATCTACGTTCTTACCCTCACCATGGTAACCAGGATCTACGTTCCTACCCTCACCATGGTAACCAGGATCTATGTTCCTACCCTCACCATGGTAACCAGGATCTGTGTTCCTACCCTCACCATGGTAACCAGGATCTATGTTCCTACCCTCACCATGGTAACCAGGATCTACGTTCCTACCCTCACCATGGTAACCAGGATCTATGTTCCTACCCTCACCATGGCAACCGGGATCTACGTTCCTACCCTCACCATGGTAACCGGGATCTACGTTCCTACCCTCACCATGGTAACCACGATCTACGTTCCTACCCTCACCATGGTAACCACGATCTACGTTCCTACCCTCATCATGGTAACCAGGATCTGCGTTCTTACCCTCACCATGGTAACCAGGATCTACGTTCCTATCCTCACCTATGGTCACCAGCTGTGGGTGGCCGCTCCTCCTCCACGTTGAGACGAGCCAGATGGGGTGGTTTGGGCATCTCGTCAAAAGCGCCTTGGCGGTGAGGTATTTTGGGAATTTCCCCCAGGAGGAGACCGAGAGGCAGACCCTGGACCTGCTGGAGAGACTATGTCTCACAGCTGGCCGGGGAACAACTCTGGATCCTTCCAGGTGAGCCGGGGTGAGAGAAGCCCGGGCTTCCCGTCTGAGGCAGTTGCCTCCGCGACCCGATCCCAAAAGACGACAAAACGGAACGGTAAGATACTGTAAAGCAGCATAGAGATTAAATCTCTGTTTTAACAACAGTCGTCATTTTAAAACAAACTGATATGATGTTTAAATCATCATAAATGTAACAAAAAAATTTGCAAAATGACAGAAAATCAATATCAATTCTGGATGAAAATGAAGATGCAGTAAAAGCAGGACTGGGTTTAAAAAAAAAAAAAAAGGTCAAACTAATATTTTCAAATGTCTGAATCATTAAGGTACAATCATCTGAAATAAAAGCCCTTTTTACCTGCGTGGATACGGGCGGGTTTTTATCCAGACAAATCACAGATTATCACTAGTTTTCTCCTTTTTTCACGTCAAAACTCTGCTTTCTGTGTCTGTGATGCACCAATACAAACCAAAGGACCTCCGCAATTACCCCTGAAATAACCTCTTTTGATTGATATCTCAATTATGCCAGGCCTTTCATGTGTGTTATCTTGTCTCACACACACTCCTCCTGTCCTCGTTCTCAACTGCTCAATGGGACGCTCGGAGGAAGAATGGCTCGACCTTGCTGCTTTATTCTTTCCCCTTGCTGAGTTTTTATTTGCAGGATTTTTGTCTCTACAAACAATTTGGTGTGTGATACTCTCTCTTTTTTTGCCCGTTTGTGTGTTTGGTAAGAAAGAAGCTCTGTTTTAAAATGTTCCTTTCCGTTCCGTCATCTTCCGCTTGTTCCGGGGTCGGGTCACAGGGGCAACAGCCTCAAACGGGCAGCCCAGGCCTCTCTCTCCCCGGCTGCATCCTCTAGTTCACCTGGAAGGATCCCAAGTCGTTCCCCAGCCAGCTGTGAGACATAGTCTCTCCAGCGGGTCCGGGGTCTGCCCCTTGGTCTCCTCCCGGTGGGATGTGCCCGAAACACTGCGCTCGGGGGGCATCCTGACCAGATGCCCGAACCACCCCATCAGGCTCCTCTCGACGTGGAGGAGGAGCGGCTCAACACCGAGCTCCTCACCCGATCTCTGAGTGAGAGCCCAGCCACCCTGCGAAGGAAGCTCATTTCGGCCGCTTGTACCCGCGATCTCATTCTTTCGGTCACCACCCACAGCTGGTTACCATGGTGAGGGTTGGAACATAGATCCTGGTTACCATGGTGAGGGTAGGAACGTAGATCCTGGTTACCATGGTGAGGGTAGGAACGTAGATCCTGGTTACCATGGTGAGGGTAGGAACGTAGATCGACTTGTAAATCTAGAGCTTTGCTTTTCGGCTCAGCTCTCTCTTTACCACGACGGACCGATGCAGCGTCCTAGTTATTGCTGATGCCGCACCGATCCGCCTGTCGATCTCCCGCTCCATCTTTCCCCCACTCGTGAACAAGACCCCGAGATACTTAAACTCCTCCACTTGGTGCAGGACCCTGTCCCTGACCCGCAGGGGGCATTCCACCCTTTTCCGGGCGAGGAAAAGGTAGCTACTGTCTCTTTAACAGAAATAAAAACAAGCATTCAGCCTGATGCTGCTGCGAGGAAATAATAACTGGGGATGGATCCACACCAGGAGTCGAACTGCCCATAACTGCAGCGGCCAAAACCATAAGGGTCCGCCCATCTCCAGGAGACACGGGCACCCACAGATATATACACAGAATGATACTTTTTACCAAAGACATTTAGCGTCTGGCGTTATTAAAATAACCACACATACCGAAGGTCTAGGTGTGATACACACGCTCCAAAACTCATTTTATGGTTCAAGAAGCCGCCCTGTGAAATTTAGCAGAAGCTTTCTTGTGTTTTTTATGAGTTTTAATGAAGCGAACTGAAACATTTGCTCCAGTGAAGCGAGTCAGAAGCGTGTGGATGAGCAGAGAAATCAGTCCGCAGAAAAAAAAAAAGCCCACAGAAGGTAGTCCCTTTTTATCTAAAAATAAAAGATATTCGTCTTACCTGAAAGATGTGGTCATCAGAGCGAAGATTCACAGACGAAGCATAAAAAAAAAAAGGAGAAAAAAAAGCATTATTAGTACCATGAACTCCAAACAACAGACCGCTTTGGTTCCTCATCAAGACAATTAAATAGTCATTACACGCTTTAACAATTAACGCTGTGCTTTCTTAATTAGTGATGCTTTAGAACAAAGAGTATGCAAAGTTAACGATGCATGAGATTACTGATTGATTTAAGTTAGCTGCTGTGAGTGTTCCTAAGTAAGACGGGCCGATGGGCCGGACCAAGATTTCAGAGGTCACAGTTACTAAGAGTTGCGTAAATTTTTTGATGAACAAGCGTTTTTTGCTCAGCTTATGTTCGTTATTTACGGCACATAAACATGAGATTCACAGTGGTGGATGAAGTACTCACTTTTTGTACTTAAGTAAAAGTAAAAGTATCAATAAAAAAAATCTACTTAAGTAAAAGTACAAAAGTATTTGGTGTCAATTGTACTTTTTAAGTAAAAAGTAAAAGTATTCGATCATAACTCAAATGTTATTTTTTGTACTATATAGGGTGTCACCATGCTAACCAGGATAAATACTCTGCAGGGGTGTGACCCCCCTCTCCTGCCTCTTTTGGTCCACAAAATAAATAAATAAATAAATAAATAAAATAAAAGGAAAGGGGACAAGTCAAGCTATCCCCTAGAAGGGCCAGTGCATGGGCACCAAAATGGAGGAAAATGACACTTAATTTTTAAAATGTTTTTGGGGGGGAGGCCCCCAGTCACTATATATTGGCTTTGTCAAAGCCCCACCGCTCTTTGGAAAATTCTAGATCCGCCCCTGCTCTGTGTAATGATGGCTCAACTTTTTATTTAGAAGTAAACACAACAAACAACGATCTTCTGACTCTTTTTAATTAGTTCTATATTTGATGTTAGGTTTTTGAATGAATGGAAAATGTTTCTCGATTCATGACTTCTTCTCCCAATCAACTGCTTCTTTTGATTTTTGCGATGCGGCTTCAAAATGCGCTAAAAAAAACTGTGTATTTTTCAAATTCCTGAACGAAAATGTAACAAAAAATGTAAAACACACTTTTAAAAAGTAGCGAAGTAAAAGTACAGATATTTGCTCTAAAAATGTAGTGAAGTAAAAGTAAAAGTACCGGTCTTAAATTTTACTTAAGTAAAGTACAGATACACAATTTTTTTTTTACTTAAGTACAGTAACGAAGTACATTTACTTCGGTACGTTCCACCACTGGAGATTCATCAGTACCAACGTCACCCTTCTTATGTAAGTTTAATAAATCACACCTCCAACAAATCTCAGACAATCCATCCCGATCCAACCACATCTCTGAAGCTCCAAATATGGATCGTACGAACGACATGATGTATATGAGGTGTTGTTTATCTGGAACTACTGATGGATGATGGTGTGGTGTTGGTATCATGCAGCTGTAGTGATGTCGCCCAGAACAGCAAAGTTGAGACGGTCATCACAACTCTTCGAGTGACTCACACTGATTTGTCAGTGAAATATTATCATAATAAAAAAGTCCAACTTCAAAACAGTGAGAAATCAGAAGGTAGCAGCACACTAGGAGTTCATATTGGCCGCCGCCAAAAAAGATGTCTTCATCTCATGAAAAGTTTCTGGTGTAACTTTAACTAGCTTTTATTCTTTTTTTTTTTTTTTATCTTTTTTTTTCGCAATCAAAGCTTTTTTTTTTATTATTATTTAAACAACAATGTTATATGGATCCATTTCTAAATTATAATTCTGTCACTTGAAATGTTTCTCTTGGAAAAATTATGGTAGTTTTAAAGCTCATTTGAAAGTTTTCTTAATAAGGGAACTGTGATGCATGTGTGATTTTCCGTCAGAGCTGGAACTCTCGTGCATGATTTTGTTTTCCCTTTAATTGTTCTTCTGAAATCATGCTGAAAGTTTGGATAAGCACTGATACATTTTCTGTAAATCTAATGTTTCTCATCTCATGCTGCCTGTATTTTTAATAGGAATCCAAGAAAAGAATAATCCTTCCTCAGAGGAAGATTTCAGAGGTCCGAAAATTGGACCATCAACAATGTAGACCAATTTCCGTATGTTTGGTCCCACAATGGGGGTGCTCAAACAGTCAATCGTGGGCTACTGATTTGAAGGCGACTGCCAGGTGTGTAGAGGGAAAAAAAAATGCAGTGTTGCCAACTCAGCGACTTTAATGCTATACTTAGGGCGTATTCAAACCCTTGCTGAAATTCGGCGACTCTTTTTTTTTAAAAAAAAAAGCGTCAATCTAGCAGCTTTTTTGTAGTGTTATTGAAGAATTTTGGAGTTTTTGACATGAATTTACATTGTTGAGCCTGAAATCAATGAGCACCGTCTGTTGCTGTTGTGGTTCCTCCCCCGTTCAAAGTACTGCGTGCGCACGGAAAAAAGTCTGTGTGTGTGTTGAGACAGGAATTTGTCTGTGTATGTGAGTTTGAAGGAGAGGAATTTGTCGGTCTGTGTTTGATGTTTTATAGAGGGTGTGTTTGCGACGTGAGGTCTAATGGTTGTATAACAAAAACAAAACATGTTGTGAAGGTGATTTTACTGCAGGTTGGAAACCATGCGTGGGGGTTGTGATGGTAACGCTGGACTGGTAGATCTCAGGAGGTTTGATGTTTGAAAAGCAGATGTTGGGACAAAAAAGGTTGGGCACCCCTGTCCTACCCTGACAAGTATTTATGTGTGTTTTCTGTTTTCTCGCTGCTTCACATGCTTCATTTCACTGTCCTCGGCTCGCTTCTTCTGTCCAGTAGTGTCGTCTCCTCCCTACATTTTACCATTTTGTAAACGGCAGCTTCTAACTTGTCTTAAAGTCACAAAACAGTCCACACACGCTCAATTTGCGTAGAAGCTGGCATCCGGTCAGGTTTGGGCGTAAGTATGCTTTATAAATGAGGCTCTGGAATGTGATCCAAAACTCTGTTTTTCTGCTTTACACTCCTTCTAATGGATGAGATTTTAGATGTGGTTCGGATTTGGCATGAAGTAAAGAAACTGAAACACGACATCTTGATCCAATCTTCTGATTTTAACAATGTGTTACTGTTTTTAGTTTCATAGACGTGCACATCTCAATGAGATGGCAGGGTGACACGGTGCTAGCTACTGTGATCCGCTTTCTAAAGTCAATGAAAAGAAATGACTTTCTCTTGTGCTCCGCAGACGTTAACTGCTGGTGGCGTTCACTCGGTTCATGCTGACTGTGTGGGTAAGACCCCATTCAAGAAAAATGACTATTTAATTGGATAAATTTCTTTATCCAGGATCTACATTCCTACCCTCACCATGGTAACCAGGATCTACGTTCCTACCCTCACCATGGTAACCAGGATCTACGTTCCTACCCTCACCATGGTAATCAGGATCTACGTTCCTACCCTCACCATGGTAACCAGGATCTACGTTCCTACCTTCACCATAGTAACCAGGATCTACATTCCTACCCTCACCATGGTAACCAGGATCTACGTTCCTACCCTCACCATGGTAATCAGGATCTACGTTCCTACCCTCATCATGGTAACCAGGATCTACATTCCTACCTTCACCATAGTAACCAGGATCTTCGTTACTACCCTCACCATGGTAACCAGGATCTACGTTCCTACCCTCACCATGGTAACCAGGATCTACATTCCTACCTTCACCATAGTAACCAGGATCTACGTTACTACCCTCACCATGGTAACCAGGATCTACGTTCCTACCCTCACCACGGTAACCAGGATCTACGTTCCTACCCTCACCATGGTAACCAGGATCTACATTCCTACCCTCACCATGGTAACCAGGATCTACATTCCTACCCTCACCATGGTAACCAGGATCTACGTTCCTACCCTCACCATGGTAACCAGGATCTACATTCCTACCCTCACCATGGTAACCAGGATCTACATTCCTACCCTCACCATGGTAATCAGGATCTACGTTCCTACCCTCATCATGGTAACCAGGATCTACATTCCTACCTTCACCATAGTAACCAGGATCTTCGTTACTACCCTCACCATGGTAACCAGGATCTACGTTCCTACCCTCACCATGGTAACCAGGATCTACATTCCTACCTTCACCATAGTAACCAGGATCTACGTTACTACCCTCACCATGGTAACCAGGATCTACGTTCCTACCCTCACCACGGTAACCAGGATCTACGTTCCTACCCTCACCTATGGTCACCAGCTGTGGGTGGTGACCGAAAGAACGAGATTGCAGATACAAGTGGCCAAAATGAGCTTCCTACGCAGGAGGAGTGGGCTCTGACCCAGAGATTGGGTGATGAGTACTGCCATCTGGGAGGAGCTCGGTGTCGAGCTGCTCGTCCAGGTTGAGAGAAGCCAGATGTGATTCTTTGGGCATTTGGTTATAATGCTTTCCTAGCGCATTGCTGGTGAGGTGTTTCGGGCACTGCCCACCAAGAAGAGACCAAGAGCCAGACCCCGGACTCACTGGAGAGAGTATGTCTCAAAGCTGGCCGGGGAACGACTCAACTGTAGATGAACTGATTTAATTTTCAGGTTACCGAGGGTTGAGGTCACACTGTATATTCTTGTGAACAAAAACAAAAATGGAGCCGTAATTAAAACTGGTCACTACCAACTATAGATGAACTGATTAAGATTTCAAGTTCATGAGACCAAATTTCAAGGTCACAAAGGTTGAAGTCACAAACTATTTTTTTTTTCTCTAAAAAGTCCACTTAATGATCGACAACGTAATCGTCAGGTTGCTTTTCTTAAACACCATCACCTCGGTGCCGTCCAAATAAAAGAGTGTGTCCACACTGACGCTCCGTCTCACACGAGGGTCCTTAGCAGAATACCAGGCCATGCATTTAAATAGGAATATTATAATAATGACAGTCCGTCACGTTACGGGTGTGTAAGTGTGAACACACCTGTCAGCGTGGTTTACACACAGGGAGGGGTTTAGTGTGTAAAACAAAGCCACTGGCTGACAGGTGGAAGGGTTCGAGTGGAAACCAAAAACAAGAGACATTGACCTTAAAGCTCGATCCTCTGATGAGTGTTTCCTTCCTGTTGTTTTACTAAATGATGGTAAAAGAGTAGCTTTTTTAAAATTTGGTTGATTCATGGATAGAAAAAATTACGGCTATGGTCAAGGCCACGGTTACAGCGAAGGCGCTGCCCTGGGCGGCTGACTGCTGCAGTGCTCCCTGTTACTTAAGCGTTTAATCACCAACTTTCTCTGAGTTTCTGTCCCTTCTACTGCTATGTTTTGTCTCGCTCTGAAGATTTTATTTTGAGGCACTTTGGACGTCATTTTGGACTTTGTTTGTGTCGGACAGCTGATTTTTTGGAAATCGTCCAGCTTGCTCCCAACGGCTAGCTGGTTATGGAGTCATTCTGCTGTTGGCATGCATGTTGCCATCTGCGACCAGCTGCTGGCTCTAGGCCCCTCCATGTGTGGCTGTAGGAGTTGGTTTGGTCCCGGGGGAGCTGAGGAGAAGGAGTCGATCTGGAGGAGGTGCAGAGAAGGAGACAGTCTAGAGGAGGTGCTTCCTGTGTTTTTTTTTTGGTTTCCATGGAAACGTCCGGTTGCTTGCTTGAGGAACTGGAGGCTCTCACTCGGACCCAGTGAAATACAGGGAAGCCAGTTTTGTGTTCTTCACTGCAGCCTGAAGAACACCAAGGTCGAATTTTCTACCACTGAGCCATCGCCTCCCTGATTCGGGAGATCTGGCGTTCATAAGAATTTGTGGATTTGACTTTTGTGACTTTGACCTCCAGTTTGCATGACCCTAAAAACCTAATCAGTTCATCTATAGTTAGAACTTAGTAAGTAGTTCTATTAAAACCCCTTCAGTGGTCTGGTAGTTGTTACAGAAGCACAGACGCATGGACAGCAGCTCTAAATGAAATCCTTCTAATCTGAGTTTATCTGCCTGTCGTTTAGATGATTTAGGAGAGGAACCCCCTCCCCGCCCCCTCTCGCCCCTCAGCAGGTGTTTTTATTCACACAACGTTTGAAATATCAAAGCTTTAAATTGAACGTTGGTCCCAGTGAGCGACAAATTGTCAAACAATAGGAAGAGCTCTCGTCTCTGCTGGTTTCCACCGAGCGTTTCTATTTCACTGGTTTATCTCTACAGGAGGGCACAGTACCCACAGTTCATGGCGGCTCGATTTTGTAGATTTTTTTCTTGCAGCTTTAATTTTAACAGACTGTATTTTTTACATCCCATGTGATGCATGTGTTCTGCTTGGTAGTGGGCTGCACGGACAGTGGATCAGGTGGGAAATTTAAAACCCATCGTTCACAATAACTTCTTCTCAAATCCATGTTTTCTTGGAAAATAAATGTACTTATTTTACGTTTTTGCGCTTAAAAAAAGTAAAATAGCAACATTTTGAAACCCTATTCATTTTTATGAAACAGTTCGTGACTTAAAAATACTGCGGATATTTTGCCATTTTTGAGGGAAATGCAGTAAAACGGAATGAGCTGTAGATTTTTTTGTGAGAAGCCAGATGGGGTGGTTCGGGCATCTGGTCAGGATGTGCCTCCCTGGTGAGGTGTTTCGGGCACGTCCGAACCCTATTTTATCTGTACGAATTGATCCTTTAAACCAGTCTTGGGTGAAATTATTTATCAGAAATAAGAAAAAAATCTGTTCTGTTCCGTCGTCTTCCGCTCATCTGGGGCCGGGTCGCGAGGGCAACAGCCCCAGACGGCTGCATCCTCCAGCTCACCCGGAAGGATCCCAAGTTGTTCCCCAGCCAACTGTGAGACATAGTCTTTCCAGCGTGTCCGGGGTCTTCCTCTCAGTCTCCTCTTGGTGGGACGAGCCCGAAACACATCACTCGCGAGGCGCTCGAGGGGCATCCTGACCAGATACCCAAACCACCCCATCTGGGTCCTCTCGACCTGGAGAAGGAGCAGCTCGACACCGAGCTCCTCACCCGATCTCTGAGTGAGAGCCCAGTGAAGGAATGAGCGGAGGAAGCTCATTTCGGCCGCTTGTATCCGCGATCTCATTCTTTCGGTGACCACCCACAGCTGGTGACCATAGGTGAGGGTAGGAACGTAGATCCTGGTTACCATGGTGAGGGTAGGAACATAGATCCTGGTTACCATGGTGAGGGTAGGAACGTAGATCCTGGTTACCATGGTGAGGGTAGGAATGTAGATCTTGGTTACCATGGTGAGGGTAGGAACATAGATCCTGGTTACCATGGTGAGGGTAGGAACGTAGATCCTGGTTACCATGATGAGGATAGGAACGTAGATCCTGGTTACCATGGTGAGGGTTGGAACAAAGATCTGGTTACCATGGTGAGGGTAGGAACGTAGATCCTGGTTACCATGATGAGGGTAGGAACGTAGATCCTGGTTACCATGGTGAGGGTAGGAGCGTAGATCCTGGTTACCATGGTGAGGGTTAGAACGTAGATCCTGGTTACCATGGTGAGGGTTAGAACATAGATCCTGGTTACCATGGTAAGGGTAGGAACGTAGATCCTGGTTACCATGGTGAGGATAGGAACGTAGATCCTGGTTACCATGGTGACGGTAGGAACGTAGATCCTGGTTACCATGGTGAGGGTAGGAACGTAGATCCTGGTTACCATGGTGAGGGTAGAAACGTAGATCCTGGTTACCATGGTGAGGGTAGGAACGTACATCCTGGTTAACATGGTGAGGGTAGAAACGTAGATCCTGGTTACCATGGTGACGGTAGGAACGTAGATCCTGGTTACCATGGTGAGGGTAGAAACGTAGATCCTGGTTACCATGGTGAGGGTAGAAACGTAGATCCTGGTTACCATGGTGAGGGTAGAAACGTAGATCAACCTGTTCTACTTATTATTATATTATAATAATATAATATCAACTTATTTTCTAATGTAGATTAAAAAAATGATCTTAGGTATTTAAAAATAGAATAAAAAGTCTTTTTTTCTTGAGATGATAATTAGTGTTAAAATCCAAACGAATCCACGCTGTGATTCTCCATTTACATGAATTAAAACTGTCAATAATTAAACAATAGAACAGCACGATCTGTACCAGAGTATGTCCGATTCCCTGATGGGGTGGAGCACTCCGCCTGGACGCTGCCACCGCAGGGCATCTCTCACCTTTGCCCCCCCGATGTTGACAGCAGACAGCCAAACATACGGTGGTGCCAGCAGAAGCTGTGAGGAAAGGGCACGTCACCACGGCCTGATGGGAGGTCAGGTTGGTCGGAGCTCAGTGAACGATAGGAGGAGTGAAGTGTCAGAATGACCTTCACGCCTCGGAAATCCGAGAATGGAAACACCTCGTGAGATAATCGGTGAGAGGAACAGAACAGGTTTGGACTAGAAACTGTTTGTTTTAAATGTGGTTTGAAAGATTTTTTTAACTGTATCTGATGTTAAAAAATGCAACAAGTTACATGACAAATGACCACTTTTAAAATCTAACATGATTAGTAACTCAGGATCAGTGTTGTAAACGTAACTTCACACTTGTTTCTATGGGATCGCAAAAACCCCGTCCAGGCTCGGTAGGTCTGCGCCTCACCTCATGCCCTTCTGTATATCTGAACGGGGGAGACGGTGGCTCAGTGGTAGAGCGTTCACCCTCGGACCAGAAGTTTGTGGGTTTAATCCCACTGAGTTCATGTCTATAGTCCTTGGAGAAGCCCCTGTTTCTCCCACCATTGGTGCCGTCATGGCAGCCTGCTGCGGTGTAATGCAGCACACAAATTTTCCCGTTAAGGGATAAATAAAGTAAAATTGGACCATTTTAAAACAAAAACAACCAAAAATGATTCATTTAAATGGAAAACAATTTTTAAAAATATTCCTGAATGTATTTTTTTTTCTCACCTGCGCCTCACTGAGATTTATATATTCATAGATTGCGTCTCAAGATGCAGCATCTCATTTTTTACCAGGTCCAAAAATGAAACATAAAAAAATAATTGCCCGTAAACTATCGTCCCATAAACACTCCTCCTTCCTGGTTGTTGTGTTATGGAAGTGTTTCTATTGGTTGGAGAAGTAAAAAAAAAAAAACTAAGACCTCTTCTTCTTCTTCTTTCATCATTTCCCTTCAGAGGTCGCCACAGCAAGTCAGTTACTTCCATCTAACCCTATCTCCTGCATCTTCTTCAGTCACACCAACTATCTTCATGTCTTCCTTCACTGTATCCATGAACCTCCTCTTTGGTCTTCCTCTAGTCCTCTTTCCTGGTGGTTCCAAACCCAGCATCCTTCTTCTGATGTACTCTCTCTCTCTCCTCTGCACATGTCCAAACCATCTCAGTCTGGCCTCTCTGACTTTAAAACCTCTAACATGTGCTGTTCCTCTGATCCTGTCCATCCTGGTCACTCCCAGAGAGATCCTCGGCATCTTCATCTCTGCTACAAACATCTCTGCTTCCTGTCTTTTCCTCAGTGTCACTGTCTCTAGACCAATCAGCATGGTCGCTCTCACCACACTGTCTCTAGACCAATCAGCATGGCCGCTCTCACCACACTGTCTCTAGACCAATCAGCATGGCCGCTCTCACTACACTGTCTCTAGACCAATCAGCATGGCCGCTCTCACCACACTGTCTCTAGACCAATCAGCATGGCCGCTCTCACCACACTGTCTCTAGACCAATCAGCATGGCCGCTCTCACCACACTGTCTCTAGACCAATCAGCATGGCCACTCTCACCACACTGTCTCTAGACCAATCAGCACGGCCGCTCTCACCACACTGTCTCTAGACCAATCAGCATGGCCGCTCTCACCACACTGTCTCTAGACCAATCAGCATGGCCGCTCTCACCACACTGTCTCTAGACCAATCAGCATGGCCGCTCTCACCACACTGTCTCTAGACCAATCAGCATGGCCGCTCTCACCACACTGTCTCTAGACCAATCAGCATGGCCGCTCTCACCACACTGTCTCTAGACCAATCAGCATGGCCGCTCTCACCACACTGTCTCTAGACCAATCAGCATGGCCGCTCTCACCACACTGTCTCTAGACCAATCAGCATGGCCGCTCTCACCACACTGTCTCTAGACCAATCAGCATGGCCCCTCTCACCACACTGTCTCTAGACGAATCAGCATGGCCGCTCTCACCACACTGTCTCTAGACCAATCAGCATGGCCGCTCTCACCACACTGTCTCTAGACCAATCAGAATGGCCGCTCTCACCACGGTTTTCTACACTTTCATTTTAGCTTAAACTCTTCTATCACACGTCACACCTGATACTTTTCTCCACTCGTTCCAGCCTGCCTGCACACGCTTCTTCACCTCTTTTCCACACTCTCCACTGCTCTGGACTGTTGATCCTAAGTACTTAAAATCTTCCACCTTCTTTATTTCTTCTTTGTTTCAAAACAAAGCAGAAAAAATAGAAAAAAATATAGTTTTAAGCATGGAGTGACTGTGCTTCAGAATATCTTCATACTTCCTTTAAGTTTAAATCTTAATAGATTTAAAGATCAGCTCACAGGTCGTTCCACCTCACGTTGTTTTTTTCTCTCTATGTTTTACTTTATTTGGGTATAAAATGTCATCTCTGCATAAACAAAACTCCCCTCTTCGGGTAAAGTAGAAAGTCACTCCAGCGGTCCTTTTCACACCTTCCATTAACATCAACATCACTGATCCAACCACATGTGGACAAGTTAAAGTGCAGGTGTGAATGGAACGAACTGAGATCTGACTGCTTGGGTTGGGTTAGGAGGTGAACGGCACGGCACGCTGCCGAACGACTTTAAAACATCGGCACTATACGTAGATGGGGAAAAGCAACACTTTTAGAAGGGCAGGCATTACAGAACGTTCGCTGAAATTAATCACAAAACTGATCTGAAACAAGTTTTTAGATCGAGCTGCTTTAAAAAAGTTGCAGTGGTTGAACAAGATTGCGAATTATCGCAATTTTGCCAAGTTTGATTGAGTTTGTGTTAATAGCTTTAATCGTGAAATCGATTTTTGAGAGAGGTCATTTGTAGTCAGTCAGTTAGTCACCGTCTTAACCGTCTATCCCTTATGGCAGTGGTACCCAACCACTGGGCCGCAGACTGATACCGGACCGCCGGTCATGTAGTACCGGGCCGCACAGAACTTTTATTTTTATTCACTTTGTTTTTGTGATGTCTTTTATTTTGAAGGTATGTTTACCGTTACCATGGCAACAAGAGCGCGTTTGATCAGAGGGAATGTTTTCACTTTATAAAGACGCTGCTAATAAATTTTCTCATGAAGACAAAGAGGATTTAAGTTTATTATTATTGATTTTGAAAAGCCAGTTTCTTTCAGGCTGGTCTCATCATCTTAAGACCGGTCCGTGAAAATATATCAGACACTAAACCGGTCCGTGGCGCAGAAAAGGTTGGGGATCCCTGCCTTATGGGCTTACGGGGGTGCCACAGCCCATTCCGGCTGATTCAAGGCGACCACACATACATTCCTAGTGGCAATCATGTAGTGGGCAATCAACATGTATGTTTAGAGGGTGGGAAGAAACAGAAGTACCCAGAGAAAACCCACACATACACGGGGAGAACATGCAAACTCCACACATAAAGGTCAGCGTTCCCCACTCGAGACTGGAACCCATGACTTTCTTGCTGTGAGGCCACTGTGCTACCCACCGTGCCACCCATAGGTTGTTTGTAATGTAACCAAATACATTTCAGTAAGATACACCTTCTTCTTCTTCTTCCATCGTTTCCCTCCAGGGGGCGCCACAGCAAGTCAGTTTCTTCCATCTAACCCTTTCTGCTGCATCTTCTTCAGTCACACCAACTATCTTCATGTCTTCCTTCACTGTATCCATGAACCTCCTCTTTGGTCTTCCTCTAGAGCAGGAATGTCCAAAGTCAGTCCTCGAGGGCCGGTGTCCCTAATGTTTTTCCACACATTCCTGGTTCAATACAGATGATGCACAGAAAGTGAAATCAACAGCCAATAGAATTTGGCGGATGACTCAATTAACTGGATCAGGTGTGTAGATGCAAGAACATATGGAAAACCTTCAGCACACCAGCCCTCAAGGACCGGATTTGGACACCCCTGCTCTATGCCTCTTTTCTGGTGGTTACAAATCCGGCATCCTTCTTCTGATGTACTCTCTCTCTCTCTCCTCTACACATGTCCAAACCATCTCAGTCTGGTCTCAAATAGGTCTCAGCAAATGCAGCATCAAACTGAGGCAGTGTTCTACAGTATTTATTCATTTATTTATTTATTTTTTTACTGTAACCATCTTTGTGACACCCTTCCTTGCATATGCATTGGTTCTCAGTCTCTTCTCATTTTTTTTTCCACTGGATGTCATTTTAAATAAAAATCTTGCTGCATGCATGTGAGCCGTCATCTATCCGAGTTCCTTTTTTGAGCTGTCTGACTCTGACAATTAACCTTCGGCTTCGTGGTGTCACCGGAGGCTAAACCAGCCAGCGTCTCCAGTAAGAGAGAACGGGTTTGTGTCCTCTTCTTCTGCTCTGTCCAAACATCCAACCATCCATCATCGTCTCACACTCGCTCTGCTCTGACGTCTGATGGATGTGTGTGAAACTCTGCAGGGGCGACGAGGTGACTGTGTCGATGTAGGGATCTCTGTATCATTCAAACTCAAAGCAGAGTGTGTGTGTGTGTGTGTGTGTGTCTGGGTGTTGATTTGTTTCCTAAAACGGCTTCAACATGCAAACAAATAAGGTTTATTCTAAGGTTATTTCACTTCTGTCAAAACAAAAACACACTTTTTGTCGACTCTCTGTTTTTTTAAAGCATCCCGACAAAAAAAAAAGTCAGTCGTCTCTCAAGACGACGTTTCTTCTGAATCTTGACAAAAACAACATCACAGGCAGGTTTCTTTCAACACCTCTTGCTTTCAGCAGATTGTGTTTTTATTCCAGCACGAGGACGAGCGGTTTGAGAAGACAAGGCTCATCATGTTCAGTCTGTAACAATGACGCATCAAAGAAGAAACGCCGGCCCAGAAACCTCAGGCTCTGTCAGGCTGTATCTGTGTGATCTATGACCTGAGAACATCACACACACTCACACACAGGACGTATTCCAGCATGTCCTACACACACCCCTTAAATGTGTAACACAGCATGACTATTCAGTACAATCTATAAATGAGCTGATTTTTAGGTCAGGGATTTTTTTAAAAGATGGATCAAAAAGAAAATCAGTGCAACGTTTGTCATGATTTAATTGAATCTACTTTATTCCCGAAGGTAAATTTGAGGGCTGCAGTGTAAACACCTCGATGCCCCCTCGCCCTTATCCACCAGCGTCCCAATCCGGTCACACTGTGTCCAACCTGGCAACCCAAAAGCTGGAGTCCAGAATGGATCCACAAAGCCAGGCCGCAGTGAAGAACACCAAACTGGTCTCTCTGTATTTCACTGGGTCCATGTGAGCGCCTCCAGTTCCAAAAGGGAGCAACCGGACGTTTCCATGGAAACCGAAGAAAACACTGGACGCACCTCCTCTACCCTCACCATGGTAACCAGGATCTACGTTCCTACCCTCACCATGGTAACCAGGATCTACGTTCCCACACTCACCATGGTAACCAGGATCTACGTTCCTACCCTCACCATGGTAACCAGGATCTACGTTCCCACCCTCACCATGGTAACCAGGATCTACGTTCCTACCCTCACCATGGTAACCAGGATCTACGTTCCTACCCTCACCATGGTAACCAGGATCTACGTTCCTACCCTCACCATGGTAACCAGGATCTAAGTTACTACCCTCACCATGGTAACCAGGATCTATGTTTCTACCCTCACCATGGTAACCAGGATCTACGTTCCTAGCCTCACCATGGTAACCAGGATCTACGTTCCTACCCTCACCATGGTAACCAGGATCTAAGTTACTACCCTCAACATGGTAACCAGGATCTATGTTTCTACCCTCACCATGGTAACCAGGATCTACGTTCCTACCCTCACCATGGTAACCAGGATCTACGTTCCTACCCTCACCATGGTAACCAGGATCTACATTCCAACCCTCACCTATGGTCACCAGCTATGAGTGTTGACTGAAAGAATCAGATCACGGATGCAAGCGGCCAAAATGAGCTTCCTCCGCAGACTGGCTGGGCTCTCACTCAGAGATCGGGTGATGAATTCTACCATCCGGGAGGAGCTTGGTGTCGAGCCGCTCCTCCTCCAGGTCCAGACGAGCCAGATGGGGTGGTTCGCCTGAGCGCCTCGCTGGTGAGGTGTTTCGGGCATGTTCCACCAGGAGGAGACCAAGAGGTAGACTCCGGATCCACTGGAGAGACTATGTCTCACTGCTGGCTGGGGAACGACTCAGGATCCTTCCGTGTAAGCTGGAGGATGCAGTCGGGGGGTGAGAAGCCTGGGCTTCCCGTCTGAGGCTGTTGCCCCGTGACCCTGCCCCGGATGAGCGGAAGACAACGGAACCGAACTCAACAGTTGGAGGTAGAGCCTTTAGCCACCAAGCTCCTGTTTTTTGGAATAAGCTTCCGGCTCAAGTGAGAGAGGCAGATGCTGTTCCTACATGAAGGTTATCATTAAAACGTTCCTCTTTGAACAAACTCATCATCGGGCCAATTAGAAACAGAATTTTATTTGATTTACAAGAGCTGGTTTGCTGCTTGATCCTAGAAGGTGGGTGAAGTTTGGCAGATCGGGGATTCTAGGAAAGAGACGGTTGGGCTTCAAACATTTTAAGATATCTTCCAACAAGCGAAAACAAGCCGGTCTCATATTAGCGTGGCCACCAACAGAATCCATTACTTTACATTTGCTAAAATTTTACTGATAAAAAAAAAAAAAAAAAAGACAGAGATGGAGACACCAGCTGCCTGTCTGTCACATTCTTACTGGCCAATACTGTTGGAAAAGCGACAGATAAACTGGCAGCTTGTAACGCCTTCAACCATTTCACAATCTCCATGGTTGGACTGGTTTCAGTCGTTAAGATAAAACAGAGAGAAATGCTCCGTCTTTTGGGAACGTCTCCACACTATGATCAAACCAGTGACTCATCACAGGATCAACCACCAGTACAAACTCTAATTAAGATAATCTCAGACGTTAAAGGTGGGAGTTTGTCGACTTTCTCAAAAAGAAGATTCAGCATCAATAAAGACTTTGACGGGCTTTGAGGTCAGTTTTACAGCTGGTTGCGTCATCCGTTTGCAGGAGATGCTCACTGGGAGATCTCCTGATCAGATGGTCTCTGGGTAAAAAAAAAAAAAAAAAAAAATCGAGCAAGAATTTCTGAAAATATTGGTTAATGTTCTCTATTTGCAGCGCAACGTTTATCCTTCAAACGTTCTCGGTCTAGGGAAGGATGGAGCGGGATGGATCAGTGCAGCGTCAGCAATAACTAGGACACTGCATCAGTCTGTCGTGGTAAAGAAAGAGCTGAGCCGAAAAGGAAAGCTCTGGGTTTACAAGTCTATCTACGTTCCTACCCTCACCATGGTAACCAGAATCTACGTTTCTACCCTCACCATGGTAACCAGGATCTATGTTCCTACCCTCACCGTGGTAACCAGGATCTACGTTCCTACCTTCACCATGGTAACCAGGATCTACGTTCCTACCCTCACCATGGTAACCAGGATCTATGTTCCTACCCTCACCATGGTAACCAGGATCTATGTTCCTACCCTCACCATGGTAACCAGGATCTACGTTCCTACCCTCACCATGGTAACCAGGATCTACGTTCCTACCCTCACCATGGTAACCAGGATCTATGTTCCTACCCTCACCATGGTAACCAGGATCTATGTTCCTACCTTCACCATGGTAACCAGGATCTACGTTCCTACCCTCACCATGGTAACCAGGATCTATGTTCCTACCCTCACCATGGTAACCAGGATCTATGTTCCTACCTTCACCATGGTAACCAGAATCTACGTTCCTCTCCTCACCATGGTAACCAGGATCTACGTTCCTACCTTCACCATGGTAACCAGGATCTACGTTCCTACCCTCACCATGGTAACCAGGATCTATGTTCCTACCCTCACCATGGTAACCAGGATCTATGTTCCTACCCTCACCATGGTAACCAGGATCTACGTTCCTACCCTCACCATGGTAACCAGGATCTACGTTCCTACCCTCACCGTGGTAACCAGGATCTACGTTCCTACCCTCACCGTGGTAACCAGGATCTACGTTCCTACCTTCACCATGGTAACCAGGATCTACGTTCCTACCCTCACCGTGGTAACCAGGATCTACGTTCCTACCCTCACCATGGTAACCAGGATCTACGTTCCTACCCTCACCGTGGTAACCAGGATCTACGTTCCTACCCTCACCGAGGTAACCAGGATCTACGTTCCTACCCTCACCGTGGTAACCAGGATCTACGTTCCTACCCTCACCATGGTAACCAGGATCTACGTTCATATCGTCACCATGGTAACTAGGATCTACGTTCCTACCCTCACCATGGTAACCAGGATCTACGTTCCTGCCCTCACCATGGTAACCAGGATCTATGTTCCTACCCTCACCATGGTAACCAGGATCTACGTTCCTACCCTCACCATGGTAACCAGGATCTACGTTCCTGCCCTCACCATGGTAACCAGGATCTACATTCCTACCCTCACCATGGTAACCAGGATCTAAATTCATACCCTCACCATGGTAACCAGGATCTATGTTCCTACCCTCACCATGGTAACCGGGATCGACGTTCCTACTCTCCGAACGCTCTTACCACTCAGCTACCGTCTCAGTTTTTGACTTTGTGAGAAAATATTTTCTTCGTTAAAGAACCACCTATTTTTTTGTTAAATCATTAAAGAAATCACATGACTGAAAGCAGCATGCATTCTGGGAAAACATGAAGAATAAAAATCTAGCATAAGAACATGAATCTTTCTGTTGGATGACCCACTTACCGCATCGAGCTGAGTAAGTCCCGTCAGATAGTAACACTTGTAACATTCATTTACACTGATAACTTCTGGACAGAAATTCACGGCTTCTAATCTCAACTCGTCGAGCTTTTGATGAATATTTTATTGCTAGAACAGTTTTCAAAGCTGGGATCTTTGGGGCAGATGTCGAGGACTAAAGAGTTTCTTTTAAAACGGGAAAAGATACCAAAGCACTGAACAGAAGGAATGTCTGATTAAACAGAATGAAAAATGGTGATATTTAATTATAACCAGCAAATCTAAAGCCTTTCGGCAAATTAAAGCTTCTAGTAAAACTTAAACACCATCGAAATTAGGAATGTTTATGAGCGAAAAACCGCATGTTAGAAAAACAACTTAATGACATGGATTATTACAACGTGAGAAGAAATCAGTGGTTTATGTGTAACAGAAAAAACACACGACTCACACGATTGGATAATTAATCCTAGTGAGGCTTTATTACATAAATAATAAAACACCAACTGACATGGAGGTTTTATTTTCTTTCGTTCTTTGATCCAAAACTGGATGGAGACCAAGAAGGTGCATTCCAGAAGCTTCTGAAGGAGTATTAGTACATTCCTCACTGCATCCAAAATCCACTCACTTTAAAAAGAAGGGAAACGTCCTTTTGGTTGTAAAATAACTACAATTAGCTCATAATTAACAGATTATGGATGTTTTATTAGAGGATTAGCTGATTAATATCTGTTACTCGGAACACAAGAAAATCAAGGTTTAAACAACAATTTTTTCCGATCCAAATTTAGCAACAGTTTGTAGATGGTCCTCGCCCGGAAAAGGGTGGAATGCCCCCTGCGGGTCAGGGCCAGGGTCCTGCCCCAAGTGGAGGAGTTTAAGTATCTCAGGGTCTTGTTCACAAGTGGGGGAAGGATGGAGCGGGAGATCGACAGGCGGATCGGTGCGGCATCAGCAATAACTAGGACGCTGCATCGGTCCGTCGTGGTAAAGAGAGAGTTGAGCCGAAAAGTAAAGCTCTCAATTTACAAGTCGATCTATGTTCCTACCCTCACCATGGTAACCAGGATCTATGTTCCTACCCTCACCATGGTAACCAGGATCTATGTTCCTACCCTCACCATGGTAACCAGGATCTACGTACCCACCCTCACCATGGTAACCAGGATCTACGTTCCAACCCTCACCATGGTAACCAGGATCTACGTTCCTACCCTCACCATGGTAACCAGGATCTACGTTCCTACCCTCACCATGGTAACCAGCTGCGGGTGGTGACCGAAAGAATGAGATCACGGGTACAAGCGGCCGAAATGAGCTTCCTCCGCAGGGTGGCTGGGCTCTCACTCAGAGATCGGGTGAGGAGCTCTGCCATCCGGGAGGAGCTCTGTGTCAAGCCGCTCCTCCTCCAGGTCGAGAGAAGCCAGATGGGGTGGTTCAGGCATCTGGTCAAGATGCCCCCCGAGCGCCTCGCGGGCGAGGTGTTTTGGGCACGTTCCACCGGGAGGAGACCAAGGGGCAGACCCCGGACCCGCTGGAGAGAGTATGTCTCACAGCTGGCCGGGGAACGACTTGGGATCCTTCCAGGTGAGCTGGAGGATGCAGCCGGGGAGAGAGAGGCCTAGGCTGCCCGCTTGAGGCTGTTGCGACCCGACCCCGGAACAAGCGGAAGATGACGGAACGGAACGGAAAGTTTGTAGGTGGATGGAAGGATGGATGGATGGATGGATGGATGGATGGAAGGATGGATGGATGGAAGGATGGAAGGATGGATGGAACGATGGAAGGATGGAGGGATGGATGGATGGATGGATGGAAAGATGGATGGATGGATGGAACGATGGAAGGATGGATGGATGGATGGATGGATGGATGGAAAGGATGGATGGATGGAAGGATGGATGGAAGGATGGATGGAAGGATGGATCGATGGATGGATGGAAGGATGGATGGAAGCATGGAAGGATGGATGGATGGAAGGATGGATGGAAGCATGGAAGGATGGATGGATGGAAGGATGGATGGATGGATAGATAGACACTTTATTAGTCTCCCGCAGAAAAAAATTCTGGTGTCCAGCAGCAACAGAAATCACACAAACTGTACAAACAAAATAAATAAAAACAACACACACAATAAAATAGGACTTAGTTTCTTCCAGAAACATCTGTCTGAGGGCTGAAGGGATGAACGCCCTCCTAAAGCGCTCAGTCCTGCAGCGCAGTGACAGGAACCTGTTACTACGAGTCGCAATAACATCATGTAGAGGGTGACGGGGGTTATTCAGGATGCCCTGCATTAAAGCCCTCATTCTCCTCTCCAAAACAGCTCCCAGAGTCCACATGTCTCCCCACCCCAGATGCACATTTCCTTATCAGTCTGTCCAGTCTATTGCTGTCTCTTGCGGTCAACAGCCGCATAATTTTCACAGTCTGATAGTAAAATGTTCCGTTCTGTCATCTTCCGCTTGTTCCGGGGTCGGGTCTTGGGGGCAACAGCCTCAAACAGGCAGCCCAGGCCTCTCTCTCCCCGGCTGCATCCTCCAGCTCACCTGGAAGGATCCCAAGTCGTTCCCCGGCCAGCTGTGAGACATAGTCTCTCCAGCGGGTCCGGGGTCTGCCCCTTGGTCTCCTCCCGGTAGATGTCCCCGAAACGCCTCGCCCGCGAGGCGCTTGGGGGGCATCCCGACCAGATGCCGAACCACCCCATCTGGCTCCTCTCGACCTGGAGGAGGAGCGGCTCGACACCGCGCTCCTCCCGGATGGCAGAGCTCCTCACCCGATCTCTGAGTGAGAGCCCAGCCATCCTGCGGAGGAAGCTCATTTCGGCCGCTTGTACCCACGATCTCATTCTTTCGGTCACCACCCACAGCTGGTGACCATGGTGAGGGTAGGAACGTAGATCCTGGTTACCATGGTGAGGGTAGGAACATAGATCCTGGTTACCATGGTGAGGGTAGGAACGTAGATCCTGGTTGCCATGGTGAGGGTTGGAACGTAGATCGACTTGTAAATCGAGAGCTTTGCTTTTCGGCTCAGCTCTCTCTTTACCACGACGGACCGATGCAGCGTCCTAGTTATTGCTGACGCTGCACCGATCCACCTGGCGATCTCCCGCTCCATCCTTCCCCCACTCGTGAACAAGACCCCAAGATACTTAAACTTCTCCACTTGGAGCAGGACCCTGCCCCTGACCCGCAGGAATGTATTACTTTGTTTTTAACATGCTGTAAATATGGCTGATACTTTTGATGATGTTGATAATTGACTGATCTGTTATTGAATTGAATACCCAATTAATCTATTGAATTAAATAATTAGGTAATAGTGAGACCGTGGTGAGAGCGGTCATGCTGATTGGTCTAGAGACAGTGTGGTGAGAGCGGTCATGCTGATTGGTCTAGAGACAGTGTCACTGAGAAAAAGACAGGAAACAGAGATGTTTGTAGCAGAGATGAAGATGCTGAGGATCTCTCTGGGAGTGACCAGGATGGACAGGATCAGAGGAACAGCACATGTTAGAGGTTTTAAAGTCAGAGAGGTCAGACTGAGATGGTTTGGACATGTGCAGAGGAGAGAGAGAGAGTTTTCTACACACGTGGACACCTGTTCTGTTTCATGCTGCTTAGAAATCTTTACTTTGTTCAACATCTTTTGAAAAATCTGTCTCGGAAATGTAAAAAGTAAAGTAAATCTGCTACCAAACCTATGTCTTTCGATTCTCCTTCTTGCTGATAAAAAAGGTTTTACAACATTAAAGTGATATTTCCATGGCTGCCCGCTTGGTGCTACCTGTTAGCTTAGCTGTTAGCTGTTAAGCTCAGTGACCGTCCAATCAGCAGCAGGACGACCAGAAAGCTCTATCCCTGCAGCGGGAGACAAACTCAAAATGCAAATTGTCAGTCATCTTCTCAATTTTCTTTCCCAACCGGGATTACGGAGGTGCCGAAGTCTATCACAGGAGAGAGGCGGGGTACATCTGCACAGGTCACCAGTCTGTTGCAGGGTTACTTACAGAGACAGACAACCATTCATGAGCAGGCTTTTCCCGAGGGCAACATGGACGTTTCTGGAGCTTGGGAGGAAACTGGAGCACCCACCCGGAGAAAACCCACACATAAACAGGGAGAAAATGCAAACGTACATGCACACAGAAAACCAGCATTAGAGTGTGACCCCATCGGAACTCAAACCCCAACTTTTTCACAGTGAAGCTACAAAAAATTAAACTGATTTCAGAAAAAAAAGTTGAATTGACGTTCATTTTGTTAGAACAATAAATTCTGAGCCTTTATGGAAGTTTTTTTTTTACTCACTCTGGTCATCCCTCACCGGGGAAATTTGTGTGCTGGACTCCTACACCGCAGCAGGCTGCCACAAAGGCGCCAATAGTGGGAGAAACAGGGGGTTGGGTGTCTTCTCCAAGGATCCTAGACGTGCACTCAGTGGTATGCCAACCCGCAGTGGTGGAACGTAACGAAGTAAATGTACTTCGTTACTGTACTTAAGTAAAAAAATTGTGTATATGTACTTTACTTAAGTAAAATTTAAGACCGGTACTTTTACTTTTACTTCACTACATTTTTAGAGCAAATATCTGTACTTTTACTTCGCTACTTTTTAAAAGTGTGTTTTACATTTTTCGTTATATTTTCGTTCAGGAATTTGAAAAATACACAAGATACGCGACGCGGCATCTTGAAGCCGCGTCGCAAAAATCAAAAGAAGCAGTTGATCGGGAGAAGAAGTCATGAATCCAGGACCAATCAGAATCGAGAGTAAACATTTTCCGCATTCATTCAGCGCCAAAAACCTAACATCAAATATAGTACAAATTAAAAAGAGTCAGAAGATTGTTGTTCGTTGTGTTTACTTCTAAATAAAAAGTTGAGCCATCATTACACAGAGCAGGGGCGGATCTAGAATTTTCCAAAGGGGGGCGGGGCTTTGACAAAGCCAATATATAGTGACTGGGGGCCTCCCCCCCAAAACATTTAAAAAATAAGTGTCATTTTCCTCCATTTTGGAGCCCATTCACTGGCCCTTCTAGAGGATAGCTTGACTTGTCCCCTTTCCTTTTATTTTATTTATTTATTTTTTTGTGGACCAAAAGAGGCGAGAGAGAGGGGGGTCACACCCCTGCAGAGTATTTATCCTGGTTACCATGGTGACACCCTATAGCACATAAAATAACATTTGAATTATGATCAAATACTTTTACTTTTTACTTAAAAAGTACAATTTACACCAAATACTTTTGTACTTTTACTTAAGTACAAAAAGTGAGTACTTCATCCACCACTGCCAACCCGCGAACTTCCGGTTGATTTCCGGTCCACAGGCGAGCGCTCTAACCACTGAGCTACAGCTTTTTTTTTTTTGTAGCTACAAATACTGCAAGTAGCATTTGTAGCCTACTTGGCAACAAATGCTGGCTGAAATTTGATTGGTCAAACCCACATGTCGAGGCAGCGCGGCCAAGTGGAAAATCCATTAAAGAAAACGAACCTAGGAGATGTTTTAAACTAGTAACAGAACAAAAAAAATCAAAAGAAAATCAGTGTTTTTATAATTATTGTTGGTTGTTAAATCATGCAGTCATCGTTTATAGATTAATTAAATAAAAGAATGTCCAGACTCTGTGGTGGGTTAAGTGTCCTTAGCAGGAAGTAAAGATAAGTGTAGGACGGGTTTAATTGCTTCTCCAGCGTGCTGCTGTCTGCTGAGGGAAAGGAAGGCTTACATCGGTGCAAAAGAAACACCTCGACTGGGAACGCTGCGAACCCTGAGCCCCACTGTTCTCCACATGCTGACAGCGCTCAGCCATCCACGGCTAGCCGGAGAGATAATGGAAGGCAATAGAAGACAGCTCTCGACGGAGCGGCCCTTTTATTTAAGAGAGACAATGAAGGAGGGTGAAGAAGAGACAGAAACACTAGCCAATTATTAATGGATCAGTCTCCTCGTAGAAAAGTAGAATTATTGATGTTAATATTTATGTTTACACAGAAATACAACGCAGGATGTTGAAAATTACTGCAAGGACTGTTTCAACAAAGCAGAATATGATGGTTCCGTTCAGTCGTCTTCCGCTTAACGTGGACTAGGTCGCAGGGGCAACAACCTCGGACGGGAAGCCAAGGCTTCTCTCACGCCGGCTGCATCCTCCCGCTCACCCGGAAGGATCCCGAGTCATTCCCTGGCCAGTTGTGAGACATAGTCTCTCCAGCGGGTCTGGGGTCTGCCTCTCGGTCTCCTTCCGGTGGGACGTGCCCCCCCTAAACACCTCACCAGTGAGGTGCTCAGGGAGCATCCTGATCAGATGCCCAAATCATTCCATCTGGCCACTCACTACCTGGAGGAGGATCGGCTCGACACCGAGCTCCTCCCGTATGGCAGAGCTCCTCACCCGATCTCTGAGTGAGAGCCCAGGCAGCCACCCTGCGGAAGAAACTCATTTTGGCCGCTTGTACCTATGGTGAGGGTAGGAACGTAGATCCTGGTGACCATGGTGAGGGTAGGAAAGTAGATCCTGGTTACCATGGTGAGGAGAGGAACGTAGATCCTGGTTACCATGGTGAGGGTAGGAACGTAGATCCTGGTTACCATGGTGAGGGTAGGAAAGTAGATCCTGGTTACCATGGTGAGGGTATGAATGTAGATCCTGGTTACCATGGTGAGGGTATGAATGTAGATCCTGGTTACCATGGTGAAGGTATGAATGTAGATCCTGGTTACCATGGTGAGGGTATGAATGTAGATCCTGGTTACCATGGTGAGGGTAGGAACGTAGATCCTGGTTACCATGGTGAAGGTAGGAATGTAGATCCTGGTTACCATGGTGAGGGTAGGAACGTAGATCCTGGTTACCATGGTGAAGGTAGGAATGTAGATCCTGGTTACCATGGTGAGGGTAGGAACGTAGATCCTGGTTACCATGGTGAAGGTATGAATGTAGATCCTGGTTACCATGGTGAGGGTATGAATGTAGATCCTGGTTACCATGGTGAAGGTAGGAACGTAGATCCTGGTTACCATGGTGAAGGTAGGAACGTAGATCCTGGTTACCATGGTGAGGGTAGGAATGTAGATCCTGGTTACCATGGTGAGGGTAGGAACGTAGATCCTCGTTACCATGGTGAAGGTAGGAACGTAGATCCTGGTTACCATGATGAGGGTAGGAACGTAGATCCTGGTACCATGGTGAAGGTAGGAATGTAGATCCTGGTTACCATGGTGAGGGTAGGAACGTAGATCCTGGTTACCATGGTGAAGGTAGGAATGTAGATCCTGGTTACCATGGTGAGGGTATGAATGTAGATCCTGGTTACCATGGTGAGGGTAGGAACGTAGATCCTGGTTACCATGGTGAAGGTAGGAATGTAGATCCTGGTTACCATAGTGAGGGTAGGAACGTAGATCCTGGTTACCATGGTGAGGGTAGGAACGTAGATCCTGGTTACCATGGTGAGGGTAGGAACGTAGATCCTGGTTACCATGGTGAGGGTAGGAACGTAGATTGACTTGTAAATCGAGAGCTTTGCTTTTCGGCTCAGCTCTCTCTTTACCACGACGGACCGATGCAGCGTCCTAGTTATTGCTGATGCCGCACCAATCCGCCTATCGATCTCCCGCTCCATCTTTCCCCCACTCGTTAACAAGACCCCGAGATACTTTAACTCTTCCACTTGGGGCAGGACCCTGTCCCTGACCTCCAGGGGCATTCGACCCTTTTCCAGGCGAGGACTATGTTCTCGGATTTGGAGACACTGATTCCCATCCCGGCCGCTTCACACAGTACCATTTGCACAGAATAAGATTGTTCAAACGGTAAATCTCTCGTGTCAAATTAACGACAGAAGCCACTGCCTATTAATTTATCAAATCCTTTCACAATCCAAACCCTTTGCCACGTCTCTTTTAAACCTAATTAAGCTCCAACAACAATGGCTCGTCTGACTGTTTTTATATCTCAGCAGAAACAGGAGTTCTTCAAATGGTCATTTGAGGGTTAACAAAAATGAACGAATAAAAAGCCATGCTCAAGTGGTGATCAGAAATAAACATGTTTACAAGTGAGTACCCCCTCTTATTTCAGCCTCATGAGGGGTTCATCTATTTTAAAGCCATTAGAAAGTCAATTAATGCACATGCATTAACTGGTTTTCATTCAGTCTTTTGTTTGTCAAAAGTCTTAAATAAAAAAAGCTTGTTGTTCAAATCTGGGTTTCAGAACTGGGATCTTCAGCTAACGGATGCAGTTATATTACACACCATTTTTCTTTTTTTTGTCTTTCACACATAAGCAAACTGTTTAAAGTCAATGTGGGATGTTTGGGTTTTGTTTTTGTCACCCTCTTGTGTTTTTCAATTACCTCTGCCACCCAGGCTCCCAACCTTCCCCACCTGTTGGCAGTTACAGATGATTGCTAGGTGGCTGATTAAAAAGGACTGGTGCCAAGGTGAGAGAAGACCCATCTGCAGCATTCCCTAAAGAAGCTTTTCAGTTGTTAAAATACGGTTAAAGATTGATTGTAAATTCTTCTTATTCTTTCAGCATTTCCCTTTAGGGGTCGCCACAGCAAATCAGTGTCTTCCATCTAACCCTGTCTGCTGCATCTTCTTCGGTCACGCCAACAAGCTTCATGTCTTCCTTTAAAGGTCCCATCTCATGCAAAATACCTCTCTTCACATTGTATCCTCTGCACATACACACGCAAAATGTGGGGTTTACAACATGCATTACTCCATAGTTATGAAAATATATTGATTTGGTGGAGCGCAGTCACAGACCCGGAACTATGAAAGGTCGGGTCTGCTCATTCCTCCGCCCATCCTGAGAAAGTACAAGCTCCGCCCTCTGCTCTCACTGAGCCGCTATTCCTCCGCCCATCTCTGAGCGGGAGGGGGAAGGCAGGCGTAAACCCGTGCGTAGCGGTTTGGTAGCGTCTGAAATAAGATTTTATCATGTCGATTCATCATGTTCAGCCCTACATTTTGGATACAGAATCCGACGAGAATTTTGAGGTGCAGGAAGCACAAGCACTGCGGCCGGAGTGGTGGCGGGTGAGGAGGGCGGCTGGGTGGTGAGGAGTGAGGGGGGCGTGTGTGAAGTCCGTCCTGGCTACGTCAAATGAGTCATACTTTAGACGTCTGCTCATTGGTTGTTTTGTCTGAGCGTTCCAGAAATCCACAGAAAAACGGGCTAAATCAATCTAGAAAGCCCTTTGGTGACTTATACAAGGCCCGGACGTCACACACACACACACACACACACACACACACACACACACACACACACACTGATATACAAGGCCCGGACATCAGTCTTACAAGCTAGAAAACTCTGGAAAGTCCATTTTGCATGAGATGGGCCCTTTAAATAAATAGTTTATTCTTTCAAACACCCTACTTTTGATTGTTTCACTCCCGGGGATCAATTACAACATCCGTCTACGTATCGGCCAAACCCAGACCATCCGAGTCGTAACAGTCAATACAGAAGGTATTTCAGAGCTACAAGTTGTGTATTTGACACGAACAGTAAAAGGTCCAATCCATCTGTTTCACATGTTCAATCTATGGACACAAACATCTCGTTCCGTCCTACGTTCCGTCCGATTCCGCGTCCTTTTAACCAAACATTCCCTTATCAGCATCTTGACCAGTTTTGCCCATTTAGCAGCTGGTGTGAGTGCGCTGGAGCAGTTTGGGCGACTTTTACTCATCTTTCTGTCAAGTAATATAGAGCTGCATGAAAACTAGTTATCTGAGATGACACCGGTGCAGGTGGCCATCTGTATGCAGGCACTCCAGGTGACACGACCATCTGCTGCTCTTTCCTCCAATCCAGAATTTCCTTATCCATGTAGATGAAGAGAAATTGACAGTCGACAGAAGGAGCAGTTGTGTAGAAAGAAGCCCAAACGGATCTATTTTTTTTTTCATTTGTCTGCCTACAATGAAGTTTCTTCTCTTTGTCAGACTGCATTGCATTGCTTTACCCGCAGGGCATCACCCACAACACAATAAATACTGTACGTGTTGCTTCCTTTGAATAGCCTGCATGTGTCGTAGAGGTCAGAAATGAGGGAGCTTCTTCTCTGCTGACTCAGTCAAGCATCTTTACCCACGAAACTTCCTTCCTTCCTTCCCTAGAGCCACAGCTGCCATGTTTCTTTCTTAACACAAAAAAACGTCTTTTTCATTTAGCGGTGCTCTCTCCAACCCTCCCAGCAGGCATCTGTGCCTCTGTAACAATGTGGTGGCAGTGGTTAAGTGGCTGAGAAAAAAGGGTAAGGTCAACCCGGGTGAAAGGGCTTTGTGAAGGCGGCATCAGAAAAAAGAAGCTAGTAAAACAGTCACTAAGTAAAAGTCTATTTACGATATCTACATGGACAAAGTCATCATTTCATTGAGGGAAAATATCAAAGCTGCAGAAAAAGTTTATGAATAATAAGTTCAGATGAAAGAAAATCCCTGCATGTGTGTCATGGGTGATTGCTAAACTCGTTCACATAGCCAGAGGACTGTGACTAGCAAAGAAAAAAAGGAGTTTGTAACGATTTAAGCAGGTTTTCTCTTAAAATTAGTTCCGTTCCGTCATCTTCCGCTTGTTCCGGGGTCGGGTCGCGGGGGCAACAGCCTCAAACGGGCAGCCCAGGCCTCTCTCTCCCCGGCTGCATCCTCCAGCTCACCTGGAAGGATCCCAAGTCGTTCCCCGGCCAGCTGTGAGACAGCTGCCCCTTGGTCTCCTCCCGGTGGGACGTGCCCAAAACACCCCGCCCGCGAGGCGCTCGGGGGGCATCCTGACCAGATGCCCGAATCACCCCATCTGGCTCCTCTCGACCTGGAGGAGGAGCGGCTCGACACCGAGCTCCTCCCGGATGGCAGAGCTCCTCACCCGATCTCTGAGTGAGAGCCCAGCCACCCTGCGGAGGAAGCTCATTTCGGCCGCTTGTACCCGCGATCTCATTCTTTCAGTCACCACCCACAGCTGGTTACCATAGATGAGGGTTGGAACGTAGATCCTGGTTACCATGGTGAGGGTTGGAACGTAGATTGACTTGTAAATTTGTTAAAATTAGTGACTAAAATGTTAAACAGACAACATCAGGAAGAAAGAAATTTCTCACAAATTGATGGCAATTTGAGATAATTTCACAGTTCAATTATTAATTAATCAATCATTATTTTTTATTTTCCTTCTTGTATATATACTGTCTATTTCTTCTTGTTGCTGCTGTAACCCACAAATTTCCCAAGTGTGGGATCAATAAACTAATTCTAATATAATCTAATTAATATAAAAAAAAAGCTTCATTTGAGAACCAAAAGGACACTGTCTAAAATCAAAAAGGCGGTCTAAAGACGCAAAGAAATTATCTTCTTTGCAGATGACTTGAGTATTTATGTCCATACTGATATTCCCCCTGGTTGTCAAATCACCCTGGTTGGAGATAAAGAGGGTACCTCTAACTGGAGGTAAATGTAAAGGGAGGCGATGGCTCAGTGGTAGAGCATTCGCACCTCACTAAGTTCATATCTAGGGTCCTTGGAGAAGACTCCTAATCCACCTTTGGTGGCGTCGTGGCAGCCTACTGCGGTGTAATGCAGGACACAAATTTGCCCGGTGAGGGATGAATAAAGTATACATTATTACTATCAAATGGAACTCGGAGGGCAGTACAGTAAGCCTCGGTTTACAGTGAACCAATCACAGGCATGATTTCTTCCTTCTTCCTAAAGTATCCTGCTAAGACTATTCATATCACTAGTGACCGAATATAGACCGTTGCATCTTGCTTGAGTATTCTTTGTGACGAAACTGAACTCATCTACTGAATTTACAGCCATTTATATAACAGACAATGGCAGACTGAGAGCTGGGACGACCTGGTCTGGGAGGTTTTTTTTAAGAATATCTACTAAAAAAGAAAAAAATAAAGCTTTTCATGTCCGATACTTTTGGTCAAGCTGGCATGATATTGATTTAAAAATGTAAAAAAAATTAAAACGTGTAAAAAAGAATGGTTGTTTTTATATTTTATTGAACTTAAAAGGGTCTTTTTGTCATGTCAAAATTTGAACAGATCTACGTTCCTACCCTCACCATGGTAACCAGGATCTACGTTCCTACCCTCACCATGGTAACCAGGATCTACGTTCCTACCCTCACCATGGTAACCAGGATCTACGTTCCTACCCTCACCATGGTAACCAGGATCTACGTTCCTACCCTCACCATGGTAACCAGGATCTACGTTCCTACCCTCACCATGGTAACCAGGATCTACGTTCCTACCCTCAGCATGGTAACCAGGATCTATGTTCCTACACTCACCATGGTAACCAGGATCTACGTTCCTACCCTCACCATGGTAACCAGGATCTACGTTCCTACCCTCACCATGGTAACCAGGATCTACGTTCCTACCCTCACCATGGTAACCAGGATCTATGTTCCTACCCTCACCATGGTAACCAGGATCTACATTCCTACCCTCACCATGGTAACCAGGATCTACGTTCCTACCCTCACCATGGTAACCAGGATCTACGTTCCTACCCTCACCATGGTAACCAGGATCTACGTTCCTACCCTCATCATGGAAACCAGGATATACGTTCCTACCGTCACCATGGTAACCAGGATCTACGTTCCTACCCTCACCATGGTAACCAGGATCTACGTTCCTACCCTCACCATGGTAACCAGGATCTACGTTCCTACCCTCACCATGGTAACCAGGACCTACGTTCCTACCCTCACCATGGTAACCAGGATCTACGTTCCTACCCTCACCATGGTAACCAGGATCTACGTTCCTACCCTCAGCATGGTAACCAGGATCTACGTTCCTACCCTCACCATGGTAACCAGGATCTACGTTCCTACCCTCACCATGGTAACCAGGATCTACGTTCCTACCCTCAGCATGGTAACCAGGATCTACGTTCCTACCCTCAGCATGGTAACCAGGATCTACGTTCCTACCCTCACCATGGTAACCAGGATCTACGTTCCTACCCTCACCATGGTAACCAGGATCTACGTTCCTACCCTCACCATGGTAACCAGGATCTACGTTCCTACCCTCAGGATCTACGTTCCTACCCTCACCATGGTAACCAGGATCTAAATTCCTACCCACACCATGGTAACCAGGATCTACGTTCCTACCCTCACCATAGTAACCAGGATCTACGTTCCCACCCTCACCATGGTAACCAGGATCTACGTTCCTAGCCTCACCATGGTAACCAGGATCTACATTCCTACCCTCACCATGGTAACCAGGATCTACGTTCCTACCCTCACCATGGTAACCAGGATCTACCTTCCCACCCTCACCATGGTAACCAGGATCTACGTTCCCACCCTCAAGTATGGTCACCAGCTGTGGGTGGGGACCGAAAGAATGAGATCGCGGATACAAGCGGCCGAAATGAGCTTCCTCGACAGGGTGTCGAGCCGCTCCTCCTCCAGGTCGAGAGGAGCCAGATGGGGTGGTTCGGGCGTCTGATCAGGATGGCCCTCGAGCGCCTTACTGGTGAGGTATTTCGGACACGTGCCACCGGGAGTAGACCGAGAGCCAGAGCCCGGACCTGCTGGAGAGACTATGTCTCACAGCTGGCTGGGGAATGACTCAGGATCCTTCCGGGTGAGCTGGAGGATCCAGGTGGGGTGAGAGAGGCCTGGGCTTCCTTTTTGAGGCTGTTGCCCCCATGACCCGACCCCGGATAAGCGGAAGACGACGGAATGGAACAGTTTAAGCATCTGAATAAGTTAATTTTATTCACTATTTTTATTGTGTTAGGGCACTTTTTATCATATAAAACCCAAAACAAAAGACGAGGGTCCTTTGGCAAAACAAAGCACAGCAGTTGTTTAAACACGTAAACAAATCAAACCCCCTCCTGATATCAATCATGCAGCTAGAGTTTCATTTATTTCCCCGGTTTTTCTAGAAAGAAGTCACTTGTATTCTTCATGTTTGTTTGTTCAGAAACCAGAATCTCTCTCAGCAACCTTTCACAGTCTGAGCCGGTTTCACGCCGCTGCCATTTTGCTCGTGGCGGCCAACACCAGCAATCCGTGCCTGGGGGAGTTGTTTGTTTGAAGGAGACGGTCGATGGCACACATTGCCCAGCGAGGTTGTAATTACAGTGAAATCTAAAATGGCAGCACTTGAAAATGGATGGAACTGGTCAATAATTCACAGCACACTCATATTGAACACCGGGCTGTGACATCTGTTCATTTTCACACCTTCTCTATGGTTCTTATGGACTTTAATCAGACGGTTTTTACAAAACGATGATAATTAAATATAAAGTCGTCATTGACATTAATAAAAAAGATTTTTTTAATCATCAAATATTTCCATATTTTTGGGGTTTTCAATCTGGAATTTTCTTCTTCTTCTTTTGGCATTTCCCTTCAGGGGGCGCCACAGCAAGTCAGTTTCTTCCATCTAACCCTATCTGCTGCATCCTCTTCAGTCACACCAACTATCTTCATGTCTTCCTTCACTGTATCCATGAACCTCCTCTTTGGTCTTCCTCTAGACCTCTTTCCTGGTGGTTCCAAACCCAGCATCCTTCTTCTGATGTACTCTCTCTCTCTCCTCTGCACATGTCTAAACCATCTCAGTCTGGTCTCTCTGACTTTAAAACCTCTAACATGTGCTGTTCCTCTGATTCTGTCCATCCTGGTCACTCCCAGAGAGATCCTCAGCATCTTCATCTCTGCAACCTCCATCTCTGTTTCCTGTCTTTTCCTCAATACCACTGTAGCAAAGCTCTCGATTTACAAGTCGATCTATGTTCCCACCCTCACCTATGGTCACCAGCTGTGGGTGGTGACTGAAAGAATGAGATCGCGGATACAAGCGGCCAAAATGAGCTTCCTCCACAGGGTGGCTGGGCTCTCACTCAGAGATCGGGTGAGGAGCTCTGCCATCCGGGAGGAGCTCGGTGTCGAGCCGCTCCTCCTCCAGGTCGAGAGGAGCCAGATGGGGTGGTTCGGGCATCTGGTCAGGATGCCCCCCGAGCGCCTCGCAGGGGAGGTGTTTCGGGCACGTCCCACCGGGAGGAGACCAAGGGGCAGACCCCGGACCCGCTGGAGAGACTATGTCTCACAGCTGGCCGGTGAACGACTTGGGATCCTTCCAGGTGAGCTGGAGGATGCAGCCGGGGAGAGAGAGGCCTGGGCTGCCCGTTTGAGGCTGTTGCCCCCGCGACCCGACCCCGGAACAAGCGGAAGATGACGAAACGGAACACTGTTTCTAGACCAATCAGCATGGCCGGTCTCACCACGGTTTTCTACACTTTCATTTTAGCTGAAACTCTTCTATCACACATCACACCTGATACTTTTCTCCACCCGTTCCAGCCTGCCTGCACACGCTTCTTCACCTCTTTTCCACACTCTCCATTGCTCTGGACTGTTGATCCTAGGTACTTAAAATCTTCCACCTTCTTTATCTCTTCTCTCTGTAACCTCACTTTTCCATTTGGATCCCTCTCATTCACACACATGTACTCTGTTTTACTCTGACTAATCTTCATTCTGATTCTTTCTAGTACAAACCTCCACCTCTCCAGCTTTTCCTCCACCTCTTCCCTCCTCTCACTACAGATAACAATGTCATCTGCAAACATCATTGGGTTTTCAACCTGGAATCACGGCGGCTAGTGTTGGTAACAAAGAGGGACCCTCATTTTTAACAGACACATTCAGTTCTACTAATCTTTTTAGTCAAAATTTGCTTGAAATAATTTTTTTTTCCTGCTCTTCGGTGTTGTGTTGCTGCTTGCAAACTGCTGGTTCCCAGCACAGAGTCATCCTAATGAGCCGTGCCTCGGGCTGTTGTACCTTCGCTCTCTGTCAGTATGTTAGGAGAAAAAAAAAAAACGTGACATTACAGAGATGCACTCGGAATCCTTGAAATAGAAGCATATGCACACACCAGATGGCCCTGTGTCATATTAGTATGATTTCAGAAGCTTTATCAAAAGGATTTTAATGTCCATATGCGTGATGAACAGTAGAGACACATCGTTAAACCACTTTTATTTACAGGTTATTAAAATCTTATTGAAATATTAGGATTATTAATCCTCTTTTTATTGATTTAAACAATTAACACTGCAACCTGCCCCCTCATCTGGGGCCGGGTTGTGGGGGCAACAGCCTCAGACGGGAAGCCCAGGCTTCTCTTACCCTGGCTGCATCCTCCAGCTCACCCTGTAGGATCCAGAGTCATTCCCCAGCCAGCTGTGAGACATAGTCTCTCCAGCGGGTCCGGGGTCTGCCTCTTGGTCTCCTCCGGGTGGGACGTGTCCGAAACCTCACCAGCGAGGCGCTCGGTGGCATCCTGACCAGATGCCCAAACTAACCCATCTGGTTTCTCTCGACCTGGAGGAGGACCGGCTCGACACTGAGCTCCTTCCAGATGGCAGAACTCCTCACCATATCTCTGAGTGAGAGCCCAGCCACCCTGCGGAGGAAGCTCATTTCAGTCACTTGTATCTGCGGCCCAAATGTATTGCAGGATCTCCACAGGGCTGTGTCCTCTCTCCCCTGCTCTTCTCCCTGTACACCAACTGCTGCACCTCCAGCCATGACTCTGTCAAACTGATCAAGTTTGCGGACGACACCACTCTCATCGGGCTCATCTCTGATGGTGATGAGTCGGCCTACAGGATGGAGGTAGACCGGCTGGTGTCCTGGTGCAGCAACAACAACCTGGAGCTTAACGCTCAGATCATCAGTGGAGATGATCGTGGACTTTAGGAAAGTTACAGCTCCCATTACCCCCCTTGCACTGACAGACTTCTCCATCACCACTGTAGACTCTTTCCGTTTCCTCGGCACCACCATCACACAGGACCTAAAGTGGGAGCCATCCATCAGCTCCCTGATCAAAAAGGCCCAGCAGAGGATGTACTTTCTGCGGCAGTTGAAGAAAGCCAAGCTGCCCGCCCAGATGTTGGTGCAGTTTTACAGAGCCATCATCGAGTCTGTCCTCACCTCCTCCATCACCGTGTGGTACGCTGGAGCCACAGCCAGGGACAAACACAGACTGCAGCGCATTGTGCGCTCCGCAGAGGAGGTGATCGGCTGCAGCCTTCCATCTCTCAAAGACCTGTACGTCTCCAGGACTCGGGGGCGTGCAGGTCGGATAGCAGCTGACCCTTCCCACCCTGGACATGGACTTTTTGAGCGACTCCCCTCGGGCAGGACGCTCCGGTCCATTCGGACCAGAACGTCCCGCCACAAAAAACAGCTTCTTCCCTTCTGCCGTTAGTTTAATTAATAATTTATAACCTGAACCCCACATCTCTTAGTCACCTCCCTCTTGTAACTTTACTATCCTTATTATTTTCTATGACATGGCACTACTTTTTTTTTTCTTTCTGAGCACTCTGTTTTGTTAAAATTATTTTATTTTATTTTTTATCATTTTCATCTTATAATATTGCACACCTGTATCAAAGCAAGTTCCTAGTTTCTGATATTCTCATTGACATGGCAATAAAAGCATTCTGATTCTGATTCTGATTTTACACGAATTAAGGCAATTTTGAAACCAATGATAGACCAGATGAACAGATAACCATATGACCAGATGATATCCTATTCCCAACTGTCTCTGGACCGACTTGCAGCAGAGAATCTACGCCTCCAAACCAAAAACTAAGCTCCTCAACCAAAAAAAAGAGAAAAAAAAAAACACCTCTTGACAAGCCCGGTTGGAGTCCTGCTCCTGGCAGAGGAGTTTGAGTATCTCAGGGTCTTGTTCATGGTTGAGGGAAAGATGGAGCAATAAAGTGGACACGGCGTAGGTTCTGAGGCCATATTGGAGGCCATTGGCTGCAGTTTACAAACTACGTCATAACATGTCCGAGTAGTCTCTCACTCATCCAGGAGTGATCAATAATAGAAAAAGTTTCAAAAAAGTCTTCTGGACAGTTTAATTCTTGATCGAGACGTTTCGACTTCCATCCGGAAATCATTTTCAATCTGAATGAAATGGACTGAAAACTGGATCTATTTATACTAACCTGAGTAAAAGGTAAAAAAAATAGTAAGAAGGGCTCGACCAATGAGCCTGTGTTACCTATGATGGCCGTGAATGGCTCCTACTGTAGCCACAGACCAGTAAACGAACCATATTATAAAAATGCTAAAAGCCCAGTGAAAAGAAGTTCCTGCTAACGAGAGGCGTGAAACTGGGTCACGAGGTGTCATCTTTAGTCCATGGCTTCAAAAGGCTGCTTTAAATCCCGGGCAGAATGTATCTAACACCTCCACTCCGATTCAGTGAGGGACTCTCTTTCATCACAAAGATGGCTTCCTTCACACCTCTTTCAAACCATCCTTTCTCTCTACTTAGAATCTTCACCTCGCTGTCCTCAAAAGTGTGTTTGGTGGATTTAAGATGCAGATGTACAGCAGACTGTGGACCACTAGAGGCTTCTCTTCTGTGTTGGTAAAGTCTTTTGTGGAGTGGCTGCTTAGTTTCCCCAATGTAGTGTTCTTATAATAGGGTTCGTTTACTGGTCTGTGGCTACAATAGGAGCCATTCACGGCCATCATAGGTAACACGGCTCATTGGTCGAGCCCGTCCTTACTATTTTTTTACCTTTTACTCAGGTTAGTATAAATAGATCCAGTTTTCAGTCCATTTCATTCAGATTGAAAATGATTTCCGGATGGAAGTCGAAACGTCTCGATCAAGAATTAAACTGTCCAGAAGACTTTATTGAAACTTTTTCTACTATTTCCAAAAGCTGGTCACTGCGTTCACCAGACACAGCGTGAGGTGTGATAACCGCTTCTGACAGCACATTGTGGGTGGGGGAGAACATTTCTCACGAGACTGAAAATGTCTCTTAGAAAGATGAGAAGGAAAGTTTAGTATAAACAAAAACATCCATCAGTTTTCCAGAATCAAAAACTTGGATTTCCACACCTTCAGATAATTTTCCTCCCGTTCGAAATGGTTTTTAGAGTAACATCAAAATCCTTTTAAAAACCACATAATTACATGTTTTCCTGACGATCAGGAGATCTCTATCCCCGTCTGGACCGCCGTGATGATGTCACATGTGCAACCTTTTCCAGGATCACCCTCTCCACATCTGGGACGTGTTATTCCAGTTATTTAAGCACATTAGGACGTAATTCTTCATCACTAAGCCACATCTTGTAGTTGAATTCTGTTTTAAAAGATATGGTCACGGTACATTTACTCCATAAATTAAATACATTATCAATTACTTCATTTCCTTTTAGATCTGTATTTAAAAGAGAAGTCTATGCGTAGTAAATCAGGACGGATAAGAGCATAAAATTAGACATAAAATAGGTGATATAGTCTGTAAAATTGTAGAATAATCTGTAAAATTGGTGGAGGTTTGCACTAGAAAGAAGAGGAATGAAGATTAGTCAGAGTAAAACAGAGTACATGTGTGTGAATAAGAGGGATCCAAATGGAAAAGTGAGGTTACAGGGAGAAGAGATAAAGAAGGTGGAAGATTTTAAGTATCTAGGATCAACAGTCCAGAGCAATGGAGAGTGTGGAAAAGAGGTGAAGAAGCATGTGCAGGCAGGCTGGAACGGGTGGAGAAAAGTATCAGGTGTGATGTGTGACAGAAGAGTTTCAGCTAGAATGAAAGGAAAGTGTACAAAACTGTGGTGAGAGCGGGCATGCTGATTGGTCTAGAGACAGTGTGGCGAGGGCGGCCATACTGATTGGTCTACAGACAGTGTTCCGTTCCGTCATCTTCCGCTTGTTCCGGGTCGGGTCGCGGGGGTAACAGCCTCAAACGGGCAGCCCAGGCCTCTCTCTCCCCGGCTGCATCCTCCAGCTCACCTGGAAGGATCCCAAGTCGTTCCCCGGCCAGCTGTGAGACATAGTCTCTCCAGCGGGTCCGGGGTCTGCCCTTTGGTCCCCTCCCGGTAGGACGTGCCCGAAACACCTCGCCTGTGGGGGGTTTGGGGCCATCATGACCAGATGCCCGAACCACCTCATCTGGCTCCTCTCGACCTGGAGGAGGAGCGGCTCGACACCGAGCTCCTCCCGGATGGCAGAGCTCCTCACCCGATCTCTGAGTGAGAGCCCAGCCACCCTGCGGAGGAAGCTCATTTCGGCCGCTTGTACTCGCGATCTCATTCTTTCGGTCACCACCCACAGACAATTTACATGTGTGTACAGAGTACATGTGTGTGAATGAGAGGGATCCAAATGGAAAAGTGAGGTTACAGGGAGAAGAGATAAAGAAGGTGGAACATTTTAAGTATCTAGGATCAACAGTCCAGAGCAATGGAGAGTGTGGAAAAGAGGTGAAGGAGCATGTGCAGGCAGGCTGGAACGGGGGGAGGAAAGTATAAAGTGTGATGTGTGATAGAAGAGTTTCAGATAAAATGAAAGGGAAAGTGTAGAAAACTGTGGTGAGACCAGCCATGCTGATTGGTCTAGAGACAGTAGCACTGAAGAAAAGACAGGAAACAAAGATGGAGGTAGCAGAGATGAAGATGCTGAGGATCTCTCTGGGAGTGACCAGGATGAACAGGATCAGAGGAACAGCACATGTTAGAGGTTTTAAAGTCAGAGAGGCCAGACTGAGATGGTTTAGACATGTGCAGAGGAGAGAGAGAGAGTACATCAGAAGAAGGATGCTGGATTTGGAACCACCAGGAAAGAGGACTAGAGGAAGACCAAAGAGGAGGTTCATGGATACAGTGAAGGAAGACATGAAGATAGTTGGTGTGACCAAAGAAGATGCAGGAGATAGGGTTAGATGGAAGAAACTGACTTGCTGTGGCGCCCCCTAAAGGGAAAAGCCAAAAGAAGAAGAAGAAGTCTGTAAAATTGCCTTTTGTCTCCCTGCAGGCGGCCACGTTTCCTCCAAACAGGTCCGCTGTTTTATGGCGGCCATTAAGCAGACAAAGCAACGCGGGACAGCAGGAATCTGAGGGATGGAGATCTCTGCCGGGAGAGACATGACTTCAAAGCAGTCAGGATCAATGATGCCGTTTGCCTATTGATCCCCTCCACCTCTCCAGAGAAAAATATCAATCAATAAGGCTCAGTAATAGGCTGGGGAGGGATTAGGCTCTCAGCTTTAATCTAAACCCTCTTACTAAAATTGGACTAAATCCTCATTTTGATCATATAAAGGTGTAAAAAATCCTGCGTGACTTTTTTATTTTCAATAATTACCAAAGACAGGTTGATCATGTGAAATGTGTCGCTTAAGAGAACCCAGAATCTGGTTTGTGATCCCAGGAGGACGAACAGCACCACAACAAATCGTCTCAATTTATCCAGCCTTCAAGGTTTAGTACATAACAAGAAAAAAAAAAAAGACCTGAGGGACAAGATGAACTTCACGCTGAGATTGATCCAGCAGTGGGTGACTAGAACACCAACACCTTTATAGCTTTCCACCGTGTTTACCTCGTAAAAGACTTTATTTTCTGGTGTTTTGTGAGCTTTTCAAAGATCCCGGTCAAGGTTCTTCGGCGTCTTTAGGACGCGGTTGGTTTACACATCCTTTCATGTTACGTTATGACTGATTTCTGGTTAAAAGAAAGCTTGAGTTGTATTACGGTGACACTGAGTGAAGCTATAACCCGACTGATTACGGGTTTTAAGACGGATGGTGTTAAAGATTCAAAAGAAAATCTGATAATGTTCAAAATGTTAAAATTATGTCATGAACCGTTTCATTTTGGCAACAACATTCGGTTCATTTGGTAAAATTGTCTTAAAAATGTCATTGCATTTATAATTTTTTATTTCATGGTGTGATCTGGTTCAAACGTGACCACTGGTTCCAGGAGGCGTTGGCCTAGTGGTAGAGTTTCCGTCTTTCGCCCGAGATAACCGGTTTCGAACCTCTCTGGGCCAAAGCACTCTCTGGGACTACAGGACTGAAAACTGGACGGAAAAACAAACAAAAAAATACTTCTTCTTCTTTCTGCATTTCCCTCCAGGGGTCGCCATCTAACCCTATCTCCTGCATCTTCTTTGGTCACACCAACTATCTTCATGTCTTCCTTCACTGTATCCATGAACCTCCTCTTTGGTCTTCCTCTAGGCCTCTTTCCTGGTGGTTCCAAATCCAGCATCCTTCTTCTGATGTACTCTCTCTCTCTCCTCTGCACATGTCCAAACCATCTCAGTCTGGTCTCTCTGACTTTAAAACCTCTAACATGTGCTGTTCCCCAAACATACCGTAATTTCACGACCATTAGGTGCACCGTATGAAAAGGTGCAGTCTCAGTCACACACCTTCTTACAACAACACACACGCATGCATGCAAATGTGCGTATTAAAAAATAGATCGGGAGCAAAACTGAGTTTGGTTGTACTTTATTTAAGTAGTAACGATACTAAACAAACACATTACCGGTAATAGTCTTTATTCAAATCCGTCAAAGTCCTCATCCTCTGTTTCAGAGCAGGTCCACTTCGCTCCTCGCTGTCAAAGTCACTGTCTGTACTGTGCGGCTCCTCAGAAAGGATACCAGCTTTTGAGAAAGCTCGGATAACAGTACCAGCAGACACGTTAGTCCAAGCATCTACAATCCATTGGCAAACTGTAGCGTAACTCGCCCGGCGCTGCCTTCCACCCTTCGTGAAACTGTGGTCTCCTTCGGTCATTCATCGCTCCCACGCCGCTCACACTTCACTCTTTAACGTTCTCATGTGTTTTCTTTCAGGTCCGCCTGGCGGGCACGACGTTTTCTTTTAGGTCCGCCTTTTCTCACACACAAGGCGCACCGCACAAAAAGGCGCACCGCTCATTTTGAAGAAAATCTAAGACTTTTATATGCTCCTTATAGCCGTGAAATTACGGTACTCATTTCTGATCCTGTCCATCCAGGTCACTCCCAGAGAGATCCTCAGCATCTTCATCTCTGCTACCTCCATCTCTGTTTCCTGTCTCCTCAGTGACACTGTCTCTAGACCAATCAGCATGGCCGCTCTCACCATTGTTTTGTACACTTTCCCTTTCATTTTATCTGAAGCTCTTCTATCACACATCCCACCTGATACTTTTCTCCACCCGTTCCTGCCTGGCTGCACACGCTTCTTCACCTCTTTACCACACTTTCCATTTCTCTGGACTGTTGATCCTAAGTACTTAAAATCTTCCACCTTCTTTCTCTCTTGTCCCTGTAACCTCACTCAAAAAAAAAAAACAATAATAAAAAAAAAAAGGGTAATGTACCGGTCTCATTGGCGTGCACTGTCGGTTCTTTATTTCAAACTGTATTTGACGTGTTCTGGTCGATTCAATTTTGGACTCATATACAACTTTAATAAAGTCGTTAGCAAACGTGTCACATCATAGTGACCGTGTTTTCACACAAATCTAAACTTTAGTATTTAAACATTAAAATCAAGCTACATGACAAAACTTGCTTATTTGTTCATGTAACAAAACAATATTAATAATAAAGGTCTGTTTCTGCTTTCTTCCTTCATGTCGGAGCAGTATGTGATGTCACATGATGGTGCGTTAATGGGAACTTTTTAACCTGAAGGTCTAGCAGCGCCAATCGGTAACGATTTGGCATGACACACATATTATTGCAGAAGAAATGACAAAGTTTTAAGCTGAGCCTTGGTCTTAAATAAAGGGAAGTGGATGACCTCATCAGGCCAGTCCTCCAATCAGCAGCCGCCAAAGTCCAGCTGAGACTATTTAAAGAACTGAAAAACAAGCACCAAAATGAACAACAGAAGGTGTCACACTACAGTACCCCCAGCCCCTACATGACCGCCTACAATCAGTTTTATAGCGTTGTTATAAATGCACTAATGTAGAAGAAACAAATTGAAAAAGTCATTTTATGTAAAAAAAAAAAATGTGTACTTTGTTTGGTCAAATTTTCAGTTTTAATAAAAGGATAACATGTTGTGGATTAATTATTATCTCATTGCATACATAAAAAGAGATATGTCGTATTTTTTGGGTCAGAAATGCCTTTAAAAAAATGTGTTTGTAAATTTATTCACTTTTACGACACATAACTTTCTACATAAATTTCATTTGAGGCTACAAACTAAGTTCATCAAGTCAGTAAAACTAGTGTATAGACTAATAATGGTACTTCCTTTTGGGACTGAGCATGAGCAGAGTGTGTACATGGCACATGTGGATGTGGAGAACAAAAGAAGTGACCAAGAACAACCTGGTGTTTGAATAGCGTCTAAATACTGAACGGGGAGATCTTGTAAATTGCTGAAACATCAGTTTGGTCAGTCACCTTCTTAACCGTCTATCCTGTTCGGGGTTACTGGGGGTGCCGGAGCCCATCCCGGCTAGTTCAAGGCAAGGGCAGCGACTGGGTACACCCCAAACAGGTCACCAGTCTGTTTGCTGGTTGTTGAAACATGCATGAATAAAATAGAAAACCACTTCTGGAATCTTCTTTATGTAAAAATCATGTCCAAACATTGTCAAACTCTCCAAAAAGTTGATTTAGTATAAAAAAAAAAACAATTTTTAAATATTTTTGCCGTCTTTTGGAGACGTTCCAAAAAGTTCCGCTTTGTGAAATGCATCATATATTTAATAGGAACTATTTTCCATGATCTGACTCTCCAAACCACCGAGTTCAAAGCATCCTAGATGAACTGTTTTGACCCCGGAGATCGAGCATATGTTAAAGATTACAATGAAAATAGCAGCTGCTGAAACAGTCGAGGCGGCAACAACAACCACCGACGGCTTTTTTTTTCCCAGAATTTCAGACTCTGTTGAGCTTACACACAAAAAAAAGCCATTTTAAAATTCATAGGAAGCCTATTGAATGTGGGTGATTGATTATAAACAGCCATTCGACCCCTGGACCCCTCTCAAGGAATAAACAAACTTCAATTTGTGGTTCTTAATTATGCCTCTATTAGTCATCTGTCAACGGGTAGAAGGAAGACCACAGAGAGATGGCATGCAGCTCTGGGTTTCAACTCTTAATAGCAGCTATCCGGGCTGGACTGGATGGCGGCCTGCTGACTCTGTCTCTTATTGATCAGGAGCTTCGGTTGCCAAAAAAAGCAGCTAATTCTTCAAGTTATCAGCAAATCCCAAGTTCAAGAATCGAGACGAAAAAATCAGTGTATGAACAACAAGGGAAGGTCGACGCAATGGCGTGAAACAAACCGCCTCCGCCTGTGCTTTATCAAAAACTGTAACAATAAGGAATGATTGAGACCGGGTTGACGCGGTCGTATGTGTGAGGTTTTAAAATTTTGTGACCTAAACCTTTGGTCAAAGGACAGTGAAAACCAATTAAGTTCATCTAGATTTGGTACTGGCACACAAATTTCCCCCATGAGAGATCAATAAAGTATACATTATTATCATTATTACAAGGCTTGGAGCTACAGTAGCCCCAAGTGGAGGAGTTTAAGTATCTCGGCGTCTTGTTCACGAGTGGGGGAGGGATGGAACGGGAGATCGACAGGCGGATCGGTGCGGCATCAGCAATAACTAGGATGCTGAATCGGTCCGTCATGGTAAAGAGAGAGCTGAGCCGAAAAACAAAGCTCTCGATTTACAAGTCGATCTACGTTCCTACCCTCACCATGGTAACCAGGATCTATGTTCCTACCCTCACCATGGTAACCAGGATCTACCCTCACCATGGTAACCAGGATCTACGTTCCTACCCTCACCATGGTAACCAGGATCTACGTTCCTACCCTCACCATGGTAACCAGGATCTACGTTCCTACCCTCACCATGGTAACCAGGATCTACCCTCACCATGGTAACCAGGATCTACGTTCCTACCCTCACCATGGTAACCAGGATCTACGTTCCTACCCTCACCATGGTAACCAGGATCTATGTTCCTACCCTCACCATGGTAACCAGGATCTACCCTCACCATGGTAACCAGGATCTACGTTCCTACCCTCACCATGGTAACCAGGATCTACGTTCCTACCCTCACCATGGTAACCAGGATCTACGTTCCTACCCTCACCATGGTAACCAGGATTTACGTTCCAACCCTCACCATGGTAACCAGGATCTACGTTCCTACCCTCACCATGGTAACCAGGATCTACGTTCCTACCCTCACCATGGTAACCAGGATCTACATTCCTACCCTCACCATGGTAACCAGGATCTATGTTCCTACCCTCACCTATGGTCACCAGCTGTGGGTGGTGACCAAAAAACTGAGATCGCGGCTACAAGCGGCCGAAATGAGCTTCCTCCGCAGGGTGGCTGGGCTCTCACTCAGAGATCGGGTGAGGAGCTCTGCCATCCGGGAGGAGCTCGGTGTCGAGCCGCTCCTCCTCCAGGTCGAGAGGAGCCAGATGGGGTGGTTCGGGCATCTGGTCAGGATGCCCCCCGAGCGCCTCGCGGGCGAGGTGTTTTGGGCACGTCCCATCGGGAGGAGACCAAGAGGCAGACCCCGGACCCGCTGGAGAGACTATGTCTCACAGCTGGCTGGGGAACGACTTGGGATCCTTCCAGGTGAGCTAGAGGATACAGCCGGGGTGAGAGAAGCCTGGGCTGCCCGCTTAAGGCTGTTGCCCCCGCAACCCGACCCCGGAACAAGCGGAAGTTGACGGAACGGATCAAGGCTTGGAGTACTGGCCTTTCTATGTGGAGTTTGCATGTTCTCCCTGTGTATGTATAAGTTTCCTCCGGGTACTCCGGTTTCCTCCCACCCTCCAAAAATGTGCATGGCAGGTTGATTTGTCGGTGCCAAATTGCCCCTAAGAATGAGTGTGTGTGTGGATGGTTGTATGTGTCTGGCTCCATGACAGACTGGCGACCTGTTCGGGGTGTACCCTGCCCTCGCCTTAAATCAGCTGGGATGGGCTCCGGCCCCCCATATAACCTCATATGGGATAGATGGATAGGATGGTGAGTGCTGGCGCCCATCCCGGCTGATTTGAAATGAGGGCAGGGTACACCCCGAACAGGTCGCCAGCCTGTCGCGGGGCCAAGATGTGGGCAGTTTTATCAAAATTTCTAAACAGTGTAGATTTAGATTTACTGATCTTGTGCTTCGGTCACAACACTTTGAAAACCTCTTCAGTTCATCCATAGTCAGTACTGAGTAACTCTTATCAGTCTCATTAAACTTGCTTTAATGGTTCCTAGGCAGTTTTGAGGTTTGAGCCTAAACGAGTTTAACAGAAAAACAGATTCGTTCAAATCAATCGAGTGAAAACAGGTACTTAAAAAAACATCTGAGTTCCAAATCAAATCCCATGTGTTTGGAAACCACGTAATCAATTGTGGGTTTAAACTGTAAAAGAAGCAAACTTCCTTTCCAGGTCTGTCTCACAGAAACTTCTGGACCACCTACAATTTTGGTTTTCTTCCTGCCAGAAAGATCTAAGACCAGGTCTGACCTCTTGCTGCTTTAATCCAGGAAGACCCCCGGACGATTTCATCCCCTGAGGAAAACTTTAGGCTAAAGAGTTGCTTCGTTAGTTTGTCTGCTTACCCCTGTCGACACAAAGGAAAACTCACCGGGAGACACTGAGATTTGCCTGCGATCTTTTTTCTTTCAACAACTTGAATCTCACATTTCTTACTCAATAAAATAGGAATTAAAATGTTATGAAACTTGTGGAAAAAAAAAAAACTTTTATTACCCACAAAAATGGATGAAAAACGTGCAAAAATGAAGATGTTTACGTCGCTAATTAATTCTACATAAAAAAAAAAAAAGAAAATTAAAATATCATTGAGAAAAAGGCAGCAGACCAAAAGCACATAAGAAAAAAATAAAGTGACTAATTTACACTTTGCTGTGAGGAAAAATCAGCCATCAAGTCTTATAGTTTCATTTTTTGAACCCGCTAAACCCGACCAGAGGGCCGAATGTTTAACAGGGGATGTTTGAATGAAGATTAGTCAGAGTAAAACAGAGTACATGTGTGTGAATGAGAGGAGTGAGGTTACAGGGAGAAGAGGTAAAGAAGGTGGAAGATTTTAAGTATCTAGGATCAACAGTCCAGAGCAATGGAGAGTGTGGAAAAGAGGTGAAGAAGCGTGTTCAGGCAGGCTGGAACGGGTGGAGAAAAACATCAGGTGTGATGTGTGATAGAAGAGTTTCAGATAAAATGAAAGGGAAAGTGTACAAAACCGTGGTGAGAGCGGCCATGCTGATTGGTCTAGAGACAGTGTGGTGAGAGCGGCCATGCTGATTGGTCTAGAAACAGTGTGGTGAGAGCGACCATGCTGATTGGTCTAGAGACAGTGTGGTGAGAGCGACCATGCTGATTGGTCTAGAGACAGTGTGGTGAGAGCGACCATGCTGATTGGTCTGTTTGCACTAGAAAGAAGAGGAATGAAGATTAGTCAGAGTAAAACAGAGTACATGTCTTACTCAGGCAGGCTGGAACGGGTGGTGGAAAGTATCAGGTGTGATGTGTGATAGAAGAGTTTCAGATAAAATGAAAGGGAAAGTGTACAAAACTGTGGTGAGAGCGGCCATGCTGATTGGTCTAGAGACAGTGTCACTGAGGAAAAGACAGGAAACAGAGATGGAGGTAGCAGAGATGAAGATGCTGAGGATCACTCTGGGAGTGACCAGGATGGACAGGATCAGAGGAACAGCACATGTTAGAGGTTTTAAAGTCAGAGAGGCCAGACTGAGATGGTTTAGACATGTGCAGAGGAGAGAGAGAGAGTACATCAGAAGAAGGATGCTGGATTTGGAACCACCAGGAAAGAGGACTAGAGGAAGACCAAAGAGGAGGTTCATGGATACAGTGAAGGAATTAGAAGCTCTTTTATTTTCCATTTCCGTACTCTTGCTAGTGTACATGTGTCATTGTTTGGTTTGAAGTGATCACAAAGAACAAATTAGTCACAAATATCAGCAGCGATTAAATGATTGAACAACACCAAACTCAATGGATTTCAATCAACTGATCAGATAAAAAAAATGGGTAAAAACTGTCCCCACTTTAGCGGAAGCAGATGAAATGAAAACAGGCTTCAAATCGGGTGTGAGCTTGCATTCACATCGCACACGGCTAAACAGATTGATCGAATAGATCCCATTTGGTTACCCACATCCACATTAGGCTCGGAGCTCAGAGATTTCATGCCTCCTGGTTTGACAGAAATCACCAAGTTAGGCCCTGTCCCCACACGTAGCCACACGTAGCCACACATAGCCACACATAGCCACAGGTAGCCACACATAGCCACACATAGCCACACGTAGCCACACATAGCCACACGTAGCCACACGTAGCCACACATAGCCACAAGTAGCCACACGTAGCCACACGTAGCCACAAGTAGCCACACGTAGCCACACGTAGCCACACATAGCCACAAGTAGCCACACGTAGCCACACATAGCCACAAGTAGCCCCACGTAGCCCCACGTAGCCCCACTTAGCCACACTTAGTCACACTTAGCCTCACGTAGCCACACATCGTCACGTAGCCCCACGTAGCCACACGTAGCCACACGTAGTCCCACGTAGCCCCACGTAGCCACACTTAGTCACACATCGTCACGTAGCCCCACGTAGCCCCACGTAACCACACGTAGCCACACATCGTCACGTAGCCCCACGTAGCCACACTTAGTCACACTTAGCCACACGTAGCCACACATCGTCACGTAGCCCCACGTAGCCACACTTAGTCACACTTAGCCACACGTAGCCACACATCGTCACGTAGCCCCACGTAGCCACACTTAGTCACACTTAGCCTCACGTAGCCACACATCGTCACGTAGCCCCACGTAGCCCCACGTAGCCGGGTATCTGGTAAAACCAATATCTTTTTTACCGTTTTGTTCTGTCACCCACATGAACCCGTCGGGTTTTTATTTACTACAAACCGTCGTTTTTGAAAACTCCAACCAAAGTGAAGTTTTTGGAAAACTCTGGTTTTGCGTTTGGACATGCATAACCGGCGATATGCGTTTTTAAACGTCACTACTTGCGGCAATTAATGCATAAACGTAATTTGTTTTCAAAATCAGAGTGAGCAGCATGGATCCTCTGAAAAAACACTGCCAACTACTGGTCTGGCATGTTTATAACCGCACTCAGAAGCGTATTTATACGGGTTGGTGTGGATGTTGTTACATTGAAAACGGTTACGTGTGGACACGAGAGTTTTTCTAAAACAGAGGACAGCAGATATACGTTTTTAAAAATACCCGACTACATGTGGACGGTGCCTAACTGGACGTACGGCCGGAGCTGTGATACATACGTTGCTGGAACTCCATTTTAATTTTCTGTTGACCTTCCTGTGAGCGGCACAGCGTCTGAATTTGGCTTTTACTGACTGTCTTTGCCAAGCTAACGATTCTAAATGGTTGACAGTTGGAAAAAGTTGAGCTTTGTTAACAGAGTCCGTCAAAATCAATGCAATCCAGACATCCATGCTTCTAGTGTGTTTAAAGCAATACATTTGCCATACAGCAATCACATTGGTCAGATCCTGCTGTGCAACAAGATTTGATTTAATCAGACAGAACATATCATAAAACCTCTGCTGAATGGAGACGTGAGCCTCCATTGGCCGTCTTGATATGTGGCGTAATACAGAACCTTAAGAGGAAACATGGGTTTCTGAGACCTTTCATAGGCATGTGCAGAAACATGAGCGAGCACAACTCGAGATAGACAGAACACAGAGTCCAAAATCTAAGAACGTGAGGGCGGAATCACCTTGGGTGCGAAACGTCACCACTGAGACCATCACAAACAACTCTCTGTCTATGATTTGAGCGGGGGTTGGAACGTTTACTCTCAGGACCTGCAGAGATGTTTAGTTTCATAACTATCGTCTAATGGACGTTTAAAACCCAAACAGTGCTTGTTTATCTGCATGGGATCCAATGAGAAAAGATTTTTTTTTTGCATAAGATGTGATCTTTAAGCCATAAATTATTTTCATCCGACCATAAAGAGACTTCCATCTAGTCAGGAAATATCGTGATGCTCGTTAAGCCATTCTCTACACAATCTTGCTCTTTTCTTCCACCCGGCAAAACGAGTCCTACATAAAATCTTCTTTCAGGCCTGATGCCTCTTGTGGGCTTCCATTTCTTTCTGAGTTTAGCAGCTGCCAGCTCCTGATAACAAAAGCCATTGGCTCGCAAAGAGCACTCTTCACCGCCACAGCCAATGGCTGTCTCCCTCCGCGTCACCTAATTACCATGACAAAGGATGTTTATCTGAAAGATTTTCATCACAGCAAAAAAAACCTCCTTCTATCATCTCATTATTTAATATTTACATCTTCTCAAGTCGTTTTTATGTCATGGTTAGTTTGAATAAGTGTAAATTCCAAAGGGACTGTTTCAGTTTCACTTAAACCACATTGAACTATTTTCCTTGGATTACATGCTTGCTTGTCAATGATCGTTGGCAGTCTGTGCAGTTTGGTAACAACTCTATAGAGCCGTTTGAGTGTTATTAGATACAATTGACAAGTCCACCAACTAGACGTTAAATCTATTCCATGCAGAACTGTGAGGAGGGAGGAGGGTGCACGCAAACGACCCGGTCTAACAATCAAACGCCTATTGTGGTTCATGTGCCATATTTTCAGACTAACTATTTAAATTCCCAAAACAGCACCAAGCAGTTCAGAGCCATCTGTGTCTAATATGAATGAGATAAATGATGGTGTGAGACTCGCAGCCATTAAATGCCGGATAAATACACACACCTGTGCCTGTACAATTATGTGAAACCTTCTGGGGAATGCGGAGCAGAAAAACAATCTATCCAAAAATCACTTAGATACTCTGGTGACACCAGGAAACATTAAACAAACACACTCTTTTATGGTTGATGCTGAGCGTTCACTTCACACACGTTTCTACTGAGCGACCAGGGAGTGATACATTGTAATGTGGAGAGCGATAACTGAACTCATTATCTAAACCTGATCCAGTCTGGGAAGTCTGGTGTGACGGAGAAGTATGTAAGAGTGGTCCAGGACATGTATGAGAGCTGTAAGACAGTGGTGAGGTGTGCTGTAGGTGAGACAGAGGAGTTCAGTGTGGGGGTGGGACTGCACCAGGACAGGCTGACAGATGAGGTCAGACAGGAATCCCCATGGACAATGATGTTTGCAGATGACATTGTGATCTGTAGTGAGAGGAGGGAAGAGGTGGAGGAAAAGCTGGAGAGGTGGAGGTTTGAAGATTAGTCAGAGTAAGACAGAGTACATGTGTGTGAATGAGAGGGATCCAAATGGAAAAGTGAGGTTACAGGGAGAAGAGATGAAGAAGGTGGAAAATTTTAAGTATCTAGAATCAACAGTCCAGAGCAAAGGAGAGTGTGGAAAAGAGGTGAAGAAGCGTGTGCATGCAGGCTGGAACGGGTGGAGAAAAGTATCAGGTGTGATGTGTGATAGAAGAGTTTCAGCTAAAATGAAAGAAAAAGTGTACAAAACCGTGGTGAGAGCAGCCATGCTGATTGGTCTAGAGACAGTGTGGTGAGAGCGGCCATGCTGATTGGTCTAGAAAAAGTGTGGTGAGAGCGGCCATGCTGATTGCTCTAGATCAGTGGTTCTTAACCTTATTGGAGGCACCGAATCCCTCCAGCTTCATAAGCTCATTTACCTAACCCTTCTTTAGTAGCGTCACTAACGGTAACCCAACGTCACTGACGCACACCACTGGTCAGACGGACGGTTATAAAAGAAGGTGTTGTCAAACCCGACTGAGAAAGATGTCTCACTCTGCTGCTTATCCAGCGCTATCAAAGCGGACCGATAGGGAGTCTCACTCAGACACATATACAGCCCTTTTTAAGCGGTCTGATAGGGAGGTCTCACTCTGCTGCATATACAGCCCTTTCTAAGCAGTCTGATAGGGAGGTCTCACTCTGCTGCTTATACAGCCCTCTCTAAGCGGTCTGATACGGAGGTCTCACTCTGCTGCTTATACAGCCCTTTCTAAGCGGTCTGATAGGGAGGTCTCACTCTGCTGCTTATACAGCCCTTTCTAAGGGGTCTGATAGGGAGGTCTCACTCTGCTGCTTATACAGCCCTCTCTAAGCGGTCTGATAGGGAGGTCTCACTCTGCTGCATATACAGCCCTTTCTAAGCGGTCTGATAGGGAGGTCTCACTCTGCTGCTTATACAGCCCTCTCTAAGCGGTCTGATAGGGAGGTCTCACTCTGCTGCTTATACAGCCCTTCCTAAGCGGTCTGATAGGGAGGTCTCACTCTGCTGCTTATACAGCCCTCTCTAAGCGGTCTGATAGGGAGGTCTCACTCTGCTGCTTATACAGCCCTTTCTAAGCGGTCTGATAGGGAGGTCTCACTCTGCTGCATATACAGCCCTTTCTAAGCGGTCTGATAGGGAGGTCTCACTCTGCTGCTTATACAGCCCTCTCTAAGCGGTCTGATAGGGAGGTCTCACTCTGCTGCTTATACAGCCCTCTCTAAGCGGTCTGATAGGGAGGACTCACTTTGCTGCTTATACAGCCCTCTCTAAGCGGTCTGATAGGGAGGTCTCACTCTGCTGCATAAACCAGCGACCTCAAAGCGGACTGGTAGGAAATCCCAGAACAGGAAGCTTTTAATGACTGTGCCCACTAACTGCAGACTAGACTGAGGGGCGGACCTCCGTGGCGGAGGCTCCACCGAACCCCTGAGACTGACCCCACGGTTTGATCGAACCCAGGTTAAGAACCACTGGTCTAGAGACAGTGGCACTGAGGAAAAGACAGGAAACAGAGATGGAGGTATCAGAGATGAAGATGCTGAGGATCTCTCTGGGAGTGACCAGGATGGACAGGATCAGAGGAACAGCACATGTTAGAGGTTTTAAAGTCAGAGAGGCCAGACTGAGATGGTTTGGACATGTGCAGAGGAGAGAGAGAGAGTACATCAGAAGAAGGATGCTGGGTTTGGAACCACCAGGAAAGAGGACTAGAGGAAGACCAAAGAGGAGGTTCATGGATACAGTGAAGGAAGACATGAAGATAGTTGGTGTGACCAAAGAGGATGCAGCAGATAGGGTTAGATGAAAGAAACTGACTTGATGTGGCGCCCCCTGAAGGGAGATGCCGAAACAAGTAGATTTTTTTCTGTTTGACATTGGCTTTACACGGTTTTGTACACTTCTCCTTTCATTTTAACTGAAACTCTTCTATCACACATCACACCTGATACTTTTCTCCACCCGTTCCAGCCTGCCTGCACACGCTTCTTCACCTCTTTTCCACACTCTCCATTGCTCTGGACTGTTGATCCTAAGCAGGTTTATCATACCGACGACATAATTATTTTAAAGTGAAATTATTGCACATTCATCTTAACAAAAAAAGGCTTTTATTGCACTAAACTCGTCTCTGTGGTAAAAACGGTCTAAGACACAACTATCATGTTTGGGGTCTTATTTTTTTTTTTAGGTTTCTAACCTGAGGCTGGTGCAGCAGACTAGTCAGCCAACCATGATTGTTTATTTTGAGGCAACCACACGACATGTCACTGTTAGCTCAGATACAGAAAAAAACAACTGACTGCTTTTTCCAACAATCACAAAACTTGTCACAAGGAATCAGAGTCTTCAGAGTTCATAAAATAGATCTGATAGTACACGGCACTGGCAGCACTGGGTCTGCTGATAGAACGGTGCATTAAAGTCCTGAAAACAGCTGTCATGGCAACACGAACATGGAGGCTGAACTTGTAGGACAGGCTCTGTTTAGTTCTATTGGTACAGAGAAAGTGGTTCACTCACAGCAGACTACCAAAACGATGGTTGATTTCTAGATCCATTATAGCTCCAGAGTTTTGGCTCCAAAATTTTATTGTCCAGAATTTCTCATCCGTTCTTTTTGCTCATAACTATGTTTAATAAAATCACTTCTTAGTTGGGTGGCACGGTGGCGCAGTGGGTAGCACAGTGGCCTCAAAGCAAGAAGGTCGTAGGTTCGAGTCCCGGGTAGGGACGAGAGTTGGAACACTGTCCTTTCTGTGTGGAGTTTGCATGTTCTCCTTGTGTCTGCGTGGGTTTCCTCCGGGTACTCCGGTTTCCTCCCACCCTCCAAAGTCACGTTGCTCCTCCATCGGTTGATAGGCCGATGCCAAAATTGCCCTTAGGAATGAGTGTGTGTGTGGCCCCGCAACAGACTGGCGACCTGTTCGGGGTGTACCCTGCCCTCCGCCTTAAATCAGCCAGGATGGGCTCTGGCACCCCCCGCAACTCCACAAGGGATAGACGAAATAGAAGACGACTGACACTTCCTAGCTGTGAAAGGCCTGACCAATCAGATGACTGCTCAAAAAATACACTACGTGAAAGAGACATGTAAACTTTAAGAGGCGAAGCTGGAAGGAAAATTGTAGCTCTTCGTGATTCCCTAAGTGTTGATATGACGGTATGGATTTGATATCGACATATCCTGCACACACTCATTTCATGAGTTTATTCTCACACACCAGATTTCGTCTGTTTCCTGTTCATATCCCCATTTCCGCTTCACACAATTCCGATAAAACAGCAAGAGTTCTTCTTTTCATAACAAGACTGGTAACAAACAGATTCAGAGTGCAGAGGAAAAGTTTAAGATCAGCAGAGGAAAGAAATCTGATATGCTGTGCTCTCGGCGTGTCAGAGGGGACGTCTGTAACTCTCTAATTTAGGACACATGCTTTCTCAGTAGTGTTTTTTTTTTTTTTTCTCGGCGCAGTGAACAAACCGAATCCTAATCCAACCGCCAGCTATGTAGCATGAGTTAAAGTGTGTGTTTATGGGAAACGAAATGACGGAGCGGGTGATTGGAGGAAAGATGTGTAAAAAATAAATAAAAAATCTGAAGTTTTAATTTGAAAGAATCAAACTCTTTAAACTTGGAAATGGTTTTAAATCCTGACAGAAAATATTCAACACAAGTTTATTATTATTGTAAAATTTAAAAACCCAACTTTCCTTTGTTTTATGAAAAAATTTTTTAATTAAGACTCATTTTGAATGAAGTCTAATTACATTAAGATGTTTACGTTCGCATTCGAGGGAAAGAAAATTGACAAAAACAGGCAGAAAAAAAAAAATCAAAGAACTTATTCTTCCGCTCATTCGGGGCTGGGTCGGGCGGGCGACAGCCTCAGATGGGAAGCCCAGGCTTCTCTCACCCCGGCTGCAACCTCCAGCTCACCCGGAAGGATCCTGAGGTGTTCCCCGGCCAGCTGTGAGACATAGTCCCTCCAGGGGGTCCGGCGTATGCTTCTTGGTCTACTCCCGGTGGGACATGCTCGAAACACCTCACCAGCGAGGCTCTATTTAGGCATTCTTACCAGATCCCCGAACTACCCCATCTGGCTTCTCTCGACCTGGAAAAGGAGCGGCTCGACAGCGAGCTCCTCCCGAATGGCAGAGCTCCTCACCTGATCTCTGAGTGAGAGCCCAGCCACCCTGTGGAGGAAGCTCATTTCAGCTGCTTGTATCCGTGATCTCATTCTTTTGGTCACCACCCACAGCTGGTTACCATGGTGAGGGTGGGAATGTAGATCCTGGTTACCATGGTGAGGGTAGGAACGTAGATCCTGGTTACCATGCTGAGAGTAGGAACGTAGATCCTGGTTACCATGGTGAGGGTAGGAACGTAGATCCTGGTTACCATGGTGAGGGTAGGAACGTAGTTCCTGGTTACCAATGTGAAGCTAGGAACGTAGATCCTGGTTACCATGGTGAGGGTAGGAACGTAGATCCTGGTTACCATGGTGAGGGTAGGAACGTAGATGCTGGTTACCATGGTGAGGGTAGGAATGTAATTCCTGGTTACCAATGTGAAGCTAGGAACGTAGATCCTGGTTACCATGGTGAGGGTAGGAACATAGATCCTGGTTACCATGGTGAAGCTAGGAACATAGATCCTGGTTACCATGGTGAGGGTAAGAACATAGATCCTGGTTACCATGGTGAGGGTAGGAATGTAGATCCTGGTTACCTTGTTGAGGTTAGAAACGTAGATCCTGGTTACCATGGTGAGGGTAGGAACGTAGATCCTGGTTACCATGGTGAAGCTAGGAACATAGATCCTGGTTACCATGGTGAAGCTAGGAACATAGATCCTGGTTACCATGGTGAGGGTAAGAACGTAGATCCTGGTTACCATGGTGAGGGTAGGAACGTAGATCCTGGTTACTTGATATTGATGAAACTGCCTATATTACTCAGTACCAAGTGTAGATAAACAGATCACATTCAGGATTGGCAGACACCTTGGCACTGATTTGTTCTTCTTTCAACATGAGTACTCGACCAGCTTAGCGTCGGTGAGTAAACTCCGCTCCCATGTCTACCTTAAATTAAAATAATATGGAAAAAGAACACGGTAAAAGGGAGTGAAAAAAAAACAACAATGTTCTATCCCGTGCAGGATAATCTGAAAGAATTACAACCTATCACACGTATCAGTAAGAAAAACAATCGTCTACATAAACATGTCACTAAAAACTGAATCATGTTTGTAAGGTAGTCTGAAACGTGGGCTCACATTTCTGGGAAGTGTATATCAGCCCGCTGCATCGGATTAAGTTCGGGGCACGGGGCCACAGTTTAAACTCAGAACCAGAAATCAAACATCTCCACCCATGAGGCCAGAAGCAGCTCATTTGCATCCAAACCCGCAGACACTGAAAGAACCATTTTAGGAAAAATCTGAAAGCCACATGAACACAGAGGGTAGCAGTGAAACAGAAACGGGTGGAAAGAACTCTGCAGACACATAAATAGAATGATAAATCGTGTCAGCGTGACCAGGAGTGGATCAAACTAAAATTATCTAAGTACAAACTCCTAACCTGTAAACAGAAAACATCATTCTTATAAATCAAACTGGAAAAATAATCGGTTCCTCCCAAACCCCCCTGTCCATTCTGTACAATTCTGATCAGGATTCTGATCACAGACGAACCCTCTCACCCCATTCATCACTCGTTGAGTCTCCTCTTTACAGGTACGAGATCCAAACCCCCCAGACAGCAAAGCAGTCAGTCAGTCATTCATCTTCTTATCCGTCTGTCCCTTTCGGGGTTGCAGTGGGTGCTGGACTAATTTAAAGCGAAGGGCAGGGTACACCCCGAACAGGTCGCCAGTCTGTCGCGGGGCCACACACATTCAACCATCAACACACACACTCATTCCTAGGGGCAATTTGGCACCGGCCAATCAACCTAGCATGCATGTTTTTGGAGGGTGAGAGGAAACCAGAGTACCCAGAGGAAACCCACGCAAACACAGGGAGAACATGCAAACTCCACACAGAAAGGACAGTGTTCCAAGCCTCGTCCCCACCCGGGACTCGAACCCACAACCTTCTTGCTGTGAGGCCACTGTGCTACCCACTGCGCCACCGTGCTGCCAACGGCGAAGCAATCCATTGAAAATCCTTCATTCAAACTGCAATCAAAGCCTTCAACAATAGATTCACATATAATGTGCGTAGTTTTTAATCAACATTCTTAACTGATTTCAAGTGTTTGTATGGCTTTAATTGGTTTTGAGCCCCGATTAAGACAAAAAAAAACATATACTCAATCCATATCTATTCTATAGGCAAAAAAAAACTGATACGGTATCAAGCAATATGTTACAAACTTTATCAGTTATTGAGTAACTATGATCAGTTTCATTACAACACCTTCAGGGAAATATTGCGTTCACATATGTGTTAGTGAGGTACAGATGCACGGACAGCCCTTAAAGCTTCCTCTACTTTCTGTAGGCGGAATAAGAGGGGGTCTTATTTTCCAGCGTTGGTTATAAAAATCTGTTTTCTGGGCATAAAGCAGTTCTTTCTGCATGTGTTGACACATGTGGGAGTATGTGTTGAAAGATGATTCTGTGTTCCAAATGATTCCACACTTACCACCCCATAGCCCTGGCGGACCCCCTGCGGCAAAACACATCCACTTACCTGAAAGAGGGGAGAGACAAAAAATCAATGACAAAACACTCAATTATTTCACAAGTTGCCAGGAAACGGTTCTCTTTGTTCCCTCGAAGCAAAGACGACCGTTCAGGTCTTTGTAATTTAAGATTACGGAGCAAATTTACCTCCTGACCAATCAGAATTATTTAATATCATAGTTTGGATAAATACTCTGTTCTGATTGGATAAAGAGGGTCTTTAATTTTTAGAATCAAAACAAGCGGTTAAAGGTGCCTTTTTTCTTTGAAAAGATATCATTTTAAGCATTTGTTACTCTTTTTACTGATAATTTTGGTCCAACGGAAGCTTAAAAATAACTAACAAATGCTAACTAAACAAGACTAGCACATTTCTGCACTTAGACTCTCCTTCACAGTGAGGAAAAACTCCTAAAAACCCATCAGTGGGGAAAATAAGAAACCTCATGGGGATCCACACGAAAGAGAGATCCCTCCCCCAGGATGAGCATCCAATGTGTCTAAAATGTTTGTTTAAATATGATCTTATTTTACTCTACAGTTAAATATCTAAAGAAATCAACAGATGTTCTTCATCCTGATGGAAACACGGGGGACTCCTCAGACCGGAGATGTCCAGTACGGGGATGAGTAGATGGATTTCATCCTTAAAAGATCATTGTGATCAAAAAGATGTTCCGGTTAAATACCTCAGTGTTTTATGTTATTCCGCCTGCCTAAATGTTAGCTAATAACCATAGCAGTGGAAAATCAAAAGAAATGAAGAGGTTGTGGACAAACAACAGGCTCAATGGCCATCACCATGACAACAAACACCATGACAACAGCAAGACATGCCACGTATTAGCTTCCTATTAAAAAAAAATACAATTCAAAGGGAGAATTAACTAAAAAAATTGATAAGAAATATTTATGACTTAGGAGACCAAAATAATGAGATCGCGGATACAAGTGGCTGAAATGAGCTTCCTCCGCAGGGTGGCTGGGCTCTCACTCACAGATCGGGTGAGGAGCTCTGCCATCCGGGAGGAGCTCGGTGTCGAGCCGCTCCTCCTCCAGGTCAAGAGAAGCCAGATGGGGTGGTTTGGGCAACTGGTCAGGATGCCCTCTGAGCACCTCGCTGGTGAGGTGTTTTGGGCAGGAGACCGAGAGGCCGGACCCGCTGGAGAGACTATGTCTCGCAGTTGGCCGGGGAATGACTCGGGATCCTTCCGGGTGAGCTGGAGGATGCAGTCGGGGTGAGAGAGGCCTGGACTTCCCATCTGAGGCCACGGATAAGCGGAAGACGACAGAACAAAGGGAACGAAATTGAATTATTTAAATACTTATTTTCAGTCTTAAAGAAAGCATTATCTGGGATTCTGAAAGCATAGTCCAGACATCTTTAATATGTTTCACTCATAAAAGACAAAACGTGTCTGCAACCTTCAGACGCCAGACGTTGAGAAACCAATGACTCTGTCAGAAGTAAGGTGATGGAAATTTATTGCAAACAAAATGAACAACCATAACAAAACGATACGACCTGGAGATGGGAAGGATGGATCATCTACCATTTCTTTTTGTTTTCTCTAAGAGATTGAAGTTAATGGTCCAAAAGACCCTGACCTTGTTGCTACGGTAGCATCTTCTTTATGAGTGTGTTCAAACATACAAAGACTGGCAGGTCTTGAATGATGTTTCCAGGTATGTGTGAAGAATTCATTCCTGTCCACACATGGCTGGCTCTACAATTAACATCTCATATGTATTTTCAGGAGAGCGATAATCTGCATTTCACAATCAGGATTCAGAGCCGATGAATCACAATTTATTTTGCATTGCAAATGAACGACAGCTGCACTGTTTGGTTTTACTTTAATCATTCTTCTTTAGGGACAGGGTCCTGCTCCAAGTGGAGGAGTTTAAGTGTCTCGGGGTCTTGTTCACGAGTGGGGGAAGAATGGAGCGGGAAATCGACAGGCGGATCGGTGCGGCGTCAGCAGTAACTAGGACGCTGCATCGGTCTGTCGTGGTAAAGAGAGAGCTGAGCCGAAAAGTAAAGCTCTGGATTTACAAGTCGATCTACGTTCCAAACCTCACCATGGTAACCAGGATCTACGTTCCTACCCTCGCCATGGTAACCAGGATCTACGTTCCTGCCCTCACCATGGTAACTAGGATCTATATTGTTATCCTCACCATGGTAACCAGGATCTACGTTCCTACCCTCGCCATGGTAACCAGGATCTACGTTCCTACCCTCACCATGGTAACCAGAATCTACGTTCCTACCCTCACCATGGTAACCAGGATCTACGTTCCTACCCTCACCATGGTAACCAGGATCTACGTTCCTACCCTCACCATGGTAACCAGGATCTATGTTCCTACCCTCACCATGGTAACCAGGATCTACGTTCCTACCCTCACCATGGTAACCAGGATCTACGTTCCTACCCTCACCATGGTAACCAGCTGTGGGTGGTGACCGAAAGAAAGAGATTGCAGATACAAGCGGCCGAAATGATTGTCCTCTGGGCTCTCACTCAGAGATCGGGTGAGGAGTTCTGCCATCCATGAGGAGCTCGGTGTCGAGCCGCTCCTTCTCCAGGTCGAGAGGAGCCAGATGGGGGTTGTTCGGGCACCCGGTTCGGATGCCCCCGAGCGCCTCGCTGGTAAGGTGTTTCGGGCACGCCCCACAGGGAGGAGACCAAGAGGCAGACCCCGGACCCGCTGGAGAGACTATGTCTCACAGCTGGCCGGAGAATGACTCGGAATTCTTCCAGGTGAGCTGGAGGATGCAGCTGGGGTGAGAGAGGCCTGGGCTTCCCTTGTGAGGCTGTTGCCCCTGCGACCTGGTCCCGGATAAGCGGAAGACAACGGAATGGAATTTTTCTTTAAACACAAGATATGTTGAAAAAAAAACAATCAGCAAAATAAATTCTATGCAGATGATCATCAACTAAAAAGCTGCAGTTTGAATCGAGTTCAGCATCGACTCGTTCATGGACGAATCATCAGGGTGATAATTCACTTCAGACGGACAATACGCAGTGGCCGAGGTAACTACAGCTATTGTTTAGTGATGTATGGTTAGTGGAAACACAAGGTTGACAGAAGTAAGGACTCAAATAAAATCAAAGAGGGGGACAAGAAAACGGAAAAAAAATGGTCTTTTATTTCTATTCTAGTGTGACGTCTTTGGAAGCAGAGAAAGATGATCAATCTGTAACATACCCATTTACGTTAGAACCAAAATGACTAGTTGAAGCATGGGTAAAGAGTGATTAGTAAATTGAATCTGTGGTGGTTCTCAGCAGGGTTCAACCACAAAGCCCAGCATGCCCTTTGCTGAGTGACTTATCTCTGCATAGTCGATCAATAATTCACCACGGGACACATTCTAATGAGGATGATAACGCTGCGTAAGAAAGATAACGCTACTTGACCACTTCTCTTCATTTAAATCCACTTACTGTCCCATTAGGACTTTTAAGGTAACGTCTTAATGATTTTACCAACTTGTGTTCCGGCTGTTGAAATTCTTTCCTCTCGTTTTTAGCGGTTCTAGCGGTCCTCTTTCGCATCATACAGATGCTCCGTGACACATGTGGTAAGGACCATTTCTGAGGCCATCCATCAAAAAGGGGACGAGCTTCTCCCCGTTCTTCTCACTTGTCTGCCCCACCTCCTCCAACAAAGCGCGTCCAACAGACAGGTTTTAATGGAGTCCATTAATCAGAAGAAGCCAGAAAAAAGAAGGCGATCCAAAAAGAGTTCTGTACCTTTGGTGATACCAACGTATAAAAGAATAGAGTTGATGAAAGATATTCAGTGATTTCCAAATTATTATGCGGTCAAACAGATCGTTATGGCGTCCGCAGTAATTAGAACACTGCATCGTTCCGTCGTCCAGAAGAAAGAGCTGAGCCAAAAAGCAACGCTCTGAATTTGTGAGTCAATCTGCGTTCCTACCCTAACCGTGATAACAACGATGTACGTTTCTACCCTCACCATGGTAACCAGGATCTACGTTCCTAGCCTGACCATGGTAACCAGGATCTACGTTCCTACCCTCACCATGGTAACCAGGATCTACGTTCCTACCCTTTCCATGGTAACCAGGATCTATGTTCCTACCCTCACCATGGTAACCAGGAGCTACGTTCCTACCCTCACCATGGTAACCAGGAGCTACGTTCCTACCCTCACCAGGGTAACCAGAATCTACATTCCTACCCTCACCATGGTAACCAGGATCTACGTTCCTACCCTCACCATAGTAACCAGGATCTATGTTCCTACCCTCACCATGGTAACCAGGATTTACGTTCCTACCCTCACCATGGTAACCAGGATCTACGTTCCTACCTTCACCATGGTAACCAGGATCTACGTTACTACCTTCACCGTGGTAACCAGGATCTACGTTCCTACTCTCACCATGGTAACCAGCTCTGTGGGTTGACCGAAGGATTGAAATCCCAGACACAAGCAGCCAAACTGAGCTTCCTCTGCAGGTCCTCTCACTTAATGATAGACCAGGGAGCTCTGCTATCCCGGAGGAACTCTGAATAACTTTTTTTCTCAGATTTCTGGAAACGTGTATCTGCTTAATAACATGGAACATCCTCCATGAGTTTTGGATACTATGAGTACTTCTTTAGTAGCAGCTCTCGTTCGGCAAACAAAGACATTATTTATTGAGTCATGATGTAGAGTCGTTTCCCTGCTAACACAGAGAAAAACAAGACACACACACCCTTACACAAGCTGTGGTTCAACCAGAGTGAGAACAATATTCCTCTGACTCGCAGCAAAGCCGGGACCTCTACTTCTTGAGGATACCTGAGGCTTTTTCTGTGCCATCTGCTTCACTGATACCTCCTCACAATGCGGCTGACTTGGAGCCAGTTGGCAAGGAGTTTCAGCACAAGACTCCAGAGATGACTGGCTAGAGAAAAGCTGGAAACTCAAGCCGGCCAAGTTTCAGTTTAAAATAAACTGTAAAGATAAAGACTTTTTGTTTAGGGGGAGAATTTAGAGTCGCCTTGTTGTGTGCAGGTGTACGAGCCCCTTTGGCAAAAGGATTTTTTTTTTTTTTTTAACATTCAGCTTGTTAGGATTGGAAATGAAGTTGTTTTGATCATCGCCACCAATTCAGAGATGATATGTGAATATATATATAAAAAAAAATTAAGTTAGTTTTGTTCAGAGAAAATTCTAACTTAAAAAAAATCAATATTTAATTTTTAATTCCATAAAAATAAAAAGGATTTTGTTTATATTGTCTAAGAAAATGAAACCACTCTAGAACATGACGAGGTATAATTTACATGACTAAAAATGGCTTGAGGCAGCATTCTTCTTCTTCTTCTTTTGGCATCTCCCTTCAGGTGTCGCCACATTAAGTCAGTTTCTTCCATCTAACCCTATCTGCTGCATCCTCTTTGGTCACCCCAACTATCTTCATGTCTTCCTTCACTGTATCCATGAACCTCCTCTTTGGTCTTCCTCTAGTCCTCTTTCCTGGTGGTTCCAAATCCAGCATCCTTCTTCTGATGTACTCTCTCTCTCTCCTCTGCACATGTCCAAACCATCTCAGTCTGACCTCTCTGACTTTAAAACCTCTAACATGTGCTGTTCCTCTGATCCTGTCCATCCTGGTCACTCCCAGAGAGATCCTCAGCATCTTCATCTCTGCTACAAACATCTGTGTTTCCTGTCTTTTCTTCAGTGCCACTGTCTCTAGACCAATCAGCATGGCCGCTCTCACCACACTGTCTCTAGACCAATCAGCATGGCTGCTCTCACCACACTGTCTCTAGACCAATCAGCATGGCCGCTCTCACCACACTGTTTCTAGACCAATCAGCATGGCCGCTCTCACCACACTGTCTCTAGACCAATCAGCATGGCCGCTCTCACCACACTGTCTCTAGACCAATCAGCATGGCCGCTCTCACCACACTGTCTCTAGACCAATCAGCATGGCCGCTCTCACCACGGTTTTCTACACTTTCCTTTCATTCTAGCTGAAACTCTTCTGTCACACATCACACCTGATACTTTTCTCCACCCGTTCCAGCCTGCCTGCACACGCTTCTTCACCTGTTTTCCACACTCTCCACTGCTCTGGACTGTTGATCCTAGATACTTAAAATAATCTTTTTTTTTTTCTTTGTGGATTTGTTGTATCGTTACAACAGTTTACAATGTCTGAGTTTTTTTTGGAGTGATAGTGGGCGGAACTTTTGTAAGTTGTTTCTTATTTAAACGCATCATCAAGGTAGCTAGCATGTCTTCGATGTAGAAACCACCCGTTTGTTGTCACATTTGAGGAGGCACAAATACTAAAACAGTTTTTTTTTCTTTAAAAAAATGCTGAATAATTGAAGAGATCATGATGTAAGACCCAAACGCGGAACTCAGGCGGAAGAACTAAAAATCAAAATCTATTTCTTAATAGGAAAGAGTAGATCAATTGAGGCAGGCGGGTTATCAGAGGGATACGGTTTCCACATGGAAACCAACAATCTGGCATAGGCTGGGGGTGGAGCGCGGCTTATGCAGCTTGCTGATTGCTGATCATCTGCAGTTGGTGGGCAGGTTGCCATGGAGACAGACACTCATTTTGAAGCAGGAGCAGTGATCACAACAAAATTATGTGTTTAAATAGAAATGTTTTGATAAATCCAATCATGGAAGCGTATCTGGAAGTCTTTCCGAAGCGTCCATATCGTTCATAAACAGCAACAAAGGAATACACCTGTCAGATGCTTCCAAAGACAGACGGTTACCCCATCAATAATTAAAACAGATGTAATTCCCATTAGCCAGGGGAGTACAGCCATAAATATTTAATGTGTCCCACCCCCTCTCCTCACTTCTCCTCTCTCTCCCCTCATTGCTTCATTCCTTCTCTCATCTGTCATCCACAACCTCTCCTGCTCTCTCCTCTGCTCTTCGCCATTTGGGCTCTTCGCCATTTCGTACCCTCCCGCTTCAGACGGCAGTGTAGAGATAGCAGGCACCAACTCAGACACATGCTATCATTCTCATTATAATGGTCCCACTGGGTAGGTTGAGGAAGGAGAGAGGGGGCAATGAGGGGAGCCTGGAGGGAATGGAGGTCACAATTTACGACCTAGCGTCACGGGACTGGTTAGCTGGAGTTGGAGACCCTTGTGCCTTTTAACACCTCACACTGCCGAGGATGAAAAACGGTGCCCGTTTATTCCGACATGGTTAAAGAATAAAACAAAGCTGGTTTTACATCTAAAATGTAGACGCCCTGTTTAAAGGTTAAAAGGTCTCTTTGGGAGGAAAAATAACGGGCCACCTTGAGAAGAAGAAGAAAAGAGTTTCTTCTGGAGAGTCGGCGGCTGGAATCGAAACACCCATCCATTGAAATCGCCCCATTTATCACAAGACGCCTCTCATTAATCCAGACTCTACCAACATCCAAATTCTCTTTCCATCCTTTCTGCTGCTGGCATGTCTCGCCTGTTGAAAAAGCAGCCAGCGCCACGAGCAGACCGGCAGAAGAGACGGTCTCCATCCATCTCCGTACTGACACCAGGTCTAATGCGACGGTTCTACACCAGCCGCTGAAAAGCCGCAGGCAAAAACAACTTGAAAAGAGGGAAAAGAGATTCTCAGAGAAAACAGATCTCACAGAGAAATGAGATTATCGCCACCGGCAAATAGCAAAAAGTACTCTGAGAGATTTCCCAAACCCGGTGGAAGCACTTTATACTGGTTTTAAAGACAGTGGAGCTCAAAATTTGCTCATTTTACACTGAAAACATCATTAAATAAAAAAACATTTTTTATTTATTATAAAAAATATAATAAATCTAATCAAAAGCTCAAAATGATCCAAATATTGAAGTAGAATCTACAAAGCCACACCACAAAGTCCAAGTTCTAAGTACCGTATTTTCCGCACTATAAGGTGCACCTAAAAACCTTAAATTTTCTCTAAAGCCCACGATGCGCCTTTTAACCCGGAGCACCTTATATATGGATTAATATTGAGCTACAACAGGTGTCGCAACTGCGGTAAGCAGCCGCCGACTCCATTTCCCCTGTAGAAGAAGTAGTGCGCGGTGCATGCTGGGATATATGAAAGGGCGTCTCATTAGGTGTGTTCGAGATGAATGCAAAACCTAACTGGCATGCATTGCGCACTGATCTGCGCCGATCAGAACTCCGTCCGCGTGTCATCTCGAACGCACCTATTTCCATTTGTGTGTTTGTGTAAAGACCCGGAAATGGCTCCTACCAAGAGACACTGTTACACCGCAGAGTTTAAACTCAAGGCGATCGGTCACGCAGTAGAATACGGGAATAGAGCCGCAGCGAGAGAGTTTAACATCAATGAATCAATGGTGAGGAAGTGGAGGAAGCAAGAGGATGCGCTGTGCCAAGTAAACAATACTAAAATAAGTTTATCTCCATATTCATTTTGGGAGTAAAAACAGAAAGCTGTTTTGTAATTGTTAATAAAGTTTGACTGACCTATCTGACTGTTTTTTTTTTTTTTTACATTCCCTTTAGCGCAGCACCATTTAGTGGAAGCATAACATAACCCCAGCCTTTACTGTAGCGCCTTATAATGCGGTGCGCCTTATAGTGCGGAAAATACGGTAATTCTTTAACTTGTTTCCGTCAAATATTTATTTAAACGCAGTAAAATTTTGTTTGAAATTATAAATATGTCACATTTTGATAGAATTTTAAAAGATTTCAAAGACAGAAACAACTATTTCCACTCCTTAAACACTTCAAATTCTTTCATAAAAGACGAGACGCCGTTATTAAAGATGCCTCCGCCTATGAAACATGTAGGAGTTACTCAGTACCAACCATAGATGAACCGATTAGGTTTTCAGAGTCATTTGACCAAACGTCAAGGTCACCATTTCTCATGAACTAATGTCTCCCAGGACAAGAAGAGGATTTCTGTAGAACTTCACACAGTTACTCAGTACCAACTATAGATGAACTGATAACATTTTCAGTCATGTCACCAAAGGTCAGCATCACATAAGTCGGTTATTCTTGTTTTAAAGCTCGGTGTTAGAACGTTCGCCCTTGAACTGGAAGTTCTCCGGAAGTTCGCGGGATCGAATCCCACTGAGTGCACGTTTAGGGTCCTTGGAGAAGACACCTAACCCCCGTTTCTTCCACCATTGGCACCGTCGTGGCAGCCTGCTGTGGTGTAATGTAACAATTCCTCCACTTTTCCTCCATTTGTTCTTTCCAACTTGAGCATCCATAGAGGATTAAAAACATGTTTTTAGAGTAGAGGAATATTTAAAAATGGAGTTTTTAGGATGACAAAACTCCTCCAGGCGTTGTTTACAAACCCTGCTATATGTGAACCACGTGATGCATGAAAAGAACCCGTGAATAGTAAAAGAGGTCTGGTGATGCTCGTTCCCTCGGGGCAGCTTCCTCTGCAGAAACATTTCCACTTTCTGCACATCCACAAATCGCTAACCGTGCATTTTTTTCTGATTAGAAGTCTAATGTGGTCTTTAGATCGGTGTGGACGGAGAGCAGTGCAGCAGACAGAAATGGACTGCAGAAACCGTACGGTTAGCTTGTCAGATGCTGACGATGAAGGCAGATAGTCTGAGTGGGTTGTCCACCTCCCCCATATAGGAGGCCAGAGGTGCCCGCGCCCCTTCCCTCTTCCACGAGAGCGAGATCCAGCTGACCTGTCTGCCCCAGGAGCCCGCCGACCACGGCCGGCTGCCCTCTCGAGAGGCGATGTTGGGCCTCCGGCCAAGCACCACAGCGAAACACCCATTCCTCGAGACCTGCCGCCCGCAGTCAACCCAGCACAACTTGAAAAGAGGCTGCGAGCCCCCGGAGCGGGCGAGGAGGCCCGAGAAAGCCACTGTTCTGGGGCCCTTCCCACCCCGCCAGCCACCCACGCCACCATCTTGGGCCCTGCTACCGCCAAGCGCGGGGTCAAGTGGAGGCTACCTGGTTGATCCTGCCAGTAGCATATGCTTGTACACAAATTTTGCACGTGTGGGTTCAATAAAGTGATTCTAAACAGTGCTTCATCTTGTCTGGGAAACGAAGATTGGGCTTTTTTGTTGGTGTGGAAAAAGACATCTTATTGCTTTTTTTTTTCTGTACAGCATTTCCCTTCAGGGGGCGCCACAGCAAGTCAGTTTCTTCCATCTAACCCTATCTGCTGCATCTTCTTTGGTCACACCAACTATCTTCATGTGTTCCTTCACTGTATCCATGAACCTCCTCTTTGGTCTTCCTCTAGTCCTCTTTCCTGGTGGTTCCAAACCCAGCATCCTTCTTCTGATGTACTCTCTCTCTCTCTCCTCTGCACATGTCCAAACCATCTCAGTCTGGCCTCTCTGACTTTAAAACCTCTAACATGTGCTGTTCCTCTGATCCTGTCCATACTGGTCACTCCCAGAGAGATCCTCAGCATCTTCATCTCTGCTACCTCCATCTCTGCTTCCTGTCTTTTGTTCAGTGCTACTGTCTCTAGACCAATCAGCATGGCCGCTCTCACCACACTGTCTCTAGACCAATCAGCATGGCCGCTCTCACCACACTGTCTCTAGACCAATCAGCATGGCCGCTCTCACCACACTGTCTCTAGACCAATCAGCATGGCCGCTCTCACCACACTGTCTCTAGACCAATCAGCATGGCCGCTCTCACCACACTGTCTCTAGACCAATCAGCATGGCCGCTCTCACCACACTGTCTCTAGACCAATCAGCATGGCCGCTCTCACCACGGTTTTCTACACTTTCATTTTAGCTGAAACTCTTCTATCACACATCACACCTGATACTTTCCTGTATCCGTTCCAGCCTGCCTGCACACGCTTCTTCACCTCTTTTCCACACTCTCCATTGCTCTGGACTGTTGATCCTAGATACTTAAAATCTTCCACCTTCTTTATCTCTTCTCCCTGTAACCTCACTTTTCCATTTGGATCCCTCTCATTCACACACATGTACTCTGTTTTACTCTGACTAATCTTCATTCCTCTTCTTTCTATTACAAACCTCCACCTCTCCAGCTTTTCCTCCACCTCTAGACAAAAAACAATAGAATCAAATCTCAGTAAAGCTCGTGGCAAGTTTCAGTTCAAATTGTGAAGCGACACATTTGACAATCAGCTGGCCGTCTTTTGCCTTCTCATTTCATCAGCTTCTTCATCAGAAGAATCACTCCTGGCAGCTCTAACCATCCAGTAACACATGATTTCTACATCAACTTGATTTGAAGCTTCGTTCTTTTCAGCTTCTCTTAAAGGCACGGAACAGAAATCTACGAGCTTTGTGTTCTAGTAAAGTCTAGAGTAGATACACAGACGTATGAAATCTGGTTTCATGTTTTCTAACCCTGTTTTTCTCCTGCCGTCATTTCCACTCAGAACTTCCCTGATTAGTCAGTCCATTTTAATAACCTGCTTAGTGGTGCACTTTCACAGAGAGACTTTACTCCCTGCTGAACTTGGCTTCTCATTCTGTTTGAAAAGAATACCGCGGGGGGAATATACATGAGACTAATCCAACGGGATCGTCCCAACAATAAAAATACCTTAGCGGCTCTGCCGGATGGAAGGACTTATTTTAATTGTGCGTACACTGATCTATCCCACAGCAAAAGAACTGCTGCCGTTACAGAGGCTCAGCCATGCATTGTGTGGGTGTGCCAGGGCTGGAGGATCAGCAGTATTGTTTTTGTGGGTGGAGGAAGGGCTTACGGAGATGTTTGTGCCTCTGGAACCGTACTGAACGTAATCCACCGTCAGGAGGTGTGCGATGAGTGATCAGGGTTGGTTTTGATTTTTTAAATCAGTGATTATTAAATTATTAAACGGAGTCTCGGAGCCCTTACTACGGGCTGTCCGATCTTTGTACGACCGAAGCCAGAGCTTGGTCCGTACAGCCGGCAGTATGTCGATTCCATTTCCAGTCAGAGTTAGACTCCGCCAAGGCTGCCCTTTGTCACCGATTCTGTTCATCACCTATATGGACAGAATATCGAGGCGCAGCCGAGGCATTGGAGGGATCCGGTTTGGTGACCTCAGGATCGGATCTCTGCTTTTTGTGGATGATGTGGTCCTGTTGGCTTCATCGGACCGTGATCTCCAGCTCTCGCTGGATCGAGTGAGAAGCGGCTGGGATGGGAATTAGCGCCTCCAAATCCGAGACCATCAGCAATAACTAGGACACTGCATCGGTCCGTCGTGGTAAAGAGAGAGATGAGCCGAAAAACAAAGCTCTCGATTTACAAGATGATCTACGTTCCTACCCTCACCATGGTAACCAGGATCTACGTTCCTACTCTCACCATGGTAACCAGGATCTACGTTCCTACCCTCACCATGGTAACCAGGATCTACGTTCCTACTCTCACCATGGTAACCAGGATCTACGTTCCTACCCTCACCATGGTAACCAGGATTTACGTTCCTACCCTCACCATGGTAACCAGGATCTACGTTCCTACCCTCACCATGGTAACCAGGATCTACGTTCCTACCCTCACCATGGTAACCAGTATCTACGTTCCTACTCTCACCATGGTAACCAGGATCTACGTTCCTACCCTCACCATGGTAACCAGGATCTACGTTCCTACCCTCACCATGGTAACCAGGATTTACGTTCCTACCCTCACCATGGTAACCAGGATCTACGTTCCTACCCTCACCATGGTAACCAGGATCTACGTTCCTACCCTCACCATGGTAACCAGGATCTACGTTCCTACCCTCGCCATGGTAACCAGGATCTACGTTCCTACCCTCACCATGGTAACCAGAATCTACGTTCCTACCCTCACCATGGTAACCAGGATCTACGTTCCTACCCTCACCATGGTAACCAGGATTTACGTTCCTACCCTCACCATGGTAACCAGGATCTACGTTCCTACCCTCACCATGGTAACCAGGATCTACGTTCCTACCCTCACCATGGTAACCAGTATCTACGTTCCTACTCTCACCATGGTAACCAGGATCTACGTTCCTACCCTCACCATGGTAACCAGGATCTACGTTCCTACCCTCACCATGGTAACCAGGATTTACGTTCCTACCCTCACCATGGTAACCAGGATCTACGTTCCTACCCTCACCATGGTAACCAGGATCTACGTTCCTACCCTCACCATGGTAACCAGGATTTACGTTCCTACCCTCACCATGGTAACCAGGATCTACGTTCCTACCCTCACCATGGTAACCAGGATCTACGTTCCAACCCTCACCCATGGTCACCAGCTGTGGGTAGTGACCGAAAGAATGAGATCGCGGGTACAAGCGGACGAAATGAGCTTCCTCCACAGGGTGGCCGGGCTCTCACTCAGAGATCGGGTGAGGAGCTCTGCCATCCGGGAGGAGCTTGGTGTCGAGCCGCTCCTCCTCCAGGTCGAGAGGAGCCAGCTGGGGTGGTTCGGGCATCTGGTCACGATGCCCCCCGAGCGCCTCGCAGGCTAGGTGTTTCGGGCACGTCCCACCGGGAGGAGACCAAGGGGCAGACCCCGGACCCACTGGAGAGACTATGTCTCACAGCTGGCCGGGGAACGACTTGGGATCCTTCCAGGTGAGCTAGAGGATGCAGCCGGGGAGAGAGAGGCCTGGCCTGCCCGTTTGAGGCTGTTGCCCCCACGACCCGACCCCGGAACAAGCGGAAGATGACGGAACGGAACGGATTATTAAATCAAGATGGGATTTGTAAACTAAACAAGAATCCCTATCTATCCAATATATCACAAACTCTCTTGTTAATGAATTACCAGTTCATCTATAGTTGGTATATGTGTACAATTGTAATAAATGTTTCATTCGTAAGTTAATAAAATACTCTGTTGTTAAAAAAAAGGGTTAAAGTTTAACCAATGAGGTTTTTTTTTAAGGACCATCTTCCCTCTCGTGAAGCTGCTGCAAGTGACTTGACCTCCGATCCAATCTGAGTCACTGTTGCTATGCAAACTGGACGTCACGGCAACACCATGTGTCGCTCAGAGCGGCGTACAGTAACAAATCAGCATTTCTCATGCTAACTAGGCCAAATAAACCCTGTGCTCTTTTTTTTTGTTTTTTGCACATGGCAATCTCACAGCCCATCCGCAATGTTGCCGAAGGTTGCTGCTGACATTTGGCACCTCCCATTTATCTTAGGAAAGGTCATGAATCGTAGCAGGTCCTCTAACGAGTCGTGTGCAAAATGGATCACATTTAACACCAGCACCAGAAAGGTCAACTGACAGGACAAGCTGACCCCTGGCTCTCTGCTGCCAGCCACTAATCAATAAATACGTTCATACACAGACATGTGCATTCACTGTTTAATACACACATCATCCACATGCAAAAAGAGACCATGCAGACAGTTATTAAAAAACTACCAAAATTTAAAACCTTTACAGTGAAAATCTGTTATTATTTAATCATTTACATTTAGTTTTTTTTTTTAATTAGAACTGAACTGAAGACAGGAAAGAGAGAAAAGGGGGGAGATTTTAAGTATCTAGGATCAACAGTCCAGAGCAATGGAGAGTGTGGAAAAGAGGTGAAGGAGCATGTGCAGGCAGGCTGGAACGGGGGGAGGAAAGTATCAGGTGTGATGTGTGATAGAAGAGTTTCAGCTAGAATGAAAGGGAAAGTGTACAAAACCGTGGTGAGAGCGGCCATGCTGATTGGTCTAGAAACAGTAGCACTGAGGAAAAGACAGGAAGCAGAGATGTTTGTAGCAAAGATGAAGATGCTGAGGATCTCTCTGGGAGTGACCAGGACGGACAGGATCAGAGGAACAGCACATGTTAGAGGTTTTAAAGTCAGAGAGGCCAGACTGAGATGGTTTGGACATGTGCAGAGGAGAGAGAGAGAGTACATCAGAAGAAGGATGCTCGGTTTGGAACCATCAGGAAAGAGGACTAGAGGAAGACCAAAGAGGACGTTCATGGATACAGTGAACAGTGTTGGGTTTTGGACGGTTTTGGACGGTTTTGGACGGTTTTGGACGTGCAAAACCGTCCAAAACTGTCCAAAACCATCCAGAACCTATCATTTGACAACAAAACGCTGCTTTGCCATGTATTAACCTAGTGATTTATTTACTCTCCATATCATGTCATGTCTGATTCCACCCATGCAAAGTTGTACATGTTCCAAGTTCACATGAAGTATGTATTACTTTGTAGTGAGCCAAATGCATCATTGAAATTCTGTGATTGTTTAGATTGTCTATTTTGCAGTGTTGGCAGGTTTTGGACACCCCCCGGTTAAAATCCGATTTACACCCGTCCAAAACTGTCCTGTCCAAAACAGGTTTTGGACATCTACATGTCCAAAACAGGGAAGATATGTCCAAAACTATATTTAAAAAAGCGACCAAAACTATCAAAAAATGTCCAAAACTATCGAAAAAGTGTCCAAAACTATCAAAAAAGTGTCCAAAACTATCAAAAAAGTGTCCAAAACTATCAAAAAGTGTCCAAAACTTTCACAGTCATAATGGTGTGAAGTGCTGGAGTCCACATCAGAGAAACTACTTTCTCACTTTGCTTAAATAGTATATGTGTACAAAATAGTATACATCCTTAAGGTTCCTTTCATCCTTAGATGGAAGGAACTTACTTGCTGTGATGACCCTGATGGGGAATAATGAAAGAAGAAGAACTGAACTGAAGCAAATAAAGAAGAAAAATCCTATATTTCCGATGTGGTCTGAATTGCGATATTGGCTTTATTTAATTTTGCACGCTGCGTTTTTTACTCATTTCAAACATAATTTCTCATATTAAAGAAACAAATGGCGCGAAAGTTGGTAGCGTCAGAAACTTGCTGAGTTTTAGTGATCATATCTCTACAAGTCCGTGTAGTCCCTCATTCATCCAGGAGTGATCCATAGTAGAAAAAGTTTCAAAAAAGTCTTCTGGACAGTTTAATTCTTGATCGAGACGTTTCGACTTCCATCCGGAAATCATTTTCAATCTGAATGAAATGGACTGAAAACTGGATCTATTTATACTAACCTGAGTAAAAGGTAAAAAAAATAGTAAGAAGGGCTCGACCAATGAGCCTGTGTTACCTATGATGGCCGTGAATGGCTCCTATTGTAGCCACAGACCAGTAAACGAACCTATTATAAAAATGCTAAAAGCCTAGTGAATAGAAATTCTTGCTAACGAGAGGCGTGAAACTGGGTCACGATGTGTCATCTTTAGTCCATGGCTTCAAAAGGCTGCTGTAAATACTGGGCAGAATGTATCTAACGCCTCCACTCCGATTCAGTGAGGGATTCTCTTTCATCACAAAGATGGCTTCCTTCACCCCTCTTTCAAACCATCATTTCTCTCTACTTAGAATCTTCACCTCGCTGTCTTCAAAAGTGTGTTTGGTGGATTTAAGATGTAGATGTACGGCAGACTGTGGACCACTAGAGGCTTCTCTTCTGTGTTGGTAAAGTCTTTTGTGGAGTGGCTGCTTAGTTTCCCCAATGTAGTGTTCCTATAATAGGGTTCGTTTACTGGTCTGTGGCTACAATAGGAGCCATTCACGACCATCATAGGTAACACAGGTTCATTGGTTGAGCCCTTCTTACTATTTTTTTTACCTTTTACTCAGGTTAGTATAAATAGATCCAGTTTTCAGTCCATTTCATTCAGATTGAAAATGATTTCCGGATGGAAGTCGAAACGTCTCGATCAAGAATTAAACTGTCCAGAAGACTTTTTTGAAACTTTTTTCATCATATCTCTACGTTAAATCCAAATCCAAACTTTCAAATTATGCAACATAAAAACAAAACAAAATAACGCACACAAAACAATAAACTAGATTAAAAACCAATGTATTTCTTATTCATATTCATATTGAAGTATGGCTGCCTGACATGCATGAGCTCTCATATAAAAGTCGATACGAGGATACCTGACTTTATGTAATAAGACAAGGCAATTTATGTGTACAAGATGATTCTAAGTGCTTTACATAAATAAATTAAAAACATGGTGGTAGGAAAGGATAAATATAATCCACAGGGATTATAGATTAAGAAAGAATTAAAAATAAATCATATAAATAAAAGATGCCATTTAAAACTCATCACGATGTGCATGTAAAAGAAAAAAGTTTTAAACTTGGACTTTAAAGTTTCACCTTTAGAGAAAGTTAAATCTTTACTGTTAGTTTGTTCCTTTTGTTTGCAATAGTGAAGTCAAATCGATCAGGAGAAGGTGGTTCAAACCTGACTGCTAGAATACTTTAAAACACCGTACGGGGAGTAAAAGAGTGAATTTTTTGTCTTAGATCAGAAGTGGGCAAACTTTTTGGTTCGCGGGCCACATTGAGTTCTAACATATGACCAGGGGGCCGGAACAGGAGCAGATGGATTGGGCATGCTTTGGTAACCGCTGGATTAGACCAATAGAATGGCGCGCTAGGTCTGAAATCTAAGCACTTGATGTAACATTTTGTTTGTTTTAACATCTAACACGCTTGTTTACGTGCGTGTATTGGCCCCGATGGCTTTCTATATTTGTGCACACTGTTTATTTTGACAAAATGCGCATCATGAAGACACACACATTTTAATGGGAGCAGTGTTGTTGTATGTTTGGCGCCATCTAGTGATGAAACATCCAAATTACAGGAAAATAAAACATTAACAAGATTTATTTACATTTTTTATGTTCGGCGGGCCGAATTAAAATGTGAAACGGGCTGCTTGTGGCCTGCGGGCCGTAGTTTGCCCATGCCTGTCTTAGATTATGTCCACATGTAGCCCGGTATTTTGAAAACGTACAGTATATCCGCTGACCTCCAATTTAGGAAAACTCTAGCGTACACACGTAACCGTTTTCAACATAACCGCATCCACATGAACCCGAATTAATACGGTTCTGAGTGCGGTTATAAGCATGCCAGACCAGTAGATGGCAGTGGTTTTTTTTTTAGAGGAACCATGCTGCCCACTGTCTGATATTAAAAACAAGGACGCACACAAATGACGTTTATGCATTAATTGTTGCAGGTAGGGACGTTTAAAAACGCCGGTTATGCATGTTCACACGCAGAACCAGAGTTTTCCAAAATCTTCACTTATGAGCGGTTTCGAGTGAAAAAAATCCGAGGCCAAAATGGAGAAAAACATATTAGTTTTACTAGATACCGGCTACGTGTGAACAGGGCGATGGTCCTCACTTATGGCCGATCGCTGTCAGTGGTGACCATAAGACCGATCTGTCGAAACGACCTTCCTCCACAGGGTGGCTGAGCTTTCGCTCAGAGATAGAGATACGAGTGTTGCCGCCCGAGAGGAGCCTGTTGCTCCTATGTCTCAACAAGAGCCGGCTAGGGAGGCTCGGGCACCTGGTGAGGATGCGTCTTTGGACTCAGGATTCGATAGATTTGAACTGTCTCCCAGTTGACCAGAGAACTCTTTGGAATTCTCTCAAAGAAGCTTAGAAATGTGGCCTGGGTACGTGAAGGCTTGGCTTCTCAGCTCCTCAACGGCCTCACACTGGATTAAAGAAAGAGGACTGAATGAAACTAATTAAAGTACAAACGAATCATAACACTGGTGTTTTCATAAAAGTTTCAATGAGTCCTAAAACTCCGCCTGGCCTTTCCGACTTTGTTCCCAATGAGTTTATGTCACAGTGAAACACTTGGAAAAGTTTTGTTAAAATAAATTTTTCATCCTACTCTGTTTCCCTTTGGGCTGTGTCTCATTAAACCAGCAGTCTGCCGTTCCTATCCGAAAATAGAACACAAATGAATCATTTGTACGTCGTTTCTTAAAAATGTTGGGTTTTGCTGGCGGAGTTCTTATCATCGAGCGGTGGAGCGTGTCACCCTCAGCGATTCAGCAGGTTGAGTTTGGCACGTCAACCTTTTAAATAAGATGATGTAAGATTAGGAATCTATCGGAACACAGGGAGGATTTCACAACAGAGAGTGTGAAGGAGGCTTTAAGTCCTCTTACTGTCTGTGTGTTCGTGCTTCTACGACACTTAATAAAACTGCCCACAGTTACTCAGTACCAACTATAAATGAACTGATTAGGTCACAAATTCTTGTTAATGCAATTCCTCCCAAAAACAATAAAAGAATTCTAATAAAAATGCTCAAAGTTATTTCTGAAGATTTTAGTGTCGGTCAGTCACCTTTTAAACCTATCCCTTATGGGGGTGCCGGAGCCCATCCCGGCTGATTCTAGGTGAGGGGTAGGGTACACCCCGAACAGGTCGCCAGTCTAGCATGGGGCAAACACACACACACTAATTCCTAGGGGCAATTTGGCACCGGCCAATCAACCTATCATGCATGTTTTTGGAGGGTGGGAGGAAACCGGGGTACCCGTAGAAAACCCACGCATGCACGGGGAGAACATGCAAACTCCACACAGAAAGGCCAGTGTTCCAAGCCTCGTCTCCACCCGGGACTTGAACCCATGGCCTTCTAGCTGTGAGGCCACTGTGCTACCCACTGCGCCACCGTGCCACCCAAAGTTAAGGTCACAAAATGAAAAAACCTTATACATAACGAGGGATATCTCAGTGGTGAAATTGCCAAATTTGGACCGAAGAGTTACCGGTTTGAACCCTGCTGAGCTCATGCCTAAGTGTCCCTGGTGAAGACACCTAACCCCCAGTTTCTCCCACCATTGGCACCATCATTGGCTGCCTGTGGTGTATGCAGCAAAGTAATTTCCCCATGATAAAATAATAATTTTAAAAAAGTCAGAGCCTGAGTCTGTTGCCCTAGCGACCTGGCCCCGGATAAGCAGAAGACGATGGAATGAAATGGAAAAAAAAAAAAAAACATACGACTGGTTTAACATCACTATCACATAGACATCCAACATCCTGATTAAAACTCTTTATGATATCGGCCAATCAGAGACTTATTCTCGTTTTACAACCAAAAAAATACATGTAGATAAATTCAACAAGGATTAGAGGCGTCATTCATCTGACAAGTAAAAAAAAAAAAACCTCTGTTACTCTGCGCGGCTACTGTTGAGCCAGCGCTGGTCTTGTGTTCAAGATAAGAGCGCACGGACCAGACCGGTGCCAGTAGAACAGATAAGCACTGCTAGAGTTTTAAAGGACCACTGGCACATCACTGTTCACACCACGAGTAAGATAAGACCGCAAAGCCTTGTAAGAGCCGTATAAAAACTGGACGGGTGTTCAGTGATTAAAAAAAGAAAGAAAGTAGAGCAAAAAGTCAGGTCATGGATTTGAACCGATAAGGAGGGAAATCCATGTGAAGTTTAAGGATCTAAAATACCAGTTTTTTCAAGTATGAGATGCTTTATGCCACGTTAAAGCCATGCTATGCTCAGACCACTGGAAAAAAAAACATGTCAACACTGAGACATGAAACATTGACGAGATTTGATGTTCTTCTTTTTACAAAGTCGATCTACGTTCCTTCCTCACCATGGTAACCAGGATCTACGTTCTTACCCTCACCATGGTAACCAGGATCTATGTTCCTACCCTCACCATGGTAACCAGGATCTACGTTCCAACCCTCACCATGGTAACCAGGATCTATGTTCCTACCCTCACCATGGTAACCAGGATCTACGTTCTTACCCTCACCATGGTAACCAGGATCTACGTTCTTACCCTCACCATGGTAACCAGGATCTATGTTCCTACCCTCACCATGGTAACCAGGATCTACGTTCTTACCCTCACCATGGTAACCAGGATCTACGTTCCTACCCTCACCATGGTAACCAGGATCTACGTTCTTACCCTCACCATGGTAACCAGGATCTATGTTCCTACCCTCACCATGGTAACCAGGATCTATGATCCTACCCTCACCATGGTAACCAGGATCTACGTTCCTACCCTCACCATGGTAACCAGGATCTACGTTCTTACCCTCACCATGGTAACCAGGATCTATGTTCCTACCCTCACCGTGGTAACCAGGATCTATGTTCCTACCCTCACCGTGGTAACCAGGATCTATGTTCCTACCCTCACCATGGTAACCAGGATCTACGTTCCTACCCTCACCGTGGTAACCAGGATCTACGTTCCTACCCTCACCATGGTAACCAGCATCTATGTTCCTACTCTCGCCATGGTAACCAGGATCTACGTTCCTACTGTCACCATGGTAACCAGCATCTATGTTCCTACTCTCGCCATGGTAACCAGGATCTACATTCCTACCCTCACCATGGTAACCAGGATCTACGTTCCTACCCTCACCGTGGTAACCAGGATCTACGTTCCTACCATCACCGTGGTAACCAGGATCTACGTTCCTACCCTCACCATGGCAACCAGGATCTACGTTCCTACCCTCACCATGGTAACCAGGATCTATGTTCCTACGTAATGAGATTGCGGATAAAAGCGGCCGAAATGAGCTTCCTCTGCAAGGTGGTTGGGCTCTCCGTCAGAGATCGGGTGAGGAGCTCTGCCATCTGGGAGGAGCTCTGTGTCGAGCCGCTCCTCCTCCAGGTTGAGAGGAGCCAGATGGGGTGGTTCGGGCACTGGTCAGGAAGCCCCCCCGAGCGCCTTGCTGGTGAGGTGTTTTGGGCACGTCCCAAAGGGAGGAGACCAAGAGGCAGACCCCGGACCTGCTGGAGAGACTATGTCTCACAGCTGGCCGGGGAACGACTTGGGATCCTTCCGGGTGAGCTAGAGGATGCAGCTGTAGTGAGAGAAGCCTTAGCTTTCCATCTGAGGCTGTTGCCCCCGCAACCTGGCCCCGGATGAGCGGGGCATCCAAAGATATGCCCCTGCTGGTCCGACAGTAAAGCCTTTTATTGGTTTCGGCGATTCGACCTTGAGATTTTAGAATTTATGAGCTTGTGATCAAGCTTAATCTTTCCTTTCATGACCATAAAAAACCCTTCACTTCATCTATAGCTGGTGGTGAGTAACTGTGGGTGGTTTATTAAAATCCATTCAGTGGTTTAGAAGATTTTCTCTTTTACAATCAGATGTTTTTTATGCCTCCGTCACATTCTGTAGGCAGCGGGCATAAAAACTATGAGTGAGATGCCCCCAAACGAAGCAGACGCTAAGTTAATTACAGGTTATTTATATTTGTTTTCCGGCCTCTTTACGACTTTTTTATTATTGAACATGTGTGATTAAAACAAATGGAGTAACTGGTGCCAATCTTTAGAAAATAAAATCTATTTCCCACAGCAGCTGTCCGGAGGTAAACCAATACATACGACCATAATTGAGCAAGTCTCATTGGATGAGCTAAATTGGCTCATTGAGATTTAACAGCAGGCTATCGGCTGCGATGTGCTAACACATCACAGAGAGGAACCAATCCAACTGGCTGCATGAACGTGTGCATGCACATATGAGTTTAAGAGTGGATGTACATTTTAGGATGAAGCGGTGTGGATGATGATGCTGCCTACACAGCAGATGGTCTTTGGAGCCGTTCAGAAGTCAATTTGAGGTAACAACATCAGATCGTTGGGGTGCTATTCAAATGTGGCAAAAGAAAAATCACCAAAATCCCAAAAGCATCTAACAAATGTTGGATTGCATCTGATTTTTTGCATCCTGTCTAATACTGTATGATATTGTTCATATTTGAAATTCTGTTTAAAATCAAAATATCATTATTATGTTTGACATCTTATCCACCCGATCTCTGAGCGAGAGCCCAGCCACCCTGCAGAGGAAGCTCATTTCGGCCGCTTGTATCCACAATCTCATTCTTTCGGTCACCGGGTGAGGAGTTCTTCCATCCAGGAGGAGCGCGGTGTCGAGCTGCTCCTCCTCCAGGTCGAGAGAAGCCAGATGGGGTGGTTTGGGCATCTGGTCAGGATGCCCACCTCCCTCGCCGTCCCAGCGTCCTGACCAAGAGGCAGACACCGGACCCGCTGGAGAAACTATGTCTCACAGCTGGCTGGGGAGTGACTTGGGATCCTTCCGGGTGAGCTGGAGGATGCAGCCGGAGTGAGAGAAGCCTGGGCTTCCCGTCGGAAATGTTGCCCCCACGACCCTGGCCCGGATAAGCAAAAGATGACGGAACGGAACTGATATCTTATAGATACCCTTGGGATTTTTGCTCAACATGCTGTTTCAAAAGAAGTGTGAGATGTTCATATTAGAAAAAAGTAATATTATTCTGCTCACAAGTAACTCAACTTGCCCCGCCTCCTGAAATCACTATGACTAAGAATTTTCCGACTAATCATTTGGCAGCTCAGAGTCACACAGAAACGTAATAAAGTACTTAGAGGTTCCATCGTGTGCAAAATACGTCTTTTCTCGTTCCATCTTATGGACACAAACAACCACAATTTGGAAATAGAACATTTCTTCTTCTTCTTTCGGCATTTCCCTCCAGGGGGCGCAACAGCAAGTCAGTTTCTTCCATCTAACCCTATCTGCTGCATCCTCTTTGGTCACACCAACTATCTTCATGTCTTCCTTCACTGTATCCATGAACCTCCTCTTTGGTCTTCCTCTAGTCCTCTTTCCTGGTGGTTCCAAACCCAGCATCCTTCTTCTGATGTCCTCTCTCTCTCTCCTCTGCACATGTCCAAACCATCTCAGTCTGACCTCTCTGACTTTAAAACCTCTAACATGTGCTGTTCCTCTGACCCTGTCCATCCTGGTCACTCCCAGAGAGATCCTCAGCATCTTCATCTCTGCTACAAACATCTCTGTTTCCTGTCTTTTCCTCAGTGCCACTGTCTCTAGACCAATCAGCATGGCCGCTCTCACCACGCTGTCTCTAGACCAATCAGCATGGCCGCTCTCACCACACTGTCTCTAGACCAATCAGCATGGCCGCTCTCACCACACTGTCTCTAGACCAATCAGCATGGCCGCTCTCACCACACTGTCTCTAGACCAATCAGCATGGCCGCTCTCACCACGGTTTTCTACACTTCATTTTAGCTGAAACTCTTCTATCACACATCACACCTGATACTTTCCTGTATCCGTTCCAGCCTGCCTGCACACGCTTCTTCACCTCTTTTCCACACTCTCCATTGCTCTGGACTGTTGATCCTAGATACTTAAAATCTTCCACCTTCTTTATCTCTTCTCCCTGTAACCTCACTTTTCCATTTGGATCCCTCTCATTCACACACGTGTACTCTGTTTTGAAATTTTGAAACATTTAAAATTAAAAAGACATATAAAATCACATTAAAACCAAGACTAAAACTGACTCACATCGATACTTAGAGCCTGGCATCGTTAGTGCTACTGTCTCATTTGATCATCTACATATTTTAAAGACCTTGATTAACATAATAAATCTGACCAACTTAAAGCATCCCATTTGGCTCGAGTCCAGAACTTAAACACTAAGTTAAAACTAGCAGCACAACGAAGCAAAAACCAGAGCTGGATGACCACACAACAACCTCGGCAGGTTTCATCGACTCCCACCAACACTTCCTTCTGCCTCTACATCTGTTGCAGCCTGCCGGGCAGATGTTCCTATGAGGAAAAGGCAGCAGGCAGATAGAACTCGCTCCACCCTTCATCCTCTATCCAGCTGACAACACCAACCCCCATAAGAGGACCACCACCTCTCTCTGCAGCAGTTCTTTGTTTGAGCTTCATTGACCCTCATCTCTAGACAATTAGGATAGATAACAAGAGGTTAGGGGGTGGCGGCGCGTTGCTTTCTCGCTTGTGGAGCCCGATGAGAGCAAAGGGCTTTGTAAGCAAGATGGCCGTTGGATGCTTTTACTTTTGTAACTGTGGCTTTTTTTTTGGCACCAAGTTAAATAACCTTGTTAGTGTTAAAAAGCTTGAATGTTTCATAGTTTTCCGGCCAGATTGCAGTTGAGCTGGGAGCATTGTCTATTTTCCTTGACTAGGTTTGGGTGGCACACACTTGGCCCAGAGCCACATCTGACTGCTGTTGGGGAGAATAATGATGAATATCTGAGGTGTCATTAATCTTGGTCAGGTACACGAGGAGCTGGCTGTGTGTCCCGTGTCATGCCGAATTTCCCCCAGAGCCAGGTGGTGACTAGACAGTGCAAGGTCAGGGGGATAGGTCAGAGACCCACGCCATCACTCCACTCACACCCTTTCCATTAGAGATGCAGGGACGAAGGGGCGAACATGCATAAATAAGTAAAAAGGATTACTTAAAAGATGCAATTGTTAGGCAGGATTTGTCTACAGATGCATTTCCAACCAGACTGCAGAAATAACACAGAGGTGGACAGTGCATGTCACACTTAAGCCTTCTGTAGTGCTCCAACTGCACCAATCAACACCTGTAAAACATTTGAACAGCTACAACACCATCTTACCATACTGGATTAGTATGGGAAAAATAATTTGAGCCTCACAAATAAAAATAAAACTACACATTGAAGCAATCAAAGACTGTAAAGGTTTCCAATACGACCCACAAATCCATCCATAAAGACCTCATAAACTTCAACTTTTAATAAGTAAAACCTTGGATTATTTGTTCCGTTCCGTCATCTTCCGCTTGTTCCGGGGTCGGGTCGCGGGGGCAACAGCCTTAAGCGGGCAGCCCAGGCCTCTTGCTCCCCGGCTGCATCCTCTAGCTCACCCGGAAGGATCCCAAGTCGTTCCCCTGGCCAGCTGTGAGACATAGTCTCTCCAGCAGGTCCAGGGTCTGCCCCTTGGTCTCCTCCCGGTAGGATGTGCCCGAAACACCTCGCCTGCAAGGCGCTCGGGGGGCATCCTGACTAGATGCCCGAACCACCCCATCTGGCTCCTCTCGACCTGGAGGAGGAGCGGCTCGACACCGAGTTCCTCCCGGATGGCAGAGCTCCTCACCCGATCTCTGAGTGAGAGCGCAGCCACCCTGCAGAGGAAGCTCATTTCGGCCGCTTGTACCCGCGATCTCATTCTTTCGGTCACCACCCACAGCTAGTGACCATAGGTGAGGGTTGGAACGTAGATCCTGGTTACCATGGTGAGGGTAGGAACGTAGATCGACTTGTAAATCGAGAGCTTTGCTTTTCGGCTCAGCTCTTTCTTTACCACGACGGACCGATGTAGCGTCCTAGTTATTGCTGATGCCGCACCGATCCGCCTGTCGATCTCCCGCTCCATCCTTCCCCCACTCGTGAACAAGACCCCGAGATACTTAAACTCCTCCACTTGGGGCAGGACGCTGTCCCTGACCTGCAGGGGGCATTCCACCCTTTTCCGGGCGAGGACCATGGTCTCGTATTTGGAGGCGCTAATTCCCATCCCGGCCGCTTCACACTCGGCAGCAAATGATCCAGCGAGAGCTGGAGATCACGGTCCGATGAAGCCAACAGGACCATCTTAACATAGTGGATTGGTATAGGAAAAATAATTTGGGCCTCACAAATAAAAATAAAACTCCACATTGAAGCAATCAAGTACTGAAAAAGTTTCCAATGCGACCCACAAATCCATCCATAAAGACCTCATAAACGTCAGTCCTACATTATTTGTAGTTATTTTAATCTATCTCCTCACTAATGCCAAGTGTCAAGTACGTCCTTCATATTTCTGCTAAAGTTAAAATGAAGAAAACATGTCTGTTCGGAATTCTTTACTTTGTTCAACTGCTTTGAAAAGTCTATCTTTTAGTTGTTTTGTCGATCACCTCTTGTTAGCTGAAAAAACACGTTTGACAGCAATGGAATGATATTTCTGTCTTCTAGTCCACCAATGGTTTGTTAGCTTACTGCGTTTGCTGCCTGAGGAGCCAATCAGGAAGTCTGAAAATGGTAAAGTGGGCTGGCTTAAAAAAAAAAATTTGCTCAAAATCTGATCGACTGGAGCAAAAGTTTCATTGCTGTTCATTTCGTATAGTCGTATATAAACACCCAGCAGAACAGATTCTGATTCTCCATTGGTTTAGTCTATCTGGCAACAACTGCTGGCTGAAATGTAAAATAGTCATCAGGGAAAATAAATGAATCATTGGATAATATTTCATGAATATTAATGAATAAAATATAACAATATCAATTTATGATGCAGATATTTTTAAGGCCAGATGAGAAGGCTTTGAAGGCATTCAATGCCTGCCACTGAAACATCGTTACACAAGCTGCAAAATGTGCAGATAAATTTAATCTAATGCATTGAAATGATATATTAATACAAAACAATTTGACAAGCAATAATAAAATTGAACAGCGACTGTCAATTGATATTGATCGATGTGAGCAGATTGGTGTGAGGAGAAAAAAAGCCGGACATACTGAGCAGTATCGATGGTAAATTCACAGTTGGTCGGGCTGTTTATTGAGTGTCATTGTGTAAAAAAGAAAAAAAAAATTTCTATCTCTGCCCGTCTGGCACAAACCTGCAGGCATATGTTAGAAGAAACTCCCACACAGAAACCGATTCACACAAAGGCACAGAATTACACATAATCCAGTGAGTTAAAAGGAAAAAGATAAAGAAAGCAGCTTTGGTTGGACCGTTGATTAGCGGGATAATTAGGTCTTTTCACAAGCAACTTTTCCTGGCCTAGATTTCAGAGAGTTCTCTAAGCTAACACCTAAAGCTCCACCAGAGGCCCCGCAACAAAAGGCCTACATAATCCAAAAATGAACTCTCCATCACCTCCAACACAGCCGAGGGGGGCCGAGCAGCGCTGAAGGGGAATAAGGAAAGTATGCCAACTGCCCTATCAACCAATCACATGGAGGATATCTGGTGGAAAGGCATGTCTTCTGGGATTGGAGAAAATGCCAACGGAGGGTTGATAACGTTGCATGAGAAATCCCTCCTGCGAGCGAGATGCCAAGAATATTCAGCTGTACATGTCGAGCATTGATAAGACAAACTGGTAGAAAAGAGACCTTGATTTATTTGGACCAGAAAGGTTGAGATTTATGTATTATTTTTATTATTTACTTAAAGTTAAACAATATAATGTTTTAAATCCCATTTGAAAAGGCGCATGAAGGACTGGAGAAGAGATAAAGAAGGTGGAAGATTTTAAGTACTTAGGATCAACAGTCCAGAACAATGGAGAGTGTGGAAAAGAGGCAGAGAAGCGTGTGCAGGCAGGCTGGAACAGGTGGAGAAAAGTATCAGGTGTGATGTGTGATAGTAGAGTTTCAGATAAAATAAAAGGAAAAGTGTACAAAATTGTGGTGAGAGCGGCCATGCTGATTGGTCTAGAGACAGTGTGGTGACAGCGGCCATGCTGATTGGTCTAGAGACAGTGTGGTGACAGCGGCCATGCTGATTGGTCTAGAGACAGTGTGGTGAGAGCGGCCATGCTGATTGGTCTAGAGACAGTGTGGTGAGAGCGGCCATGCTGATTGGTCTAGAGACAGTGTGGTGAGAGCGGCCATGCTGATTGGTCTAGAGACAGTGTGGTGAGAGCGGCCATGCTGATTGGTCTAGAGACAGTGTGGTGAGAGCGGCCATGCTGATTGGTCTAGAGACAGTGGCACTGAGGAAAAGACAGGAAACAGAGATGGAGGTATCAGAGATGAAGATGCTGAGGATCTCTCTGGGAGTGACCAGGATGGACAGGATCAGAGGAACAGCACATGTTAGAGGTTTTAAAGTCAGAGAGGCCAGACTGAGATGGTTTGGACATGTGCAGAGGAGAGAGAGTACATCAGAAGAAGGATGCTGGATTTGGAACCACCAGGAATGAGGACTAGAGGAAGACCAAAGAGGAGGTTCATGGATACAGTGAAGGAAGACATGAAGATAGTTGGTGTGACTGAAGAGGATGCAGGAGATAGGGTTAGATGGAAGAAACTGACTTGCTGTGGCGCCCCCTGAAGGGAAATGCCGGAAAAAGAAGAAAAATACTCAACTGCCTCACAGTCAGTTCATCTATAGTTGGTACCAAATACATGTATGCTGTATTATTTGCTATATTATTAAAAGTTCTTCAGTTGTTTGCGAATATCACGATCTACAGAGTGTTACAGAAGTACAGACAGCTGCACGGATTGATGTACGGACAGCTCGAGTGCTCCATGCCTCCTTTGCATTCTGCTGGTGGAGGCAAACAAAGACAACAAAAAAACCTAGTCAGTCACCTTCTTAACCGTCTATCCCTACGAGGGCTCCCGGGGTGACAGAGCTCATCACGGCTGATCCAAGGCAAGGGGCATTCCGAACAGGGTACCAGTCTGGTGCGGGGCCACACACATACAGTACATTCCTCGAGGCAATCATGTAGAGACCAATCAACCTAACATGCGTGTTTTTGGAGAGTGGGTGGAAACCCATGCATATACAAGGAGAACATGCAAACTACACATAGAAAGACTAGTGTTCCAAGCCTCGCCCCCACCCAGGATTTGCACCCTCTCGCTGTGCCACCATGCCACTAAACCTAAATGTATGCGCAAGTAAACATGAGATGATGTTTTAAAAGCAAGACCATTCATATTTGATCCTTCAACACACTACTGACACATTTGGCCGCTATTATTTTGGAGTCTTGACACACTTAATTGATGATTTTACAATGTTTTTTTTTTTTATTATTCAAATTTATTGAAATGCAAACACTTCTATAAACGACACTAACTTTTGTAGAATTTTATCAAACAACATGTTTGTGTGCTTTTGTTCTCCATCTGTTGATTTTGAGAGAAACAATAA